>OX621249.1:32244144-34644144 GCA_951640165.1 Pseudoips prasinana
GCCTTTGCCTGAGAGGCGGGGGCGCTTGTAGTGGGGGAAGAGGGGACAGAGTTGGTGGCGGAGGGTCTCTCCGTGCGCAGCTTCTTCGTCTTGGCGCTCTTCTTGCTCTTCTCCCGAGTTGAAGCCTCAGAATCAGAGCCCGAAGAGCTACCAGACGAAGACGACGACGATGACTTGTCGGCGCGGGTCCGCTTGTCAGCTTTCCCGCGCTTGACAGTTGTCCACTCGTTGTGGGCATCGTCGTCGCTGTCTAATTGTACGACGTCCATCTCTTCCTCTATGGCTAGAGGCTGAGTTGGAGAGGGGGTGCGGTTGCGGGGGAGTGGTGACTGCCTGTCCGTCTGGGTGAACGGGGCAGAAGAGGAGGGGACGGAGAGACTACGTTGTTCCTGCGCTGTTGCGCCGGAGCAAGGGAGGGATAGAGGTTCCTCTAACATGATGCGGACCTTAACGGTCTCCATCAGTTTAGTCCAGGCAACTGGGTCGGACTTGAGGTATTTAAAGACCGCCTCAATAAAGCGGGGGTCTTTAGTGACGTCAGCCATAGAGGCGGGTACGGGGGCGGCCATCTTGTGATGGTTTTAAATGCCTAACAGCTACCGAAATTTTACGTTAGTTCGCTCCCGGAGCGTTCCGAGAAGAAGAACTAACAAGAAACTTCTCGCCAGTCGCTCTAACAGTTGAATGTCCCTAACAGCTATCACCTCGGGTTGGACGGGCCCGAGGGTGTGTTGGTGTGTGTATCACCCTCCTCGGCGGGTTAGACGAGGAGGTATGTGTACCTATGGTGAGCCCTAAGCTTGTATCCCTCTCGCCAGTCTTATTGTGCGAAAGGGTTCCTAGCAGCTCTAATGCAGAGGGCGATATGGGCCGAACCCGTCAGCACCCAAACAACAAGAGAGAATGGGAAGGTAGGTTAAGGAGGTGGGATTCCGATTTGGAGTTGACTAGGGTAGCCCCCAAGGCCAATGATTCCAAACCGCTCTGAAGGAGCAAGGCCTAGTGCTTGGGTCTACACTAACTTGGCTTAGTTGGCACGGTTACGTTTCCACCAAGTACCACTAGAAAAGTGGATTTTCCCTGAAGGGGCACGAAAGTACTAAAGTCAAAGTCAAAGTAACTTTATTCCGTAAAAATTTTACATTTATGTGGAATCGTCATATTTTTTTTACCCTACCGTGCAGTGTATGACGTGGCAGCTACTGAGAAACACTGCCAGCAAACTCAGTAGGAATCCTTTTTTAAAATAAAATATACTTAAGATTAATTACAATCATGTGTGTTGACTCAGAACAACTCGATCCCAAGCACTTTTATCACTTAAATAATCAGAAATTTTGTAATATGCCCTGATACACAATTTGGCTTTAATAATTCTTTTAAACTTATTCGTAGACAATTCTCTAATATCATTGGGAAGTTTGTTATAGAATCTTATACATTGCCCCATAAAAGAGTTACTTATTTTGTGGAGACGGGTAGTATGCAGTATGAGATTATTCTTATATCTAGTATTTACATTATGTGTATCGCTCCTTTTACAGAAGGAATCGATATTTTTATGCACATATAGTAAGTTTTCATATATATACTGAGATGGTACAGTTAGAATGTTGACCTCTTTGAATTTTTCTCTTAGAGACACTCTCGGGCCAAGATTATAGATAGCTCTTACAGCTCTTTTTTGCAATATAAATATGGTGTCAATGTCAGCAGAGCTACCCCAGAGAAGAATTCTACACTATGAAAATAACTGAAATAAACCATTCTAGCTGTGTCAACATCAGTCAGCCGTCTAATAGTGTTCACTGCATATGCTGCAGAACTTAATTTGCCGGACAGTTTTTCTATTTGTGGGCTCCATTGTAGCTTTGAGTCAATAGTGATACCCAAGAACACAGTTGATTCAACAGGGTCCAACCTAGCTCCATTAAGTTGTACATTGGTTGTCGCCTGTTTCACATTCGGTGTAGTGAATTTAATGACTTTAGTTTTCTTATCATTAAGCACAAGATTATTGGCATTAAACCAATGAACAACTTTAGAGATTGCATCATTAACATCGTCAAAATTGCTTAATTGTCGGTTTATTTTGAACGTCAGGGAAGTATCATCTGCAAACAACACAATCTCATACATAAATGACTTACCTTACGTAGTAAGGTAAGTCATTTATATAAATTAAAAACAAAAATGGGCCCAGAATTGACCCCTGTGGGACGCCCATTACCACTGGAGATCCCGGAGATATTTTACCGTTTATTTCGACCTTCTGAATTCTATTGCCCAAGTAAGAAGTCAGAAGTTCGAGAGCCTTGTTCCTAATACCGTAGTGGTGTAATTTTCTGACCAGAGTATCATGATGAACGCAATCGAACGCTTTGGACAAATCGCAAAAGATACCTAATGCATCTTGCGAGTCTTCCCACGCCGCGAATATACTTTTTAATAAGTTGACCCCTGCATCTATGGTTGAACAACCCTTTGTGAATCCAAACTGTTTCCGGTGTAGTAAATTATGTATATTAAAGTGTCTGAGCAGCTGGCTAAGCATAAGCTTTTCAAATATTTTACTAAGAGTGGGCAGCACGGAAACAGGTCGAAAATTTGAAGGGTCTGAAGTATCACCAGCTTTAAACAAAGGAATGATTTTACTATACTTCATCAAGTCAGGAAATACACCTGATGCAACACAGCAATTGAACACAGTAGCTAAGTGTGGGGCGATTATAGTAATAATTGATGAAACAGTCTTAACAGATAGACCCCACAGATCCTTTGTGTTTTTCATATTAATACTCTTGAAAGCATTTAAAATATCTTTAGGGCTAACCACCGAAAATTCAAAAACTGTGTCACACGACCCTACGCTTTGCTTGAGTATCTGCTCAGCAGATGTAGAAGAACATGAAAGAGAGTTAGTAAGTATGACTGGAATATTCGAAAAATATTTTTCAAACTCAGTCGCAATCTCCAAATCGCCTTTAATATCTATGTTGTTTATTACTAAGTTAAAATCACGACTACGTATTTTTGTTTTACCTGTCTCAGCATTAATTATCTTCCAAGTAGTTTTGATTATATTTGTAGAAGATTTAAGTATATTTTTTATGTGCAAAGATTTAGCAGCGGTACAGGCTCGTCTAAATGTCTTGGCATATTGTTTCACATATTCTTGAAACTCTGTATTATGATTATGGGATCTTTCTTCATACAATTCATACAACCGATTCCGACTTTTATAGATGCCTGGAGTTGCCCAATCACTGAATACCAGACGGTCACTTACAGACAGTTGTTTGGGTGTGAACATTGTGCAGAACTCATCATTAATCAAATTGAATAAAGAGTTGTACAAGTGATCCGGATTATCATGATAGGGCAGCCATGCTATTTGTTTTACTATATTACATTTAAATTTGTCTAAGCGGTTTTCACTAAATTGAATATAGCTTATAAGTTTTCTTTTAATTTTTGGAGCATTTGAATAAGTTACCAACTGACCTGAATGATCTGACTGAATTTTATTGATTATTGATTTAAATAAAGGTTTTACAGTGCTAAATATATTATCAATGCATGTAGCACTTGTAGCAGTTACTCTAGTTGGTTCTGTAAAATTGTGATATAAATTATAGGATTTAAACAAATTGAATAAATTGCAACTTATTGTGCTTTTCTCCAAAATATTTATATTAAACTCTCCACAAATAATAACTGTTTTATGGCTGTTAGATAATTTATTTTATGCATCCTTCATAATATCTGAAAAAGTATCAAATGGTGCACAAGGAGGTTTGTAAAGACTCAAAACAATAAATTGCTCCAACTCAACACATGAAATCTCTACAACTCGCTCAACAGAGAGGCTCACAACATCACTTCTTTCTTTAAACTTTAACAACTTATTTATTAGAATTAGAGAGCCACCATGAATATATTTTTCCCTGATGAACGAGCTTACAACCTGGTGATTATTGAAGCTGAAAATGAATTGATGGAGTTTTAGCCAGTGCTCCGTTAAACATAAAATATCTATATTGTTACAATTCAAAAACAGCTCCAATTCTAGCTCTTTTCCCATCAAACCTTGAATATTTTGGTGCACCAGGTTAATACAATTTTTTTTAGTATATTTATTGACTTTATCATGTATGTTTGATGGTTTCAAATTTTTTTTTATTACATTACGTGGATCTGCCTTCCCACTTAAACTCACATTAGAACCATGACCAGAATTTGGTATTATGCAAGAGAAATCCTCTATTGTCATACTATTTAATTTAAATTATTTTGAATATAAATGTCATTTGAATTGGATATATTCAAATTGTCATCATCAGTAGGCATACAACTGGAATTATTTATGTCAACGGTACATTGCTCAGTACTCAGTACTTGGCCAAACATCTCACTTCTAGCTAAAGGTTTAGCCAAGTTCCTGGCTGAAATGTCAAAGAAATAACATAGCGATGAAGCTATTTGTCTTGTACAATAGTTAGGAAGATAGCAATAGTTATCTTTTGTCAGGTAAAAAGGTTTCTTAACAAAGGTGTTAATGTCAATGACATTAACACCTTTACTAAGAAACACACACTATATTGGGGTAGCGCTGTCTTGAAAAAGACGCCACTACACCAATTAATAGTGTGAAGGTTTGCCGAGATTCAACCAATCGAACGATCGATTTATCTCTCGACTGACGAACGTACACGAGCACGTACGTCAGTGGTATTTGTGATTTTATTAAATTAAATAGAACATAATAACTACTTTCCTTTCTATTTGACATAAGAGCAAAAATTAACGGTTTAATGTAAGTTGTTTCCATTGTACTATTCATGTCACCGTGCAGACTATATAATTGTTTGAATGGGCTTGGACAACTAGCAAATGTACCGTCGCCAAAATATTCATTAACTTTCGGAATTAGATTACGTGACTCTTCATTACAAAAAACTAAAATTCGAGTTTCATCATCCATATAATCCGCTAGGACAAAGGTGTGAAACTTGAGTGGCACTTCTACTTCACAGACTTCTTTAAATGTAGTCCTAGATATCCCCAAAGCCTTATTTCTCGCACCGTATAAGAAATGTTTTACACCATCATAATTTGGTAAGTTTGCAACTAAATTGAGCCCTCTGTTTTTTAAATCCAGAATTTTTTTCTCGTACAGTCGAGGTACCGGATCATCGGAAGTTACCACCATCTCCCGTAAATCACACATTTCTTTTAGTACATGGTTTTTATATACATCTGGATCACAAGTGTGTTGTTTCTGTTTCGTAATCGTAGTATTGTACTTAAACAAAAAAAAATACATTTTATTATAACAAAAACGTATAAAAATAATACTGAAACATATTAAAAGAAACTAATATCAAAATATTTATTTACCTTGCAGATAGTAAGAGTACCAAGACATTTTATGGTTCTATACTTCGAACACCTCCATATACTGGAACCGTTTTTATATATCTTATGTCTATGATATTTATATTTATCATGAAGTAATGAGTTTCCTCCATGAATTTTAATAAAATTTAACTCTTCCTGATTTTCATTCATTTTAGTTATAATATTAGGTCTTTACCTATGAAATTGCCGTTCTGCAGTACTGGCCATTTCAAATCAAAATAATTTTTGTTTGGCTAAGAATTCTAATTTCAAATTAATTTTATTTTAAAAACATGGATTCTTTTTTCCAAAAGTAGTCATTTCTTTATTGATTAGTGTTACATTTTCATCGCATTTCAATCTTTTTCGTCATCATGGATACGTTAAAAATTCGAGTAATTATGGAATATGAGTACCGTCGTGGCAGCAACGCGGCACAAGCGGCACGCAACATCAACGACGTTTACGGAGCTAACACTACAAACCAACGCACCACCTGTTATTGGTTTGCTCGCTTCCGTTCTGGAAATTTCGACCTGAAAAATGAACCTCGCGGTCGTCCGAAGACTTTGGTCGACAATGACGAATTAAAGGCGGTTGTGGAAGCTGATGATACACAATCTACGGCTGAATTAGCAGCAGCTTTCGACGTTAGCGTCAAAACAATATTGGTCCATTTGCGTCAAATTGGCAAGGTAAAAAAGCTTGACAAATGGGTGCCCCACGAACTCAATGATCGCCAGCGCGAAGTACGCGTCGAGACGTGCCTTGCACTGCTCAACAGACACACAAATGAAGGAATTTTGAACCGCATTGTTACCTGCGATGAAAAATGGATTCTGTTTGATAACCGCAAGCGCTCAGCAAGTTGGTTGGATCCTGGTTCAGCACCTAAACAATGCCCTAAACGAAAACTTACCCCTAGAAAAGTGATGGTCACTGTTTGGTGGTCTAGCGCCGGTGTGATTCATCACAGCTTCTTACCAAACGGGGTGAGCATTACTGCAGATGTGTACTGTGAAGAACTGAGCACAATGATGGAGAAGCTGGCGCATCTCCAACCAGCATTGGTCAATCGCTCGTCTCCGCTGCTCCTGCACGACAACGCGCGACCTCATACTGCACAGCAGACGGTCTCCAAGTTGCAAGAACTGGGGTTGGAAGCTCTCCGTCATCCGCCCTACTCACCAGACCTTGCGCCTACAGACTACTACTTTTTCCAGAATTTGGATAACTTCTTGGCGGGAAAAAAATTCAATACCCGAGAGGCAGTACAAAATGCCTTTGAAGAATTTGTTGCCTCCCGTCCAGCTGATTTCTTTAAGAAGGGCATCAATAAACTGCCACTGCGATGGCAAAGATGCATTGATTGCATGGGTGATTACTTCGATTAATACAAATAAAAAAATTCATGAAAAAAATTCGTTTAAATTTTTTCATACAAAACGGCAATTTCATAGGTAAAGACCTATTAGCTTAGCAGAAAAAATATTTCATTTAAAACTGTCAAACTTTGCTTTTAAAAACGCTTTTTAGTTTTAAAACTAAAACCAAAAAGTTTCAATGCATTTATTGCACTGCGTAGTTCAATGTCATTAATTCATACACTGATAAGTAATAGGTACATAAACCAAAGAGTAAATGTAACGTAGGTACAGCTCTTTGGTAGTGTAATGGGTATTAAAAAATACCATCTACACCACCAGGGGGTGCTGCAGCTTTTTGGTAGTGTAATGGGTATTAAAAAATACCTTTTACACCACCAGTGGTGCAAGACGGTGGTGTCAAGGGTACAAAATGGATTTATCTCGACTGACGAACGTACACGAGCACGTATGGTCGGAAATAGTCGGGTAAAGCCAGGAGCGCACGAACGTGTCCGTGCGCGTCGACTGTCAAAACGAGACTCCCATGATCCAATTAAGATAAAACTTGGTATTTATACTAATATTGAGTGGCTGAAGTCGTGGCCATCCCGATAATGACCTATTATTATCCCCTCCCCCCCATTCCGCGAACTTAAAAACGCACCCTCGTATTGGCGAACACTCAAGGCAAAATGAGCAGGAGCACCGTCTAATTGTAGACACATGTGGCGCCGATAGCTTAGTGGCAAACTCATGAGTTCTTCGTTAAATTCATTTTGCAGAAAATGCAGAAATCTAGGCCCATTTAATCTCTCTGGCAACTCAATGGGCCCTATTAAAATATCGTCAATCGTGGCAGCCCATACATTTATTGAAAACTCGTGTTGGAATGTCGATGTTCGTACAGCATGAGGATTTTCAGCCATCCATAAATGTTGGTTTCTAAAATTTGTAATTCCTCGCCTTGTGAATTTTGCTTCGTCTGTCCACATAATCTTAGCAAGGAAATCGGGATTGCGACGCACTCTGCGATTTATCCAAGAGGAAAAAACACACCGCACGTAATTATCTTGGCCTGTTATTTCCTGTGCTCTCCGGAAGTGGAAAGGATGTAATCCTTCTCGGTGTAATATTTTTGAAATAGTCCAGTACCCCAGGCCCGTCATCCTTGAAAGGCGTCTCACACTTAATCTAGGATCTCTGTGTATGAGATCTAACACGTCCTCTTCCGCTGCCACTGGTAGATCGCGAACACGTTCTGGAGCTGGTCTTCTTATACCATAATTTGCCAATCTTGCGTGAATATCAATAAACGTATGATAACTCGGCGTGGGTCGGTTTGGAAACCTTCTACGGTACTCGCGCACTGCTGCACTGGCATTGCCATTGCAAAAACCATATACGAAATGAATATCCGCAACATATTCGTCATAATTACGACGATTAGCCATAGCGAAACTTGTCCACGAAAAGCGCGAGAAGAAATTTAACAAGGTGTGTTAGCAGTCACAGATTTGTACCGACTAATAATACCCGACAATGGTGACAAGAACCGCTTTACCGCACGTGGTGTATTTATCTTTTTTCCTTGTCTGTTACATTACATTGTACGTTTTTTTACCCTCTCGCACACCTCACAGCATGTGGTGTCATCTTCTATCCTTGTCTGTTACATTACGTTGTAAGTTTTCTTACCCGCTCGCATACCTCGTTGTGTTACCTGCTTTTGTTATGATATGGTTAATGGTTCTTAATACTTGAATTTGTAATGTTATGGTGATGTTTTTGGTATCGTTAGAAAGAATAACGCAAATACTTTTAAATGAGCGCAAATTATTCATAATTTTATGGGACATAGTTTTGAGTAATTCGTGAAAATATTGAAAAATAGCGATTTTTCGGTCAAAATAATTCAGAAATGATTTTTTTTTCGCACCAAAACATTATCAAACATATGAAAAAAGTAATGAATTAGTTAGCCAAGGTTATTAACTACCGTTTGTCGTTTTTTTTTGTTTCTACGACGCATACAACCTTTGTTATCACATAAAGTATCAAGCGTGCCGTAGTACATTAAAAAAAATTAAAATAGCCATAATTTTTAGGGGAAGGGGGTTCAACACTCCATGTAATTTTGTTTGTCGATAAAATTAGATGTAGTACTCAGCCTTAACGGGTTAGAAGTCTCACCCCTATCACATTGTATATTTGGCTATACTTAATAAAATTTATTAACTATAATCCTATCTATCGTTATCCGTGGACATCGGTTGCGCTAACACGCATCTAGTGAAACCTGTACTTGTTCCATATATCGTCAACCTTTTACTCGGGATGCATTGTAGTACCTGCAAACGTGACCTTGCTGAGGGCGCGGGAGTCCAATGCAGTACCTGTGCTCAACGTTTCGACTTCGACTGTGTTGGCCTTACTGTAGCTGGATGGAAGAAACTTGGGGCGGACCGGAGATCGAATTGGAAGTGTGCTACATGCAGGGCGCTGCCCTCCCCATCACCCACCAAAGAGCATGTAACACTGGAGAATATCATGACGGAGATCCGCTCTTTAAAACATCAACTCAGTGGACTACCTGCAGTTTTCGAAGATATTAAATCTATCAAAGTTGAACTTGGGGTATTGAAATCTTCCTGCGAGTATTCTAATGACAAGATAGACGAGTTTACCTCACGTCTGACCACCGCTGAGCGTAAAGTGGATGACCTCGAGCAGAAATATACAGTCTTAGAAACGAGCCTCAACGATGTAAAGCATCGGATATCTTTAAATGAAAACAGATCTCGTCTGAATAATGTTGAAATCAAGGGTGTACCACAAAAAAAAAGATGAGAACTTGTACAACATCTTAGACACCATTGGCGTGAAGGTTGATTACAAAATCACTAAAACCCAAATAAATTATATCTCCAGGGTTCCCTCATATAATTCAAAGGAAAAATCCATAATAGTCGGGTTTCTTAATCGCTATGCTAAAGAGGATTTTATAGCGGCTGCACGAGCTCGGAAGAACTTAACAGCAGAGGACTTAGGATTCCAAAATGAAACTAAGCAAGTATATGTTAACGATCATCTAAGTGCAGAATCAAAAATTTTACTTAACAATACCCGAGAAAAAGTTAAAATCAATAATTACACCTATGTGTCGGTAAAGTTTGGTAAAATCCATGTCAGAAAAAATGATACCTCTCGCTCCTTTATTGTCAACAATCCTCAGGATTTAAACAAAATCGCTTAATAGTTCGCTTATTATTTGTTTGTTCTACATATTGTACATATTTAGTGGAATTTCTACTCACAGTTACTCTTCACATAAAAATGTATTATTCGTACTATTGTTATTATAACAATTGTGTTGATAACATAATATTGTACATCTTTTGCACCAATACTAGGTTGCGAACACCTGCGCTAAAAATTGTAATGATAATCCGCTCACTTGCGTCTCCCCGTTGGATTGTTCATAGCTTAATAAAAAATCAATCACATACTACTGTCTCGCTCGCTCTTCAATGCAACGTATCTGCTTGTCTTTATCACGCATGGAAATCTGCGCTTGCGCATAACCATTGCGTAAACCATTTTATCTTAGTCAATTATGCCTTATTTAATTATTGCACTATCGTATTACCCACTTTAATTCGATTTATTCCCACGAGGTCGAGTCCCACTATGTCGAGTTCCCGCTATGTCTACTTTGAAAATTCTCGCTTTTATTCCCATCTAGTCGAGTCGTTGAAAATCTCTTTTGTCTGGTGCCACCATGTCGAACGTTAACGAAATGTACAGTGAATAAAACAAATGATTCAAATCGTAATATTCTTATTCTGACATCAATTGTACAAAATATACTTGACATTAATTCTTCTATAATGAGTACATAGTAAATCACAGATCAATAACTCACACTTAATAATAAGATAACAAGAACAACTTATATCTATTCTAAAAATAATAATCACAGTGTTTTTTTTAATGTTTCATTAAATAATGAGCAATAGAATAAATCTTCTTATTTATTTTTGACAACAGTTGTAAAAAATTTACTTAACATTAATTCTTTTAATTTAGGAGCACAGTAAATCACAGATCAGGTTATAAGTAGATAGGTATACTACGACATATACCTTTATGAAATATAATTATGTTGTAGGTATTAACAGTATCTACTTCTATCTATTCTAAAATTAATAATCACAGTGTTTTTAAATGTTCAATAAAATAATTAAATTATAATCATGTTTTGATGTTATCTAGACATTTCGTAGTACATAGATATTTCACATATTTACAGTGATTAACTGATTTGATTAATTGGCTTGAGATGATTTTGTTAAGCTTTAACATTTCCCAGTCGAGACAAACATACATCAATGTTAATTTTGCTTTTCAAGAAATCACCAACAATTTTTGTTACTTTTTGATCATTGGCGGAATCAATTTTTTTTTTTTTGCTTTGTAGGCCTATTAGATTTTGTTCAATTCTTAAATCACTTTTTTTGGATTCTTCTTTTAAAACATCAATTAAAAGACAAAGGGTTGGTCGTTTTATGATTTTTTTATTAAGACGGCTATGCCACCCTTCGGCATGATTTGTGGTCTTGATTTTTTCTCCATAGTTACTTATGTATTTAATGTTTGAAGTTAACCATTGAAAAGACATGTATTTATTAAATGCCGTAGTGTCTATATTCAGAGATTGAGTGAACTCTAACAAATATTGCCAAGCACTAGGTATTTTCTCGTTAGGAAGATGTGCTAAACTAATGCACATTTTAATGTATTTACGGCTTTCGTAGGTTTTGGTTAGAGATAGTTCTTTAGCTTTATCCCAAATGTTTTTACAAAAATGAAAAAAACATAGTTTTATACATGCGTGAGGAAAAACACTAGTTATTGCATTGATAGCTGCAATTTCACAGTCTATATAAAATTTTACTGGATTGAAATCTGGCAATTTTGTCTTAATAATGGAAAACAATCTTTGGTATGTGCTTTGTTTTTTATCGGGGAGTAAGGCAAATATTACCGGAACAACATTTGGATCGTCAGTTTCCTTAGCAATGTCCACATGGAGAGTATATAATTGTTTGAATGGCTTCGAACAAGCTTTAAAGGTACCGTCCAGTATGATATTTTTGAAACTAGTAATTTCCGCCTTTGCTTTATTTGATACAAAAATTAAAATCTTGTCATCGCTCCCATCGTCCACTAATAAAAAATCATTAGCTAGAGCATCGGGAACTTTCACATCACACAGTTTAGAAAAAGTTGTTCTATTACTGTTAAGTGTTTTATAACGTAATCTATACAAAGAACTTTTTCGAGATTTAAATTCTGGCAGGTAGTCAGCGAAATCATCACATCTCAATTTAGCGAGCCCCTCTTCATATAAAGCGGGTATCGGTCTTAAGCTTGTTTTTACTTGTTGCTTTATATCATCAAAATACTTTTCAAATAAGTTTCTTTTAAAGTCAGGCAGGCAACTGTGATTTGTGTCTCGTAATACATTTTTTAAATTTTGGTCAACGCTTATACTTGCAGAACAATCGTTGCTGGTACACTTCCAAATGGAAGAGCCGTCTGCATTTCCTTTATTTTTCCGGTATCTATGTCCTGCTTTGAGCAACAATTTTCCACCTTTATTGCTCTCAATTATAGTCAAAGAGCCTTCATTGATTGTAACATCAGTGAACGATGTAGATGGCACAGGGTTGATGTAATTAGTTAAATTATTCGAACTTGTCGACGCTACCGGTGTATCCATGTCGTATATAATATATGACTGCTCACATATATTAGTGGTTGTAGAAGGCTGGGCGTCAGTTTCCCCTTGTAAAACTTGTATTGATGTAGATGGCACAGGGTTGATGTAATTAGTTAAATTATTCGAACTTGTCGACGCTACCGGTGTATCCATGTCGTATATAATATATGACTGCTCACATATATTAGTGGTTGTAGAAGGCTGGGCGTCAGTTTCCCCTTGTAAAACTTCAATTAAATTATCCAATTCCACTAGAAAAAAATAAAAACGCATTTACTAACGCGAGTGTTGGTAGTAGGTATGTTTAGTTCAAGCGTGTGGTGTTACTGTTAGTTTAAGTTGGTAAATAAATAAATAAGTTTGACAATTAGCATTAAAAAATAATAATACAATTTATTTCAAATAATGGCAAAACCGTGTAGGTTTAAATATTTTATATTTAAATTTACACGGTTTCACAAATGATATAACTAACACTTATAGATTCATATATTAACTAATCAAGAAAAAAAAATCAATATTTTTTGCATAATACTTACTTGGACTATTTTGAACAGCGTTTTGTTGTGCTGCTTCATCAACCACATTTTCATTGTTAGTCCCTTGTAAAATTTCTGTTATTCGGACCAAATCCATTGCTGGAATACATTTCTTAGGTTAGTTTGTATTATAGGTAAGTAGTAGATAAACGGGGTTTACAAGTATTTTGCACTTTCATTTTTCATTTTCTAATAGCAATAAATATACGGAAGATAGAACTATAACTTTACTAATCTAACTAATTATAGGATCGTAAGTCGGCCATTTTGTTTTGACAAAAGACGTACCTATAACGTTATCTCAATTGTATGGGTAAAAGTAATTACTTCATTAGTACTTAGTAGTTTACAACTACATAATCTATAAGGTCAACACGGATGTATACCTATCTACATATTTGTCATAATAAATATCTGCTAATATGCATAGCATGTCAATACATCAATTGAATTTCAAGATTGTGTAAATCTAAATCTTTCTAAATTCTAAATCGCTTGACACAAGTGCAAAACAAGCTAGTATTTTAGATTTTTTTTATAATCTAAGTATTCTTAAATATATTTTGACACTGAATTAACAAAATGACTTACCTTATCCTTTTTAGTTAAACTTTCACAACACAGTTAACATGCTCACACAACCATTTGAAACGAATTATTTAACTGAATTTGTGGTAGTGTTGCCACCTTGAAAATTATTTTGTGTAATGTTGCCAGATTAAAAAAATCTTTAACATTTGTACTTAAAATATTGACTAGATATGGAATAAAATGTGGGAAAAAATTAGGTGGTAACAATAGTACAAATAATATTTACGTTTAAACGTAAATATTATTTGTACTATTACACGGAATCTCACTCTTTTCTATATTTTTGCTTGTAAAAGCTTTTTTTCAACAATACAATCGGTATAACACACCACCAATCTTATTTTTTTTATTAATAATTCACAAAAAATACGAATGAACCACACTCTAATTAATTGGCAATACTGCATTCTGGCATGCACTGTAATTATAGTCATTTTGACTGAACTCTTTTTTTTTTCGTACCTAGGTACTGGGTTAACGCGCTAAAGTGTCCCCCCTTCGTGTTGGTCTATAATTTCAAATAACAACTCATCATAACAACCCTAAAACGTCCACTACTGGACATGGTCTCCCCAATGGGGGGCGTTTTGCCGTAATCGCCACGCTTGGCAGGCGGGTTGGCGATCGCAGTAAGGATATTCATCTAACTCAGAGAGCGCTGCTGCCCATTCTCTGGTGAATCCCTTAGTCGCCTTTTACGACACCCATGGGAAGATATGGGGTGGCCTATTCTAGTCCGGGTCCACACGGGCAAATAACAACTACTAAGTATTATTGTTATAGTCAAGGTCTAAATCATTTATATACCTTTATACCCGTCCCCTTCGCAGATGACTAACTAGAGCCGAGAAAGACGCTCCGGCAACACCTTTCAATCAAAGCGTTGACCGCGACTGTACAATTAAAAAATTTAAAGTAGTCGTGGCGGTACTAAAATCGACGTTTTCAGCGACTCGACTAGATGGGAATAAAAGCGAGAATTTTCAAAGTAGACATAGCGGGAACTCGACATAGTGGGACTCGACCTCGTGGGAATATATTATAAAAGCTTTAAGTCATCTTTTTATAATGAATTTGGTATTGTGCTTATTGTGAATATATTTTATATGTTATCGCAATGGCTGTAAACTGTTTAAGCACAAATAATATACGTGAATTAAAGATATACTACCAAAATGTCCGGAGACTTCGCTCTAAAACGTTAGATTTCTATAGAAACTTGTGTCTAAGCTCATACGATTTAGTAGTTTTGACAGAGACATGGTTAGTAAGCAGTGTGAGTGACTCCGAGTTATTTGATAGTCGTTACATAGTATGGAGACGGGATAGGGACTATGGGCTTACGAATCAAACACGTGGGGGTGGAGTTCTTATTGCAGTGCGTAAAGATATAGTTTCTAACGTGCAACCACTGCTCACATCTACGGCGGAAGATTTGTGGCTCTCGATACCCATTAGACAATCATATTCTATTGCAGGGAAAAAGTGTAATATATACTTATGTGTACTTTATCTCTGTAAGCAAAAACTAGGCTTTACTTTCTCAGAACAATTAAGAAACTTTCTAAACAAACTAGATGAAACTATTTTAAATAATCCGGACGATATATTTTTAATTATTGGGGATTTTAATCTCAGCGGAATAGCATGGCAGCCGGGCATGGAAAACAATAAATTACTCCCGAGCAAAGCGAATACTTCTGACGAATACTACCTAATCGACTCTTTACATACCCACAATCTAGCTCAATACAATCCCGTCACGAATAGATACGGTAAAATTTTAGATCTTGTGTTGTCCAACGAATTAGTCATCGTAACTGAATGTGACAATTCCCTTGTACCCATTGACCCCCACCACAAAGCACTTTCCGTAGTATTGAAATGTTCAGGAATCTCTCACTTGGAGCCTGCGACACAAACTAGTTTTAAATTCAGTAAAGGGGACTACGATTCCATAAATAGGGAAATAAAAAATGTCAATTGGAATAACGAATTTGATAACAGGACTATAAACGAGGCTGTGGAGTTTTTCTACTCGTATATTAAACAATTAATTAAGAGATATATACCCGTAGCAAAACCCAAGAACAATTCTTTTCCTATTTGGTACTCACCAGCCCTTATAAAATGTCTAAAAGAAAAACACAAATACTTAAAAAAATATAAAGTATATGGTAATCTATCCGACTTTCAAAGTTTCAAGCTACTTAGGGATAGGTCAAAAGCACTTGAGGCCGAATGCTACCGTCAGTACATATCATCTGTAGAAGACTCAATAAAGAAAAACCCAAAACACTTCTGGGCCTTTATCAAAAATCGCATTAAGACTTCTGGTATTCCTGGATTTGTCACCTATGAAGGCACAATAGCAAACACAGGTGTCGATATATGTAATGTTTTTTCAGATTATTTTAATTCTACATTTTTACAACCCTCACAAGCCACAACACCTTTTATTCCGCAAACGAGCAACAAATTAATTTCCGATATACACTGTATCAGGATAAAAGTCACAGATGTAATAAATATCTTAAAAACTCTAGATTTAAATAAGTCTGCAGGACCGGATCGAATCCCACCAATATTCCTAGTCAAATGCTGGGAAACTATATCAGTGCCTGTAGCATTATTATTCTCTAAGTCTTTGTCTGAATGCACCGTTCCTTTGGTTTGGAAATCTGCTTTTATTACCCCAATCCATAAAAAAGGCATCAAGACGGATGTGACAAATTACAGGCCCATATCAAAATTGTGTTTTGGCTAAGGTCTTTGAAAAAACAGTGTTTACTCAATTATACGCGGCGTTAAAGAACAATTTTACTGATTTCCAGCACGGTTTCTTGAGGGGTCGTTCCACCGAATCTAATCTCATTCTTCTCAATGAATATATCTCTGAAGCTATGAGTAAGGGTAAGCAGGTCGATGTTGTCTACACGGACTATCAGAAATGTTTCGATAGAATAGACCATCCAACGCTTATTCAGAAGCTGGAGCAGGTTGGAGTGAGAGGAGATCTATTGAGATGGTTCTCTTCGTATATATCGAACCGATCTCAAGCCGTCGTCATCAACAATTATATATCGAGCTGGATTACGGTCCCTAGCGGTGTACCTCAGGGTTCATTACTCGGACCATTACTTTTTATACTCTTTGTGAATGACATTGACTCCTGCTTTCCAAACTCACAATTGCTATGCTTCGCAGATGATATGAAGATTTTCAGGACAATTTCAGCTACCACTGACGTTCTTGCACTCCAAGATGACCTAAGTCGACTGGACAATTATTGTGACAATAATAAACTTGACCTAAATCCATCTAAGTGCACAGTAATTACATTCAGCAGAAGAATTAATACCATCCCTTCTGAATATTATCTTAAGGGGCAGAAACTACAAAAAAATATTTGTACACGGGACCTCGGAGTCACTCACAACTCCAAACTGTTATTTGATGACCACATCAATAGTATTATAGCCAAAGCTTCGCAAATGTTAGGTTTTGTGATGCGTACATCTAAAAATTTTGAAAACGCAAAAACTTATAAAATACTTTACTGCACTTTTGTACGCAGCGGACTCGAATACGCTAGTCAGGTGTGGAATCCCCGTTATGACATATATATTTCCCGGCTACAGAATGTCCAGAGGAAATTTATTAAGTACCTATGTTTTCGCTTAAAGATCAAATATAACTCTGATGAATACCTCAAGTTATGCGCCAAATTTCACATTCTTCCCTTGGCTTTACGACGTGAGATAGCGGACGTTACCTATCTCCTAAAAATAATTAATGGAACAATTGATTCTCCCAAACTTCTAGCCAAATTAACTTTTAATGTACCAAGGACGTCAGCAAGACATCACAATCCCATCCATCTCCCGTTGGTTAACACAAATTATCGACAAAACGCATTTTTTCGGCGAGCGAGCAGTTATTTAAACAAGCACCATAAAATTCATGACTTTGATATTTTTAATACTACTCCAGAAGCAGTACGACGGGTGATTAGCAAAGAATTCTTTCTGAGATATTTATAAAATCAATGTGTTGAGGATTTCACAATGTATATATACCGCTGTTCATGTTCATATTAACTTGCTTCTTACAAGCGAGGACCTGTAATTGGCTTTATGACGCTTAGTAACGCTATTTATATTTGTATTTCAAGCTGTTGGTCTTCCTATTAAATAAATAAATAAATATAAGTAAACGAAACTATGTTGAATAACTCTTAAGTAAAATCGAACATACACTATCTAATCGAGGTGTGGGGTTCGGCCACTAGTCTAATATACAGAAAGAAACAAAACTTATTTAACTCGTTAAACGCCATGGGGGTCACCGGTGACCTCATCTGGCTTACTTTATTGCGCCATGGGGGTCACCGTTGTCTCGAGTGAAATCATATTCTAAATGTATTTTAGGGCCGCCGGACACGCGTATCGCTTATTTCGTGTATGCGAGTGGCCGGCGTGGCGCTCTAGAGTAATCCTGTTCAAGGGGACACAGGTACTTAGAAAATTTTAGGAAATATGGACAAACAAGGATATGTAGAAAAAATAAGAAAACGACTTAATTTTTATGATGAATGTTTTTAATCAGATTAAAACTTATAATTATTATAATGCACGTTATGAAAAAATATATAAGGTGTAACAAAAATATCTGCCACGTAGACATGGGCTTAAACGTTAAAAAAAATAACACTGCTAAATGCTAATGCTAAAAATAATTAACAGTTAAAATTAGCAGTTATTTTTAGCAACTATTAAATTTTGGTCACAGACGTATAAAGAGTGAGTTTATACGTCATTAATTCTCATTTCCTTCATACTTTTCTCAGGCTTAAGACTGTCAACTTTTTCTGTTGGCGTATTTATAATGAGAATCAATTTATTTACAACGATTTCTTTTTTTTTTAGTATTCGTAATTTTTATATAACAGTCTTTTGTTTTTTTTTTGTTATTTTTCAATTTTTGTAATTTTTTTTTCTTATATCTACTTATCACTTAGTAACATAAAATAATTATATTAAAATTTTATATATTTTTTATTTCTATTTAAAAATGTTAATTGTTTGACTTTTCGGACTCCAAGGCGTGTTCTTCGTTGTGAAATTATGTAACCAGTCCGCGAAAAAAGTCTTTCGCAAGAAACAGAAGTACAAAGTACATTACATTTGTTTCGAACCAACTTAGCCAAACGTGGAAAAATGCCTTGGTTTTGCTTCCACCAGCTCAACGGTAAATTATTGCGACTAATCACTTTTTCATTCAAATATTTGTCTATTTCTATTATTGCTCGTGCAGTTGGTGACTCAATTGATTGCGGTACAGCCTCCCTAGCATCCCAGTCGTACAATGTTGAGGTGGGATCAAGCGAACTTTTGCTAACTTCAATATTTTCACATGGTTCTTCTCGATTTATTTCTTGAGCGACAAGTTTGATCATGTTCTCCCTCAAAGTTGCTTGCTTTGAAGATGTAAAGGGCTGTAACTTAAAGCGGGGATCCAATAAAGTAGCTACCCCAATCGTGTTACTATTTTCTATATTTTCGAAACGACTATGAGTTAAATCTAACAAAGCTCGAACAAAATCATATGTTATTGGCAGATAGTGATAACCGGAAGAATCAGAGGTTAAAATATCGCTGAGAACCCTCTTTATGCCTTTTATGATTATTAATAGTTGACTGGCCGTCAAATACTTTTCACCACTCAGATAATTTGATGCTTCTTCAAAACATTTCAGGACTTTACAAGTTTCGTTGCAAAGTAACCATTCTTCCGGCATTAAATTTGGTAAGCTTGTAACACCCAAAATGCCAATGGATGACTTGACGGCATCTTGAATTTCTACGATCCTTTCGAGCATATAGAATTAGGAATTCCACCTCGTCGGGACTTCTTGAAGCAGTCGTTTTGGCTGTGTTGCTCCATTTTGCTTTTGAAACTCATCAAGTTTTTTAGTGGCTTTAGAGCTTCGCTTGAAATAAGCGACGATGAGCTTCACATGTTCAATCACAGACTTGATGGGTACAGATTTTTCCGTCGCTTCTTGCACTATCAAATTTATTGTGTGTGCTGCACATCCGAAATGTTTCCACCCTAGCTCCTGTGATGTGGCTTAAACAAACAAACAACACTACACAAACAGTCAAACAATTAGAATTTTCACTCTCAACAGTCACAACACTAACTACCCAACAAACATTATAGTGCTTACAGCAGCCTTTTTAAGAGCTTTTAGTATTATATATGATATATAAGAACTCCGATAGCAACAGCTGATCATATAGTGGGGTTAGTTATAATCAATTAAACCTCCTAGAGGGATAACAGTAATAAAGGAAAAAATATAACTTAAGACGGTAGCATGGAGTTTATTGAACCCATTGTATAAACGATTCTTATAGCTTTAGGAGGCCCAAACCAATAAAAGCAATTGTGAGGTGTCTACTAACACTTACTTACGGCTGATATTCTTCTACAGAGGTAGTAAAATATCTTGTAACACCTTGAGGATTAACCTAATAACTTCAAGAAGTAGTAAACGCTGTAAGTCAGGTGTGTATTAACACTTACTATCTACTGGTATCGTTAAAAAGAGTCAGATAAATATTTTGTACCACCTAACTAGTTTTCTCGAGCCTTAAGAGTTAGTAAGAAAGCTATAAGAGTCAAAGAAGTGTTGATTATAAGTCCTATAGAGCTATAGTTCGAGTTTTAATTCGATTCAGTAACTTGACAGATAAAGGGTTACCAGGTTTTGACAAAAAAAAGCTAGTGAGGTGGTGTAAGAATGAACTAAATTGAATGAACTAAAATAATGTACTTACATGAACTTTTTATTTTAAATAACTAATAAGCTTGTCTTAAAAACACTTTTATTAGATATTATGTTTCTCCGTAGTAAGGTAATTTAAAATAAAACGACTTAGTTAGAGATGACATATTTATTAATCTAAATCAGAATTGTCACTGTCGTCGCTCGTCACATTTATTATAAATGTGTCGGTAATGATATCAATTACATGGTCCATACGACACATATGATCTTCCACTTTCAATACATGAGATACGCAAGCACTCCATGATAACGGGGTTACATTATTAACTCCTTCTTCAAATATTTTTTTTACTTTTTTAATTTTAAACGATTTATTGTTTTTTGCGACATGCCCCTTTACCTGTGCCCAAATTAATTCTATTGGGTTCAGCTCGCAGTGGTAAGGGGGCAGTCTTAGCAAAATGATACCACGTTGTGCTGCCATCTCATCAATTGCATATTATTCAATTACTTGATTTTGATTTTTCACCAAATCTATAAGGGTTGCCTTCACCGTGTCTTCTTCGTATGAAATATTTTTGCTGTTCAGCCACTCTTGAATTTCTTTTTTCTTTTACGACATCTTAGGCATTGTTTCGATTTTTCGCGAATGGTAAGGGGCATTGTCTATTACGACAACAGAGTTAGGCCGCAATTTAGGTAAGATAACCCCAAACCACTCTTCAAAACATTGGGCATTCATTTCGTCGTGGTAATCAACACTTCCTTTTTTGGCTTCAAAAATGAGGAGCCCGTCCTCCAAAAAGCCTTCTTCTCCGCCTATATGGCAAATTATCAATCTTTTTCCTTTGCCAGTAGGATTTTTGAGCCCTGTGGTCAGGCCTTCCAGAAACGCTTGTCTAGATGACTGGATACTTTCATCGGTCCATACTTTTTTTGTAGTATGACCTAAAAAGTGAATGTTGTATATAACATGTTTCTATTCAAACAAATCATAGGATGTAAAAGTGTTAGCATCGGTAAAATTAGCTACCTTCATTGACCCAGGTTTCATCTTGATAGTAGATGTAGCGTCCTTCCCTGCGATATTGTTTTATTAAGCGCAGATAACGTTGCCGCCAAGAAATAAGGTCAGCCCTATCTATAAGCACACTTTCCCGCGTTCGTGTTGCATACTTAAAATTTAAATGCTTTAAAACTTTTCGTATCGTTTCTTTGGAAAAGTTAGGCAAATCTGTATCTTCGTTCACAGCCTGCAATACCTAAAAGAAAATATAAGTTTTGATTTTAAAATAAAATAAAAATAAATAATAAAATAAAAAAGGTTTTTATTCACGTAGACTTTAAAAAAGCGCTTGTAAATAGTCAGAACATGTTTGTAGTAATATAGTTGTATACATTAGATATTATTTCTAGTAACATAGATATTTAGGTACATCTTGTATGAAAACATTTATAAAATTTATTTTACCAAGATAATAAATTGTTCATAAAATACCCAATTTGTGAATGTAATTAAAATATTTTTTCTGAAACATCCGGTCATGTCGAACCAAAACGAATAAATGAATGACGATTCAACTAAATCAGTATCTATGACGAAAATTGAGGGCCAGTATCATTTTAACATTTTGATTAACAACGTTATGATAAAGTATAATTATTGTAACTAACCTTTAAGATAGTAGGATGTTCATTTCTGTAAAAGAATTGGTGCACAATCCTTCGTATGGAAGAGAAAGTAAAATCATCATATTTATCTTTGAATGATAGTTTCGGGCCAGGTTTTTTGGGACATTTTGGTGGGTCAGGCTTGTTTTCTTTGTGTTCTTTTAAAACAGCATAAACAGTTCGTGAGGTTATTCCCAATATGTCAGCTACTTTGGCCGCACATTTGCTTTTCAATCTAGGTTCTGATTCACATTCAAGATCTGGCCTAGAGTGAATAGATTGAATATTTTCACTATATACATATTTGTATGTGTTAGTTATCATTACTTTCTCAGTAATGGATAACGCTGTACCGCGCGGTCGTTTCTTCTTGGGAGAAAAAAGAGTATTCCCTTCTACTCTCGATGTGCTTGGTTGAGCATCCATGTTGAATGAACGCGAATAACAAGCACAACGTAACAAAAAGTACAACAGACAACAAACAAAACTTAACAACAAACACGTAACAAATAAAAACGGCAACGTGGTAGCAGGAGGAAAACATTCGTGCACTCAGACCAAAGGTAAGAAGCCGAATGAGATTAAACGTCAACAACCAAGTTAAAGTCTAGGGTTGCCAAATAAGTAAAATAATAAAAGAAAAAAAATGGGAAAATCACATGATTGTTAATTATACTTTGTTTCTATCAGAAGAAAATAATAAATAGAATTATGTTATTCATAATATTTTTTATCCATATTCCACATGTACAAACCAGATTTTTTAAGTTTTATTTAAATGAAACCATTTTTATAATTACCTCTTTACGTCAAATCGTTTGCTACCCTACACTATTAGTTTTAGTATGGTCACATTATTTTTCTTTGATCTCTCAAATTACTGAATACTATTAAAGTCAAACTACGATTTTTTTAAGTTTATTTAAATTAAACCATTTTTAATATTAGCTCTTTACGTAAAATCGTTCACACTATTAGTTTTAGTAAGGTAACATTATTTTTCTTTGATCTCTCAAGTAACTGAATACAATTAGAGTCAAAAGACGAATTTTTTAAGTTATAGTTCTATTAAACCATTTCTGTCATTCGTTCTTTACGTAAAATCGGTCACTTCCCCACACTATTAGTTTTAGTATGGTAACATTATTTTTCTATGAACTGTCAAGTTACTGAATAGAATTAAAAGTCGAACTATTGATTCAGCAAGAGTTAGAATCCATCTTTAAATCGTTGCAGCCTACATAATGGAGTTTATCGATCAACCATAAGTAATATTGTGGTTTTTATAAAACCATCAAAATATCAGCAAACATTATGTGCAAATTTTATAACTCTTCATTATCACTTTAAGTTGAGTAATAGGCTTTATGTCACTTTACCTAACCTAACCTCAAATACTGTTATTCGTTATGTTTGCAACGCGGTGTTTATTTGGAAATACGTAGATTACTACGTATTTCCAAATAAACACCGCCACCAATAATACCACCAATAATAGTAATAATAATAAATGAGTAGTTAATTGTTTTAAAATGTACCATGGACAGTTAAAAAACAAATGGGCGGAGTCAAAAGAAGGGCTTTGAGAAAATATAAAAATATTATTAGGTTATCGCAAATTCAATGCGACGAGCCTACATCAGTGGAGGGAAAAAAATATGACACAGAAGCATGGCATATAGTGGAGAAACAGCGTTTCCTAAATGAAAATCGAGAATAAGGTTCTGATGTTACCCCAGGCAACAGTTCTGTTATCAATAATAGCAGCATACAAAATACAAATCCAGTGAAGTCGATAACTATTCATTTCAAGAGTAAGCTAATAATAAAATAATACAACAGGGTTCCGTACAACTGCAAAACAACTCTGACGTTTCATATACTTTAACTTATGACGATCCGTCGTTACCTCTCAGTAGTTCAAACAACTCGGATGACGAACAAAAAAGTGAATATTTGAAAAATAAACATTTCTAAATGATTTACCAACATGGGCTCTACAAAAAAATATAAGCCAAGCCGCATTAAAAGATTTGTTTTTAATTTTAAATAAAAGATTTACGGATATTTTACCGTCTGATCCGCGAACAATTTTACAAACGCCAACAGCAATTTGTTTTAAAACAATCGATGGTGGTGAATATTGGCATCATGGGATTATTATGCCTAAGGGCATAATAAACCCATAATCCCATACAGATCCGGTATAATTTTTAAGAATACTTGATAAATCAAGTAATCTTAAAAATTGTACTGTATTGTATCGCTACCATATAAAAATTTTCTGAATATAAATCTTGATGGTTTACCTATATTTAAAAGCTTGAAATATGAATTCTGGCCTATATTGGCTAACATTTATCAAGGTGAAACTAGTGATCCATTTATTATCGGCTTTTTTTTTTTTTTTTTTTTTTTTTTATTCTTTATTTTATTTAGGAACTTTTGACTACTGTCACGCCAGTTCCATCGTACCACAACCAACTTACATCTAACATATTAACTCTTTTAGAATGATACAATAATACTAACTAAGAACGTAAATTACACAACTCATACAACATTTTAGCCTCATGTGATATGGGTGCCGATAAAATAGTGTGGAAGAAGCCTAAATCTAATTGATTGATATTTAGATATTTTATAATGCTGTCTCTTTGGGTTTGATTCCGTTGACATTCCATTAAAATATGGTAAACATCCTCAACTGTTTTACATACCTCACACAAAGGAGACTCAACTTTTTTCATCAAGAATGGCATGTGACCAAAACGGAGCCTTAGAGCAGTAACCGATAACTTACGACTAATCTTAAGATCATTAAACCATGGAACGTAAGGAGGCACACTCTGTATAACTTTGTACCATATGCCTTTAGTTTGCGATTTATTGATAAATTCCCGTTCCCACTCTTTGTAACAGTCTCGTTTAAATTTTGCTAGAATTTCGGTATACACAGGAAACATATAAATTTCATACCCCATAGAAGCAGCTGTTCCTGCTAAACGGTCTGCCTCCTCATTTCCATGTAGTCCAACATGTGACGGAATCCACTGCAACACAATCTTTACATTGTTCGAACGTAATGTATGTATTTTATCCAATACAGCATAGGCTACCGGCACACCTCTGTATCCAGATGCGCACCGAGCCAAATGCTGGAGAGCACTCTTACTATCAGTTGATATAACCACCTTCGAACATTGCAACAGAAGGATATAAGATAATGCCTTAGAAACTGCCAATAACTCCACTGTCATAATAGAGCCATCAGAAACAATCTAATAACATTCACTACGTTTAGTTACAGGATCATAATAAGCGGCACCTGCTTCATTACTCTTTGATCCATCCGTATATATCTTATACCAATCCCTATATTTTTGATTCAACTCCCTCAAAATTTCAATTCTCAGATCATTCGTATCATAACTACTTTTTGGCCCACCCACACTTACTAAATTAACTTCAATCGTGTCCTTAACATTTATAATATTAGTATACCAAACATGACATTTAAACATAGCAAGTACATCAGATGAATAATTTTTTTCGTTTTTTAATATTAAAAGTCGACATCAAAATAGGCTTTTTTTCTTCAACCAATAACTATGGTTGCCAAGAGCACTAAATTTACATAAAAGATTACCCGTCACCCCATTGGCCCAAGACTTAGCTTTAACGCAATACTTATAAGCCAAATACCTACGCCTTACGTGCAATGGAAGTAGACATAATTCACTCTCCATTACATGTATGGGCGTCGATTTAATAAAACCAACTACAATCCTCATAGCTTGTTTCTGAACTTTTTCTATTTTATATAATCTAGATTTTGCACTGCTGTCATATAAATAGCAACCATAATCCAATCTACTTCTAATTAATGATACATAAAGGCGTCTTAAATGCTTAGGATGAAGTCCCCACCCAGATCCAGCTAACACTTTAATAATATCTAACATTCTATTAGTTTTCTCACAAAGCTCATTAATATGTTTCCCCCAACGTAGTGAACAATCCAACCACATACCTAAATACCTTATTTGTTGAGACTTTACTAAGGGCGTATCATTGACTAATAATTCAAATTGTTGTTTTCTATATCCTCTACTAAAAAGACACACGTGTGATTTATGAGTTGATAATTCTAAACCTATTCCTGACAGAAATTCGACAATCTTGTCTAAAGAGAATTGCATATTATTTACGCTATCGCTTAATTTGGTACAACTAACAAAGAGAGCAAAATCATCAGCATATTGACATATCTGCACAATACTATTTTTACATATTTCAGATGTCACAATATTAAAAAGCAGAGGAGAGATAGGGTCTCCCTGGGCCAGTCCTTTATTAGTCCACCTTATGACTTAATTATTCCCCGCTGATTCATCCCTTATCGTTAAGTGTCTCTCTCTCAAAAATTCCCAAAAATAATTACAAACTTGTCTACCAACTTTTAATTTATCTAATATTTTTACTACACTCTCAATTAAAACATTATTGTAGGCATTTTCTATGTCAAGAAAACATGCTAAAGTAGGTATGTTTTTAGTAAATCCTATTTGTATACTGGTAACCAGCTGAGTCAAGGAATCCAAATATGACTGCCCTCTCCTAAAACCTGTTGTGCTAGAAGATAAAACCTTATTATGTTCAACAAACCATTCTAACCTTTTAGCCAACATCAAATGGAATATCTTGCATAAACAAGATATCAATGAAATTGGCCTTAGTTTTAAATCTGAATTGGGACCATATTTTGGAATAGTAATTATCTTAATATTACGCCACTCTTGAGGAATATCACCGGTCTTGAATATATTATTGTAGATACGAAGTAAAAAATTTTTAGCTACTCTCGGTAATTTAAATATCATAGAATATGTTATATCGTCCTCCCCAGGAGCCGTGTCTTTTTTCTTACAACATGCTTCAAGTTCTTGTAACGTGAATTCTGATTCCAACAATAAATTATTAGACGTAAAAATAGGTTTGGGGGTTGGTTAGAATGAGGAACTAAATTTCGCAAAAGAGCCTCTCGTTTTTCCATTGGTACAAAACCTCTAGGTTGATTACAGCCTTTCATCCACCGCATTCTTTGCCACATCTCAGAGGCTGATATTAAGCCATCAATTGAAGTACAAAAATGTTGCCAATCACTTGATTTAGCTAGCCTTATCTGCTCTTGAGCCTTCAACGTGTTATCCTCTAGCACGGTCAGATTTGTAGGTGTCGGGTTACGTCTAAATTTACTCAAAGCCAGTCTTCTCTCCGCTACAAGCTTAGTCAGATTAGGGTTCCAATAGGGTTTTGGTTTAAATGCAGTTTGAGGATAAGCACAAATTTTTGTCATAGGTATATTACAATCCGCAGATTTATAACGAATACCTGTAAAAATATTATACATACGCTGCACGTCCTCTGTATTCAAAACTAAATCAATGAAAGCCTGTTCTATATATTTACTATAACTCGACCAGTTAGCTTTTTTATAATTACGTCTCCTGATTATATTACTTTTATCATGGTAGTTCATTTTAAACTTAATTGTCATGTGATCACTTCCTAGGTTTTCATTCAAGACCGCCCAAGAAAAATGAATTACTATGTCCGAGGAAGAAAAAGTGATGTCGGGAGATGTCTGCTGTAAAATATTATTGACATACTTAACTCTCGTTGCCCTACCATCATTAATGGGAACATAGCCATGATCTAACGCAGCATCCATAATCTGATTACCTCTAACATCAGTTTTACATGACCAATTTGAATGGTGCCCATTAAAGTCGCCCGCTATCACCGTCTTACACGAACCCAATGAAAATAATTCATCCCAATCACTCTGTCTAGTCTGAACCGAGGATGGACAGTATATAGAAAATACGTTTTCCAAATATTTACAATTATGGATTTTAACGTGTACTATTTCAATTCCGACATTATTAATTCTAGTTGAAAGCAGTTCAGATCGTATTGATTTGTGTACTATAATGGCTACTCCGCCATAAGAATCTAATCTATCCTTTCTATAAATATTATATTGTGAAATTTTTAAACAACTACTCTCTCTTAACCAAGTTTCAGAAATAATGGCAGATTGAAATTCCGTTAGTTTTGGTCTTAAACTTTGCGAGTTCCACTGAAGTATATTAATAACAAAATGTTTATTAACATTAGCCATTATTAAAAATAAACAATAGCTTGTTAATTAATTCTCCATTTTTAACTACCTCTACCACATACTTATATACTTCTTCACAAATTAATTTAAAACAGGAATTTAATTTCTCTTCCAACTTTTCACTAGATAACACGATTTCTTTAAGCCTTTTAAATAACATACTAAAACTAAAATTTATCTTTCTTACCTACTTTTGCCCCGTTTCATTATGCTGAATTTGCTCCTGAAAATTTTCTACATTCTGACTTACTCCTGTTCTCTTTTTTTTTTTCGTTGCTTCTTTTCTTTACTCTTCTTATTTTTCGTGTTATATATCTTTTCCTCACTAACACTTTCGCTTGATTCTGAAAACTCCTCTTGGATAATATCTGGCTCAATATAAGTAGAAGTATCCATTTGCAAGACATCTGCATAAGATCTCCTAATTCCCGTACTCAACTGATCTGATATCAAAATATCCTGAGTCCTAGTATCATCCATGATTTCGGACCTTTTGTTTTGTATGGTTAATAGCAATGCTCTCCTGTAAGAACAATTATCTCTGCTCATAATCTCTCTAATTTCCTTTTCTTTTTTAAAAATTGGACAAGACAATTTATCTAATGACATATGCGCACTTTTGCAGTTCAAGCATTTGTAATTTTTGATGTCACAATTAGTATGTTCCAGACCACATTTAGGACAAAGTATCTTCTTTGACGGACAAAAATTTTTTGAATGCCCGTACCTCCAGCAGCCCGAACATTGGGTGACTGGGAACTTAAAAGGCTCGATCTTAAATCGACAACCATATCCATAAACATAACTTGGAAGGGTCGAACTCTTAAAACATATCTGAACTGCTTCACTCTCTACCCATTTATGCTCATAATTTAATCTCTTTAATCTTTTTAGAGATAAAATTTCATAATCGTATTTCAAGGTATCTTTCAATTCACTTAGATCAGCATCTAGATCCATTTGCTTTACTACTCCATAAGATAAATTTGATTCTAATGTGTTTTTGCAACTGAATCCCCTTTTAACCATATCTTCGCAATTTAATAAAATATTAACATCCTCTTGAGACTCGAACGAAATCAAAACTCTAAACTGACTTTTGTACTTAACTTGAATTATATTTCCAATGTTATAAGTTCGTAACAGCTTGGCTAATGCTATCTGTTTAGGTAACGGCTCTTTAGAGGTGATGCAAACTTGATATTTGTTGATAGCTTTGTTCAAAGAAACTCTGCGGGCAAATCGCTTCGTGTTCCTTATTACAGTTACAAAACCTTCACCATCATCTTCCTCGTACATTTCTCGACTATCACTTTCATTCCTCTCCTTTCTTTTTATACTGTTACTTCCCTCTCCGACACCTTTATCCTGATTAACAAGACTTCTTATCTCTTCTTCCCTCATCTCACACTGTATTTGTTCCACCATAATCTCCGCGTCTCCTTCAACATCATCACTCGGTAATTCGCGTATCTTGGATATACAATCGCTACCAATTTCACTCATAACTGATTAAACTGTACTAAGTGGGTAATTTGCGAAAAATAACACAAGACAACATTGCTATAAACAGAGACTAACGCGTGCGCTTATCTCCCCGCTCCGCGCGCAACTGTATGGGCATTTATTATGGGAAAGGTAAACCAAAAAACCTTAAATTAATTCTTAGAAGATTTTGTGAACGAAATGAGCATAGTTTTGAAGCAAGGAGTTTGTGTTAAGTGAAAAAGTGAAATGATACTATATCCTAAAGATGTAAAAAGTAAATAAGTTTGTATTAAAAATGGTTTTCAGTACGTCTTACCTCTTTTACATACAGTTTGAAAATAAAAGATGGCTATTTTAAGAAATTGTGTTTTATTTAAGACAGCTTTCATCAGTCAATTGACATATCTACTAGTAATATATATTACTCGTAAAGTTAAATCAGTCAGTCAGTGAATAATTTCGAACACTTTTACTCCCATCACGAAAGACTCAGTACAATAGCGCAACACAGCCATGAACAAAATCTACATGAGTTCAATCATTCAACTATTCTGACTTACATTAAATTTTAATATTGGTATAGCCATAAAGGAACCATAATAAAAGTATAAGCAAAATGTTTTCAGTCAAACACTGGTCTAAATTAGGTGAAACAAAACTTTGGTAATTGAACAAATTCAGACTATGAAAATCTAACAATAAAAATAAAAACATATTAATTAATCGTAGTAACAAAGTAAAAATCTCGTTAAAAAAGCTAGGTAAAGTGACTTACTTTACCTAGCTTATAGTACTTATAGTACTTCAGCGACTCGCTGTAAGGGCTGTTCATTCATGTGGTACTGGTAGTGAAGCTGGGTTACTACGCTGGGTGCTACGTTAAAGAATAATGTATTCTTTAAACTCCATTCAGCCACCCTTTGTGCTATGTCCTGTTGTAGTAACTTACAATCAGTGTTATCCGATATTTTCTGTACCAATTTCAGGTCATCAGCAAACAGCAAGCATGTGGAGCTATTAACGACCTCAGGAAGGTCGTTTATCGTTAAAATAAATAAAAAAGGACCCAGGTTACTTCCTTGGCTGACACCGGATCTCGTAAAATATACCTCAGAAAGGTATCCACTACAGTCCACATATTGACACCTATCCCTTAGGTAGTTCGAGAAAAACGTAAGCGTATGTGGCGTGCATCCTACATTAGCCAATTTCGATAAAAGGACGTCATTGTCGACCGTATCGAACGCGTTTCTGAAGTCGAAATACGCCACGTCTACCTGGTGACCAGCATCAACCGAAGGTACTAAATTTGTCATTAAATGTAGCAAGTTCCCAGCTGTCCCACGCCCAGGTCGGAACCCATGCTGTGCATCGGACAACTGGGCACTTACCTGTGCATAAAGGCAACTATGGATAGTCATTTCAAATACCTTGGCCGGAGTACATAGAACTGCTACAGGGCGATAATCACCAGGATCAGGACCTCCCTTGCCTTTAGGCACCGGCACTACTCGAGTAAGTTTCCATCGATCCGGGTACTTTGCGGTCGTAATGCAATCGATAAAGCTCGACCATCCTTTACTAACTTGTGCTTGTTTACGTTACCTTTTCTAGATCGAATGTAGCCCCAAAATGCGCGAGGATCAGTCGTCAGATGATTTTGCACGCGGTCTCGATACTGATCGTACGCATTCTCTGTTTCAACTTTTACCTTTGTTCTATACCGAGCAAACGCCTGATAATCACTGTGCGATTTAGTCAATTTGTACTTTTTATGAAGATAATGTTTATACTTAATATCTCGGATAATTGCGGATGTGTACCATACAGGGTAATTATGTCTAGTATTTTTAGGGTTATTATATTTTACAGGGACGCAAATGTTGAAAGCTTCGTAGATCTTACTGTAAAATTAATTTAAAGCTGCATCAGGATCATCCAGAAGGTATAAGTCGGTCCAATCTATCATACCTAATAAATAATATAAATGATGGAAGTCTGCCTTATTAAAGTTCCATTGCACACGCGGTATGGCAGAGTGCGGGTCACGAGGTGATGGAGGGGGAGAGTCGGAGGGTGGCGGCGGCGCGCCAAGCTCGAAGCGCACCGCGAGCGGGGGATGGTACGCGTCCACGGGCTCCAGGCCCTCGTCCGCCGCGTTCACCGACACGCCGCTGCTCGCGCTCAACACTAGGTCTAATTGCCTACCGCTGCAGTTATCTACGGTATTATACAGAATGAGTTCACCAAAAGCCATAAAATATTCATAGTAATTACTTACAAAAATATTGCAAGAAAACAAATTGTAATCTCTATGGCTAGGTTTTTTCCATATTTAAATTCACATAAACTGCAGCACAAATTAGTTCAAACTTACACTTGTTTATGTAAATATCATCGGAAATCGTCACCTGACGTAATACGAACCGCAGTGTGGCCACTAAAAGCACGCCGTCGTAACACTTGGTACCCCGGTAAAGCGAATTCCGCGTTATGAATAGCGTCATTTAAACCAGATTCGGTTATTGCGAATAAATCCGATCCTAATGACTCCAGAAAAGATAGGAATTTTGAAGTCTTAGTACGCAGTCCTCTGACATTCTGATAAAATATATTAATATATTTACTGGTTTTGTTGGGTTGTTTTGGCTGGGCGACGAAACCAAATCCACTCACAAAATTCTACATTTATCGGCCATATTTCGGGATCACAAAGTTTTTCATAGTTACTTTCAGACACACCGATCTTAAACAACACATAATCACGTTCAGTTTTGGGTTTCAATTGTTCTATAATGATATCTGCGCAGTTTCCTAAATTATTTTTGATGTATGCCTCTAAACTATCTACTGTTGTAGTTTTGTCTTATCTCCATATATGTAGAAACTTCTTACGTTCCACTGCTTTAAGAGAATCGATTGATGTATTACCACCTCTTTTAATTAAAGTTTTCTTTATATTCTTCTTACTTGAATCCAAGAATCACCATTATTATCACTGCGGACGCTATCAGTCACCGCCGCTGGTTTCGCGGCCATCCCCGCGTAAGTACTTGTCGGCCCGGGTACAGTCCGCGGAGCCGCGGACACCGGATGAGAATCCGCCGCCGCGGCCGCCGGTTTAAAATGAATGTCTCTGTGGCCTTTGGGGGTCGGTGGTGGCTGGGCAATAGTTGCCAAGGGCATGATAGAAGTTGTACGAGTAGTTCCTTTATCTTGTAATTTAAGCTCGTGGTTCTTCAATGGTTTCTTCCCTACGGTTTGCGGCCCCTGAGTTTTGAGAGTCGCTATCTCGTTCTCGTTCGTAAAAGACTTGAATGCAGAAACGTCTAATGGCTGCAGTTGATCACTTGTGTGGGCTGGCAGTTTAAGAATTGTAATGTCTTTAGCCAAAGCAGTTTTAACTAGGTCAAGAGACACATGTGTGGAGTGTCCATCGTATAGGACCAGTACAGGTCGTTCATCACCTAAAGCTGGTATAAGGACTTTTTCAAAATAGTTTTTAAACACCTCTGTCTCCATCCAACCATTCGGGGTGGCAGCGTAGGCTGTACCGGGATATTCCTTGTCTGGTAGTGCCTTCCACTGGTCCCAGATATTTTTTGCCTTGAAAATTATTAGAGGTGGCGCTCGACCACCTGCAGCATTAGCAGCCAGCACAAAAGTCGTGTTTTCTTTTCCAGATGTACTGATAACTCTGGATGAGCTTTCACCTTTTTCTCCGACTATTCTGGATTTTGACGGGTCTATACTGAGACTGCTTTCGTCCAAATTCCATATTTGTTTGGGCTTGTCTTCTAAGTTTAGCTCCGTCAGAACTTTTTTAAAAGGTCAAAATATCCATAGATGATGAATGGATCCGTCGCAGCCTTTTTTCGCGCATACTCCAATGGTTCTGGCTTTCGAATTGACAAATGATGCCGTTTTTTAAAATTAAAGAACCAGTCTTCCCCTGGTATGCCGCCCCTAAATGGGGTTCCGATTTTATTCACGTTAACGTACTGACCTACTAGTACTATAATTTCCTTTCGACTAAGACCAAAGCCCCATTAAGCCAGTGTTTTAACAGATGTTGCCAAAACGTTTTCAACATTCTCGAGAAGTGCAGTTCTGCGTCCTTTACATTTTTTATAGCTCCTCGAGTACCCTTATTTCGGCAATACAACGTTGCAAATGGAACTCCGTAAAGAACGGACTCCTTGTGTATGGTAAGCGTACCGGCTTTTATTTCATCAAGAGCTCTTTGTAATTTTTGTAATTTTTAGTTGAATGCTGCGAGGTCGCCCATACGGAGGCGTAGCCTTGCTGTGGAGAAAGAGTGCGTTCCGCGATGTATCAGTGGTTAAGTGCGACAACCCGCGTGTGTGTGCTATTGAGCTAATGTTTAAAGAAAGGTCGGTTTTAGTGTTTAACGTGTACATGCCAACCGACGCCATAAGTAACTTAGTGGAATTTACGGATTGTCTCAGTTTGGTGAGTGCTATCATAGAGGCTTCTAATGTCGAAAACTGTTATGTTCTTGGGGACTTTAATGCACACCCTACTGAGCGATTTTTTAATGAACTAATTGATTTTTGTAATGAACTTCAGTGGGCCTGTGTAGATGTAGATTTACTGGGGTTACAGTCAGACACTTACACGTTTGTTAGTGATGCGCACGGTTCGAGGAGGTGGCTTGATCACTGCGTGGTTACTAAAGCTGCTCGTGACTCGGTAGTGAGAGCAAGCGTAAAATATGACACGCTGTGGTCTGACCACTACCCGCTTGTACTTGAGTGTGTTTTTGATTATGTCTGTGTCAAACAATGTATGGTGGGAATTGTCGATAATCTTGTGATTTGGGGAGAGAGAAATCCTGAACAAACACAGTCCTATACGGTAGCATGTCATGAAAGACTCAGACTTATTGATTTCCCAAACGAGCTCTCGAACTGTTGTAGTAAAATTTGTAAACAACACGGTCATCGCGAGATTATCGACAGTATGTATACTAATATTGTACGTGCCCTCACTGAGTCAGCAATGCTGGGTCGAGGTCCCAAGAAGGCCAAAAAGAGAAAACATGTTACAGGTTGGAATTCGCATGTTAGGGAGGCCCACAGGGAGGCCAGGCAGAAATTGCGCCTGTGGGAAGAGGTGGGTAGACCAACCGAGGGTCCAATATTCTGCGACATGTGTGAGACCAAAAAGATTTTTAGATCACGTTTGAAATGGTGTCAAGACCATGAAGAACAAATAAAAATGGACAAGTTGGCTTTTTACCATTCTCGTAATGATTTTCGCTCCTTTTGGAAGCACACCAATAAGCTGAATAGTAAGCCTGGCCTCCCTGTGACCGTCGATGGCGAGACTGATCCCGTACGTATTTCAAACCTTTTCAAGGATCATTTTAGGGTTCATTCTACCCTGGGTTCTTGTGCGCACGTGACTGATACTATGGACCATAGTGACTTGAGAACCAACTTTACAACCAAAGAAATCAGACGTGTCATAAGTGCGATGTCTAAAGGAAAGTCTCCGGGTCATGATGGTCTGAGTATCGAGCATCTAAAGTACGCGGGTTCTCATCTCTCAAGAGTGTTGGCGATGCTCTTTAACTTGTGTCTAAGCCATGCTTATTTGCCTAGCCAAATGACTAAAACACTTGTAGTACCTATACTCAAAAATAAAACAGGTGATATAGGGGCGAAGTCCAACTACAGACCCATTTCTCTGGCTACGGTAATAGCGAAAGTGTTTGACAGCCTACTTAACACACAACTTGACAAATATATTCACCTACACGACAATCAATTCGGATTTAGACCCGGGTTATCTACTGAGAGTGCAATCTTGTGTTTGAAGTGGGCGGTCAAATACTATACTGATCGTAAAACTCCGATATATGCTTGCTTCCTCGACCTTTCCAAAGCGTTTGATCTGGTTTCCTACGGTATTCTTTGGAAGAAGTTGGAGACATCTGGAGTGCCTCCTGAGCTAATAAGTACCTTCAAGTACTGGTATGGAAATCAGATCAATCACGTTCGATGGGCTGGAAAACTCTCGGAACCGTATGTTTTAGAATGTGGTGTGAGACAGGGGGGGTTGAGTTCACCGACACTCTTTAATTTATACATTAATGAGCTAATTGAGGCGCTCAGCAAGGAGAGAGTTGGCTGTTACATAGATGGAGTGTGTGTAAATAACATATCCTACGCCGACGATCAAACTTTGCTGAGCGCGTCCATCTGCGGTCTAAGGAGATTGACGGCCATCTGTGAAGACTATGCTAAGCTTCACGGACTGGTCTATAATGACAAAAAAAGTGTGGTCATGGTCTTTCAGGCCGGTGGTCAGTGTCCAGGCTCTGTGCCGCCAGTTAAATTGAATGGTGTGCCTCTTGATAGAGTATCTACAGCGAAATATCTAGGACATATTTTGACCGCCGACCTGAAGGATGATGCCGATATTGAAAGAGAGCGAAGGGCGCTGTCGGTTAGAGCTAACATGATAGCTCGCAGGTTTGCACGATGTTCTACAGATGTGAAGAAAACTCTATTCCGTGCATACTGCACCTCCTTCTATACCTGCAGCCTGTGGGCAAACTATGTTCAAAAATCGTACAGTGCCCTTCGTGTACAATACAATAACGCGTTCCGAGTGTTGGTGGGGCTGTCCCGGTATTGCAGCGCATCAGGGATGTTTGCTGCAGGCCGTGTAGATTGTTTCTATGCAACGATGCGAAAAAGATGTGCATCCATGGTGCGCCGTGTGCGGGACAGTCCCAACACTATTCTTAAATGTATAGCCAGTAGACTAGACTGCTTGTATGTGGGCCGCTGCTGTAAGTTGTCAACGTCCGTAATTAGTTTATAGCAGGGGTACGCATGTGAGGGGTCGCTCGATGTGTAAATAGATGTATTAGTCTGTGTACTACATATGTGTTTTAGAATTACTAACATAGGTTTTTACTAACAAAATGAGTCCTGTTACTTTACCAAATAAATTATTCATTCATTCATTCATTAAAAGAAGTAATAAAAAGAAAAAGAAACGAACACCAAATGGGATTTGGATGGATGGTTCTCCGAACACAGACACCTTTCCCATTATTTGAAGAATTGCTTCTTCCACATCTGTGAGCTTATTGCATTTTGCAGGCCCACCACCAGTGCCAGTTGCATGCGCTTTAAAGTTGGCTGTCTTTTTCCTCACCGCATGCTTTCTTTCCGTACAGTACTCAATAACCAAAATATGATATATTTTTTTTAACTTAAATGTTTTTTAACAATGTAATACTGGATTCTATGGAATTCATGAAGATTTCCATTATGTTTGTGTGTGGTTGGTTGCCTCTCAAGATATATTAAAATTTAAAGTTTAGTTTTTTATATGAAACCGTAACATTTATGTAGGTACACTTACTTCATCATGTCAGCTTTTGACGTCCACTGCTGGACAAAGGCCTCGCCAAAAGATTTCCACAATGGACTTGATTACAGATGGGTTGGCAATCGCAGTATGATGGTCATACACACAGAGAGACGCTACTGCCCGTCCTCTGGGAGATATCCCTCGGGTCGCCTTCTTCGGCCTCCACGGGATAAATGGGGTGACGATATTCTAGGCCATCAGTCACACAGCAGTACACTTACTTATCTTGATTTTAACCAGGGTTAGTAGTTAGTTATTACTTATAGCACATTATAAAAATATTAATTTATTTTACTTACGTCTCGGCACTTTTGCGCCTCTTTAGAAACGCCAGTTCCTATGGCGTTAAGTTGGGACGCCACCGTCTCCCAAAACGCCGCCACTGCCTGCTTAGCCAATGGCAGTGCTTGGCCCCTCACACGACAATTGGCTAGGTCAGGGTTATCTTGCATGAGCTGCAGAAGGAGCAATTCTTGTGCCAGGGATGTTAATTTATGAATATCTATAAAAATTACAGCCATTACGAGACTGTTAGGATACTAAACACTATTTAGACACTATACAAATTGGTATACAAAAGTATAAAAAACGATTACTTACGTTTTGAATTGGTTTTAAACAATGAACAAAGAGAATAAAACTCAAACTATTCACATGAACATTAACAGTCTTATTTAAAAACGCTACTTAAATTTAAGCCGGCCGCTCAACCATGGTTTATCAAATTTTTCATTTAAAAACACGATTTAACTTTGACCCGCGGTTGAGCCATGTCAAAATTTAAACCACGTCGCCGCGTCGGCCCCTGGTTTAAAGCTAGCTCAAATATGGCGGATTTTATTTGCATCAGCTGACGTTTTGTTTGACGTTTGTTTGTGAATGGAGGTTTTATTGAAGTTACTAACCGTTTTAATTTTTAAATAAATACTGAATTCCAGTGGGAATCTTATCATTAACTTCAAAATCCACCGAAGAAAATCAATAGTCCTTGAAAATGCACTGTTACGATCATAAATCTATCATTCCATGTCTACCATAGAGCAAAAATCATAACGTTTTGATATATAATCCGATTTAGTCGATTAATTTTGGTCAAGCTCTATACCAGTCTCAGAAATGTTGACAGTGTAAAATAAAATGACGTTACTTAGCTGAGAAACCTTTAAGTAGGGTTTTTAAATAAAGAAATAGTTGAGCGGGATTTAAGTGGTTAACATTTACTGTGTTGCTAGGTTATTTCATTTTAAAGTAGTGATGTCGGCAATCGAAAGTAATCGTAAACCGTACGCCATATTATAATATTGTAAGGTTTTCTTAAAAATCGCATGTACTTCTAGCAAGCTTCTGGAATTTGATGAAGTAATTAAAATTTGTGTGGCAAAATCGACTAAGGAGTCAAAGTAGTTTAAATTATTTGTCTTTATTGACATATTCTGCAGAACTTAATTTGCCTGTTATTTTTTTTATTTGTGGGCTCCATTGTAGTTTGAGTCAATGAGATTTTATTCTGGATATGCGAAAGTAATCTAGAAGAAAATAGAAGAACATCAGCTTTTAAACTTTTTTACATTCCCAAAGACAGCCGAGATAATAGCAATCAAAGTGGGCATTTTCACGCGATATTATTTAAAACCGTACGCGGTTTTTGATCTCGCTGTGACGTCACAGCTCCTATCAAGCAGCGCGCCGGCCGGTTCGCGGGTATACATATAGGTACTATTCATTTAGAGCCATTACGCACTGTCGACTAGTCGCCGGGGACTCAGTCCCTCGGCGACCGAAACATGGGAAACTAGGGCCGTAGACCGAGCCGAGCGACAGTATTCCAAGTACATTCGTGCAGAATGGACGTTGAAGAACTTGCAATAGTAGCGGCGCTACTAATTATAAAAAGAAAGAAAAATAAAAAAAAATCAAAAGAGTATTGGGTGCATCCTTTGTTAGAAGAACGGAGGTCAAAGGGAATGTTTAAAATATTTTATGAAGACGTTAGAAAATATCCTCGTTAATTTTTTAATTATGCAAGAATGTCTGTGAGTTCGTTTGATGACTTATTGTGTCTTCTAAAACCACATATAACTGGCATAGATACAAATATGCGACCATGTATTTCTCCGGAAGAAAAACTTTTTATAACACTAAGGTAAGTGACAATTCAAATAAAATTCATTCCTAACATTTATTTTTTACGGGATTTTAACACAATTTACATTACAGTCCCGGACACATCTATCGGCCAAACCTTGTGTTTAAAGTGTTGACAATCCCTAGCTAAAAATAAATGTTAAGTGGTGCAATAAGTTTTTATGCAGTTTTTTACGAAAACGATGGCCAGTAAATCAGCTTCACACCTGCAAAAACTTATTGCTCCTCCTAACATTTATTTTTAGCTGGTCTCCAGTCAAAACTTAAAACTCAAGGTGGGCCGATAGATGTGTCCGGGATTGTGTTTAGAGTTACAGATAATGCCATCCACGAAGACGCGCGATTAAATTTAAATAGAGCATCTTTCGTGCTGTTCATAATACTCTTTCCTGATTAGTCAATTTCTATTAGTGTGCGTTTGCATTCATCGATAATTAGCGTGTATCGAAAGATGTTTAACACATGCGGAAGATAGCACACATGCATTTGAACAAAGAGTGGGGCGCGTCTTCGTGGATGGCACTATCTGTAAGTCTACTCTTCGATGACATAATTTAAAAATATACGGTAAATAATTATAAAACATGTATTTTTTTAAAATACTTAATGAAATCAATATTATAAACGAACGCACAACAAAAGGAAATATTCAAAATAGATCCAAAATGTCAGAATCTTGCGAGGTATTTGAAGTGACAGTAGAAAATCGCGACTTTGGGCGTTCACGTTCTGAAGGAGTTGAAGTTGGTAGCGTATAATAATGTTGTGCTTCAGGGCGTGATTGTTGACTTGGTGCTGTTGAACGCCCGGCCTCCGGTGTGAAGTAACCACGCTCATACTCGTACTCATTAAAATTTCGCCACATTGTGTTTGGATATATATTATTTTGAGTAGAGGATCGGAATGATTCGATTACACTGATTAATTGAATTTTCGAAGCTGACTTTTTGTGCTCCGGAATTGCCCTAAATGATGATAATAGGGACATCAGGAACATTCTGTCCTCATCTTGTTCCAAAATATCCTCCTTATTTTTGCGAGTTTCAATACACTTGTTTAATGTGGTTAACAGTTCGCTTGTGCCATCATCTGACGTTTTTTTCTTTTTTCTTCCGACTATATTTTCTCTCGAGTAAGGTCCTAAAGGTTCTTGATCCTTTGTCAAATGTTCTTGTTCAGCAATGTTACTCTCTGTGTTCAAATTACCAACGGTATTCTTCAAAAATAACAGCTGATTATAATAAATATAGGGAGTTTTATGGGAAGCTGCAGATCCGCTTTTAGTATTTTTTAATCTTCGTACTTCTCGCGAAAAGCAGCTTCTTATATTTTTCCATTTTTTTTTAAGTGAATTACCTGTAAATAATGTATATATTTAAATTATTTTTTAATTCCAGATATCTTAGAAGCGGTTGTAAATTTGTAGATTTACATTACTCATACAGGCTTGGGCTTTCAACTATAGCTGAAATAATAAGAGAAGTTTGTCATTTTATATGGGTTGTACTAAAAGACATGTGTTTACCGCAACCGACAAAAGAAAATTGGTTAAAAATCGCAAAAGATTTTCATTTACGGGCCAATTTTCCAAATTGCATAGGTGCCGTAGATGGTAAGCATGTAAGAATTATAAAACCATACAACAGTGGATCATTGTGTTATAATTACAAACACTTCTTTTCTGTAATTTTGCTTGCCATTTGTGACTCTGACTACACTGGTCATCAGAACAATCGGCCCACCTGCGTTATCTCCGTAAATCACGTTTTTCTTAAGCAAAACCAAACAAAATGTTTCAGTACTGAAATGGTTTTATTTAACTTGTTTAATTACACTAATTTAATCACAAATTACACATCAAAATGATTTTTTGACAATATTTTTTGATTAAAAATTCAAAGTCATAACTTTTCGCAATTTTTTTATTAAATTTAAATATGCCCTAGTTTTTTTGTAATAATTTTTTTGTACACAATTATTGCGATTTAATATTGCGTATTTCCTCCTCTTGTTCGAATGACGGCCTGCATTCGCCGTTTTAATGACCTTATCAAAATTTTGATGGTCTCTTGAGGGATTCGATTCCATTCTTCCCTAATTGCGATTTCCAGGTCTTCTAATGTTGTAGGTACTGGATTACGGGCTCTAACCTTTTGTTTTAGAGTGTCCCACATGTGCTCTATAGGGTTTAGATCAGGACTTCTTGCTGGCCACGACATAACACGAATGCCGACTTCTTCAAGGTGCGCGCTACGTGTGGTTGTGCATTATCATGCATTAATTCGAAATTGTCTCCAATATAGCCAGCATATGCCAACACATGGTCTTCTAGGATCTCTGTGATGTAACGTGCAGCAGTTAAAGCACCTCTTCGTATAAAAACTAACTCTGTACGTCCAGTCAAAGATATCCCAGCCCAAAACATTACAGAGCCCCCACCATAACTTACAGTTTCTCTTATACAGCACTGGGTATAACGTTCACCTGGGCGTCGCATGACATTACGACGTCCATCAGAACCATATAAAGTCATTCGACTTTCATCACAAAAAAGAACTGACTCCCATTGCCCTATAGTCCAGTTGACGTGATCACGGGCAAATTGTAGTCTGGCTTGACGATGAGCTGTGGTCAATTGTGGTCCCGTTGCTAGCTTGTGTGGTCTTAAATTCTGCTCACGAAGTCTCCTTCTTACTGTACTGTCACTTATAGCCACACCCCGTACTTCACGTAAGCGTCGCTGAAGATCAACACCAGACAGATGTCGATTTCGAAGGGCTGATACCACTATAAAGCGATCATCTCTTTGATTAGTCACCCTATGTCTTCCGGATCCAGATCTTCTTCGATATTGCCCAGTCTCCAGAAACCTTTGGTAAACTCGCCGCACTGCAGAACGGCTCAGATTTAGCCTCCTGGCCACGACACGTTGACTTAAGCCTAGTTGCAGCAAAGTCATAACTTGGGCCGCCTCAGCTTCAGTAGTGTCCATTATTTTTATAAAAAGTAATCAAAACTACAGCCTCAGTAAACCAACTCAACGTTATTAACAAGAAATCCCTACAAAAGTCAGCTTCGAACTGAAAGAACGGATCGAATTTGTTCAGACGTAAAACCATTCAATCAGCACTCAACAGTATTTCTACAAAAAAATTGTTAAGTACCTTCAAGAGCAACAAGATTTACGACAAACAAGATGTCAAACATCATATTCGACCCTTAAAACAAAAAACAAACGTGTGAAACTGCTTATCTGTGACAAAATCGATAAATATTAAACAAAAAGTGGGTGGGTCGATTTTTTTGATGACCAGTGTATAAGTTCACATACATAGACGATGGTTCCTATGGAAAGGATTGCGATTCAACTATATTTACAAATTCAACGTTTTATCAAAAGCTAATGAACAATGATTTGCAAATACCCGAACCTAAGCCCATTTCATCGACAAACCCTATACCAGTACCGTTTGTTATTGTGGGTGACGAAGCATTTGGACAAACTGACAAAATTATGCGGCCGTTCGGTGGATCAAATTTAACAACAAAGAAAAAAATATTGAATTATAGGCTTTCTCGTGCACGACGCCATATTGAATGTTCATTCGGTGGCCATATCTTTATGGCGATGCGTGAATATCACAAATGAGTTGTGTATAGAAACATTTAGAAGCCGACGGAATAGCTTCTTGTACCAAATTTAGTTTTTTAATCTTTCTAAGGGGAATGCTTGTAGAAATTGGTCCTTCCTATCGATGCTCCCCATCGAAAGATTATAATTCAGCACAACCTTGGGCCTATATTTAAAGTTGCCAAACTTTTCTTTTCCACCGACTTCTACTTTGTGGAACGTGGAGATAAGTGACACGACATTTGTATCCCTCCAAACAACTATGGTAAGATCATTCGTTTGGCTAAATGACACTTCGCCAGGTCGCATATTTGTCTTTTTTTTGTCGCTTAGGCTTGTAGGGATAAATAGCCTATTTAGTCGTAGTGTGCCCATTGTGTCCGTTTTTTGAGCCTTTAGTATACGGGAGAGTAACGGACTATTATAAAAATTATCCATAACTAAAGTATGCCCTTTATTCAATGAAGGTCTTAAAAAGTTATGGACAATTTTGGACGTAGCTCCTTCGGGCTCGTCACTTTTTTGATCGGGGTCATTAACAGACTTGTCTGCCTTACCCGTATACACAATCATTTTCCACGAATATCCGGTTCGCGACTCATACAATTCATAGCTCTTTATACCTACCCGAGCAGCTATGTTGCTTATACTCGTAAGTTGGGCAAACGAAAGCCTTCCCTTCCATAGCAACAGCGATTCGTCTATTGCTATATTCTGCTCTTCTAATAATGGGTGAAATTTTTGTCAGCTTATTGGTTATATATGTGGAGAAATGATTGTTGTCCACAAAGTGCAAGCATTTTTTTATTAAAATAAAGCGGTGGAATGACATTAGCTGCGAAAAGTTCCCATTTTTAGATAGGGCAAACACGGCGTCCAATATTCCCTTTCGACGGCAATCGACGCTATGCTTTGCAACATGATAATGCTGAAAAAGGTCCAAAGGTCCATCTGATAATGCGCGAAGATTGTTTCTTATTTAACGCAACCAAGGACGCCCCGTATTTGTTGGTTTCGCGCACTATCAACGCGATAATGTCATCGTCCCAAATTTTTCTAAAAATTTGGAACGGTGACAAATCTTCAGAGGAAAATGTAGGTCCGGAATTACCTACAAATTCCTCCCGCTGACCCGTGAATGTGTCAGGATCACTGCTGGACAAAGGCCTCCCCCAATGACTGCGCTGCTCGGCTTCCCGCTGGATGCAGGCAGCGCAAAAATCAAAGAAAAAAGAAAACAAATTAATTCTAATGTTACGTAAATACATAAATAACAAATTTACTACCATCACCAAAGTTTTCTTCTCATCTCATCCCATCCCATCTTTAACCATAAAACATATAAAGACATGAATATTAGTTGAGGTTGTAAGTTTAGTACATGCATTAAAAGAAGTAATAAAAAGAAAAAGAAACGAACACCAAATGGGATTTGGATGGATGGTTCTCCGAACACAGACACCTTTCCCATTATTTGAAGAATTGCTTCTTCCACATCTGTGAGCTTATTGCATTTTGCAGGCCCACCACCAGTGCCAGTTGCATGCGCTTTAAAGTTGGCTGTCTTTTTCCTCACCGCATGCTTTCTTTCCGTACAGTACTCAATAACCAAAATATGATATATTTTTTTTAACTTAAATGTTTTTTAACAATGTAATACTGGATTCTATGGAATTCATGAAGATTTCCATTATGTTTGTGTGTGGTTGGTTGCCTCTCAAGATATATTAAAATTTAAAGTTTAGTTTTTTATATGAAACCGTAACATTTATGTAGGTACACTTACTTCATCATGTCAGCTTTTGACGTCCACTGCTGGACAAAGGCCTCGCCAAAAGATTTCCACAATGGATTTGATTACAGATGGGTTGGCAATCGCAGTATGATGGTCATACACACAGAGAGACGCTACTGCCCGTCCTCTGGGAGATATCCCTCGGGTCGCCTTCTTCGGCCTCCACGGGATAAATGGGGTGACGATATTCTAGGCCATCAGTCACACAGCAGTACACTTACTTATCTTGATTTTAACCAGGGTTAGTAGTTAGTTATTACTTATAGCACATTATAAAAATATTAATTTATTTTACTTACGTCTCGGCACTTTTGCGCCTCTTTAGAAACACCAGTTCCTATGGCGTTAAGTTGGGACGCCACCGTCTCCCAAAACGCCGCCACTGCCTGCTTAGCCAATGGCAGTGCTTGGCCCCTCACACGACAATTGGCTAGGTCAGGGTTATCTTGCATGAGCTGCAGAAGGAGCAATTCTTGTGCCAGGGATGTTAATTTATGAATATCTATAAAAATTACAGCCATTACGAGACTGTTAGGATACTAAACACTATTTAGACACTATACAAATTGGTATACAAAAGTATAAAAAACGATTACTTACGTTTTGAATTGGTTTTAAACAATGAACAAAGAGAATAAAACTCAAACTATTCACATGAACATTAACAGTCTTATTTAAAAACGCTACTTAAATTTAAGCCGGCCGCTCAACCATGGTTTATCAAATTTTTCATTTAAAAACACGATTTAACTTTGACCCGCGGTTGAGCCATGTCAAAATTTAAACCACGTCGCACATACGGGTATTTGATACAAAAAACTGGCCAAAACCTTTTTTTGGTAATTTTGGGTCAATTGTGCCTCCTAATTATTTTTCATATTAATTTTAGTATAACCCAATCATTTCTATACCCTTTTCTCCAAAGGGACTTACGTGTGAAATAAAATCGAACTAAAATAAAACATTATTTTCTATTTCAAGCATTATGGTGATTTATTTGTACAATAACAAATAAAAAAAGCATTTAAAAATACACAATGATTTAAAAATAACGCTTACTTTTTACATAACCTTACAAAATACATAAATGAAAAGCTATGTACAAACTGTAATTTACATCGAAATAAAAGTTAAATATACATTTTCTTGTAATATTTACAGAGAAACTTATACAGCTAATATTCGTCAGACTCGCTATCGCTATCTGCTTGATCAGTACTAGTGCCCGGGTCAGCATTATCAGTGTCAGTGTCCGCGGGACACTCGTATTCAACTTTAAGAAATTGTAGAATTTCTTGCGATAGTGGTTTCCTGTTCCTTATGAATTGCATTCTGCTGCTGCTACTAAGAAAGACATCAGAGGTCAGAAGAAGGCGGTTCATGACATCTTGGAGGCAATTCTTTCGCGAAAACTTTCTTGCAAAGTTTAGCCTGTATAGGCGGAAATGTTTATTCCGCGACTCAGCTGCCTCCTCTGATAATTGTCCAATCGGCAAAAGAGCATGTTTGATTACCAAAGCCCCATGACACAAAACTTTATGCAAAGTTGGCGTCATGGGGTGCCAGTTGTATAACTGCACATATAGTTCGGCTGTTGACTTCAGAAACACCGAAAATTTTTCCGTGTCAATAGAGAACCCACTCGAAATAACTTCTAGAATCAACTTGAGGTTCTTAAGGAAGTTTATATCAATCCCTGTTATTGAGGCAGTTGTTACAGGATCGGCAAAGAATCTCCTAGAAGTATTTCCATCGTTAGTATTTCCAAAGCCAGCTTTCGGCACGTCTACAAGCAAGCCCATTTGCTCTCGAAAGGCCTCTTGAATCTCTTTCTTTTTATCTGCCGAAAGCTGCTTTTCCTCCTTGTTAAGCCTCCATTTTTTGATAGGTAGTTTGTAGGCTATATGGAGACATGTTTCGAGAAATCTAATCCGAGCGTGCAATATTGATAGTCCAAATTTGAGCGAGTTCGAATCTATCAAACTTTCGTCGGTTTTAAGATTGTTGAAATCTTTGCTGGTCTACTTGCATATGTAGCACTTCATTGTTGACGTGGTATTAGTTGCGGCATTGCACACTTTACCATCTACCATTGTAAGCACAAGTGTGTGCGACACCTTTATGACTTTATTGTCAGCCTCAACTTCAGTGGGGTTTATGTTTTGTGCCTGGTTTTCAATGTGTGCTATTTCGGATCGAGTCACTTCATTATTTTCATGCACAAACTGAATCCTTATAGGACGGCAAAATCGGCAAGATGAAGGAGCTGGATTCTGCCACCAAATCTTCAGTTGGCCATTCACATTACTTGTCAGTCGTAGGGGTACTAATGAGCTTATAAAAACATGGGCATCGGAGCCTGACTCATCTTGGAATTTTTGTTTAAATTCTTGTGCTTTCGAGCCATCACATCCCCATTTGCAAATGAGTTCCATATTCTGCCCTTCAATTTCTGTTGCTGTCATTAACACTTTCTGGAGGTACAGGCAAAGGCGTTGAGTGGTGTGGTCAAGAAGATCTTGTAAAGTAATTTCTGCTATCGATTCGGAGACAATAGATTTAGGATAGCACTCCGTTTTCGCTCTCTGTAGGAGAGAATAACAGGGGTATATATCCTCCTGCCCATCTCTTATCACATTATATTGTTTGCGCGTTAGGTCGGCTTCCACGTATTTAATCAGTGCTTGTGTTATCGTTAACTTGCCGCTTTTTGAACTTTTGTCGGCTGAACTTATGATTTTGCGGAATCTAGTGGCTCGTCTCGGAGTCGCTGAAGCCTGTTTTATTATTTGAGACAAATCATTGTTGCCTGCGGCTCGTTCACTCATCACAGCAGCATACATCAACTCTTCATGCGATATTTCTGATCTCACTTTCTCTGTTTTGCGCCTTTTGCTTCTTTCACTACATTCTTGGAATTCCTTAAGAGGTCGGCCGGGTTTATTGTGTCGCCAAACAGGTAGAGAAATTTTTTCTTTAAGCCATTGTTCATTCGTTTTTCGGAAACGACATTCTTTGTAGCTTGCTGAGGTCCATTTTAGCTTGTAATGATGTTTAAATGATTTTAAGCAATGGCGGAGTACTTTAGTTTTGTCCTCGGGGCATTTGGTCATTTCAATTAGTTTATGCTCAAGAAAGTCCAGTTTTTTATCTAAATTTTTGTAGTCGCACTGTTTTATTACGTTAAACATATCCTCTCTTGTTATTGTCATCGATGACTCATCATAAGGACCTGCCAACAAGAAAAAATCTATGTTAAAATCAAAGAAACACAAAGTGTTGTTTTTTTTTCGAAAAAAACCTATTTTTGTTCAGAGGCTATAATTCATAGGGGCGGAAAGAGGCGGAAGGTTTTTCTCTTGATATGAAATCTAGAAGGTTCAAAGAACACGATTATGTATAAACTTTAGCTTAACTATGTTTATCTGATACTTAATTTGACGAAGGAAACCTATTTTACGTGTTTTTTTTTGCATAAAAATACTCATGACTTTATGGTACAATTAAAGAATGAAAAAGTGATCCTAACAGTAGCACAATAGATTCAAAATAAAGTTCATACCTGTGCCTGAAGATTCCATGATGGTTTTTGGGGTTTGCACTAAACACAACAGTATGATTAGTCTTAAACAGCAATTGAAATTTGCGAGCGCCGAGAAAACAAACGTGTCACTAGCACAACAGATGAGTTCCGACTGACGTTGAGGGCGCATGGAGCGCTCTAGCCCCTTCTGGGTACCGGTTTCTTAATGAATAGAGTGTCCCATTGTTAAAACATAACAAAGGATAGCTGCGCGGTTACTATTGTAAAAATGACTTTTGGCCAGTTTTTTGTATCAAATACCCGTATGTGCGTCGGCCCCTGGTTTAAAGCTAGCTCAAATATGGCGGATTTTATTTGCATCAGCTGACGTTTTGTTTGACGTTTGTTTGTGAATGGAGGTTTTATTGAAGTTACTAACCGTTTTAATTTTTAAATAAATACTGAATTCCAGTGGGAATCTTATCATTAACTTCAAAATCCACCGAAGAAAATCAATAGTCCTTGAAAATGCACTGTTACGATCATAAATCTATCATTCCATGTCTACCATAGAGCAAAAATCATAACGTTTTGATATATAATCCGATTTAGTCGATTAATTTTGGTCAAGCTCTATACCAGTCTCAGAAATGTTGACAGTGTAAAATAAAATGACGTTACTTAGCTGAGAAACCTTTAAGTAGGGTTTTTAAATAAAGAAATAGTTGAGCGGGATTTAAGTGGTTAACATTTACTGTGTTGCTAGGTTATTTCATTTTAAAGTAGTGATGTCGGCAATCGAAAGTAATCGTAAACCGTACGCCATATTATAATATTGTAAGGTTTTCTTAAAAATCGCATGTACTTCTAGCAAGCTTCTGGAATTTGATGAAGTAATTAAAATTTGTGTGGCAAAATCGACTAAGGAGTCAAAGTAGTTTAAATTATTTGTCTTTATTGACATATTCTGCAGAACTTAATTTGCCTGTTATTTTTTTTATTTGTGGGCTCCATTGTAGTTTGAGTCAATGAGATTTTATTCTGGATATGCGAAAGTAATCTAGAAGAAAATAGAAGAACATCAGCTTTTAAACTTTTTTACATTCCCAAAGACAGCCGAGATAATAGCAATCAAAGTGGGCATTTTCACGCGATATTATTTAAAACCGTACGCGGTTTTTGATCTCGCTGTGACGTCACAGCTCCTATCAAGCAGCGCGCCGGCCGGTTCGCGGGTATACATATAGGTACTATTCATTTAGAGCCATTACGCACTGTCGACTAGTCGCCGGGGACTCAGTCCCTCGGCGACCGAAACATGGGAAACTAGGGCCGTAGACCGAGCCGAGCGACAGTATTCCAAGTACATTCGTGCAGAATGGACGTTGAAGAACTTGCAATAGTAGCGGCGCTACTAATTATAAAAAGAAAGAAAAATAAAAAAAAATCAAAAGAGTATTGGGTGCATCCTTTGTTAGAAGAACGGAGGTCAAAGGGAATGTTTAAAATATTTTATGAAGACGTTAGAAAATATCCTCGTTAATTTTTTAATTATGCAAGAATGTCTGTGAGTTCGTTTGATGACTTATTGTGTCTTCTAAAACCACATATAACTGGCATAGATACAAATATGCGACCATGTATTTCTCCGGAAGAAAAACTTTTTATAACACTAAGGTAAGTGACAATTCAAATAAAATTCATTCCTAACATTTATTTTTTACGGGATTTTAACACAATTTACATTACAGTCCCGGACACATCTATCGGCCAAACCTTGTGTTTAAAGTGTTGACAATCCCTAGCTAAAAATAAATGTTAAGTGGTGCAATAAGTTTTTATGCAGTTTTTTACGAAAACGATGGCCAGTAAATCAGCTTCACACCTGCAAAAACTTATTGCTCCTCCTAACATTTATTTTTAGCTGGTCTCCAGTCAAAACTTAAAACTCAAGGTGGGCCGATAGATGTGTCCGGGAGTGTGTTTAGAGTTACAGATAATGCCATCCACGAAGACGCGCGATTAAATTTAAATAGAGCATCTTTCGTGCTGTTCATAATACTCTTTCCTGATTAGTCAATTTCTATTAGTGTGCGTTTGCATTCATCGATAATTAGCGTGTATCGAAAGATGTTTAACACATGCGGAAGATAGCACACATGCATTTGAACAAAGAGTGGGGCGCGTCTTCGTGGATGGCACTATCTGTAAGTCTACTCTTCGATGACATAATTTAAAAATATACGGTAAATAATTATAAAACATGTATTTTTTTAAAATACTTAATGAAATCAATATTATAAACGAACGCACAACAAAAGGAAATATTCAAAATAGATCCAAAATGTCAGAATCTTGCGAGGTATTTGAAGTGACAGTAGAAAATCGCGACTTTGGGCGTTCACGTTCTGAAGGAGTTGAAGTTGGTAGCGTATAATAATGTTGTGCTTCAGGGCGTGATTGTTGACTTGGTGCTGTTGAACGCCCGGCCTCCGGTGTGAAGTAACCACGCTCATACTCGTACTCATTAAAATTTCGCCACATTGTGTTTGGATATATATTATTTTGAGTAGAGGATCGGAATGATTCGATTACACTGATTAATTGAATTTTCGCAGCTGACTTTTTGTGCTCCGGAATTGCCCTAAATGATGATAATAGGGACATCAGGAACATTCTGTCCTCATCTTGTTCCAAAATATCCTCCTTATTTTTGCGAGTTTCAATACACTTGTTTAATGTGGTTAACAGTTCGCTTGTGCCATCATCTGACGTTTTTTTCTTTTTTCTTCCGACTATATTTTCTCTCGAGTAAGGTCCTAAAGGTTCTTGATCCTTTGTCAAATGTTCTTGTTCAGCAATGTTACTCTCTGTGTTCAAATTACCAACGGTATTCTTCAAAAATAACAGCTGATTATAATAAATATAGGGAGTTTTATGGGAAGCTGCAGATCCGCTTTTAGTATTTTTTAATCTTCGTACTTCTCGCGAAAAGCAGCTTCTTATATTTTTCCATTTTTTTTTAAGTGAATTACCTGTAAATAATGTATATATTTAAATTATTTTTTAATTCCAGATATCTTAGAAGCGGTTGTAAATTTGTAGATTTACATTACTCATACAGGCTTGGGCTTTCAACTATAGCTGAAATAATAAGAGAAGTTTGTCATTTTATATGGGTTGTACTAAAAGACATGTGTTTACCGCAACCGACAAAAGAAAATTGGTTAAAAATCGCAAAAGATTTTCATTTACGGGCCAATTTTCCAAATTGCATAGGTGCCGTAGATGGTAAGCATGTAAGAATTATAAAACCATACAACAGTGGATCATTGTGTTATAATTACAAACACTTCTTTTCTGTAATTTTGCTTGCCATTTGTGACTCTGACTATAAGTTCACATACATAGACGTTGGTTCCTATGGAAAGGATTGCGATTCAACTATATTTACAAATTCAACGTTTTATCAAAAGCTAATGAACAATGATTTGCAAATACCCGAACCTAAGCCCATTTCATCGACAAACCCTATACCAGTACCGTTTGTTATTGTGGGTGACGAAGCATTTGGACAAACTGACAAAATTATGCGGCCGTTCGGTGGATCAAATTTAACAACAAAGAAAAAAATATTTAATTATAGGCTTTCTCGTGCACGACGCCATATTGAATGTTCATTCGGCATATTAGCAAACAAGTGGCAGATTTTTCACAGACCTATCAACGTGAATTTAGATCTAGTATCATGCATCATCAAAACATGTTGCGCTCTTCACAACTATGTCCGAGAAAGAGACGGATATAAATTTGAAGATACCCTGAGCATTCCTGGCTTTGAAGAAGTCCCAAACGGTTTCCAAAGAGCTACGCGACGTGGTGCATCATACAGAGATGTATTTGCTGATTACTTTACAACTGAGGGTCAATTATCTTGGCAGATGAGCAGTATTAATTAATAAAAAATAAATGGCATTTCTTACTTACCTGAGTTTTTTTTTTCTTCGTCTGATAATTCTTCACCTCCAAATAACTCCACTATTTCTTCCCACTGTTTTTTCTTCAAATCCCGATTAGCATATTCCTCACTTTGTAAATCCCAAATAGCTTTTCGGGATTGTATTTCCGATATAAATTTATCCGTGTCAAAACTCATTGTGCGCGGCCGTCCGGTCGTTACGACAGTTGCTCGCAGTGTGAATGCTTTCATTTGAAACCGTGCTCCTATTGGTCGCCGGCGACCGGCAGTTGCCTGTGCGTCGCCACTGCGCGGCGAGTCGCCGAGTCGCCCGGGCAACCGGTGACTAGTGCGTAAACACCTATTTAAACTATACAATATTACAGTCGTCGAGAACTGAGTCGCCGGCGACTAGTCGACAGTGCGTAATAGCCCTTAATCACCGCTGCTGGTGGCTCGTACTTGCGATTTTATTACCAGAAAATGAATAGAAAATGCTGTGCAGTCCCTAAGAGTCAAACCACACGGGTGGTGCAACGCCGCACCACAAGCCATTTCGCCGCGCTGGTGGTCGCCACCGGGCAGAGCGGCGTCGCAACGTTCTACGGAGCCGCGGTGGCGCCCAGCCTAGCGGGACGGCCCAGGTACAGGCACATCATCTGTAGAACTCATGGTCGATTCATCAGATAAGTTTTAACTATCGTCCGTGGCATTCTGCGCTGTTTTGGTTAAAATAATAGCTGATTGTAATAATGATATTTTGTAAGCTTTTTAGCGGCTAAGCCGGATCTCGAGGCTTCTTTAATTGTTTTTAAATGTTTGAAAAAGGTGTCCCTGGCATTTTTCCACTTTTTCACCACAGTATTACCTGAAATGAAAATCAAATATTAAATGTATATTTGTAGGTATATCGTGTCTTTTTTTAAGATCCTATAGATGCGTAACTAGAGCCTTAAATCGAAAACTTCAGAAATGCATTTCATAAATATAAGGGAAAATATTGCCGAATAAACATGGGTCGTCGGTCAAATAGGAAAAAAAAATTAGCACTCCCAGACTGATTGCGGATTATGCATGAGAAGGCAAAATATTTTTTTCTTAGTTTAAATCATATTTTTTTGGGAAAAATAAAATGTATTCGAATCACCTCTAAAAAGTAACTACAAACTAACACCAGTATGTGGTCACTTTCAAAAACATTTATATTTTTTAAAGCATCTACCCCAGAGTGAGTACTGTTTTATATATCTTTTATTTAATAATCTTAAAATGTTTTTGTTACAGGTATCTAGGAAGCGGAAATACGATTCAAGATTTAGAATTCTTTAAACGGTTCCCCCGTTTAAATTTGAATTCTAAATCTACGATTGCCTGTATGATATTGAGAGTATGCGAAGCTATATGGAAACATCTTCTTCGTGACAACATCCCTGAACTGACAACAGCCCGATTCCAAAAAATAGCATCTGATTTTGATGTCAGATCAAATTTTCCTCATGCATCGGGGCCATCGACGGAAAGCATATACGCATGTGTAATCCTGCTAATAGTGGCTCCCTCTTTTTTAATTACAAATCTTTTTTTTTCTATGGTGTTGCAAGCTGTTGTGGACTCTAAATTTACTTTTGTCGACATTGGCGCATACGGAAAAGAGTGCGATTCAACTGTTTTTCAAAACTGTACGAGTTAATGATTTGCGAGAAGCTGCCATTGCCTGATCCCCAGCCACTATGTGGTTTTAATAGACCAATCCCATATGTGTTAGTGGGTGACGAAGCTTTTGGATTAAGCAAACATGTTATGCGTCCTTATGGTGGTAAAAATCTCGATGTAAAACAAAAGGTATTCAATTATCGTCTTCGCAGGGCAAGAAGATATGTCGAATGTGCTTTTGGAATCATGGCAAACAAATGGCGCATTTTTCACAGACCTATAAACGTATCCTATGATTTTGCTACTAAAAGCATGTTGTGTCCTACACAATTTTGTGACCGATCGGGAAGGTGTTCGTCAAAAAGATAAATTGGCGATAATTTGTGATGAGTTTCACTCTTTCCAACCCCAAAATGAAGAATTGACAGCAGCTAATGGTATTAGAGATGAATTTGGAAACTATTTTATGAGAATCACAGGATCTTTGAAGTGGCAATTAAAGAAAATTTAGTCATGTTACTAGTATGAAGAAAAATAAGGACTCACCAATTTTATTCTTTCGATCGGGAGCGTAGCTATCATATTCTGGAAATAATTTTTTTGTAATTTCTGCCCATGCCTTCGCTTTTAAATTATTGTTTTTAAAATCCACATGTAACTTATCCCACAGTACTTCCCGTTCTTGAACTAAAGAAATGAGGTAGTCCATGTCAATATTTTCCTCACTGGTACTCATTTTGATAGGTACGGGTTACGTGATCGTACTTAATCCAGCATGCGTCCTTCCCTATCTGCGCAAACAAACAACTGCGAGCGGCGCCGCTCCGGCTCCGCTCAGTCCGCTCTGCTTACACCCCTCCCCGCATCGTCTCGATTCCGAGGCGCGCGCGGCGCGGCGTTGGAGCACACCGCACGTCCGCACGGCGCCATGCATTTTTGCATGTAGAAAACCGCAGCGGCGCCGCTCAGGCGCCGCGCCGCCCGTGTGCTACGGCTCTAAGGGCTAGTTCAGACATGCGGGAACCGCGCTTTCACGAATCGCGTGGTTTCAAACCGCGATATGCGATGTTCGTGCAAAAATAGCGTCAGTTTGAAAATGGAGGTCGATGAAGAAGTGTGTTTACTGTGGTTGCTCCTTAAAAAAAAGAAAAGAAAAAGGCGGTATTGGGTGCATCCAATATTATGTGACCGACTAGTACATGGTCAGTTCGTAACGTTATATCCCAATTTACGAACGTATGATTAATTTTTTTTTGATAATTTGAGAATGTCAATAAAATCTTTTGATGACCTAATTGAACTGATCAGGCAAGATATTTCAAGTTCTGAAACGCATATGAGGCCAAGCGTGTCACCAGAAGAAAAACTCGTAATAACTTTAAGGTAAGATTTATTTATTGTTCTTCAAAATCAGCATATATATTTTCTATAACAGTAGAAGACTGAGAGCCAGAACTAAATTGTGATGGTGACGCGGGCGGAATTACAGTAGGAGATGATCCAGATGTAGTAAAATATCCTTGCGGGTTTGTATACTGTTGTCCTTGCCAATATGAAGGTGTGATCTGCTGAGTACTGCAGCGAACAGGGGGCTGTAAGATTTGTCCTTTTTGGATCACTTGAAGTAGATAGATAGATTAACTCTTTATTGTACACCAATATTTAAATCATACAGTACAGGAGCATGCAATTAAAAAGTATACAATTGGCGATCTTATCACTAAAATGTGATCTCTTCCAGACAACCAACCAGAAGTAATTCGATTTTAGTCGCTACACACTTACTTTCTGGTACTTTTTTGAGTTCTTTATATAACGACAAACAAAAGAGTTTATCGTCATCTTGTTTAGTAATACAATTTCCTTTAAGTTCGTTTGAAAATTTTGTCGGGACTCGATGCTTTTTTCTATTAAAACAGCTAGGTTTTCTTCCGGCACTTGTGTTTTCTTACGTTTAAGGGGACGTATTTCAGTGGCTTCGGTTGCATTGGAGTTTAGTTGACTTGTCTCCTCACTTTGCCTTTTATTCTGTTCATCCATATTAGTTGTAATGTCTTTATTACTTACACTATTCTGCAGGGAAGAAAGTCTTGAAAAATACATAACGGGCTTTTTTACGAGCACCTGAACCAGAAGGAGTTGCTTTTTCTTTTTTATATTCTTTATTGTAGCAGTCTCGTATGTTTTTCCATTTTTTTTGGAGTTGTGTACCTAAAAATAATAATATTATTAATAATTTTCTTGTTTCAAATATCTTGGTACAGGTTGTTCATTTGGAGAATTTAGCTACAATTATCGCCTAGGAAAATCGACGATTACAGGAACCTAAAGTATACCGAGAGTATAATATACTAGCGCTTCATAATAATAATTATACGAGTAATAGGTAATAATTCTGTCAGTTCAGTTTGGTGAATAATCCTACTTACTTAAAATATTCTTTTTTCCCAATGTGTCTTCACAATTTCCAAATATCTCCACTAACTCTTGCCAAGCTTGGTTCTTTCCTCACACTGAAAATCCCATATTGCAGGTCCCTTCTCCACTTCATCAATAAATAGTTCAGTGTCGAAACGATCCAACGCCATGGTGAGGAACTCACGAGCTGTGACGTGCTAACCGCGCGGTATCCGCAACGCAACTGAACGCGAAGTAAAGACTCCATAGTAACAGAAACGCGCGGGAGCAGCGCGATTCTATTTTCTGGCGATTGGGTTGCCGTAACCGCGTGGCTTGATTAACCGCGCGGTTATGTCTGAACGATTACTTAATAACTCATACAAATAAGACTCGCGCGATTTCCATGCGATTCTGAAATCACCGAAGCCGTCACCGCGCCGCGCGCCGTCGCACTATGGGACCCAACGGTGTTTTTCATCTCAAAAATCGATAACTGTGTTGTTTTGTGATTTTGCTCCTTGAATTTTCACGTATTAATGAATATCTAGGCAATAAAAGAAATCAAACGTTATCATTTTAAAAATTATATATTTTAAGTAAAAAAATTACATAGATAAAGTTATACGAAATTACATACAAAAAATTATACAGTTATAATAAAATAGCAATAAAAGTTACACTTTTGCTTAAAATAAGTTTAAACCTAAATTATTATTATTATTAAACAGACTAAATTATTACTATTATTGATTAAAAAAAAAATAAATTTGCGCGTATCCTATTCATCACTTTCTATTTCCAACATTTTTTTAGCTTCGTCGAACAAATTCTTTGGATATAAGAAAACTGAGTTTATTTAAGCTAGATATATAATCATCAGATGTATATAATGTTGCAACTTGATGTTAGATTTTTTTGAATACTCTTGATGTTAGATTTTATTTAATACTCTCTAATTAACGTCAGTTTCCGATAGTTGAAAGTTGTCCAACAAATATTGTCTGAGGTCTGAAGTACTTTTCCCTCTTATTATTTGATCGCGTCAAACACAAACGAATTCACTCATTGTTAGATAATATATATGTTTTTGACTGTTAATTGTTATTGAAAAGAAGTATCTGAACACTTTGATGAATAGTATGTTGAAAACACGGGAATATAAAAGACCAATATTTTGGTGCCTTGTGCAAAACCCATGGGATAATTAATTATGATAGTTCTCATCGAAATAGTGTAAATAGTACTGATTGTAATAAATTACCACAAGAGATAAATAGAACTTCCGCAGCAATTTACTTTATCATAATTGTGGTTAAGGTGATCACCGCTAACAAAAGTGCCATGGGAAGATTCTTGTATTCTATTCATTTGTTTGCTTATATCATAGAAAGGAAAAAAAAACAAGATAGACATCAAAATAAAATAATTAAATATAATATTTCATATTAAAAAAGAAGAACCGTAACTTTCGGGGATTTTTTTATTTTCCCTCGATTGACATATTGCTTATAAATCACCTCTTGCGCAAAAAACGAAGTTTTTTTTAATCCTCATATTACTGAATAGGTAAGGTCTCTAATAGAGTGATTGACTTGACACCGACAGCCTTCGGCAACAATGAAAACTCCAATTGAAATAAACAAAAACTAAATTTTCTCTACTTGACTAAAAAAATTTGTAAAAAATAAAACAATATTTTTTTTTTACAAAAACTGAACGTGGTTGTAAAGTGTACATTCTAAGCTATTTATTGATGTATAACACTAACATACTTCCTTGAAAAACTTACGAATAATTTTGAGTTGACTTCCTTAACGGTAATTTAATTGGCGTGAAAATATTTATGCCCAATGTTTGAGGTTTATTTTATATACGTAAAACTTAAACTAAGTAATTTAAATTTTTTTGTAATTAATTCGTAAGTTCCTTCTTTTGAGAGTATAAAACCAAAAAGGGATATATGGATTTACGACTTTCGTCAAAACCATTTTTGAGATGGAAAATACTGTTTGGTCCCATAGTGTGTCGCCGCGCCGATGCCGCACAATTACACTGTAGATACGAGTCGCACGAAGCCCGCCACCGCGCCGCCGCCGCACCGCCGCCGCGCCGCCGCCGCGCCGCCGCCGCGCGCGTTCTCCTCCCTGTCTGTTTGATTCATTCCATAAGGGCCAGGCCACACGGTGCGGCACCGCACCGCACCGCATTACTCCGCACCGCACTGGCGGCCACACGAGCAGTGCGGCGTCGCAATGTTCTTACGGCGCCGTTGCGGCACCGCAACAGGCTTAGCTTGGCTTGCCCAGTTAACGACAGTCTACAATAAACAATGGATCGAAAAAGACGTGTGTTGCTGCTATTATTACTTCGCCATCGACGAAATCGACGTAGAAGCACACGAAGATACTGGATCAGTCCATTTATTACCTTGAGGAATAGTGACGGCCTTTTTTTTCTTAAAGAATATCGAGAGTTGGTCTTAGACGAAAAGAGGTTTTATAATTTTTTTCGAATGAGTGTGCCCACTTTCGAAAGTTTATTGGAAGCCTTAGAGCCACATATACGGAAACAGTATACTAATATGAGGAATCCTGTGGAGCCAATAGAAATGCTGGGAATCACTTTAAGGTAAGTAATAAAAAACTTTTATTATTTGCACTTCTTTATTATTAATTTTCAAATCAATGTCAGGGAAACACTTATAACCTTGTAAAATCAAACTCCGTCTGATCGCTTTCTTGAGACACTTGACTTGGAGATGGAATAAAATTAGAGTTTGATTGTACTGTACTAAACGAACTTGTACTTTGATAATTTTTGGTTTGATACCCATGCGATGATGCTTCTTCATGCTGATAGGACGAAGATTGTGGATAAATTTGTCCATGATGCATATCTGTGATTATTTGCAATATTTTACTCTGAAACGTGAGAGTCTGAAGATCGGTAAAATCCTCTATGGATGGCAAAATACCTTTAAAAAAGTTCATGTGGCGATTCTCTGGCTCCTTGAGAGCTCTTAATGTTTATTTTTCAAAATCATCCAATTGTTCTGCCTTTCGCTTCCGGTTGACAGAAACATAGCGGGACGATTCAGGTATTATATCATCATTTGTAGAAGTCATGCTCGCGTTAGATTCTTCGGGTACATCTAAACTACCGTCCGTGGCATTCTGTGCTACTTTGGTTAGAAATAAAAGTTGATTATAGTAATTATATTTTGAAAGGTTTTTAGATGCTGAGCCGGATCTGGAAGCATCTTTCTTTTTTTTTAAATATTTATAAAAGGAGTCTTTCACATTTCTCCACTTTTTCACTACTGAATTACCTGAAAATACAAATATTTTATCCTAATACATAAGTATAATTGTAATAAATAAATAAATTGTATTATTTTTGTTACAGGTACCTAGGAAGCGGAAATTCGATAAAAGATTTAGAATTCAAATTCAAACGTGGGAAATCTACAATTGCTTGTATGATATTGAGAGTATGTGAAGCTATATGGAAACATCTTCTTCGAGACCACATCCCTGAACTGACAACAGACCGTTAGCAAATGATTGCATCTGATTTTGACATCAAAGCAAATTTTCCTCATTGTATAGGGGCAATCGATGGAAAACATATACGCCTATGTAATCCAGCTAATAGTGGCTCGTTATTTTTTAATTACAAATCTTTTTTTTCTGTGGTGTTGCTAGCTGTAGTGGACTCGAACTACAAATTTACTTTTGTTGATATTGGCGCATACGGCAAAGAGTGCGATTCAACTGTTTTCCAAAATTCAAAACTATACCAGTTACTGATTAACGAGAACCTCTCATTGCCTACTCCCCAGCCACTATGTGGTTACAATAGACCAATACCATGGGTGTTAGTGGGTGACGAAGCTTTTGGATTGAGTAAACATGTTATGCGTCCATATGGTGGTAAAAATCTCAATGTACAACAAAAGATATTCAATTATCGTCTTAGCAGGGCAAGGAGATATGTTGAATGCGCTTTTGGAATCCTAGCAAATAAATGGCGCATTTTTCACAGACCGATAAACGTGTCCTATAATTTTGCAACTTCCATTATAAAAGCCTGTTGTGTTCTTCACAATTTTGTGGCCGATCGGGACGGTCTTCGCCCAAGTGATATATTAGCGATAATGACAATGGGCAAAAAAGCACGGAACCTGGTACAACCCTCCAATAGCAATGATATATACATCGTTAGATAGGTATTTTTTAGTAGAATAATATTGACTATGGCGGCGTTTTTCTATTCGTTGTCCGTTCGGAGTTATAGGCCGCTTTGTCCATCCATTTTGCTTGCATTATTATTATTTCTTATTTTCAAAAAATATTGGTTATTGAAGCTAGAAGGTATAAAGTAAACACATAACAATCGTGCCACGTCATGTATTGTCAATAAAATCTACAATTGCTTATTATTACTAGGTACAAACATAATAGGTACGTACATAATTCTCTTAGGCCTACTTGCACGAAAAACTTAACTCAGGTATTTATTTTTATTTATTTATGTTTCATCCACGATGACGTCATTTAAGAAGGCTGCAGGTGCAGTAAATCCCATGTGTCTTGCGTGTCCTAAATACCATATTATTGATAAAGTATGCGCACAAGTGCCCATGGTACGTCGTCCTGTTAAACATGTACAATAATGCTGTACTATGGGATTATTTTCATTTTCATTATTATTTACTAAAATATAACAATAGTATATTCTTGAACGCACGTGTCTTGATTGGATACGTCCACGTAACAGCCACGCGTCTTCATCCATCCCATATTCAGGCAAGTCATCTAAATCGTTTTCTCTATAAACTTCTATTATGTACAAGCCGTTTCTAATGTGTTCAGCGCAGTAAGATCTTGCGAGTTTTAATTGATAGGTACCCAATGCAAAGACAATTATTTGTTCCTCTGACAATATCGGAAAGTATTCTAGCTCATTAGCTGCCAAACGTTGAAAGTTAGCCCTTCGGGAATTGAGCCGCTTCCTTTCAACATAATTATATAAAAGATTCGGCGAATCTACTTTAGCTCTTATTTGAGTTAAAAACTCTTCTGCGAGTGCATTATCTGTGATGGGTACGTGGAAGTGGTTTAAAATGGCAGCAGCGATTTTAAAATCATTGAACATACTTGGAAGCGCTCTATTAAAATATTTTTGGCGCAAAAGTTTAAAATCACGCTTAAACCTACCATTCACCACTTCCACTACCCATCGGCACATCGTAACCGCTCGTGCTTCATTGGCTTGCTCGGTACTGAGTTGTGTCTCCTGACGAGCTTTGGTTGGAGGTACATAATATTCATAGCCATGTGCCTCTATGTCATCGAAACTATCCCTGAAGCCTCGGTCTAATATAAAGGCGTCGTTTGGTTCCAAAAAAATATGGATTGGGTTCGTGTCATCATTCATTAAGTCTTGCATAATGTTTGCGTCAGTTTTTATCGCGGCGTATGGCCCCTTCACATCTACTATATAGCCATCAGGACATACTATCAAAAATGGTTTCAGTAGATTTTGGTATTTGTGAAGGCTATATGACTGCCGTTGAAATAAAAAGTTGGAACTTTTGAGAATGTAAATATAAGTTCCATCACATATCAAAATTGCTTTTGTATTTTCTTCATTGCCAAAAAGGTTCCTTGGAATAGTTAAGTTCCTCTCTAATATGTTGTTTCGGTCAATGTGATCCAATCCTAAGTGAAGGATGACATATTCATTTGTAAGGCATTCGCGTGCCTTAGATAGATGCCGCTCAAGTTGCCTTCTTGACATATTAAATAAAGTGGCTAATCTTTCATTTGGTTCTCCAGTTCGAAGCTTAGTCAGGTATATGCCTAGCCTTGTTCTGGGATTTATGCAGTTTTGAGTTAATGAAGGAGTTTGTTCCAAAATGATATCCAACTGCTCATTGTTGAGTCCGACCCAAAAGTGTAATTCATCATCGGATAAAGCACCTCGCACACTAAAATCTATTCTAGTTGCGCGTTGGATAGTAGCTCGCAGTATATCACAAATGTCACTAACCTGCGCTGCTGTAAAGCCATGAGTAACATTGCAGAATTCAGGGAGTTCTTCCCAATTATTTCCCTGCAAGTGCTCTCTGCATACTCGCGCGCCATTAGGGATGTACAATTTATACTCACAAAATATATACACTTTGATACACTCTGGTATTCGATGACGAGACTCATTGACACAGTAGTTGAAAATGCAATGCCCAGGAGTGTTAGGAGCTCTAGTGTACTCGGCAACTTGAAGCTCTTGCACTGGTGGCTCCACCTCTTGCACTGGTGGCTCCACAACATGTGGTTCTTCGATTTGATGTGGTACAGGTGGCGGCCTGATGTTATTTTCGATTCTTTGCTAACATCGGTGGCATACACGTCGTGTTCCGTCAAATGCGACCTGGAAGTTAAACGAATATAATTAGTTTACTAAAAAGGCCTTAATATTATTATGTATAGTTTGTTTCAAATACACCTGGTATAACAAAAGCCCAGCCATAACAAAAGAAATGGCAATAACAATTAGATGTAATAAACATGGTTTTAGCATGTTGTATTTGACGTGAACAGGTGTTGATACTTCTATTATAAAATAATAATATTTCTGAAAGCTCAGTCGTCCTAAAAGGTAGTTCCATTATTAATTTCTATTTTTACCTAAGAGAATTAAGCCAGGAGTGTGCCTTTCGCTAAAAAGAGCGAACGTATGTATGTAGGTATTAACAGGAGATGTTTAACTTTCAAGTGTAAAAAGTAGTGAAATAATAAAATAATAGACTATTTAAGTATCTACTAACCTCTAATAATGCATGTTGTTGCACGTATGATGCAAATTCTGGCCGCGCCCTTGGAAGGTTTTCATCTAAAATGTGTTGTTGATATCTTCCGCGATAAAGCCCCCGTCGACACATCACACAATTGCGGGGACCTTCCATTTTTCAACAATCCAATCGATAAGCAGTTCAGAGTTCCGTTAGATAAGCCAGTATACGTTAAAAGAGAGCACAGCACAACAATGTCAAGTTCGCGAAGTATTTCAAAGTCCAAGGAGAAAGCCGGGTCAAAAAGTCGTTAAAAAGAAGTGCAGGTAGGCAATTAACGAAACGTAATCTCTCACACAACACCAGAAATCGACTGAAATCTGCGCGCGCGCGCGCCGATCTGCTGCCGAGTTTTGGGGGTGGGGCGGGAGGACAACATCGGTCGCCCGGGCGCGACTTAGCATTTTTACGGAACGATAATATTCTTGTTATAATAACAAGAATAACACGTATCGGTAAAAAAACATTAATTAAAAGCATAAAAAAACATTTCACATTTGTACCGATAACTCCAAACGGACAACGAATTGAAAAACGCCGCCATAGTCAATATTGTTCTACTAAAAAATACCTATCTAACGATGTATATATCATTGCTATTGAGGGGTTGTACCAATCCGCCCATTGTCTTTTGTGATGAATTTCACTCGCTTCAACCTCAAAATGATGAATTGACAGCAGCAAATGGTATAAGAGATGAATTAGCAAACTATTTTATAAGCAGCAAAGGATCTTCGAATTGGCAATTTAAAAAAATTTAGTCATCTTACCTATATGAAGAAAAATAAGGACTCACCAATTTGGTTCTTTTCGTCAGGCGTGTATGTATCGTATTCAGAAAATAAATTTTTTGTAACATCTTCCCATGCTTTTGCTTTCAAATTTTTGTTTTTAAAATTGTCATAAGACTTGTCCCACAGTATTTCCCGTTCCTGTATCAACGAAATGAGGTAATCCACGTCTATTGATTCTACACCGGTACTCATTTTTTTGTATGATATACACGTAATTATCATCAACGAGCGTGCACTCTTGCCTATACGCCGTATAAACAACTGAGCGGCGCGGCGGCGCCGCTGCGGCATCACACTGCTTGCACCCCTCCCCGCCTCGTCTGCCTCGCGCCGTTGTCCGGTGCGGCGCCGGAGCGGTGCCGGACGTACCGTATGGCATACCATACATTTTTATATGTAGGAAACCGTTGCGGCACCGCACAGGCGCCGCGCCGGAGCCGTACCGCACCGTGTGGCCTGGCCCGAAGGCTTCCTGTATACGACGCCGGAACCGCACCGGCGCCGGACCGCAATACTGTGTATTCACATCAAAATCGCATCACCACCATGCCGTGGCCGCATCGCAGCCGCACCGTCGCCGCGTAAAAACCGTATTGTATCCGCGTTTATTAATAAAGCAGCGATCACAGTTCAGTATAACATTGTCGGTGTAACTGTACAGACTTCACTGTTATTCGTATCTATATAATGTTAACATTAAGTAAAAAAAAGAAAGTGTTACTCACTTATTTGATCTTCAAGCAACGGCAAGAGCAAATTACTAAACGCAGAAGAAGATTTTGGGTACACCCTGTTTTATCCTTTAGGGAGGATAAGGGTGAATTTTATGTACTTTTTGAAGAGTTAAGAAATTATGAAGAAAAATTTTATGAATATCTCAGAATGAGTGTAAGAACTTTTGATGCACTGTTGAACATTTTACGAAGCAAAATTCAACATCAAGATACCAATATGCGACCTAGCATTTCTCCTGCAGAAAGACTGGTGGTCACCTTAAGGTAAGTCAAATACATTTAATTAGAACATATTTATTCAAGAAGATGCCAGATGTACGTATCTAATTATTGTGAATTTAAATAAACTTAAAAATATAACACGTAAATTCAGTTTAATTCTGCAAAATTCAAATCAAAAGTAGATCCATCGGGGCTCATTGCATTATCTGTCAAAGAATTGGTTCCACTATAGTTTGAATTTTGGGTCTCTGCTCGTCTAGTAAAGGTCGATTCATTTGCGACAGCAGTACGATATCCGTAAGAAGGAGAGGATTGCATTTCGGCGTTGTAGTCATAGGAACTTGGTTGTCCTATACGATGAGTGGTAGGTGCATTAGTAATTGGAGTACTATATTGGTAATCATAATGAGCATTTGTAATTCTGTTTTTGTTTTGTATATTTCGTATTATGGACATTACTTGAAACTGAAATTCTACCACATCAGCGTCACAGAAATTGTCTACAGTTGCTGCAATGCTTTTAAAAAAAGACATTGAGCGGCTCTCATCTTCATTTTCAACTTTATCAATAAACTTCAACATCCTTTCGTCGACTGCGCTTGTTATTGATGTAGTGCGTGGTTTCTTTGGGGCTGAAGAATCATTATTATTAATTTGGCGGAACATGTTTGAACCCGTTTCCCTTGTAGTAACAATTTTCTTTAAAAATTGCATGTTATCGTAATACACGTATTTGTGAAGTTTCTTAGCACCTGATCCTGACTTGTATTCGTCGAGTTTTTTTTCGTATTTCATCCACGAATCTCTCATATTTCGCCATTTATTTAATAATAATTTACCTGAAAAAAAAAACGGTATTATTAATGTATTTTTTATCTTTACAGATACCTTGCAACTGGAAACTCAATGGCTGATTTAGAATATAGGCGCCTTGGCGCCGTATATGGAAAACATATCAGACTCATAAAGCCACATAAAAGTGGATCAATGTTTCTAAATTACAAGCACTTCTTTTCTATCGTCCTTATGGCTGTAGTTGACCCAAATTATAATTTTATATTCATTGACGTCGGAGCTTATGGCAAAGACTGTGATTCAAGGATTTTTAAAGAAACAGCATTTTGGCGAGGTCTAATAAATAACACGCTTAATTTACCACGACCTCAGACTTTGCCCAATACTAATTTGGATTTACCCTATATATTTGTGGGTGATGAAGCATTCGCCTTACATTGTAATTTACTACGACCATTTAGTGGTCAACAACTTGATGCAACTAAATCAGTTTTTAATTATCGGTTAACCAGAGCTCGAAGATATGTAGAATGTGCATTTGGAATAATGTCCAAAAAGTGGCAAATTTTTAATCGCCCTTTAGATGTGTCACTCAATTTGGCCATAGATATAGTAAAATCATGCTGCGTATTACAGAATTTTATTCATAAATACGAGAATATCAACGACATAAGAAATACGACTAACTCGGAGTTTAGTACTTTCCGAAGTTCCAATAGTCTACGGACTGATCTGAATGAAACGGCAAACGCAGTTCGTAACAGATTTGCTGAATACTTTATGTCTGAACAAGGACGAGTATCATGGCAAAATATATATTCATAATAAGTAGGTATATATTCATATATTCCATGAGGACTATGTAGGCATCTACACTGTTACGATTAAATAAAATAAATGCAACTCACCATATTCGTTTTTTTCTTTATCGGACAAAGTTTCAAATTTCTCATTTAAAATTACACAAATCTCTTGCCATGCTTTTATATTTTTTCTTTTATCTATATAAGATTCACTTGTCTTATCCCATAATACCTCCCGTTCCTGCACTAAATTAATAGTAAAGTAACTCATAATCAAACTCCTCCATGTTAATAAAATGCCTGAAGACACACGTGTGGACATCTGCGCGGGCGACCTGTCACTGAGCGTCGTGCAATGTCTACAAAATGGCGGCGCTCTGGCGGTCCGGCGCCGACGCGGCCGCGGTGCGGCGGCGGCACGGCCCATGAGCAATTATCATTCGTATACATATAATTGCGGTACGGCACCGGTGCGGTTCCGGCGTCGTATACAGGAAGCCTTACCGGCCGCGTACGGACGTGCATGCCGCGAGATCGCACGTGACGCAAACATGTCTAATATAATAAAAAAAAGAAGTATTTACGACTCTCTGGGTCTAATTTAATTTGGTAATAGCCTTGATTAAGGTCTAAATGGCTGAAATACATAGCCCCTGACAAAGAATCCAAAATTTCGGTTATGTTTGGTAGTGGAAAATTATCATTTTGTATGCACTCATTCAATCCCCTATAATCAATCACAACACGCCACTTTTTTTCACCCCTAGCATCAGTCTTTTTCGGAACAATCAGTAAAGGGCTCGACCATTCAGACGTCGACTCCTCTATAATGTCATTTTCCAACATTTGTTTTATTTGTTTATTTATTTCTGCTTTTTGAGAATGTGGAAGACGATAAGGTTTTTTATAAACGGGACTAATATTTTCTTTTAAATGAATTTTTTGTTCATACAAGTTTGTTGTATTTAATTTGTCCCCGGGTAAATGAAAAATATCCGCAAATTTTGCACAAATATTTGCTATAGAAGTCTCCTCTTCTTTAATCATATAATTAAGATTAAGCAAAGAAAACAAAGATTTTACCCTATCCGCGTTGTTTACTATTCTATTAAACGAATAACAATGATATTCTTTTAAATCACGAATTTCTGGTGTAAAACAACGTAAATTAACATCAGTTTCCCGTGTGTTCATAATACGCATGGTCACCCTACCGTTTTTACTCTTACATATCGAATTAGCTAAAAATACACCTTCGCAAATCTCATTTGAAATTACTACACAATCACCTGTCCTATTAGTTGGAATATCTACTTGAATTTCACATCGCGCGGGCAACTTTATACATGCGTTATCATTTGTATTTCCTATCGAATATAACTGTACAGGTAAAATAATCGGAATTCCCTCACTATTTTGTAACGTTAATGTTTGATTTTCAAAATTAATTATAGAATTAAATTTTGATAGAAAATCTTGTCCTATAATTCCGTCTACATTTAATGGCAAATCGTTAAAAATGTAGAAGTCATGTGTAAATGATTCATTATTTTCGTTACGTAATATCAACTCTATGCACCCAGTAGATGTAATTTGACCACCAATACCATTTATGTGTGTCGTCTTAGGGCGAATAAACTCGCTCGATGCGTGAATCACGCTTTGTTTCACAGCAGACAATGATGCTCCGGTATCAATGAGCCATGTACACATATAGTCATCGATATACAGATGTATAGAGTTCATATTCCGATAAGTTAATATGTAATTAGTCGCGAAAAAACTGAAACTTTTCGGTTTCCTCCGATTTAGAACTATCTTGCGATTCATGTGTCACATTGACATGATGTTTTTTCGAATTGAAATTTTGCTGGCTATTATATCCACGGGACCTACTACGGCCTGAAAAATTACCACGACCCCGACCGCTACTACGATAATACGACGAATCGTAAAATGTCCTATTATTATTTATGTTGTTCCTGAAAAATGGTTTTCCGCGAAACGGTGTAGTGGTACCGCGCCTCGAAACACTCTGCCCTCGGTATCCATTATTTGGGTAACCCCTATTATTATTAAACATCCTACCTCGAGCTGAAAATATCTGTCCTGATGTGGAAGGCATATTTACCTCCTCATCTTTAGCACCTTGTATAGCTTCCTTTAATGAACTATAATTACGCGCAGCAATGACAGTACTAAGCCGCTCATTTCGCAACCCGTCGGCAAATTTTTGAATAGCCTGTTTTTCATTTAAGGGTTTTAATATCTTGTATGCTTCAGATTTGCCCTCGGCTTGTGAAATTGTTAGATCCACAAACAGTTGCTCTAAGTCTTTCCCATACTGATCTATAGACCTACCACCTTGATAAGCGGTATGCAACTTTTTTTGTAACGCGGTGTCCGATTTTTTTGTTAAAAGATGTGTTTTCATTTCAGCAACCATTTCGTCAACAGAACCATATGAATCTGCCAAACGCAATTTTGCACTATGTGATAGCCTAGTTTTTAAAACATATTTTATGAGAAGTGACGCATCCGTATCTAAAATCATAGTAGAATATAATTCTATTGCGTCAATTAATTGTAAAGTAACTTTTTCGGTGTCGTCCATTATTGGTAATAGACTAACCGCCACTCTCAAATCAAAATTGGGTTTGGTAGTCATGGTTTCGCTGCTATTTATACTCATCATTAAACTTTCTATATCAGCATAAATCGAGTCTATCTTATTTGACAAGTGTAAATCAACATCACTTAACGATATTTCGGCTTTTTCTACCTTATTAACATATATGTCAAATATTTCGGTATACTTCTTATAAATCTTTACTGCTTTTTGAAATTGTTTATTCGCAGCTTCACTATTCTGTCGCCGATGCGATCCAATTTTAATTAAATAAGTTCTTATATCTACCAACTGCACATATATATTTTGTAATTCTAACATTAGCTCTATATATTGAAAAACAGTAAAACATATTATAAAATAAAATATTACGTTTTGTAAAAAAAATAACCATAACGGAAAGTATCCTAAATACTTAAAGATAATTAATATAAAGTTCACTTACAGAATTTATTTGTCACCATTTGCACTTATTCGACACTTGTCCAAATTTCTCCACATCGTTAGTTATTAGCCGGGTCCTATTACACTGAAACTCGCTGCAAAGCAATACCCGTCGCTTGCCTTTCGATCTTCTTGGTAAGGCATTTATGTACTTTTTTCCATAAGTTGTACGCCAAGAAAATAGCACACATTACAATAACTGCAACCATCATATATCGCATTTCCATAGAGTAATCGCTCTCAGACATACTGGATTTCGCTTTATTTCCTTGTCCCTGTTGGGCAATTATTACCTCCTCTTTGAATTCCTTGGATACTTGACTGCCCATTATAATTTTTAATTATTATATCCTGAAAAACTGAAACACTAAAGATCCTGGCATGGTCGCCATACGAAGCTAGACGTGCTTCACTGGTAATAGGTAGATTACTACATTTATGTAAAGGCGAATAAATGAAAAGACAACCGGTCAGTTTAACGTATGAAAGTATATTGTTAAAAAAAATGATCTTATGAGCTAGGTACAAATACAATAATTAGGTTGCACGCGTACACCATATACGGAAAGTTCAATATACACTTAGTCATACATCACAGTGCTTGCTTAATATATGTATAGAAAATGGCAAAAAGAACGTCGAGTTAAAAAGTTGTGGGTTCATCGTATGCTGTCGGCACGGGAGCAATATGGTGAATTTCATACACTTTACGAAGATCTCAGAAAATACGAGGCCAAGTTTTGTGATTATTTTCGAATGAATTACAAGACATTTGATAAATTATTAGATTTATTAAATAACAAACTGCAACACACAAATACGAATATGCGAGCAAGTATATCTGCTAAGGAGAGATTGGTTGTTACATTGAGGTCAAGCAACATATATATATATATATATATATATATATATATATAGAAATAATATAGAAAAATCAAAATCAATCAAGCTTGAAGTAGATGGACTTGAATGCTTTGTAAGGAATCGCTTTCAATGCTATAATTCGAAGCCGGGGTGTCCATTGCATCTGCTGTGCGTAAATGATGTGGAGCGCTATAACTATTTTTATATTGAATATTTCTTATAATATTCAATACTTGATACTGGAATTCCGAAGTCAAAAAAGACATCATTTTACTATCGTCATCTTTTTCTAATGTTTCCATAAACTTAATCATTTTCTTATCTACAGGATTTATTTCTTCGTTTTTCTTTCTTTTGTTGACATTAGTATTTTATTTTTATAATGTTTTTTTCAATTGCAGGTATTTAGCAACCGGAACTTCATTAGCCAATCTTGAATATCGTTTTAGAATAGGAAAATCAACTTTAAGCGTAATCATACGAGAAGTGTGTTCTCTAATATGGTCTGAAGTTTACCCAAAATATATGAAAATGCCATGAATGAACGATTGCCTAGAAATAGAAAATAAATTTGAAGTTTCTGCTAATTTCCCTCATTGTGTCGGTGCTGTAGATAGAAAGCACATCAGAGTAATTAAACCAAATAAAAGTGGGTCGATGTTTTTGAACTACAAACATTACTTCTCGATTGTATTGATGTCAGTCGCTGATAGTGACTACAACTTTATTTATATCAACGTCGGTGCTTATGGAAATAATTGTGATTCAGGTGTTTTTAAAGATACAGCTTTCTGGCACAACATGATTAACAATACTTTGAACTTGCCAGGACCTGCTTCCTTACCTAATACGATGTAAAATGTACTCTCTTTCAGATCGCAGAGACCTAAATGATATTATCTTTATGCATAAAATATTACACAATACGTTTAGCTGTCCGCAATTACTACAAAAGATTAAAATTCGCGCTCCAGCCACATACCCTCGCAACCGCATTACTCCCTTTCACCCACCTCTTCGTAGAACGGTTTCAGGATCAAACTCCCCGATTGCCAGGCTTTCTAGACTAGCAAATGAGATCAGTGACCTTGTCGATATCCACGCTGACTCTCTTGGCAAGTTCCGATCTACACTCTTAAACTATTATAGAGCCAAACCTCAGTAATGTTTTATTTTATATTTGTTATTTTTAATTTTCCCTAATATTTCTGTTGCAATTTCTTAGTTTTAACGTTTAATTTAGTTTTAAGCATAGATGCAGTGTCGTACGTTACTATACATGTTGTATTTGCCTGTAATTATTTGTTGCATTTAGATTATTATTATTTTTATAAGTATTTTTAAGTACATGTAACAGTGTAAACAAATGTTGGCAAGTCTAAATAAATAAATAAATACCAACATTGCCTTGCCATATGTATTCGTAGGCGATGAAGCATTTGCACTACATCAGAATTTACTGCGCCCATATAATAGTCAACAGCTTGATGCAGAAAATCCGTTTTTAATTATCGGTTAACAAGAGCGAGGCGATATGTAGAATGTACTTTTGGGATACTGGCCAATAAGTGGCGAATTTTTCATCGACCTTTAAATGTGTCATTGGATTTGAGTGTTGATATTGTGAAAGCTTGTTGTTTACTGCAAAATTTTATACACAAAGAGAAGGGCGTAAAATGGGTGCAAGAATCTCTAAGCGGGTGTGAATTAGAGGAGTTTTTGCCATTTCATTCAACATAAATAGTTCCTACAACAGCTAATGATATACGTGACAAATATAAGGAGTATTTTAATTCTGAATATGGCAGTGTACCATGGCAAAATAATTATTGTTAATATGTAGCACGAAACGTGTTTCTATCTAGCGGGAATACTCAAGCTACTACTAGTAGCAAGTGATTGCTTGTTTAATGTAGGTACCTACCACACGAAATTGCTCACGAGATATACTATCCACACACTATATAATATATAGAGAGGTACCCTCTGTTGCATTACGATTTAAATAAAAAACATACTAAACGTGTCTTGTCCCAAAGTTCCTTTAAGTCAGCTACTTATATATTTTTTCGATTGGCCCCACTAGATAGAAACACATTAACAAGAATTAATAAAATTTTGTAAAAAGATACTTACCGTATTTATTTTTCTCCGTATCAGGTAGTTCTGCAAAGTTCTCATTCATTATATGACAGATCTCAAACCAAGCTTTTAAACTTTTACGCTTGTCTTTATATATTTCCAAAGTTTTGTCCCATAACACTTCTCTATCCTCCACTAAACTTATAAACGGTTCGTAATCAAAACTTTCCATGGTAATTTCTTAAAAAGTTACGCACATGCACGTTCGTACGCGGCCGGTAATGGAATGAATCAAACAGACAGGGAGCCGGGGAACGTGCGCGGTGGCGGCGCGGCGGCGGCGCGGTGGCGGGCTTCGCGCGACTCGTATCTACAGTGTAATTGTGCGGCGTCGGCGCGGCGACGGCGCGGTGATGGCATCGTGTGCAGGAACGCTAAGGGCCGGGACACATAAACACGATACGAAGTCGTGTCATACCACGATGCGGCGTCGCGTCGCCGTCGAATCTACGACGAGCATCGTAAAAAACTACGTCGCGACATCGTAACGTGCCACGTTACACGGCACGACAACCGTCTATACAATGCAGGGTGAATTGTCGCAGTTAATTTCGAGAAATGGATCCTGCTCCTGCTGTTGTTAAGAAGACGGATAAAGAAAAGACAGAAACTCAGAAGATACTGGATCCACCCATTTCTTTTAATCATGAATAACGGGAGCCACTTCATAAAGAAGTACAATGCCTTAAAAATAGATCACAACAGGTTTTTTAGTTTCTTTGGAATGAGTGTATCAAGTTTCGAAGAGTTACTTGATCGGATAACGCCACATATAGCCGGAAAATATGGCAGAGGCAGACCACCTCTTGAACCTCTCGAGATGCTGGGATTAACTGTAAGGTAAAAGAAACAACTTTTTCGTAACATTTTTTAATTTCACAAATCAACGACACTAGTAACAACATTTTTTTAAGTTGCTAACAGAATAAGCTTAAATTTACCCTTTGGTTTCGTTATACCGATTATCACTACGAGCTTTGAAGGAGTCACCGTATTGGTCCTCATAAATTATTATTAATTAATCATTTTTTATAAAGGAAACAATAAAATATAGAATTATTAACTTTTTTTTAAATGAACACCTTTAGATTCCTTTTTTAAGAAAAGTCGTAAACTATCTTGATCTCACTGAAAACCAGCTTGATAAACTTGAGCGACTCCAGAATGTTTGCATTAGATTCATATTTGGTCTGCGCAAATATGATCACGTTTCAGAATTTCGAAAAAACCTCAAGTGGTTACCTATACGTCTTCGCCGGAATACTCATATCCTATCATTCTTGTACAGTATACTGTTTCTTCCGTCTACTCCTTCTTACCTCAAAAACCGATTTTCATTTCTCCATGAATCACATTTGAAGTGCTTAAGATCTACCGAAAATTTAAAATTAAAAATGCCAGCTCATTCCACCAGTTTCCTCGACAAATCTTTCTCTGTACAAAGTGTCCGTCTCTGGAATGAGCTTCCAATTACCATACGGCAAGCTAAATCATTGCGTGAATTTAAAAAACTTTTAAAGGATCATTATTTATCACTATCAGTTCATCAGTAGTATATCTTCAATGTAACAGATGACTCCTATTACAGTATGTAATATATATGTATGTATACGATTATATGTAGTTTATGGTATTAGTATATATCTAGTATATTATTTATAAATATTTTAATGTACGTAGTTGAACGCATATTAGAATGTTTTTTTTTTTATATATATTTATTGTAGTTTTGTGTGTAGTATGTACCCAAGAGTACCTTTATTAAAACGCTCTGTACACCGGCAACTACCCGTAACTGTATCCTTTCTCCTATTTCCTAAGTAGGTTGTCTGGAAGAGATCACATTTTAGTGATAAGACCGCCATTTGTACTGCTCTCTCTAATGTGTATTGTTCTTGTACTGATAATTTTTTTTGTGTACAATAAAGAGTTTAATAAATAAATAAATAAAGTGATAGGGGTGACGCTGGTTCACGTGATGTACTCGAATGATCATCAAATTCGCTCTCCTCGCTTCGGCCATGCGTGGCAGCTGGTGGTGGTGTTGCTTCTTCGGTAGACTGTGACGAACTACCGGTTGTTTGGTAACCGTCTTGGTACGCACTTTGCCATGTACTTTGGGGTCTTTGTGTTTCATAGTTACCCTGGTACGAAGATGGATAGTTGCTCTGTGGATAATATTGATGTGATGATTCGTGTAGATCCGTTAAAACTTGTAAGACCCGACTATGAAAAATTAATGTTTGATGATCACTTAGTTTATTCAAAGATGGCAATATCGCTTTAAAAAAAGATAAATGTCTGTTTTCGGGCTCTTCTAATTTTGACATAATCTCTTCTTCAAATGTATCGATAATTCTCTTTTTTCGTGGTGGAAAGGCACGTGACGGACTTTAAAATTTTCTTTTTGGACTCTCCTTTTGTGTGTTCTGATAGTTTGTCTCTTCATTTGATCATTTCTATTTTAAAATAGGAGCTGTTTATATAAATGATATTCCTTAAGTTTTTTAGCGCCTGCTCGAGATTTATTTATTTCTTTAAGTTTTTTTACGTACTTGGTATAGTTATCTTTAATACCAGTCCATTTCTTTACCACAGCATTACCTGAAACAATAGTATTTACGAAACGCTAGGAACATTATCAGTTGCTGGACTGTTTGGTAGTCGGTTTTTTGATGTGATACTGGTGTATACACACGCACACACACATACATACACGTGCGTACGCACCCACACACGCACACACACATACACTTTTAATTATTTCATTTATTTATTTTCCTATTTTATTTCAGGTTTTTGGCTTCAGGAAACACCTTTCAAGACATGCATTTAAACTACTATCGTGTAAAGTCTACTATTGCTAAAACTGTAAAAATAGTCTGTGGCGCTATATGGAAGCATCTTTTGATCGAAAATATACCGAAAATAACTACTGAGCGACTAACAAAAATTGCTGAAAACTTTGACAACAGCAGCAACTTTCCTAATTGAATAGGCGCACTTGACGGGAAACATATTCGTATTTGGAGTCCCAAACATGGCGGATCTCTTTTTTGTAACTACAAAAATTATCATTCTGTATTGTAGTTGGCTTTGATAGATTCTAAATACAGATTTATATATGTTGATATTGGAGCATATGGCAAGGAATGTGACTCAACTCTTTACAATAATTCAAAATTGAATGAATTACTGTTAAAAGGACAACTTCCTTTACCAACGCCAAAGCCTTTACCAGGCTCCCAAACACCTTGCCCTTTTCTTTTTGTTGCAGACGAAGGCTTACCATTGACAAATAATATAATGCGCCCATACCCAGGAAAACATTTGACGATTCAACAAAGAGTTTTTAATTACCGTTTGAGTCGAGCAAGAAGATATGTAGAATGTACGTTCGGTATGCTGGCTAACAAGTGGAGGGTATTTCATCGACCATTAAATGTTTCTTTAAATTTTTGCACAAATATTATAAAAGCAAGCTGTCTTTTACATAATTTCATTCTAAACCGTGAAGGAGCTCAAACATTAGAAGACATGATAATTGATGATTCGTTTATTGAGCTGCAACAGTCAACGCAAGAGGGTAGAACAAGAGCTACCGACAAAAGAAATGAATTTTGTGATTACTTTAACAGTGACGTGGGAGCTCTAAGTTGGCAACTAAATAAAATATAGGATATTACTTACCAAATTTAGTTTTTTTTGAGTTAAAAGATTTATTTATTTACAAACTAATAACTAATCTGACATTGACACATTTACTTAATTAACTGATAGAAAAACTAAATCTACGAAAAAGTATATACATAAATAAATTAAAACTAACAACAGATGGCGTCGTAGCATTCCTCCGGATCGAGGCCATGAGAAAACGTGCCCAGAAGACTGGCTGCATTACCACGTTGTATAGTTAAACTAATTCTTTGGCCAAAGAAAAAGCCAGCCCTCTGGTCACGGGAAGCGTGAACCAAACGCTTCGAAATCTGGCGATAGAGACCACGGGGGTACGTATCAAAATCCCGAAAGTTCATAATACCTATGATTGAAATACCGACGTCCAAAACACCGAAATTCAAAATACCGAAAGTTTTAAATGCCGATAGTCGTTATATCGAAACACAAAATACCGATGTTCAATTGCCCGAAAACAGTATGCAAGCAAGCATGCAGCATGCAAGCAAGCATGCAGCATGCAAGCAGGCATGCAGCATACAATAAGGAATGCAGCAAGCAAGAAAGCATGCAACATGCAAGCAGGCATGTAACATGCAGCAAGCATTGTTTCTGTCACGGCTCCGGCGCTGCGGGGTTTGGGCGGTCCCACGCGAGCTTATCGTCGCAGATGGTTTTAACGCCCACCACCGCAGCTTCGGCTTGCTGGCCGGCTTGGCCGGCCAGCCTCAGCCGCGGAGGTGGGCTTTCAAAACCACCTGCTCCTCAGCTCGCGGGCCGCCCCACCCCTCCGCACCTACGCGGGTTTAAATTACTCTCTAGGGTAGGGCAGACAAGACTACGTGAAGTCAGTTTTGCGGCGATTCGATTCTGTCACAAAATTGTACTTCGGGATTTTAAACTTTCGGGCAAATAAACTTTCGGGATTTAAAACTTTCGACCAAACAACCATTCGGCGTTTCAATTATCGGGATTTCGTGTATCGGTATTTTAAAATTCGGTCTATTAAAATTCGGGATTTTGGTACGTACCCGACCACGGGCACTCGGATCCCACGTTCCAAGCGTTTCGACCCCAAACGGCTGCTCAAATATGTAATTTCCTATCAAATTACCATATTTGCGCCGCTTGAGAGTCTCCGCACAGGCAGCAGCAGCGCCCGCCGCCGCACTGGTACTTGGAAGATGTGATAGGGCTAGGGTGTCAACGCATGTCGCGTCCCACACCAAAGGCCTACCCAACTTCCAAGGCAGCAACGACATCCCGTCTGGTCTCTTGCCATCGTCGCGTGCCAAACCGTTTGGTTCCAACACAGCTGGGACGCCGGCGGTGACAAGAACCCGACGAATAATATCGTTTAGGCTGCTATGGCGTGGAAGCCGACCTGCACTTCTGCTACATGACAGGCCGTGGTGTCCGAGGCGGTTGACAGACTCTCCACAGAGGCATCGATGCGGAGCAACACAGGGCGCCCCAAGACGAAGGCAGGCAACGATCCGGAAAGAGTTGTCGTCCAACATGGTCCTTATGTTAGACGACGGCAACGCCTGTAACCAAAGGCCCGACTCCCATTCTCCCACAGCCAGTAGGCGGGCGCGCTCTGCGAGATTAACCGATGTATCTAATAACAAATTCCGAGTTAGGTTGCAGAGCGGCTGGTCCCACTGCCTCTGGGAGGACGGATAGTTGGGCAAATCCGTATTCGGACAAGCTATTTTCCAGGCATTAATGGCTTCGGTAAGGCACGGTACTTCCGAACTAACCAGTGATGATGAAAGAATTTTCCTGGTAAGTGCTTCCGTACTATGGACCGATGATGGAAATGACGGTAAGCTTACATGGGATATTTTGCGGATCCCGAGCCCGCCCAGGCGAACAGGAAGAGTGGCCTGTAGCCATGCTCGGTCATCCAGGTCTAAATTGAGAATATTTGTAAGTGTATCACGGATAATTTTGTCAACTTTGTCTAAAAGAGCAACCTGTTTTCAAAGGTGGCAGGAACGTAACACGTAAATAAATTTGGGAACAAAACAACAGTGCCGAATAATAGTATACGAATCTTCCTGAAATGTCACAAAAATTTTGTATTTGTTCGTCTATATATGAAGAGAAAGATTCATCCAGAATCGGGGAGCCGAGAAGGCGGAGGGATCGTTTATCTAAAATTTTTAAACTCGGGGCAATTGTATTAAATTTTTGGATAGTGTTAAGTCGGTCTGTTTGGTCTGAAATAAAAAGTACGCATTTTGAAAGGTTAAGCTCTAGGCCTATGGATTTAAATTGAGTTTGAAGAATTAGTAAATCATTAAAAACAGTGTTTACGTCGCCTCCTAGAGTCCCGTCATCCAAATACCACGCGTTGAATTTGGAATTTAGACGCAGAATTATTGGGTGGATTGCTAGGCTAAAAATAGCTGGTCCGAGTGGATCGCCTTGTTGACAGCCGACAGCAGAATTCAAAACATGATTTTGATAAATTAATTTGGAAGGATTTCTGTAGCACTGGTGTAAGAAATTGTAAATTTCCGGGTTTCTTTCATAATTTCTGTCAACAAGACGTCCCTATTAACGGAATTGAAAGCATTTTTTACGTCGACTTTAAGAACGACCTCACCTTCCCCGCTATTGATGTACGCTGACAGCGCATGCACGGCCGCTTCGCAACCTCCTTTAGAGCCAAAACCCAATTGAAGAGGCTGGAAAAGGGTTGATAATTTTGAGTATATCTTTTTACAGCACATTTTAGCAGACATGCGGCTATAAGTGGTTCCAACGGCAATGGGACGGATGTCGCCATCTTTTTTGTTTAAAGCACATAGGTTGGCACCATAAAGCACGTCGATGACAGCACCGTTCACACCGCCGTGAAGCATTAAGTTAGATAAAGCCGTGAGCTCCGTCAGAAGTAGCTCGCCAGCGGCTCCAGCACTCGCACTCGTCAGTTCTTTGAGGTGCTGTGGCATCAAGCCATCGAGACCACTGGCGGAACCGCTACGGAAGGAGCTCAAGGCAGTAATCACATCCCGAGCACTGTCAAAAAGGGGATTATATGTGTCATCGGGAGGAGCGGGGAAAGTAAGGCCATCATTAGGCGCTGGGTGCTTGCTCTCCAGAACAGCAAGGGTGTCCGCGGAGCAAGCTGCCACCACATCGCTACTAAAAAGCAGTCGTGCAGCACCCCCGATGTCACCCTCCCCCAACTTAGCTTCCACATGCTGAAAAGAGCTTCTATTTGGGTTGCGCCTATGGACTTTCAAAGATGTTGGAGTAAAAGTTGTAGCATTATTGTTGCAGTTATTTTTTATTTGTGCCGTTAAGGATATGGAATTATTAGCTCTTTTAGCATGCAAAATTCTGAAAGGGAAGGTGAGCAGCTGTTCCCAGGCGGCTTCACTGTTTTCCTGGACAGCAAGGCGTATAGACTCTGCTAAATGGCGAGCAACTACCGGCCTTGCTCCCCGAGGAACGTGCTTTAGTACCGGAATTGAATTTTTGCATAAAGATAATGTTTTCCAAAGGGGATTTTGATGCGAACTGGAATTTATATCTGAATTGGTGATAGAAATAACATTGGGGCTCGGTGCTATACCTTGGGATTTGTGCACTTTCCCTAGATGAATTCTCAAGCCCCTCTCACCTTTGAAAAACCGCTGCTCAGGACACTGAGGGCACCGAACAAGTGAACCCAGCGATGTGCTAAATCGACCGTTGTCATAATCACTGCCTGCGTCGATACTATTCATGTACTTAAACTAACACAGCTGTACAAAGTAAATTTAAAAAACACTCAATAAAAATAAAGTTACAAATTATAAAAATAAACAGACAACTTGACGTTTTGACACAATCTCCTATTGGAAGACAAATTGGTGTCCCATAGCGACGAAAACATTTTGGCCAATTACAGGCCAATTCTTTTTTTCTTGATTATTTAATTCTTAAAAACCAGAAATAAATTTTCTCACACCTCTGTCCATGCTGTTGTTTTTATATTTTTATTCTTATATTCTTCTGATGTTTTGTCCCATAGTACGGGACGCTGCTCGACTAGCGTTATTAAATGATCGACCTCAATAGCGTTAGCGTCCGTCATCTTTGAATTTTGAATAACAACTGACACAGGAACGCATCGTGAGTTTCTACGACGCGACGTCGTGCCGTGTATCGTGGCACTTTACGATGTCGCGACGTAGTTTTTTACGATGCTCGTCGTCGTCGCGACGTCGCATCGTGAAACGACGCCGCATCGTGGTACGACACGATGTCGTATCGTGTTTATGGTATCCCGGCCCTAAGGCCTCTGCCTCGAATTTTGCGGGCAGCGGGGCGGCGGCGGCGACGCGGCAGCGGGGCGGGCAACGCATACCTGTTCTCCAAACCAGCGGGCAGATCGCGCGGCACTATAGCGGTGTAGTGTTGTGTTTGTGGTTGTGTTGTCGAGATATTTGTTTTTATTCGCGAACGAAATGTCTGAAAAACGGCGACAACATCTTTGTGTGGGCAAAAGAAGAAGTGGATCCCTACTATAGGGCAAGGAAAATAAATGGCGAGTTTATCGAAATTATGAAGAACAGAGATAAAATCCCGACAAATTCTACGACTGCACCAGAATGAGTGTAGAATCTTTTGACAGTATTTTCATTATAAGATTGATATACCTAGTGTTGAGTACTATACCCATACATATATGATTCATTAGAAGGGTACATGCTTTCATTTACACTTAACTCATCTAGAAGAGCTTGATTAATTTTTTGTCTTACTCTAAACTTTTGTACTGGCGTGAATTTTTCCATTTGTAGAAGCAATCTCGTAAAAAAGTAGTAGTCTTCTGACTTATACTCATGTCCAGAAGCCTCGTTTCTACTTTGATTTTCCTTTCCAATTCTAAAAATTCAGTTTTTATGTCATTCGCTGTTTTCCTTTTTCTTGATCGTTGTGAAGTAGACGCTTCTTTTGAAGGCGTAGAAGTTTCTTGCGATGATGTAGAAGCTTCTTGAGAAGAAACAGGAGCCTCTTGTGAGGATGTAGAAGTTGTTGTGGATAAATAGAAGATTCTTCATCATGACCGGTTGTGTTTTCGAGAGAGTCTTCTATCTCAAAAGAATCATTACTTATCTGATTACTTACTTCAGTTCTGCTTAAATTACCCCCAGTAACATTTGGTACAACTTCATCACGCAAAAACCTCAATTGAGAAAAATATTGCCAATTTGAGGGTTGGTTAACATTTCCGGCATCTCCTGATCTAGGAGTAGGATATTTTTTAAATTCCTTCCTATAGTGATCTTTTATATTTTTCCTTTAAATCGGTCACTGAAACAAAAGAATGACCTGACTATTTATTACATACATAACTTAAACATACCTATGCTTTAATTTTCAGGTTTTCGGCGAGTGAGCAGCCTTTCAAAAGACTGTCGTTGTCATTCAGAATGGGACAAACAAAGGTGGCCAACATAGTTTATGGTACTTGTTGAACTATATGGAAAAATTTGGTACATTTACATATGCCAAAACCGACAGAAGAATGATTTAAAAAAAATAACGGAAAAACACTATGAAAAATGGCAATTTCCTAATTGCATCGGAGCTATAGATGGCAAACATTGTCGATAAAAAAATCCTAAGTTTGCTGGATCACCGCATTATAATTATAAACATTTCTTTTCGATGCACTTGCAAGCGGTCGCGGATGCTGACAAAAGATTCATTTGTATAGAAGTTGGAGGAAGAGGAAAACAAAGCGATGCAGGGACATTCCATTACTCTAATTTGAACCATTTACTTCAAATTAATAACTTCAATATCCACAATATAACCCAGATCAGATATCATTCTACCAATGGTTTTTATTGGAGATGAAGGATATCCACTCAAAACCTATTTGATGCGACCTTATCCTCAAAGCGTACTTAATGCACAAAATGAGTTATTTAATAAGCTATTATAGCGGGCTCGAAAGACTGTTGAGTGTGCTTTCCGAATTTTAAGATCCAAGTGGCATATTTTCAGATCACCCATAGAGACAAACAAATGTCACGCAAGATTACTCATCAAAACTTGCTGTTTGTTGCATAACATTATCCGAGATAAGGACGGTGATAATGATATTGCCTATATTACTGTCAATACCAATCAACAAAGAATACAAACACGATTACAAACAAACGCTCGGACGTCTTATCAAGCACAATATATACGTGAAAAATTCAAAGAATATTTTGTAAATAATCGCATTAGTTACTAATTAATTTGTAAAACATAATAAATATTGTATTTGACATAATAAATCATTTTTATATTTACCTTCAATATTCAGTTCGTTTTTTATTTCTTCCCGTAATTGGTTAATTATTCTTCTATTTTTATGGTTCACATCTTTGCTGTTCCATATGGGTCTCCTCTCAAAGATAATTTGCTCTTGCACGTCCGAGGACATTTTGCTACGTCACAAAAAAAATTACAACACTATACCACAATGCAGACGGGCAACGCGGGCGGTCACCGCTTGACTGGAGTGCACCGCTCGTTGTCCGCTCCCGCGCCGCCGCCGCCGCCGCCCCGCTGCCGCCACGCTGTCCGCAAAATTCAAGGCAGAGGCCTAATGCTACGGTCACACGCGCGTCGTGCAGCCCGGCGGGCTGCGCGGCATGCAGCCCGTCCCGGGCCGGCAGACATTCAAGCTGTTCACACGCACGCCGTCGTGTCAGTCAGTGCCAGAATGGCGAGCAGCGAGGATCTCGGTGTTGTTGCTGCCATATCCTTTGGCTTAACTTATTTTTATTGGAAAAAGAAACAAAATTATGAACGACGGAGAAAAAGAAAAAGACTGCAAAGAAGGTGGTGGATGATAACAGTTCACAAAAATCGTACCAAGTAAGTACCTGTGTTTTCTCCGATCGTGATTCAGTGGTGTAAAATGCTTACAAAATTACCCATTTATGATTTTAGTTTATTTTTAAAAACAATTTAAACTGCATTCACAGATATTAATTAAAAAAATAAAAATTAATTTAATATTTTAACAAAATATTAAAATTCGTAGAATTAAAAAGAATCTGTGAATGCAGTTGTTTATTGTAAATTGCTCTATTTTCAATATTTTAAGGTACTTCCCCTCGATGTAGCATCGCCGTGGGACACCCTGTGTATTTCACACTTCCTAAAATACATAATTTGCTTTTCGTTTACAGGGAGTTCATAGAAGAAAAATTTGATGAGCTCTTGCATGAACCGTCTGGAGAGTTCGATAATTTTGGTCGAATGACCTTTACTGATTTTGAAATTTTGCTGAGTAAAATTTCACTGATAATTTCGAAGCAAGACACACATTTCAGAGAAGATATTCCAGCAAAATTTCGTCTTATCATGACGCTAAGATTTTTAGCATCTGGTGATAGCTACAGAAGTCTACACTATCTGTTTAAAGTCTCCAAAGCATCTATATCAGGAATTATACGGGAAGTCTCTAGAGCTCTTAATGAAGTTCTAAAAGATGAAGTAAAGGTAGTTATATTTTTAAGGTTTTTTATTGACAAAATAAACACAAATCACCACAAATTACTGAACTAAAATAAAGATATCAAAGAAAAAATCAGACACTGACAACAAAATTTTTGGCAAACAAAAACAATGACAATTAATTATTCATTCATGGTTCACTTGTTTCATTAGGCCCAAATGTTTTAAATGAATTTGATGATGGGGGTTTGCATTAAGAGGTCGTTTGCACATTGAATAGATGTGCGTTGAACTGAGAGTTCAACAGGTTGATTTGATGCATGAATGTTTGAAATTGGTTCGGAATATGAGCTTAACAACTTCCCTGTCCAATGAGTCATATATGACTCATAAGAACGTATTGAAATAAGTTCATGAGTCACATGTGACACATTTCTCTATACAACTTTAGGCATATTTTTCGGTATGAACGTGATGTGATATTTTTTTAAATCATATGTGGACGTATAGCAAAATACTTAATGATAATGATAATAAAAAAAAAATCGTGTTTTTTTATGGTTTTCATTTAATCACTATAAGAAATTAGCAATAAATAAAACGCAAATACTAGAGGTAAGGTTTTTATTCATAAGACGAAAATATAAAAAATCAAGTATGTTTCTCATTATAACAATCTAAACAGAATGCCTTTTCACACCTTTTACACTCAGTGTGTACTTGCTTGGCTTTTCTAGCCAACAACCCTTCATTTTTCAATTTGATATAGCACCCAGTGCATCTTTTACGTACAAGTTTATTGTTTGCATTTCTTGGAATTTCTTGCAGACTGTGTCCAGAATAGCTTGAAGAAGCAATTGAAGATCTTGAAGAGATACAGGAGATTGAAGATCTTGGGGGGTGATTACTTTCTGTGGTTGATGCTGCAGGTCCAAGTAAATGTCGGACTAATTGTTCTTGGACTTGTAAAACTGTCAATTTAGGGCCGTTTGCCGACTCGTTGTAGATGCATCTGGCATTGATAATGGCGACCTGGAACAGTATATCTACTGCTATCTTTTTGTACCACGTAAAACTTTTACGTAACGGAGAATGAAATGAAGCTAGTTGATCGGAAATATCAATGCCTTTTTTGGCATCATTATAGTCTATAATAGCATCTGGTTTCAAGACATCGCCTCGTTTTGTTGTCACGTTAGACATACTGTCTCCGTGACCGGTTGAGATCATCAGTACATCTCGTTTGTCATGCCATTTTAGTACTGTATAGAGATTGTCCTTCTGTCTAGCTATTTGTTCTCCCCTTCTTAGCTTCGCTTTCACTACGTCTTTTGGCAAATTTCTTTTTTTTTTATGTAATGTGCCACACAAATCGGTATTGCGAGCTTTTAGATACTCAGCCAATGGCAAACTGGTATAATAGTTGTCAGCAACTATAATACGGCCTGCATCTAAAAGCGGCTCTGTGAGCTGGATTACTGTTGAACCAGGCTTATCTAGCCCCTCTAACTGCTGACACCAAAAAATGTTTTTAATTCCTCTCCAGTGACGTCTTTCCATCTTGTCATTCGACTGAATTGAGCAGTACGTATCTCCTTCAACAACCGAGCGTAATTATTTGTATGAATGACCATTTCATCAATTAAATCATCAGGTACAAAATAATCATAGATACCAAACTAACTACCCCATCTTCGGTAATAGCGGCAAGGTTTTGTTTTGTTTTGTTTTCCGCACCAATCAGTATGTCGATCTCTGACGGTATATTAAATGTAGGATCCGCTAGACACACGTTGTCCGGGATGTGGAATGTGTCATAAACAATATGAGTTGCCGGCAAACTCGTTGTAATGCACGATAAAACAAAACATCTAATTGCAGTACAAAAATTACTCGTTTTTGATCGAATGTTGATTTTGCATAATTGATTCGATTGTGAGACCGACTGCCCCACGCCCGATATTCGTATAGTGGACTGTACTATAGGAACATTTAACCGTTTACAAAGCTTTTCCGAAATAAAACTATTTTGGCTACCACTATCGATTAGCGCTCGAATTGTATAATATTTCTTATTACTATCCCTGACTTCGACTAAGGCAGTGGTTAGTAACACCTGTGGCAACGTTACGGAAGGCATATTATCGATTAACAAGTTGCTCGAACATGACACGACAAAGACCGGTTTCTTATCAGCACTCGCCGCTGACGAAGCCGGTACGAACGCCGGTATGTTGTTGTCACTGTGCAGTAAAGTATTATGTTTTTCTTTACATTGCTTGCACGGTCCGAACATGCAGTCAGTAATTAGGTGACCAGTACGTAAACAATTACGACACACGTCTTTTACCCTATCAATGAATTTACTTTTGTCCGGAACTGTCAAGTTAAGGAATTTAAAACACATAAACAACGCATGGTTTTGCCCGCACATCAAGCAGGAGTGTTTCGATGTTTCGGGTTTTCCTGTGCCTTTACGCGTAGACATAATATAGCTATGTGACTGATGCACTTGCGTAGCACTAGTATGTTTTTGTAATCAGACGAGGTGTTAGGTTTATTATGGGATGTAACTCGCGCATGGTTACTATGAACCATATCTAACATATCGGCACGATTACGTAAGAAAGATAATAAATCTTGTAATTTTATTTTATCCTGTTTACTGCAAGAAGTAATGGAGCTTAAATGGTTTTCCCACTCGCGCTCAGTAGAAGAATCGAGCTTTGACACGATTATGTAAATTACTAAAGTATCCCATGTATCAGTGGACTCGTCAAGAGATTTTAGTGCTCGTAAGTTACGTAACACTACATCAATTAATTTTCTTATTAACGTAGGGGATTCTTTGTTAATAGACTGTGCCGTAAATAGAGATTTCACGTGATTGTGAATTAGCAACCGACTATTGTGGTACCTATTCTCCAACAACTCCCATGCGTGGGTATAGTTAGCAGCTGTAAACTCTAATGAATTAATCACCTGGAGTGCTGACCCGTTAAGCGACGACTTCAGGTAGTGAAATTTCTGAATAGCGTCTAAATCACTCCGTTTATGAATCATAGACATATATGAATTTTTATACTCAAGCCAGTGATCATATGAACCGTCGAATGAGGGGAGTGTTATCTGTGGTAATTTTATGGCACCAGAATCACCATGTGCTCTCGAACATTTTAAATTAGCACTATCGTCATTTTTTATAACGTCGGTTAGGCTTGCGAGGGACATGCAACTAAAATATGAATCCTCAAATGTTTCCCTGTATTCTAACTGCTTCACTAACTCACTGCGATCTGCTAATTGCTCAATTCTATCTTGAATTTTGAAAAAAACGTGATTAGGATATTTGGAACTGATTCCACTCGTAAAACGAGTTCCGCCTGCTGTCGTTCAGATAACTTAACGTTTTCATATTTGGCAATATGTTTTTCAAATAAAGTTAATCGCCCTTTGAGTGAACCCCTCTGCTTCTTAAGTTCCCCAATACTAGAAACTGTACCAGCTTCTACGTATTCCTCGTCACTCATTATAGCGTTTTATTGAGAAAGCAAGGTCACTCAAGGTTAAACACCAACCGCGAACCACGTGGGGAGGTCCAATGTACGTAAACTAGAATTTCTATAAATCGCAGTACGGTATTTAGACAAATGGAAATGGGATAGGAAGAACAGGAACGACTGACCTGACCGTTTCTTGCTGATCCTCTATGAGATGCGAAGACACGGCTCGCTGGACCAATGTTTGAGATCGTATTATCTTGATTATTCAGCAATGCAGCTTCCTCCTTTTCCCGCTCGGTTAAGGGTTAGGTTGTCTTCAATGAATGGTTTTATTTGATACATAAAAAGACGTTTATTGGTTATATACGATGATAACATTAAAAAACTCATTACACGAAGACAGACAAAAGTCGAAGAAGGTGAAAAAACGATATATAGAAAGTGAAGTTTGCGCAGGAGACGGACCGTCCAATCGCCGATCCTCTCGTCCTCCATTGGTCAACGCTTTCACGCCGATAGACAGCCAACTTCACATAGGCCACTTTTCTCTCGAGTGCCATCAGATGGCGCAGGCGGTAACATATACAATGAAAATTAAAAAAAAATTAGTACATTCAAAATCAGCTGTTAGCGATAGTGTTGCCAACAGGGAAACCACCACTCCACTCCTCACTCCTCGTCACTCCCACATTATGTTTTTCTTGCTCACAAAAGAATGTTTACTTGATTCGGCGGATATTCCTATTTCCAATATTAAATTACGAAATATATCAATTATTTATATAATAAAAAACACCCCTCAAATCATCAATTTCAATTTTAAATTTCGGCATTTTAAATATTACGGTTCAAATAATCGGCACCCATAAAATCGGTAGGACAACACTACAGAAATGAATGTGGCAACATTATTTTCATTATATACACTGTAATCATAAAAACAATTAATCTTCATGTATTTGAAAGCCACCAGAGTTAATGAAGTTCAGCGAATTAGCCGGTAGAGCCCCTGGTGTCGATAGCTGATTTTATTGTTGCGAAAGACCCAAATATCTTTAATTTTGAACGACAGACTTCGTGGCAACGTTTTGTCCAGTCTTTGCTGAGTCGCCAGGGGTTTCATCCAAGCAAAGTCAATGAGGAAATCATTTTTTCGAACAAATTCAGTATTTATTTGCCGAATGTATGCATAGTGCGTTGAGGGCACTGAAGTTGATTAGATCATAGAAGACTGTAACAGGCCATCTTCTTGAGTTCTTGGAGACGTCATAAAGTAAGCACATTTGATCGACTAGATCCACACCGTTTCTAGTGCGATTGTAGTATGATATTATTTCTGGTTTTCGTTTATCACCTGTCTCGGCATCAATTGTTGTCTTTGTTCATTGTTGATGTCAATATTACCACTTTGTTAGGTATTGCCTTGTAAGACACCAATGTACATGGTGGGTGGAAACCAAATTTTGATGAATATATTGGATTTCCTCTCGCCTCCTGAAATAGCCGTGGTACTTCTCTTTTGTCCTTCCGTACAGTACCAACCATGGTAGTTCCATTTTCAAACATTTGTTGAGCAACTTGCAGAGAAAAAAAAAACAATTGTCCGTGGTTATGTTGATCTGTCTGCCAAGAACTGGACGTACCACTCTCATAACCACGTCGCTTCGTTCGTTACTCAAACGGAATGGTCCTTCAGGGTGTTGGCCTGCGTATATTTCAAAGTTGAACGTGTACGGGTAGCGGACGTTGCCTAGAAACCTTCACACCATATTTTGTCGGTTTGCTTGCTATATACTGTCTAAATGGATAGCGTCCTGCGAAGGCCAAGAGTTGTTCATCAAAGTTAATTCAGCGCTCGGGACGAACAAGTTTTGGAAGTTTGCGAGAAACAAATCGAAAATGTCTCGGATCGGAGCAAGTTTATCAATTTTTACACGATCTTGACGGTCTCCTATATCATCGAATCGTAAAGCTTTATTATTTGGTTGTCTCTATCTGACACGTAATATAATGTTACAGATGTCTCTTGTTTTAGAAGTTTAAAAGTACTCAGAGCATCAGGAACATCTTTGCCGTATCCAACATGCAAATCTAATGTTCTTTTAAGTACTCCGCCTATGCCATCAACCGCGTTTTGGCAGCCTCAAAGAATGACCATGTTGCATGTATGAAACCTAATTGCTTAGTAAACTTATCTAATAGTGCAAAATTGACTTTATCGATATTGGGTAGTGGGACCATCGGAATGTACGTGCAAAGTATCTATTTCAGGGTATTAAAACGGGCGTCAAGTGTGCCCAAATAGCAAGTGGACTATGTTCGTTGTTGGGAGATTGTGAGCAAAAGGCTTCTGGACTTCGTTTTTGAGGCACGTTATACCGGTATTTAGTGTAGTTTGATTTCGAGATGAAGAAAAATGCGTACCTTATAGCTCTAAATTATATTTCTGAAAAGGCTGCCTATAAGGACTGCTTCAATTTCGTCGTTAACACGACGTGTTGTTTTTTCTTACTTCAATTGGTTGACTGGGCTCCCCTTCGCCCCAGTCATTCGAATAGAGCTCCGAAGTAGTTTTCTTGTCCTGATGCGGTGAGCGAAACATTGCCGTGGAAGTTATAAACAGCTTATAGTAGTGAAATAAAAACACCAGGCGCCCAGCTTTACTGCCCCACTTTGATTGAAAATTGACGGCACGCTCAAGTAGTAAGGTGTGTTTTTGCAATCAATACTTCCAGACAGGTGAGTGACTCACGTGTTCGCAGTAGCATTGGAGCCTGCTGGGGGAGTACCGCGTTCTTATTTGTGTGCAGATTAGAAAGTATGTACCAGTAGCGACAGGAATTCCCGCGTATTGACCAACGTGAATGCAGCACGTTGGTCAATACGTGGGCGGGGCGCTTCGTTATCTTAAGGAAGCGGGGTTGGGGTCGATTCTCCTAGTAGTGTATATATGACTCTTTGAACATGATGCACTCCTAGTACTGCTCTCAATTTAAGACACTTTAAAATAACAAATAAACATAGCGCAACTTCGCACACGTTAGCTCGATATCGAGGGCCGAAGGGCAGGGAATATAATATGATAGTACTAAATATCACTTAATTGTTTATAAATATATATTCCAAGATGCGGCAAGCTTGATTTAAACTAGACATTTTACGCCGCCAAAAATACGTCAATTAATTGTATTGCATGATAACATGTTATAATTTAAATTAATGTTACTTCGTAAACTCAGAATTACATTTTCTCAGTTTCATTACGTAACGCGATCGAACTAAACTGAAGACTGATCTTGAATATCAGTGTAACCAGCCTTATGGTAGCAAGTTGATAAAACGCTTAATATTACTATACAAGGAACTTTACTTATAATCATATTTTGGTTTGCTTAATTGAACACAAGTTTTTGTTTATTTGATTAAACCTGAAAATCAAAAAAGTGACAATAATACAAGTTTTTTTTACATTGCTTTGATTATAATCGGCCTTGCGTTTGAAAAACATTAATTGTATAGTTATATTCACTTTAGTGGCAGTTTGGACATACCATCAACTGATGATCACTGCAAATCCATTTAGAACACAGTGAACAGACTCTACGAATGCACCGATCTTGGCTTCGACTGCAAAACTCACATCTGCCCTTTCCACCTCTTCTGGGTATATTTTGGTGTAGTCATGTCTCTGATATACCTAAAAGCAGCTCCTCCAATTATTGCCAGTTGTACGAGTGGTTTTACCATTTCAATAAAATTGTTCGTCTTTTATGGAAAGTAGTGCAAATCATAAAATATAGAAAGTAAATATTGGTAAAATAATTAAGTCAACGTTTAATAAAATGTAGACCACAATTTGAGGAACATTTTAAAGTTTATTTTTACAACTGAATTTCTTTCAAAACTTTACATAACATTCTCAATCACAGCTATAATGCGAAGAGACATGGTTGCAACCAACGCTGCACACTCCTCAGGCATAATTGACTCCTAGATAGCCAAGAATTTAACCTTTAAGACGCTCTTCGATAATGATTGATTTTTATGGAGGACCTTCTTTCCTTTCCACAATAGGGTTTCGGTCGGCGATAAGTCCCGGATGTTAGATGGCCATTCGATTGTAGGGATGCTTTTCGCCAGTAGCCACGTCTTTGTTGTAAGGCAGGAAGCACTATCCTGTTGAAAAATGAAGGAATCTTGATGCTTGAGTGACGGAATAGAGGGCAGTAAATTCTATTCCAGAAGGTTTTAATACCTCGCAGCATTGATAGTACCATTCACAAACTTCATACCACCAACATCATAAGAGACGCCGGAAACTTCACTTTCGAATATGGAATGAATTCGAATATCGAATACAAAATATGATGTTTTAATACTTTGTAATACTCGTTACTAATTACAACGTCGACGTTTTGGGAATGGTATTTTCTTTACAAAAAGTATAATCTGGTGGTAATATTAATGTTACATACCCAATAAATCACTTTATCATTTTAAAATTTAGAACTCGTTGTAATTTTTGTATTTTAAACTAAGGCACTAACAAACGTTTAAAGTTTTCAATAGAAGAATCATAGAGTACATTTTATATACAGAAATAGAGGTCAATCTCGACCGCTTCGTAAGCAATTTCTAGTAATCATAGATTTATGAAAACGCCATCTGTATTTCCTGAGTTGCAACTTTATTCACAAGTCTATATCAATACGTATTTACTACTCGTATTTATATTAGATTTTTACTCAGATTTTTTCAGGGTAAATACTTACAAAATAAAACAATTAAATAGTATGTAGTACTTTATATTTTTCTTTTAGAAGCTTTACTGGCATATTTTTTGGCTTTTTGTTGCATTTCGTCCTCATCATTGTCAATATTTTCTTTCCCAGTTATTATTTTATTTAATCTTTTACAGTGATTATAAATAAAAATCTGCTGACAAAATCAATTATGTAAGAAATTATTATTTATTTGTGTTTGTCACATTCTATAAAATTAAAATCTAAATACAAGAGAATCATTGTTTTAATAAACTCTTTTAAATTATCAATATGTAAATTTTCGGTTAGTAATTTTGTTATAATATCCTGTAAAGGAGACGGATACGTGTTCATACTATGTTGGGCCCGGATGTAAAAAGATAAAAGTGGTGTCAATTAATGGGTCTATAAATTATCAGCCAATCACTAAAAATTCCATGGTATTTTTCAATCTATGAGCAGAGTTATAAAAGATTTAGTACTTAATAGAGAGGTTATGTACTAACCTACACTAAACAGCTGATTTTTAAGGGCGATTGCTATTTAATAGTAATCCGTGTCCAGTATGTTAGCAAAAGTCGTACACGTTAAGTAATATCAGAAGTCCGTAGAGAGATTGCAGTTGTCGAGGCATATATAAACAAAACAATAAAAAATACTCAAATCACACACGCACTAAACGATACGAGAAACGAGTGACAGATCATAGATTAGGATTCAAAATCTGTCACCAGTCACTGTCAGCATAGATTAAAATATAGTTGCCAATAACTAATAAATCGATTCGGATGATAACCGATATTATGATTTCTATTTATTTTGTTGATATTTTATTTTTTACAGTTGACATTATGTTAATGTATTTAATAATTATTATGATTAAATCGGTTATCTGGTGTCTGGTGCAAGAGTTTTTATATTACATTGTTTGAACTCATTAACGTTAATCTATTATAGTAATCAACAACCAATCTAATTCGAGACTTAAACTTATTTTGAGATTTTTTCGTTTTCCAGATTGTAAATTGAGTAAATTTTTTACAGATTGAAATAGAAAAATATAACGCTTTATTAAACCATATCTCAAATTATTACAGTCAGGCCCAGAAATCCCCGTCTACTTTGATATACAGATATTAAATTTTGTGCCTGGGTAGCAAAGCCAACGACCACCACCATATTCTCTGTATTTTATATATTCTAAATTAGTTTCAGTGCAAAGATTTTTTTTGCATACTTTACATGACTTGAATGTTTTGTTTATTTAATTTTTTTAGGAAATATCCCGAAACATACTGTAATGGCTCCGTTATTTGTGGCTGCTGTTTTTCCTCTATAGGGGTTATTATTATATCGCCTATTTGTAGGTCTGACCTCAGATTTCTTGTAGTTGTGACTTTGCTACCTTTTTGAATGATGAGGGCGAATAATGCTGCACAATGGTCTTTTTCACAATTCGCTCCTGGCGAGTGGACAATACTGAGCCTGTATATAAGTAAGCTCGTAAAGGCACTTTCAAATTTTTCAGGCGTAGGGTTTGTATTGCGGCACCCATGGGTCCTTATGGAACCAAAAAAGCTTTCTAATTGGTCTTGGTTTAGGTGCCGCATCCAAACTGAGCCTACGCCGTAATTATATCTTAAATGATTTATTAATATTTTTAGCCCTTTTATTGTCCATACCCAGCCATCTATCGTCGGAACATAACTGTTAGCTACAAATTTCATAGCTTTTAAAACTTTGATAGATCCAGTCAATGTTTCTTCATGTGGAGATTCATGTGTCACTGGTCCTTGGAGTGGTTTAGCGAAACTTTTGTTCTTGCCGTAACTTCCGATTACCCAATCGAACAAATTATCGAAAAACAAAAGAACATCTGCAGTATCACGGCATTCACTCGGGAGAACTCCTTTCTTTGTAAAAAATATTCCATTGTTTACTTATAATTACATGTGAAAAGTAAAAAATATTCCATTGTTTACTTATAATTACATGTGAAAAGTATTTCGATAACTTATCAAGACGGGAAATCTTCTTTTTTTGCACTTGTGCACAATAACAATGGTCTCATTTTGTATTAACACTATAGTGCTATATTGGATTAGAGAGAATAATAGTATTAAATTGGATGAATAATATAAATGGAATAACAGACCTAGTATAAATCTGCGTAATTCGATTGTTCGTATACACTAGTAGATATGTACTAGGTCTGCTCATCCTTTTATATTATTCATTAATGTCAAAGACAAACGGTTTTTCTAGGTAGGTCTATCACATTACCTAAGACAGTAAAAGGGACTATACCTGCCATATTATAAATCTAAATGGTATCACTTTTTAACATTTATATCAAAAGCATGGTAAAATAATCCAAAAATTATTGCAAAATACTTGCATAATAATGAGGTACATACACTTCATAGTCATAATTATTATATTTTTTATTTTACTATGCTGTGATCTAATAAACTATACATAGGTACTAACCTGCGTATAGTCCCATATGTGCAGCTAGACTTCTGCTGAAAATCTGGCTAGCATATTTCACTTTCATTTTCGGGATTTTTTCAGGAATGACATGAGTATCTGTCAATTTGTTAATGAGCCTTATCCCTCTATAAATATTGTTTTCTGTGTGTAATAGCAGGATGTGTTTCCATTTGGCAATTTTTTCTTCTTTGTCAATGGCACATTTCAAATTTTTAGGTATTAAATTATTCCTTTCAAAAAGTGAGGGGTATCATATAAAGGAATAATTTTTTTATTGTTGATTATTATTATATTTTCTTCTCTTTCAATATGTTGATTATTTCTCAACATTTCTCCTCGTGTTTCTTCACAGAATAATCTGATTGCATGCCTGTTATTGCTTCCTTGGTCACACACTGTAGCACATACATCTAAGCCAGCTTCCAAAAGACTTTTAAGAGGACATTTTATTTGTGTGGCTATGTATGGCATGTATAAGCAACTGGCAGCCTATAATTATGAACTAGCCCCCTGACCATAAAAACTTGAGCATGATCAGCTGTCAGTTGCTTTCTTTTGGCCATTATTGACAAACCCAATTACTGAATCCCTCCGTTCATTATAGCTCATATGTGCCATCAGAGACATCTCATCAAAAAGCAAAACACATAGCTTTTCCTCAGGTTTCATATTTTTTTGGTAGCTGCTTGCGCAAATGTATAAGCAACTGGCAGCCTATAATTATGAACTAGCCCCCTGACCATAAAATCTTGAGCATGTTCAGCTATGTCAGTTGCATTCTTTTGGCCATTATTGACAAACCCAATTACTGAATCCCTCCGTTCATTATAGCTCATATGTGCCATCAGAGACATCTCATCAAAAAGCAAAACACATAGCTTTTCCTCAGGTTTCATATTTTTTGTTCTTTCTGTTAACTGCCCAAATAAAGTCTTATTAATACCTGGTTGTATATCAGCCTGTTGTAGCAGTTTTGTCAACACTTGTGGAGAAGGCAAAATATTTTTTTTTCTCATAAAACGATATGCTTTGGGGATCTGCTTTAGTAATGCTAAAATGGTCGGTTTTTTTCACAATCAAATGATAATGTTTTTAAATCAGGTCTCTCTTCATTAACTAAATTAAAAAATGCTTTAGCTTTTAGTTTGTGAACTCTATGTTCTACCATAAGTCGTTGCTTTTGTGCCTTATCTGATTCTCTTATATTTTTTTCTAGAAGTTGAATACATGTCGAGTCTGTTCTGGGACTGTCGAACCCGAGGTTATAGTTGTTATTGTTTTTTTTTCTGTGTGACACGGTAAATGCTGTAATTAGTATGAAGTTTTTTCGGGACATGTTTCTTATTTTTGGGTCTTTTTCTTTTTGGTATTAAAGGCACGCAGTATTTTAGAAGAAAAGCATCTTGCGTTTCTTTGCTGTGTTATTTATAAAATGATACATGAAAATTCAACACATCTCGCATAGTTATCGACTCGCATTCATAAACACTCTTCCGGAGGTGTTGACATCTAGGCCTATTTGGACTTTCCTTAGAAGAATACCTGTAACAAAAAGCATTTAATAATAGATAACTTGGCACGACCTGGTAAAAGTTGGCTCAACTTGAAACTAATTGGCACTACTTGCTACGCTCGTTATTCTATTTAAATTATATCGCTAGCTTAAAATTTGCAATCGGTCAAAAAGGTCCAATCTGTAAAAAATAACTGTTGGAACAAAACTCGACGATAAAGGATTTTAAAAGAAAATTTCTGGCCGCAAAACATTTGAGCACAATCCAAATTATATACATATACAATATGTTGTAAGGAATAAAATTATAACAACATCACATGCATATTTGAGTAGAGCTGCTTCTAAAAAAAATAAGAAAAAAGTATCAAATCTGTGCCACTTACCGCTGCCGTTTAGCTATGTTTAGTTTCCAATTTTCTGGATGAACCTTACGTTTCCTGGTCTTCCCCGATGTGCTAGGCGATGCCAGGCACTCCATGATTGCAATTTTAACAAAGGTTTTTTGAAAATGCAGTATTTATTAAAAACAATAAAACACTGACACTATTGCACGAACATTAACCACATAGACGCTTATGAAATTCTGTGCTCTGATTGGTCCACATGGATATTGCCATATTAGATTTGGATAGTACAGGATAATGCCGGGTTTGTTACGAGCTTCAAACTTTGAGGTCTATTTTCTATGGGATAATGCTGTCATTGATACGCAGTGTTGTTTTCCTTATAAAAATACTTCCACAGAAAAAAAAACTACATTCATAGTTCAGTTTTCACTTTGAGTGGATATTGCCGCCTTTGTTATTAGATGACTCAGTTCTTTTAGTTTATAATTTATAGTTCTTCTTGGAATATTATAAAACTCAAAAGCAGCCCTTTGGGTCATTTGCTTTTGTTTGATAGATTCCAAGCACTTAATTATTTTTTCGTTGTCATAGTTTTTATATTGACAAGCTCCCAACTTTCTTTTATGTTTTCGCGGCATCTTTAACAAATAAAAACCAAAATTAAGTGATTTTTATAATGCCCAAGTACCTAATCGAACAATTATCAGTGGCAACTTTGCACCTGGTGCCATTTTTACCCCGAATGCTAAATGAAAAAAGTTATCCAAGAAATAACAGTAACCCCAAGTAATTGACAACAAACTACATACAATTAATCGATACTCACGGTTTAGAACGTCGCGTAGTCCTTGATGAAAACAGATTTAAGCCGTAATATTTTTTTATGATTTTCGAGACTCACGTACAAACTTGTTGCTGTGAACGCTTCTCCGGAAGTAGTACAAAAATATGTAGCATCGGTAAAACAATGGTGGGAAATTCAACGAATTAGCTGTGTCACCTGCAGTTGGAGTTGGTACAGAGCCGTCGACACAGGCAGTTTCAATTTCCCGTACCAGATGGATGCCGAGCGCAAGTTGATATTGATATTCCATTTCAAAATGCTCCCGCTCTTTCATCTCTTCATCTGAAATGACTGCACGTGTGGCGCAGCGGCTAAGACAGTCACATCGCCGCTTGGTGTCGTGGGTTCGAGTCCCGCGCCGGACAACTATTTGTCTGACCCATAAATAGTTGTTCTAAGTCTGCATGTAATTTGTGTCCGTCTATTATATGTTTGTAAAGTACCCCGCGACACAGGGATTGCTGTCCCTAGTGCGGGTGTTGTCTTTTAACCCTTAACCGGAATCGATAATACAATCAACGTAACTGGAATCGTGGGTCTTCATAGACCCAGAAGATATAAATCCCCATAACTAATAACATGGTTATAAGTAACATAAAAATGGTTTAGAAATGTAATAAAACAACCTTTTTATATAATATAAATCAACTTTTATTTGGTAACAATATTAAACAATGTATTTTTTTTATATTTAGTCTTAGGTACCCTGTTTGAACATATTTTAGGACACCCTCACTTCTTAACGCTAATAAATATATAAAAAATTAAAAATTAAGACATCTACGTGTTTTATGGGGTTTTACGTATTTTCCCCTTATATAAAATAAAGCTTTCTTGCGAGATCCTTCAAAAACAAAAAAAATGACATCCTAATCTAAAAGTATAAAATAATTCAGTCTTAGTTACTACACTAAGCATGGCACTTGATACATAACGTTTTTTTTTCAAAATGTCTTTTGCATATGAATTTTAAACATTTATCACATTTTTGCGATTGCTTGTTATCAATCTTAGGGCCACATATATAGCATCTTCCCCGTTTTTTAGTCCACTTTGAGCGGCAGAAGCGGAAGAAGTGTCGCTATGCGATTCTTCAACTGGTCCTAGGAAATTGTCGATTCTACTTCTCAATTCTATTGAAAATTTAGAAGACTGCTTCTTTCTTTCTGTAATTAAAGGCTGTATCAAACTTTGACCAATTTGTTTTATATACTGATTACGTTTCATGCGCTTTCCAATATTTGATGCCTTCCACAAAACGAATGCATTCGCATTTGCAATGTTCAGTATTGCACAAAAAATTACAAATGGCCATCGTTGAGTTCTTCGAGATACAGAATAATTCGCGCATTTTTGATCGAGAGCATCAACACCACCTTTCGCACTATTATAAAATTCTATTATCTCAGGCTTTCCACTACCTTCGTTGATTGTATTGTCATGGTGCATTGATGATATCATTATTACACTCTTATTTTTTTTTGGAACGTATGATGCCAATGTTTTATCTTTCACAAAACCAAATAAGGTAGATCCTATAGCCCTTTGCTTATGTGCTTGAAATTCTGGTGGAATATCTCTCTTATTTTTGCGCATCGTTCCCACGTAAGTCAAACCATTTTTGAGAAGTTTGTCAACTAACTCTACAGACGAAAACCAATTATCAGCAGTAATATTTCTGTTAGTTCCAAATAAAGGTTCCGCAAGTTGCAATACATTTTGTGTAGGAATCGAAACATTATTTCTTCGGCCAGAGTCTTCTTTGCCCGTATAAATAAAAGCATTATATAAATAGTGAGTTTTTGCGTCACAGAGGCACATAACCTTGATGCCATATTTAGCAGGCTTGGATTTCATGTAAATCCTAAACATACACCTTCCTCTAAAAGGGCAAAGCATCTCGTCAATTGTCAAATACTCAGAGCAGCTATAGTTTTTTTGACAATTCTGAATAAAATTATCGAATACTTCAGAGATTAGAGCAGCTCGATTGTTAGTTTTTCTTTCATCTCTAGAATTGACATCATCAAATCTCAAAGCAGATAGCAAAAACAAAAAACGCTTTACACACATTGTGATTCTGAATATATCTCTGCCCGTTCCATCAGTTGCCCATAAACTTTCGATATCTTCATGACCAGACTTGAAAACACCAGATAACAGTAATAATCCAAAGAATGCTTTCATTTCTAACATACTTGTGAGATTAGTGTAGGATGCTTTTGTCTTATATTTTTCAGAATATTCTGTTATTTTTTGGTTAGTGTGAGTGCATATACCTTCAATCATTTCATCTGGTATCAGCAACTGCCATGATTCGATTGGTGACATGTTTTGTTTATCACGAGCTGGACCGATGATACCAGGTAAGTGAGTAATGATGTTGTGACTTCTTACCCTAGAGCTGCTGGGGGGATGAATGGACCACTTGTACCTATTTTTGCCTCGATAGTATGAACTGGTTGGCTGATGATCATCCTCTTCAACAATCTCGTGGTCTGATGAAGAGTCACTCGAATCTGAAGAAATTTCACGAGGCGAATTTTCATCATTGCTTATGTTCTCATCATCACATGGCTGAAAATCGCTTAAATCTTCCGGTTCCGAATCAATTTCATCTTCCAAAAGCTCTGCAATTTCCTTTTCCCCGAGATTCATCGCCATTATTGCTATAAAGTTCCTAAAACAGTACAAAATAAATCTGTAAAACAAAAATAAAAAGTCACACAACTGGCATCGTGGGTCGAAATTGACCCAGCGCTAGTACATACCTGCTCTTCTAGTAATTTTTAAGCGCCGTACGTCCGGCCCCCGCCGCACCTCGCGACGTAATGAGAATACACGGGCGCGCAACACTTTAGCGTCGCACGCTGCGAAGTTATATGGTTTTATTATTTTGGTTGGGTCCAAATTGACCCACGATTCCTGTTAAGGGTTAATAAAAAAAATAAAATAAAAAAGAACTCTTTGCAAGGGACTAGTGGGACTCTAATCGATTACTTAGTTGTTTAATATCTAAATCCTACAATGGCTTTTTGGATTTTAACAATGACTCAAAAGAATTATTAAATAACGTGACCTGTCCTTTATGACTGGATCTCCTCTTTTGTATGTATTGAGCTGAGCAATGTAATATTCATCGGGTTTATTTGAAGTTTCAGCTGATTTAGGGTAAGTCGTAATTGAAATTGAAATTTAAAATCATGTACTTAATACAAGAATACTTAAACTGGATTGGGAATATGGCAGGCACATCGCGACGATCACGTAACTTTACCAAATTACCCTCGGTGTAATGATGCCTGGGAACGCTGAGAACAAGGCGATGTAAGGGCAAGGCCCCATTAGTGCGCTGCGCTGCGTTGCGTCACGTCGTCGCATGGGAACAACGCATTGTATGCCACACCTGAGTTGCGTTGACGCTGCGCCAACGTAACGCACGCCGTCGCAGCGGCATCTCAGTTCAGCCTTAGCAATGGATGGGTACAAACGTGTTCTTTTGTTGCTTTTAATGCGCCACCGCCGACATAAACGATTTACCGGAATGAAGATTCTAGATATCTCCTTTGACAGCATTAAGAAATAGTGATGGTCAGTTTTTATGCATGAATATAGGAAATTGTTGTAAGATGAAAATATTTTTTTGATTTTTTTAGAATGAGTGTGGCCAGATTTCATAATTTGGTTAACCCTTAGAACCACATTTAAATAAGCAGTATACTAAATTCAGGAACCCTTTAGAACTAATTCAAATGATTGGCATTACATGGAGGTAAGTAATTCAAGTATCATAATAATTTTAATCAGTTATTCATTTATTATCTTTAAAAACAGTTTTATTTATGAATTACTATTAGGCAATAAAGCACAGTTATAATCTTCTTCTTGACTATCCTCAGTAAAATTATTAATCGTAGTGTTGGCTGAGTAAGGTAGCTTAGAATGCATCTGTTCGATACGGCGATGGCGATGGTGACTGGGCATGTAAGGCTAAATAGATTATAAGGCCCATATGTAGTTACCTAATTTATGTTAACTCTATTTACTGTGAATAAATGAATTGAATTGAAATGTTGTCCAGTTTGATATCCGCGTGACTGCCATGTTGTTGATTGAGTCTGTTCCCCGAATCTCACTTCGGTAATGATATTTATAACTTTGCTTTGGAATGTCACAGTTTGTAATTCCGTAAAGCCGTCCAAAGAAGGCAAAATTCCTTTGAAAAATGATAAGTGGCAGTTTTCTTTCTCTTGCAACGCTTCTAATGTTTGCGCCTCGAAATCATCGATTGCTTTGATTGATCTCTTACGGCTTGCTGGCACGTAATTTATTTATTTTGATCTACAACAAAGAATTCACCTTCTATGCTAACAATACAGTTATTATACATTTTTCCATGTGCTCCTTTAATTATAGGAGATCACACCATGCAATCATATATCACCGCAGATAAAATCGGATTTGTTCTTAATTTTATATAATTTAATACTTAATCTATCTTAATTGTATTAATTAGCAATATGTGTAGTGAGAGTACTGGTCAACTTTAAATATACACGTATTTCAAATGTAACCAAATTAGGCCTTGAAACTGCTTCGAAAGTATTTGAAAATATATCGAGATTATCTGATTTACTTGCCATGGCATTATACTGGTAGGTCATTCTCGCAACCGGTGCATGTTCACTAGGGATGATGAGGGAAAAACATCGATGTCATAATCGAAAGCCCGACATCAATGTTCTATATTTATCGAAAACCGAACATCGATGTTGGATACCATCGATGATTTATGCAATAATAACAGACAAAAAAATAAAACACAGTGTAAAAGTTCGGGATTTATTAAGAAACAGATCAAATGATTACATATTCCAATATTTTGTATCAATTGACTGAAGGAAGAGTAATTTTGATAATGAAGAATTTTAATCTATTTTTTTGTTGATAAAGAGTAGAGCCAGCTTTTGAAATCAGTCTTTCGGATGGCGTTGATGTCGCGACAGTACTCAAATATTTCACCGCTATTTTTTTCAATTTCGGGTATGTGGAACCGAGGACATTGTTCCAAACTTGGAAAGGATCTTGTTTAAGATCAGATACTGGATTTTTCAAAAAGTAGCTCAACTCGGAAGGCATTTCGTGATCATGAGGGGAGGCGTAGAGTTTTTGAAATATACAAGTTTATAATGTTCGCTCCACAAATTAAATTGTTCTGTTGGATCACTTGGATCTGGCGAACGACTAATATCTTCTTCAATAATTTCCGTTTCCGTCGTAGAAGTTAGTAATTCTTTGACAAATCTGATTGCTTTCGAACATGCTGTGGGATCTTGAAAATGAATATTTTTGAATCTTGGGTCTAGCAATGTAGATAAAGCAAGTATTTGAACATGTTCCGAGGGTAACAAGCGTTTACTGATTTCAGTCATTATGTTCTGCTTAAGATCCTGACCCATAGAACTGTTTGTTTTAATGTTGTTCATTTTTAAGTTTAGCATTCGTGTTATAGGAATGGCTTTGCTGCTGGTAACGTAGTCTTCTCCACATATTTCTTTAGTAGCAACTTCTATAGGGCGTAAAACTTAAAAAATTTCAGTCAACTCTTCAATACCTTTTGCAGTTATCATTGGAGGAGCACTTGTATGGCAATTAACAATTTTATTAATTGTTGGTCGCAGTTCTAAAATCTTTCCACCATATAAAAAGTGGAATTCCAGCGAGTGCTGACTTCTTGTATTAATTTTAGATCAGAATGCTTTCGTAATTCATCACTCGCCACTACACTATGCTTGAACCAAGTGACAATCCTTTTGACAGATCCAATTAATTCTGGCAATTGCTTTGTTTTTGCGATTGATTTTTGAGCTACCAAATTAAGTAAGTGAGCAAAGCAAATAACATGGCATTTTTTTTCCAAATGAGATATCTACAGCTTTAACAACATTTGCTCCTCCATCAGTTACCACAGCAGATACTTTTTCTGGATCTATACACCATTCATGACATGTCTGCAACAGCATTCTTCCAATGTATTCAGCAGTATGTGATTCGGCTAACTCATAAACTCCTAGAGTCACTGATGCCATACGTTCTTCGTCATAAAAGTGTATAGTGACACCAAGAAAACTCATAGTCTGCATGGTATCCGTCCATATGTCGGTTGTCAGGGTAATATTACTACGCAGGCCTTTGATTTTATTTTTAAAAAGATTCTGTGTAACTTCATATCGGTTCTCTAGCATTCTCTTGAAAGTATGCCTGGATGGGACTTTATACAGAGGTGCAGCTGCTTTCATTAAGTTCAGAAATCCTTCATTTTCAACCATCTGAAACGGCTGTGAATCTTTGCAAATCATAAATAAGATAGCATTTGTAAGGCGAATTCCTTTAGCTCCATTTTCAGAAAATTCAGATATGCTCCTGAAACTCTGATTTAGTGGCTGAAATATTTTTTTGCGAATAGACGATGCACTTATGTCACTTGCATTAAAACTACAATCAGAATCAACTGAACTATTTTCATATAAAGCAGAGACAGGTGCAATTATCTCAGCAGAAGTAGAAGCAGTTGACATTACAGGTTTTACGAATGTCTCCTTACGTGATTTCTTGGCGCCTGTTTTATGAACTGTGTTCTCCTCGTTGCTATTTTCCCCTAATAATGAAATATGCATTTTTTCAATGTGCAACTTAAGATTTGTAGTGTTGCCACAAGTTTTTATGATTTTATGGCAAAACCGACATCTGGCTTCCATATTTTCAAGTCTTTCAAAAAATTCCCAAAAGCGACCTTTTGGCGACATATTTTCAAGTCTTTCAAAAAATTCCCAAAAGCGACCTTTTGGCGACATTTTTAATTCCTGAAAACATGCAATGAAATTTAAATAAAATTCAAACACGAACTCGAGATAAAATATAAATAAATAAATAAAATAAAAAAAGGTTTTTATTCACGTAGACTTTAAAAAAGCGCTTGTAAATAGTCAGAACATGTTTGTAGTAATACAGTTATTATTTCTAGTTGCTTATTACAGATATTTAGTTACATGGAATGTTAAAACACTTATACAATTTATTTTATAATAGTAGTGATATTTAGCTAGCTTGTATTAAGTTATTGTCAAGGAGATTATGTTTAGGTTTAATGATTGAAATTTATATTTTACTTCATATTGTCTGAATGGTTCTGTCTATATTAAGGTATTCAGTATTATTATTATAACGGACCTTGTGTTTAAAACGACGGTCGCGCTTTAATGCTACCACCGGATCCAATGCGCCCCAACTGAGAAGACCCAGCGAAACAAACTCAGCAGGTTCATCTACTACCGGTTTCAACACGGCCCAGTTGAGACGGTGCGGCGAAACATACTCAAGCGGGCATGAACACGGGATTTGGTCCACTTAAAGTAATTATTTAGTAGGCAAACACAATATCTTCTCGATCGGTTGTCTGAATGAATATTAATTTAGATTATTTTTATGAAACAAAAAAAAACATTGAAACAATAACATTATTAATTTTGAGACAGAGTCAATAAATTTAAATTTTGTATATGTTAGCAATCATATTACAGATAGTCACAGATAGTTCACGTAACTCAAGAAATTAGTCATGTCTATATGGCTACAAGATCTCCAGCGAGCAATGTGCAGGTAGGTGGTAAGCGCCAGGCGTCTTTGTCATCGATGTACTCTTTAGTGGTATAATAACCCCTTGCCATAAGTACACGTTTAATATGTGTCCTGAAACTTGTGTCAGGCAGATCAGTAATATGAGTAGGAAGCTTGTTATAAAACCTAATACAATTTCCTAAAAATGATTTATTCGTTTTGCTGACTCTAAAGCCCGGAATTGCAAGTTTGTCTTTATTCCTAGTATTTATGTTATGCAGGTCACTTTTTTTTTCTATAGTTATTAATATTTTTTCTAACATACAATATATTCTGATATATATACTCAGATGGCACCGTTAGTATATTTACTTCTTTAAACAAAGTTCGCAAAGATTCGCGACTACCTAACCCATAAATGGCTCTGACTGCTCTTTTTTGTAAAATGTAAATAGTACTTATGTCAGCTGCCAAACCCCACAGCAGAATGCCATAGGACATAATACTATGGAAGTACGCGAAATATACCGATCTAGCAGTTTGTTCATCTGACAATTGTCTTATTTTCCAAACGGCATAGGAAACCGAACTTAATTTAGCTGCAAGTTTTTCAATCTGAGGAGCCCATTGCAATTTTGAGTCCAGTGTCAATCCCAGAAATACGGTCGACGGAACTAAATCTAATATTTCCTCATTTAATACAACTGTTGGTATAACCTGTCTCACATTCGGTAATGAGGATTTGATACATTTCGTTTTCCCTGCATTTAATAAGAGGTTATTTGCTGAAAACCATTTTGATATAAGGCAGTGTTTTATTTTGTTCAATAAGATCTCTGTCCTTCCTATTTACTTTAAATATAAGCGACGTATCATCAGCGAACAGAACTATGTCTGATACTTTCTCCACCAGATAAGGGATATCATTAATATATACTAGAAATAAAAATGGGCCTAGGATAGATCCCTGGGGCACCCCCATTTTCACAGGATGACGTGCCGAGTTGATACCGTCTATCGAAACCATCTGTTCTCGACCCGATAAATAGGACACTACAAGATCAAGAGACGTACCAGATATTCCATAGTACTGCAGTTTTACCACAAGTGTACGGTGATCAACGCAATCGAAAGCCTTGGAGAGATCACAGAAAATTCCTAGCGCATCCTGTGACCCCTCCCAAGCTTCCAATATAGACTTCATTAATGTACACCCAGCATCTTGAGTCGAGCGGCCCCTTGTTAATCCAAACTGCTTGTTGTGCAATATCCCATTCAAGTTAAAGTGCGACAACATTTGGCTAAGCATGACCTTTTCAAATATTTTACTTAAAGCTGGAAGGATTGAGATAGGTCTGTAATTTGTGGCATTCTCAGTACAACCTGCCTTGAAAACGGGTAGTATCTTACTAATCTTCATTAAATCAGGGAAGACTCCATCACTTATACAGCCATTGATGATGGCTGCAAGGACTGTAGCAATGTTTTGAATGATTGATTGAATTGCTTTAACAGACAGTCCACATAAATCTTCTGTACCCTTCTTTTTAATACTATTGAAAGCTTTTATTATGGCTTCACTCGTTACAAATTGAAAATTAATTTTAGGCACATCTTGTTTTAAACTTTGATTTAAAAACAGTTCAGCTACATCTGGTGACGATAACAGGCACTTAGTTGTATCCACAGGTATATTTGTAAAAAAATCTGCGAAAAAATTGGCAATCGTAAGCTTGTCTGAAACCAGTTCGTCACTAATATTTAATGTTACTGTTTGATTTCTTAATCTACTTTTACCAGTTTCAGTATTAATTATTTGCCACGCTGATTTTATTTTATTATCAGAATTTCTAATTTTGTCTCTAATGTATAAAGCTTTAGCTTGAATGCAAACCTTTTTGAAAATTTTTGAATAGTTTCTAACATAATTAATAAAATTGACTTCGGGTGTATAGGACTTTATGTCATACAACTCATATAAAAAATCTCTACTCAGTCTAATACCTTGAGTTGCCCAAGAACTAAATTTTATCTTATTACCATCAGTCTCAATGTTTTTTTTATTTTACAAGCATAACCACAACATGCAAAAATATTCATAGAAAATACACAAAATAAAATGTTCTGTCACCTTAATATACTATTTTCAATGCAACCAAAACAGTAAGCATCCACACCACAGCCGTAAAAAAAAAGATAAATTGTCTATGGCCCGAGACATTCAAATTTTGCGCGAGAGAAAACGATAATTGTTTTGCTCTGTGCTCTCTTTGTCTCATATACAGCATTCATAACCTTAAAAAATAACAATTTCGTTTAGCATGCACAGAAAACAAACAGATGAATTCAATATTTAGAAGTCAATCAATAAAAACTTACATATTGTTGTATTCCATGTAATATTATATGCACAATAATAGAATACTATCAAATGAGTAAATTAAAACAGCCGACGCACGCACAACCGGCACGACAAATTTTTTATCAACAAACGAATGGGAGTGAGAGAGAGAGCGAGCGAGGAGACGACGAAGAACGTACGAATGAAAGGAACAAACGACCGGTGCGCCCTCAATGAATACGCGTTCAAAATAAACTTGATTTGTGGATGCGTTCATAAAAGACATATTTTGTTTCGTAAGTTGCATTGGTCGTGTCGTGCGTGAGGCCGTGAGTTAACATCGATGATAGATGCCGTTAACATCTATGTTACGATATTTTTCGTATAGCAATATCGATGTTAAAACAGCGATGTTTTTGCTTTCAATGTTCGATAATCATCAATGTTCATCGAGCATCCCTAATGTTCACCTAGATTCGTTCGATTACGCGGAGCTTTTAGTAATGGGCGAGGATAGCGAGGAGTTCTGAATGGAACGTTAATATTAATTTTGCTGAGTAGATTAAGGCAGTCAATACCATTATTCAACAACTTATACAAAAATGTTTGATCAGAGATTGTACAGCGAGATTTTAGAGTCATAAGTTTAAAATGCCATAGGACTTCTTTGTATGATCTTGCATTTCTTAATTTAAATCGAAAAGCTAGATGACGACCTAACCTCTTCTGAACTCTTTCAATTCGAGCTATGTGAACTTGGTAAGTTGGGTTCCAAACCGTGCTACAGTATTCTCACTGGCTTCGAACATAGCTATTGTATAAGAGCAGTACAGTGGATGGTTGTTTAAATTCTTTTGAGGATCGCAATACAAACCCCAACGCCTTATAGGCTGAGTTTAGCTTTTTGTCAATATGGTGGGTAAAACTAAGCTGGCTATCCAAATGTACTCCCAAGTCCCGAAGAACGTTGACTTCTGTTAGCGCGTGCCCCTGAATATTATACTTTGACTTTATTAAGTTTCGTTTTGTTATGAATTTTATGTCAGTATATTTTTGGTGGTTTAAGTACATTTTATTATTCAAGCTCCATAGACACAAACTGTCTATATCCGCTTGTAGTGAGTTTATGTCGGATTCCTTATGAATTACTCGAGTCAGCTTCAGGTCGTCCGTCCCCATAAGATATGGGGTAGCAAATTTGAATACATCACGTAGGTCATTGATAAATATATTAAAACATAATGGTCCCAAATTGGAAATCTGCGGTACCCCTGTGGGGGCAAAATAAGGCTCAGATCTTTCGCCATTCACTATAACTGATGATGGTCTTTTATCTAGATATGACCTGCACCACTTCAATATCGAGTAAGTAATGCCTAGCGATTGAAGTTGGTGTAACAGGATTCCGTAATGAACTCTTTCAAAGGCCTTCGAAAAGTCAAGTGTAAATAGCGTCTACTTGTTGGCCCTGATCGACTGCAGATGTTAATTCACTGATGTAGCTTACAAGATTAGTATTAGTGGACTTCTTGATCATAAAACCATGTTGATTATTGGATAGATAATTCTTGACGTGATTGTAGAGTACTGGGTAGGCCAGAGATTCAAATACCTTTTACAACGTGCTAAGAATAGAAATAGGACGATAATTAGCCACAACTTCACATTTACCGTTTTTGTGGATAGGGACTATCTTTGCCTTTTTCCATAACGAGAAGGACCTGGGGGTAACCAAGTTTATTCATTGATTTAACTACTTCTGATTTATAAGCGTTTCCACTTTTTTTGCAGCTTCTCAAATTGGTGAGGAATTCAGAAATCGGAAAGGCTACTTTAGCATCAATGTGCAAGCTGTATGCAATGCAAACTTATTATTTATGATGCCACCATATTTATTAACTCTGAACTGCGAGGTGAAGAAAACTATTAATTCATTTTAGTACTTGGTATTGTTGGCTAATAATTTTCTATATGTGTTATTATATGTCCCTTTAACTTTAGTTACTTGTTGAAAGTGGATTATTTGGCAACAAATGGTTACTTGGGAGATAGTGCATATCCACTAAAGCCATACCTTTTAACACCTTTGTTAAATCCTGAAACTCAGGGTCAACAACTTAATAATGAAGCTCATATTCTTACAAGGAACTGCATTGAAATGTACTAGTTTTATTGAAGGCTGATTATTTAAAGTGAAAAATATGCAACTATCTCATATCATGAATACTTATCTACTAATTTTGTTTTAGATGTTTTGGAGTTTGGAAACGAAGATTTCCTATTGTAGCTTTAACAATGCGGCTGAGCCTCATAAGAACCAATGCAGTGATCACGTCTACAGCAGTACTCCACAATATTTGCCGGTTGAGAAGTCTCGATGACCTACCACCAGAAGTGGAAACTCTAGATGCAGATGTACCTCCACTGAATTATAATGAAAGTTATAATCAGGCAGGTGCTACGGAAAGAGACAATTTAATTAATCAATGTTTCAACAAGTGAGTATTTAGAAAATAACTAACTACTCGTTATAAATCATGGTCAGAGTGTATTCATGGTTTTTGTTTATAGGTTGTCATGAAATGCCACCATGTCTAAATAAAACTAAACAATATAGGATCATCTGACCACTGTCTTATCCGAAGCTCCGCCCCCTGACCGCACTCCTGCCTACTGCACCGTCTCCGTCATGCAGTCAGCACATGTGTCAGGATCTTCGGTGGAAAAGCAGAGCCGCTTCTAAGGGTAGGACGCAAAAAACTCACGTAGTCCATTCCAATCTGCTAACTCATATTGCCACTCTGTGGGACCCGACAGTCTGGCAATTGTCCTGACACATGTGCTGACTGCATCATGGAGACGGTGCTACAGGGGATGGAACTTTTCGTCCCTTGTGGCAAAATCCCCGTTGGCGGCCGCCAGTCGCCCCTGGTTCAACAAAGCCAGTAGGGATGCCGTGCGCCGCAAGCAGTCTGCATATCTGGTGTGGGATAAGGCCCGGAAAAGTGTAAGTTCAATGCCGCTTCTAGGTCCTACAAGGATTTTATTGCCAAGGCCACGGCTGAACATGTTGCGAGAGTTGGCGAGCGACTAGGAAAGTATCCCTCTGGGAGTAGCGCTTTCTGGGCGCTCGCCAAAGCTGCTCAACGCAACTTCTGCCAGTCCAATCTCCCACCACTGCACAAATAAGATGGCAGTCTGGCCCATAGTGCTAAGGAGAAAGCAGATCTTCTTTGCCAAACCTTTGCCTCAAACTCGACTTTGGACGATGCGGGTGCCATACCCCCTTCCATCGCACGGTGTGATTGCTCTCTGCCCGAAATCCGCATAACGCAACGTGCGGTTTGGCGGGGGAGCTTAAGCTCCTAGACGTCCATAAGTCGAGCGAGCCGGACGACATCCCTTCAGTGTTGCTAAAGACGTGCGCCCCTGAGTTGACCCCGGTTTTAACGCGCCTTTACCGTCTCTCTTACAGCGCTAAAAGGTTCCCATCTTCGTGGAAGGTAGCCAACGTCCACCCTATTCCCAAAAAGGGTGACCGGTCGGACCCTACGAACTACAGGCCTATAGCGGTAACATCTTTGCTGTCCAAGGTCATGGAGAGAGACATCAACTCTAAACTTCTACAATACCTAGAGATAAGCACCAGCTGATAAGCGAGCGTCAGTATTATTTCCGTCACGTTCGTTCAGCTGGTGATCTTCTAGTGTATTTGACACACCGTTGGGCAGAAACCTTGGAAAGCAATGGTGAGGCCCAAGCCTGTAGCCTTGACATCGCCAAGGCATTCGATAGGGTCTGGCATATGGCTCTTCTATCGAAGCTTCCATCATATGGAATCCCCGAGGGACTCTGCAGTTGCATCACCAGCTTTTTGGACGGTCGGAGCATTAAAGTCGTAGCAGACGGTTTTGCTGCGACACCAAAACCATTAACGATGGCGTACCACAAAGCTCGGTGCTCTCCCCTACGCTATTCATTCTGCATATCAATGATATGTTATCTATAGAAAACATGCATTGCTATGCGGATGACAGCACGGGTGATGCGCGGGATAGCGGCCACCAGAATGACAATACAGAAGAGAAATACTGATAGAAAAAAAAATTAATGATTTAATAATTATTACAATAGAGTTATTATTTGACATATCTATTTGTTTTAATATTAGGGGCATAAGGTTGTAATAAGAATTTTATGTATTCTAAAATACAATAAGAACATACTGCCATATTAAAATAATATGGAGAGAACTTTGCTCGGGACATGACTCTTTCATGTCCCGAGCAAAGTTTTGAATATGAATATGGATGGCTATATAAGTAAGGGAAAACCTAAGAAACAATAAATGGGTTGTGTGAATTTAAAGATGATACGGCTAGGAAAGGGGGTAAATACTGAGATGCCAGCTAATACAGACATAATGGAAAAAAAAACATGCTGTGCCGACCCCAAATAAATAAATTGAGCCAAGGGCAGGCGGATACATAATGATGCCATATTAAATAATAATTATTTATTTATATTATTACAGTTACATTTATAATTAATTATTAGGTAATTCTATCCTACGTAATTTTATTTCTAATTTTACTTTTTCTGTCAGCCATGTTTAAGTGATGTCGTCTGTCATCATTATCTTTTCTTTTTTTCTAAAATAATACCATTAGCATTTAGACTATGACAATATTTTTATATAATGCCTAATGATTAATTGTAACTATGAATCAGAATCAGAATCAGAATTATTTATTTGCTAGAAAATGGTAATATTGGTGTTACATAATTATGCTCTACATTTATGAGTTTTATTATTGTTTATGATATGAGTGTTATGTTTACCTTTGGTTTTGAGCGATTTGGACATTGAAAGCATGCCAAATAAAATTTTTGTGGCTAAATCAGCTTTTCGTTTTTGATCTGAAATTATAAATAATGTATAAGTAGGTAATTGTAAACAGATTACGACTACACGATTGTACTATGAGTGTAACAAAATTAAACCACATCACAATATATTACCCCAAGATATTCTTAAATCTTATTCATTAATTTTACAATTCCAAAAATCCAATTAATTAAATATCAAACACGACCACATAACAAAACAATAAGTACTCGTAGGTGCCATATTCAGGTCATTAGTAGGTGTTTTATCATCTATCTCAGTAGTAATACTTTCACCTCCATCACCATACTCGTCTAAAAGTTCCACCACAGTATTGGTATCACCTACACCATCACTCCCAATGGGTTCCACAAACCCACTGCATGTTGACTCCAACAAAGATTCCACTTTGCTCAAAGTTTCATCAAGGGGTATGAAGTCAGGCTTACCACCACCAGTCTAAACAAAAACAACATAATATTTTAGTATATGTTACCACTATGTTTAAATGTTTCATTTCAATCCATAATATAATTCAAAAAAAAAAATTATACTGATTGGAAAAACTACAGTAATAAATTGACAAGAATATTTTCATAACCAAGATTATATTTTTACCTATGTACCTTTAGATTATTCATCCTTTTTTGTGGCTCTTTTACGAGCTGCTTTTTTTAAGTTGTCCCACTTGGTTTAAGCTGGTCTTTCTGTCTGGGGATAGATCCGTTCCCGGCATTGAAGGCAGCTGTTAATGAAATCATGCCTCATATTTGAGCTTGTTTGTGGAGGCATTCGTCTCCTTGCTAATAATAATTTTATTTGTCTCTATTAACCCCACAAGACAATGGATTTCATATTTCGTCATGGCTTTATTTTTCTGTGAAATAAAGTACCACGGCTCATGTACTGTTATACAATAATGCAAACGATCACATAGTCTTTATTATTTCCACAAAAACAGGAATGGGTTCTGTGTTTTATTACACCTTGGCGAGTAGAAATGATTTGGTGAAATTTCATAGGGCCTTGTATGGTCTTTAAGTTTTTGGGAATTATTTTACTAATATTTTCAATATCAGTGATCTGGATATAAAAACATCGTACGGACTTCATAAGTTTGGTCAACGCCTCGTAAGCTTTTATACCACTTGCGACATCATTCCCATAGGGAACATGGCGGTCAAGTGCCCTTTTAATGGCACCAACAATACCATCCGCAACTTCTTTACCATAACCACTTTACGTAAAAGACCATGTAGAATAATAGATACCCAGTTTTGACGTGAACAAATTATGAAGATTAAACCTTTTCTTTTGCCGATATTGAGAGCTGGGGCTATCTGAATACAAATGAATAATCTTTGTCTTTGGTTACAGCATTTTCGTAATTTTTATAATAGGTGAGCCCATATTGCTGCTGGCTCGTGGCAGTTATTATCGGCAATTGAACAAAAAGATTGAGATTGGTCTTTCAAAATTATCATGCCTGTAATTAAGAAAATAAAAATCCATTAATATATTCAATCCTTAAGATAAATCTATTTAATTAAATAATACAATTCACTTTAAAACATGAAACTGAACGTGAGAAATCAAAAAAACGATGCTCTAACTTGAAAAAAAAGCGTTATACAAAAAATCTAACTGAGTAAAACTTAAGTGTTTAAACCCCTATCTATTAAAATTACCTGTATGCAGAGTGATTTATAGTTTAGAGGATGCTGACGATGATGGGGTCATAGATTAAATCTCTGTGTAAATCACATAATATTAGGGGGAACACCCAAATAGTTCGAAATATTTTAATCCGAATTTTGATGTTCCGATTTTCAAAATTCCGAATTTCATAAAACCTAAGAGTTGTAGTGTCTATTATTATATATGGCCTTTGCGTCTGTTACAGATGATTTACGGCGCATTGTCTGAGAGACATTTCTTTTGGTGGCTAAATAAACAGATGCGAGAGCGACATAGCCTGCTGCAGGCCTGACAAGAGAAGTTTGCGGTGGTTGGTGCCGAGCCGCTTTCATGTCGCTTCGGTCTCTTATCAGCAAGTACTACGAACCAGGCTTCATCACAGATCTTACGATCCTCCACTACACGTTTGCGCTATTCAACTCTATTTTCAGCGAGCTTTTCCCAGCTACAGTGGTCAATTTTAAAAAGCGGCCATATCCTGCTTAGTGCAGTCTTTAAAGCGAAGCAGAGGTCTACCGACATCGCGCTTCGCATTAGCTACCGCACCCAACAGAACAAATCGTGGTATTCGAGTGGGTTCCATTCTGTGCACATGCCCCAACCAACGTAAACGCTTCTGTTTAATAAACTCTGTCAAGCTAGGTAGCTGTGCTATTTCTAGAACTCTCTCGTTAGTGACCCCATCTTGCCATGTAATGCGCAAGATCTTACGGAGACAACGCATGTAAAAGGAACCTATTCGGCGCTCCTGTTTCGCATACGATGTCCACGTCTCTGCTCCATACAAGAGTATGCTTAAGATGGAGGCCTGGAAGACTATCATCTTGGTCTTAATTGTAGCAGTTTATTGTGCCAAACTCTCGTGCCAAGCTTCCCAAACATGGTCGCCGCTTTCCCGATGCGAGCATCTGTTTCTGCGTTAAGTGTGAGATTATTCTCTACGGTCGATCCAAGGTAGCAGAACCGATCAACTTCCTCTAACTTTGTGCCATTCAGAGAAATCTCTGGGGCCACAGGTGTGCCTTGTGGTAGCACAACTGTCTTTTCTGTATTTATAGACATGGCAAACAGAGAACAGGCCTGAGAAAATTTATACACCATTAACTGAAGCTCGCCCGCAGAACTAGCCATAAAGGCTGCGTCGTCGGCAAAGAGAAGACTGTTAACGAAAAGATCCTCACGGTTTCTTTTAGATTTGAGGAGAGAGATGTTCAACATCTTTCCGTCCGCCCCACAGTGTCCGGCGTAGAACAAGCCAAGTGGACAAAAATATTTTTTCATGGTTTTGGAACTATATCTATAAATTAAGTATTAATATACCTATATTATTAATATTATAAAACCAAAAACTCTGTTTGTTTGTTCGTTTGAACGCACTAATATCAGGAAGTACTTTGCCGATTTAAAAAAATATTTCAATGTTAGATAGGCTATTTATGGTGGAAGGCTATAGGCTATATATCATCACGCTGCGACCCACGAGAGTGGAGCAGTAACCAAAGATGCGGGGGACAGCTAGTAGTACCATAATATTTTATTTAAAGAAAATGCATAGAGATGGTGTATAAATATATTATTTCGTGATGACACGATTACAATACAGAAAAAAAAAATAAGAATAAAATTATCTCAATCGCTGCAAATATCAACGCTAATTCTATATAAATATACAACCTTAGACTAACATATCAAATACAAAAAAATTAAATGTAAATATGTATACAAATGTAAATATACAACCTTAGACTAACATATTAAATACAAAAAATCTAAATCTAAATATACAAATATAAATATACAACCTTAGACTAACATTAAAAAAATACAAAAAATCGAAATCTAACACTAGACTAATCTATTTACAATAAAACTAATTCTCAATATCAGAATCATCAGATTCAGAATCCGATGAATCCAATTGAAAATAGTCTTCCTGAGTTTGTGGAGGTCTTGGTTGCAACTGGAGTCGAGGCTCTATAGTGGGAGCTACGATGAGCTTTAAGACCTCCGCGCACAATTTATTACTCTTTTTTTTCGGTATTTCCCGAAGGCTATTTATCAGAGGATCAGACGTTAAAATCAACATATTGAGCAAGTCTCTATTCGTGGCGAGACGAGAGCACTTTCTGGTGTTGTGCTCTCTAAACCTCCGGCAATCTTTGTTTCTTGATTCTTGGGCTTCCTCCGAAAGTTGCCCTATTGGAACTATTGCCGTCTTAATCACTTCTGTACTGTGAATAAGCAATTTATGCACAGTAGCAGGCATGTAGTACCACGAGTAAAGGCTTAAATAAAGTGTTTTAGACTCGTCACAAAGCTTTTTAAATTCAACAAGATTTATCTCGAAGCCACAAGATAATGTCCTTAACTCAAAGTGTTTGATGATTGTAACATCCAATCCTGTGATCTGAGCACTCAGTTCGGGATTCCCGAAAAAACGTCGAGCTGTGTTTCTATCATTTGTGGAACCAAATCCTGGCTTTGGCTTGTCCACAATTAGTCCCATTTCATGCTTGAATCGTTGTTTGATTTCGTCTGATCTTTGTTTTACACTTGCTTTTTCCTCTGAAGACCTAGCTTGCCATTTCTTAATGTCTAACTTATAACTAATGTGTAATAAGCACTCAAACGAACGAATCCAAGCATGTAATGTTGACAAACCAAAGCCAAAATTGCTATCAAAATGCTGTCCTTCATCATTCATCATTCGTGGAGTAACCCCACAAATATAGCATTTCTGCGATGAATGTGTCTCAGTCAAAGCGTTGCACACTTTTCCATCAGTCATAGTGTAAGAAGAAGCTTGTGTTTAATAGAAATTTTAGAACCACCAAGATCACAAGATGTAGCCTCCAAGTTGTGTATTTGTTCCAAAACCTTATTTGTCTCGATTTTCGTCAATTCCGGGGTTTCTTTGGCAAAAATAAATTTAATTGGACGACAATACATTGTCGATGATGGACGAGGATTTTGCCAGATAATGTTGTTACCCTCGTCAATTAATCTTAAAGGAACGAACGAATAAACAAAAAGGAACTCATCAGTGTCTTCGCTGTTCTCAAATCTCTGTTTGTAAGCACTATGACCCGAACTTCCGTCACATCCCCATTTACTTATAAGAGTAAACGATACATCGTTTACTCTTATAACTAAAAGTGGGAAGCACACTTGTGATAACTTCTCTCTGAGCTTCGACCAAACGCTCTGCTGTTTTATTCAAAATGGCTTGTAGCTCAATATCTGCTCGAGATTGTGTAACATCAATGTGCTCCTCTAAAGGATAACACAGTTTTTTTGATTTTACAATGCAATCATATGATGGAAATACGTGATGCCCAACTTTCATAGTCCACTTCCTAGTTTGTTTATATGAGTGGGTTGTTGATTTTGAATCAATATAATACGCTAATGCCTCGTCACTACTTAGCGGTCTATCAGTTTGCACAGCACTTGGTTGTTGAAGGCATGTACTGGCAGAAGATGGATTTTCGCCAACGTCCTTTATTACTCTGGCAACGTTTTTATATCCAGTGGACCGTGCAGCTACCTCTGCAGCAGTCATTAATTCTCAAACACTCCGCGATTCAACTAGATCAGCAACTTTACGTTTCTTAGTTTAAAAGACGAATCTTCGAAAACTTTTTTAGGTCTTCCGGGTCGACAAAAATCAAAGTAAAAGTAGAAGGTTGTGGTTGAGTCGATCGTAAGCAGAATTCTATATTTTCGCCTTTCAGCCACAACTTATTCTTATTCAGGAAACGCTCTTTTGATTTTGCTGAAGACACCCACTTGGTTGCAATTTTCGAAGAAATGCTGGCTAATTTCATCTTAATTTTCGTTTGACATTGTTCAGTGATATCGGAGAAATCACACTTAGACAAAATAAATTGAAATAGACGATCATTTCTTTCGTCTTTTTCGTGCTTAAGCCACTCTTCGAAAAACTCTATTTTACTAATAGAGTAAGTCATATCTACAAAAAAAGAAACAAAAATGTTGTACTCAAGTGTGCTACATAAAATAGGTCACATAATAGTCTATAGGCATGTAGTTAAAACATATCAAAAATTCAGAGTGGATACAAGAGGATACATGGCTTTTCTAAGCCTGATAAGTTCGAAAACAAAGAAAAACATGGTAATTTTTTAAGTATTCAGAGATAGTCTACTTTATGAATGTTTATAACGCATTAAAAGATTCTAATAAGAAAATAATATTTAACATACCTTCAGAAGTAAAATCCATCACTAAAACTTTTCACAAAATTAGAACTACCACCATGAGATGTTAGTGTAAGTGTCGCTAAAATGCAACTGACCTATTTATTTAACTGCACTTACCTAATTACCTTACTTTGATAAACGATGACTCACCCATATGGAATGTTAGACGTAAACAATTATTGGAATCAGAGGTTTAGGGGTGTTGTTTACAGGTAGAAAGTACAATTTTCTGGGAATTTGATAATGACTTTTGTCCACCTGGCTTGTTCTACGCCGGATACTGTGCGCCCTCGTGTGTGGATGGATACCCTGTCGGCCTTCGCCGAAAGCTGATAATATTATCGAAAAATATATTCCAAACAGGTGATATTAGCGAAAAACTGGTAATATTAGCGAAAAATATATTCCAAACAGGGTAGGTGCCACGCAGCCCTGGCGCACGCCTCTGCGAACGTCAAACGGCTCAGATGTGTTACCGTTAAAAGCTACTGCGCCTTTTATGCCCTCGTGGAAAGATTTGACGAGACCCAATGCTCTCCAATGCATAGTATAGGCCTTCCCTGCTGACAGTGTCGAAGGCCTTATTAAGGTCAACAAACGCTATAAATAAGGGAGTCGTTTGCTCTCTACACTTCTCCTGTAATTGGCGAAGTGTAAAGATCATATCCACTGTACAATGCTGACGGCGGAAGCCACTTGTGCTTCAGGATAGACGCGCTCAGCAAGCTTTTGCAGTCTAGATAAGACGAAGCGAAAACCTTACCGACTATGCTCAAAAGAGAGATGCCACGGTAGTGGTTGCAGTCACCGCGGTCCCCTTTCCCTTTGTATAATGTAGTGATGTTAGCGTCCCGGATATACTGTGGCACCTCCCCCGCTTCCCAACATTTAACCAGTAGATTGTGCAGAATAGGGCACGCGCAATGGAGTTTAATGATTTCAGCCTGGGTGCCATCGCCGCCAGGGCTCTTTCCGCGTTTAAGCTGGTCGACAGCCTTGATGAACTCCTCAATGGACGGAAGGTCCTCTAACTCAGTCAATACATCCAATATAGGTATGCTTTGCGCTGCCTCCGGTTGTCGGTATACAGACGTGACGTGAGTAGAGACAGGTGTAGTGCTCAACCCAACGGTCAAGCTGCTTTTCACTATCAGTAATAATAGCACCTGTTATGTCGTTAAGAGGGGCTCTCTTTTTAATGACAGGTCCACAAATACGTTTGAGACCTTCATTTGTCATTTTTATTTTGTCTATTATTAAATATCACGAAATTAATCTTATCGAAAGTCGTAAATGCGATTTGTTAGTTTTCCGATTTTCATACGTTCTAAGAGCCAAATCCTCGAAGGGTTCTCGGTCGAAAAAACGACATGCCGAATTTCAATACTTTGAATAAACTAAAAGTCAACATGTTGTGCTACAAAATTTTGTGACAGAAACGAATCGCTGCAAAACCGACTTCACGTAGTCTTGCCTGCCATACCCTAGAGTGTAATTTAAGCCCGCGGAGGGGTGGGGCGGCCCGCGATTGGAGGAGCAGGTGGTTTGAAGGCCCGCCGCCGCCAGCAAGGCTAACAAGCCGAATCAGCGGTAGTGAGCGTTGAAACTATCTGCGATGATAAGCTTGCGTGGGGCCGCCCAAATCCCGCAGCGCCGGAGCCGTGACAGAAACAATGCTTTCTGCATGTTGTATGCCTGCTTACATTCTGCATGTCTGCTTGCATGTTACATGGCTGCCTGCTAGCATGTTGCGTGTAGCCGCCGAGTGCCAGATTCTCTCTATTGTTGGTGAATCATTTGGGTTAGGTAAGGTTAGTACTGTGACCAGGGAAGCAAAGTATTTTTAATCGTATTGTTGATGTTTTGAATTATCATTAAGTCGGACTTTTTGTTATTCGATCTATTGAAGCTCGGTATTTTGAGAATAGTGGTTGCGTTGGAGATGAATTAAACAGTTTGGACTGTATATAACAAGTATATTGATGACTCCAGAAAAACGTTACATAAAGAAATAATAAGATGTATGGTGACCGAGCGTGTCTACGATTGCCGGTGGTGCGGAACGAAGTGAAGTGCGGTCTCGTCCGTGCTCGGTAGCCGCCGACCGCAATGAATGTAGGCACACGATGACACGACGGGAGCCGATGTGGCCCGAACAAGTTCCCCGGGTTGAAGACTTCAACTAAGAAATAGGAAGAGGGCAAACATTATTAAAAGCACGACGTATTATTCCCCTTTTAGTTTTAACTTCGACAACTCGGCTGACTCCATCGCTACCAGGATAGACCTTTGTAACCCTCCCCAGAGGGCATATCAGAGGTGGTTGTCTCTTCTATTTGTCGAACACGAGAGTGCCTTCGGTCAGCTGACCCCTTGAAGTGGTCAATTTTGTCTTCTGTTGAAGTAGACACACATAATCTTTATAAAAGTTCCAAAAATGCTGCTTGATTAATTCCTCTGATAGCGCTCTAAGCTTCCAATAGCAACGTCAGACATTTGTGGCTGTGGAATGGTCATCAGTGAGCGTCCAATTAGGAAGTGTGAAGGTGTAACAGCTGGAAGGTCATGAGGGTTAGTAGACAGGGGTGTTAGTGGTCGAGAATTTAAAACTGACTATTTGAGTAAGGCAAGTTGCCATTTCTTCGTATGTAAAATGAGTAAGCTTAAGCAACCTTTTTAAATGATGTTTTGTAGAACGCACAGCAGCTTCTGCTAGTCCGTTAAAGTGTGGTGAGTAGGCGGGCGCGAAGATAAATTCAATGCCTTCCTCAGCTATATCAAAAGCAATATTAGACTCCAGTAAAAACGTATATAATTCATTACATGTTCCAATAAAATTTGTACCATTATTAGGTAACAATGAGTGCGTGGCTTGCCCAAGCGTGCGACAAAACGATTTAATGCAGCTTTATACGCCTCTTTAGATAGGTCTGTAACCAGCTCCAAGTGAGAAGCCTTTACCGCTTGACACACAAATATGCACAAATAAGACTTTATTATCTAATCTCGAACCTCGACCCTTCTGGTCACTAATCAATACAGGCTCGGCATAGTCGACACTTTTGAGTTAAAAAAAGGAAATTCTAGATTTGAGTGCTATGTACTCATCCGGGAACATGTCAGATTGAGCTGCACGTATTATTATTTTAAGCGCAGATTTAAATCACAAGTATGAAATATGTACTTAATTTTGTAATTTTAGATTTAATATTGTAAATATAGCGTTTTATGTAAGCTACTATTCCGTAACTTATGTATATTTGAATATTTATGAAACAATGTAGGTATGTAGGATAGTCTGATTACTGGTAGGTACTTGATTTTTAGTATAATAGGTTCCTTTTTATGACAATAAAATTACTTCAGGTAGATCTTGTTTCGCATATATAATGGATGTTTTGCCAATCGCTTTCTGGTTTAAGTAAAAAAGAGGGATCGGCCCACCAAAGTAACGACTCGCTGATAAGGTCAGCATTCAGCCCTCGAGAAACAAGATCCGCCGGGTTGTCTCCAGTAGGAACATAACGCCACGTAAAACCTAGTGTACTCTCTTGTATCTCATTCACTCGGTTACGAACGAACGCCTTCAGTTGCGATGTAGGAGTAGACAACCAGCTCAGTAGGTACTATGGTAGAATCGCCCCAGTAAAAGCAATTGTTTGTATGAAGGGACAGAGCGACTCTTACCTTCATACAAAGCCTGGAGGTCAATAGACATACTCACATTAATGGACGTGGTATCTGACCCAGACTTGTCATTTGAGCGGATGTATACAAATGATGAATAAGTTTTTAGAAGCATACGAAAATTAGTGTCTTTGATGATTTTAAGTAAAATAGTGTCTTTGTTAAAACCTGTTCTCTAAAGATATAAATCGACGTTTGGCCATACTATACGAATCTCCCAAGTTAGTAGGATCATCCTTAAGAGGCATGGTAAACGAGTATCGATCATTAGGCTTACGTTTAGTTTTCATGTGACAACTTTGTTTATGTTTACGTTTATTTAAGCAATAACTTTCTGATATTGTATCTCGTTTAGAAGACTTTGACAATAAGATATCAGAGTTTACTCGAGTATTAATGAAATTACAATGATGTGAATTGGATGGTTGTGAATGAAGAGCCACTGAGCCTGACACCAACCATCCTAACTTGCTCTCACATAATTTTGGTAAACCTTTACCTAACTTAATATGATTAGGTAGTAAGATATTCCAAAAAATGTCGGCCCCTACAAGTATGTCTATAACAGAAGGGACATTAAATGTAGGGTCGGCTAATTTCAACCCTGTAGGTATCGACATGTTATGTAAATTAATATGATGTGAAGGCACACGTTTCGTTACCTCTGGTAATATTAGGCAGTCTATATTGACTGAATATTCGTTATAGAGTGATTTGATCGTGTGATTACAAGACTGTACACCTTTACTGGTCTGATTGTTAATGCCGGTTATTGTGGACCCAGTACCGTTACGAGACAAACACAGCTTAGAACAAAGATTCTCGGTAATAAAATTGGCTGTACTACCGTTATCCAGCAGGACTCGTGCGCGGCAGCCCTCGCCCTTTTCGTTCACCACCTTCACCATTGCTGTGGACAGTAAAACAAAAGGAGAAGTAGTATGCTGTAAGGAGGGTTCGATAGTAGTTGCCGAGAGCGCAACACTGTCGTGAATTTTTGGCATTGGATCTGGCACCGCTGGCCTTTCTTTCTCAAAGTGTAATAAAGTATTATGTCTAGCAGTGCAATATTTACAATGTGACAGTCTACAACTTTTTTCGAAATGTCCCAACCGCAAGCAATTCATACACACTTTAAGTTGTTTGGCTCTCAAAATACGTGATTCAACGCTCAATCTTCTAAATTCATCACAATAATGAAGTAAATGTTGACCAGAACACAAGGGGCATTTAGTTTGATATGCATGACAGTTACTTGACTTATATTCGGATGTAATTATGAAACTTTTTTGTTTAATATCTTTAATTTGTTTTTTGTTATCCTCTAATGTTTCAAGTAAATCAGCTCTGTTATTAATAAATGTAAAAAATTGTGTAAGACTGGGTGGTTTGGATAAGGTATTTCCGTGCTCCTCCCAATGTCTACTAGTGACTGCGTCTAATTTGATAGACATCATATATATGATAAGCGTATCCCAATGCTCGGTCGGCTCATTCAATGTTTTAAGCGCTCGGATGTTTTTATTTGCCACATCAATAAGATGTCGCAAACACAGACTTGATACATAAGCAACGGCGTCAACATTAAATAACGCTTGCACATGGCTATTAACTAGAAGACGGCTGTTGTCGTACCTCTGGCGTAGCATATCCCAAGCCAACTCGTACTGATCGCCTTTAAAGTCTATATTTTTTATGATTTCGGATGCTGCACCTTTCAATGATGCACGAAGGTAATGAAACTTGTTAATGTTGTCAATAGAACAATTTTCATGAATTAATGATCTATAAGTGTCTCTAAACTCGAGCCAGCCTTGATAGTTTCCATCGAAGTGCGGTAAATTAATTTTTGGTAAACGAACAAAATTGTTCTTAGTCTCACCTGACATACCTGCTTCGGAACCGGTTACAAACCCGATGGTATCTTTTTGTTTGCCTTCCTGAGAGGACAGCATACTACGCGCCACCGCATCCAGAGCGAAGTACTGATCATCGAACTGGCCTCTGAACTGATATGCCTCGTCCGGGTCATCCATTGATGCCTCAATTTCCGTCTGTAAATTGTCAAAATCCGAGTACAAGGCATTGAATTTACTAAAGCGACTATCTAGCTCAATTTTCTGCAAGTCAGAAAGCTTATCACAACTTTTAAGGATTTCTAAATATTGACTAAATGTAGTAAGCTTAGCTTTCATTGAGCTGCGTACTTTAAGCCTTTTATCGCTCATGTTTGTAAGAAAACTATTAACAGATTAAAAGAATAATAAAAGTATTAAATAGCGTTGAGACAGCAATACGATGCTTTGTTCTCAAAATGAATGTTTAAACTACGAATATAAAAGATCTTGATGTATAGGCGTGATGAGAAATGCGAAAAGACAAATAGGTAGGTATACCTAACTGCCACTTGCTACTATTGATTGCAGTAATTTTATGATACGTGCATAGCAAAGCGATCACTGAGTGCTTACTCAATTCTGCATACGAAAGAGAAAGAAAAATAACCTACGTAGTGATTACTTATAGAAGTAAGTTTGTAAATATCGGGATGAAAGAGGAAGGATAAAACTGGAACGACTCACAGAATACCGAATCCTTGTCCACAATATTCCAATACGACTTCTTGTTTCCAACCGAAGACGGCGTTGCGCAATGACACTTTGGGGTCAAAGTCCGTACACGTTCTTCAACGCTTCTTTGAGTGCGGCGATATACTTGATTTTCCTTTTACTTCACTAGATTTTTCGTCGAAGGACCATTGGTTGCGTTGGAGATGAATTAAACAGTTTGGACTGTATTTACAAGTATATTGATGACTCCAGAAAACGTTATACAAAAGAAATATTATTTCTTTTGTATAACGTTTTCTGGACTTTGACCCCAAAGTGTCATTGCGCAACGCCGTCTTCGGTTGGAAACAAGAAGTCGTATTGGAATATTGTGGACAAGGATTCGGTATTCTGTGAGTCGTTCCAGTTTTATCCTTCCTCTTTCATCCCGATATTTACAAACTTACTTCTATAAGTAATCACTACGTAGGTTATTTTTCTTTCTCTTTCGTATGCAGAATTGAGTAAGCACTCAGTGATCGCTTTGCTATGCACGTATCATAAAATTACTGCAATCAATAGTAGCAAGTGGCAGTTAGGTATACCTACCTATTTGTCTTTTCGCATTTCTCATCACGCCTATACATCAAGATCTTTTATATTCGTAGTTTAAACATTCATTTTGAGAACAAAGCATCGTATTGCTGTCTCAACGCTATTTAATACTTTTATTATTCTTTTAATCTGTTAATAGTTTTCTTACAAACATGAGCGATAAAAGGCTTAAAGTACGCAGCTCAATGAAAGCTAAGCTTACTACATTTAGTCAATATTTAGAAATCCTTAAAAGTTGTGATAAGCTTTCTGACTTGCAGAAAATTGAGCTAGATAGTCGCTTTAGTAAATTCAATGCCTTGTACTCGGATTTTGACAATTTACAGACGGAAATTGAGGCATCAATGGATGACCCGGACGAGGCATATCAGTTCAGAGGCCAGTTCGATGATCAGTACTTCGCTCTGGATGCGGTGGCGCTTAGTATGCTGTCCTCTCAGGAAGGCAAACAAAAAGATACCATCGGGTTTGTAACCGGTTCCGAAGCAGGTATGTCAGGTGAGACTAAGAACAATTTTGTTCGTTTACCAAAAATTAATTTACCGCACTTCGATGGGAACTATCAAGGCTGGCTCGAGTTTAGAGACACTTATAGATCATTAATTCATGAAAATTGTTCTATTGACAACATTAACAAGTTTCATTACCTTCGTGCATCATTGAAAGGTGCAGCATCCGAAATCATAAAAAATATAGACTTTAAAGGCGATCAGTACGAGTTGGCTTGGGATATGCTACGCCAGAGGTACGACAACAGCCGTCTTCTAGTTAATAGCCATGTGCAAGCGTTATTTAATGTTGACGCCGTTGCTTATGTATCAAGTCTGTGTTTGCGACATCTTATTGATGTGGCAAATAAAAACATCCGAGCGCTTAAAACATTGAATGAGCCGACCAAGCATTGGGATACGCTTATCATATATATGATGTCTATCAAATTAGACGCAGTCACTAGTAGACATTGGGAGGAGCACGGAAATACCTTATCCAAACCACCCAGTCTTACACAATTTTTTACATTTATTAATAACAGAGCTGATTTACTTGAAACATTAGAGGATAACAAAAAACAAATTAAAGATATTAAACAAAAAAGTTTCATAATTACATCCGAATATAAGTCAAGTAACTGTCATGCATATCAAACTAAATGCCCCTTGTGTTCTGGTCAACATTTACTTCATTATTGTGATGAATTTAGAAGATTGAGCGTTGAATCACGTATTTTGAGAGCCAAACAACTTAAAGTGTGTATGAATTGCTTGCGGTTGGGACATTTCGAAAAAAGTTGTAGACTGTCACATTGTAAATATTGCACTGCTAGACATAATACTTTATTACACTTTGAGAAAGAAAGGCCAGCGGTGCCAGATCCAATGCCAAAAATTCACGACAGTGTTGCGCTCTCGGCAACTACTATCGAACCCTCCTTACAGCATACTACTTCTCCTTTTGTTTTACTGTCCACAGCAATGGTGAAGGTGGTGAACGAAAAGGGCGAGGGCTGCCGCGCACGAGTCCTGCTGGATAACGGTAGTACAGCCAATTTTATTACCGAGAATCTTTGTTCTAAGCTGTGTTTGTCTCGTAACGGTACTGGGTCCACAATAACCGGCATTAACAATCAGACCAGTAAAGGTGTACAGTCTTGTAATCACACGATCAAATCACTCTATAACGAATATTCAGTCAATATAGACTGCCTAATATTACCAGAGGTAACGAAACGTGTGCCTTCACATCATATTAATTTACATAACATGTCGATACCTACAGGGTTGAAATTAGCCGACCCTACATTTAATGTCCCTTCTGTTATAGACATACTTGTAGGGGCCGACATTTTTTGGAATATCTTACTACCTAATCATATTAAGTTAGGTAAAGGTTTACCAAAATTATGTGAGAGCAAGTTAGGATGGTTGGTGTCAGGCTCAGTGGCTCTTCATTCACAACCATCCAATTCACATCATTGTAATTTCATTAATACTCGAGTAAACTCTGATATCTTATTGTCAAAGTCTTCTAAACGAGATACAATATCAGAAAGTTATTGCTTAAATAAACGTAAACATAAACAAAGTTGTCACATGAAAACTAAACGTAAGCCTAATGATCGATACTCGTTTACCATGCCTCTTAAGGATGATCCTACTAACTTGGGAGATTCGTATAGTATGGCCAAACGTCGATTTATATCTTTAGAGAACAGGTTTTAACAAAGACACTATTTTACTTAAAATCATCAAAGACACTAATTTTCGTATGCTTCTAAAAACTTATTCATCATTTGTATACATCCGCTCAAATGACAAGTCTGGGTCAGATACCACGTCCATTAATGTGTACCGAGTATATAGAATATAGACCCAAGACAATCGTTCTATCACGTGATAACGTTATTGGTTAATGTTTATAATTAGTAATTTATTAATGATTTTGTTATTGGATAATGTTAATAATTGGTAACGTATGATTTTTGTAATATTGGGGTAATTTGAATTATGGTGGCAACATCGGCCAATACACCACATGCATAACAAACCGGCTTCATTTCGTTGTTCAATACATTCCATCTTAACTTTTTATTTGATCTGAGTATGTGTTATTTACTTTTAAAATATAATATTCTTAGTCGTAAGAATTATAAGTTTGAAGATTGGGAATTGGATTTAAAAAACCAATAAAAAGGTTTAACGTGTATCTTGTTCAATATAATCCTTGTCACTAGGTTTTACAACAATGTTATTTGAACTCAATTTTTTATCTTGGGTAGACTGAGTATGCTTGGCTTAACCAGGCCCCAAGGGTCGGAACCCATGGACCAGGCTGCCAGGAGGGCCAATGACTACCTGCAAAAGACCGGTGCGAAAGAGCGCATCGAGGAACTGATACACCAAATGGTGGTGAACTTGGGCGACAGGACGGGGAGCCACCCTCTACCAAGAGAGAAGGAAACAATCAGAACCAATGGGAACAACCGCCAATACATATAAATTGTTGCTAAATTGCAAATCTCATAAAGATATCTTGTTACTAGTAAGTTGCAATTTGGAGTCATATAAATGTATGAACGGAGAATGTGAGGATTGCTAACTATCAAAGTTGGATTATCATCTTGCAGAAGGTCAAGCACAATTGAGTGCAAAATGGATGTAATGGGAGCGTGAAGATCACGTATACACAAAGACTGAGAACGGAATTTCCAAGATTGATGATTATTTTAAAGGAAGGAACTATTCGTACTTAAATTCAATCTTTTGAAACCAGTATTACACAGTTTTAAAAACACTATTACGCCTGGAAAGGCAGCAACATTACCAAGGTCTTATTAAAACATTAAACGAAAATGAGGCCCTAATATTGGGTACACTACGTTAATACGAAAAACTTTATTCCGACGGTAACAAATACAAATTTCAAAATACCGAATTTCATAATTACGAATGGTAGAAAATTCCGAATAATACAACTCGGACTTAGCGTTACTCCTAGTTTTATAATTCCTAAATTTGAATATTCCTAACGTTTATAATTACTATTGTTCGGGCCACATCGGCTGCCGTCGTGTCATCGTGTGCCTACATTCATTGCGGTCGGCGGCTACCGAGCACGGACGAGACCGCACTTCACTTCGTTCCGCACCACCGGCAATCGTAGACACGCTCGGTCACCATACATCTATGGTGTATACATGTATGGTGACCGAGCGTGTCTACGATTGCCGGTGGTGCGGAACGAAGTGAAGTGCGGTCTCGTCCGTGCTCGGTAGCCGCCGACCGCAATGAATGTAGGCACACGATGACACGACGGGAGCCGATGTGGCCCGAACAATAGTAATTATAAACGTTAGGAATATTCAAATTTAGGAATTATAAAACTAGGAGTAACGCTAAGTCCGAGTTGTATTATTCGGAATTTTCTACCATTCGTAATTATGAAATTCGGTATTTTGAAATTTGTATTTGTTACCGTCGGAATAAAGTTTTTCGTATTAACGTAGTGTACCCAATATTAGGGCCTCATTTTCGTTTAATGTTTTAATAAGACCTTGGTAATGTTGCTGCCTTTCCAGGCGTAATAGTGTTTTTAAAACTGTGTAATACTGGTTTCAAAAGATTGAATTTAAGTACGAATAGTTCCTTCCTTTAAAATAATCATCAATCTTGGAAATTCCGTTCTCAGTCTTTGTGTATACGTGATCTTCACGCTCCCATTACATCCATTTTGCACTCAATTGTGCTTGACCTTCTGCAAGATGATAATCCAACTTTGATAGTTAGCAATCCTCACATTCTCCGTTCATACATTTATATGACTCCAAATTGCAACTTACTAGTAACAAGATATCTTTATGAGATTTGCAATTTAGCAACAATTTATATGTATTGGCGGTTGTTCCCATTGGTTCTGATTGTTTCCTTCTCTCTTGGTAGAGGGTGGCTCCCCGTCCTGTCGCCCAAGTTCACCACCATTTGGTGTATCAGTTCCTCGATGCGCTCTTTCGCGCCGGTCTTTTGCAGGTAGTCATTGGCCCTCCTGGCAGCCTGGTCCATGGGTTCCGACCCTTGGGGCCTGGTTAAGCCAAGCATACTCAGTCTACCCAAGATAAAAAATTGAGTTCAAATAACATTGTTGTAAAACCTAGTGACAAGGATTATATTGAACAAGATACACGTTAAACCTTTTTATTGGTTTTTTAAATCCAATTCCCAATCTTCAAACTTATAATTCTTGCGACTAAGAATATTATATTTTAAAAGTAAATAACACATACTCAGATCAAATAAAAAGTTAAGATGGAATGTATTGAACAACGAAATGAAGCCGGTTTGTTATGCATGTGGTGTATTGGCCGATGTTGCCACCATAATTCAAATTACCCCAATATTACAAAAATCATACGTTACCAATTATTAACATTATCCAATAACAAAATCATTAATAAATTACTAATTATAAACGTTAACCAATAACGTTATCACGTGATAGAACGATTGTCTTGGGTCTATATTCTATATACTCGGTATCGTAAATATCACCGAAAGCGTTATTACCCATAGACTTATATCAAAAGAGAAGCACAGTAGGTAAGTATGCTGGACCGTTTGTACAAACACGCTTAACGCACACATTTCAATCATAGTATGCCGACCGGCCGCCATTACGAGACACGGCAGCGTCTGTGTAGGTACTGATTGCGTCAAGTAATAAAATGAAATAATGGCATCTTGTGTCGTGAAATTATAAAATAAAATACGTAGTCGTGATTTTAACTTAGTAATAAACAACATAGATATTAAAGGCGATTTGGAGATTGCGACTGAGTTTGAAAAATATTTTTCGAATATTCCAGTCAAAATTACTAACTCTCTTTCATGTGCTTCTACATCTGCTGAGCAGATACTCAAGCAAAGCGTAGGGTCGTGTGACACAGTTTTTGAATTTTCGGTGGTTAGCCCTAAAGATATTTTAAATGCTTTCAAGAGTATTAATATGAAAAACACAAAGGATCTGTGGGGTCTATCTGTTAAGACTGTTTCATCAATTATTACTATAATCGCCCCACACTTAGCTACTGTGTTCAATTGCTGTGTTGCATCAGGTGTATTTTCTGACTTGATGAAGTATAGTAAAATCATTCCTTTGTTTAAAGCTGGTGATACTTCAGACCCTTCAAATTTTCGACCTGTTTCCGTGCTGCCCACTCTTAGTAAAATATTTGAAAAGCTTATGCTTAGCCAGCTGCTCAGACACTTTAATATACATAATTTACTACACCGGAAACAGTTTGGATTCACAAAGGGTTGTTCAACCATAGATGCAGGGGTCAACTTATTAAAAAGTATATTCGCGGCGTGGGAAGACTCGCAAGATGCATTAGGTATCTTTTGCGATTTGTCCAAAGCGTTCGATTGCGTTCATCATGATACTCTGGTCAGAAAATTACACCACTACGGTATTAGGAACAAGGCTCTCGAACTTCTGACTTCTTACTTGGGCAATAGAATTCAGAAGGTCGAAATAAACGGTAAAATATCTCCGGGATCTCCAGTGGTAATGGGCGTCCCACAGGGGTCAATTCTGGGCCCATTTTTGTTTTTAATTTATATAAATGACTTACCTTACTACGTAAGGGATAAGCATGAGATTGTGTTGTTTGCAGATGATACTTCCCTGACGTTCAAAATAAACCGACAATTAAGCAATTTTGACGATGTTAATGATGCAATCTCTAAAGTTGTTCATTGGTTTAATGCCAATAATCTTGTGCTTAATGATAAGAAAACTAAAGTCATTAAATTCACTACACCGAATGTGAAACAGGCGACAACCAATGTACAACTTAATGGAGCTAGGTTGGACCCTGTTGAATCAACTGTGTTCTTGGGTATCACTATTGACTCAAAGCTACAATGGAGCCCACAAATAGAAAAACTGTCCGGCAAATTAAGTTCTGCAGCATATGCAGTGAAAACTATTAGACGGCTGACTGATGTTGACACAGCTAGAATGGTTTATTTCAGTTATTTTCATAGTGTAATGTCCTATGGAATTCTTCTCTGGGGTAGCTCTGCTGACATTGACACCATATTTATATTGCAAAAAAGAGCTGTAAGAGCTATCTATAATCTTGGCCCGAGAGTGTCTCTAAGAGAAAAATTCAAAGAGGTCAACATTCTAACTGTACCATCTCAGTATATATATGAAAACTTACTATATGTGCATAAAAATATCGATTCCTTCTGTAAAAGGAGCGATACACATAATGTAAATACTAGATATAAGAATAATCTCATACTGCATACTACCCGTCTCCACAAAATAAGTAACTCTTTTATGGGGCAATGTATAAGATTCTATAACAAACTTCCCAATGATATTAGAGAATTGTCTACGAATAAGTTTAAAAGAATTATTAAAGCCAAATTGTGTAGCAGGGCATATTACAAAATTTCTGATTATTTAAGTGATAAAAGTGCTTGGGATGGAGTTGTTCTGAGTCAACACACATGATTGTAATTAATCTTAAGTATATTTTATTTTAAAAAAGGATTCCTACTGAGTTTTCTGGCAGTGTTTCTCAGTAGCTGCCACGTCATGCACTGCACGGTAGGGTAAAAAAATATGACGATTCCACATAAATGTAAAATTTTTACGGAATAAACTTACTTTGACTTTGACTTTGACTATAATTTTAGTAAAAGAAAAAGTGTCAAGGAATAACTTATAACAGGTTAGGCACACTTAAAAAAGGAATAAACAGTAATTGTAAAACATTAAAAACATTTAATCATAAAAATCAACCAGCATGCACAATTATAAAGCTTACGATTACCCAAAAGAAACTTTTGGTTTTAAACTAATAAACGTTTAGCTATTTCTACAGGGGTAAACATTTTACATTCGTCTTAATATATAGGTGTTTACTTAATATCAAGCACTACTTAAGAGTAATACAATTGTGAAATGTTTACCCCTGTAGAAATAGCTAAACGCTTATTAGTTACCTTAGTATACCTACCGACCGGCTACCGACTCAATTACACATAATTTACATTATAAAATACAAGTCTTTATGCCCTTATAAGTGCTCGATGATTTATCTCTTTGTGAACGAAAAATATCGTAAATCTAATCAGCAGCAAGTGTTGTTATTATTGTAACCGGCAAGCAGTGATCCGCTGGCCGGGGCATTGTATAATCTGCAAATAATCGCGCACGGTGTCGTGCACAGTGTCGCGCCGTGTCTCAGCGTGTCATTGCATACAATACGTTGAAGTTATTTACTGTGTCGCGCACGGTGCAGCACAGTGTCGCGCCGTGTCTCAGCGTGTCATTGCATACAACGTGTTGAGATTGTTCACTCTGTTGCGCACGGTGCTGCACAGTGTCTCACTGTGTCGTTACACTCATCTAAACGTTACGCGAGTAATACTACCACCCGCGCTGCTTCCATTCTGGTGCGGTGTAATATATATATATATATATATATTGTTTGATTCGTTGGTTGCGCTTCGACAAAATGGCCTCAGAACCAGATTTAAGTCAAGAGAAAAGGATGAAAGAATTAGTAAAGTTACGCGGGAGTTTTAAGGGTCGCTTAACACGATTTAAAGATTATGTGTCGCCCATAAATATTACAAAATTAGAGGATATTAGTGATTTAAAACTTAATTTAGAAAAAATTGAAAATTTGTTGTTTGAGTTCAATGATGTTCAGTCTCAAATTGAAATGTTGACATCTAACGAAGATGACAGTGAGATTGATAGTTTTGAAAACTTATTTTATAGCACATTGTCTTTAGCTCAGCACATACTTGAGTCGCGTTCTAAATCTCAGGAGAAGAAAGGGAGCCTTCACACAGCTCACTCATCATGTTCGCACAATTGAAATAACATTGAATTACCTACCATTAAATTACCTACTTTTGATGGGAATTATTTAAAATGGCTTGAATTTAGGGACACATTCGATTCGTTAATTCATTCAAATGATACGATACCTGAGATAAATAAATTCCATTACTTACGATCATCTTTAGAGGGTAGTGCAGCTTTAACAATTAAGTCACTTGAGTTTAGCGTAAAAAATTATAATGTGGCATGGGATTTAATTTGTCAACGATATGACAATAAAAAGGTCCTTGTTAATAACCACTTAAAATCATTATTTGAACTGGAGTACGTCTCAAACGAATCGCACAGAGCTTTACGATTTCTAATTGATCACGTGACAAAAAACTTAAGAGCCCTAAATACATTAGATCAGCCTACGGATAAGTGGGACATTCTCATAATTTATTTGGTGTCTACAAAATTGGATGCCAATACTCTGAGTAAATGGGAAGAACACAAAAATACTCGGGAAAACTTACCTGCGCTATCTGATTTTATAATTTTTTTGCGTAACCGGGCTGATGTTCTCGAGACACTGGCAATCGGTAGACGCGAAAATAAGTCTAGTTTACATAAAGATTAAAAACCTGAACCAAAAGGTAAGGAGTATTACCCTAATAAAACATTTAAAAGTTTTATGACTTTTGCCAATACCAAAGCCGTTTCTTGTCCTTTCTGAAATCAGCATCATCGCATCATAGATTGTTCTTCATTTAGGCAGCTCTCTCCTGAAAATAGATGCACCGAGGTTTCTAAATTAAAACTTTGTTCTAATTGTTTGCGAAGGGGACACGGGTCTACCGAATGTCGTCTCATGGGTACCTGTAAGACTTGCAGAAAGAAACACAACATATTATTGCACGTTGATCATCTTACACCTGAAGCAAGCAACAAGCAAGCTACTTACCTGTTTCCTTGCCAGCGCAGTCTAATAATCAAGTTCTTCTAGGAACAGCTGTAGTGCAAGTTATCAATCCTAAAAATAAAAATACTTACCTTGCTCGCGCTTTACTCGATGCGGGCAGCCAGTCATCCTTAATGACAGTAAACCTGAAAGAAAAAGTGGGATTAATGAGTGATGAAACAGATTTATTATATATATCAGGTATAAACAATTGTCGAATGCCTATATCTGACACTCGCACGAAAACCACGGCGTGAATAGCAGCGCGAAGCGCGGCGCGAATCGCGGTTAATATTGCCAACAATCTACACTCGCAGGTTCCCGCCGGGCTTCACAGTATAGTTCGCGCTCTTGACGAGTATGCACGTCAAATTTTTAGGTTTATTTGTAAGTAGTAGGTATGGACAGTGAAACCACTGCAGGTGCTTTAGTATTTTGTGCTCTAGCAATGTATAGTTACGCCTTAAAGAAAACACAATTCAAAAGCAGCACAGAAAACGGAGATGGTGGATTATCACCATTCACCGAAACTAAGCTACCCGCGAATGTGGAGTCTTGTCGTGTTCACGCGCGCTTCGCGCCTGCGAACCCTTTGTCGCGGGACAAAAAACCGACAATTTTCGGGGAACGAGCCGCGAAGAATATGCGAATAGGATCCACACTCATGCTTCGTGGATGCTTCGCGCCTTCGCGCGCGGACCGCGCGTGAGTGCGGATGCGGCTTAATAGTTGTGAAATGGCGATAAAACCATGTGTAACAGAATTTAGTGCACAGCTTACATTTTTTGTCGTTCAAAAAATAACAGGATCGTTACCTAATGCATTGATAAATGTAATAAAGCTTGACTTACCTCAGAATCTTCAACTAGCGGATCCTAATTTTTTCCGCCCTTCAGATGTTGATTTATTGCTCGGTGCGGAGATATTTTTCGATTTGATGTCGCCAAACCAAATAAAATTGGGTCCTAACAAACCAGTGCTTCAAGAGTCTCAGTTGGGCTGGATTGTGGCAGGTCCTCTTTATATTAATAATCTTAAAAAAAATAGGCAAGTCCATTGCAATTTCACTCAAGAGATCAGTGATCAGTTGGCAAAGTTTTGGAGTCTTGATGATATACCCTCTTCAAAAAGAACTATGTCAGCTGATGATGAATTTTGCGAGCGCTACTTTACTGCGACTACCAAGCGTCTGGATAACGGAAGACTTTCTGTTTTTATGCCTTTTAAAGAAACTCCAGAAGCAGCTCTCGGAAATTCTTTCAACGTCGCAATAAAGCGTTTTCTATGTCTTGAGAAAAAACTTGATAAAAATCCTAATCTTAAAAATGAATACAGTAACTTTATTAAGGAATACGAAGAGTTGGGTCACTTAACAGAGATCAACAAACCCCACTTCGGATATTACCTTCCTCATCATGCTGTGATGCGCGAAAATAGCGAAACGACGAAACTTCGTGTAGTCTTCGATGGTTCTGCGAAGAGTTCGTCTCATAAATCCCTAAATTGTATCCAACACATTGGTCCCGTGGTGCAGGATGAGTTGTTCAATATCCTTCTACGTTTTTGCCAGCATAAAGAAGATTGGCAAAACACCATGTATTTTAAGTGTCGCATTTATACTTCGCGTGCATTAGTAAAAACACCCGAAATAGATGGATCTAAGACCTAATAACATAAAGTGTAATCACAGCATATTTTTTTGTAATGGGGTTTTGACAGGAAATCGTTTCAAAGATTTACCATGTATATAGCTTAGGTTAGCAACGTGTATTGATCATTGACCTATATAACTCTATGGTTTTGATTATTGAGCAGATGAATTCATTTTAGAAAACAATGTACGTATCGACATGATTATTTAAACTAAAATATCGCTTTTCCATTGAGGCGAAACGGATAGGATGTAGGGGAAATACGTACATAATGACACAAGCATTACCTATATTTCAAGTTCAGCAAGATCAAGAGCGCAACTGACAACCACGTCACGTGGTCCGAACTATTTCTACTAACCTGTCAGAACGTGAATGCGCCACTCTCATTCGCCCGGGAGTCAGGGCCGACGACGAATTTTAGGGCGTTAAGAGTTTTTTTTTGTGCGACAAGTTTTTTTGTAAGTGGTATGTATTCAACTAGTTTGCCTACTTTTGTAGTATTTATTTCAACACTCGTGACTATGTCGTTGTACTCAAATAACTTTATCCATTAAAAATGTTCTCTTTCTATTTACTTTGGAATTTTGTTTTATTATAACGTTATATGGATAAAACGACATACATAGGTAACGGACAAAATAACATAGGTATGAATATAATACAAGATCAATATAAATCAATAAATGTTTCAAATCAAATTCATCTACCTGCTAAAGAACATTCTTCGTCCTCTTTTCTTGCTGACCCAATTGAAGTTAGTTCCCCAGGCAAACGTAAACTAAAGACTCGACAAACTTCTTTAGTTTGTCGAGTCTTTAGTTGTAATTAAATCCAAAAATGATCCCAAAGCTCTACATCTACTACTACAGAGAAGAGGAAACGTCACGTTACAAAAAGATTATTTGAAGAAGGAAGTGAAGAAAAAAATTATGCAGATAACTTTGACTATGATGAATAGGACTGTCCATGCATATATAGCAATGGTCTTTTTTCCAGATCAAAGCCTGGAGAACGCTGTTCGGGGTGCTTAAGTTGTTTGCGTTGGTCCCACGCTTCTTGTACTGACGTTCTTAAGAGAACTAAGCATTTTAATTGTGAACTTTGTCAGTAATTTCATAGCTTTTAGATGTATGTCATTTTGTCCTTATGCAATATACCATTTTGTCCATAGCTTATGGACAAAATGGATTATAGCTGATCTCAGTTATACTAATTTTAATTTATTTTTGAGTATGTTTTTCCCATAAATGTTGATTCAATTTCATAGATATATAACCAAAGATTTTTTGTGTGAAAAATGACTGTGCTGTGAATTACCATTAAAGTTATGACCCAAATATAAAACCATATGTCATTTTGTACGTATTTCCCCTACGTGTAACCTACAGGAGTTTGTTACCTACACCAAAAGCTGCCTTGCCTTGGAATGCCTTTGGATGTTGCAGGAACATCAGGCGCTCTGTACCTATGCTTGTTTGCCTTCTCTGTATATTATGTATGTATGAATGTCGTGCTTAAGGCGATGCCTAATACGCGCAATTGAGTGAAGCAGCAGGTTCGTGATTGATTTTTATACACTCGCGAGCAACCAAATCGACTCAAGCCTTGTCGGCGCACACATACATTGATACAACTAAAATCATGAATGGAAATTATTAAAATGATATGTCATTCGAAAGCTTAAGATGTCAGCTTTAATTTGATATCATTATCATTGAAATCCATCCATCATTTTTGAAATAAATGATGTCTGAATGCAAGAGTAGGAAAAACGGGAATTTAGGAAAAAGGGTATGTGTCTCGTATTTGACAAATTAAACAAAAAAAAATTAAAAATAAAATTATTTTATTTAAATCAGTATTTCGTATTGCCCCCTCTAGCCCTAATTACATCCCGCAGTCTGTTTTTCATGGACCTTATCAATTTTTTGACATTTTCTTGAGGAATGCCGTCCCACTCCTCTAATAATGCTGTCTTTAGCTCGTCTACGCTTGAAGGGACTGGATTTCTGGCCCGAACTCTTCTTTTAAGCTCGTCCCATAAGTGCTCGATGGGATTCATGTCAGGACTGAGCGCAGGCCAGTCCATCGTGCGTAATTCGACCTCTTGCAGAAACTGTCGAGTGACTCGTGCCGTGTGGCAGCGGGCATTGTCGTGCATTAACACGAAGTCTTCACCGACAAACCCTGCGTAGGGCACAACATGATCCAGTAGAATGTCGGTGATGTACCGATCAGCTGTTAGCCCGCCTCCTCGGCCGCCCCCAGGCACGAAAACAAGTTCGGTTTTTCCCTCTAAAGAGATACCAGCCCACATCATGCAGGAACCGCCGCCATATGCCACTGTTTCAGCGAAACAACATTGGGCAAATCGTTCTCCCGGACGCCTGTAGACTCGGCCTCTCCTGTCACTGCCATGCAGACACATTCTGCACTCATCAGTAAACAGGACCGATCGCCATTGCGCAACGCTCCAATTGAGATGCTCTCGAGCAAATTGAAAGCGCGCTTGTCGGTGGCCTGCAGTCAACTTAGGGCCCGTCGCAGGTCTTTTTGGCGTCAAGTTGGCTTCCTTCAAGCGTCTTCTCACTGTCCACTCGCTGACAGCCACTTGTCGTACACGTCTCAGTTCTTGCTGCACATCAACGCCCGTAAGGTGTCGATTGCGCAGCGAGGTTGAGACAATGAAGCGGTCGTCTCTCTCTGAAGTGCACCGGTGGCGGCTCGTTCTTGGTCTCCGATTGAAGGCACCAGTCTCTTGGAACCGTCTGTATACTCGGGATACAGAAGACTGGCTCAAGTGGAGCTGGGCAGCGATTGCTCGCTGACTTAACCCTTGTTGCAACAAGGCAACAACTTGAGCGGCTTCTTCTGGTGTGGTATCCATGGGTTAGCGAAAACAAGGAATGCAATTTACGGAGATGTGTACCGGTCAACGTGTAACAAGCAACTGATAAGATAAACCGGAAGTGGGGGGTTTTATAGCGGGAGCAGGTAGCGCAAGTCGTGGATTCCTAAAGAGGTAATTTACGCTGACGGCCAATTAAAATGTGTCAATAAATCAGCGCTTAGTTTTTTTTAAGGTATTGATGTTAATTGAAAGCCTAATTCTTCAGCTTTCGAATGACATATCACTTTTGTAATTACCATTTATCGTTTTAGGAAAATCAATGTATATGTGCGCCGTCTAGGCTTGAGTCGATTTGGTTGCTCGCGAGTGTAGTTACGTTAGTAAAGGGTTAGTTAAGCGTTAGTATAAGGTAGGCAGGTAATAAAGGATATTATTTTATAAAATGAAACAATCACTTTTTTCACACAAACATATAATACAATTATTTATGTATCTAGCCTGAGTAAGACTTGATCAAGAAATTGTGCCGGAGGAGTTATATTGTCCAGGTGACGCGCGTAGCCCAGGTACCATACTATGCTCATTACGTGAGGCAACATCCCACCGTGCGCAAACCAATAATGCAATTGCAACAATATCCAGTGATGGCACTCCTACCCACTTGTTGCCGATCTATTGCAATAAACACATAATACGATTTTCGCGATACATGCCGAGACATTACTTTAGCTCGAATTAAATAAGAACTTATTCCCCCTAACCTACTTAAATTGACATGGTCCTCTCTGCAAACTTCTATTGCATAAAGGCCATGAAATCGTAATTGTTCACCTATATATGACCTAGCTTGTCGAATTTGGTAAGTGCCACAATCAAAGAGGACCAATTCTTCTATAGATAGGTTAGGGAATAAAATATTTGTACTTGTTATTACTGTAAATAAAGAGTTCCTTCTATTCAGATTTTCTTCTTCCACTATTTCTGCTAAAGTATTGTTTGCGAAAAGCCTCTCATTTATAATATTTACTATTTGTTCCGCATTGTGGCAAATGCATTATGTAGTGCTGCTGCAATGGAAAAGTCTTTCATCATGCACGATTAAAATATTCATGCCTGAATATTTTAAAATCTCTTTTGATCCTGCCATTAACGGCCTCCACAACCCATCTATTTATTGTCACACAGCGAGATCTGTTCCCTTCTAGCGTGGTTAGCTGAGATTGACCCAGTGATAGGGTTTCTGGTAGATGGGCGCGAAAGCCACGCCGATGTATAGCGTCTACACTATCTCTAAACCCTCTATCAAGAATAAAAACATCGTCTTCTCTAAAAAAATCCAATAAACTCTGTTTATTCAATAAATCTATCATTATACATGCGTCATTTGTAGTGGCAGGATATGTCCCTGCAACATCCAGAATGTATCCATTGCAACATACTATCATGAATGACTTTATTAGATTGCGATATTTAAGGAGGGAATAAGTCTCTTTTTGAATTTGAAGATCAGGTCTGCCAAATAAACTATTTGCTATATATGAGTTTTTCGTTATGACGTTACTCCGGCTTATATGATGCAGACCCAAATAATGAGGCACATACTCTTGAGCTAATATGTCCCTAGCCTTGTTCATCAGGGTTTCCACTGTGCGCCTTGGTGTTTGAAATAAGCTTGATAACCTGTCTCCAGAGTCTCCAGTTCTTAATTTGCATAATAGTGTTAATGCAAATCTTCCTCTCTGCATTTCACGAAGTCCTCTTGTTTCGTTCATTATTTGTTGATGTTGGAACAAGGAAATTCCCAGAAAATAATGTACCAAATATTCTGGCAGACTCTGGATGTCTTGAAAATTAAAAGCACTTACAGGTTGTGATAATATAAAAACCATATCTTCAATTTGTAAATGATTAAAATGGTCTAGTGCGTTTTCGGATGTGTACAATTCACCAAATATGTTTCTACCCATGTGGTAACCGCATATTCTTGCACCTATAGGTATATAAAAGTTTCAGTCACTCAGCACCTGTCTACGAATTATGTCTGGAATATGGTATCGCTAAGGATTCCTGCAATCAATGAACAAGCAGTGCCTTCTAGTGTCAGCAGCTCGTCGGATATATGGCAGTGTAATGTATTGCTGCTGTGGTATTTCCTGATTTCCTGATTGTTGCACTAGATTTTCTTCTGCAATTTCAATTTCAGACAAAACCTGGTGGTTTGCAAGCTCCCAGCAGGCGTGGCACAAATAATCGGTGTCCATAATCTAAAAATAAGTATTTACAATTTATTTTTTACTGAATTTTCGATTTTAACTGACTAAAACAATTAAGAAATTATGAAAATAATAGCCTGTAACTTACGTTTTTAGGATATGTCCACAGCCTTATAACTCTCATAAAATGTTCACTTTCTGAAGATAGATAATGCCGGTTTTCTGCAGAAAGCAGCTGTATGTCACAGTTCACACAGCAATCTTCGATTTCCTCATGTTGAGGGCTTTGGTGTGGCGATACAGCCATATCCTCATTTTCGGTGTTAGTTCTGCGACGCAATATTCTTTGAGCTCGTAGCCAACATGGCACACATGCTTCATCAGTAGGAGTAAGCTTAAACAATAATTAATACAATCAATTATAATCCTTGATGCAACAGAAGAACTTCTAGATAAGCTCGAACGCCTGCAGAACCTATGCATCCGCTTCATTTTCGGCCTACGGAAGTACGACCACGTGTCGGAGTTCCGGTTGCAATTGAAGTGGCTGCCTATTCGGCAGCGTCGGGACTGTCATTTGTTGTTCATTATCTACTTTATTCCATCCTTCATAACCCTGTTGCTCCCATCTATCTCCGTGAACGCTTTGAGTACCTGGTGCCCAGTGGCAAACCTTGTCGCACGGCTACATCTCTTCTTCTTAGGACTCCTTCCCATACTTCCAGCCGCTATGATGGTTCATTTTCTGTACGCGCAGTACGCCTTTGGAATTCCTTACCACATTCTATACGTGAGAGCTCGTCATTGAGTATTTTGAAGAGCAGAACTAAGAATCACTTCTTATCTCTGTAACTTATGTATATATAAGGTATGTAGGTTTATGTAGTTTATTAAATGGATATATTTTTATAAGGTATCGTATGTAATTATTAGTGTGTATTTTATCAATATATTTACCCGAAAAGGTACATAATTACAATAGTTTGTTGTACACTGCCTATACCCATAATTTTGAAAATCTGTCTTTACTGATGGTTTGCTGGAAGAAAATTCAATAATGAATTAAGCTCGCCTATGTACATGCCTTTTCTTTTTGTAACTTCTAACTTATGTATTTATTTTCTGTGTACAATAAAGAATAAGAATAACTAAAGAAATAATATGAAAATATTTTCATAAAGACAAGAAGTGTATTTACTTGACGGTGACGGACGGTAAATAATTGCAGCAAGTTGTTGTTCTTCAACAGTACAGCTTTCTCTCAGTACTAAACGACTTCTGCTTCTCATAATGCAACGTCCACATCCAACGCAAACATTTTGATGTCCAACTTGTCTTTCAGGTGCAACTTGGTTAGTTGCATCAGTTGCTAATTCCCAACAAGCCTGGCATATGAAGTCAGCATCAGTTGTCTGCAAGTAACATAATTATAAAAAAACCTGTTAGCCTCTGTGACACTCTGGATAGCCTCATCAATCACACACATAGAGGTTGAACACACCACTGTCATGTGTTTGTGTAACTCATTGGGGTATCTTTAATTAAAGTAGTGTCCAGTTATAATGATGGCTAAATATCAAAAAGAAAACATAATGTCATACAAAGTGGAAGTCATACCAAGCAACTTTACATAAAATAAACAATAATTACATTTTTAAGTATGTTAGGTATATAATTGGCACAGTAGAGAAAATCTAGTCTTAGAATAATAGATAATACATAGCTAGTCAATAAAACCAAACTAATAAGTAGATTTTACTTTAACTATCATTTGCTAATAAGGTCAGAAAACACCTTGAGGAAATCTTGGGACCCCATAGGAGAATAAAGTTTAATCACTGTTACTAAGGACATACTTTGTAAGAGTGTGATTAAACCTTATTCTCCTGTATAGTACAATCTATTTATTAATGTGCTTTTATTTACAAGCTTTGTATTATAATCTATTTTACTAAGAATAGAATTATTCTATTTGTTTTCTAATAATTATATACCTTACTTATTTAAACATGTAATGCTTTGTATGACTTCCACTTTGTATGACATTATGTTGTCATTTTTCTCTCTTTCCGACCTGTGTATCAATTTTTTTCATTTGCGTTTAGTTATACAAACTTCATATTATGAAGTTTGAGGGAGTTGAAAGTGGTGTAAAACGAATATTGCTGTAGTTGTTCCGTAACCCGGTCTCTAGGGGAGGGTGGTGTAGTGGCAACAAACACAGTATAAAACCTACTTTCTACAAATTCTCTATGATAGTGCGTGACGTTTAAAAAAGATATTATACTTCAGAATGAAGTCAGAGAAAATAAAATAATTTTACATGTTAACTCGCTTCTGATTTTCTACTCCTTCTACTAATTTAGTAGTCTCACTAAATTGGTGACTCCTACTAAATTGCCTTATTAACTAAATATTCGGTCAGTGGGTATTCTTAGCCATTATTTTAGATATTATCTGAATATTTTTACTCACCTCGCTTGGATAAGTCCATAACCTTACAATATTTAGAAGGCTTTCGTCTGAAAGACGATGACGCGGTCTCGTCAACCGAAGTTCGCAATTAACGCACCGAACGTTAGGAGGCGACATATTTTATAATAACAAATAGCCCTGTCTCAAAAAAGTGCAAAACAAACACAAACAAGACAAATCACAGATGACAGTTGTCAGAAATGCGGATGCGCGTTGTTTAATGTTGCCAAGTAAAAACTGTAAAAACTAACGATATGTTATGTTTTCTTTAATAACTGAAGAATATAGTTTTTAGTTAAGATTGGAATACTGCGATCGCATTAATGTGTATTAGTATAAAAAGAAAAATGTGCACATGCTGTTATAATAAAATTATTGTCAGTTTTTAACCATCCAGCCAACATTCATATTCTACTAATTAGTAATATTCTACTGAAAATGGCAATGACTACTTCAACACCACCGTAATCCGTTTAATTATTGCTACTTTTACTTCTGATTTAACAAAATATTTATTTATAACTTTTTTCTTTTTTCCCACAAAATAAAAAAATATTTCAACTAGGAAAATAAACTACTGTACTCGATTTATAAAATGCATATAATTTCGTTTAGGCACGTTTCTTAAATAGAACGACACTGACACTGCCGTTGTTCTTTGTGTTGTCTGGAGACATTAAAAAATGTATAGGTAGATCATGGTTGATGAATCACAAAGGCACCTCCTACTTATTTTATGGAGACATGATAATAAAATGCCTCTTAAAGTTTTCCAACTGAACACTGTTACTTACGGGACTGCATGTGCTCCTTATTTGAGTACTAGATGTTTTTTACCAATTAGCAACCGAATGCGCTTATACGGTGGTATCTCAAGTAATTAAATACGTTTCTATGTGGATGATCTTTTGACAGGCGCATCATCAGAGAGCGGTCTAGCGCACATTAAAGAAACGGTCTCCGCTGTACTTAACTCTGCGGGCTTTCCTATACATAAGTTTCGAACGAATTGTCCTAAAATACTATCGGAAGCTCCGCAGTCTGACGTTTTTAATTTATCCAAGGAGTCTACAGTATTGGGGGTGCTATGGAAACCTAGCTCTGATACTCTGAGGTTTCAAATAATTGTAGACAAACATGAACAAAAAATAACTAAAAGGGTTATCTTGTCGAATACTTGTAAAATTTTCGATCCTGTGGTTTGTTAAATGCATGCACAATTACGCTCAAAATTCTGTTACAAAAATTATGGCAACTTAAATTAGACTGGGATGATGAGGTCCCAAATGACGTTAAAAAGGCTTAAAAAATAAGTCATAAAAAATTTGGATAGACTTTCCTCTTTGTCACTTCCCAGGTTTGTCTTGTGTTCGTCCCTTGTTATCATACAGCTTCACTGCTTCGTAGATGCCTCACAAGATGCATACGCTGCTTGTGTATATTTACGCTCCATAAATAGCGATGGTAAAGTCAGTACGAATCTTTTATGCGCTAAAACGCGTGTCGCACCTTTAAAACCTGTCATAACCATCCCAAGGCTCGAGTTATGTGCTGGTCTTCTAGGAGCACGCCTTACCACAAAAATCTGTGAAGCCTTTCGTTGTAAAAAAAATAGCAAAACGTTTTGGTCCGATTCGACTATAACATTAGGGTGGATTAAGACTCAACCAAAACTTTTAAAACCATCCGCTTGTAACCGGATAAATGAAATCCATGAATTAACCGAAAGGGACTCTCGGAGGCACGTGCCTACTGATGTCAATCCAGCCGATTTAGCTTCAAGGGGGATTAAACCTAGTGTTCTGGTTAATTCTAGGTTATGGTGGAATGGACCCGAGTTTCTGTCTAATCCAGAGTCTGGATGGCCACAACATCAAAATGGGAGCATAGAACTGCAACTACCTGAGGTAAAGGTTCATCACGTCTAAGACCAAAATCTTAAATTTATTAACTTTGAACAGTATTCCGATTCCTTAAAACTACAACGCATATTTGCATACGTTTTTAGGTTTGTTAAAAGTTGTAGAAATCCTTTAAGTAAATCAACAAATTCTCTTAATCAGACTGAACTTCATCAATCTCTTACAAATCTCCTTAAAACCGCACAGCAAGAGTCCTTTGCGATGGAAATAGATTCAATTCATAATAATAGATGCCTTAAACCGAAATCTGATATATTACAGTTATCTCCATTTATTGATAGCGGTGGGCTATTGCGAGTGAGCGGTCGTTTAAAAAACGCTGATCTTAAATATAACACAAAATATCCAATTCTTTTGCGAGCTAACCATCATCTTACAAAAATCATGATGTTAAGCGAACACAAACGTTTATTTCACGCGGGTCCTCAATTGCTTCTTAGCTCTTTTAGGGAACAGTATTGGCCTATTGGTGGCAGAACCCTGGCTAGAAGCATTGTGCGTAAATGTGTTATATGCGTCAGAATGAAGGGTAAAAGCATAGACCCTTTGATGGGTAATCTACCTACTAGTAGAGTATCTGAAGCGTACACATTTCAAGTTACAGGGACTGATTTCGCTGGTCCGTTTATGATAACCAGCATAAAGGGTCGCGGCAGTAGGACAACTAAATGTTATTTGTGTATATTCATTTTTTTTTCTACTAAGGCTGTACATTTGGAAACGGTCAGTGACCTTACTACTCAAGCATTTATTGCTTGTCTTAAAAGATTTATTGCGAGACGAGGTAAACCAGAATGCATTTGCTGTGATAATGGGAAAAATTTTGTCGGCGCAAGCAACGAGTTAGGCAGGACCTTGAAGTTAGACTTCAATTCTATCACTGATTTCGTGGCTAATAGGGGCATAAAGTTTATTTTTACACCGCCATATTCGCCGACGTTTGGTGGTCTTTGGGAAGCCGCTGTCAAGAGTACAAAATTTTACCTTAAGCGTATAGCGGGAAACGTAGCTCTCACTTGCGAAGAGTTAAGTACACTATTTACTCAAATTGAAGCCATCCTAAATTCCCGTCCCCTAGCTCCCTTATCATCTGACCCAAATGATCTGTCCCCCTTAACCCCAGGGCACTTCTTAATCGGGCGGCCTCTAATGTCGCTACCAAGCTCTCAGAATGCAAACACGAAGATACGCACAAGGTACCAGTTAGTGGAACAGCTCCGATGCCAATTCTGGAAAAGATGGAGAAGGGAATACCTGGCTGAATTGCAGCAGCGAACAAAATGGCGTTCTAAAAAGACACTTTAAAGGAAGGAGACCTAGTAAGTTTTAAAGAACCAAACCTACCACCGCTTAAATGGAGACTCGGTCGAGTTCATCAGATTTACCCTGGTAATGATGGAGTTGTCAGAGTTGCTGACTTTAAAACCTATCGAGGCGTCGAGTGGCGAGCCGTTAACAAGGTCTGCCCCTTGCCTGCTACGAGCATCACTGGACCAGTTGAGCTTCCTGAATCTTTGGAAGAAGCTGCAAGTCCTTCCAAGGGTGGGGCGGATGTTAACGCGCGCGCAATGCGACAGAGGGGAAAGACGTGCGGAGGGCAGTGAAGAACCGACGACCGGCCGCTGGGGAACCGGTCGACTCCCACTCCACTCACGGACACACACAGAAAGGATTAAATATTGTACCTTAAATTGTATCTACCTAATAACGAAAGAAATTAAACTATTACAAAATAATACTATACAAGAAAGTCTTTGTTTTTGTACGAAACACTTTTATTTATTTTTATCACGCACAGAGTAAAACTTTGGCTTTATTTATTGAAATAATAATCAGAAAAATGATTAAAGAAAAAATAACAATTATTAACTAAAGATAACATACATAATAACCAAAATATTAGGAATCTTTATTGGCAATGACAATATTTTTTTCAATTTAGAAGTTGAACACACTCACAAACAGGGTAGAAAATCAGTCTAATAAAATGCTTTTCAGAAAAATATTAAGCCATCAGAATTCATCAGATTTCCAAATTAGAATGTATAGCAAGGTCAGTGAACTGTAAAAGGCAGGTATATACAAAATGAACCCAGCATAAAGGATTTTAGTCATGATGGATAAAATGGTTTGAAGAGATGTAGTAAGTAGTTTTATTTGTATATGTCATGAATCGTAAACCGCAATTTACCTTTCATTCAATCAAATCTAATACATGCTGCTAAGAAACCCTTCATGGGCGAGTCCGACGCGCACTTGGCTGCTTTTTTATTTAAAATCCTTTGTGTTGAATCAATTTCTTGTAAGACCACCTTTTACTTTCTACCGATTTGGAAATTGTTTCTAATGTTATGTTGGGGGTTCAAGGGTGGTTTCGTAAGAGAAACAACCGTATCGATCTAGACTTATTTATTGAATGAATCATATTCTAACACAAAATTAATAGGTAGTATAAATGGTCAGTCAGCATATTGGTAAAACATTGTTAAGGAGCATACTGACTAAATAATATAAAGGAACATACACAATAATATTATGACATACTTCATTATTACACTTCACCTCCCGGGGACAAAAAGAAAAATATATATATTGGTAATATATATATATTTTTTTTTTTTAAATGACATAATTTTACAATAAAACTTAATTAAAACTTATTTCTATACATTGCAATGTTAGTACCTAATTATTACATATTTAATTTAAAAATTGATTTTAGTAGCTAAGTCATTGCCAATATGGCCTTGTCCTATTTTTATGTACTAATTCTATTTTGTTATTTTTATTTATTTTTACATTACATCCTAAATCTTCTACAACTAAATAGGGACCTCCATATAAAGCATCTAATTTACGTGTATTTTCATTTTTTAGTAGAATTAAGTCATCTTTTTTATATTTTATTGAATTCATAGTTTTATCATAAATATCTTTTCGTTTATTTTTACTTGTTAACAAATTATTTCTAGCATCGGCATGTGTTAACTGTAATCTATATTTCAGTTGTAATGGATAGTCATCAACATTATACAGTGGTTCTACACAATCAGTTATATTACTAGGTATTCGACAGAGTTGACCAAAAACAAGTTCATATGGCGTGTACTTTGTTTCAGTATGAACAGTATTATTGAAACTAAATGACCAAAAGGGTAACCAATAACTCCATGTATCCGTATGATTACCGCATTGAATTCTTAAAAATGCACCCAAATTTTTGTGAGCATTTTCAAGAGCTCCAATGGACTGATGATGGTAGGCAGTCGATGATAATTTTTCAATATTAAGAATTTTACAAACCTGTTCCATTGTAGAAGAGATAAATTCGGCTCCTCGATCTGTTGCTATTGTTTCGGGAACACCAAATTTTAGTATAAATTCTCTAACAAATGCACCTGCAATGGACACCGTTTCTTTATTTTTTAAAGGAATAGCTTGTACAAATTTAGTTAACTCACACTGTATAGTCAATATATAACAATTTCCATTCTCGTCTCTATCTAAAGGTCCTACTACATCTAAGAAAATTGTTTGGAACGACGTAGAAGCCGTAGTTGTAATTTCCATAGGTTCCTTAATGTAACGAAAGTATTTAGACTTCTGACATTTCGTACATTTTTTTACATAATTTTGGACGTCCTTATTTATATTTGGCCAATAATACCGTCTTTTAATCGTGTTAATCATTCTGCGCACCCCCGCATGACCGCTGGATGGCAATAAATGAAAGTCGTTCATAATAATATTTTTTTCGTCATCATCTGTAATTCTTTTCACACCTCTTAATACACATAATCGTGGTCCGGACCAATTACTAAGTGTGGTTATCTCTTCACAAACACTTTTAATAAATTCAATATTAGTGTTGTTTTTTATTATACATATTTCGTCTATATGTATCATTTCGCAAAATTCACTTAATTTCTGCACAAATTCGGCTCGCGAAAAGTGTGCCTTAAAATCAAGATTTATATATAAGGTCTTTTTAGACTCTATAAACACAAAACACTCTACTTCTTTAGTTATTAAATATTTTTCTCTGTAATATTTTAGCTTACTGCTCTCAACCAAACACATTTCTACAGAATCACACGGTTTTCCTAATATTTCCACAACTCTTGGTTGATCAGGCCAATCGTTAATGGATTTATTAAGAATCGTTTCATCCCCAACCTTTTTTACTTCATTCATTCTCTTCTTTTGCGCTCTGGTCATTACAGCCATAACTTGTTCATTCATACTCTTCAACTCATCAGATGTAATACATACTCTGGACAAAGCATCTGCCACGACATTATCTTTACCTTTCACATAAATTATCTTAAAATTATATTCTTCTAGAGTTAATCTGAATTTTAATAGTCTACTAGAGGGATCTCGCATGCCGAACAAATACACTAACGGTTTGTGGTCGGTCATAATGGTAAACCTATTTCCATACAAATAGGGTCTAAAATATTTGACAGACCATACTATGGCTAACAATTCTTTTTGTATGGTAGGATAGTTCATTTCGGCTTTGTTTAATGGTCTACTAGCATAAGCAACTGGTCTTAAATCTTTGTTACACAATACAGATCCGATAGCCGTGCCTGAAGCATCTGTCTGTAAGATAAATTCGTGATTCTCAGAGAAATCGGGATATTGTAAAATAGGTGAAGACATTAGAGCACCTTTTAAAGTTTCAAATGCGTTTTGACATTCTTTTGTCCATAAAAATGGTACATTTTTGCGACATAATTTATTCAAAGGTAGTGCAATATCTGAAAAATACCTAATAAATTTACGGTAATAATTGCAAAAAGCTACAAATCGTTTTATTTCATCGACTGATTTTGGAACTGGGTATTTCTCTAATACTCTTGTCTTTTCCGGATCAGGTAAAACACCTTTTTCAGAGACTATGTGACCCAAATATAAAATTTCCTTCCTTAAAAACTCACATTTCGTTGGATTAAGCTTTAAATTGACTTTTCTGAGTCTTTCCATTATACTTATTAAATTTTGATTATGACTAGACAAGTTTCTTCCAAATACAATTAAATCATCTTGGTACACTAGACATTTTTCGTATGTTAATCCGGACATTGCTACAGACATCATACGGCTAAAGGCGTTAGCACTAGTTTTGAGGCCCATTGGTAGGCGTTTCATTGAAAATTGGCCTGTATTTGTGGTAAAGGCTGTTAATTTACGAGAATTAGGTTCTAAACTTACTTGATAATATCCTTGGTGTAAATCAAGGTGAGTAAAATAAATGGCACCGGATAAAGAATCTAATATTTCGTTAATATTTGGTAAGGGAAATTTATCGTTACAAATAACTTCGTTCAATTTTCTATAATCTATGACTAGACGCCATTTATTTTCACTTCCTTTGCTACTTTTCTTAGGCACTAATAAAATTGGACTTGACCATTCACTATTTGTCTCTTCAATAATATCATCTTGTAACATTTTATTAATTTGTCTAGCTATCTCTGGTTTTAATGCCTGTGGTAATCTGTAGGGCTTTACGTAAACTGGTGTTGAATTTGGCTTAATGACTATAGACTGCTCATAAATATTTGTCGTAGTTAAATTGTCGCCATCTAAGTAAAAAACATCTGAATACTTAGCGCATATTGCCTCAATTGACTGTTTCTCCTCTTTGTGTAAATAATTTAAATTTAATTCAGATAATAAAGTTTTAACTCTTGTAACATTCAAGTTATTTTTATTAAATGTACATATATCATAAGTATTCAGTGGTTGTAAAGTAGGGTTAAAGGATTCTAAATCTATGTCTCTATCGCTAACATTTAATATCTTAACTGGAATCCTGTTATTTCGTACCTTTGTTATCGTATTTGCCAGAAAAACATCCTTTGTTAGCTCTCTTCCACATACAACTACCTCCTGATTACAGCTTTCATTCACAAAAATAAAATGTATGGATTCAGAACGTGCTGGTACTACAATAGAATTTTTGTTTCTGTCGCTTTCTTCTATAAAATGTAAATAATGTGTTTTTCCGTAACTAGTAAGGGATAAAATATTTGTATCTAAATTTATGTTAGCATGAAATTTTTCTAAAAAATCTAAGCCTATTATTCCATCAGCTTTTAATGGTAATGAGTTAAAAACTAGAAAGTTATGTTTAAATAAGACATTATCGTGTTTTAAAGTTAAATTTACAGAGCCTTGAGAACGGCACTGGCCGCCTATTCCATTAATTAGAGTATTATCGCTTTGTATTGTCACATTTTTTGGCAAAGTATTACTTTTAATTACTGATAATGTAGCACCCGTATCAACCAACCAATAATAATTAATATTTCCAATATAAAAACTGACGTACTTTGCATCACCTTGGTAGGATAATACAAAGTGGTTAATCTCGAAAAAACTGATTGGTTACATTGTCGTTTTGGCCGCATTTTTGTGTATCCTCCGTTTTATGGACTGGATACATATTTTGGCCTCGCCTTTGGCTGATGTGGCCTCTGGAGCCTCTATTACCTCGCTGTTGGTTATTAAACGAGCGGTAATTCCCTTTATAAATACTATGAAAACCTCGACCACGATTAAAAGAAGTATTATAAGCTTGCTGTCCGCGAGAATAATTATTATAATATTGACTACGAACAGTGCCTCTTTGGTAACCCTGAGAGGGTCTCGTTTTAGAACGAAAGTGTCCATTTTTAGATGCATGCAAAATGTTACCTGACGACGATGGTTGACATGAAGACACCTCCTCGTCCTTAGCAGCTTGGATGGCATCTTTTAGACTAGTGAAGCCGCGTGCGGACACTATGGTGCTCAGCTTCGTGTTACGCAGACCGTCTGAAAACCGTTTTATAGCAAACGTTTCATTCAAGGGTTTTAATAATTTAAATGCCTCCGATTTGCCATCTGCTTGAGCGATTGTCAGTTCAGTGAACAACTTTTCTACGTCACCGCCATAGTCCTCTATCGATCTGGAACCCTGATGAACATTTTGTAGCTGGGTTTGCAAGGCTATAAAAGACTTCTTTGGTAAAAGATATTTATTTAAATCGGTAACTAATTCTTTTATTGTGGTATAGGTCCCAGAAATACGTAACTTAGCGTTATCATTAAACCTACTTTTTAAAATGAAAGTGATCAATAGGGCCTTACCTTTATCATCAATCATATCGCCATACATTTCCACGGAATCTATCAATCGCCTAGTCGTCGCGTCGCTACCGTCCATAACTGGAATCAAGCTACACGCTACCTTAAGGTCAAACTCCATCTTTGATAAGTCTAGCCTATCGGGAAAAATACACAATTTATTTATTTCCTCGTACTTCCTTTTTATCTTTTCATAAATTTCTACTACCAATGGTAGGTCGATTTCCTTACTGTTTTTTAATATTAAATACAATTCACAGCATTTTTCAAAAATATTTTTCGATTCTAATAACTTATTTGTAACAATATTACCCTTATACCTAGCTTGCCCCTTCTTAACTAGATAATTTCTAATTCCTACCAAAACATCATAATTTTCTAATAAACTATCAATCATAATTCATATAATCTAAAAATATAACAACATTCTAATTATTACGACACTTAATTGGATCGACAAACAGAAAACATATTGCGAAATGACCAACGCTGCATTTCAGTTTCCGGACGGCCTCACATTACTGAGTCACAATGCACGATTTTAGAACAATTAGGTAAACGCTATTTACTAAAGAAATGTATTGGAATGATGTGTGGAATGTAGATACATTACGATTGGTTAGTAGTACCTTCTTCAGTTCGCCCTCTTATGGAAGCCCTTATCCTTTGAATTGCACGGAGCCCAATTTCCTCCTGTATCCACGCGCGATGACAATTTCGGTAGACTCGTAGACCAATGTATAGTGCGACGATTGCGAGTATGGCAAAGACGACGTACATCACCACGCTAAGTCTCTCCACATTGCCACTAATGTCCCTCAATTTGGCATCATTATTTCCGGCTGCATTTTGATTTATGAAAACTTCTTCTTTTTGAATACCCGAGCGACACATTTTAGTATATTATTGCAGCTGAAATTAATGCTTAAGCAGGGTCGCCATGTTATGTTGGGGGTTCAAGGGTGGTTTCGTAAGAGAAACAACCGTATCGATCTAGACTTATTTATTGAATGAATCATATTCTAACACAAAATTAATAGGTAGTATAAATGGTCAGTCAGCATATTGGTAAAACATTGTTAAGGAGCATACTGACTAAATAATATAAAGGAACATACACAATAATATTATGACATACTTAATTATTACACTTCACTAACTTAGCAATATGGTGGAAACGAATGCTTAAATATTTCTCAATAACGCACCGTATTAAATTAATTTTATGTTCGTGCCCAGCATATTCATGTTTTGTCTCTAAATTGATAAAAATCTGGTTGTTTCCAACGAATTTTTTCAATATATTCAATAAAATAATTCGATGTTGATTTTCTGGGGTTATTGTAATTTTTTCAATTAATAATTTTCGTACAACTCTCAGAGAGATCTCAAAGAGATCCTTTGAAGGGAAGCGAAGGCCGCCTTTATTTTTCAAATCAATTAACTTATGAAAATAAAGTTTCTCACCAGTCTGCATTGAATGTACATTTAGTGCATTTTATGACTTTAATCAAATAGCGCACCGTACTCCCAGATATGTAGCCAATTATAATTATTTGGTAGTCATTATAAGCGTTGTCATGCAAGCGACTGGCCAAATCAACCGATTTATTAACAACCTCACGAAGAAGTTGCAACGAAGAATTTTCATTGCTTTCTTCTTCTTCATGTCTATATAACGATGAAGTGCTATTTATAATTTGAGTTGTTGAAGTACAATTAAGTATTGCTATATTTTCTAAAGGGACGCAATTACCTTTTGCAAGACATTTTAGTTCTAAATGTGCCAGTATTTTTCTGTAGTTACTCGTACCTTTAAATTGTCTTACGTTAGGGTTATCATTAAACCCTCCATGCATCCTGATAGACGTAAATAAAATGTCAATATGGTCCTGACTTAATTTATAAGTAGGTAAATAAATTAGTCTTTTTTCAGATTCTATGTACTTCTTATAAAGCACTTTTAAACTTTCAATATTAATTAATGTGCCTGTTCGCGCACCTACCAACTATATTTTCAAACGCATGACGTCACACGCCGGATGGTGCTGCCGCGAGTGAGTGGCAAGCGGAGGAACTATCGCGCCGTTGGGAGAAACCCCCACCTGCGCCTGAGACGCCATATTAAAAGCCTTTTCGATTGTAGACTAGCTACCGGTCACACGCACATGTATTTTCGTTATTATTCATTATTTGTACTCGATCAATAAACATATTGAAACTCAATCAAATAAAAACGCTAATTGAAGACGCCCCGAAGTCCCCCGTTACTGAACATATGGACCTTTGAGCCTGGATATACGAAAGAAGACGACGACATCGGTCAGATCAACGGTTAGGTCTTCGATCCCGTCTATTCCCGTTTCAATCGGTGTGTGTGTGAACCGTGTTGCTTTCATATTTCAAATTAGTGTGATTGCCGTTGTATTACCTATTCTTGCCGTACGCTGTGCGGCGCGGTGTCGCGACCGTTTGACCTCTGCGTCCACGTGCCATTACTATCCTGGAAATTGAACTGTAAGTACCGCATTTCACTCTCTTAACAAGCCGTTATAATGGGTGGTGAAGATAATTTAGTGCCTTCTGCTGCTAGCAGATCCGTTTCTCCCAAACCGAATCGGTCAAGTGACCTCGTTGACCTTCGCAAGCAGCGTGGTATTTTACGGGGTAGATTAACCCAATTTAAAAAATATTTAGATAATTTTAAGATTTACCCTTCTAATCTTCAATCAAAAGAGATTAAACTCAGAATTAGTGCAGCGAAAGAACATTTTAATAGTTTTAATAATATAGAAAATCAACTTTACTTTTAGTCTCCTTCGAGCACTCGACGAGTTAGCAGCCCTTGAGAATGGTCCGTGGAGGACCGAAACACGTGTTGTGGTATCGTACTGGCGCATGTAATTTGCTTTTTATATTGTCCTTCTTGCATGTGCACGTTTTTGCGGGCGGGAGGGCGGTGCAAATTGCATCACAGCATGATTAAACTGACAATTAGCGGAATTAACACTAAATATTGATTTTGTATTTTGATTGTTATGGATTTCCGCAAAGTAACGCCCGATTCCATTACCTATTCGTCGAGTCATTTGAGTCACTTTATTTCAACGCGTTATCTATAGCAGAAAGTTTGGTCGAAGGTAGCGGGACTGTTACATGCTCCTCATCTACGCAAAAGTCTAATATCAAACTGCCGGAGATTAAATTGGCCGTTTACGATGGCTCTTATGACAATTGGCTGGAGTTCAGAAATTCTTTCATTACCATGATACATAAACGTACAGATCTTGATACAATACAAAAACTGCATTATTTACGCTCGGCGCTTAGTGGTCCAGCGAAAGAAGTCATTAGTGCACTAGACTTTGCCGGGGAGAATTATCAAGTTGCCTGGGACTTACTAGAAGCGCGATATCATAACACTAGACTACTAGTTCATAACCACGTTAAGGCACTATTTTCAATTATTTCAATTAAAAATGAGTCAGCGACACATATTAGGAAACTTATTGATATGGTTAATAGAAACCTTCGCGCTCTTAATACACTTAAGGAACCCACCGAATCTTGGGATACGTTGATTATTTATCTGGTGGTCTCGCGACTCGATTCAGCCACTGAACGCGGATGGGAACATTATTTAGGTATTATTTGTTCCGCGCCAGAAAAGAAGGTTACTTTAGAGGATCTACTTACCTTTCTAAAATATAAAGCGGATACGTTAGATATGATAAGTGCGAATAAGTTGCAAAATAAACAACCTACTGTTGAGCATACAAATAAAAATACAAATGTAAATAGAAAGTCACATAACGTATCTATGCATAGTTTCATAGCTAACACAGGCAAAGGTAAATATACAACTACAAACGTTAGTAAGCAAATGACTCACGCATGTCCATTTTGTAGCGGTAATCATTACATTTATACGTGTTTTAAGTTTTTAAACTTATCAGTTAAGGATAGGTTAAAATTCGTAGATAATAAATTATTATGTCGTAATTGTTTACGTTCGGGACATAATATTGCAGATTGCAAGTTCAGTTATTGTAAACAATGTTCTCGTAATCATAATTCTTTACTTCACCCAGCCGACATGAATGGCATGGATGCTAGTGTGCGTAGCGAGCGATCAGCTGAATACAACGCAGCCGACAACACGGTCGTAGGTTCATCGAGCGCTATGCACTCTGTAGCTATAGATACGTATCATCATGCGGAATCGTACGGAAGCGCATTCAACGATCCCGCGCCTCAAACTATAGGTACATTGCAACCGGTGTTATTTTGTACAGCGTTGGTGGAGATAGAAGACTCAAATAAGCGGAAATTACGGCTAAAGCCTTGCTGGACAACGGTAGCCAACATTGCTTTATCACCGATAAATTAAGACGATTGTTAAACGCGCCTTCCTTACAGTCCACAGTTCAAATTTGTGGCGTTGCACAGTCTGTGACGCAATCAAACCATACATGCGATATAACCATCCCAACTAGCAATTTTCTCTTGTAGATGTGCTGATTTAAGAACTAAGGTGTTACAACTGACTTACATGTGTCTTGACTATGACAGAACATCTTATAAAAGCATGATTCAAGACGTTTTGTACTTAAAGAGTACTAACACTTAGTACGTGCTCTTATAGATGTATATAAAGAATCGTTGTAACACATCTATCAGTACAGTTGACTTACAAGCGCATTTTTACAGAGCAATTGCTCTTGAATATTATTTACACTTAAAAAAGCATCTTAAAAGTACATTCTTTCTTAGTAGAGTCTGCATTGAGTGGTTTATAACACTTATGATCTTAATAAACTTTTGCATAAAACTACTATGAAACCAACTCGTTCTAAGTCGTGTAAATTGTCTTCTCTGAGTCAAATTAAAGAGAAAGCGAATAATAGTAGAGCTCTATCAGACTATTTGGTCTTATGGAAGACTTGTGAACACTTTATTAAGAATGTCGGCCATTATATTCATGTAAACAACGCTAAGTGTTTGTAACACTAACAGTTAACTATGGAGTTTGAAAAATGGAACAAAATTTAAAAGAAGCGGAGCATATAGAAATAAAATAAAACAAAAATACACAAAATCACAAATAAAACTACTTACAACTACGATAAAAAACGATGGAGCTAGTAAATCGGTCGATGGTTCCGTAGAAAAACAAGAAGATAGCAGCTCTGAAGATTTTGAACTGGCAGATTCCAATCTTAATTCTAGTTCTGTCGATAGCGATGAAAGTGAATGTGAAACAGATGGAACGGATTATGAAAAAAATACACGATTTCGTGAAGAAATAAAAATGTGGGCTGTACAGAATAATATACCACACTCGGCGTTCAATGAACTTTCTGAGATTATTAATAAAAGAATCAAGCACATACTACCCAAAGATGCCCGAACTTTGTTCCAAACAAGTGGACAAAATATACAGATAGACACAATAGGGGCAGGGCTTTATTGGCATAACAGCTTAAGAAAACAGTTGGAAAAACTTTGTGAACACGAACTTATTTCTGTTCCCAATAACCTTTCACGAAATATTAATATTGACGGCTTACCTCTTTATAATAGCTCTAGACAACAATTTTGGCCAATCCTATGTAGTATTTCGGAAATTCCATGCTCTCCATTGGTGGTAGGTACGTGTGAGTCGTAAGTCTTTTCGCCACAAAAATATGAACTTGACTCAAATGTTCGCATATTTGTTGGTGCCATTATATTTCTAAAAATTTAATTTACTTCCAGGTATATATGCGGGAGATAGTAAACCATCTGATTTGCAAGCTTTCTTGAATCCTTTGGTAACAGAATTAAACGAAATTATCAACAGTGGTGTAACCCTTAAATCAAAAGGATCGTCTACTTTAGTTCCCGTAAAAATCAGAGCTTTCATTTGCGACTCCCCAGCCAGAGCATTTATTAAAGGAGTAGTAAATTTCAATGCCAAGCATGGCTGTCTCAAAATGTACTGTGTTAGGTGAATATTCACCGGTGTCTCGAACTGTCACATTCCGAGAATTTGACTGTCCTAAAAGAAACGACAGTGATTTTCGGTCAAAAAAAGACGAATAACACCATAAATTGGATTCTCCGCTTCTAAAACTTAATATTGATATGGTTGAAGACATTCCTGTGTGTGATTCACTCCACTTGATTGATCTTGGCGTTATGAAGCGTTTGTTGATCGGATGGAGGGATGGCAATATAGGTAGATACCTTACTAAGTGGTGTTCCAGAGATATCGAAAAAGTCAACAATTTTTTGTCCAATTGCCGCATGCCAGATGAAATTCACAGATCTGTTAGAAAAATCGACGTTTTAGCGCACTGGAAAGGATCCGAGTACCGCACTTTTTTTTATATTTAAGTATTATAGTACTCCAAGACACCTTAGCAACACAAGCGTATTTTCATTTTTTGCATTTGTTTTGTGCATTTACAATTTGCTCAAATGAGAAGCATTTTCAATTCCTCTCCATAGCAGAAAAAATGCTGAAGCACTTTATTGAAACTTTTAAAAATATATATGGAAAGGACTATGTATCAAGCAACATCCACAATTTGACACATGTTGTTGACGAAGTTAGGAGATTTGGAAGATTACAAAGTTTCAACGCTTATCCATTTGAGAATAAACTACAGATAATAAAAAATTTGATTAGGCAAGGAAATAAGCCACTTCAACAAGCCGCACGAAGATTGATGGAAAGGTCTGATTTAGAAATTTTACAGGTTGATCAGGATCAAAGAAGCTATCCATTTATCAAAAAGAGTCTAAGAAAAGGTACATCTAAACGACTTTGTTTCGACTCCTATATACTCTCGGCAGAAGAACCAAATAAATGGTTTCTAAGTGAGGAAGGCTACGTTATTGAATTGCACTCGATACATTCCAAAAATGAAGATGGTTTCAAAAACATTTTAATACACGGATATCGTATTGAAAATATATGTGACGTATTTGAAGAGCCTCTGAAGTCTTCGTTCTTGTCTATGGGTGGCGCAATAGAACGTGCATTTTTAAAATAATTATTAAAAAATAAATACAAAAGGTATAGTTAAAATAAAACTAAGCAATTATTAAGTGATAACTGAAGTTTATTTTTTAAAAATAACATCATCTAAATGATGACCCTCTCTACGTTGGCACTCCTCTAACCGCAAACGGAAATTACCGAAAACTTTCTTAAGTAGTGCTGGTGTGATTGCTGCCATTTCACCACGAATATTCTCCTTGAGCTGACTGATGTTTCTCGGATTATTGGTGTAGACTTTGTGTTTGAGGTATCCCCACAAAAAAAAGTCAGGAGGCGTCAAGTCTGGACTGCGCGGAGGCCATGGGATATCACCTCTTTTCGAAATCAGTTTGCCAGGGAACATCTGCTTCACAACCGCCATGGAGTCATTTGATGTGTGACTGGTAGCTCCGTCTTGTTGGAACCAAGTCCTAGAGTTCTTTATTCTTGAATTTTCAAGTTCTGGGGCCAAAAAACCTTCCAACATCGCAACACAGCGTTCGGTATTAACAGTGATGTTTTGCCCCCGTGCGTTTTCAAAAAAATAAGGACCAATTATTCCTTTGGCAGAGATTGCGGCCCAAACTGTCACTTTAGGGCTATGTAACGGTTTTTGATGTTTGAGTCTGGGATTCTCACTATTCCAATAACGACAATTTTGGCGGTTTACGAACCCATTCATATGAAAATGTGCCTCATCAGAGAAAAGGATGTTTTCAAAATTTGAAAACCGATTGAGCATTTCATTAGCAAATGTGAGCCGTGCTATGAAGTCAGAGTCTTTCAATTCTTGAGTTAATTGCAGCTTGTATGGATGCAATTTAAGATCCAAGTTTAAAATTCGTTGCAAACTTCGTCGCGATATGTTTAGGACAGACGATCTCTTGCGAGTAGACATTTGTGGATCTTCTCGTACCGACTGCTTAACACTCTCAATATTGTCTTCGGTCCTAGATGTGCGTGGACGACCTTTTGCGTGTGGTTTAAACGTCGATCCAGTCTCTTCAAACCGCTTTATCCAGATTTTAATTAAATTAGCACTCGGAGCCTCCCTAATTTGCCGTACACCATACTCAGAACAAAATAGTCGCCTGACAACTACGTACGAACGAGAGTTTTCGTAAAATGCGCGCACGCAAAATGCGCGACGCTTCCCGTCGAAGTGACTCATAGTGACTAAAACTTCATGAACCGCGCTACCCAACGATATCGGTCTCCCCTCGCCCACGCCCCTTCTACCCCGCAAAAAAAATGATGCAATATGCACGTTCTATTGCGCCACCCTGTATAAAACTGATAGTAACAAAAAAAAGAAAATTAAGGTAATTTATAAAGCCTCAAGCGTGAAATGCAAATTAGTTAAAATTGAGCACAACTCTGTATTATTTTTCATACCTTTATTACATACTTTTTAAAATAAAACCAAAATAAAATATTATTTCTTTTTAATTTCACAATCAAATCAAATATTCATATATTATTTTTACTAAATAATCATATTATACTCATCACGTAGTGTAACTAAAACCCCGTCTGATAGAAAACCATTTCGAGATATTTACTGATCACTGACATGTAGGAAAACTTCTACTCACTTCAAATACAAACTATAATTTATGAGTTTAATTATTGTATTATAAAAAAGTAGTCCGAATCAAAATTTGCATACTAAATAAAAGGCGGAGCATGTAGTACCTGGTACCTATGTAGTACCTTGTACCTGTTGTATTTTAAGATCTGTACCACCATGTTTCAGGCAAATAAATGAATTATTGTTATTATTATAAAAACAAAACAAAAAACTTAAACATGAAATCTGACTACTGTCAAAATAACTCTTCACTAATCATTTTGTATTCATCGTTGTGGTTTACAAGTAACATCTATAAAGTAACTAAAAATATAAAAATGTAGCGTAAATAATATACGTTTTTAATTATTAATTAATAATGAAAAACGTATATAAACATTTTGTTTATTAACAATAGCGAAAAACGTTTTTCTTTTATCAGTGCCCATGTCGTTTGGACTGGTGCTTTTGATGCCATCGAGGATACGACCTTATTTATAGGTACCTATTCAAATAGAGATTACCTACATGCAATGAAATCTATTAATTATTAACGTGTATATGTGTGTTGTGTGTGAGGATGTGTGCGTGTGTGAGTATGAGAGAGAGAGATAAATTAACACAGGGAACCTTCTTCCTCTTCACCAGAAGTATTTTCAATAAATGACGCTATTGATGGTCCTGCCATGTAGGGTTCTTCAAAGAAGTTGTTATCTCTTTCTTAAACTTTGCTAGAACGGTCGGAAGTGGTGGCATTACTGTTGACATTTACTTTTTGGCGATGCCTCGCAGTGGATGTTCTTAAATGTTTGCTATTAAGGCGTTGACGTGAGTTTTTGAGTACGGTCTTTATAAATCTCTCACAGTCTGGCTTTTTGAATTCAGGATCGGACTCATGACATACAGCAAATAATAAATTGAAAACATTTGTGTAACTTTTAAGGGCAATTTTGGTCTGATCCGTTCTCGATCCACCTGCCCAGGAACAACTTGTTAAAAAGTTTCTTTGAAAAAGTATATCAATTAAAGCATAGGCGTTACTGATGCCTCTATTTTTGCCTTTGCTACAAACAATTTCTATTTTGCTAATCAGTCTTGACTTGAAATCCGGATCTTTTAATAGTATTTCTAAATTTAAATTAAAATTGTCCCGTGTGGTGTCCGGACATAAAGAATAGCACCACCCCTCTTCTGTCAATGGGTGTCGTAAAAGGCGACTAAGAAAAATCAGGTGATCCCCAATGCACACTAGTCTGCTTGATCATGATAGGCGTTCAATATCCATTCGTCATCATGATCATAACTGCAGCAGGGTAATGCGAAGCACCTTAAGGGCGTTTACCAGGATCCATATAGTGGTTTACGGCTTTTCACTGCATCCCTAACTTTGCCGATCGTATTGGTCTACCAGTCCATCGGACCACAAAGGAAGGGACGAGAGAGTGGATTTGTACCTGCGCAACTGCTTGTCCACTATAATCCAATTCACGCGCAAATGACCCTAGATATCTACTTCCGGATCTGAGAATATTATAAGCCCTGCGGCGATGGGGTGCTGGTGGTGGGGCTGAGGTATCGATGTACTGAGGCTTTAGTCAGCATCCTGCACGTAGGCGGCCAGCAGAGAGTAGTCGCTCCTGGAGTCGATTGAGTCGGGACTCCGGGTTCGGCAGCACAACTGGTGATAAAGCAGCCCTATTTAGGATCGCTCTGCTTTCCTCTACACAGAGGAGGGGCCTAGAAAAGGTGGCCCAAAAATAGTCCGTCTCACCCATTATCCAGTTGCCAAACCGCGGGCACATGGACATCGATAAATTGCGGTCGAAATAAACAGAAGCCATTTAATTATAATAAGATACCAAACCAACGACTTTGCATCGCTACATGGAACGTACGGACTCTAAAAGACAACGACCGTAATTTATGCCCAGAGAGAAAGACTGCTCTCATTGCAAGAGAGTTGGCTCGCTATAACATAGACATAGCTGCAATAAGTGAAACCAATCTGGCTGATAGTGGAGAGCTTCGTGAACACCTAGGAGGCTACCCCCTATTACTGGAGCGGACGTCCCGCCGGTGAGAGAGCGAGCAGTGGTGTAGGCTTTGCTATTCGCAATAGTTTGGCTAGAGATCTGAGTGAATTACCGAAGGGTATCAATGACCGCCTAATAACTCTACGCCTTCCGTTATCTAATAACAAGTACGCCCACCTCATAAGTGCTTATGCCCCCACCCTGCCTTCACCGGATGAGGATAAAGAGGTATTTTACCAAAACTTGAAGCGAACCCTAGAGACCATCCCAAAGTGTGATAAGGTAATTTTGTTGGGTGATTTTAATTCTCGTGTCGGCACCGATTATGCAACTTGGAGCGGAGTCCTCGGCAAACATGGAGTAGGGAAATATAATGATAATGGACTAAGGTTATTGTCTTTATGTGCTGAATTCGATCTAAGCATTACGAATACATGCTTCCGACTTGCCGAGAAATACAAAACCTCGTGGATGCACCCAAGATCTAAGCACTAGCATCTTTTAGATTATGTCATTGTACGCCAAAAAGACCTCCGTGACGTCCTCATAACGAGGGTAATGCGCAGCGCTATTGGCTGGACTGATCACCGCACATACGGGTATTTGATACAAAAAACTGGCCAAAACCTTTTTTTGGTAATTTTGGGTCAATTGTGCCTCCTAATTATTTTTCATATTAATTTTAGTATAACCCAATCATTTCTATACCCTTTTCTCCAAAGGGACTTACGTGTGAAATAAAATCGAAATAAAATAAAACATTATTTTCTATTTCAAGCATTATGGTGATTTATTTGTACAATAACTAATAAAAAAAGCATTTAAAAATACACAATGATTTAAAAATAACGCTTACTTTTTACATAACCTTACAAAATACATAAATGAAAAGCTATGTACAAACTGTAATTTACATCGAAATAAAAGTTAAATATACATTTTCTTGTAATATTTACAGAGAAACTTATACAGCTAATATTCGTCAGACTCGCTATCGCTATCTGCTTGATCAGTACTAGTGCCCGGGTCAGCATTATCAGTGTCAGTGTCCGCGGGACACTCGTATTCAACTTTAAGAAATTGTAGAATTTCTTGCGATAGTGGTTTCCTGTTCCTTTTGAATTGCATTCTGCTGCTGCTACTAAGAAAGACATCAGAGGTCAGAAGAAGGCGGTTCATGACATCTTGGAGGCAATTCTTTCGCGAAAACTTTCTTGCAAAGTTTTGCCTGTATAGGCGGAAATGTTTATTCCGCGACTCAGCTGCCTCCTCTGATAATTGTCCAATCGGCAAAAGAGCATGTTTGATTACCAAAGCCCCATGACACAAAACTTTATGCAAAGTTGGCGTCATGGGGTGCCAGTTGTATAACTGCACATATAGTTCGGCTGTTGACTTCAGAAACACCGAAAATGTTTCCGTGTCAATAGAGAACCCACTCGAAATAACTTCTAGAATCAACTTGAGGTTCTTAAGGAAGTTTATATCAATCCCTGTTATTGAGGCAGTTGTTACAGGATCGGCAAAGAATCTCCTAGAAGTATTTCCATCGTTAGTATTTCCAAAGCCAGCTTTCGGCACGTCTACAAGCAAGCCCATTTGCTCTCGAAAGGCCTCTTGAATCTCTTTCTTTTTATCTGCCGAAAGCTGCTTTTCCTCCTTGTTAAGCCTCCATTTTTTGATAGGTAGTTTGTAGGCTATATGGAGACATGTTTCGAGAAATCTAATCCGAGCGTGCAATATTGATAGTCCAAATTTGAGCGAGTTCGAATCTATCAAACTTTCGTCGGTTTTAAGATTGTTGAAATCTTTGCTGGTCTGCTTGCATATGTAGCACTTCATTGTTGACGTGGTATTAGTTGCGGCATTGCACACTTTACCATCTACCATTGTAAGCACAAGTGTGTGCGACACCTTTATGACTTTATTGTCAGCCTCAACTTCAGTGGGGTTTATGTTTTGTGCCTGGTTTTCAATGTGTGCTATTTCGGATCGAGTCACTTCATTATTTTCATGCACAAACTGAATCCTTATAGGACGGCAAAATCGGCAAGATGAAGGAGCTGGATTCTGCCACCAAATCTTCAGTTGGCCATTCACATTACTTGTCAGTCGTAGGGGTACTAATGAGCTTATAAAAACATGGGCATCGGAGCCTGACTCATCTTGGAATTTTAGTTTAAATTCTTGTGCTTTCGAGCCATCACATCCCCATTTGCAAATGAGTTCCATATTCTGCCCTTCAATTTCTGTTGCTGTCATTAACACTTTCTGGAGGTACAGGCAAAGGCGTTGAGTGGTGTGGTCAAGAAGATCTTGTAAAGTAATTTCTGCTATCGATTCGGAGACAATAGATTTAGGATAGCACTCCGTTTTCGCTCTCTGTAGGAGAGAATAACAGGGGTATATATCCTCCTGCCCATCTCTTATCACATTATATTGTTTGCGCGTTAGGTCGGCTTCCACGTATTTAATCAGTGCTTGTGTTATCGTTAACTTGCCGCTTTTTGAACTTTTGTCGGCTGAACTTATGATTTTGCGGAATCTAGTGGCTCGTCTCGGAGTCGCTGAAGCCTGTTTTATTATTTGAGACAAATCATTGTTGCCTGCGGCTCGTTCACTCATCACAGCAGCATACGTCAACTCTTCATGCGATATTTCTGATCTCACTTTCTCTGTTTTGCGCCTTTTGCTTCTTTCACTACATTCTTGGAATTCCTTAAGAGGTCGGCCGGGTTTATTGTGTCGCCAAACAGGTAGAGAAATTTTTTCTTTAAGCCATTGTTCATTCGTTTTTCGGAAACGACATTCTTTGTAGCTTGCTGAGGTCCATTTTAGCTTGTAATGATGTTTAAATGATTTTAAGCAATGGCGGAGTACTTTAGTTTTGTCCTCGGGGCATTTGGTCATTTCAATTAGTTTATGCTCAAGAAAGTCCAGTTTTTTATCTAAATTTTTGTAGTCGCACTGTTTTATTACGTTAAACATATCCTCTCTTGTTATTGTCATCGATGACTCATCATAAGGACCTGCCAACAAGAAAAAATCTATGTTAAAATCAAAGAAACACAAAGTGTTGTTTTTTTTTCGAAAAAAACCTATTTTTGTTCAGAGGCTATAATTCATAGGGGCGGAAAGAGGCGGAAGGTTTTTCTCTTGATATGAAATCTAGAAGGTTCAAAGAACACGATTATGTATAAACTTTAGCTTAACTATGTTTATCTCATACTTAATTTGACGAAGGAAACCTATTTTACGTGTTTTTTTTTGCATAAAAATACTCATGACTTTATGGTACAATTAAAGAATGAAAAAGTGATCCTAACAGTAGCACAATAGATTCAAAATAAAGTTCATACCTGTGCCTGAAGATTCCATGATGGTTTTTGGGGTTTGCACTAAACACAACAGTATGATTAGTCTTAAACAGCAATTGAAATTTGCGAGCGCCGAGAAAACAAACGTGTCACTAGCACAACAGATGAGTTCCGACTGACGTTGAGGGCGCATGGAGCGCTCTAGCCCCTTCTGGGTACCGGTTTCTTAATGAATAGAGTGTCCCATTGTTAAAACATAACAAAGGATAGCTGCGCGGTTACTATTGTAAAAATGACTTTTGGCCAGTTTTTTGTATCAAATACCCGTATGTGCACCGTCTTATTAGGTCAAAGATGTACTTGCAACTAAAAGCACCACGACGAGCACCTAACAAAATTCCACATAAACTTGCCTTTTCAAATTTAAAAACATCACCAGAACTGGGTAAAACGTTAGATTTAAAATTTGCTGAGAGTGATCCGCAATTGGAGTCATCTACCATTGATGAGGATTGGAGATCTTTTGCCAAACATCTTCATGCCTGTGCGCTGGATACCCTGGGAAGACCACAGAAAAAGAACCAAGACTGGTTTGACTCATTTGACGGCGAGATAAAAGCGCTAGTTGATAGACATAGGCATGAGTTAAACGTGAAGCCCCCGGATACGCGTAGCAGTAAAGATGGACAACAAAAACTTAGAGCCAAAGTTCGTGAACTGAAGGATCATTGGTGGAAGGAGAAAGCTGCTGAACTTCAGAACTACGCTGATACTCACCAAACTGGTAAGTTTTTCGAGGGTATCCAGGCTATATTTGGCCCAAGGGCAAGAAAAATGGCACCAATATATACCAAAGACAGGCAACACCGAGTTTTAAATAAATCCGATATAATAATGCGATGGACAGAACATTTTCGTGACGTCTTGAATCCTGATGCACTCCGCGCTGATTTGTCATATATAAGTCATCATCATCATTACAGCTAAATAAGTCCACTGCTGGACAAGCCTCCCTCAAGAATCGTCTTGGGGGGATATGCCATAATCGCCACGCTTGGCAGGCGGGTTGGCGATCGCAGTAAGATGGTCATAGTAATCAGAAGGAAGCTGCTGCCCATCCTCTGGTAGATATTCCCTCGGGTCGACTTGTACGCCCCCCACGGGATGAGATGGGGTGATGATATTCTGATTCTGATATTTGTCGCCGTCAACACACAGCTTGCCATATATAAGTACAATGGATGAACTACCAGTTTGTCAAGAATTAGAATCCGCACCGACTTTTGAGGAATTTGCAGAAGCAGTTATGCGCCTCAAAAACGGTAAAACACCTGGAATGGACCACCTTTCAGCGGAAATATACAAATACAGTGGGAAAACTATCTTAAATAAAGTCTACCACCTAGTAAAAAGGGTGTGGGAAAGTGAGGAAGTTCCTCAGGACTGGAGAGATGCGGTAATCTCCAAGTTGTACAAAGGGAAAGGAGATGTCTCCGACTGCAGCTCTATATCACTTCTCTCTAGTGCCGGTAAAATTCTTGCCCACATTATCAATTGCCGCCTTACCAAACTTGCAGAAAAATACCTACCTGAAAGTCAATGTGGCTTTCGTCCTTACCGAGGTACAATCGATGCCATTTCCGTCGTAAGCAACTCCAGGAGAAAAGCTTTGAACATCAAAGGCCTCTCTACATGTGCTTTGTCGATCTAGAGAAAGCATTTGATAGAGTTCCACGTGAGGCTCTTTGGCTTGTCCTCCAAAAGTCTGGATACCCAAAGAAGATCGTCAACATCATACGCCAATTCCATGTTGGCATGGTAGCGCAGGTTCAACATGAGAACGAACTTTCTGAGGAGATCCAGATTACAAGTGGAGTAAAACAAGGCTGCATCATGGCGCACACACTCTTTGCCATTTACTTCGCAGTTGTTATTAGAGACGCCCTGCATTACTGCAGTGACCAAATTCAGCTGAATGTACGGACTGATAAAGGCGTGTTTGATATCTCTAGGTTTAGGGCCAAATCAAAAGTTCAAAGGATCTCTATTCTGGAGATACTTTACGCTGACGATGTGTGCCTCATGTCCGATAGCATGCCGCATCTCCAAAGCTATGTTGATGCACTTCATCGATCGTGCCATCGATTTGGATTGGTAATCAGTGCTTCCAAGACGCAAGTCCTTAAACAACCACCCCGAGGCGGTGAAGCTGATAAAACCAAACTTAATCTAGATGGAAATCCACTAGAAGAAGTCAAACAGTTTAAATATCTTGGAAGTACGATACGGCATGACAACACCCTGGCATCGGAGATACCATCGCGCATTGCAAACGCCGCTGCAACCTTTGGACGGCTTAATGATCGTGTCTGGAAATCCCATGACTTAAAGTTAGAGACAAAGGTCAGTGTTTATAAGGCATTAGTCTTACCTTGTCTTCTATACAGTGCAGAAACATGGTGCCTTTACAAACCAGACATTAGGAAACTGGACACATTTCACCTAAGGTGTCTCAGGTCGATCTTGAAAATTAAGTGGCAGGACCATGTTCCCAACACGGAAGTCTTGCGTCGTTCTCACATGTACGGCATGGAAGCTCTGCTCATGCAGCGTCAGCTCAGGTGGTGTGGTCACGTCCTCCGCATGGAAGACCACCGTTTACCCAAAGCAGTATTTTACTCTGAGATGGCAGAAGGTAAGCGGAAACAAGGTGGTCAACATCTCCGCTATAAGGATGTACTCAAGAGGCATCTAAACGCTTGCGCTATTGACCCTACAGATTGGGAGAGGCTCGCTTTACACAGGTCGTCTTGGCGCTCTACTATTCACAAATGCATAAGTTGTTTCGAAGAAAAGCGCCACAAATCGTTAACTGAGAAACGCCGAGTACGCAAAGGGAAGCCTAAGCCCACCTATATGTATACATACAACATGGCAGGCCAACTTTATTGTCCTAGTTGTGACCGAGTATTTAAAACTAAGTTCGGTCTAGCTAGCCATCTAAGGGCACACCAAAGAAGGTGATTTCGAAGGGTCGCCGTTATCGAAATCGATAAGGAGGACTATATATATATTTCTAAATTTTGCAACTCATTTTCGTTACCTATTGGTTCGAAGTCAGAAATGTTCGAGGCAGATCCCTTTGGCTTACAAGACAGCTTTACAAGTTCTTCAAACTGGGTTTGATGTTCTGCAAATTTTAACAGTAGACGATTCTGATTTTCATATAGTGTTTGCTGATTTTCAGTAATAGTTTTCATATCGCCAGATAGTGTTCTAACCTCTTGTTGTATTTATTCGATTTTTTGCATGATTATAACCAGAGCTTCATTTGTAGCGATGGAATTATTAACAGTAGTCGTATTCTCTGAAAATGGAGCCGGCAATGGTATACTGTTTTCAGAAATGACCACATTTGATATCGAATTTTTATGTTTCATTCCAGTCTGATTTTGAGTAATGAATTCAAAATTTGGAGTTGATGTTAAAATGTTACTATTTGTAATAACTGACTGAGGAGCTTCGGAAGTTACTACAATCATATCATGCAAATTGTGTGAATCCGAAACTTGTGTGATCACATTTTCGTTTACTGACTGGGACACCTGAAAAATTAATAAGGCAATTTAGTTATAAACATAAGTACTTACGGGCCGAAACTATGTTTAGCGGTCGCCCGCACGGTCCCATACAAAAGTGCTCCGTGCACCCGGTTGTGAGAAGTTGCGCCCCGTGCCTGTTTTGCTACGTAGTAATACATTGATGGTCTCTATCGACACGACTACATGCACGCCGCTAAAGTTGAACTAGTGACACTGCGCAGGTAATAATCCGGTTTCTCTGACGGGCCCGAGCACACGACACACGCGCGACGTCACGGTTAACGCAGTTTCGACCCTTGTGTATGTTGTTGTTTTGATAGCTAAGCCAGACATATCATTAAACACAATTTTAAAGCCAAATTTAGACAATTCAAGAACTTACATGCAAGTTTCACTACTTAGTAGTATTTGTTTGATTATTTGTCAATAGTCCGCAAAGTAACGGAACTCGCAAGCAGGTTCTTACATCGTTTAAGCGAGGCTTAAAACTCGCTGATGTAAATAAAATAGTTAAAAATTGCTGGTATTTTAAATATTAGATAGAACAAGAACATAGGAATTTAGTAAGTAATCAAACATTATACTAAAAATAAATATTATGGTATATATTTGAAAGTAAAATACTTACGGGTAAAATGTCAACATTCAAAATATCAAAAAAATTTAAATATCGTATGTAATATCGAAAATTGTTATAGGTACCTAAGCTTAAACACTGGCCTCATCTAGTTTAAACAGACTGATAAAAAAAATTACGTGTAAAAAAAGTGTTTTTTTTAAACCTATTTGCAAAATAAATATCATTTATCATTAAAAATACCTACTCGTTAAAATATTTAACAATTTTTTTCGAATACATTGAGCGCTCGCCGGTCGCCAGCGCGGCTCCGGCACCGGCACATGTTACCCGTAGGTATTTTAATGTTCGACATTCAAATATGTACCCCATGAAAATACCCTATTTGTCGTTTTTGACTGAAGTTAAAGTATACCGTGCGTGTTACTAATAAATAATTAAGAAGATACCTATATCGTAGGTACTTACTATACAACACTTTCGAGCCAGTTCGTTGTAGCTTTGTTGATTATTTTGTATGTTTGGTAAGTTATAATTTCCAAAAAGGCAGTTTTCGTTCTCATTTTCCGTGTCCGTTATGTTTTCCATTTTCTCGAGTTCGTATTCAGCTTCTGTTAATGTCAACAAATTCGATCTTTTTAATATGCATTTGATTTTCCGCCAATTTGGATCTGGTTCTGAACTCTCGATTCTTCTTAGTTTCTCGTACTTTTTAGGCCAGTATAGTATTCCATTTACTTCCCAATTTTGGGGCACCGCTGTTAACACAGGACGGCCTTTTTCAAGTGTTTGTACTATTTTATACGGCATACCTATTTATTTATAACGTATCTGAAAAAAAATATTAATCTATTAAAATAAAGTTATTTCTAATTACATTTTTTAAATTAAACGACATTTTCTCTGCAGTAAAAAAATAAGCACAGACCGGCGACGTTTAGCGCAACGTGGCAACTGATGAACTGAGTGAATAGTTTCTAGAACCTAATATCAATGTGGTGGGGGCACGCCGCCGCCGCCGCAGTGCGCCGTTGTGGTTACGCGCCATTCGGTTAAATGTCAAGCGAACGCTGGCGTCCGCATAAATTATAAAATATTGAGCGTTTTATTTATAGGATATTTATCTAAGAACCGTAAATAAGAAGTTCTTCATAATATAGTCTATAAATATCGAAAATAAGCAAACCTTTCCCGTATTCCCTATTTATACCTACATAAATACAAGCTTGAACAGCTAAAAACTTCCAATCGCGCACCTACTATAGGTATTTATAATATTATTGTTTGGGTCTTAAATAGGACAGCTAAGGGCCTGTGCACACCACGTTTTTTAAACGCGCCGTTGACGCGCGTTTTAGAAACGTGCGTCGACGGCGTGTTTTTATACTATTAAAAGCCTACAGGCTACGTCGGCTGACTCGCGTGCGTATCGCGTCTGAATCGCTACAAACGCGCCTCAACGGCGCGTTTAAAAAACATGTTCTGCACAGGCCCTAATTCAAACAATATGTACCTATTTGTATCGCGTAGGGCGTAGTGATACTTTTATTTAAGTAGGTACTAACAAACAAATAAGTTTTTATCGTAAAGTGGAACGGCACGATTTATATTATAATTATTAATATTATGTTGATATAATATATTATGCCACTACTATTCATTGCAGTATTTTTGCGCTCTGCCCACCTATTTATCACTTATATTTTAACGTATAGTTAAACAAAGATACTCTAAGTGGCTGTAGAACTTTGCGGGTAAAAAAAGCTTTTAATTTAATAATAAATATGATAATGTATACGTACGTAGGTACTCCTGAACTTGAAAATGTAGGTAGGTACAATATTCTGGTTTTAATTACATACATAATTCGCATTCATCAGGCGGATAGTGGTCGTAAGTTGCGAATTCGTGGCAGTTTCGGCACCAGAAGAATTCGGCATGCAATAGTTTATTTACATCGCTTTGAACTAATATGAAATGAAATGGCTTTTGAGGGCCATTTTCGTTATACCATGATGTGTATCCACAAGCGAAACATTTTTGTGTAAGAATAAAATGAGTTACGGTCCAGGGCCACTTCCTCTTCTTGAGCAATCTCATTTTTTTTTACTCAAAAAGCAGTCCACATCCATTATGGCAACCATTATACTATCGATCGTGACACAGCCGGGTCAATATTCACTACGAAAAGAGTTAATAAAAATATTTTAAAACAAACTCACTTAAAAGTCACAACTTACCCAACAGTTAGGTACCTACATATAATATACTGATGCATATTTGTCTCATCTAATATTACACCTACCACAAAATGGTAATTTGTAAGCCATGGTTTTCAAAGGAACCCTAAATTTATTAAATGGCTGCAAGTAGTTCTTTTATGTAAGAGCTCAATAAGTTCAAAAGGCTTAAAAATAACTTAAGTAGTGTGAAATAAGACATTTTAGTATTAAAGTTATCTTAGAGAAGAGTAATTGGTCTTATAAATCTCTAATGGCGTCAGTTTTTATTTTTATAATAACTTAATATGTTTTTACTAATATTCTAAATACATAAATTAAGTGGGCCTGTGAAAAAATTCGAGTGTATCCCATCTGGCCCGGTGACTTGGCCCGGCGCCGGGCCACATGGGAAAAAAATGTTTCAACTGGCCCGGCGATGTATTTATCGGGCCAGATGACACAAACCAAGTGCCATCGTCCCCGGTAAGGGGACTAACTGGCCCGGCGATATATTTATCGGGCCAGATGACACAAATCAAGTGCCATCGTCCCCGGTAAGTGGAGAAAAGAGGATACGCCACGTAATTTGTGAAATACTAACGACATGCATCTATGAATGGGATTGAACTTAAAAATCAAACTGCTAAGTATACAATAATCAGTTTTTATTATGAATCAACTTTTGTCATAAAACTCAACCTGAAATAGACTTCTTACAAGTAGATCTTTTTGGATTTGAACAAATAACAATATTTTTATAATAATAATAATCAACGAAGCCAAAATGCTATAAATCAAACAAAATTATCAAAAAGTTCTTATTATAACATACAAACAGTCTACAATATATTTTTTTATTAACAATCAACAATATACATATAAAATGGTCAAAAACGATATTTTTAATAATAGTAATATCTAATCAACGAAGCCAAAACGTTATGAATGAAAAAAAATATTCATAAATACTTATTATAACATACAAGCAGTCTTCGATATAGTTTTTATTTAAATAATCAACGATGTATATTGTAATAAAAATAAAATGGTCTCTTTACCAAAATCAGAAAAATAACTAACCTAACCTAACCTCTTATCGACAATACTACAAAATTATTTTTATTAGTATATCACAAATGTTAAAAATCACAGATTGTAGTTGAGTTTAATCAATATCAATAACAATTCTAAAACTTTCTTTTAAAATCACAGCTTCGAAGCTGTGTTTTAAAAGAAAGTTTAGACTTATCAATGATCAAACATTGATAAATATATATAAGTAGTCTTTAATTCAATTTTTTTTTTTAATAAAACTAATAAGTTCAGATTTCTCAACCGCATTTTTTCAAAAAAATGACCGACGGTTATTTGACCGGTCAGCTCTAGCTCCATGGTTGCCTCCTGAATAATGTTTTCTCGAAGCGTCGCCTCCCTTGAATTGCGTCGAGGAGTACATGGTATCTTATTTTCAATTTGTACTGATCTTGTTTTGTAATAAGAGGCGTCAGTATAAAGTGCTTTTAACATTTCGATCATATTGGGCTGCTTTTTTTTAATAGTCTTGTTAAGCTTGCTGTGCCACGCTTCTAGTGCATTTGTCGTACGATGGCGTTGTCCGAAAACGCACCACACGTTTATAAACTCATCACGCAACCACTGCTTTAACATGTAATCACGAAATATCTTGCTATTTTTATCGTCGGGACTTTGAGCAGCTACATACCACCAGCCATTAAAAATTTCGTTTTGCGGCAGAAGGGGCAGTACAGCACTGAGGGCTACTTGTCTGCGGGTTGTTTTTAATTTGGTGAGTTGTAACTCCTTTCCTTTCTTCCACACCGCTTGCGAATAATGGAAGTAGCAACCTTTCGTGATTACATTAGGGAATACTGATACAATAGCGTTCATGACGGCCATCTCAAAATCAGTTTTAAAAGTTTCTGGGGTCCAGCCTGGTACTTGAGCTTTCAATAAATGAAAAAGCACCTCATATGTGTCCGTACTTTTATCACTTAATAACGCGTACGCCACTGGCACAATATTTGTGTCTTCTTCACCAATAGCACAATGTATACTATAAAGCTGTTTAAAAGGCTCTGAGCAACTCTTGAATGTGCCATCTCCAAAGAAAAGCTTACCCTCATACAAAAGTTGTCTGCCCTTTTCAGTGGCGAATATCAAAATTCTCTTTCCTTCGTGTGAGTAGTCTGCCATCAAAAAATCTAAATATTTTTCGGGTACCTTCACTTCGGTCAGATTTTTGAAGACAATTTGTTTCAACCCAACGGAAGCATTTCTTGATCTATATAACGTACTCTTAACTTGGTGTAGTTCTGGATTTTTTTTTATTAAATCGAGGCCCGAGTTTTGGTATGAAGCTACTGTAGCATTATATACTGAAGTAACGGTCGGAAATTCTGGAGCTGATAATTCAATTTTGCATTTGTATAAACTCTCGTCTATTTCATTTTTAGCAAAATCTGGCATGCACTCATGATTTTTCTCTCCTACTTTATCACTGCCCTAAAAAAGAGATAGATTGATATTCATTAATATTATTTAGATCACAGATAAGTCAGCACGACATTATAAGATGAATGTACCTTTGTACTTACTTTCAAAGTTATTTTGCCACTACATCTTTTTCTCTTACTATGAATGCATTCCCATGCCATTGTCCCATTCTTGTATTTTTCTTTCAATGTGTACTGGTATCCAGCATGAAGATGGACAGTGCTTCCGCCCCTTTTTATATATTTTAAAGACGATATGTCATTTGAACAACTTGGATTTTCGTCGACCATAGCTCCTGAAATCGTTACGTGTTATTTAATCAGTAGCACTACATCAACGAATATTGTTAACCACCCATAGTTTTGACAAAATTAATGTTAAACAAATCAAATAACACTTCACTTACTAAGTTGTAGACGTTGCAGTTCATAAATACCACGTGCACATTAACCTTGACTGACCGTAACCGACTGACTGACGTCACAGGCAATTAATTTTAAAGTCCACCCGCACACCCTTCTGCCCCTCTCACTCTCCGTGTATCATAAAAAAGGGACAACGAATAGAAAGAGATAAGCAATGCACGTTGCGTTATAATAAGTACTTATTAATAATTTTGTATGATTCGTAGCATTTTGGCTTCGTTGATTAGATATTACTATTATTAAAAATATTGTTTTTGACCATTTTATATGTATATTGTTGATTGTTAATAAAAAAATATATTGTAGACTGTTTGTATGTTATAATAAGAACTTTTTGATAATTTTGTTTGATTCATAGCATTTTGGCTTCGTTGATTATTATTATTATAAAAATATTGTTATTTGTTCAAATCCAAAAAGATCTACTTGTAAGAAGTCTATTTCAGGTTGAGTTTTATGACAAAAGTTGATTCATAATAAAAACTGATTATTGTATACTTAGCAGTTTGATTTTTAAGTTCAATCCCATTCATAGATGCATGTCGTTAGTATTTCACAAATTACGTGGCGTATCCTCTTTTCTCCACTTACCGGGGACGATGGCACTTGATTTGTGTCATCTGGCCCGATAAATATATCGCCGGGCCAGTTAGTCCCCTTACCGGGGACGATGGCACTTGGTTTGTGTCATCTGGCCCGATAAATACATCGCCGGGCCAGTTGAAACATTTTTTTCCCATGTGGCCCGGCGCTGGGCCAAGTCACCGGGCCAGATGGGATACGCTCAAAAATTCTACTTTATTCCACAAAACATTCGAAGAAATGTACACCGCAAGTCATTTAAGTTCATAGACACATAATTATCAAGCAAATGAACTAAATGGTTACAAGAAATAAAAATACTACTAATACAAATAATACTTACACAAGTTGACAGTTAAACTTGTTTTTGTTTTATTTCAACAGCACTCGCGCACACACTTTCGGTTGTTGTGATAAATATTCCGTTATTGAGCTTCCAGAGAGCAATATAAGGGGAATTACACTTGCAAGTGCAGTCCTAAGAGTGCTCTAAGTCTATTTTCCCTCAAACCATGCTGTTATAAGACCATCATAAGTTATTTTGGTCTTACAACAGCAGTAACAAGATTATTGTTAGTGTAAAGTAATCTTCAATAAGAGCGTTATTAGTTGACTGTAAGTGAGAATTCTCTTATAAAGTGCGCCTAAATCGACACTTACAGTTGTCTGTAAGTATGCTAAAAGAGTAAAAATTATTGGTCTTAGGACACTTGTAAGTTAAAATTTTGCTAGTTGGGATACGATCTAAACTAAACGATTACAGTGCTAGGGTCCGATGCCTTGTCTTGCAGCGTATAACATCCAGTTTACCCTCGACGGGCATTAACACTAAGCTTATACGTATACCCGATAATATCCAATTAGCAGATCCTACCTTTCATATTCCTTCAGAAATTGATTTACTGGTAGGAGCGGACCTCTTTTGGGAATTATTAGACGGAACACGAATGCGATTAGAAAACGGGCCATACCTTCAAAATTCAAAATTGGGTTGGCTGCTTAGTGGGCCTTTATACACCAAGACCCCAGGCGTAAAGAGTTTAGGTAAGGTTCAATGTAACTTTACACAATCCATAAACGAAAATCTTATACGATTTTGGGAAATTGAGAATGTGCCACAGGCGCGTAACATTCTCACTCATGACGAGCGACTGTGTGAGAATTTATTTATAAAAACTACAAAACGCGAATCTGATGGTAGGTTTTCTGTTCGCATCCCGCTAAAGGAATTCCCGGAATTGCTGGGTGACTCATTTAATATGGCCAAAAATAGGTTCCTTTCTCTCGAACGTAAACTTGAACGTTCACCTAGTTTAAAGCAAATGTATTGCGATTTTATGCGTGAATATGAGGACCTAAGACATATGACGCGTATAAATAAATTCGGCAACCCTAACTACTTTCTCTGTCATCACGGTGTGATAAGAGACAGTAGTACCACTACTAAACTCCGAGTAGTTTTCGATGCGAGTGCTGTGACTACATCTCAAAGATCGTTAAATGATATTCAATTACCGGGTCCCGCATTGCAAAACGATATTTTCTCAATACTCCTTCGTTTTAGGCAATTTAAATACGTAGCTTGTGCCGACGTTGAGAAAATGTTTAGGCAGGTACTAATACAAGAAGATCAAAGGTCGTTGCAACTTATATTATGGCATGATAAAGCGACTGACCCTTTGAAGGTCTATTCTTTAAATACAGTCACTTACGGGATGACCTCATCACCTTATTTAAGTATGAGATGTATACGTCAATTAGGGTTGGAAACAGATGATGATGTTATAGCTCGCGTCATTAAAGATGACATATTCGTTTACGACTTAATTACTGGTCATGATGATAATAATACGTTGCTCACCATCTGTGAAAAGACGTCACGAGTTTTGCAGTCTGGTTGCTTTTCTCTTCGTAAGTGGAAGTTCAACTCACAGGGCACGCAAAATGCTACCATGTTTGAAGGCGAACATACACAAAATAAAACGCTCGGTATTGGTTGGCATAGTGGGGCCGATGACTTGCACTACGCTACGAAAATTAATTTTAATCCAATTGTTCCAATAACCAAGCGAGTAATGCTTTCCACGATCTCACAGATTTATGATCCGTTAGGGCTTCTATCCCCAGTTGATATAATTGCGAAAATGTTGTTACAAAAATTGTGGCTTAGTAAGTTAGATTGGGACACGCCTGTGATACCTGAAATTACGGCTACATGGCATAATTTCATTGAGGCATTAAAATATTTACATAAACTTAGGATACCATGTCACGCTATGAGTGATCACGTACAAAACACAGAACTGCACATATTTTGTGACAGTTCACTCAACGCGTACGGGGCATGTGCCTATCTACGTACCTATAGCGACGATTCAAGTGTATGTTGTAGGCTATTATGTGCCAAAAGCAAAGTAAGCCCATTAAAAGCACTAAGTATCCCCCGACTGGAGCTCTCAGCCGCTCTAATCGGAGCTAGATTATATAAAAAGATCACAGAATCTATGAGGCTACAATTCACTCGGGTATGCTTCTGGACTGACTCGACTATAGTTATTGGGTGGATGCGTATGTCACCGCATTTACTTAAAACATTTGTGCAAAATCGTGTCACTGAGATAAATGAAATAACAGGTGATTCCAACTGGTTACACGTTAGCAGTAAAAATAATCCCGCGGACTTAATGTCAAGAGGGTTAAATCTCGATTTATTATTGAATAGTAGCTTGTGGTGGAATGGCCCGTCCTATTTACATAATATTCACAGTGAGTTTTCTAATGAGTCCATTTCTAATGATTTAGATGTAAATAATTTACCGGAATTAAAGTCCCAAACATTAAACTTAGTTAGCACATTTCAATCATGCGATTTATTTAACTTTGATAATTATTCATCGTTCAATAGGTTGAAACGTATAGGTGCGTATTTACTACATATTCATCGCCGCCGCTCGAAGCGGCCGAGGCGCTAGAAAACAACAAACCGGTTTGTTATCCGTGGATGAATTGAATGCGTCGGAGCGCATGTTAGTTACGCTCGCACAGAAAGTCTTTTCCGGAACTTTATTTTAAATTATTAAACGATTTACCAATTAAGACAAATACTAAGGAATTAAATCATATTTCCGGTCTTAACGTATTTATGGACGATCAGAAGTTGATTCGAGTCGGTGGTAGACTGTCTAATGCCGTTAGTTTTGAGTATGGAAAGAAACATCAAATTTTATTGTCCAGTAAACATAATTTCACTGTACTATTAGCCAGATATGAGCACAAACGACTTATACATGCGGGTCCACAACTATTAATGTCCAGTTTACGTGAACGTTGGTGGCCGCTGAGTGCAAGGAATCTTACACGTAAGATAGTGCGTGAATGTGTAATATGTTCGCGTATTAAAGGTAAAACCTTGACCCCTATTATGGGTAACTTACCTTCCGATCGCTTGGATCCAGGATTCCCGTTTATGCGGACTGGTGTAGATTATGCTGGGGTAATTTTCATATTAAATCGTAGGGGCAGAGGAGCTCGCTTAACAAAGGCATATATTTGTCTTTTCGTTTGTTTTCTTACTCGAGCTATACATTTGGAGCTTGTAACCAGTCTGACTACCAACGACTATATTTTATCGTTAAAACGATTTATTAGCAGAAGGGGTAAACCTGAGATTATTTACTCCGATAATGCTAAAACCTTCGTAGGCGCAGAAAGGGAATTTGAAATTTTTTTTAACGACCACAATAATTCTAATCCGATAATTGACTTTGCCACTAATGATGGCATCAGGTTCTCCTTTATTCCCCCATTTTCACCCCATTTTGGCTGTTGGGAGAGTGGGATCCGGTCCTGCAAGTACTGTCTAAAACGGCTAATCGGTAATGCTAATCTGACTTATGAGGAATGTAGCACGGTTTTGACACAGATCGAAGCCGTCCTGAATTCCCGTCCGCTTACACCTATGTCAACAGATCCTTCCGACCTCACTGCACTTACTCCTGGTCATTTCCTCGTTGGCCGGCCGTTGACTGCTCCAGTATTCGACAACCTCACTGACATGGCGACAACACGGCTCGACCGCTACCAGCGCCTGGAACAACTTCGCCAGCACTTCTGGCAGCGATGGTCCAAGGAGTACGTGTCGGAACTACAAGTGCGGACCAAATGGAAGAGCCACCAGAACGACATCCAATTGGACAGCCTTGTTTTGATCAAGGAAGACAATACGCCACCTCTTAAATGGAAGCTGGGGTGCGTCATAAAGGTCTTTCCTGGAGCAGACGGAGTTGCGCGTGTTGCTGACTTGCGAACTGCGACGGGCACCCTACGAAGAGGATTCCATCGCATCTGTCCGTTGCCGCTGCAGCAGGGAGATAAAACCTCAACTTTGTTGGAAGCTGGTGCTTCCAAAGGCGGGGCCATGTTCGCGCACCTACCAACTATATTTTCAAACGCATGACGTCACACGCCGGAAGGTGCTGCCGCGAGTGAGTGGCAAGCGGAGGAACTATCGCGCCGTTGGGAGAAACCCCCACCTGCGCCTGAGACGCCATATTAAAAGCCTTTTCGATTGTAGACTAGCTACCGGTCACACGCACATGTATTTTCGTTATTATTCATTATTTGTACTCGATCAATAAACATATTGAAACTCAATCAAATAAAAACGCTAATTGAAGACGCCCCGAAGTCCCCCGTTACTGAAAACCTGAAAACCTGATTTGCATTTGGCTTCCACGACTGGTTTATAAAATCGCATGATGACAAAGACAGGTCGCCCTTCCCGTACAACTTTTTTTTTGGTAATCGTTTTAATTTATAATCCTAAAATATATTTCTTCAAATTATCTAAAAAACTAAATATTTGATTATTATTGCCCTCAAATAGCGTTTTTTTATAATCATATTGGCACACTGTTCTGGAGTTAAATATATCGAACATATCATTACACCGTTGAATCAATAATTCGGTAGCTTCGGTGGCCTAAAAAGACGGTAGGTTTAAGTTCTGTCTACATATTTTTAAAGCGTTTGCGACGCTAGTACTCAGGATCTGAGTGGCTAGTTTCACTTTCATTATCTGATTTTTAAAGTGTATGTGTATTTTTGAAAGTTTATTTGCCAGGTGGATCCCTTCCTTGTTTTGCAATACATTCAACTGTTTTAAAAACCGCCACTGAATCAATTTATCATTTTCATCAAGAAATTCTGTTTTTGCTTCGAACTGATTTCTTACAAGTTTGATAACGTGACTAGGATCCACGATGCAAGTTACTTCGTATTGAGCATTTGGATGAGGATGTTCAAAAGTAGTGTTTAATGCCTTGGCATCCTTGGTTTCACATCCAAGTAATTCGACAGCAGTAACATTTGTAGAGTGCCCATCGAAAGTTATCGAAGCTACATCTACTCCAGCATCAAAACACTTGATCAGACACATTCTAATAAGATATGCTTTTTGTTCACCTGTTATACCGTTGATTAGAAAGTATCCTAATGGTATTTTAAAACGGTGATTAATCCCTACTAATAAAAACACTAATGCTTAAGAAGCCAAAGGAGCAGTTTCTTCTGAACCAGTTCCCATGTCGACAAAGCCAATGTATTTCTGTCTATCCCATAATTTTTGAGATCGGATAGCCATCTCGTCAAAAGCTAAGTTGCATATTGGTTTATGTTGGCTGATTTCGGATTTAGCTTTCAATGCTTGGAATGATTCTTCCGTAAATCCAGGCTCTCCTTTTATGTGCCCATACCATTTGGCTAACGTTTTGGGGTGCGGAAGGCACGTATTGAATGTAGCTCTAACATACTCATAGGCTTTAGGTGAGTGATAATTTAGAGTGAGGCAGAATTTTTTTATGGCAGGTGTATATTTGATTTTATTTTTTAACTTATTTTGTTTATTGCATTAAATATGTCAACACCAGCAATATTGCCACTTAAAGAATTTAAATAAGTCTGTATCTACATAGTTTTGCTTCTTCAAATTATGTAGTATTTCTTTTAAAGATTTGTTTCTCCTGTGAAGACGCCTAACTTTTTGTTTTAAGATTTTTATTTTATTTTTAGTTATTTTTTGTTTTTTCTCTAACAATAAGACTCTATGCCGTAGCTGTTGTTTCCTGGGCGTGTCGCAAATTGATGAATGTTCTGCTTGAACCTAAAAGAAAACAGCGTAAGTAATATTCATCATCATCATTACAGCTAAATAAGTCCACTGCTGGACAAGCCTCCCTCAAGAATCGTCTTGGGGGGATATGCCATAATCGCCACGCTTGGCAGACGGGTTGGCGATCGCAGTAAGATGGTCATAGTAATCAGGAAGCTGCTGCCCATCCTCTGGTAGATATTCCCTCGGGTCGACTTCTACGCCCCCCACGGGATGAGATGGGGTGATGATATTCTGATTCTGATATTTGTCGCCGTCACCACACAGCAGAAGTTACCAAGAAGAATATTACCAAGGAGATATTAATATTAGACTTATTTGTGTGAGAATATTTTTGAAAGTATGTAACTATCGCACTTATATCACATGACATAGAAGATACATTAAAAAGAACAACGGTATTAAAGCCAGATGTATAGGTATTTTTCAGCAAAAATCGCTTTAAGTATGTAGCTGTTCCCCAGGATATTATTTATTATTTATTTCACTTACAGCACATGGAGAAGAAGGTTGGCTTAGATGTAAATCATTTAATAGATTTGGTGCAGCTTGCTCTTCTTGCTGTAAAAAAATAAACAGGAGAGTGTCAAATGGGAGAACTTATTTTATATATATTTAATTATGTAGTTGTGTAAATACTTACAATATTAGGAGGTTGGCTAAGGTCTTCATTATGTGATCCTTCCACTATATTTGGTAAAATCTAATGGACAAAATAAATCAGTGTTTTATTAATGTCATCAATATGTCTCATACAAGTGATGAAAATATTAATTAATAGAAATTAACCTTTGGGTATCACATGACATAGAAGGGTGGTTTGAATCCAAAGGAAGATACATTAAAAAGAACAGGGTATTAAAGCTAGATGTATAGGTATTTTTCTGCAAAAATCGCTTAAAGTATGTAGCTGTTCCCCAGGATATTATTTATTTCACTTACAGCATATGTAGAAGAAGGTTGGCTTAGGTGTAAATCATTTAATAGATTTGGTGCAGCGGGCTCTTCTTGCTGTAAGAAGAATAAACAGGAGAGGAACATTTAATTATGTACTTGTGTAAATACTCACAATATTAGGAGGTTGGCTAAGGTCTTCATTATGTGATCCTGCCACTATGTTTGGTAAAATCTTATGGACAAAATAAATCAGTGTTGTACTAATGTCATCAACATGTCTCAAACAAGTGACGAAAATATTAATTAATAGAAATTAACCTTTGGGTATCCGTTTTTTACTACACGACGTAAGCCTTTGTTTGTGTAGTACAATACAAATCGCCACTATTAAAATGCACCGAACAGACCACGCTGCGTCTAGTCGGTTGCCATGACTGTTCCTTCCGACTACCTGAATGACTGCAACCAATTTTTGTTTCGTGCATTGATCTCGATTTGGAAATCTAAAATAACGTTAAGCGATAAGTAAGTATACAATTACTTAGTCCTTGAAATAATCATCAAAGCCTCACACTTTAAAATGCAAGATAGAATAACAGCTACTTTCACACAAATACTTATGACCCCCAACTTGAACAAGTTGTAAAAAGAGTTAGAAAACTGAGCTGGATATTCAAGACACTGAGACATATTGTTCCATCTAGGGCTACAACAAGTAAGAACGCCTCTAGAAATCTATTGAAGGAAATTTATATCGCCTTGGTGCAATCCATCTTAGTGTACTGTATTCCGATATGGGAAGGAGCAGCTAAGACTAAATTTATCGAAGTGGAACGAGCTCAAAGAGCTCTGATCAACATAATGCACTTTAAGAGACAACAGTACCCCACACATAGTCTTTATCAAATTAGTGAACTACTCTCTGTGAGAAAATTATATGTTGTTCAAATTGTCTTAAAAAAGCACAAGACGCTACCTTATAATACTGATCATCTAAAAAGAAGAAGAAACGATCATGTGGCGCTTGTCCCACAAACTAAAACCAGTTTTTGTAGTATGCAATATGACAGACGAGCATCCTATCTATACAATAAATTAAACAAAAATCTACAATAAATCATACACTAAAAAGCATTATGAATGTAAAAAAATTATAACTAACTGGATTAAAGGACTCACATGTGAGAACACTGAAGCCCTCTTACAACACGCAATTTGACCCTGTCATCCACACTAACACTCACTCACAAAAACAGACACCCCATATTCATTCACTCACATACATCACGCATACACCCTACACCTACTCACACACTTACACACATCACTCATACACCCCACACCCACTCGCATCTAAAACACGCACCCTATTTCTATTGCTCTTTATAAATTATAATATAAGACTATCTTTTTTTTATTTTATATTATCGTAATTTTTTTTTTATGTTTTTGCTTATTAATTTTGTGTCATCATCAATCTTGCATACTTATCTTTTCTTAAATAAATTATTAAAACTCTAAGACTTTTAACGAACTTATTAGATTTTAATTAAATTGTTAGTAGGTTCATCGCTTAATTTTAAGTTTTGAAAGAGCGAAGTGACCTAACACAGGCAATTTTAGGCTAAAAGGTCATTTCAAACACTAGTAATTGTAGTACTAATTTTGTGAATGGAAAAAAAAATATTTTGAATAAAAAAAAATGATCGCAATAGAGTCAAAAGCATCGCCCGTTCGCCCATAATTTAATGCATCAAGCACAAGGTATGCAATGAACACACCAATTACACCTTTACTTATCTTTACACGTGTTTTGCCTCTTCACAGGGCATCCACGGGGAACCTTTAAAAAAACCAACGAGTAATATAATATTGCCTAATAATAGGGAAAACTGTAACGCTTTATAATGACAACACTTGTTGTGTTCCAAACACTAACCTCAATATTATTTTGATATACTGAAAATATTGGTTTCCAAGTTTACTTACGTGTGAAATGTGATTCCATGTATCTTTTTATTTCTTGAACTTTGATTTTTACACCCTTTCACAACACAATTCGGCATATTTACATAAAAATAATAATATTTTTGATGACGTTTTGATCGACGCGCTGCGTTATTTTGAATGACAAGGTAAGGCGTAGTTTCGTTTTACGTGTGTGCTTGAAATTGTGTATGTACACGCAAAGGCGTAGTTTTACCCGGCTTCTTTGCTTTGTTCGCAAAGTTCCATCTTGCTTTTTTATTTGATCTGAGAACACATATAAAGGATGTGGTTTCTGTTTAAAAAACTTCAAAAATCCAGTTTCTTTTCCAATAATGTTTCCAAACACGATTTAATTCTATTAATTAATTCCTCTATATAAAAAAATTCTCTATTTCTTAATACAACAATTGGTGTTCTGGATACATGCATCTCCTTCATATTTAATTCTTGCTGGACATGTATCACCTCCAAATAATAGCTTTAACACTTCTTCTGATCCTGGTTCAGCATTTGGTACATTCCATAACAAAATTCTTCTTTCTATAGCATCTTGTAAAGGAAATCTATCAAACTTGTTAAAATTTCCAATTTGGCCGTAATTAATACAACTATGTATAAAATAATCAAAAAAGTAATGTTTGCCCGAGCATGCTGGACCAATTATACAAATACAATTTTTTTTGGTATTTTCTTATCTACTAAGTAGTAAATATTTTTCAAAAAATTATAAATGTAACTTAATAATAAAACTTTATTTCAGACAAAGTCCATAATTTTGTTGTTAGGAACAACTAACTACCTTCACATTGAAAACTAATTAATTGTTCCAAAACTGCGAGTGAGTTTGGCACATCATTATTATATTTTCCTACGTTGTTCCACGGTGCGACATATGTAAGTTTGTTAATAAAAATCATTCCAGTCTTTAAAAAAATCCATGATAAGACATATCAACAATGTTTTCATTATTTTGATTTTCATTATTTTATGAATTAATAATATTGTTATATATGTGTGCGTGTGCCTACGCACCACTAAGCGAAACGACCAATAAACGTCAGTGCGTAATTAGCAAGCAATCGTTTCACTTGTCTATCCCCGTATTTATCATTGGCGACGAGGACCTACCCACGAAAATAAAAAGTAAAAATGTCCGGCTCGTTTTTTGTAATTTTATCGGTGTTTGACCACACTGTACAGTCTTGGGAGACTTACAAATGCCGGATTAAACAGTGGTTCGTAGCTAACGACATCACCGAGACAAGCGATTCTACGGGAACAAAGCGACGAGCTGTCTTGCTGAGCGCACTCGCTGATGGCCCACACAAATTGTCGGCGGATCTCGCGTTGCCAAAGCAGCTGCAGGACTGGCCGTACGAGGATATACTGAAGCTCTTGGACGAGCATTTTATTCCAAAGCGGTGTGGGTTCGGCGAGCGTTATAAGTTTTACGCGGCTACGCAACAAGAAGGGGAGTCGTACGCACAATGGGCCGCGAGGTTACGCGGTCTGACGGCTCACTGCGGATTTTCGAATGTGGAAGAAGCTCTTCGGGACAAATTGGTCATGGGAATGAGTGCGGGACCCGACAGAGAGAAGCTATTCGCAAAAGATCTCGCGGGTCTGACGTTAACGAAGGCGATGGAGTTTGCAGAAAACGCGTGGAGTGCTCGGGCAGCTGCAGGCACCGGGCTGCAATCCACGGCGCACGACCAGCTGTTGAAGATTACGCGGGCCGGGTGTCGGCAACGTCACCAGTTCGTGCAGCTGCGCCTAGTTCGGGAGTTAAAATGCAGTGTCAAGTGTGCGGTTACTATAATCACGAGGCATCCCAGTGTGGGTTCGCTAAATCGAAATGTAGGAGGTGTAATGCCACGGGGCTTCTGCGTAAGATGTGTAAAAAAATAAATTATGTAGAAACGGGAGCGGTGGATGAAAGCGATGACGACGGTAAATGTTTTAATATTCGGTCAGTGCAAGGGGAACCAATGACAGAATGGGTATCGGTCTCGGGAATTGAATTGAAGTTTGAATTAGATAGTGGTTCGGCCGTTCCCGCAATTTCTGAGGAAACGTTTAAAAAATATTTTAACAATGTACCATTGTCAACGACGAGGAAACGTTTCTTTTCATATACGGGTGATAACATAGTTTGTGTAGGTATAGCGCGGTTGCAAGTAAGTTACGCGGGCGCATCACACTTAATCAATGTTTATGCCGTGCGAGACGGCGGACCGCTAATCCTCGGTCGCGATTTTATTTCAAAATTCAGGTTAGAATTATAGCCGAAGACGAAAATAATTTGTTCGATACGTTGAAAAACCGTTATCCGTCGGTCTTTTCGGACAAATTAGGGTTATTTAATATATATAAAGTGAGGTTACAATTAAAGGAAGATGCGAAACCAGTTTTTATTAGGGCCCGACCGATAGCTTTTGCGTTAAAAAGTAAAGTAGATTAAGAAATAGATCGGTTAGTAGGGTTAGGAGTTTTAAAGCCAGTTGATCACGCGCGGTATGCGTCACCGATCGTGCCGGTGTTAAAGCAAAATGGATCTATACGTATATGCGCCGATTACTCAACTGGTGTAAACAAACAATTAGTTATTGATCAGTATCCTTTGCCAACGGTAACGGAACTTTTTTCTAAGTCTGTGTTCACTAAATTGGACCTGTCAAATGCTTACAACCAATTTTTGTTGGATGATGAGTCACAAGAATTAACATGCATAAAAACACATAGGGGAATATTCAAACATACACGTCTTTGTTTTGGCCTTGCAAGTGCGCCGGCGGTGTTCCAACGCGCAATGGAGGGCGTGCTAGCTGGCGTTTCCGGCACTCTCTGACGATATTTTAATAACCGGGAAAACTAGATCTGAACACCTGGACAGATTACATCAAGTGTTGTTAAAATTACAAGACGGGGGCTCACCTTACAAAAAGATAAGGGTGTGTTTTTTTAGCGAGGAAGTAAATTACCTTGGTTACATGGTAAATAAAAATGGGTTGCATAAATCGCCACTGAAAGTGAAGGCTATGATGGAGGACCGGTCCCAACTAATGTTAGTCGATTACAGTCATTTTTGGGGCTGGTAAATTATTATAGAAACTTTGTTCATAACGCGTCTTCGATATTAGGGCCTTTATATGAGTTGTTAAAAAAGGGTAGCAGGTGGTGTTGGACACGGGAGCACGAGGAAGCATTCACAACGATTAAAAAATGTTTAGCGTCAGAACAAGTATTAGCTCATTTTAATCCAGACGCGTCTATAATTTTAACTGTTGATGCATCACCGACAGGCGATATTATCGCAAATAGAACCCGATGGGACAGAGAGGCCGATCTCTTTTGCGTCCCGGACGCTTAACGCTGCTGAGAAAAGTTACTCGCAGGTTCAAAAGGAAGCGACCGCGATTATTTTTGGTGTTAGGCGGTTCCACCAATACTTGTATGGCAGGTCAGCCCCGTTCATCTACCGATACCTACCGATCATAAGCCACTGTTGTCGATTTTCGGGCCGCACCGGGGTATACCTGAAGTTTCTGCCAACAGGCTACAGAGATATGCGTTATTTCTAAGCGGTTATAATTATAAAATCGAATATGTGCGTAGCGCTAATACCTAACAGTGCGGATTTTTTATCGCGCGCTTGCCTGCCTGAGGAGAGGGGTGCGGAGAGAGGCGCTCGGGGCATTGATGCATCGATGCCTGATCCGGACCGGGCTTCGTACATTAATTTTGTGTTAGACAACAGTTTACCGGTGATCTTACAAATAAAACGCGAGGCGACCGATAATGATATGACTTTGCGTAGGGTGATACACTTTGTGTTGAATGGATGGCCTAAGAAATCGCCTGGTGAATGTATGAAGCCGTATTATTCGTGTAGGATGCAATTGTCTTATGAAGTTGGATGTGTTATGAGAGGACACAAAGTGGTAATTCCAGGGAAGTTACGACGTAAAATTTTAATGGAATTACATCAATCCCATTTAGGAATAGTCAAGACGAAAGCGGACGCGCCAGCGCGTTTTTGGTTCCCGGGGATAGACGTGGCTTTAGAGCGTTTGATGGATTCGTGTGACGTGTGCGTGTGTTCGTGTCACCTGCGAAGGCGCCGATTGCACACTGGAAATTTCCGTCAACGCCATTTTACCGGGTGCATATTGATTTTCTGGGGCCTATTAATGGACACACGGTTTTAGTGGTAGTGTATGCGTACTGAGTACGCATACACTACCACTAGAACCATAAAAAATAGGAAACCTCGACCCACTTGGAGTACGCCGTACTCCAAGTGGGTCGAGGTTTATAATATGAAGTGCAGCACCTCCACTGCAGCAACAATCGATAGGTTATATGAGTTTATGGATAGATTTGAGGTACCGCATACGCTGGTCAGTGACAATGGTGCATCGTTTACATCACGCGAGTTTGAGGCTTTTTGTAGGGTGAACGGAAATACTTACATGAAGTCACCGACATACCACGTGGCCAGCAACGGCGAAGCTGAAAGCTACGTAAAGATAGTTAAAAAGGGTATTAAAGTAAGCTTGCTTAGCGGTAATGGGGCGCGAAATTTAAATAACAATCTCTTAAAATACTTGTTCGACTACAGGAATTCCGTTCACACGATAACCGGGTTTTCTCCAGGTGAACTGGTCTACGGTTGGAAGCTTAGAAGTCTTGACCTAATTAAACCCGAATCGCCATCGTCATCATCCACGGCTCTCTCGGCCTCGGCTAATGTGGTTTATCGTAAACAGTGTTCGGAAAATAAGACATAATACGCAAGTGTTTGCCACCGGGGACATCATTTACTATAAAAATTATGCTGTTAATGGGAGATATACGTGGTGCAAAGGGACAGTGATTAAAAAAATTGGCAACGTATTGTATTTAGTAAGAGACTTACTGACTAATGGTACCTTAAGAAAGCATAAGAATCAAATAATTTTGTATAAAGGTGACGATTACCGTGATGATTAAGACGTGGACATAGACTTAGAGGAGTAAAGTAGAAGTTTAACTTCACAGACCCTGTCTACTGAGGTGACGACGTGTCCCGGCACGGGTGAAAGGGGAGAGGACTCGCTGATTGCTTCAAATATGTCTGGCTCAGCAAGAGCAGCCACCCCGGTGACTACACCCTCAGTGGTCTCGCAATCATCAACACCAGACAACTCGGCCGAGGAAGAGGAGTTCCAGGAGGCATAACCCGATTCTCCTAGCACAGGGTATACCGGCGAAGAGTCACCACAACAGCAGGCGAGTGAGCCTGCACCAACACCACGGTCTAAACGTAATCGGCCTAAAGTTGATTACAAATTATTCTTTTAGAGACTATTTATGTATTAAATAGCCGTAGGGTTCCGTACCATAGTTGGTTAATTTGTATTTTTAAGCTAAGGGGAGGAAATGACGGTCACCGTAGCTTAGTTGGTAGTGCTCCTGCCTACGAAGCTGGTGGTACTGGGTTCGAATCCCGATAAGTGCAAATATTTGTGTGATGAGCACGAATATTTGTTTCTATTGTATCTATTTAAGTATTTATATCGTCGCCTGGTACCCATAGTACAAGCTTTGCTTAGTTTGGGGCTAGGATGATCTGTGTGACATTGTCCCAAGATATTATATTATATTATATGTGTGCGTGCCTACGCACCACTAAGCGAAAGGACCAAAAAACGTCAGTTCGTAATTAGCAAGCAATCGTTTCACTTGTCTATCCCCGTATTTATCAAATATGAAAGCAAGTTTGTAATGATTGCTTATTTTTAGGCATATACATACATACATACATACTTATATGGCCCCGTGGACCAATGGCCAGTTAAAAGAATATTTTTAGTACGTGTTATAATAAAGTTTTCTAGCCACTTTTCCAACCTGTTTGTACCTTGGGCTCTACTTTTACTTTTGGTATTTTCATAACTCGTTTTGTTATCAGTATTGTATACAGGGAAATCCTTCGAAGAGGTTGGAGTCAATGATGAATAAATTCTCTTCCTCCAATAATCTGTTTTGTTTAACTTGGCGCAATCCCTGAATTTCTAACTTTATAATCATCTACCCAGATTCTCTCGGAGAGGACATATTGATATATGCGTCCTGGTACTTTATCAAGAAAGTTTGTGAGATTTTCCCAGTATTTGACACCAAGGAGTGAGCTTGAGAAATACATGTACTTTGTGTCCATCTATTATGTTTGTAAAGTACCCCGCGACACAGGGATTAGATTACCTAGTGCGGGAGTTGTCATAAAAAAATAGGAGAGAAACTTGAGGGACACCCGGATGGAACGAAGTTATTTCTTATTATTTATAAGGTATGTACAAAAAAACCTGTATACACTCAAGAAAAATAATCGTCGTGACACCACACTGTTCAATACGAAATAGAAATAAAAATATCTGGCTTGCTTTCTATAAGAGAGAGAGAGAGAGAGAGAGAGAGAGCTGCAAAAAGTGTCGTGACAACTTTTCGTAAGATTTTTTCCGTCTAGTCCCCTTTCACAACGCGCGATAAGGAACTTCGTTCCAAAACTTCGTTCCAATAACTTAATCAATCATTAATGTCGGATCCGTATCGGCAAAAATGTGGCGTGAGGCAGGGGGGACTGACATCTCCCACATTGTTCAATCTCTACATGAACGAACTGATGATCGAGCTCAGCGTGCGCAGTGTCGGCTGTCATATTGACGATGTCTGTGTCAACAACATTTCCTATGCAGATGACACTGTGCTCCTAAGTGCGTCTATTTGTGGTTTGAGAAAGCTCATACGGATCTGTGAAAAATACGCCTGTGACCATGGGTTGAAATATAATGTCAGCAAGAGCCAGTACATGGTCTTTGAGACCGCCGGTGCTAGATGTCCACTATATCTACCACCTATACAACTTAATGGTATTCAACTTGAAAGGGTTGATAATTTAAAATATTTAGGACATATAGTGACGGTTGGTCACGAAGATCATGCTGACATAGAACGGGAGCGGAGGGCGCTGTAGCGAAGGGCGAACATGTTAGGTCGCAGGTTTGCACGATGTTCGGTCGCAGTAAAAATAACGCTTTTCAGAGCATACTGCACCTCGTTTTACACCTGTTCCCTATGGGCTACTTATTCGCAAAGGGTCTACAGTGCCCTCCGCGTTCAGTATAATAACGCTTTTAGGGGAGTATTGGGCTGCCCCCCTTCTGCAGCGCCTCGGGCATGTTTGCGGATGCGCGCACTGATTGTTTTCACGCTACGATGCGTAAAAGGTGCGCCTCCCTGGTGCGCAGAGTCCGGGCCAGCTCTAACACTGTCCTGATGATGATCGCGGATCGATTGGATTGCCCCTATATCCAGCACTGCTCTCAGAGGCAAGTCATAAAGTGTGGGATATAGGCGTAATTTCAATATTTCTAAATTTAGCGTTATTTAATTTAAGTTTAATTATATGTATATTTATCTATTAATCAATTAGTATCGTGTGCTATTATTCATTTACTGTTCTTTTTCATTATTAATTTTGTTATTGTATTTTATTATGATTGTATTTTTCTGTCTATCAATCAATCAATCATTTATTATTTGTAAAACATAGGTACAAAAAAATACAGATCTTAAACTAAATTACAGTGCGCTATGTTTTGTCTATTTTAAGACATACAAATGATTCAAAAGTAGTTTTAAAGTTCACAGTAAATTATTTTAACTATGTCAAAAAATTCATTATATAAATCAAAGAAATCATAAAATATATTTTAAGAATTAATTAATTTATTTATTTGAATATTAAAAAATGTCAAAAACTTTATCTTTTAAGAAATCGTCAACCGTGTAATAACACTTATCAATTAAAATTTTTTGCAATGTTTTCTTGAACTTGTGAACAGGTAATTTTTTTATCTGATCTGGTATTCTATTATATATTCTTGGAGCGATGCCAAAGAAGCTTTTATACATTAGTGCCGTTTTACATTTTGTATGACATAATTGATTTAAATATTTAGTACGCATAGGAGTTTTTCTACCATCTGATAATTTAACAAATAGGTGTAAATTAGTCTTTACAAATAATGCTGTTTCTAAAATGTACAATGATGGCAGTGTGAGTAGTTTAAAAGATCTGAAGAAAGGTACACAACTATCAGTTATTTTAATATTACACATTGCCCTTATGCATCGCTTTTGCATTTTGAAAACCAGATCTCTATTAGTGGACTGCCCCCAAAAAATAAGTCCATATCGTAAAACTGAACCGACTAGTCCATGATAAGCTGTTAATAGAGTTTGAACATTTACTTTTTTTGACAACTGGGACAGTGCATATGCAGATTGGCTGAGTCGTTTACATAATTCTTCTGTATGCGGCTTCCAAGTGAGTTTATTGTCAATCGTAATACCCAAGAATTTGACATGTCTAACCTCTTCTATTTCATTACACCGGTATGAAATATTTACAGTAGGGCTTTCTCGCCGCTGATAAAAATGCATTACTTTCGTCTTATTCAGGTTTATAATGAGATTATTATTATTGAGCCAGTCAATGATTTCAGAAAGAGAATTGTTAATATCATTTTGGTAATTCTGTGGATTATCGCATTCAATTATGGCAGTACTGTCGTCTGCGAATAGGACCATTTTTTGACGTGTGGCTTTTGGAAGATCGTTGATGTATATTAAAAATAGCAACGGCCCTAAGACGCTTCCTTGTGGCACGCCATAATTTATACGTCTTGGTTCAGATTTATAACTTGTAACCAGTTTAGTCTTAGGACAAATTCTAGTAACCTCTGTGCACTGATATCTGTCACTTAGATACGATTCCAGTAGTTTCAGGACATTTCCTCTGATACCGTAACTATGAAGTTTTTGTAGTAAGATCTTATGGTCTACATAGTCGAATGCCTTAGTCATGTCTGTGTAGATGGCGCAAATGGGATTTCTTTTATCTACTGAAGATATGATTCGAGATATTAATTCAAACATTGCCATATTAATTGTTGTATTTTTTCGAAATCCCTTTTGTTCGTTGCAGAATAATTCATACTTTTCAAAATATACGTAAAGAGACTGATAAATTATTTTCTCTATTAATTTTGACATTATTGGGATTTTTGCAATTGGCCTATAGTTTTTAATATTTGTTTTGTCATCTCTTTTATGTATTGGCTTAATAATTACACTTTTGAGACTATTTGGGAATACGCCAGCCAGATGTCATATGCTTATCGGAAACATTTGTTAGTAAAGGTAGTGAAAAAAATATAAATATTAACGGTTATTCATTGGGTTCCTCATTCTGTAGGAAAAACAAAAGAGGCGGTGTTTGTATATTAGTGAAAAACGGTCTTAATTACAAAACGTTAACATTTATTGATGATTTTGCCACCGAAAACCACATGGAATGTTGTGGAATTGGGTTGCCATCGCAGAATATGGTTATTATGTGCTTTTATCGTACTCCAATTTCAAATCCACTTATATTTTTAAGAACGTCGACAAACATACTGCATAGATTTAGACATAGAAAAAAGAAAAACTTAGTTTTAACAGGCGACTTTAATATAAATACCTTGAAGGAGAGTAATGAGTCTACTGAACTCAAAATTTTACAAAAAAATTTAACATGCGTCTTCACATAACAGAACCCACCAGGAATCACACCTGCATTGACCACATTATAAGCAATGTAGAAACTGCGTCTGGCGAATTACGTCACTTTGATCTTTCAGACCACAACACAGCTCAATTTCTAAACATACCAAACCTAAAAAAACAAAGTCTCATAAAAGAATATTACGTTTTCAAGAGATGCTATAGTTCTGATAACATCCGAAAATTCAGGAATTACCTAAAGAGTTTGAACTACAACGACATCTATAATACAACTGACTTAAATATGGCTTTTGGACTATTTCATGATCGCCTAATGATGCTTTATAATTTATGTTTTCCTAAATTAAAATTGAAAATAAAAACCCAAACTACGTCTCCTAAATGGATAACAAAAGGTCTTAAAGTAAGCTGTCAAATAAAAAGGAACCTTCGTTACAAATGGTATAAAGATAAATCGGCCGAAACGAAACACAAATATAAAGCTTATTCCACAATGTTACGCCGTTGCTTTCAAATAGCACAAAAACTAAGTAATGATAAAATTATTTCTTCCGCTAGGAACAAATGCAAAGCAGCCTGGAGTATTATAAAAAATGAAACAAAACAAAAACAAGGTTTTGATTTTATATCAGAAGTCGATGACAAAAGTAAAAAGTTAACTAAGCCAAATGAAATAGCAAATGCCTTCAATAAATATTATTTGGAACTGACAAACAGCTGCACTAGTGGCAGAAATACAAATACAAACTCAATATCCAACAGCATATTTTTAAAACCATATAATCCAGAACAGATCATTAATATTATAAATAGTCTTAACAATACATCTGCTGTAGGATATGATGAGATCTCTACTAGAGTTTTGAAGTTATGTAGTGGTGAGCTCGCTGACATATTGACATATTTAATCAATCTTTCTTTCGAAAGAGGATGTTTTCCGGAATCATTAAAAATATCAGTAGTAAGTCCTTTACACAAGAAGGGAGATAAAAATATACTTGGTAATTATCGCCCAATCACCCTTATATCTATCGTTGCAAAAATGTTTGAAAAAGCTATGCATAAAAGAATTGTCGAATTCATCAATAAATACGAAATCATAAATAGTAATCAATATGCTTTCCAAAAACAGAAGTCTACAACTCTAGCATGTTATAACCTAGTATCTAAAATTATAAAAAATTTAGACATACATGATAAAACTTATGCTATATTCTACGATATGTCTAAAGCGTTTGATTTTGTGTCTCACAAGATAGATAGATAGATAGATAGATAAACTCTTTATTGTACACCAAAGTATTACAAAATAAAAAACTGTTTAAACCTTAAAAGTATACAATGGGCGGTCTTATCACAAAATGTGATCTCTTCCAGACAACCAAAGTAAAGATCGGAGAATGGAGTTATTGAGAGGGGCAGTTGTCGGTGTACAGATACATTACAAATAGTACCTATGGGTACACATAATGAAAAAATAAAAAGAAAAAGAAAAATATAAACATATTACAACTAATAAATACATATAATATATACAAATAATGTATTATGTTCCTAATTGTGTTGTGAGTCTTGTAGTGACAGATAGTGATTCTTGACAAGTCTTTGGAATTCTTGCAGACTTTGTGCACGTCTCACTAATAAAGGCAGTGCATTCCACAATCGAACACTTTGTACGGAAAAAGATTTGTCAAGAAAATTAGTAGAATGCGCTGGCATTTTTAACTTGAGATTTTCCGACGATCTCAGCAATCTTGAATGTGACTCATGCAGGAAAGAAAACCGATTTTTGAGATAAAAGGGAGCGGATGGACTAAAAATAATGTTGTAGAGAAGTGTAAGAGTATGAACATTCCGGCGAAGGCGTATAGGGAGCCACTTGAGCTTAGTACGAAATTCGGAAACATGATCATATTTACGGAGCCCAAATATGAATCTTATACAGACGTTCTGGAGACGCTCAAGTTTATCAAGCTGGGCCTCAGTGAGATCAAGCTAGCTGACATCTGCATAATCTAGTATTGGGAGAAGAAGCGATTGTGCAAGGGCAGTTTTGGTGGTAATAGGTAAAAAAATTATTAATCTACGTAGAGATCCAAAGGAAGCATACAATCTACGACTAACATTCTTCATTTGGATGTCCCAGGATAGGCAGCGGTCGAAAAAGAGACCAAGATTCTTAACGTTATCGGTTAAGGGAATTATATTGCCATCGAAATTAAGCTGTGGTAGTTGTGACCAGGAAACCCTAGATATCATCCTAGAACTACCAACCACCATGACCTGTGTCTTGAGTGGGTTGACTTGTAGTCCGTGTGCACGGCTCCAGTTGCTTATTTTAGCCAGATCTGCATTTATTACGTCGACTGCTTCTGATAATTTGTCATTGGAAGCTTGGCAATAAATTTGAAGGTCATCCGAATAAAGGTGGTAGGAGGAGAGAAGTTGATTAGAGATTGAATTTATGAAAATTGCGAAAAGTAGAGGAGATAAAACGCCGCCCTGAGGCACGCCCGCTGTAGTATTGCACCAAGAAGAACGAGTGTCATCAATACAAATATACTGCCGGCGGCCAGACAGGTAACTGTCGAACCACTCAATTACTGTTGGAGATACGTTAAGAGAGCGTATGATTGCAAGCAATACGTCAAAATCCACGGCATTAAATGCGTTACTGAAATCCAGTAGTGCTAGCACTGTAAGATCTCCACGTTCCATGCCAGATCGAATGTCCTCCGTAATATGGACCAGGGCGGTGGTTGTACTATGTCCAGGACGGAAACCAGATTGGAAAGGATTGAGGAGATTATTTCTGGTAAGGAAAGCACTGATCTGGTTATGAACAAGGCGTTCAAGCACTTTAGAGAGGAAAGGCAAAATTGAAATTGGGCGATAGTCACCAAAGGAAGCGGGGTTGGACTTCTTGGGGAGAGGAATAATTTTGGCATCTTTCCAAACAGATGGGAAAGCACCGCGTGTTATGGAGGAATTGAGGATGTGACATATGGCAGGTAGGATTTCATCAAGGATAGGCAGGACCATATTACGGGTGATGCCGTCATCTCCAACGGCATTAGACGTAATGGATACAATACTCTTCTTTACGTCACAATCAGTAAATGGACAAAAAGTAAAAGGAGAATAGTTGGGAGGAGGAATAGATGAAAGATATTTCAAAGTACTGGCTTTAGTTGCCCTGTCAAAATTGGGCGAGGAAGAGAAATGTTTATTTAAGGAGTCAATATCTCGTTTATTCAGAGTAGCGTCATTTTGAGATTTTCCAACTCCCAATGAAATTAGAAATTTCCAAACTTTGCTAGGATCTCCATTTTCGACGGAGTTGTGAATATGTCGGCGTTGTGCACTCCTACACACCTTATTGGAATGATTTCTTAAAGCAACATATTTTTCTCGATTGTATTCACTAGGTCGGCTTGTGAATCGAGATTTAGCTAACGCTTTTTTGACGAGAAGATCCTTTATCTCGTTGTTAAGCCACGGCGCAGGTAAGTGTTTGACTTTAATTGCACGAATAGGAGCATGTACATCATAAAGATTTATTAATTTTGCATTGAATATGCTAACCTGTTCTTCAATAGATTCTGCTGTTAGTAGGGGAGACCAATCTATGCGAACTGCATCGGCTCGGAGACGATCCAAGTCCATACCACCAAAACTGCGTTGTAGAATAATTTTAGGTTTAAGCTTAGGAGGGCGAATTTTATATGAAAGGAAGAGAAGATCGTGGTAAGAAAAGGCATTAGCAGAACACTGACCGTGCTTAGATACATGGTCTTTCGAAGTGACAAGGATGACGTCAAGAAGGGAAGGAATAGAGTTTGGAAAATGATGAGTGGAGTTTAGAGGAAGAATAACAAGGTTACTAGATTCTGCAGCGGAAACAAAAGATGAGGCGCGGGAGTCCTTTTTTAACAAACACGTGTTAAAATCTCCCATAATAATCGTATGGCTATAAGATGGAGAAAAAGTTTCGAGTAAAAGTTCAAAGGTGGAAAAGAAATTAAAACGAAGAGAAGGACAATAGTACACGCCAAGTAATATTTTGGTATGATGCAGTTCAACTTCTATTAATATATGCTCACCAGCATTCTGTGGCGGCGGCTGTGAAGTCGAACCCACTGCCCATCATCATGGGCGGGGTGAGTGAGTTCATGATTATATATAATGGATCACAACACCATTAGAGTCATCCACTGGAACGCCCGCGGTCTAAAATCGAAGATCGCCCTCCTCCGACCGCTACTGCAGGAACAGGATATCGACGTGGCGCTGATAAGCGAGACGCTCCTGGGACCTGCAGATAAAATAAAATTCCCAGGATACCTCGCTTACAGTCAGGATGTGCAGTCGAGCGACGGACGCAGCATTCGTGGTCTGGCAGTACTCGTCAAGCGACGAGTCGTCCATCTGCCCCTGACGTCTCAGAATCTACAGACGCTCTACACGCTGGGTGTAGAACTCCACGCCGCCGGTGAGCAAATACGAATATTCGCTGCGTATAAAGCTCCCGGCGACCCTCTTCACACATCGGACATCACCGCCATGATGGAATCACCACAACCAACCATCATAGGCGGTGACCTGAACGCCAAACACCCAGCGTGGAACTCCACGTGCGACCACACGTCAGGGTGACGACTCCTCAGCATCGCGGAATCCCGCGGATATAAGGTGTCCGGCCCAGAAGTACCTACCCGCTACCCAGACTGCATCACGCTCATGCCGGAGGTACTAGACATCCTTATACACCGCGGTCTGCGCTGCCAGATCACCCAGCAGGTGATTGACGACGAGCTGCTATCAGACCACCAGCCGGTACTCGTCGTCATCCCGCTAAATACCGCTCGACAAGCCCCCCCAGCGCCACGTAAAACAACGGACTGGACTATCTTCGCGAGGGAGCTGGAGAAAAGCCCCCCATCTCGGTCTATCCAAAACGACACAGACATCGAAACCCAGGCCGCATCGAGCATAAAGCCCTTGACGCTGCTACCAGCACGGCCCCGCCCACAGTGCGTAGACCACCTCTGCCCACCTCACTAAGGCGACTCCTTTTGGAAAAAAGGGAAGTGCGCAAGAGGTGGCATGAAACTAGATGCCCCACGCTCAAGACGAGCCTCAACCGAATAGCCGGTTAAGACCGAGACGGGCCGCTTTAACGACACCAGTTGGGAGGAGGCTATAACCAATATAGCCGCCGGGAATGACCTGCCGGCAATACATAGATTGTGCCGCCGGCTCCAATTGATAATCTCTTCCTTTATATAATCCGTTAAAAAGGTATATTTGTTATTTTGTTGCTGTCAATGATTGTCAGACACAGTTTTCCGATTTGATTCGGTTGCTATTAGTATCATTGTGGGTTCGGGTATTTTGTTATGGGGAAAATGAAATGGGGGTAGGGGTCTTTAGGTGCGTTGAGCACTTTTCGTATGAACCAAAATCTTGGATCTAGCGTCATCGTCACCAAAAGTATTCCTTGAGCTATATTTATTCTGTGTATGTGAACTTTTTGGGTAAAAAAAGCGTGAAAATCACGTCATTGTCACCGCATGCTTTCCATGTGCTAGGTATATGTATACTGTGTATATATGTAGCTCTAGAAATACCTCCGTGTATTAGTATATCTCAACGTGAAGTGTCAACAAAAGTTCCAACTGAATCCGCTCAACGAGTTTGATTGAAATTTGGAGTGGAAATAGAGAGTAATCTTTTAACGCATAACCTACAAAATTCGATAAACCGCGCGAGAGACATCACAGCTCAATATCACACAAAAACATAATATTAATTCATAAAAAAGCTATCAAACGAAATAACATAATTATTTTGGTGGATAAAATTATTTTAACATAATTTGTAGCTTTATTGATATAGAAATAATATTTTTTTGTGTGGGTAGGCGTAACGAAGACACAAATTATTTTGTACTACTGAATTTTAATTATTCTATAAATCAGTTAGTCGTGTCCTATTTGTCGCTTTGAGAACATGTTATTTATGTAGTGATAAACATTTAAGCCCATCGTTTCTCACTGCACTGTTTAGTTATCGACATTCACTTCACTGAAACACTAAACACCCAGTATGGACAGCAAGTTTGAAAAAAACGTTGATGACTTGTAGATTATTTAGATAAGAAGTGTAAAAAATAGTTTTCATTTCTATCGGCAGTTCTCAATGGCTGTCCTGCATGTTGTTATGCTGCTGTATTTGACTGGCCTATTTGTTTAACAGTAAGTAAGGTCGTGGGTTCGATAGCAATTAGCAGAGTCACATTACGTGTCAGCGATACTTAAAAAGAATTCGCATATGAAAAGCAGAACGTTTTGCACTCACTTTACTGATATTTATCTGCGAGATACAAAATAATGTCTGCCGGATGTTTTAGAGTACGTAAAAATACGAGAAATTATCACGAAACACCATTTAAACAAAGAGGAACGATAAAATCAGAATTTATTTTACTAATAACATCGATACAGGCGGCAACTTTTCCGGCCTGAAGCTAAAGTTTAGCTTCTGGGCTACGCATTATAAATAAATAAATAAATATCTTGAGGCAACTAATAATAATAATGTCCTGCCAGCCATCTGTGCGGGACATATTATAGTGCCCAAGTGTGTGCGCAAACGCAGGAGCACTTTCTATTCCATCATTCTCATGATCCGATGGGACGCCTAGCGACACGACTGGAAAGATGTCAGGTACAGGACCAACGGCTTTACGTGCTCTCCGAGGCACGGGGTTATAATACTCCCAGACTTCATGCTGATGCTGAGAAATTTTTGTTTTTACAGAAAAGTCCCAAATCTCCTTTAGGCCGACCCGGGATATGAACCGGGAAATGAAAACTCCGTAGGAATTCTTTTTTAAAATAAAATATACTTAAGATTAATTACAATCATGTGTGTTGACTCAGAACAACTCCATCCCAAGCACTTTATCACTTAAATAATCAGAAATTTTGTAATATGCCCTGCTACACAATTTGGCTTTAATAATTCTTTTAAACTTATTCGTAGACAATTCTCTAATATCATTGGGAAGTTTGTTATAAAATCTTATACATTGCCCCATAAAAGAGTTACTTATTTTGTGGAGACGGGTAGTATGCAGTATGAGATTATTCTTATATCTAGTATTTACATTATGTGTATCGCTTGAAGCGTATGAGGTGTGGTTCGTAACTAAAATTAAACAAATACACTACTCTCACCACTTACAAATTTATTAAAAAAACTAAATGGTCATGGGTACTTAAGCCCGTCAATTATTTATGTTCTATGGAGGTAGGCGCGCAATGTCAGGACGTGTTAATTAATAAGAAATGAAAACTAAGGAGCGTTGAATATATATACAACGTTACAATACCCCCGCGCTCAGTCAAGGATTTTACCGCTTCTAAAATCGTAAAATCCGCATTAGAACTCTGTGCAACTACTTGTTTACTCTTACATAATCATCTATCATACATCACGCAATCATAAACCAGCAGCAGTTATAGTGCACTTGGACTAAAATAACTGTCGCTTACGTACGGAAAATAATAGGTAACTCGTTGAATTTAACGTGATACCTTCCAAATAGTTGTTCTAGTAAAGGGTGGAAGTAGAGCGAAAGGAATATTTAAGTTGTGAAAAAAAATTAATTTACTTCTTGGCTATTAATTTTAAGTCTTTTATAAATTTGGGAATTTAGAAGCGTCATTTTGACAGTCATTGAAAATGTTATTGTACCAGCAGTCTTTAGTGTCCAAATAAGAGTTGGAAGTCCTGATGGCACAAACTGGAAAGATTCTAGAGAGCGCGTCTGGGATTACGTTATCTACGCCTCGGCAATGTTTAATAACAATATTAAAGGCTGATAATCGGACACCCCAGCTTGCTAACCGACCAGTAAGATTTTTCAATGAAATAAACCACTTTAACGCATTATGATCTAATTTCACCGGATAAGCCATTATCATTATAAAATATTTGAAAAAAGATTGTAACAAGAAAAAAATTAAAAATTGGGTAAGTGTTGATCAATTACAAGAGAACTGACAATTACGTTACTGAAAATACTCCGTCTGTTACAATTTTTAAATTAATCTACTAACGTTCTGGTTGTTTTTTCACTTAAACATAAAAATGTAGGTATGAATAAAAAACTGTTTAAAAAAATGCAATCAAAAATAAAAATGCAACTAACGTGTAGGCAAATATCAAAACAATTTTATATATAAAAAAAAATACAAGTCCATATACACAAAATAAGTTGTGGTGCTGACTGTACCTTAGCTATAAATGTCGATAATTCATGTAAGTGATATTTAAAAAAAAACAATATTAAAATCACGAGTATAGAAAATTATGTTTCTGACTGTACTTTAGATATAAATGTTGATAATACATCAGTAAGTGAAGTATAAAAAAAGAACAAAACAATATAAAAATATCGAGTACAGAAAATTATGTTTCTGACTGTACTTTAGTTATATAGTTGATAATACATCAGTTAGTGAAGTATAAAAAAAGAACAATTAAAAAATACCGTGTCTAGAAAATTATGTTTCTGACTGTACTTTCTTTATTTTTAATGTTGGTAATAAACCAGTTAGTTAAATACTAAAAGTAGTGAAAGAACTAAAACAAAACAAAAAAAAAATTCATGTACATCTTCAGCCAGGTTTTGCCCACTGCTGGACAAAGTTCTATTCCTAGCTTAGTTGGCAAATAATATACATAAGTAGGTAGCGCTGATGCTCGACTACCTGGTGAATCCCTTAGTCGCCTTTTACGACACCCACGGAATAGTATGGGGGTGGTCCTATTCGTCTACCCTATCTATGCCGGAACCACACGGCTATGAAATATATTTAAGTAGAACAAAAAAAAAACTAAATTATGTTGCTGATTGTACCAATGTTAAGAAAGAACAAACTATAAGAATTTAAAATTTATAAGTGAAAAATACAATAAAAAAAATGATAATTTGAATAATAAGAATTCTTCTTTTTGCTAACAGTAGGTACAACGTAAGTAAAGTAACGATAAAGTTGGGTTTTACGTTTTTTACGTACACGTTAGTTACTATGCAACCAAAAAATAAAAACGTTTCACAAAAACAAAAAAAAACAAAGCACACAAACACCAATGCTACTACACTACCTCCATAAAAACATAAAAAATGACCATAAAAACCACGTTATGGGCGCCAGTGAAGCGTATGAGGTGTGGTTCGTAACTAAAATTAAACAAATACACTACTCTCACCACTTACAAATTTATTAAAAAAAACTAAATGGTCATGGGTACTTAAGCCCGTCAATTATTTATGTTCTATGGAGGTAGGCGCGCCAAGTACTCTCCTGGCTTCGACGATGACGGTGGTCACGCGGAGATCCAGGAGCTTGCCAGGCCGGAGGATGACCCACTGGGATGAGGCTGGTCTGTAGGGTGACGGTGTCAGTGACCGCCAACCAGGTACCGGTAGGTCCGATGTTTGTCCGATGTAGGCCGAACTTTGGACCCTTGTAGGCCGAACTTTGGACCCTGGGAATTGAAGTCCACTAAATGAAATATTCTTTTAGATCAAAGCCTCTCCTGTCTGTGACCGCGTAATGGTGATGAGGAAGCGGGAGTACCAATTACGCATAAGGCGAATGTGTGCAATTGTCACAGGCAGAAGCGGAGTTTACAAATAAAGTTTGTATAAAAAAAAGGATAAAATAATGGTGTGAAGCACCGTACATAAAATAAATTTAGTGCAGGCATAAGGCACAAGATGAAGTTGACATGGTATTTGCCACAAGGTCAATTAAAGGTGGCCGTTACACGTTACAATACCCTACATAAGATGAGAACTAAATAATAATCAACACTTACCCAATATGGGGTTGACACTGAATGTAATTAAAACTTGTTAAACTAATAACTATTTGTGAATGAAGATTCACGTTCAACTTGAAGACGTTACTCGACGCGACTAAGAAAAATATAACGTTTCTTTTTAAGTGAGTGCGTACGTGCTATCGCAATGAGTGCAATCTGAGTCTGCCCTACCAATGTTCGCTTAATCCCCGCTCGGCGGCTCACGCTTCCCAACCGGTTTTGTTCACCGCCACCGGAACAGATAACGAGTTGCAACGATATTACAATGTCGGACGTGTTAATTAATAAGAAATGAAAACTAAGGAGCGTTGAATATATATACAACGTTACACGCTCCTTTTACAGAAGGAATTGATATTTTTATGCACATATAGTAAGTTTTCATATATATACTGAGATGGTACAGTTAGAATGTTGACCTCTTTGAATTTTTCTCTTAGAGACTCTCGGGCCAAGATTATAGATAGCTCTTACAGCTCTTTTTTGCAATATAAATATGGTGTTAATGTCAGCAGAGCTACCCCAGAGAAGAATTCCATAGGACATTACACTATGAAAATAACTGAAATAAACCATTCTAGCTGTGTCAACATCATTCTGACTTCATATCAAGACTAACCCAAAAAATTTGGATGACAATGGTTTCAAGAGTTTTTATGTTGGTTTCCAAGGTTGTAGGATTAGCAACAAGTTTACAACAGATGAGTAACAATAGTTAGAACACAACAATCCTTTACTTACTATGGTTTAAAATTAGAGTGAATCTGTCTTAAAGCAGAATCATATATATGGCCTTTGCGTCTGTTACAGGCGATTGACGGCGCATTGTCTGAGAGACATTTTTTTTGGTGGCTAAACAAACCGATGCGAGAGCGACATAGCCTGCCGCAGACCTGACAAGAGAAGTTTGCGGTGGTTGGTGCCGAGCCGCTTCTGTCTCTTATCAGCAAGTACTCCGAGCCAGGCTTCGACACAGATCTGACGGCCCTCCACAACACGTTTCCGCCATTCAACTCTATTTTCAGCGAGCTTTTTCCAGCTACAGTGGTTAATTTAGTTAATTTTAAAAGCGGCCATATCCCGCTTGGTTCAGTCTTTAAAGCGAAGCAGAGGTCTACCGACATCGCGTTTCGCATTAGCTACCGCACCCAATAGAACACATCGTGGTATTCAAGTGGGTTCCATTCTGTGCACATGCCCCAACCAACGTAAACGCTTCTGTTCAAGAAACGCTGTCAGGCTAGGTAGCTGTGTTATTGAAAACTGATTGAAATATTAGCGAAAAATATATTCCGAACAGGGTAGGTGCCAACACGCAGCCCTGGCTCACGCCTCTGCGAACGTCAAACGGCTCAGATGTATTACCGTTAAAAACTACTGTGCCTTTCATGCCGTCGTGGAAAGATTTGTCGAGGCTCAGGAGTTCAGGCGGACACCCAATGCTCTCCAATGCATAGTATAGACCTTTTCTGCTGACAGTGTCGAAGGCCTTATTAAGGTCAACAAACGCTATAAACAAGGGAGTCTTTTATTCTCTACACTTCTCCTGTAATTGGCGAGGTGAAGATCATATACCACTGTAGAACGCTGAGGACGGAAGCCACATTGTGCCTCAGGATAGATGCGCTCAGCAAGCTTTTGCAGTCTAGATAAGACAACTCGAGCAAAAAGCTTACCGACTATGCTCAAAAGAGATCCCACGGTAGTGGTTGCAGTCACCGCGGTCCCCTTTCCCTTTGTATAATGTAGTGATGTTAGTGTCCTGCATATCTTGTGGCACCTCCCCCGCTTCCAAACATGTAACCAGTTTAATGATGTTTGATTTCAGCCTGGGTGCCATCGCCGCCAAAGCTATTTCCGCGTTTAAGCTGTTTGACAGCCTTGATTAACTCCTCAATGGACGGAAGGTCGTCTAACTCAGTCAATACATCCAGTATAGGTATGCTTTGCGCTGCCTCCGGTTGTAGGTATACAGAACGTAAGTAGAGACAGGTGTATTGCTCAACCCAACGGTCAAGCTGCTTTTCACTATCAGTAATAATAGCACCTGTTATGTCCTTAAGATGGCTGTCTTTTTAAAAACAGGTCTACAAACTCGTTTGAGACCTTGATAGCCGCCGCCAAAGTTTCCCATGTGCAAGTGACGCCTGAATGGTGCGGCCGAGATCCGACCAGTACAAGTTGGCAAAGTATCGTGTACTTTGTTGCAGAGTTGCTTCACTCATTCGAAGTGCTTGGTCCTCGTCTCTGAACAAGGATCCATGCGGTACTTAAGAGCAGCTTTACGCTTCGATTCCAGCAAAGGTAACAAATGTTCAGCGTTGTCTGAGAACCAGTCCTGAGACTTAGCTTTCAGATAGCCGAAAGCCTCTCCAGCGCATTCAGTTAGTAGTTTTTTGACGTTATCCCACTCGTTCCTAATTAGTGTACTAACATCCCAGCAGCAAGCTCAGTTTTAGCCACCAATTCGAATTTTCGGAGTTTTTCGTCATCCCTGGTGTTGGAAAGGTTTATCTTTCTTCTACCTGGCATTTTCGATGAATAAATCCCTTCTTTCCACTTGAAACCCCCGTTTGTTTGTACCCCCTGGGGGGACCATGGACACTGACTATTACACTTGGAGCCCCCTGGGGGGCCCATGGACACTCACTATTACACTTGGACCCCCTTGGTGGTTCATGGATACTCGGTGTTACTTGTAGACCCCCTTAACATAAAATGTCCATGGAGAATGTAAATCGCTACATACCTACCTATTTAGGTTTAATCTTATAAATCAATATCTGACATTTGACATAGATATTTATTATGCTGTCATTTAATCACAAATGCGTAAGATTGGTTAGCTTAAAGAGCAGTAATAATCTTATTTCTATTGGAAATGGATGATTCTCGTGAGAATATTGAAATTATTGATCCGAAAGGCGGAAAAGTCCTATTATACAGTGGTCATCAGTATCACATGAAAAAAGCGTATAAAAATAAGTCAATGCTGTGGAGATGTGCAAATAAAAGGAAATTAAAATGTACAGGATATCTTACTATTAGCGTAAGTGTAATTTATATATTTTGTTAATGATTATTAATACATGTAACAAATACTAAAAAGTAAAAAAAAAAACATTTTAGCAGGACCATTCATCCGTATTAAAGTCAGTTGTTCACGTCTCAGATTGCATAAAAAACGAAAGCAAAAATATAGTTGACATCACTTTACATGAATGCAGGAAAAAAGTTAAAGACCACAACTTTCGACCTATTCCGACTATTTACAATGAATGTGTGAAGATTCCCTTTGAAGACAAAGGAATAGATTTGGTTGCAGATATTCCATCATTTGAATCGGTAAAAAGTGGTTTTTACAAAGCAAGAAACGCTAATGCCGGCATTGCTAAACTCCGGAGCAATAGTTCAATTGATGTAGAAATACCCAACTTTCATTCAGAATTTGTTTTATGTGATTACAATCATGATAACAGACGCATCATCATTTTTTGCACTGATGAAAACCGAAAGAGACTATCCGAAGTAAAACACGTCTTTTGTGATGGCACATTTCAAAGTTGCCCGGCGCCTTTCTTACAGCTTTATTCTATACACGCAGACTTGGGCAGTTCTGAAACCCATAATCTGATAATTCCTGTATTGTTCTTGTTAATGTCGGATAGGAAACAAGAGTCGTACGACATTTCTTTTCAGTTAATTAAATCTCAAATTTCAGAGTTTAACCCATCTAAATTTACCGTAGATTTAGAACGTGCTGCCATAAAAGCTATTGCAAACAATTTCCCCAGCTCAGAAATAAAGTCATGTTATTATCATTTTTTAAAAAACGTATGGAAAAAAGGACAGGCACTAGGGTTAACGAAATTTAAAATAACTAAAAGAACAGTTCTTCTTTGTGGGGCATTGGCACTATTACCAACGAATTTATTAAATGAAGGATGGACTTACGTGAAAAATACCCGGCCCTTAACGGAACCCAATATTAGTAAATTTATAAAATACATGCAGTTTTGGATTAAAAATACTAAGTTTCATAACGTTTGGTCGGCATATGGTGAAAGGCACAGAACAAATAATTGTGTTGAAAATTGGCACAAAAATTTAAATAAAATAGGCAAAGACCCCACAATTGTGTCATTATTGAACTCATTGAAAAAAGATTGTAAATTAAAAAGGAAACCCTTGATGAAGCCGAGAAAGAAGCAATGCATAAATTACGACAGATTCATTCAAGAAATGCAGCTTTCACTAATACAAGGCGACATAACAATTGGTCATTTTCTAGAAGCTGTAAAGTAATGCTAATCATTGCCGTAAGTAGGGCGGTGCCACCGGTGCCCAGGCACAGGGCGTAGTCTCTTGTTTATTTTTTAAGAACGTAAGTTATTAGGGTTTAGTTTGTTTTTAGTTAAAATTTCATTAAACAGATTAATTTTCCTTTCAGTATTCCATTTCTGTCTCTGGGGGTTGAAGAGGAATATAAATTTTATTATTATTCTTGAACCCCTAGGTGGGGGGTCCAAGTGTAATAGCGAGTGTCCATGGGCCCCCCAGGGGGCTCCAAGTGTAATAGTCGGTGTCCATGGTCCCCCCAGGGGGTACAAACGGGGGTTTCAAGTGGAAAGAAGGAATAAATCCTCTTGGGAATAATCGCCATCCGAGCTACCACTAGGGAGTGGTCGGTGTCGCAGTCTGCGCTATGGAAGGTACGTGTGTGAAGGGTTTCACGGAGATCCTTTGTTCTGGAAAGTATGTAGTACGAGGATGTTTGCAAGATACTTTGCGCGATATCTTGCCCTTGAAATATGTATTAGTTACGCATAATAAATGTTCAGAACAGAACTCGAGTAAACGTTGGCCATTGTAGTTCGTATTACCAACTCCGTGGTAACCAATACAGTCGGGCCACGCATTGTGATCACGGCCAACGCGAGCATTTAAGTCGTCTAAGATGTGGAGGCGATCTCCTCGACTGACTTTTCTGTCTCGGCTAGGTTGTTATCGGTCGGAGCGTAGGCTGAAATAAAAGTCACGAAACCGCAACCAGTATACAGTCTTAGGACCATGATACGCTCCGAAACTCCGCAAGGATGTTCAATTGCAGGTAGTATGTCATTGCGGAACGCGAAACCTGCGCCATGCTCGCGAACATCAGTTAAGGCTTTTCCTCTCCAAAAGAACGTGAGTTCTCGCGCAGTGAGCCTTTGTCGGGTAGTATAGTCTCAGACCGTGATGTTAAGCCTGCTTAGCTGTGCGTCGATTACAGCAGTTTTGCGCAGATCTAGTGCGCAATTAGAATTTGAACCTCCACAGGTGTCCGGAAGGCCTGTCCTCATAGTACGGACATTCCATGTTCCAAAGCGCATGGATTGGGGGGGGGGGGCATTCTTTTATTATTGTGCTTATTTGAACCAGTAGGCGAAGTAGTTAACGGAACCAGTCATCTAGCCAAGAGCTAGTGCTCCCCACACCCCAAGGGAACAGATCAGCACTGGGACGGATCGGTACCTAATTGGCCGGGGTCTGCCCGGCTTTAAGCGGGCCGTAACCGACCAATGGTCTCTCAGTCGCGCACGGACCCCCAACAGCGTCGGGTGTGTTTTGTACGTGTAGCGTTGACTAGCGAGGTGTAATAAAATGACGAACGTTGTTAAGTGCAATGAGTGTAACATCGTCATTGATGAAATGTTATCATACATACAAAACAAAGTGTCGATTATAGACGAAGAATCACTAGTGCGAATTTTTAAGAGTGTTTATACGAGTGAAGAAATAAAGAACTCAATGACACTCCTGTTTGAGTCTGTTCCAACGGATACAAGAAAAATATTGCGTAAAAACAAAGGGAAGGAAGAGCGCGATATAGGAGATATAATAAATCTGTTTAAATCTACGGAACCCGACATCATCCCAGTTTTTGTGGCAAGACAACTGGACAAGCTACCGCCGATTACCATGGATCACTTAGATCGTTCTAAATTACTAAAGGATTTGCAAGTATTGAAATCCGAAATTGAGTATATAAAACTAACCTATGCTACTCAGTATAGTGTCAATGAGTTAAAAACGGACGTTTTGCGATTAAGCAACGACTCCCTACCATCGGCATCAGTGGATAGGCAAAATATAAATAGTGAGTCACATCTCATCAAAAATAATGAACCAGCAAATATTTGTTCTCCATTGTCACTAAATAAACCAATGAGGGTAGTACAGAATGAACCAAATGCGCAGCAATCATCTGTGGACAGCGGGCTAACTAGCGCCTGCTGTGGAGAGATTAGCGGCCGCCCGCCGCTGTTTCTACCCGAGGCGAGCGCCCGGACCGGTTCTACAGTTAGCGACGCGGTGACGTCAGACGCACCTAGTTTGTCTACGCAGTCTGCGAGTCAGCTGAGTGCAACTGATAAGGACAGTTGCACTAATGTAACTGCACGGCGGGAATCAGAGCGGTTGCCGTCTGTATTTGATAATTCGACAAAAGAAATCACTAACGAAGAAGGATGGAATAGATGTTTATCGTAAAAAAACAACGAAATATCGTTTCTTGGGAAAGTCTGGTGTAGCTAAAGACCTGGAGTGCACTTTTCGAGCGGCTGATAGGAAAATTCCTATGTTTATTACAAATGTGCATATATCAACGACAGAAAGTGATATTATAAAACATATTTACAGTAAGACTCAGGAAACTGTATCTATAGAAAAAATAAATATGAAATTTGAAAGGGGGCACAAAACATACAAGCTGCTTATATCTGAGGCCAATCTATCAAAGTATATGGATGAATCTATATGGCCTGCAGGTGTCATATTTCGACGGTTTGTGAACTTCAAACACAGAAAGAATGGCGCGTATATTCCGCCTGACGGCCTAAATAAACCAAATAATGAACAGTTCCTCTTATGGGTTTGCTACTTTTAACTGCAAGAATATAAAACGCTCTATCGATGACGTCAGAGATCTATGTCGTACATACGACTTGATTTGTCTTCAGGAAACATGGTTATTGCCGCACGACATACCCTACATCAGCACCATCGACACCGGTTTCGGATATACTGCGACGTCTGCGGTTGACACATCGGCGGGAATATTGCGTGGACGTCCCCATGGCGGAGTAGCTTTACTATGGAGATATAGTGTGTTCCCACAGGTATCGGTTTTACAGTGCAATAATGCTCGTATTTGTGCCATTAAAATAACAACAAGTGACAGATTAGTGATTGTTATGAGTATTTACTTGCCAACAAATTCTACCGAAAACTTACAGGATTTTACAGATTGTTTGAGTGAGATAAGCGCTATTATTGACGAATACGGAATTGAATCTGTATTTATTTTTGGCGATTTGAATGCAGATCCGGATGAGTTGTTTTATAGTAAGCTTATGAGTATTTGTAACGATCAACAATGGTCGTGTATAGATGAAGATATGCTGGGGCTGGATTCGGGTACGTTTACTTTTATTAGTGATGTACATGGAACTAGCAGCTGGCTGGATCACTGTATAGCTACTCACGCGGCCAAGCAAGCCATTGTTAATGTACATGTCAAGTATGACACTCTCTGGTCTGATCATTTTCCACTTATCATAACGTGTAATTTAAAATTACTATCTCCAACAGTCAGCCCTAAAATTAACAATTTAAATAAAGACGTAATATGGGGAATAAGAAGTGAGGAACAAATTTCCCTGTATACCAATGAGTGTCATATTCGACTTAAAGTGATTGACTTTCCATCTGAGTGTGTCAGCTGCGCTAATTGTTTTTGTGGTGACCGTGGCCACAGGCGTGTCATAGATACACTCTACTCCGACATTGTGTCTGCCCTCCGTGACTCAGCAATGGCGAGTCGAGGAAGAGTTCGGGAGAAAAGGGGTGGCCCACGCATAGTAGGGTGGAATAAACACGTCAGCGGAGCTCATAGGGTGGCCAAATCTAAATTTGAGTACTGGGTGTTGGGTGGTAGGCCTAAGTCGGGATTTTTATATAAAGATATGTGCGATAGCATAAGAGTGTTCAAATCTCGACTGAAATGGTGCCAAAATCATCAGGACCAAATAAGAATGGACGCTCTAGCTGTGAAACATTGCAATGGAGACTTTCGCGGCTTCTGGCAGAGTACCAATAAAGTAAATGCTCGACCTGGCCTTCCTGTGAGCGTCGATGGTGTGAGTGACCCGAAAGAAATTGCCAACCTTTTTAAGAACTATTTTTGTGTTAAGTCTTCTTTGGGTCAGGTGGCAGAGGTGCTCGATGCTGACATGAACGGTCGTGAGGTAATATCTACCTTTCAAACAAAGAATGTTACTGAAGCGATAAAGCTTATTTCACGGGGCAAGTCCCCGGGACATGATGGACTCAGCATTGAGCACCTGCAGCATGCTGGGCCCCACATTTCGAGGGTCTTGACTATGTTCTACTCGCTGTGTGTGAGCCACTCCTACTTACCACCCGATTTCATGAAAACAGTGGTAGTGCCTGTAGTGAAAAATAAAACGGGTGATCTTACTGATAAGAGTAACTACAGGCCTATTTCTCTTGCCACCATCGCAGCCAAAGTGTTTGACGGATTGCTAAATGTACAGTTAAATAATTATGTAAAATTGCATGACAACCAATTCGGCTTTCGTCCGCGACTGTCCACTGAAATTGCCATACTGTGCCTGAAGCATACCGTCAGATACTACACCGATCGGAAGACACCCGTGTATGCGTGCTTCCTTGACTTGTCCAAAGCTTTTGACATGGTAGTATATGGCCAGCTGTGGAATAAGCTGAGGAATATAGGACTACCACAGGAACTAATCAGTGTGTTCCAGTACTGGTATTCGCATCAGTCCAACAGTGTTAGATGGGCGGGGTCAATGTCGGATCCATATCAGCTCGAGTGTGGCGTTAGGCAGGGTGGATTAACATCTCCCACCCTGTTTAATTTATATATAAATGGTCTACTTGTAGCGCTCAGTAGTCAACATGTCGGCTGCCGTATAGACGGCATATGTGTCAATAACTTGAGTTATGCCGATGATACCGTCCTGTTAAGTGCATCGATTTGTGGCCTTAGGAAGCTGATACAGATATGTGAGGATTATGCTTGTGGCCACGGATTAATATACAATGTGAAAAAGAGTCAGTGGCTGACCTTCGAGACCTGCAGAGCAAAATGTCCTAAAAACATACCACCGGTTAGGCTAAAACGGTGTTCCTCTGGAGAGAGTAACACAATATAAATATTTGGGACATATTCTTACTGCCGACCTCGGCGATCACGCTGATATCGAACGGGAGCGGAGGGCGTTGTCTGTCAGAGCTAATATGTTGGCCCGCAGGTTTGCACACGATGTTCATCTGAAGTACAATTGACGCTGTTTAGAGCATACTGTACATCACTCTACACGTGCAGCCTGTGGGCTAACTACACTAATAAAAGTTACAACGCCATCCGCGTCCAATATAATAACGCGTTCAGGGCGGTGATGAGGCTGCCCCGATACTGCAGCGCCTCGGGAATGTTTGCAGAGGCGCACATGGACTGCTTTCACGCGACCATGCGCAGGCGCGCTGCGTCCATGGTGCGCCGAGTGCGGGCCAGTTCCAACGCCATTTTGAGCTTGATTGCGGGAAGGTTAGACTGTCCTTTCATCAGGCATTGTTGCGGCAGGCATGTTACTGTACCAATGCCGGATATAAGGTTTTGATGTAATTTATTGTATTTATATTAATTTTACTATTATTTCTATTGTATAATTTTATTATTATTTCTAATTCATATTATGTAATTTTTAATTTTTATTTATTAATGTCTTGTAATGGGTGTACTTTACCTCAATCAATCAATCAATCAGCCTATCGCAGTCCACTGCTGGACATAAGCCTCTCCTAACACGCGCCATTGCACACGGTCCTCCGCCTTCCGCATCCAGTCTGTCCCAGCGACCCTTTTGAGGTCGTCGGTCCACCTAGCTGGGGGCCGTCCTACCTTACGCTTACCAAGTCGCGGTCTCCACTCTAGAACACGTTTGCTCCATCGGCCGTCGGTCCTTCTGCAGATGTGACCAGCCCATTGCCACTTTAGCTTGCTAAGTCTGCGAGCTATGTCGGTAACTTTGGTTCTTTGTCGGATTACTTTGTTACGAATTTTATCCTTCAAAGAGACGCCGAGCATAGCCCGCTCCATAGCTCGCTGTGCGACTTTCAATTTATTGACTAGTCCCACTGTGAGTGTCCACGTCTCAGCACCGTAGGTCATAACAGGTAGGACGCATTGGTTGTAGACTTTAGACTTCAGACATTGCGGTAAAGGCGAGGACAAGACATGGCGTAGTTTGCCAAATGCTGCCCAACTCAACTGGATCCTGCGGTTGATTTCTTTCTCGAAGTTTTTTCTACCCAATTGGACAACTTGTCCAAGGTAGACATACTCCCGAACAACTTCGAGCATCGAACCATCGACGTAGATTGGTCCCGGCGTGACATGTTCATTGAACATGATCTTGGTTTTATCCAAGTTCATGCCGAGACCGACACCTCGAGAGGCTCCATTTAGGCTTTGCAGCATTTCGCTTAACTGTTCCAGTGACTCTGCAACGATGACGATATCATCGGCGAACCGAAGGTGTGAGATGTATTCGCCGTTGATGTTAAAGCCCCGTCCAGTCCAGTCCAGCGTCTTGAAGACGTCTTCGAGCGCGTTGGTGAAGAGCTTAGGGAATATTACATCCCCCTGTCTCACCCCTCGACGCAGCTCGATCGGGCTGGTCTTTTGGTCCTGGACCTGGACGGTCATTGTGGCGGTATCATACAGACATCTCAGCACCTCGATATAGCGCCAATCGATGCGACATCGCTGCAGAGCATCCAAAACCATCCCAGGTTTCGATGGAGTCGAAGGCTTTCTCGTAGTCCACGAAGGCCATACACAGCGGCTGATTGTACTCTTCAGTCTTCTGTACAATCTGCCGAACAGTATGGATGTGGTCTACGGTGCTGTAGCCTTTTCGAAACCCGGCTTGTTCCGGAGGCTGGAACTCGTCAAGTCTTCTGGCGAGGCGGTTTGTGAGTACTCTCGAGAATAACTTGTAAACGTGGCTCAGCAGTGAGATGGGTCTGTAGTTCTTCAGCAAGGTTTTGTCACCTTTTTTGAAGAACAGAACCACCGCACTCCCGCTCCACGCTTGAGGTGTTAAGCCCTGGTGAATGACGGAATTAAAGAGACTCGCTAGCTCTTTCAGGATTGGAATCCCGCCTGCCTTCAGGAGCTCAGTGGTGATTCCGTCATCACCTGGCGACTTGTTGTTCTTAAGCTGCTCGAGAGCCACTCTGACCTCGTCCTGGTTGACATCAGGGATGTCTTCCGTGTAATGGCGTGTGAGTGGGGCTCTGTGGTCGTCAGCGCTGGGCCTCGTGGGTTTAGTCGTCCGTGATGCGTGCAGGTCTTTGTAGAAACTCTCAATTTCCTCGAGTATCTCGAACTTGGAGGTCACGGTTTTGCCATCCGCAGTTTTAAGTTTCGTCAGATGAGATCTACCTAGCTGGCGAGCAAAAACTTTGGTGCCTCTGTTCTGTTCAATCGCAGCCGCGATGGCGCGGTCGTTGGAACATCGGAGGTCACGTCGCACCAGCTTCCGGATCTTCCGGTTGAGGTTTCTCCCATCCGGCGAATACGCCTGCGTGGATGACATTTCCCGTCTCTGCCCCATAAGTTCGAGAGTCTCTGTTACCGCTTTTTCCGGGAAACACCCTTCGAGACACATCCTGTATCGTTTTTACCACTGTGTCGGTTTTCTCGTCAACTTTGCCTTCGGTTTCCAGTAGGTCGAAACGGTTTTGAAGCTCAAGTTGGAACTTTTCGGACCCTAAAGCTAATTGAGGCGCAGTAGGTCTGAGAGTAGACTTCATCATGCGACTCCTTTCGGCCCTGAAGTCTATATTTAGAGCGCCTCGAACAAGTCGGTGATCTTACGATACTTTTCGGTACTTTACCTGAAATAAATGAATTTATTATATTATAATGGACCCCCCACTGTCGAAAGTGACCCCTAGCGTCCGCACTAACGTCCGTGTGTGCGAACTTATTACTGGTAACTGCCACTTTCCGTGTTGTTGTCCATCAAGCAGAGCTGACGTGGGTGAAGTGACCTCTCCACAGACAATATACCGCCTGGGACGGAGTAAAGGAAGCGCAGGGTTGCCCAAGACCTGCATTCCTCTTTAGGCGACACTAGCTGAGCCCACAGGAAAAGCAAGCCAATACGTGTCAGCTGTGGAAATCTGCCGCGTATTTCGGGTTGGACCCTACTCGCGCCTAACTGAGACCCCGTTCCGGGTTTGTGATCAGAGTTTTCCATCTCCTAGATGAGTTGCAGGCCAGTGCTAAGAGACTCATCTTCCCTGCTATCGTAGGCCTCCGGTGAATCCTTCGATTCTGGAGCCCCCGATAGAGGCAGTTTAATTAAGGTCATACCCGGGACCTAAGCAGAATCAATACGTATATTAATATAGGAAGTCATAACTTATTAAATATTTTGATAGAGGCAGTAAAATGTTCTCAGAAATTTTCAGGCAGTCACACTAAAACCATCTTTTGTTGATCTCAGGTAAAATGCGATTCCCAATAACGATTTCAATCGTAGTAGTTAAAAGGTTCGAGGTCTTGATCGTCCCATCCGCTAATTTAATGTCAGTGGTTTGTTCGTTGAACTTAGTTTTTAGCCGCAGAAGAGTTTTATATAGCTGTTTGCTGGTTATACTGGTGCGGGCAGTCGTATCAATGTAGGCGTAACCTTGTTCACCTTTAACCGATATTTCTATTGTCGGTATCTTTGTCGAACTTTGTAGCGTCGATTGTACCGAATAAAATGCGACAGGCCTCGGAGGCGTTTTTTTGTTTTTACACGTAGTGCACGTACTTTTATAAACCCCTGGCGCACCACAGCCATAGCACTTGATAACGTTTGCTGTCTCGTTCTTCGCCGTATCTGCCTTATACTTCCTGCACTCCCCCTGAAGGTGACCACGCTTGCCACAGTAGGTGCATATTTTGGTTTTTGGCTCCTCGATACTGTTGCTTGAGTGATACAGGCTTGGCTTTGTGTTCGATACTTTCAATGTGTCTTCCTTTTTGCATTGCGATGTCCTCCGGTTCGGTGTTAACCGGAAACCCCCGGATCGCTACCTTGACGCTTCGTTCGGCGGGCAGTGAGTAGGAGAACCATGATATATTGTCTGATTTCTCCAGGTCAGTCAGGTACCGCTGTATAGTGCGGTATTCATGGTCCTCCTTGGGCATGAAGCGGATGCCCTCTTGATAGGGGCGGGCATGCGGCATGTTTCCGAGCTTCTACTTGAGGACGCGGAAGTGATGAGCCCAGTTGAGTAGTTTTTCTACCACCAGTGGCGGGTATTTGGTGTTCGCGGGCACCCCTCTCGTTGGTAGGGACGACCCCTTCTGGGTCGTACCACTGGTGGTACCCGGGTCATTGTTCGCTTGGCTTCTCGGCCTCGCTGCCATAGCCGCGAACGAGGTTGAAGTCGATGGGGTGATTGGGGGAGGGGCGAGCTGCGTGAGCGCGAGTAAGCGCTGCCTCTTCGCCTCTTCAGCCTCCTCTTTCGGGTTGCGTTTCCTCCTAGATGAAGACGCCGGGGGTCCTTTGTCCATCTTCGGGGATGGTGTGCGTAGCTGTGCCTCCGGAAATGACTCGACTGAGTTCGAGCCTACTCCGGAGTACACACTTTGCGACGGTGATACGGCGCGGGAACTGGCGGGTGTGGGCGAGAACAGACCCTCGTTACTGGTTAGTTCGTCGCCCAAACAGAGGTCCGGCATAGATAGGCCTCTTGCGAGGTCGATCGCCGATTTGCTTCTACTTGCTCTAAACCGTGCCACTGTGGGCCGGTGCGAAGGCGCCGTGTGGCGGCCGGTGAGTTGGGCAACACCTTCACTATCAGGAGGTGAATTTATCATTAGCCGTTCATGCATTCTTTGACATGGAAAAACGAAAAAAGAGGTATAAAGTGGCCTGTAGCGCTCATGCAAAATAAAATTGTAACGTTTTTCCCCCTTTCAGCTGAAGTAAGCTTTCCTATTTGACGGGTGTTTTTTTTTGCCATAATCTTTGCATGCGTTTGTACTGTTGTGACTCCAGTTTCGTCACAATTGTACACATTTGATGGTGGAGAATTATATTTGTCCAAAAGGCTTTTCAAATTAATAAAATATAAATTCACCTGGGCCCTGTTGAATCCAACCGCACCCATCAAGCTGGTAGACTCTGCTGTTCTCAGTGACAAATCTGGATGACGTTTCATGAATTCATAATAGAAATGTTTACTAGCAGCTTCTTTTTGAACGTTAAAACGATGTGGTATCTTGAAATGCACAGCTAATTCGAAGGCGACTTTCAAAATTTTTTTTTGTCAATGGCATACATCTGTCAGCTAAGTCCTTAACGTGGCTTACTAAAACATTCTCATACTCCGATGAAAAGGTCTTTGTGAACCTCCCTAGTACTGGTTTCAATTCTACTTCTTTACCTTCTCTTATCAGTTTCAATTTGTCATACAAAGTAGTAGTAGGAATGCCATATCTTGAAGCCGCTTCTCGTAGAGACATTTTTTCTTGATTACTTTTTGACTTGCTATCTTTAGGTTTTCAGAATCCCAACGACCCTTCTTGACTTTGTCCATAGTATAAGGTAAACTTGTTCCTCAAATAATGAAATACATATACAACTTGCAACACTTAAAATAATAGAGTAATTGTCAAAACATTTTTGTTCGGTCATAGGGGAAAAATAACTGTTCGGTACTAGGGACTCACTGAAGAGAATTGATAACCATATGACATAAAAAATAGTAACTTATTTTATGTTTTAAATACTGGAACTTCCAAATTACTTACCAATGTCAATTAAGATTGGTACCAAATCGATCTTACACATATATTTCTGTCACAATCAATAGGTTAAGTTTGTAGGCGACGCCAATTGCCCGCGTAAAATACAATGCGACTGTTCTCGTCCACGCTTCGAGCGTCACTGCGAACCCCCGCGCCACCCGCGGCCACGCTAGATTTACCTCTCTCTTTTGCATGACAACGCATCGTCCTTGTCCGTTTATAAGTACCGATTACAACAATCGTTCGGTTGCCTACCTGCCGTTCGGCGCTAGGGGACTTCCCACTATATAAATAAATAGAAGTGAGGATTCTGCACTGAGGGACATGAATACCTAAGATACTAAAGGTTTCTTATTAGATATTCAAGTGATTCAGCCTGCAATATCCTAACCAAACTGGAAACTAAAGATGTCTCCCGTGGGAATCGAACCCACAACTTTCGCGTCTTAAGGCAAACGCATAGACCACTGGACCACAAATTATTGAATAAAATTAGAAAACTTACCAGATTGTTTTAATTGTTCCCCAATTTCCTTCCACGCAATGTCTTTCTTGACATTATCCATATATTTTGGATGTTTTAAATTATATATAAATTCGTGATTGCGAACAATTTCGATTAATTTTACGTCGTCCATATTACAGCGAACGCGTACGTGTGTCTCCTTGAACCGATGGTACCAAAATGGCTTAGAGCTAGCGCGCACTGGTGACTTTTGTCAGTGTGACAATAAAGTTTTTGTCATCGTCACGTCACGTTACCAAAGTGGATTGCGCACACGAAAGGTGACAGTGACAATTTTTTTATGAAATGGAAGCGTCATTTGCCGATATGGATTTCGAAGAGACGGTCATTCTCTGTGAATTCATGAGACTCAGGAGAAAAAGAAAGCGCAGAGAAATTAAATGAAATGTATTCAGCACTTGGGTATTAACATACACTTGTACTTGTCAAGCTCACAATGCAGTATATAAACATAGTTGATAGTATAAAAGTTACAAATAAAGAAATTAATTAGTCCGTCTGTGCGGTTTGTTTTATCGTATATATTCTGAAGTCCTTAAATAAATAACAAGTTACTAGTCTATTATTTCGAAATTTAGTTCTACTATATTGAATTAAAGAATGGAAGACTAAAGCAAAAAGACGAAATTCTAGATGAGGGTGTGATCACATGAACGGGATCACGGATCACGCGTTAATGGGCCAAAGCGATCCTCGCCGCTGAGGAACCTACCCTAGCTAGTCTGCGGCTTTCTCTAGCTACCTAGGTGGACGACCCGGAGAAGAAAACCACAAAGAAACTCCGGGCTTGCTTTTTTCGTCTTCTTTTGCTTTTTGTTTTCGATTTTTTTATATCTTGTATTTTACTTACATTGTGATTGGTTGTTAAGTAGGCTAATGCACGCACAGAACCGTTGTCATCCAGTGAATCATAATAAATACTTAATACTTTTTCGCGGGTAGGTGAACAAAAAGTTAAGACGCATTTCCAAGTGTTATAATTCAATTTAATTATAAATATTGTGTTTTAATATATTTATACATCAAAATCTTGTGCCCTAAGCCTTTACTAAGAGGTACTTACATTTGTGGTACATTTTATGTAATCCAAGCACTATAAAAACACCACCTGCCAGCTCAACATCACAACTACACTATACTTGGATATAGTCACTGTACACTACACTGGAACAACATGTCTAATCTCTCTGAGGTTTTGGCCACACAGCAGAGGCTTGAGGAAAACGTTGGAAAGAGACTGGATGACCTTCAAGCACAGATCCAAAGCGCCACCGTTACTGAAGGACAACGTGGAAAGGACACCGTGGCTAAAGTAGTTCAAGGACTCCGGACCTTCAGGGAAATTATCTTCAGTGTCTTGAGTCTGTACGTCAACAGATACGTGAATGTTCCAAACAAGCTGATGACTTGGAGACTAGGAGCCGACGAAAAGCTTTAGTTTTCTCAGGTCTTCTTGAGAAAGATAAGGAAGACTGCACTAAGACCATTGTGGATATTATCAACCAGAAACTTGGTCTCCATGACATCTCCCCAACTGCCATCAAAGTGTGTCACCGGCTAGGTTCGCTCAGAAAGGAACATCATCGCCCAATTTTGGTGAGATTCTCAAATCTGGATATCAAATCATCGGTCTGGAGAGCCAAAGCTAAGTTGAAGGGAACATCAGTTTCAGTAAAAGAGTTCTTGACGAGGGCCAGGCAAGCAGTGTTTGCTAAGGCCCGGTTGTACTTCTCAAAGCGGATGGTGTGGACGCAGGATTCCACTATCTTTATTAAAACGTCTGATTAGGTTCGCCACAGGGTCACAACTGATGAACAACTGACCCCTCTCTTCGCCAAGTACCCAAAGGTATCGGTGGTATCGACTACTTCAGCCGGCAGCAGCAATGGTGAGCTGAAAAGATAGTGATAGTTAGTTCAGTGCATGTACACCACACTGGCTGTATTAACACTTTAGTGCATAATACCAGTACTCCACGTAAATAGAAAGTATGTGTAGCTTTTACTTACCTTTGCAAACTCATGTAAATCATTTGTTGACCTTATTATGCCACTCCGATGTTTAGGTACTTTAAAATATTACTTCCTGATAACCCATTTATCTCAGATGTTTTGTAGTCAATTATTTTAAAATATTGGGTTGTTGATATATTATCTTTTCATTTGTTTCATAGTCATTAGTCAATATTATTATGTCAGTAACTCAAACATCTTGAACGTCATAAAGTTGTCAACATGACGTATGTACGTCTATGAACATTATGGGATGCGTTCGGATACACTTACAACTAAAAGTGAACTGAGTATTTTATTTTGTAGACTTGGGGATAATTTTTATAGTTTTGTTTCTCGCACCCAGTGTGTGTAGAAAATGTATGTGTACTTTTAAGTATAGTGTTTACTTAAGATTGTATGTAGATACCAAGCTTGTACGCTGGCGGGTGGTGCAGAGTATACTAGTGTATATATTATTGCACTGCTTTAGTTGTAATTTAAGCTAACAATATTAAATAGCATTTTATTATTTATTTATATTTTATATTATTATTTATTTTAAGTCTATGCCTAGTGGTTCTGATGATTCATTTTATTCTGCCTATGATTCCTCAACATCTGCTGATAGCTTTTGCTCGTTCAGCGATACACTCGGGGATTTTCTGCAACTGACATTTAATCAAAACATTGTTAATCAATTAAACGTTCGCCACATAAATGCTCAGAGTATTCCAAGTCATTATTCTGAATGTTTAAATGCGTTCACTGACAGTAACATCCATGCCATCCTGATATCTGAAAGCTGGCTCAAACCTCCCCTACTTTCTACAACGTATCCTCTCCCCGGGTTCATTCTCGTCCTGAATGATCGAATTGGTAAGGGAGGGGGTGGCGTTGCAATTTATTTGAGAAGTGACCTTGTGTTTAAGATTTTAGCTACTTCAACGAACAGTAATTCCGTTTCTGCTGAGTATCTATTTCTTGAAGTTTCCCTCAAAGGGTCCAAAATTATTATTGGTGTGGTTTATTGTCCCCCAAATGCTGACTACTTCACCGATTTCGACTTAGTACTGGAATCTATGGGTTCGGAGTATTCTCATCACATTATCGTGGGAGATTTCAACACCAACCTCCTCGCTCACAACTCCCCTCGCTCAAGTAGCTTGCATGTTCTGCCTCTCCAAGCTACTCACCACAATATCAACGGCGAAGATACTTGGCTCGACCTTATCCTTACCTCTAACCCTTCCTTGATTTCTTCTCATGGACAACATGAAGCTCCTGGATTTTCCCGTCACGATCTTATTTACCTATCCTACACCCTGAAGCCTCCTAAGCCTAAACCTAAGGTGTTGCACGTGCGTTCCTTTGCTAGGATGAATATCGATAAATTATGTAAGGATGCGTCAGAAATTGACTGGTTGCCTTTGACGGAAGCTCTAACCATAGACGATAAGGTCCATGTGCTCAATGATACCATCACTAAACTTTATAACGTCCATGCTCCAGTTAGAAAAGTTAAATTTAAGCGTCCTCCAGCGCCTTGGATGACAACCATGGTTAAGATGGCTATGCGGCGTCGGGGCCTTGCATTTCGTAAATTTAAAAGGGAACGATCTGATCTTAATTGGAACCTCTTTAAGATTGCTAGGACTCGGTGTAACATGATGATACGTAATGCTAAACGCCGTCATATTTGCGAAAGTATATCCTCATCAACTCCTGCTGGTATCTGGAAAGTCCTCGGAACTTTAGGTATCGCCAAGTCACGGAATTTAGACCTTCCTAGCTCCATTGGTTTAGATGATCTTAATCGTCATTTCACCACCACATCATCCGTAGATCACCTCACCATAATGCAAACTATCGCCTATGTAAATGGTCTAACGCGCCCCAACGTTAAACAGTTTTATTTTTCTCCAGTCGCCTAGTCGATTTGAATGAGATCAAGAAGATAATCCTTTCCATCAAATCCAATGCAGTTAGCTGTGATTGTATCAGTCAACGCATGATCACAACAATATTAGATCACCTCCTCCCTGTGATCTGTCACGTTGTAAACTTCTCCCTCGATTCCGGATCATTTCCCTCCACATGGCGTTAAGCCTACGTCCATCCTCTCCCTAAGAACTCGAATCCCTCTCTACCCACTCACTATCGTCCTATTTCAATCGTTCCTTTTCTATCAAAAGTACTGGAGTCCTGTGTCCATAAAGATTTCTCACATTTCATACTTGCCAACAGCCTAATTAGCCCGCTACAATCTGGGTTCAGGCCTGGCCACAGTACCTCCACTGCTCTTCTCAAAGTGACTGGCGATATTAGGACTGCTATGGAGGATACCAAAGTCACAGTTATGGTTTTGGTAGACTTTTCTAATGCTTTTAATACCGTCAGTCACGATATCCTGTTATCCATCCTTTCTTATCTTATGGTCTCGGACAACGCGCTGGAATGGTTTTCCTCTTATCTTCAAGGGCGCCAGCAATCGGTACGTGTCAGTGAAGCCTCATCGAACGGGTATTATCTTGAAACTGGCGTTCCTCAAGGCGGTATTCTCTCTCCTCTTTTATTCTCTGTTTTTATAAACCTCTTAACGAATGATCTTCAGAGTGCGTATCATCTTTACGCCGATGACTTACAACTGTATACACATGCGAGCATAGACAGTTTGTCAGAAGCGATCAATAAAGTTAATCTGGACTGAGATATTATAAAAAACTGGTCGAATAGGTTCGGTGTCACTGTAAACCCAGCTAAATGCCAAGCCATCATCGTGGGTAGTTCTTGAATGATGAGCCAAGTTGACATCGACAATCTGCCACCTATAATTTTTAACCAATTAACTATTCCCATCAGCCGACATAGCATTTAGTTGGCAGAACCAGGTTTCTAATGTATGTCAGAGGATCACAAGTGTTCTGCGGAGTCTTTATCGCCTCAAATACTTCCTGCCCTCAAAAATAAAAGTAATGCTTGTGCACGCCTTAATCTTTCCTATAATTGACTATGGTGATGTGTGCTACTTTGACCTGAATGCAGATCACCTCAATAAACTTGACCGACTTCTTAATAACCGCATTCGATTCAAATTCAATCTTCGTAAATATGACCATGTGAGTGACTACCGAGCTCAGCTAAAGTGTTCCCTATTCGTCAGCGCAGAACGTTGATAGCCTTAACTACCTTATTTACTCTTCTACACTCGCCTTCTTCTCCTCTATACTTAACTTCTCAATTCCAATATCTTCATAACAATCATTCTAAAAATCTTGGCTCTTCTCACAACCGTCTTCTTCAATGCCCACCTCATCGTTCTGATTTCATGCATTGTATAGGGACCTTGGGGATAACTCCGAAGGAAAAATAACTGGACGTGATGACTTGTTAAAAATGGTTTAATAATGAATGACATGCATTTTTAACTAACATAAAACTTAACTGTCTAATAATAACGAGTTGCGAGCTCCCTATTGGTTTTGATGGTTTATTGAAACACTGACTAATGGTTAAAAACTATTGTATTCAAAACTAAGATCTAATGGTATTACACTGGTAGTACACTGGTAATATAAACTTAAATGGACGATACTATTATAAATGTTAGATAATAATTAAATGGTTTATGGTAAATTATGGTTAAATGGTAAAGTGGTAATAGAGCTCGGTCGCTCGCGGATTGCGAACTGACTTAAAAGTCTAATAAAATTATAAATTAGCTGCGTACCAATTGTGCATGCAATGCACAAATGGAAAACGCTGAGCTGTTCAGTTTTATAACTCCGAACAAGGCTCATTAACTATAAGTTGCGGATTGCTCTCAGCTTTGCTTCTGGCGCTTGAACATGCCCCCGGGCGTTGAAGGCAACGCATTCAACCACAACTGGTGTTTATAGGCAATGGGCAGATCCTATTAAATGCCCTCCTTATGATACCACCGGACGTTCTAATGTCAGCCACGCGTATTATCCCATCTGATCCAGGGTGTACTGCAACTACTCTTCCCAGTTTCCATTTCAGAGGGGAAGATTATCCTCCTTGACGACAACCAAAGGACCTAGCTCCAAACCATCTTTACAGGAACGCCATTTGGTCCTCTGTTGCAATTCAGCAACATACTCCTTGCTCCATCTAGACCAAAAATGTTGGCGGAGTTGTTCGATTCGATGGTAGCGAGACAGCTGATTTGTCGAATGATCCTGAAGGTAAGGTTGAGGTAATGAAGTAAGTGGCCGACCAATGAGAAAATGTCCTGGCGTTAACGGTGTGTCATCTGCAGGATCCGAAGACAGGGGTGTCAGGGGACGTGAATTTAAAATTGCTTCAATTTGTGTTAAAGTAGTGTAAAGCTCCTCAAAAGTTAAATTACAATTTCCCAACACTCACTGCAAATGGTACTTGGTTGATTTAACACCAGCCTCCCAGATGCCATCAAAATGAGGACTATATGCAGGAATAAAATGGGATTTAATTCCATTATTGGCCAAATTATCACCTAAAGAAACTGCATTAGACTTAAGAAATTTTGAAAGATCATTTTACGCACCAACAAATGAAGTACCGTTATCGGGTTTTCCTCTTCGCGAAATAAATCTATACAAAGCCAATAAATAATGATTGCTAGTTAAGTCACCTACCAACTCTAAATGAACAGCCTTGGTAGAAAAGCAAATAAATACTGCGATGTACACTTTTACTAACTTGCATCCACGACCTTGACGGCTAGCACATAGAACAGGTCCAGCATAGTCTACTCCTGTTCTTTCGAAAGGGCACCCTGGCAGTAGCCGCTGCCGTGGTAAGTTTACCATTAAAGGAATTACTACATCCCCTTTCTCTTCATCTTCTCTCTTCTTTTTATCCTCATTCGACGACACCGCACGCATCTATGAAAGTAAACTTTGGCTAAATTCCGACCACCAATAGGCCAATATGTTTCCCTAATTGCAGCCAATAATAATTGTGGGCCTGCATGCATTAATTTTTTATGTTGATAATGGAACAATAATTTCGTAAAATCATGAGTGGACTGTAATATAATTGGATGCTTCTTGTCATAAGAAAAATTTGAATTTGCGAGACGTCCTCCAACACGCATTATATTTTTTTCATCTAAATAAACATTAAATTTTTGAAGGATGTTCTTTTTAGGTATACCTTTCTTATTTATAAGTAATTTATGCTCAGAAAATGACTCTGTCTGACTATAAAAAATTAAAACATCTAATGCGTTTTGCAACTCATTTTCTGAAAGAAAATCTTTATTTACTACTTGTTTCTTACAAAGTTGAATAAAACGAAGTACATAAGCAGTGGATCGTACAAGTCGAGACAAATTAGAAAAACGTTTGAAATTGATAAATAAACTATCATTATTTTCGGATTGTATAACAGCGCTCAAAGTAATATCTGAACGAGTTTCAGGTAATGTGTCTAGTCCAAAATTGTTATCCTGAGAAGGCCAAGTGAAAATACCTAATTTTAAAAACTCAGGGCCCGACCACCACAAATGCTAATGTTGCAGAGTATTAATATCGACACCACGAGATATTAAATCTGCTGGGTTTATAGTTGTCGGGACGTGTCTCCAAGTACAATTTCCCGCCTTATCTAAAACTTCAGCTACACGGTTTCGTACAAATGGCTGAAGCTTAGAAGGCAACATTTGTAACCATCGCAATACAATGGTCGAGTCAGTCCAGCAATAGGAACGACTGATGTTTGCTCGAAGTGAGCTGTGGACCTTCTCATAAAGACGTGCACCTAACACTGCGCCGCATAGTTCCAATCTTGGGATTGTTGTGACCTTGAGCGGTGTTACCCTACTCTTGGCCATTAATAAACGAGTCATATAATCACCGGTTTCATTGACACTACGGATGTAAGCGCACGCACCGTACGCGCGCTCAGAAGCATCGGTAAATATATGAATTTCTAGTTCTTTGTACGAATCACAGACTACAATGCGTGGAATCCGAAAATTATTTAACAAAGACAAATGCTTTATAATATCGTTCCAACATGCATTGATGTCCGAAGTCAGTGGTTCATCCCACGATAATTTATTCAACCACATTTGTTGTAACAACATTTTCACACACAAGGAGATATAAGTCCTAATGGATCAAAGATCCGTGCAATCACAGACAGTATATCACGTTTGGTACTGACACCAGAAGGTATATTAATATTTATTGAGAATCCAAGTTCATCAGAACTTGCATACCAGCTGAGGCCTAGCAACTTATCTGGTTCATCAGATCCCATGTTCAAATTAAGTGATGAATATCATCGGTCCCAGACACCACCTCTGATGCATTTGACTTCCACTTTCGTAGTGACATGCCAGCCGCTGCCAATGCCTTTGTAACTTCTGAACGAATGAATTGAATCTCATCTAAATTCATAGAGCCAGTACAAAGATCATCGACAAATATATCATGCATGATAACTTCAGGAATGGTATCTTTACTACATTCAAGACCAATTTGTTTAATGCAGCGTGTCGCAAGAAATGAAGCACTAGCAGTACTATACGTGACTGTATTTAACTCATACGTCTCGACAGGTTCACATGTCTTTCTACGCCAATTTATCCTTTGCAAATATCTATCAAATGGATGGACAACTACTTGTCTGTACATTTTTTCGACATCGGTACACACTTACGTACTTGTGCTGCCGAAATCGGAGGAGTATAGACAACAAATCGTCTTGCACTGTCGGTCCAACCATTTGCAAATCGTTCAAAGAAACTCCAGATGTAGTAGGACAACTTGCATTAAATACAACACGGAGTTTAGTTGTGGCACTAGACTCACGTAATATCCCATGATGTGGAATAAAATAACCATCGGTACGTAACTCAGATGTTCCAATTTCGGACATATGGCCTAATAACTCATATTCTGACATGAAGTCATGATACATTTTACTAAGCTTGGGCTTAGGCTTCAACCTACGTTCTAAGGAGTACAAACATTGTGTTGCCCTTTGAAAAGAATCTCCTAGAACAGAAGGATTTTGTTTAAGAGGTATACGAACGCAGAAACGACCGTCACTTAATCTCGTCGTATTCTTAACAAAATGATCCTCGCACAGTTTCTCCTCAGGTAAATAATTAGAGTGGTTTATACTTACCTCCTCTAACTGCCAAAACCGTAACAAATCCGACCTGAGTTTGTCCAAATTATCATTACTACAGGAAGTCATTTTTGTAAAATTACACCGAATATCCCTTGAGAGTAATGTAACATAATTATGTGTGACAGGACCGGCGACAATCCAACCTAATCTGGTTTCACACAGTAACGGTTTGCCAGAACCTAAATTTATTCTCTGCGATCCCAACAAGTTCCAAAATAGGTCAGCGGCTATCAATATATCTATATCACTGGGCTTGTAAAAGGTAGGATCCGCAAGACAAATATTTGACGGTATATTGAAGTCCTTAATATTAATTTCACGACACGGCATAGAATTTGTTATAAATGGCAAAACAAAACAGTGTAGTTTGCAGAAGAAACAATCACTTAATGACGTCATGTTTACACGACATATTTTGCCTACGCGTGAAGATGCGTTATTTATGCCAATAATTGAGCGATCAACCTGATCAGTTTTTAACTTAAGCAAACTGCACAGCCGTTCCGTTATCATACAAGAAGTACTTCCGCTATCCAGCACCGTACTACATGCGCACGATTGTTACTGTCGTACATTTTAACTAAAGCGGTTGACAACAACACTTCATTTTGACTAAAATCGGAAAAATGGGCCGAAAGCGCGATATTATTTGTATTGGAAGTGGTTGTCGTTGATGACGACGGACAAGATGAATCGACAACAGATATATTATTATTTGCCCTGACGGGACTGTTATTTGTTAAACCTTTATACTCCGAAATGTGAATTAGTGTATTATGCCTACGTTTACATATTTTACAGCCTGGTTTTTTACAATTGTTCGCAAAATGGCCTGATTTTAAACAATTAAAATTATTGCCATCATACCTTGTATGATGGCAATAATTTTAAACGTGCTTCGTTACTCATAGACGGAAATTCCGTACAATTGTTCAAATTATGATTACCTTTACACGTTGAACATAGTCTTTGTATCACATCCGTATAATTGCAGTGAAGAGCATGTGAGGTCACCACGGACTTAATTTTAGGACGCGAACTAATAATCGAAACTTGAGACTGATTTCGAGACATTTCTAAAGTTTCTATTAAATCAGCTCGGTCACGCAGGAACTGCATGAATGAATCAAATGTAAGCGCATTTTCCTTTTCTAATCTACATTTGTACTCTTCCCACTCCCGGTACGTCTTGTGGTCAAGTTTTCGAGTAATTATATATATTAAAAGCGTGTCACAATGCTTAACTGGCTCACCTAAAGATTCCAGGGTTCGTAAATTCTTATTAATTTGGTCAATCAAACCCTTTAAAATAGAAGAGGATTCCCTGGTAATTTGATCTAAGCTAAATAACGCCGATACATGGTTTTGCACTAGCAAACTTTTATTGTTAAAGCGTTCACAAAGTAAATTCCACGCTACCGTGTAGTTACTAGAGGAAAACTCGACGGACTTTATGACCACAGCAGCCGACCCCTCCAGAGACCCACGTAAGTAGTGAAATTTGTTCACTGCATCAATATGATCATTGCAGTGAATGAGGCTAGTAAAAGTGTCGCGAAACTCCAACTAATTACAATATGAACCGCTAAATTTTGGTAGTTGTATAGTAGGCAACTTAACAGGCTTATGTGTATTGTTTTGTATAGTTTTATCACTGCCGTCAGCTTTAGAGTCGTTGTTAAAATTAGTTAATAAAGATTGTGCCCGAGACAACGATTTATAATACAAGGAACAGAAAACTGTACCTTAACCTCTTCCGTGATGCATTCCAAACGCAACTGCACCTCATCATTTGGTCGCATAACGCCTCCATCTTCCCAATACGCAGCTGTAATTCTGTGACATCACAACTACTTGTTGTTATGTCGCTCAGCTGGTCGAGATAGTTGACAAATGCTGTTGTTAAACGGCCTTTGAAACTGCCTCGTTTTTTAATTAAATCCCTTTCTTCAGACATACTGGGAGACGAGTGTCTTCAACCTGAAATTGATACGATCACAATATAAAACAAATATCTTAGTACCAGAAAAATACCTACCTATTTCTTATATATTAGGTCTTTACCTATGAAATTGCCGTTCTGCAGTACTGGCCATTTCAAATCAAAATAATTTTTGTTTGGCTAAGAATTCTAATTTCAAATTAATTTTATTTTAAAAACATGGATTCTTTTTTCCAAAAGTAGTCATTTCTTTATTGATTAGTGTTACATTTTCATCGCATTTCAATCTTTTTCGTCATCATGGATACGTTAAAAATTCGAGTAATTATGGAATATGAGTACCGTCGTGGCAGCAACGCGGCACAAGCGGCACGCAACATCAACGACGTTTACGGAGCTAACACTACAAACCAACGCACCACCTGTTATTGGTTTGCTCGCTTCCGTTCTGGAAATTTCGACCTGAAAAATGAACCTCGCGGTCGTCCGAAGACTTTGGTCGACAATGACGAATTAAAGGCGGTTGTGGAAGCTGATGATACACAATCTACGGCTGAATTAGCAGCAGCTTTCGACGTTAGCGTCAAAACAATATTGGTCCATTTGCGTCAAATTGGCAAGGTAAAAAAGCTTGACAAATGGGTGCCCCACGAACTCAATGATCGCCAGCGCGAAGTACGCGTCGAGACGTGCCTTGCACTGCTCAACAGACACACAAATGAAGGAATTTTGAACCGCATTGTTACCTGCGATGAAAAATGGATTCTGTTTGATAACCGCAAGCGCTCAGCAAGTTGGTTGGATCCTGGTTCAGCACCTAAACAATGCCCTAAACGAAAACTTACCCCTAGAAAAGTGATGGTCACTGTTTGGTGGTCTAGCGCCGGTGTGATTCATCACAGCTTCTTACCAAACGGGGTGAGCATTACTGCAGATGTGTACTGTGAAGAACTGAGCACAATGATGGAGAAGCTGGCGCATCTCCAACCAGCATTGGTCAATCGCTCGTCTCCGCTGCTCCTGCACGACAACGCGCGACCTCATACTGCACAGCAGACGGTCTCCAAGTTGCAAGAACTGGGGTTGGAAGCTCTCCGTCATCCGCCCTACTCACCAGACCTTGCGCCTACAGACTACTACTTTTTCCAGAATTTGGATAACTTCTTGGCGGGAAAAAAATTCAATACCCGAGAGGCAGTACAAAATGCCTTTGAAGAATTTGTTGCCTCCCGTCCAGCTGATTTCTTTAAGAAGGGCATCAATAAACTGCCACTGCGATGGCAAAGATGCATTGATTGCATGGGTGATTACTTCGATTAATACAAATAAAAAAATTCATGAAAAAAATTCGTTTAAATTTTTTCATACAAAACGGCAATTTCATAGGTAAAGACCTATTATAATTAACCAAACAATTTAATGTATCTGTCTTATCAACAATTCACATACAGAATATTTATTTTACACAGTTGACTTTAGAGACTTTTATAGGTAAATAATAAATGTGTAAAAAGCTAAATGTAGAAGAAACGTGACTCACAACGATATACAACACTAATTAAACTAATAAAAGAAAAGTTTTAAGGATGACTAATTTACTGCAGTTACCTATCTTATATACCTAATCATAAATTCCACTACTTTAAATACCGCTAGACTACTTTGTGAACAATTATAGTATGTTTAAAAATTGAGATTAAATAATGAAGCATTCGCTTACTATAATGAATTAACAATACGATTTTAATCCAATTAGGTATAATTATCACAATAAAATTAGTAACAGGTCGGTATATAAGTAAAAAATAACGGAACTACTATAAAATAAAATAGGCGATATAATAATTTACTAACCTTGTAAATCCTTTAATAAAATAATATACAACCTATACGAGTGTTGGGTTACGTTCTTTTAATGAATTATTAAACTTTAACACCATAAATTCCACAAGATGAATCACGTTCACAGCGCCGGCACATAACCTCCGTCACAGGTAGTCGACGAATTGTTTTCTTCGGTTTTAATTGATGTTCCTCAATAATCCACGATAATAACAGCTTATCCTAAGCTAGTTCACCATCCGGAACGATAGGACCATGTATAGGGACCTTGGGGATAAATCCGAAGAAAAAATAACAGTAGCACTAGCACGAGTTCCTGTAGTTTACTTACTCGATCACACGTACAGTTTCGTCCCATACATTGAGCACTAGCGCCTCTAGCGGAAACTTTCGTGAACTAGAATTGGCACCACAAGTTTACTTTAAAAACTAAACGAGCTCGAACTGTAGTTTTCGAGTTCGAGTTCGATGAATAATTGGAATTTGGCAGTTTAAGTTACGTTTCTGACAACTCCCACGTCGAGAATTGAAACTGAAACTATAAATAATAATAATAATATCTGGGGACAATGTCACACAGATCATCCTAGCCCCAAACTAAGCAAAGCTTGTACTATGGGTACCAGGCGACGATATACATACTTATATAGATAGATAAATACTTATATACATAGAAAACATCCATGACTCAGAAACAAATATTCGTGCTCATCACACAAATATTTGCACTTACCGGGATTCGAACCCAGGACCACCAGCTTCGTAGGCAGGAGCACTACCAACTAGGCTACGGTGACCGTAGTTTCGTTAGTCACTGAATAATTTAGTGTGAGGACAGTGCAAAGTACGAAAATTATCAAAGTAAAATGTTAGCGCGACGATATTTTGCCTGGAAAATGTTAGCAGAGGCCGCAAAAGCTGCCCATCGCCAAGCGTCGCCAGTTAATTTTAAGGCGCAAATTGCTATCTGTAGATGCTTTTACGGACACGCAATTTATAAAACTCTACAGAATAAGTAAAGAAGCATTTCACTCTCTTTGTGAGAAGTTAAGGACGCTCACAGACCTCCGGAGCTCACAAAGAGTGTCACTAGAGACAAAGGTATTGAAAACCACTATTAAGTGATTGATTTTAATTAGGCCTGCATACTAGGTTGTATTAAATGATCTCTTGAATTTGTTTATAAAATCTGGAAAGTGTCCCTTTGTAATACGAGTCCCTCTCCCTGTTTAGAGTAATATGTTTCTTTACAGGTGTTATGTGCTCTGCTATTCTTTGCCAATGGTGATTATCAGAGGGTGATTGGAATGGCTAATTGTTTCTCACAAGAAGCAATAAGCAGTTTTATAATAATAATATCCTGGGACATTATTTACACACGGCCATCTGATCCCAAACTAAGCAGAGCTTGTACTATGGAAACCAGATAACTGATATACTACATATACTACTTTTCTTTTGTAAATACATACTTATATACATAATTACACCCAGACTCAGGACAAACAGGCATGTTCATGCACACAAATATTTGTCCCGGGTGCGAATCGAACCCACGACCTCCAGCGTGAAAAGCAAGCATTTGCCAACCACGCCAACAGGCCCGACAAATATAGATCAAGTTACTAAAGCCCTTTATCATCCTGAAATCAAATATAAATTTATTACTTTCCCATCATTACCAGAAGCTAGAAAACAATTAAAACAGAAGTAAGTAAACCTATCATAAAATATAATACAATTTGTATTTTATAATACAATTCTCTTAAGTACTAGAAACAAGCAAAATAAATAATCACTAGTAGCATTTTATTTAAAAAAATTGTTAAGTAATATAAGTAATTTTTCTAGGTTCTATGATAAATATGGTATACCAGGAGTGCTGGGCTGTGTGGATGGATCCCATTTTCCCATTTTCTCACCTCCAAAAAGAGATGAGCATTTATTTTACTGCAGAAAGCATTACCATTCCTTAAATGTACAGATGGTAAGCATGTTGTGTTTCAAATATTTAATTCCTATATAATATACACTTGCATTCTGTATTACATGTACCCAACATATTTTCTTTAGTCAACTAGTTGAAGTAAATGGAGTATATTATCTATTAGTATCAGCAAATTATTTTTTATTTAAGTATACACTAAGACCTATAAAGTGTCACCAATGTTACATTCAGTTAATTTTTATTGATAAAACAATCTTATTATAGATTTGCGACCATGAGACACGTATCCTGAATATCAATCCCAAATTTGGTGGTGCGGCGCATGATGCATTTGTTTGGGACAATAGTAATATAAAAGATTATATGGAGATGTTATATAGAGCTAAGGAGTCTTGTTGGCTCTTAGGTATGTACTGAATATGCAATATTTTGATATATCAGCATTATATCTACAATATAATTTTGATACTAGACATAATTTGATTGTATTTTATATTCAATTAAAAGAAAATCTATATAATTTGTTTAACAGGTGACTCTGGCTACCCTCAAAGACTTATGACTCCCTACAGCAATCCAATCCCAGATTCTGCACAAGACACATATAATAAAATACATAGTAAGATCCGTGTCTTAATTGAGAATACTTTCGGACGTCTCAAGAATCGGTGGAGATGTCTATCGAAACATCGTGTACTCCACTACAAGCCCGCAAAATGTGCTCATATTATTATGGCATGCTCAGTCTTGCACAACTTAGCTTTGGACTACAATGTACCAATGCCTCGGGATAATATTGGTAACTAGTATTTATCTTATTTCATGGTCAATATTATTTCTCTGAGAAAAAGGATCAAACATATAATGAACCCTGCAAACTTGTGAGTAGGACCTATACTCATCAGTCACTATATTATTCTTACTTATGTAAACAAGCTTCTACCCCTTATAATAATTTGTAAGCTTTATGAGTGCCTGAGTAATTTTTATTATTGTTGTTCTCAGTTATTCAAGAAGATCAATGTGTGCAAGTTACAAATCAAGATGACCACTCTTTGCTGACACTGGGCCGCATAATGCGCGACCAATTGGCCCAAAGACTTCACCTAAATAGAGGATTTACTGAATAGTTTCCATTTCTCAGTACAGTATATTTTTTATTGTACCATGCTTCATTTTAATAAAAAAATGTAAATGGAATTTGCGTTTTGTCTTAATACAAATAAATATCTTAGGACATTATGTTTTTACTTTTTGTTATATATTATTATAATTTTGTTTATATCTAAAGTAATAGATATATATACATTCTCATGTGAGTGACGTATCTATGTCTTAATGAGAATAAATGTCTTTATAAATGTCTTTTCTTGGTTGGGGGTAGTTCAGAATAGCAGTTTAGAAATTTTTTGGGTCCTATTTAATTGAGTTTTAAAAATATTTATAAGGTTATAATAATAAATTTTATGTGCTCAACACATAGTTGACCTACTCACCTGCCAGCCTAGTGTAAAATCTCACTACAACACAACCTTCACCAGCACTATCACACTTGAAACATCTGCCCTAAAATGGACAACATGCAAATGGCTTTCTGTAGCATGAAGGCCCACCTTCTGAAGCGAATGGCGGAATTCGAGGAGCAGCAGAAATCTGCCGACACGCCTGCCTCTACTGCTACGCTGACTGCAGACTTCAAGGCCTTCAAGCAATTTGTGTGTGAGTCATTTGATTGCTTTCAAAAACAACTAAATCTTCTTGCCCGTAGTCATGACCAAATGGAGATGAGGGCAAGGCGTAATATACTGCTTTTCCATGGTATGACTGAAGAGAAGAAGGAGGACACGTCGCAGGTTGTAATCGGAGCAGTAAGTAACAACCTTAAGATAGCCGACTTCACAGAAGCCAATATACACAGATGTCATCGTCTGGGTCGTTCTCCAACTAGCGATAAGCCTAGGCCGATCCTTGTGGAGTTAGATAGATTCGGTGTGAGGGACAGCATCTGGTTCGCCAAGACAAAACTGAAGGGTACAGGGATCACCATTTCCGAATTTTTAACAAAACCCCGGCATGAGGCTTTCATGGCAGCACGATTGAGGTATGGGATCACGAATTGCTACTCCAGAGAAGGAGTTATTCACATCCTCCTCGCTAATGGTTCTCGTCGTAGGATTATCTCGATTGAAGATCTTGAGAAAATTCCGGCAGTGTCAACGCAAAGCGAGACGCAAGTAGAATCCAAGGAACCCACCATCATCAAGCCTGCCGCCGCTCCGAAGGCAAGAAGAGCAGCCGCAGTGAAGAAATGATCGTCGCGATGTATAATTTTTCTCATATTAATGTTCTATTTCTTTTGTCACACCGCCTTAACTTCTTTTCGCTTGCTCTTTCCAATTTAGTTGGTTTACCTTGTCGTAATATTTCTTAATCTAAAGAGTTTATTCGTTAGTTATCTACTATTTGTGATTCAAACATAATATTCCTATTTTCTTTGTTTACTTTAAGGTTAACCGCGGTCCATTGACCGTATGCTTGTAAAACATACTTTTATAGCATAGATAAATGAAAGCGTAGTGGGTGTATGTATGTGACAAAGAGTATTTAAATCTACAGTATGTGATCTCTTTTGACATATTTAAATGGGGTGATTGGTAACAAGACGTATTTAATAATTAGTTTTGATAATTCCATCATAGGTAATATATCTCCTTGATGTTTATTTTTCTCTTTTTTGGCAATAAGTCTCTTTTATTACATTTGATTTTGTTTGTTTTTAAATATTTAACTGTTTCCGTTGACCCCATTTTATCTCATAGTGTCTATATACTGTCCATTTTTAGTTACTTGTTATTCGGGTAATCTTAAATACAATTTATAAACAAAAACACTGTGGGCACTAGGCAGGTGAATATAACAAATTTAGATAGTACTATTTTTTTGTAAAATAAGATATTTTTATTTATTTATATAATTAATTATTATGTATGACGCTGATGATAACATTAGTGATGCTGAAGATTTCTTTTCCATTAGCAGTGACGATGACAGTTTTGTGAGTATCCCCTCGCTTGCGGATACTTTACAATATCAATTCTATGATGTATCTAAGAATTTCAATGTGATTCATATCAACGCCCAAAGTATTCCGGCTCATTTCCCCGATATGCTGGCTTCCTTCGAATCTAAAAATATTCATGCGATACTTGTTTCTGAGTCATGGCTAAAACCATGTCTCTCTACTATGTCCTACACTCTTCCTGGCTTTCAACTTATCAGAAATGATAGAACTGGTGCCGGGGGTGGTGGCGTTGCTATTTATCTCCGAATTTTTTTTAACTTCTCGGTAGTTAGTATGTCTCCGCAACCACCACCTCTAAATGCTGGTGAACATCTTTTTCTGGAAGTTGAACTACACCAAGCTAAAATTCTGCTTGGAGTCTACTATTGTCCCTCGCTTCGAATCAATTTCTTTTCATCCTTCGAACTTCTTCTAGACAGTCTTACCCCATCCTATAGTCACACTATTATATTAGGTGACTTTAACACTTGTTTATTGAAGAAAGACTCTCGTTCTTCTTCTCTCATCTCTGTTTCAGAATCTAGTAACCTTTCAATTCTTCCTCTCAACGCCACTCATCGCTTCCCTAACTCCAACCCATCCCTCCTTGACCTTATCATTGTTTCTTCTGACGAGCATGTTGCTAAGCATGGTCAATGTTCAGCTGATGCCTTTTCCTACCATGACCTTATCTTTCTCTCTTATAAAGTTCGCCCTCCTAAGGCAAAGTCTAAAATTATCCGTCAACGTAATTTTGGTGGCATTGACTTAAATCGCCTGCAAGCTGACGCTGGTAATATCAACTGGGCTACTCTTTTCGCTGCCGAGACTATCGACGAGCAGGTTGATATTTTTAATGGTCACATAGAACGACTATACAACAAACACGCTCCAATCCGTGCCATTAAAATAAAACAGTTACCCGCGCCTTGGCTTAGTACCGAAATAAAATCTCTTTTAGAAAAGAAAGCCAAAGCTAAGTCGAGATATACCAGCAGGCCTAACGACATAAATCGTGAAAAATATTTAGCTCTGCGTAATCACAGCAATAAGGTGTGTAGGAGCGCACAACGCCAACACATCCACAATTCTGTTGAAAACGGAGATCCTTCCAAGATTTGGAAATTTCTACAAACATTGGGAGTTGGAAAAACTCGTAACGATTTTAGTCCAATAAATTTAGACATTAATTCTTTAAATAGGCACTTTACTGTTTCGCCCAATTTCGACAGGGCAACCAAGATTAGTACTTTGAACCATCTTTCATCTATTCCTACTCCCAGTTATTCTCCTTTGAGTTTTAGTCAATTTTCTGCTTGTGACGTTAAGAAGAGTGTTCTTTCCATAGCATCAAATGCAGTTGGTGTTGATAATGTCACCCGTAATATGATCCTTCCCATCCTTGAGGAAATCATTCCTGCCATATGCCACATCCTCAATTCCTCTGTTATCCTTGGTGTATTTCCATCGGCTTGGAAAGACGCTTACATCATCCCCCTCCCCAAAAAGTCCAATCCTTCGGCCTTCTCTGATTTTCGACCCATTTCAATTCTACCTTTCCTGTCAAAAGTCCTAGAACGCCTCATCCATAAACAGATTAGTAGTTTCCTCAACAAAAACAATCTCCTCAATCCTTTCCAGTCTGGGTTTCGGCCCGGACACAGTACCACTACAGCTCTGGTTCATATTACGGAGGACATTAGAACTGGCATGGAACAAGGGAATCTAACGGTACTTTCGCTCTTAGATTTCAGTAACGCGTTTAATATGGTCGATTTTGATATTCTTCTCGGAATATTACGCTCTCTTAATGTATCTCCAACGGTTGTTGACTGGCTTCGTAGTTACCTGTCTGGGCGCCGGCAGTGTATACGCATAGATGACACACTGTCTTCTTGGTGTAGCACTACTGCAGGTGTGCCTCAGGGTGGCGTTTTATCTCCATTACTTTTTGCAATTTTTATAAATTCTATCTCAAACCAACTTCTTTCTTCCTACCACCTTTATGCGGATGACTTACAAATTTATTATCAAGCTCCAATTGAAAGACTGCCTGAGGCTATTAACACTCTTAACACTGACTTGGACAGAATTAATAAGTGGAGCTGTGCTCACGGGCTTAAGGTTAACCCTGAAAAAACCCAGGTTATTTTAATTGGCAGCTCACGTATGATTGCAAAAGTACCTTGGAATCAACTTCCTCAACTCCATTTTAATGGCAGTATTCTGCAGTTGAGCGATAGTGTTAAAAATTTAGGCGTCCTATTTGATAACTGTCTAACCTGGAATGTACAGCTGCAGAATATTAGTCGCAAATTATACGCATCAGTTGGCTCATTAAGGAGACTACGTAACTTCTTGCCAATTGCCACCAAAATCACGCTTTCCCAATCTCTGCTCCTCCCAATACTAGATTATGCAAATGTCAGCTATCTTGATCTCACTGAAAACCAGCTTGATAAACTTGAGCGACACCAAAATGTTTGCATTAGATTCATATTTGGTTTGCGCAAATATGATCACGTTTCAGAATTTCGAAATAAGCTCAAGTGGTTACCTATACGCCTTCGTCGGAATACTCATATTCTATCATTCTTGTACAGTATACTATTTCTTCCGTCTACTCCGTCTTCCCTCAAAAACCGTTTTTCATTTCTCCACGAATCACATTTGAAGTGCTTAAGATCTTCCGAAAATTTAAAATTAAAAATGCCAGCTCATTCCACCACTTTTCTCGACAAATCTTTTTCTGTACAAAGTGTCCGTCTCTGGAATGAGCTGCCAATTACCATACGTCAAGCAAAATCATTGCGCGAGTTTAAGAAACTTTTAAAGAATCATTATTTGTCAATACCGGTTTATCAGTAATAGCATCTTCAATGTTATTGATGACTCCTATTACATGTAGATGATATGTAGTATGATTATATGTAGTTTATGATATTAGTATATATCTAGTATATTGCTTATAAATATTTTAATGTACGTAGTAGGATGCATATTAGAATGTATTTTATTTTTATTATTTATTTATTTTTAGTATGTACCCAAGAGTAGGTACCTTATTTAAACACCCTGTACACCGGCAACTACCCGTGACTGTATCCTTTCTCCTGTTTTCTAAGTAGGTTGTCTGGAAGAGATCACATTTTAGTGATAAGACCGCCAATTGTACTGTTCTCTCTAATGTGTATTGTTCTTATTAATATTTTGGTGTACAATAAAGAGTTAATAATTAATAATTAATTAATTAAACTTTAAACACACACATCTGATATCAAACTAAGCAGAACTTGTACTATGGAAACCAGATAACTGATATACTACTTTTCTTATCTAAATACCTATATACTTATATAGATAATTACACCCAGACTCAGGACAAACAGATATGTTCATGCACACACAAATATTGTCCTGGGTGGGAATCAAACCCACAACCTCCGGAATTCAAAGCAAGTATTTACCAACCAAGCCACAGGCCTGTCAAATATGACTTCTTATAACAATTATCCTACATTAGAATTCAATTTCAAAATATGTTAACAAACAGGGATAAATAAAACTTAGGGAATTACAATTGACATCTTTTTATTTTAAACTTATAAAATGAAACCATAAAATTATTTATGTAATGGGTGTATCAATCTTTATTTCCACTAATAATATAATAGACACTCAAAGTAACTCAATACAGTTCTTTAGAAGAGGTGTGGGACACGAAAATATCGTTTGGCGCGAACGACGCGTACGCGATACGAGAACCCATGCGACTGGCTGTGCGCGGGACGCGGGCGGCATGAAAGCGCGGCGGGGCCGACCGAGGACGAAGCACAACGGATTACCACGAGAGTGCACGGTTGGCGCGAGTATTCAAATGGTCGTTCATGGCGCGAGTGTTTGAACGTTCGCGTTATATCCTCCCCCTCTAACCCAGGCGTTGCGTCCCCGAAGCCGGGTTAGCCTTACGAGGTCTCCCTCTCTTACGTGACATGGCTGGAACTTGCAGTAGTCCGGCGGGTTTTCGCGTGTCTACCTTGTATCGTTGACACGCTGCACAATTTTTGACGTACTGAGCGACGTAAGTCCTCATCCCGGGCCAGTAATATTTACCTGCGAGGCGCTGCAAAGTTCGCTCTACACCGAAATGGCCGGCTGTGGGAGCGTCATGGTACTCGGCTAGCACGTCCTTGCGCTCATGTTCTGGTACCACCAAACTGGCGTCATCATCTTCTTCATTGTCGGGACCATAACGGTACAACACGCCGTCAACCACTACGTACCCTTTATCTGCCCAGGGCCTCCCCCTAAAGGGATCGTCGGATTCCAACGCCTCGACGATCTTGAGAATCTCCGGGTCCTTCAGCTGGCCGTCTCTGACGTCTCTAGGGATGCGTGTGGGCAGGTCAACCACGGCGAGACACAAATCGCACTCGGTCCCTTCAGTCTCATCCGTCACGCATGCAGGACGTGACAGCGTATCTGCGATAACGTTCGCCTTACCGGGCGTGTATTCGATCTTCAGATTATATTCCTGAAGACTGAGCGCCCACCTTGCCAGACGGCCGCTCGGCGACTTCAAACTCATGAGCCACCTGAGTGGCTGGTGATCGGACTTAACTGTCACATCAGCTCCGTCAATATATCCCCTAAACTTCGACACCGCCCATACCACGGCGAGTGCCTCTCTCTCCGTCGTATTATAATTCTTCTCAGCGGCCGTGAGAAGGCGACTGGCGTACTCGACGGGTCGCTCATCGGTCCCCTCCCCCTGGAGTAGAGCCGCTCCAAGCGCGTAGCCGCTGCTGTCGGTCCTAAGGACAAATGGTTTCGTTCCGTCAGCCTGACGGAGAATAGGAGCCGATACCAAGAGGGACTTGATGGTCTCGAAAGTGCTCTGCTGTTCGGGGCCCCACTGCCAGGTGCTCCCTTTCTTCAGCAGAGAAGTCAGCGGTCTACTCACCTCGGCATAACCCGGTATGAAGCACCTGAACCAGCTCGAGGTTTGCAGGAAACACTTCAGGTGTCTTTCGTTCTGAGGGGGCGGCATACCGGTTATAGCAGACGTCTTGTCTGGGTCCATGCGAATACCACCTGGTACGATGACATGCCCGAGAAACTTAACGGCATCTCGGGCGAAGTGGCTCTTTTCGCGATTCACCCGCAGGTTAAACATAGCAAGGCGGTCGAACACGGCTCCTAGGTCTGCGAGGTGCCTTTCAAACGAGCCTTCAGACAACACCAACAAATCGTCTAGATACGCGAGCAGAGTTATACCTGGTAAGTTGGATTTAAACCGGTCGATCAGTCTCTGAAAAGTCGCCCCTGAATTCCTGAGGCCCATGGGCATGCGCTTGAACCTGAAGGTGCCCAGCGGTGTCGTGAACGAGGTAAGGTCCCTATGATCAGGGTCAACGCTTACCTGGAAATATCCGGATCGCAGGTCTAGCGTGGTCATGTACTTGGAGGTTTTCGCCGCGTGGAGCACATCTTCGATCCTGGGAAGTGGGTACCGGTCAGGCTCCGTGACCGCGTTGAGCTTGCGGTAATCAACGCAAAGCCTGTAGCTCCCATCCTTCTTCTTCACCAGGACGACGTTGGAGGCCCACGGTGACTCGCATTCCTCAATGACGTCGGCGCTGAGCAGTTTTTGCAGTTCCTTTTCTAAAGCTTCTTTCTTGGACGGCGACAACCTGTACGGTGGGGAGGCAAGGGGGTCCTGATTATCTCTTACTTTAATTTTGTGACAGGCGAAGTCCGTGGGAGGTCCATCCGCAGCAAACTGGTTCGCTCTGCTACGCAGAAATGCGTTGAGCGCGTTCCTGTGCTCTGGTGGTAACTTCGTTCCCTCGTCCTCGCGCAAGAAGACGTCGGAGATATCTGCCTGCATCAACTCTGTGCTATTCAAACTAAAAGATTGCACGAAAGGAAAAATCTGCTCAGGATTACCAGTAAAGAACCATGACTCCTGTGACAACTCCAGTGTGACCCCAGCCTTAGTAATAAAGTCACGACCTAACAATGTTCGAGTACTCTCACCTGGGAATACCACGAACTCGGTATCGACCTGCCTTCCTTCTAAAATCACGGGTACCGTCGCCGTGAGGACCGTTTTCACCCGGCGGGAACCGACCGCGAGTCCAATGGTTCGCTCCGCCACACAGTGGAACGAATGTATGGGAGCGGTTGGACGTAGACATGTCCGAAAAAAAAGAGTAAAATTATGCCAAACTAATGATGCCATCTTATTCGATTACTTAATGCCTTCATAACTTGTGGTGATGAATTTCTTCATAACTCCCATATTTCGGGAGTAATTTGAGAAAATGTGAAATTTTACTATGAATTTTATAACACAATTTTTTTATTTTTTGTTTATTTTGTTGATTAAAACCGTTTTTCTAAAGGTTTACCTTATTACAATAACATTTCTGAGCAGCCAATTAGAGAAGATATAAGCTAATTAGGATATATAATTAGGGACTTAAGGTTTACATATAAAACTGATGCACTAATGATTACTGATAAGAACATTGCTATTATTTAATTACTAAATGGCTCTTAATACACTAATTTAGCATGCATCATTTACTAATTATCACAATAACTAATTACCTTGCAATATTTAACAAAGGATACCTGGGATACCTGGATTTTATATAAATAGGTCACTATTAGTAACTTTAAAATCAGTGTTGATTTACACCTCGTTGTATCCAAGCTAATCTCGCAATGTATTTTCCAAATTTTAATACAAATCTTGATATTCACGTTGCTTTATGCGCACGCGCACATAAAGATTTACGCGACTTTAACTATTTGTTCAGTGTTTTAAAAGATAACAGTTGTGTTCAGTTATGTGAAAGTGCTGAAACAAGTTTAAAAGACTGGTGTCGTCGATTTTGCTATATATATAATATATTTATAGACCTCTTAATAAGTCTGTCTGCGGTTTAAAGTAAATACAAATGGGGAAAAAACGTTTTTTTTTTTTTATTTTCATTTCCTTTTATCCCAGAAAGTGCACATTTGGCGCACTATGTGTCTTAGTATTAAATATAGCTCTTAGTAATAGCATTACGATATTAGAGACCGCTACTTGAAACAAGCCCGGAATCAGGAGGGAGAGAGCTCGATACACTCATTTTCATAGTAAAATTTCACATTTTCTCAAATTACTCCCGAAATATGGGAGTTATGAAGAAATTCATCACCACAATTTATGAAGGCATTAAGTAATCGAATAAGATGGCATCATTAGTTTGTCATAATTTTACTCTTATTTTTCGGACATGTCTACGTCCAACCGCTCCCATACATTCGTTCCACTGTGCGCCACGTGAAACTGTACCCCAACCGATGTTAAAATAGAGTACAACAAGGAACCAGCAACGCTGCACGTAGCTCCTGTGTCGAGTATTGCGGCACCTACCCTATTTGCGATAGTGACCGATACCATAGCGTGTGACGGCGTCGTCGCGTGAGTTTCGCGTGTGAAGTTCTCGCCGTTCACTATATTAAAATCGCATCGCGTCGCGGGCAACTGTTTTCCGCTACAATTCTCACATTTCGACTTAACAACACCGGGTTGGCCGCATCCGTAACAACGCAAAATATTAGCTCCATTACTGGTACTTTTACCCTCGGAAACCGCGCTAGTTGGTTGTTGTTTATTATGTTTACTTTGGAAATTGCGACAATCTGTTACAACATGACCATAAAATTTACAGAACGAACATCGAACGCGCTTATCACGTTTCAAGTTCTCGTTCGAGTTTAGAGTGAGTTTCGCGACACTAGTACCGCACGCACTCGTGGTAAGTGTGGTAACGCTGCGTTTGCGCTCGCTCGACTCAGGTACCTGTACATGTTCGCGGTCGCGCGGCGCGTCGTGCGATCGCGACAAGTTTTGACTTGCCGATTTCGTCGTAGAAACGGTCGGGTTCGCGGCGTACGTACGAAGATTTAATTCGACAATAGAATCTTCTATGGCCCTCACCTTTTCTATCATAATTTCAATATCGTTAACATCCTCTCTAGGTAATCCACTGAGAAAATAAACTCCGAACATCTTGGCATAAAAGGCAACAAAGCACCGATATATATATCGGAGCGCCTTCCTGCCACCACCAGAAAACTTTTCTACGAAACACGGCTGCTTAAAAAGGACCTGGGATTCAAGTATTGCTGGACAAATGATGGGAAGGTATTCCTCAAGAAAGAAGAACTGGCAAAAGCTATAGTTATTAAATCAAGTCAATGTCTAGAAAACCTACGTTTGCAAAAATGACTATTCATGTGTCTTATACGTTCCCACGCTTTGTTTTTACTAAATTATACAATAAGTTTTTTCCTCTTTAGTATACTTGAATCAGAAATGTATATTTCACACTTCACACTTATAATAATAAAAGAACACCACAAAACATATACATCACTTACGCACACAAACACACCAAATACAAATACATATTGTACGTATTACAATTGTAGATGCCCTATTTTAATACATACTCGCTCATTGATTTCTACGCTCAAGACCGTAATTACAGCTTCAAAAATAACTTTCCACGTCCTGAACAGAGTAAGTGCACAACCCTTTACCAGGCACTGGCCATTACTGAATGATCTTAATTGTCTGTGCTCTTATAACACTTACCAATGGCTAACCTAGATAATAATATCATCTCTAATGAAATTGATTCGCTCCAAGTATCCAAGGCTTATACCTGCCGCCCAGAAAATTGTTTTGAAATACTGAAAGACTCAACAACATCCCTAACCATTCTCCATTTAAATATACGTAGCATTACTCGTAACTTTGACGGCCTGATGGTTTTGCTTGCCAGTATCAAGGTTAGTTGCGATCTGATCATTTTATCTGAGTGCTGGCTGAATAAGGCTCTAGATATACCGCAAATTGCCGGATACAATTCGTTCTCTACTAACAGAAATCTCAATCAGAACGAAGGAGTGGTAATGTACACAAAAACTTCCCTAAAAATTTCAATCTCTGAGCCTCCTTTTATTGATGGTAATTGTATAGTGTGCAAGGTTGGACTGGATTTAGCTGTAGTAGCAATATATAGGTCACCGTCCTACAAAAATATTGATAATTTTATCACCAGCCTGGACAGTATTCTATTGTCACTTAGGTCAATAACGACTGTTTGTGTAATGGGTGACATAAATCTTGATATATCACCTGATAATACTACAAACAACGTGGCTCAATACCTAGACTTAATGGCCTTTCATGGTCTCTTACCTGGCCACCAATACCCGACTAGAGTTAACTCTTGTTTGGATCACGTCATTCTGAAATCCAATCTGCCATCCACTACTTTAGTTATCGAAAGCTATGTAACAGATCATACGCCGACCCTTCTCAGCCTTCACACTAGGAATTACGGCAACAGCCCTCAAGCAACTTTCAAAAAAATTAATTATGAGTTGGCCAAATACACTATTGAAAATACTGATCTCACTCCTATCTTTTGTATACTTAATGCTGACGAAGCGGCTGAATTTCTTGTAAATGCTATCTCCGATGTTGTTGTCGCTTGTACGGTTCTGATCAATATCCCCCGTAAAAAAAGAATACTTAAGCCATGGATCACACCTGGCCTCCTTAGATGTATCCGCACACGAGATAGAATGCACGTAAAGCAGAAGAAAAACCCAGAAAATGCCACGCTTAAGTTAACTTACAATCGCTACAGAAACTTCTGTAACAATCTTCTCAGAAAACTAAAACGGGACTTTGAGCGAACCGAATTACAAAAAGCACATAAAAACATAAAAGCCACCTGGAACTGTATTAAAAAAATAACTAACACCCTGACTTTGCCTTCCCCACCCAATGAGCTGTTATATACTGCTGCAGACCCAAAAAAAGCTGTAAACCTTGTTAATAAATTCTTTGCAAATGTGGGTAAAACTCTTGCACTGAAATTCGAGGCCAATGGTGTCTGTCCACCTATATCTGACTACAAGTTGAATCCCCCCGAACTACACAGTCCGTATTCTATGGCACTTTTCAACGTTAATGAGAATGAAATAAACTCTCTGATATGCAACCTAAAGGAAAACTGCTCAACTGGATGGGACAGTATCCCCTCTAAAATTTTGAAAATGTGTAGACCTAAACTTGTACCAGCGATTACATATCTCTGTAATTTGTCCTTTGCTACTGGCGTCTTCCCTAAGATTTTTAAAAGAGCTGTTGTCCACCCAGTCTATAAAGCCGGGGATAGAGGCAGTGTCAACAACTACCGACCCATCTCGGTTTTGTCATCGCTATCAAAAATCTTAGAAAGAGCACTAAATAACCGCCTTGTCTGTTTCCTTAACCAATTTAACATCCTAGCCACTAACCAATATGGGTTTAGGAGAGGTGTCTCCACGGAGGATGCGGTCCTGGCCCTAACAAATGAGATCGTATCTCATTTGGATCGTAAACGAAAGTGCGTAGGTATCTTCCTGGACCTCTCAAAGGCTTTTGACACTGTCTCTGTCCCAATGCTACTAGATAAGCTCCAGCTGATGGGGGTTCGGGGCCATGTTCTGGATATTTTCAAGAGCTATTTATCTGATCGTACCCAATGTGTAATCATCAACTCTGTTGTGAGTAACTTGGAACACCTAACCTTTGGGGTCCCACAGGGCTCGATCTTAGGCCCGACGTTGTTCCAGATATACATAAATGGTCTCTGTAATCTCTCCATCCAAAATTGCAATATCTACACTTATGCGGATGACACAGCTCTGATTATAAGTGGTGGTAACTGGTTAGAAGTTAACCAAAATGCAGAATTAGCAATGAAAAGAGTAATGTCCTGGTTGTGTTTCAATAAACTGACCCTTAACATCGAAAAGACTAATTTTGTACCGTTCTCGATGAAAGCCAACTTCCTTCCTCCAGTTGAGAGTTTTGTTATTAGAGTTCACTCGTGCTCACCTCTCACAGACGACTGCTCGTGTAATACATTAAAAAGACGTACTAACGTCAAGTACCTTGGAGTCACAATAAATGAAAATCTGAATTGGACCACGCATTTATCTCACTTAACATCTCGTATAAGAAAATTAATATATGTATTTAAGAAACTCCGAAACAGTGCTGACCTCCCTACATTAAAACTAGCATACTTTTCTTTATGTCAGTCTATAATTACCTACTGCATATGTGTGTGGGGCGGATGTCCAAAAACTTCAATAATAAACACTGAAAGAGCCCAAAGAGCGGTGCTAAAGATCATGACCTCAAAGCCCATCAGATACCCGACCTGCAACCTGTATGCTGATACCAAAGTCCTCTCTGTGAGAAAACTATTTGTGCTCCACACTATACTTCGGATGCATACATCATACAACCAAAATACCGAATTCATCTTCAGCAAACGTAAAATCACTAATATATTCAAGACGTACAATCATAAATCCACTCTGGCAAAAAGACACTATAATGTAATTGGTACACACTTATACAACATTTCTCACAAAACACTCAATATCTTCAAACTAACCAAACACAAATGTAGAACCATCATAACACAATGGCTTATAGCTCTCAACTACGAGGAGACTGAGAATCTTCTCAGATCTCACTGATTTTATCTGCAAATACACATTATAATCCCACATTCCCTCACGTACCACACACACACACGAATACACACTCACATACACACACACACAGAGGCTTATCCTACGCCTATAACATAGCTAAATTGTAATTGTGTAATATGAGAGAGAACTCCTTGGCTTCCATTTTACAAGTTCTCACTTAGTTTGGAAGTCAAGAGTCCATTTTAATTTGTTAAGACTATGTACTCTTTGGTGCCAATAAAAACATTTTTGATTTTTTTTTTGATTTTTTTTTTGAATCGCTTTCTCACACGTCGATGTAAAAGGCCGTAAATAAGATCTAATTGCATACACATCGGCACCGCATAAGGTAATTTAGCAAACAACGACCGCACTCTACACACAAACACTTCTGCACGTTCAGAGTCTTTCTGGTCCGTGTCGACGATCTCCCGAAGAACTTTGTACGGCGGCTGCTGCATCCCGTACATGGCACGCAGGCGCGCCACGGCGTCCGGCCAGGCGTGCACGCTGGCGCGCGCGCCGCGCCACCACACGGCCGCGTCGCTCTCCAGCAGTATCGGCAGACCGCGCAGCGCGTGCTCGTCGCTGACGCCCGCGCACTCCTTGTACACCTGCACCGCGTCGAGGAACGCCTCCAGTACCTCCGCGTCGCGCGACCTCCCGTCGAAACGTGCAGTGCACTTGGCGAAGTTGCCTGTGGCCCCGGTCGAGTAGGCGCTGGGCGGACAGGTGTCGGGCGTTGGCGTCGATGTCGGTGGTTTCCCGGAGCCGTTGAAAGCCCTCAGGGTTTCCACTAGGGTTCTGTTTGTCTCCGCTTGCATTCTGACGAAGGACTCCATGAAACCGGCTAAGACGGTGTCGGTGGTCGCGCTCGTCGAAGCGCCGCCGGCGCGACCATGCGCTCCGGCGGGAACGGGGGCGGGGGCGCTCTCGGCGCGCGGCTCCGCCTCGTCGTAGTAATCGGGCTCGCTCGTGTCGTCGCTCATGATATGTTCACTCGATAGTACTTTCGCGTTTCTTAGTTCCATCGGCATGGCACCAGTTCGTCACGTACCTAACTTATGTTTTGCGATTTGACACATAGGTAGGTATCTATCGCGGCACTCGCGACGAAACTTCTCGAAATTATCTCAAGGGGAATTCGAAGCCACGAGTTGGGCAGCCACTGTAATGGGTGTATCAATCTTTATTTCCACTAATAATATAATAGACACTCAAAGTAACTCAATACAGTTCTTTAGAAGAGGTGTGGGACACGAAAATATCGTTTGGCGCGAACGACGCGTACGCGATACGAGAACCCATGCGACTGGCTGTGCGCGGGACGCGGGCGGCATGAAAGCGCGGCGGGGCCGACCGAGGACGAAGCACAACGGATTACCACGAGAGTGCACGGTTGGCGCGAGTATTCAAATGGTCGTTCATGGCGCGAGTGTTTTGGGGTCCCTAGACGATCAAAATTGCTTGACAAGCATTTACGTGCTTGACAAGCATGCTTGACGAGGTCACGACATCAAAAAATATTCTTGTCAAGCATTCGCATCATTTTGTCGGATAGAGTGACCCAGTGTTGAACTTGCGCTAAAACAGAAACATTTGCAAAGTAGTAGAATGTCTCTAGATGCAGATATGGCTTTTCTTGCTCTCACAATTGCTTTGTTGAAGAAAACATAAAAGAAACGAACAAGACGATGGTCTAAGCAGTGGTATTTGTTAAGAGATAGATTTACCCATGAGCATTTGCAAAAGATTCTACAAGTGACGGAGCCCAATGATTTCAAAATTTTTTTGAGAATGGATAATGAAGCATTTGAGACATTATTAGAAATGGTTAGGCCAAACATTGAAAAACAGGACTCTAACATGCGACAGGCGATTCCAGTTAGTCAGCGATTATCTGTGACTTTAAGATTCTTGGCTACTGGCATGGATTTGGAAGATTTAAAATTTACTTGTGCTATTGCTCCTTACACATTAGAAGGTATAATAATGGAAACTTGTGAGGCTATCATAGAGAAATTAAAAGAAAACATTGCGGTAAGTAGAAATTAACACTTTATTTAGGTAGTTATCTTAATTAACAAAAGTATTAAGGAATTTTATTAAAAAGATGAATATGTTCTAAGAAATTCGGCTGCTGTTGTATCTTCGTTGTTGTATTCCTCCAATATATTGGACTGATTAGAAAGGAATTGAATTTTATTGGAAGCGGAAGATTGTTGGACATTGTAGGACTGAGTAGAGGGCGACTGATAGGGCAGAGGTGATTGAATGGGAGCGGGAAATTGCTGAATATTGTGAGATTGATGAGATGGTGATTGATATGGCAGAGGTGATTGAATGGGAGCGGGAGATTGCTGAATATTGTGAGATTGATGAGATGGTGATTGATATGGCAGAGGTGATTGAATGGGAGCGGGAGATTGCTGAATATTGTGAGATTGATGAGATGGTGATTGATATGGCAGAGGTGATTGAATGGGAGCGGGAGATTCCTCGGAAATATAAGAATGGTTGGAACTAGGTGAGTTATATCTGAACATTGGTGATTGAGATGAAAGTGGACTAGGCAAAGGATTTTGTAAAAAAGTAACACCATGTCTAGTTAATGTGCCCATTTCTCCTTCAAATAAAACATCGTTAATTATCTTCTCAGCATATCGGCGTTGATCTACAGCTAATCTTCTAATCTTGACAGCCCAACCTTTTGCGATGACATCAGCGTCATCTTCAGTACGATTCTTGAAATAGGAAGTAGCAGCAGAAAATAATTCTGATGTTTCACAACTATCTTCTTTTTTTTTCTTCCTTGATGTGGTTGGTGGTGGCATTTTCTGAAACATATTTTTTATTTAAAGGTACCCAGATCTTCAGAAGGATGGAAAAAGATTGCAAAGGAATTTGAAACTCGATGGAATTTCCCTAATGTGATCGGGGCTGTGGATGGAAAACATGTTCGAATACAGAAACCTTATAACTCCGGATCATACTATTTTAATTATAAACAAACACATAGTATTGTTTTAATGGCTATTGTAAATGCTAAATACGAGTTTATAATGGTGGATGTTGGAGCAAATGGCAGAATATCTGACGGAGGTGTTTTAAAAAATACAGAATTTTGGTCAAAATTCACCAGCAGTGACAATTGTTTGAATCTACCTGAACAGTCAGAGTTACCATCAACAAATAAAAAAGAGCCATACGTTTTAATAGGCGATGAAGCATTTCAATTAACTCCCAATTTCATGAAGCCCTACAATAAAACTGTTTTAAACAATGAACGCAGAATTTTTAACTATCGATTATCACGTGCCCGCAACGTTGTGGAGAATGCCTTCGGGATTTTATCATCACGTTTTAAGATATTTAAGCGATCTGTTAATTTAGATCCACAAAAAGTCAGTAAAATAGTTTTAGCATGTTGTCACTTGCATAATTATCTGTCAAAGTCAGAAAAATACATTCGAAATAATGACGTTGATTTTGAAAATATTAATACAGGAGAAATTAGGCCAGGCTCGTGGAGAACAGAATCACAAGAGTTGATCCCTACACCAAGGTTAAGGGGAAATCCTACTATTGAAGCCAAAGCAGTCCGAGATGAGTTTTGCGAATATTTTAATACAACAGGAGCAGTTCCATGGCAAAATAGATGCTTGAATACTGCGTAGTACATAATAGTGTAACATGATAAGAAGGGGAACTTACTTGTGATCCTTCCGAACTGATTGTTGGCGAGATTTCCGTTCCGTCTGCTATGAACATTAAGTCGTTGTAATAAAACAATTTTGGGCTATAAACTTCACTTGCTCCCATTCCAGACTTAATAGAATTTTTATATTTTGTATGTTCTCGATTAAAATTTGTTCGTAACAAATAAATTTTTTTCTTCAATTCCTCAATGCTGAAATTACTCTTATATCTTTTTAAAATATCCACCATATTCATGAGAGCCATATTCTTTTTATTTTTGTCTTTATAGTCCCGAGCCTTAATGTCCCACAATATCGTCGCATCTTTGTATAATGATATCAACAACAAAGTAAAATCACGATCACTAATTGCGCCGCTGCCGCCATCATCACCGCTGGCGCCGGCGCTGTTCGTGTCGCGTGGTCTCTCCATAACGTTCCGTAGTACACTGAATTTGTTGCTTGACAAGCATGTTCTAAACGATCAAGCATGCTTGACAAGCATTGCAAAAATATAATTTTTCATCAAGCTTCATCAAGCATCGAGTTTGCTTGTCAAGCACATCAAGCTTCGTTCTAGACGGTCAAAATTGCTTGACAAGCACGTTAATTTAACGTGCTTGTCAAGCAATTTTGATCGTCTAGGGACCCCATTTGAACGTTCGCGTTATATTTATTAATTTTATTTATGGCATCCAACAGTTCTCTGAAGTGAGTTTGCCACTGACCCTGCCTTTCATTTTCCTCATGCCTTTGCCTGAGTTCGGCTTCTCGGATTCTAAGGCTTTCAGTGACGAACTCTCTACAGCTGGCATGGATGTCAGCCACTGAATTTTGCCATTTTTCATCCATTGCAACAAAAACTTCGGCTGGATCCGGCCGGGCAATAGTTGCACGCCGTCGGCGTTGTCGTGGTGTTGAGCGGCGCTGATGCACCATGCGACGACCGTTTGGTGTGGATGGGCCGGCATGGTGTGTGTGTAGTGAAGTAGGTGAGGTCACACCAACATCCACCACTTCTGTCGGAAATGGAGTTGATACCAAGTTACCCGTGTTGTATCTATGCTCCATAGTCGACAGCCATGGTGGATGCCAGCTGCTTCCACCTGCCACAGCATCTTGGTCAACTGCAAAAGATAATAATCATGTTAAAGATGACTAATGGTACATTCTCACTAAATATACAAAAATACCCTTCTACTTGAATATATCTTCAAAGTAAAAAAAAACTCAAATTTATTTTCTTTAAGGAGTGACTTTTACTAGCTTGAATCAAATAAAATGTTAAACCTATCCCTTTTCACTGTCACTGAAACAGTTAGTCTCTTAAATATAACTGGAAAGAAGAATCAAATGCAGTTCAAAATAAACTGGTCTTTACAGGATATGGAGTAAAAATAATCACATAAAAATAACTTAAAGAACTTACCATCAACAACTTCTACTTCAACTGTAATTGACTGTGGGTGATGTGGTTGAGGCACAGATGTCTCCTCTGTTGCCATTGGAAGAAGCTGTAAAATATGGACAATAATAAAATCATAAATTCAATGTGTGTCCTCATAGTTGGAGTGAGGATTGACTTAACTATAACAACAGAAAAATAAGAAAATATCTACCTCAACACCTACTTCTGCAACATCTGGCATGCCTGTAGCAGCCTGCGGCCCAAGCAGGCTTAGGACTCGTGATTCTAAGTCTGTGAGCACTAATTTGCAGGCAGGACCACCACCTGTGCCTCGTGCATGGTGGTTAATTTTGGCCGCCTTTCGCTTAGTATTGTTTTTGAAGTCACTTAAAACCTGTACATGCAAAGGAAAGTCTAATAATTTATCATGCCAGGACAAATATGAAGTTAATGAATGAATGATATATTGACATTACGCACTTATATCTAGATATTCAGTGTCAGTGGGTACAAAATAACGAAATCCAGAAATTGTCACTGAAAATAAAACTTCATGCATTGCGTGCCAAAGATTTGTAATGATGGACATAACTATTATTAAAAAAAACCCATGCTGCGTAAAATACACAAGGACAACTTACTTTTTTCCACTTGTCCATAGGTTTGGGATGTCCAGTGGAGTCCAAATTAAGGGCCCGGGTTAGATCTTCCCATCTTCCAAAAGCTAGGGTTCGTCCGTGCGGGCCATCTGCCGGCTTTTGAAGGTCCCCATATCTAAAATGAATATCATTATAGGCATTAAACATTGCCGTGCATAAAAGTAATTTGTTAGTTATAATTGAGGAGCGTCGGAACAAAAACCGATAAATCTCATTTGTGTTTTTTGTGGAAAAATGTAAAAATACGGCCAAGTACATGGTTTTCTAATTTAGAGTTGAACGAAATCCATCAATTTATTGGTGTTAGAATCACTGTTTGGAAACCTAAATTATGCATTCGTGATTGTGGTACCTGTTGAATTATAAAAAAAAAGAAAATGGATATATCGGTTATTGACCAAACCAACTGGATATATCGGTTTTTGATAAAACTCTGTAGGATATATCGGTATTTGATAAAACGCTGGTAGGAATATGAGAGCTTGATAAAATGCGGCTGAACATGCGTCAGTATTTCTAAAGCCAGATTAGGTGGTTTCCAATCAAACAACTTTATTTAAAATCACATCATACTTTAATTAACTAAAAGCTTAATGGCTATTTAGGTTAAATGAAAAACTTAAACTATTATCGCTATTTCTGGTTCCAGGCAATCGCAATCAGAATCATGATCATGTCGTTCATGGTTGTCAGGAACATCTGCTTCTGTATCAACAGGTTCAGTGGAATTTTCACTCAATAACGTTCTGTACCAAGAAAAAGTTTCATCTTTCTCCCAGTCGTCACCAAATTGCTTTACCATGAGAGACTTTACGTCTGCTTTCTTCAGAGCACTTAGACATTTGTTTACGTTAAGTGGTGCCATTGACTGGGGATGTGTCTTTCTTGATTTTAAGATGCTAAACCGTTTTCTTTCTTGATCAGACTCGTTAACCAAATTGCGGAAGGTTCTCACCTCATATATAGTTTTAGTTTGTCTCCTTGTTCCTCGTCCCTGAATAACATTATATTTTTCAAATGAATACGTTTTAAGTCCCTCATTCCTTCGAGTTTTTTATAATATGTTTCCAAAGATTTGATATCCTTCAAGCTCCAATCTTCTTCTAGCAATAAAACAACCCCATGTCTCTTATAAATCGTTTGATATTCTTCCTTTTGTGTAATTACTGGAACGGTTTTAACCGCCTTTTCTACTCTGCCGAAAACACGATCGGCGGGTAGAAAACTATGACCACGTACGGGAAATGTCAAATATATCTCTTTAATATTTTCTGGGGATTCATTGACGAGCCAAAACATAAGACAGTGGACTATATGCGAATTTTTGTTTTGGCCGCCACAGCCATCACAAAATAAACGCAACATTCTTTTGCCCTCTAAATTCAAAGAATTTAAGTGATGCAAGAGTGCCGATCCAACTTCAGTGGCTCCTCTTCCACCTTGATCTTCAGACCATTGATAGAAACGAGGATTTCTCGAGTCCATACCCACGAAACAAAGATTGTAATAGCTAATCTGTCGAGAATAAAAAGACTCTTGAATGGGTGTCCGAGGCAGTGGTTGGACTTGTTGTAAGTCGAAACAAAAATTTTCCGAGTCAGGATCATCATTTCTGCATAGCTTATAGAACGCTTTGGCCCGTAAATTATGAACCCTTTTTTGCACCATCAGAATGCGTTTATCGTCAGGGTCAGTAGCTATTTTTATTTTATTACTTAATAAGATACAAGTGCTACAGGCGTCAGAAGCAGGACTCTTAAATCCGATGTTGAAATCTTCAGAAAATACCTTCTGGAACATGGTCTTTGTCACACGGAGGTCTTGAGGAACCGAATCATTGTACATTTGCCTTAATTTTCGTTGATTCAAGTCACATGATAAATAAATTCTTCGAGATTTCGATCTATTATAGTGACTTTCGCTTGCAGGTAATTTTCGTATAAACTGACGTAGACTATCCTTTTTAGCAGCAGATTTTGCTGACTTCCGGTCGCCACCGCGATTTTCTTTGGGAATGTTTCCGTCAAACACCGTTCTAGTTATGTGATGCAAGCGGTCTTTTTTTAAAGAAAAGGTTTTCATAAACATAGACTTACGAACGGGTCTATTTTTATTACCTTTGTCATTGAGAAAGTATGTCGCGCTCATGAGGCGAGTCCTGCGTTTTGATGATTCCACTTTGCTCTGTCGACGTCGTTCTGGAGCGTACGGTGCGATCAGACGTGTCAAATAGACATCCTGATCGACTTTATTTCGCATATTAAAAAAATTTTGCCTATTTTTTAAAATATAGCGGACAGACATCTTTTTGCATTGAAGTTTATTGGAATTGTGCGAACATGGCCACTCAAAATTTATTGCCAATGGATCAGTATCACGGTACCTTAAACAACCAAATACAAAATGTTGAAACCATGAAAATAAAACACTCGACTTGGCGGGGTCACTACCGTGCCCCCAGATAAACATTAATTAGAGTATGTTAAACCTTTAATCCTTTGGTTTACCAATTTCAGACACTTAGATAGACTAGACGAACGTGTAGTTATGTTATGTTATTGACGGGGTTACTAAAAATAATAATACAAAGGTAAGTACCTATTCTCCCGTTCCAAAGCAGTTCTACGCTTGCCCTTCGTTTTTTTTCGAGCTCCTTGATTAATGTCTGCTACAACAGGATTACCTAAATCTTCCATCATCATTAGTTTACTTGCGAAGAACAACTTGATAGTTTAAAAACATTTAAACATTATGTTACGGTTTGAAAGCCGACAACCACAATAACAATACGCGGTTATTTCTGACAAGTAACTGCGACAACGTCAATGTCAAGCTATCACCTGTCAAATTTAAAAATAAGGCCGCTTTACATTACAGTATCCTACAATTGTTTATGGTTTTGTCATGAGAAACTCGAAATTAGATATATCGGTTTTTGACAGAATCAAAAGAGTCAACAATGAAAAATGTTAGGGATTTATCGATATCTGTTCCGATCGCCATCGTTGTTTAGTACGATTGATGTAATTATCGGTTTATGTTCAGATCCGGGTATTTCGTGGTCGGATTTAGAGTGGATTTATCAGTTTGCGATCAGGTTACATTAACCATAAAGCAAGATATGTACGAGAACAACCAATTGGCATCATAAAAAAAAAAAATTACAAAATGTGATTTATCGGTTTTTGTTCTGACGCTCCTCAATTAAAGCATGTACTCTCTAAGTAGGTACTAACCTTTCCATAAACTCCACCATCAACTGGAATTGAGCCTCACTCGTCTTCATATTGAATATTAAACTCTAAGACTATTTTAAAAGATATCCTATAAAATTATTAAAGGGAATTCGATCTTCGTTGAGCTTTCCGCCGAGATCTAAATAAATAAACAAAACCCATTAAATTTTTCTTTCTAGGGCTAAGTAAATGACCCAATTTTTTTCAGTCTTTTGAGCTTACCCAGAAATACAGCAAAACTCCCGAGAATAAATGTATATCTGAGAAAGCGTGCAACTTTCAGAACATAAAAAGTAAGCACCGTATCATTATAACTTAACTTGTAAACTTTTATGTTTTTAAGTCTAAAAATAATGTATTTGAAATATAAATAAAACCAGGCCCAATGCTTTAATTTCCCATTTCCAAATTCCATCGTAAAAAGCTGGCAGCCCCGTTAAAAACGTTCGGTGAAATGTCAAAGTGTCTGTCTCTCTCTATGCTAATTAGTTTGAAAGAGAAAGAAAAACATTTCGTTGAAATAAAGTTCATCCAAACTTTATTATCTACAGTCTGAACTATATCGAGTAATATCATCTTGTGGTACCGGTTACTCTGTAAACGTCCAGTTTGGAAGTGCGTACTATATCGAGTTTGGTGAGCTCGAAATCAAGTTTCCGTTTCATACGGAGGTAACTCGTGCTAGTGCTACTGGACGTGATGACTTGTTGAAAATGGTTTAATAATGAATGACATGCATTTTTAACTAACATAAAAACTTAACTGTCTAATTAAAAAGGCTCATTAACTATAAGTTGCGGATTGCTCTCAGCTTTGCTTCTGGCGCTTGAACATGCATTCTTCCTTTTTCATTCAATCCATTTTTCTTTGGAACTCTCTTCCTGTTGAGATCAGGACGGCAAAGAGTAGGTTCTCTTTTAAAAAGAAAATCCGGGAATATATATTAAAAAACTGGCAGAATCAGCCCAATAGCTATTTTCTATCATCAAATTTTCTCTGGGTATTTATTTATGTCTATGTATGTATATTTATGTATTTACGTTTATTATTTTATAAATATATTTTATTATATTCTAGTTTTAATTTATGTAGTTTATGTAACTATTTTTATTGTATTTTTTAAGTATAAGATTTATCACCTCCACACATGACGTGTTAAGTGCACCTACCTTAGTTTTCTCTGCATCACCCTAAGGTCCGGCATTAAGTCCGCCTCTGTACATCCATGTGTAAAAGTTTTAAAATAAATAAATAAATAAAATTAAATAAATAAGCAATACCATTCAATTTCACTCAAGCACTTAGAATATACTCTTGCTAGACGAAAAAACGGTGGGTGCATCCGCGTACATTTACAAAATTAACAAGTCACACGAAGTCTACCAAAGGCGAACAAAAAAAAACAATATGAATACCCCAACAGCAGTTCGACCAGTTACCGCAAGCAGCACTCGTTCACGAGTATGACGTGTGGGCCAGCCATCGCCTCCCTCGCCATATTAGAGGGAAGGAAACGACCCGACCCACAATACCGGTACACCCCCTTTGGAGTGACAGGCTACTACGTGCAAAGTTCTAGATTATGTATTATAAACTTCGAGAACATCCCAAGTTTTTTTTTGATATTTCCGAATGAGTGTTAGAAGCTTTGATGAATTACTTCGTACTTAAGGACCTGTATTAATATATGAAAGAAGAGATACTCGCTGTAACTTTGAGGTACGTAAACAAAATAAGTAATTTCAAATGATATTTATTTTAATCAAAATACAATGTTATTTTAATTTTAAACGTAAGGATTAATTTAATAATTTTCCGTGGTAATATTGTTCTCCTGGCAAATATAATAAATAAAATAAAATAAAAAAGGTTTTTATTCACGTAGACTTCAAAAAAGCGCTTGTAAATAGTCAGAACATGTTTGTAGTATTATAGTTGTATACATTACTATTTAACATAGATATTTAGGTACATAGATATAGAACATAGATATAAACTTCGGAATCATCATTAGAATCAGGCGTAAACTGTGAAATATATGATTGAACACTTCTCTTTGGTGGTTTTGATTAGGAGGAGATGAATTCAACTGTGTGTATGTAGCCAAGTGAAGGTAATTTTAAGGACTCGGCCGTGGCGGTGGTAAAGAGACAGAATATTTGGGTTTGATTTGTAAATGAGGACTTGTAGATGGAATAGATACAAAAGAAGGGGATGAATTCAGCTGAGTGTTTGTAGATGTGGAGTTGGTTTTGGGGACTCGATAGAGGCAGTGACACAGAATACGTTTGATTCGGTAGTTTTGAGGACTTTCTATGTAACTTGTAGATGAGCTATACATAGGAGAATAATTTCGATGGGTACTGTGGGAGTTTTGTTTCTGAACGTCTTGAAAAATTTGTAAAATTTTGATCTGTACTTTTAACTTATTTTCCTCCGGGACTGCTTTTAACAATGGCACCAAGGATAACGTAAAATGTTTTTCCCTGTCATCGTCATCACAATTGCTTTTATTCTACCTCGCAGCCTCAATGATCTTGTTATCGTCAACTGTCGGTGCATGCGCCTCGTCACTGCGGGGACGGCGGAGAAAGGCGCGGGGGACGAGCGGCGACCGCGGACCGGTGGCTCAGTAATGCGGACAGCGACGCCACCCGCGACACTTGTTATCTCTTTGATTCATCCAATACACCACTTTATACATCATTTACAGTCCACTATCTTTTATTTTATTATAATAATAATCGAGTCTTCCTAAATATGAGCACATAATTTACATTTTACATTAGCATTATTAATTTACGGATCATATCGACACTTGGGTCACCCTTACTTGGAATATTTAGAGGGGTTGAAAAAATTGAGGCAACAAACAAATATGAACAAAGCTGTGGATAAAGAATACTCAGAAAAATTAGCTAGTGATTTAGCATTTACAGTTTGCAAAGATCAATTCACCAAGACTAAAAAATGGCCAGTTGATATCGAGAAGATGAAGTCAGATTACAAATTGTAGGAATGTGTCTCTCTCTCCACTTGGCCTACCCCATTCCTCATTAGAGATGTTGGGGTGACCTGGCACAGACTCCCCTTAGAAAAGTGTTTCGACATTCCCGATGTGATAGACCCAAGTCTCAGATATTCTGACAAGTGTCATTCTTTGACAAGATCTGAAATAATAACCCATCTATTAAGATTTCCCAATAAGCCAATTCCTTCTAGGAAAGTTTTACAAACCTTCATAGATTCTCCTGCCACTCACTGGAGGAATTTCCTACAAGATGTAAACGATAATGGTCTTGACTTGGAGTATTTAGTCATAGGATTGAGAGGAAAAGAAAGGGAGATCAAAAGAATAGGGAGATTCTTTGCCTTGATGTCTTGGAAGCTGAGAGATTATTTTGTCATCACTGAATATCTTATAAAAATCCACTGTGTGCCCCTATTTGCTGGATTGACTATGGCCGACGATCTCAATACTGTTATGAAGAAAATGTTAGACACCTCTAACGGTCAAGGACTAAATACGTACGAATACATCACCTTAGCGAATCACATTGACTATGAAAAATGGAATAACCACCAGCGGGGAGAGGCCAATGACCCTGTCTTCACCGTCATGGGTCAATTCCTAGGGTACCCTAAACTAATTGCAAGAACTCGTGAGTTTTTCCAACAAAGCTTGATTCATTACAATGGGCGTCCTGATCTAATGTATGTTCAAAATGGAGTAGTATTAAATAAGGATCTCAATCAGCCTGTAAGCTGGAATGGCCAATTGGGAGGTCTTGAGGGACTGAGACAAAAAAGATAGAGTATCACTAACTTATTGGTGATGAGACGGGAAGGAAGAGTAGAAAACACTAGGATTAGCATCTTAGCTCAAGGCGACGTACCCAGTATAAAGTGCAGAAAGTCCGAACTGAGGAGGAGTTGGATGCATGTATAGAAAAGATTATAAGAAACAACAACCGGATAATGGACAATATAATAAGAGGGACTGAGAAATTGGGACTAATAATCAATAGAAGTGAGACAATTAGATCCGAAGATTATTTAAATAATGGGAAAGTTCCAATCTTCAGAGGAAAGATATTAGGATTGGAAACCAAGAGATGGTCCAGAGTCACATGTGTATCCAATGACCAGCTCCCTACAATAGGTAACATAATGTCCACCGTGTCGTCTAATGCCCTCTCAGTAGGTTACTTCTCAGAATCTCCAGTCAATGCAATTTCGTATTACAATTTCATCGGAAATTTCGCTTTAGAAGTCTTAGAATATCATAATCCTGCTATAAAAGCATCAGTTCATAAAGTGATAAGTAAACCTGATCTTACTCTATACAACTCTATCAATTACAGAATTCTAATGCTATATTTGGATCCTTCTTTGGGAGGGATATCTCTGACCCGATTCTTGATTAGAGCCTTTCTTGACCCAGTGACTGAAGGACCTGCGCATGCACCGACATCAACCCTTTTTTTATCTAAAATGTCCAGAAGCCTTTCTTCGTAAGACATTACTTTAGTTTTTTTCTTTCGGGGATATTGGCTTCGCTGTGGTACATTTTCATCATCATCCCTACTATAATCTTCGCAATCAATGGGCTCTGCATTTCCGGAGGTCTCTCTAGTGTCCATGCTTGGGACAAGGAATAAAAGTTGGTCAAAATGTTTGTACTTTGTTCTGTATTTAGCGGCCTGACCAGATTTGGTGGATTTTTGCTCGCGTAGCTCACGAGAAAAACAAGATTTTTCCACCTTTTTTACAAGTTTACCGGAAAATAAATGTTTAAATAGTATAAAAACAATAATTTAATTAAGAAATAAAAATTAATTGTATATAACTATATACCTACAGCTAATATACCTATATACTTGGCTCATAACTATGAGCCAAGTTTTTATGTATGTTTGTGTGTTATGTGATATTAATTTACAGTTTATTTGTTTCAGATATCTTGCGACAGGCGCCAGTTTCTACAGCATATCATTTGAATATTTGTTAGGTGCTACCACAGTACGAGAAATTGTAAAGTCTACATGTACTGCAATATGGAATTAACGTCCACTATACATGCCAGAAAAGTCGGAAAAAGATTGGCTGATTATTTCTAATCAGTTTTACCAACGGACAAATTTTCCTTATATAATTGGTGCAATTGATAGCAAACATAGTAGGATGATTAAGCCGGAAAATACCGGTTCGCAGTATTTTAATTACAAATAGTACTTTTCCACAGTTCTTATGGCCTGGGTAGATGCTAATTATCAATTTGTAAACATAGACGTTGGTGCTAATGGAGCCGCAAGCGACTCTAGTGTATTTCAAAATTCTGCCATGGGCAAAAGATTGCAGCAAAACCAATTAAATATAACACAAGATCGTACTTTGCCTAATGATGAAAATGGAAAAACAATGTCATTTTGTCTGGTAGCAGATGAAGCATTTGGCTTGTCGAGGCACATTTTGCGACCATATGCAAGAAAATCATGATCTACTATTAAAAAAAATTACAACTATCGACACACGAGAGCACGACGTATGGTTGAATGCACTTTCGGTATTCTTTGTAATAAATGGCGAATTTTGCACAGGTCCCTTGATATCAGTCTCGATTTTGCTGATATAATAGTAAAAACTTGCTGCGTTCTACATAATTATGTACGAGGCAGAGATGGGATTCAATTTATTGATACTGTTTATGGATGTCCATTAGAAAGTGTTACAACAAGTTCGTCCGATAGAATAATATCAGCAGAAAATATACGTTATTATTATGCGTCATACTTTACTTCACCGCAAGGGACTGTATCATGGCAATATGACAAAATTTGAATTTTTATCTTATTATAGGAATTTATTGCTATAGATTACAGTCCGTTAATTTCTTGGTAGGTATAAATATACAGAGTATAAAGTAAAGCTATCCTTAACCTTTTATTACGGTACGTAAAAGCATACCTATAATATACTGCTTATGTATACATTTGATTTTTCTACAAAAAGTGCCGTAGTGTGGACGTGAAATGGGTAAACGAGCCTAATAGGGATATATATTTAGGTAAGATCACGCACGACCCCGATGCTACCTGTGTAATAATTTGTATGTTTGTTGTTCCTACCTAATCATCATCATCATCATCATATCAGCCGAAAGACGTCCACTGCTGGACAAAGGCCTCCCCCAAGGATCTCCACAATAGCCGGTCCTGCGCTGCCCGCATCCAGCGGCTTCCCGCGACCCGCACAAGATCGTCGGTCCACCGTATAGGAGGCCTGCCCACGCTGCGTCTTCCGGTTCGTGGTCGCCACTTGAGAACCTTTCTGCCCCATCGGCCGTCAGAAAAGAATGGCGAATTCCTACCTAATATACAGTGATAAATAATATATTTTGAAATTGAGAGGCACGGTGAAGCCTTAGCGGTTTCGCTTGACATGTCGAAGTCTTTCGTTAGGGTCTGGCATATTAGTCTGCTCAACAAGCTTCCATCATATGGACTACCTTCTGGCCTGTGCACCTGGATTTCGGATTTCCTGACTGGGCGGTGTATAAGAGTGGTCGTTGATGGCTGCTCTTCAGATCTCAAGGCCATTAATGCCGGTGTTCCTCAGGGATCTGTTCTCTCAGCTACGCTATTTTTGCTGCACATTAATGAACTGCTTTTACCCGGTATTTATGGGTACGCAGATGAGAACACAGTTTCAGAGAGCTCTACATATCCGATCCAGCAGTTCCGGCTAGTAGCAGCACAACCGATTCTCTCAGAGAGAGTATGGTAGAACGGATGTACTCGACCCTCCAGGTTATATCTGATTGGAGTATTGTAAACAGAGTCGATTTCAACGCCACCAAAACACAGGCGTGTCTTTTTTCCGCCAAGAAGACCCCGTTCTATCGGCCACCTATATTCCGTGACGTGTCTGTACCGATATCCTATCACCTACACTTATTGGGTCTCAATATGTCGTGCGACCTGAACTTCGGCCAGTCCATCGAGTCCAAAGCTAAGGTCTCTGCCAAAAAGTACTTCACGAGGGAACAGCTTTTAAATCTATACAAAGCTTAAGTCCGACCCTGCATGGAGTACTGCTCTCATCTTTGGGACGGCTCCGCAAAGTATCAGCTAGACTCTTTGGATTCGATAGACAGACGCGCTCGCAGGATAATCGACGATAGAGACCTAACAAGTAAAAAGCTGCAATACTTGGATCATCGGCGTCAGGTTGCAAGCTTATCGGTTTTCTACAGGCTGTTTCATGGAGAATGCGCTCAAGAATCGAATCATGAAATCGCTTATGAACTTATCCCTACATCTCCCTTTTTTCATCGGACTACAAGGCGTCGGGAGGCTCTCCACGTCTATGTCGTTGACATCCCATTATGCCGTACGAAGCGTTTTGCTTCCTCTTTCATCATACGCACGGCTAAGCTGTGGAACAACCTCCCAAACGACGTGTTTCCAGACTCATATAACATGGGTTCATTCAAGGTTAGAGTGAACAGTCATCTTATGGGTACGCGCGGTCCACCTTCAACCAGATCTTCACTTACCATCAGGTGAGATCGTGGTCAAGCGCAAACCCATTTTGCATAAAAAAAAGAAATAAAAATATGATTCTTACCAGCTTCAGTTTTTTGTTGTTGCGACAAGTTACCCCAAGCATTGGAAAATATTGTTCTGCTTAATTCTTCCCACGCTTTAATTTTCACATGAAAAAAATAATTGACGTTTGACGTAGTCACACCTATCAAATAAAATTATTATTTAGAAAATACAATTATCTATTATTATTTGCTTCTGAAAGCCAAGGAAACATTCAACAGTATTAATTTTCAAGAACTTTATGGTGGATCCATATTTCATCTAAAATATAAAGGAAGAAATCGAAATTTTCATGATAAGAAAATCAACGCCTTACGTCTGCAAATAAACATTGTCACGAAGGCAGAACCCAGCTTTATTAAAGAAGGTCTGGTGTGATCCACGATGCCTTGCGGGGCTTCCGGGTGCCGGCAGGTCAACCCAAACTACGCATGCTCCAGATGTCGGACGCTGACAGTTTTTACCTATGACAATGACAATTGGTTTTCTTTAAGTAACTTATAATATTTTTATTTAGCTTTGTGTATTTATGTAATTTTGCTTTGAACTTGTATTAAGTGTAATCAATGAGCCACTGCCTTGGAGATGGTGAAGCGGAGACGGAACAACTTTCTACGTCACTTGACGTCCCGGTGAGGTGCACATATTGTTCCCAACCGCGCTTCTTTAAAGGCCGTCGGGGCCTGAAGGTACATATCGGTAAAATCCATAAGACTCAGGATGTGCCCTCCGACCCCACTTGCACGGCGGATACTCCTCCTCTTTGAAAAACCCTTTCCTTATACAAACATACAACCCCCGTTTTAAAACATGTTCCCCGGAGGTCAAGGCCCTTAGTTGCTGAGAATACCTTGGTCAATGGATCCGTCGTGTGACCCAGGAGAACTCATATGCAGCCTGGGAACTTTTACTGACTTTTCCATATAGAGTCCTACATGTAGACAAATCTACTAATAAAAAAAAACACTTTGACTTCCCAAATTAAAAATAATTGTACCCATCCACTATCAGTTCTTACCCCCCTGCCGGCACGTAATTACCGTTCCAAGAAAACCTTTCAACATGTGGAATCAAAGTTAAAAGAAGGCGATATTGGTGGAGCAGGTCGTTTACTTTTTAGTAGCGACGTATTTGCACCCTGTACTCCGGATACACTTGCCGCTTTAAAAAACAAGCATCCCGCGCCAGTTGCAGATCTTAGTTTCCCCTCTCCTCCCAATGATGGTGCCACAGTACATATTGCAACATCTCGCGACGTGGCCGAGGCTATTAATTCTTCTTCTTATAGTGTTTTTCTTGTAATATTTGGTGTCTTTGGTGATAATTACGTGCAGTTGAATTTAGATTCCTATCAAAGAATACCTCATATACAATTCTGTGTTGACGTTTTACCGTGATTGTATTGTTGTTTTACCTACGTGTGAGAATAGGCCCTCCCCTGAGGAGTTTGGACCAAAAAGCTCAGTGTGGTGTTATTTTACATTTAAACATGTCACGAAACGTCTGTTGCGTACCTGGGTGTCATGTTAGAGGTGGAGAAGGTGAGTTAATTCTAATAATATTCGTAACTTTATTGTCTAACATAACTTGTGTATCACCTTCGAGCCGAAAATGTATCGAGCACTTACCATCCGTGCTAAGTTATAAGAAGCTAGTTTATATAATATTAATATATCTTTTTTGTATAGCACTAACAATTTAATTATAATCATTGTTATGTTCAACCCAAAAACTAAATATATAAGACTTAAAAGTTATCACTAAGTTTTTGTTGTTTGTCACTCAAGTTAATTAAATTATTGTCCCTATGTTCTCAATCCCTTATCATAGGACTCATGATATCTAGCTAATTATGTAGTCTAATTTGTCAAACTTTACTTTCAGGAGTACCACTGCATTTTTTCCTAATCTGAAGAATAATTCTGAGAGGTTTCAGAATTGGGTGAAGAAAATTGGAGGTGATATTATGGCTATGGACAATGACACTATCTCTAGAAACCGAAGAGTCTGTCGTAGACATTTTCAATAGGGTTTTCTATACCCTAAAAATAGACTGCCCATTGGCTGTTCCTGCATTGTTTATGCCCATATTAGGTAAACTATTAATTACTTATTTTATTTAAGAAGAAGAAGAAAATGTATTTATGGAACACAAATACACACACACATTGAAAATAAAGTTTCATTTAAGATTAGTATGTACAAAACCACGCATCTAGTGAAACCTGTACTTGTTCCATATATCGTCAACCTTTTACTCAGGATGCATTGTAGTATCTGCAAACGTGACCTTGCTGAGGGCGCGGGAGTCCAATGCAGTACCTGCGCTCAACGTTTCGACTTCGACTGTGTTGGCCTTACTGTAGCTGGATGGAAGAAACTTGGGGCGGACCGGAGATCGAATTGGAAATGTGCTACATGCAGGGCGCTGCCCTCCCCGTCACCCACCAAAGAGCAAGTAACACTGGCGAATATCATGACGGAGATCCGCTCTTTAAAACATCAACTCAGTGGACTACCTGCAGTTTTCGAGGATATTAAATCTATCAAAGTTGAACTTGGGGTATTGAAATCTTTCTGCGAGTATTCTAATGACAAGATAGACGAGTATACATCACGTTTGACCACCGCTTATTATTTGTTTGTTTTACATATTGTACATATTTAGTGGAATTTCTACTCACAGTTACTCTTCACATAAAAATGTATTATTCGCTCTATTGTTATTATAACAATTGTGTTGATAACATAATATTGTACATCTTTTGCACCAACACTAGGTTGCGAACACCTGCGCTAAAAATTGTAATGATAATCCGCTCACTTGCGTCGCCCCGTTGGATTGTTCATAGCTTAATAAAAAATCAATCACATACTACTGTTTCGCTCGCTCTTCAATGCAACGTATCTGCTTGTCATTATCACCCATGGAAATCTGCGCTTGCGCAAAACCATTGCGTAAACCATTTTATCTTAGTCAATTATGCCTTATTTAATTATTGCACTATCGCATTACCCACTTTAATTCTATATTATAAAAGCTTTAAGTCATCTTTTTATAATGAATTTGGTATTGTGCTTATTGTGAATATATTTTTTATGTTATCGCAATGGCTGTAAACTGTTTAAGCACAAATAATATACGTGAATTAAAGATAAGTTCTTATTGCAGTGCGTAAAGATATTGTTTCTAACGTGCAACCACTGCTCACATCTACGGCGGAAGATTTGTGGCTCTCGATACCCGTTAGACAATCATATTCCGTTGCAGGGAAAAAGTATAATATATACTTATGTGTACTTTATCTCTGTAAACAAAATCTAGGCTTTACTTTCTCAGAACAATTAAGAAACTTTTTAAACAAACTAGATGAAACTATTTTAAATATAAAAATCCGGACGATATATTTTTAATTATTGGGGATTTTAATCTCAGCGGAATAAAACAATAAACTACTCCCGAGCAAAGCGAATACTTCTGACGAATACTACCTAATCGACTCTTTACATACCCACAATCTAGCTCAATACAATCCCGTCACGAATAGATACGGTAAAATTTTAGATCTTGTGTTGTCCAACGAATTAGTCATCGTAACTGAATGTGACAATTCCCTTGTACCCATTGACCCCCACCACAAAGCACTTTCCATAGTATTGAAATGTTCAGAAATCTCTCACTTGGAGCCTGCGACACAAACTAGTTTTAAATTCAGTAAAGGGGACTACGATTCCATAAATAGGGAAATAAAAAATGTCAATTGGAATAACGAATTTAATAACAGGACTATAAACGAGGCTGTGGAGTTCTTCTACTCGTATATTAAACAATTAATTAAGAGATATATACCCGTAGCAAAACCCAAGAACAAATCTTTTCCTACTTGGTACTCACCAGCCCTTATAAAATGTCTAAAAGAAAAACACAAATACTTAAAAAAATATAAAGTATATGGGAATCTATCTGACTTTCAAAGTTTCAAGCTACTCAGGGATAGGTCAAAAGCACTTGAGGCCGAATGCTACCGTCAGTACATATCATCTGTAGAAGACTCAATAAAGAAAAACCCAAAACACTTCTGGGCCTTTATCAAAAATCGCATTAAGACTTCTGGAATTCCTGGATTTGTCACCTATGAAGACACAATAGCAAACACAGGTGTCGATATATGTAATGTTTTTTTCAGATTATTTTAATTCTACATTTTTACAACCCTCACAAGCCACAACACCTTTTATTCCGCAAACGAGCAACAAATTAATTTCCGATATACACTGTATCAGGATAAAAGTCACAGATGTAATAAATATCTTAAAAACTCTAGATTTAAATAAGTCTGCAGGACCGGATCGAATCCCACCAATCTTCCTAGTCAAATGCTGGGAAACTATATCAGTGCCTGTAGCATTATTATTCTCTAAGTCTTTGTCTGAATGCACTGTTCCTTTGGTTTGGAAATCTGCTTTTATTACCCCAATCCATAAAAAAGGCATCAAGACGGATGTGACAAATTACAGGCCCATAAAAAATTGTGTGTTTTGGCTAAGGTCTTTGATAAAACAGTGTTTACTCAATTATACGCGGCGTTAAAGAACAATTTTACTGATTTCCAGCACGGCTTCTTGAGGGGTCGTTCCACCGAATCCAATCTCATTCTTCTCAATGAATATATTTCTGAAGCTATGAGTAAGGGTAAGCAGGTCGATGTTGTCTACACGGACTATCGGAAATGTTTCGATAGAATAGACCATCCAACGCTTATTCAGAAGCTGGAGCAGGTTGGAGTGAGAGGAGATCTATTAAGATGGTTCTCTTCGTATATATCGAACCGATCTCAAGCCGTCGTCATCAACAATTATATATCGAGCTGGATTACGGTCCCTAGTGGTGTACCTCAGGGTTCATTACTCGGACCATTACTTTTTATACTCTTTGTGAATGACATTGACTTCTGCTTTCCAAACTCTCAATTGCTATGCTTCGCAGATGATATGAAGATTTTCAGGACAATTTCAGCTACCACTGACGTTCTTGCACTCCAAGATGACCTAAGTCGATTGGACAATTATTGTGACAATAATAAACTTGACCTAAATCCATCTAAGTGCACAGTAATTACACAATCCCTTCTGAATATTATCTTAAGGGGCAGAAACTACAAAAAAATATTTGTACACGGGACCTCGGAGTCACTCACAATTCCAAACTGTTATTTGATGACCACATCAATAGTATTATAGCCAAAGCTTCGCAAATGTTAGGTTTTGTGATGCGTACATCTAAAAATTTTGAAAACGCAAAAACTTATAAAATTCTTTACTGCACTTTTGTACGCAGCGGACTCGAATACGCTAGTCAGGTGTGGAATCCTCGTTATGACATATATATTTCCCGGCTAGAGAATGTCCAGAGGAAATTTATTAAGTACCTATGTTTTCGCTTAAAGATCAAATATAACTCTGATGAATACCTCAAATTATGCGCCAAATTACACATTCTTCCCTTGGCTTTACGACGTGAGATAGCTGACGTTACCTATCTCCTAAAAATAATTAATGGAACAATTGATTCTCCCAAACTTCTAGCCAAATTACCTTTTAATGTACCAAGGTCGTCAGCAAGACATCACAATCCCATCCATCTCCCGTTGGTTAACACAAATTATCGACAAAACGCATTTTTTCGGTGAGCGAGCAGTTATTTAAACAAGCACCATAAAATTCATGACTTTGACATTTTTAATACTACTCCAGAAGCAGTTCGACGGGTGATTAGCAAAGAATTCTTTCTGAGATATTTATAAAATCTATTGTTGAGGATTTTACAATGTATATATACCGCTGTTCATGTTCATACTAACTTGCTTCTTATAAGCGAGGACCTGTAATTGGCTTTATGACGCTTAGTAACGCTATTTATATTTGTATTTCAAGCTGTTGGTTTTCCTATTAAATAAATAAATAAATAACTTTATTTTTCTTCCAAGCACCTACTGAATATCATAGTTGCAGACTGCCCACCTTCTACATCTCAAATAGTACATACCATCGCCGATGAAAATTCTCATAAAACAACTAAAGAATGTAGACAGCATATATCAGGTTAGTAACATGAGTATTTATACAATTTTTATGGCCTGTTTATAACAATATTCAGTCGCACAAAAATGATTACTAAATTATCTTGTCTTTTTGATTACAGGAACTTTTATAGCAAATAAAAAAGACAATGATCAAATGAGGTCACTGAAATGTCTGCTTAGGCGTTGTAACAAAGAAAAACAGACCTTTCGTAAACGCTACATAATTGCTAAGAAAGCATTAAGAAGAACTAATGCATTCAAAATTTTGGCTGATAGAATGTCTCCTGGAGCAAAAACTTTGTTTACCATGCAAGTAAAAGGCTTCAGAAAAAAACCACAGGGCAACCGCTTTACCATAGATGAAAAAATTTTGGCTTTGGCATTGTATAAGCCATCACCAAAGGCATATAGATTTTTAAGCCAACTTTGTACTCTACCAAGCCGAAGAACATTACAAAATCTGTTGAAAAAAGTTGATTTAAAGCCAAGAGTCAATGACATTTTATTTAAAATCCTGAATGAAAGTGTATCACAAATGCCAGAAAAACACAAATTCTGTGTAATCATTTTTGATGAAATGGCTATTGCTCCAGGGTTCTATTTCCATCAAGGAGATGACGAAATAACTGGATTTGTTGACAATGGCATTCAAAGAGATCCAGTTATTGCAGACCATGTAAACGTATTCATGATTAAAGGAATAGTAAAAAAATATAAGCAGCCGATAGCATACAGTTGTACAGCACAGCACATGTTGTGCAGGGACAACAAAAACTGAGGAACTTAAATCCCAGTAAAAAAATATTATTTTAAAAGTGCAACAATCTGGCTTAAAAGTTCTGGCTACAGTGTGTGACGAATTAATAGCGGAAACTAAAGCAATGTACCTCCGAGAAGAAAAAGAGTTCACAGGAGGATTTTTTGAGGTAGAGAAAAAACGGATTATACCCATATTTGATCCTCCTCATCTCATCAAGGGTATCCGGAACAATTTATTAAATACGAAATTACAATATGTAAATGACGGCAAGGTTCGAGTTGCAAAATGGTCACACATTGAAGATTTGTTTCATAGAAGCTATAATGGAGTAAAGATAGTCCCAAAACTTACAGCCCAACATGTTGTTCCAAATATATCCCAAAAGTGCGAGTGAAATATTGCACACAAGTGTTCAGTAAATCGATTGGAGTAGCACTTGGATACTTAACAGGTTAGTTACTTACACCCTACCTAATAAATAGCCTTAAAGCCTTGGTGGCTTAGGGATGGCATGATCGCCTCTAGCCTCTGGGTTTGCGAGTGCAATTCTCAGAACTAATCCAAAATCAGGAAGTTGGTGGGTGAGACCCCACCAACATGCCATGCCTCGGTCCTGTGCCCTCACTTTTACAGATCTTTCGATTAATATGTTGTACCAGACTATGAGAGTGAAGGAAATAGAGAGTGCACTCTTGTTTGTGCACTATAATATGTCTATTTAGCTTAGTTTGGCTGCCATAGCCGAAAAACGTCTAGGTGAGGTATTACCTAATAGCCATGACCTACTCCATGGGTTAGGTAATTTATTGTAATAGTGAGACATTGTATTCCTGGGCGATCCGTAGTTCAAAGGAAAATACATTATTCGTTATTTAAATACAACAAAATTCATACTGAATATATTTATACACATCATCATCATCATCATCATATTAGCCGAAAGACGTCCACTGCTGGACAAAGGCCTCCCCCAAAGATCTCCACAATTGCCGGTCTTGTGCTATTCGCATCCAGCAGTTTCCAGCGACCCGCACAAGATCATCGGTCCATCTTGTAGGGGGCCTGCCCACGCTGCGTCTTCCGGTTCGTGGTCGCCACTCGAGAACCTTTCTGCCCCAACGGCCGTCGGCTCTACGAGCTATGTGCCCTGCCCACTGCCACTTCAGCTTGGCAATTCTTCGGGCTATGTCGGTGACTTTGGTTCGCCTGCGGATTTCGACATTTCTGATGCGATCCCGCAGGGAAACTCCGAGCATAGCCCTCTCCATTGCTCTTTGGGTGACCTTGAGCCTTCTAATAAGGCCCATAGTGAGCGACCACGTCTCTGTTCCGTATGTCATCACTGGCAACACACACTGGTCGAAGACTTTCGACTTGAGACACTGCGGTATTTTGGACGAGAAGATGTTACGTAGCTTCCCGAACGCTGCCCATCCGAGTTTGATTCTACGATTGACCTCCTTCTCGAAGTTGGACCTACCTAGTTGGATGGTCTGTCCTAGGTAAATATAGTTCTCTACAACTTCGAGTGCAGAGTCACCAACTTTCAATTTAGTGGGTGCAACATGGACGTTTGACATGATTTTCGTCTTATCCATGTTCATTTTCAGACCCACTTGTTGAGAAACTCTGCTGAGGTCATCGAGCATTGTACCGAGGTCTTCCATGGTCTCAGCCATGACTACGATATCATCGGCAAATCGAAGGTGAGTGATGTACTCGCCATTGACATTGATGCCAAAGCCTTTCCAGTCCAGAAGCTTGAAGACGTCTTCCAATGCAGCGGTGAACAGTTTCGGAGATATAACATCTCCCTGTCTCACGCCTCGCTGCAAGTGGATAGGTTTCGAGATCTGGTCCTGGAGTCGCACTGACATAGTGGCGTTTTCATACAAACACTTTATCACCTCGATATACCGGTAGTCAATTTGGCACCTTATGAGAGACCTCAGCACGGCCCATGTTTCGATAGAATCAAAGGCTTTCTCATAGTCCACAAACGCTAAGCACAGTGGCTTGTTATACTCTTCGGTCTTCTGTATAACTTGCCGCAGCGTATGTTATGTGGTCTATGGTGCTAAAGCCTTTTCGGAAACCGGCTTGTTCGGGAGGCTGGAAGTCGTCAAACCTGCGCGCGAGACGGTTCGTAACGACCCTCGAAAACAACTTGTAAACATGGCTCAGCAGTGTGATGGGTCTATAATTCTTCAATAGGGTTTTGTCGCCCTTTTTGAAGAAGAGCACCACCACACTTCTGTGCCATGCTTGTGGCGTTTGACCATCTAGTATGACGGAGTTAAATAACTTCTGAAGGGCCCGTAGGATTGGTGTACCACCCGCCTTCAGAAGCTCTGCTGTAACTCCATCATCACCAGGCGCCTTGTTATTCTTGAGTTTATTTATACACACTGTAAGGTAAATACACGTGTACGTCTATAAGAAGCTTGTAATACTAACACTTCCAGATGTTATGCTTTAAGAATCTATTTGCATTATAACCAACAGATACACATATCATCATATAGTGCCTTCTCTAACTAGCTGGGTAAAAACAATAGAAGGTTTCAAAGTAATTTGTAAAGCTTTGAGAAAAGAAGGTGTTTATTCAGTATTATTAAGAAATATTAACCAAGATCCCCTGGAAAACTTATTTGGAGCAATAAGGGCTCATGGCTACAGTAATGTTATGCCCAATTGTGCAGCTTTTGAAACTGCATTTGATAAATAACATGACCTCTCCACACTCTATACAAGCAAACTGTAAAAAGGATGACAGCAACTGTTTAAAATCACTAAAATAAATTATATATTATGTGAGCACTTAGACGTAGAATTAGTGGATACACCATTAATGTTAGAAAGTGGTTCTTAAGTTCATGTCGAAAATGGCGCTGCTGTAGCATACTGTAGTGGTTGGATAGCCACCAAAGCAATGAAATTAATTTTTAAAAATTGTTCTATTAGTAAAGCTACTTTGATAAGTGAGGCAAAGTTAAGTTTTCACGAATACATCACAAGAAAAGAATACAGCAATAAAAAATGGTTGTGCTATCCTACCCGAGTATTGTTTGCCTTCTTTGCCCAAGTTGAGAACATTTGCCAAATAATATTACATATGCATTCCCACATTGACAGAATAATGGAATATATTACATTAATTGGAACTAGTACATGAACACTAGTATATGAATAACTTATTTATTAAATTTTAAAATTAACAAACTAGGTACTCTCTTATGTCAAGATAGCTACATTTTAAGTTTATAAAACTTAAATTATGTACCTACCTGTATTACTAGCTTCCACTTATGTACCAACCCTATTTTTATATTCTTGTCATAAATGATACAAAGTATAATGCAGTGTGCATTACAATTTGTATCATTTATTTAAGAGTTTAATTTTATTAGAATCAGAGTTAACTTACCTATGTGTAATATTATACAGTGTACCTTTATAACTTAATACTTGCAGTAAAAACAGAAAAATAATCTTCTACATAGTATAAAATGGAGTCGCTCCCGCTGTCTGTTAAACTACTTAATGTAATTCATGTTGTTTTCACCAATTGACAGTGTAATCCATGAGATAGGTTTAGGTGTATTTATTAGTGTAGATTCTGTATGGAGCCAGTGGAGAAGTCAAGTATGCCATTGTTTACCTGCTTGTATTTGTTATGTTTAAAAAAAGGTGTTAACATAAACCTTAAATTAGCCGGCTTAGTAGGATTTGTTTTATAACAATATAGAAACTCTTCCGTCGATAGATTCAGTAGCTTACGTCGGAGATATTTCGGCTCTCGAAGATAAATCTAAGTTAATATTTCCTACCTTTAGTTGTAACATGCCTATCCACTATTTTTCTGAGCAATCTTGGTCGAATAATTCTAGTAATAACAAATAAAGAAACATTGTACAATAATACATATGTGATTTTGGTAAGATATGTTTTTAAATAAATACACGAACACATTTATTTACGTAATGTATTTGATTTGAACTATTAGATATTTAACACACTTTTATTAGCGTCATATGTAACGGAAACCTTGGATGTGATTTTGCCCTCTTCATACATCGGATTAACTACAAATTTGGTATGAAATATGCCAGGGACCGATGACAATACACTTTAATAAAAAAAATGGAAATAAAAATAAAAAGAAAGCGTGGGGTGCGTGGTGTCAATATAACTTATATTGATAACACCTTAAAAAGTACCCCATGCTTTTTTACAATAAAATATATTTTTTAAATAGCATGTTTGTCAGTTCTTTTTAACTATTATTTTAAGTATACTGTTTTGTTATTAATGAGATACTCATTAATAACAAAACAGTTTTTTTGTTATTAATTCACATTTAATATCCGTCAATCTAAAGTTTACAGGATAAACATCTTAATACCAAAACAGCAGTTAGAATATGTACATAGGTACCTATCTATAGAAACCCTACTATTAACTACATAACTAGCTATAGGTAGGTATGGGATCATTTAGTTCCCTGTATGGCGGCTTGGCGGCGCTGATATGTCATCCAGCGAGTTGCAAGTCTATCTCTAATTGTATAGTAGTCTTTGACGCGGGTGCTCACCGATTCGCCGCCTGCGCGCACCGATGTGGCAACATCGCGTGTCATGCACAGAGCGTATCGCCACCGGCAAAATATTCTCGCCGACAATACTTGCGCTCCGTGCATGGCACGCTACGGTGCTGGTCGGTAACGGAACGGGCTAGTGGGCATGGTCTCATACTTTTTAATACAGAGAATATTTTTTTGCCTGACACGTTCATAGCACGGTCATAGTATGATACTGTGTAGTGGGCAGAGATCTTTATGCGTTTGGTGTAATACCAGGAAATGGGGGTAGTTGTGTAGAATTGATTGGTGGTAACGTATCAAATAGAGAAGACGGCTGTTTGTTATTCAAATTTGCGGTTACATTAATAATTTTAATGTGGTTTTTTCACATATGTCGAGTTATATTAAACGCGTTTTTAAATGACAAAGCCGACATAGTATACGTCTAAAAATGACTTCATAGTGGAATTGTCGCGCTTAGGCTGTTTAATAAAGTTGATAAATATGTAAAAAATCGACATGAAATCTTTAAACATATTGTTATAAAGATTTCATGTCGATTTTTTACATATTTGTCAACTAGCAAACAATTTATTAAACCGGTGCTATGTTATATGTTTAGGTACCGAAATATTAGTATTATGGAAGAGAAAAAAAAATTGTAAATGTACATAATGCCCATTGCATTATGTACATTTATACCGTCTCAGGGTAAATATGTACAATGCTAGGCGGTTTTGAACAGCATAAGACCTTGACAGGCGAGGGGACAGCTGCTAAGGGCGTGCAAATAAGAAAGGTTACATGAACGCATACAGTAAATATTTTATTGGGTTTTATGCGATCTACATTATTTTTAACATTCATTTTCTTCAGCATCATCCGAAATTTCGCTATCACTGTTTTCATCATCATCTGATTCTTGAAATTATGGCATTTTAAATTATGGCAAACATTAGTAAACCATCTTAGATATCTAACATATTGTCTGTAAACAGATTTCTGCAGCTCATGATTGCATAATCTCGGGTAGCAGAAGTCTCTAAATACATGTTACAATTATTGTTATATTTTTATTACAGGATAAAAAATAATTTTAGAGACCAAGAACACACAAGGAATAAAATTTAATAAGCAATAAATAGATACAAAGATGTTTTTAGAAGAAATTAAATAACTTAATTTTCATGTACTGGGAATCATCGTAGCATAGGTTTATTTCAGTTTCTGATGCTATATATATTTTAAGGATCCTTTCTTTCCATAAATATAATTTTGTAACAAATATAAGCAGCTTACTACTTACTGTATAAAGTAAAGATTTGACGAACATTGGGCGTGACACTATTAGCTGATTCCGCTATTCCTGATATCGTATCAGGGTTTGTTGGGGAACCTAAAATGGCACCAGAAAAATAAAATAATATAATAATAGAACCAATAACCACTGGGGCTAAAAGGTTCTCGAGTGGCCACCACCTACCAGAAGACGCAGCGTTGGTAGTCCTGCGTCTCATTATAATCATAACAGCAGAATAAGACTGGTGCTGGACAAAGGCCTTCCCCAAACAACTCCTTAATTTCGAATCTTGCGCTACCTAACACAGGATGGTTACTGTGCCTTCCTAAAACTTGCACAAGCCGGGTGGCCTAGCGGGGGAGACAGGTCCGTGTATTATTTTTTCAATTTTATTAATTCAGGAAACAAACAGTCGTTCACAAAAAATGTATACAAATCTTTATTTCTATTTGACCTAAAGTTCCATTATCTTAATAACTAAAATATGTTCCTAGTTTACTTTGAGAACACTAAACAACACATACAAGATTATCAAATAAATTATATATATAATACATATATTTAACGATTGATTAAGTCATTTTAACCTTTATTTATTTGAACGCCATTAAAGAAATCAATGTTCGGTGACTAAGCCGGTGGAGCCCCAGGACCTAAAGCTACGTATTCATGATTAAATTTCTGATGTACTAAAAACAAAGTTGGATTGTTGTGTAATTCCTTTTCTAAGTAAAAAAATCTCCTCAATGCAAAATTAAAGGCTCGCCTAGGGTATCATTTGAATTGAATTGAATTGTTTTTTCAAATATGTTCTTTTCTTGCAGAGTTAATGCTCTGATGATTGTTCGCTGAAGATTTCAGGTACCGATCCAGTACTGCAAAACCGACTCAATGTTTCATCTGTAGTTGGAAATATTTATTGTGTTATGTAGCAATTTGCATGTTTTTTGATATACTACTTGACAGGTAACGGTGACCTTGCATGGAGACTTCAATGAGTAAATAAAAATAAATAAATAAAATAAAATAAAAATAAAAATCATTTATTTTCAGACCAGCAGATCCATAGTGTTAGTAACAATATATCTTACAGGCTATGTTAGTATACATAATAAATTCATACCACATGGGCAGACTCACCGAACCTTAACAACATGTAGCTCGGTGAACCTAACAACCAGGGCTGAATCTAGCTGTTCACCCACCATCCTCAGGACTCTGTTCGAGCTACGTTGCACCCTGTACGTCAGTGATGCAATCTTTTTTCGCATTACTGCATAAAAGTCATCCACGCAAGCATCGGCAAACATACCTGACGCACTACAGAAGCGTGGTAGCCGGAACAGAGCCCTGAAGATGTTGTTGTATTGAACGCGTAGGGCATTGTAGGATTTCTGAGTGAAGCTGGCCCATAGGCTACTCGTGTAAAATACTTGGCAATATGCTTTAAAAAGCGTGATCTTGACCTCAGCTGTACATCGAGCAAACCTATGCGCCAACATATTACCACGTACCGACAATGACCTACGCTCTCTCTCAATATCCAGATCATCACACATGTTTTCGGTGACTATATGGCCTAAATACTTAAACTGCGTGACACGGTTCAAAGTCACTGCGTTAAGTGTGAGTGGTGGTATTATGGATGGCCCTTTATTGTTAGATTTAAATAACATGAACTCACTCTTTTTTGAATTGTACTTCAAACCGTGTGACACGGCATAAGACTCACATATCCTCAACAGCTGTCTAAGACCCCCAATTGAAGGACTCAAGAGCACCATGTCATCTGCGTAACTCAGGTTATTTACGCACACATCGTCCACAAAGCATCCGACATGTGTACTGCTAAGTTCCTTAATCAAGTCATTGACATAGATATTAAAAAGACGAGGGGATGTCAAACCTCCCTGTCTCACCCCACATTTCATATAACACTCATCAGAATATGAATTTCCCCATCTCACAACATTTATCTGATTGCTGTACCAATAGGAAAATATTGTGATAATATCAGGAGATACACCAGCGTCTCTAAGCTTTGTCCACAGCCTGTTATATGAAACCATGTCAAAGGCTTTGGATAAATCCAGGAAACATGCATAAACGGGAGTTTTCCTTTTGACATAATAATTAACAGTATGTTTTAAAGCTAATATAGCACTCTCCGTAGCAAGCCCTGCCCGAAAACCAAATTGTGTGTCCTGCAACGAAGACGTCACTCTGTCAAGCTGCTTGTCCAGTAATCCATCAAAAACCTTTGCTATGATTGTGGCTAAAGAGATTGGTCTATAGTTTAATTTATCCGACATGTCTCCAGTAGGATTTTTCACAATAGGTACCACAACAGTCTTCATAAGATCCTTAGGTAAATAAGAATGACGTAAGCACAGAGTAAACAGCATACCTAATACTCTACTGAGATGAGGTCCAGCGTGCTGCAAATGCTCGATGCTGAGTCCATCATGGCCAGGTGACTTACCACGTTTCATATTCTCTATAATAGTCAATACGTCTTTGGCAGAGTATCTCATAGGCTGGCCATGACAATACTCAACATCATGCACTGACTGCAAACCCGATTGCACTATAAAGTTGTCCTTAAAAATGTTAGCTATTTTCCGCGGGTCACTAACCCCATCAACGCTAACAGGGAGTCTTATCTTACTATTCAATTTCTTAGTTCCCTTCCAAAACTTACTAAACTTTTTTGCAGAGTGCTGGGAGGCCAAGATATCCATTTTAATTTGTTCCTGATTATTAATACAATATTTTAACCTAGATTTAAATAATTTTCTACTTTCATACATTTTTTCATAAATAGGGCCTCCATTAGGCTTTCCATACTGAACCCAGAATTGAAAATCAGCTCTGGCCTGTTTATGTGCTTCCTTAACATGCTTATTCCAGCCATGCACAATTTTAAATTTTGTTGGCTTTGCTGACTTTCTACAACATGCTATTGATGCATGAGTTAGAGCTCCAGTGGTAAACAATATTTAATTGTACTCTGTAGGTTAGTAATACCTACTATATTTGTGTTCACAAACTGCACTCTTTCATTTGAAGTTGATAATTAAAAAAGAAATCAAGAAAAAAGCTTGGGTTATCTTACAGTAACGACATGAAGTTTCCTTTCCGGCTGCCGAATGATTCACTACCTTTGATGCTTGAGGCTGCGTAAGCTCCTGTCCAACATTTTCCATCGCCAACGCTCTCTTTTTTATATATTCAAGGAACCCTGACACTGTTGGATACTTCGCAGTGTCCCTGTCTATGTCGTACGCTTGGCTAGTATACTTATCTAGTTTACGGGAAAGAATACACTAGATTAGAGCATCCCAATTTTTAACATTAGACTCAAGATTCTCAAGGGCAGCTAATTGTTGTTTTACAGCAGAAAGAAACTCTCAAATTAATAGCTGTTGATCTTGTTACAGGTTCTAAGTCTAATAAGTAATTTATATGTTCTCTAATGTTTTATACGTCTTGTTGTATCCGACATAAAGTATTTTAATGCCTGCTTATAACTAGGATCCTCCATGAGCAAATTAGATCATATGGTTTGTCTCGTAGAAAGCTACGCAAATAGTATAGCTTCTGCACAGATTTTGGGGGAGCTATTCTCGTGCATCATAGACCTAAATACGTATATAAACGGTATATAATCAATAAACTTACCAGAAAAGGTTTGTATATGCAAATCAGGTAACTTAATCTTAGCGAGTAGAGTGGCAGAGATAGAAGCGCGCTGGTCAACCCGAAAGGTAAGCATGTCATCTGATAAACCTTCTTTTGAAAACTGAAGCATAGGAACCGACAGTCACAGGTAAATGGAAATAAGATTGTGAGATGTCCAGTTTCATCATATAACTGTTTAAATTTAAAAGAGTTCGGATCGTTAGGTGGTTGAATCGTCGAAATTTTGGTGTTGAGACGTAACGATTCAGTCCTTTTAAATTGATTATAGCCGTCCGTTTCCGAAAGAAACAACCCACACCCAGTTACCAAACCCGCTTTGATAACAGCTTTCTTCGATTGCGTTTGATTTTATCAGCTTTTGAATCTCTTGGACATTTCGGACGATTCCTTTGTTCTGAAACGAAACATGTTCTTTGTAGAAAAATTTCTAATTGGTGGTCTTGAAATAAACGGAGTTTTGTATCCCTGGATAAACTCCTGCATTAGTCCTGGGGCTGCTACCGACTACTGCTACTGCGAGGAATACTCCCGTAGTCAATTTCTCTTGCCACCCACCCCACCACCTTTTTTTTCGAAAAATATTACCCCGGAGCTTTTGGTCTGGTCGAGACTTATAGTTAGGCCTAAGATTCAATGTAGGACGGCGGTGTTCGGTAACTTGACGCTGTTGTTAAATCTCCTGAAGTTGTGATGGTTGCTTTTTGAAGAGTTCACTGTCGCGATCGGCTTACTATGTTTCGATGCTCGTAACGACAACTTTCTGGTTGGAAAAGGGAAGAACTTCTTGACGTCATTGCTGGAGCACTCTTTTGCTGCCTTACATAAGGCTTCATCGGAAAATATATGTGTATCTGATGGGGGAATCGAATGCAATATGCTATTAAGGGTCGATTTATACTAGCGCAGAGTCGAAGCGCATCGAAGCGTCAAATTTTTACAACTAAAGCGAATCCGCACGAATGCGCGCGTATTCGCCAGAATACGCGCGCACTTTCACATGTAGTATGGGCATCAACAGCAGAGCTATTGAATCACTTGCCAGTTGACTCTCGTAGCTGAAACGTGTGTAAAATGGTTGACATTGATTTTGATATGATGTTACTTATATCTGAAGTTGAAGAATAAGAAAACGAAGAAAAAGAAAGCGGAATTATAGTTCACAACTTGTGGAAGAAAAGACGTATTTGTGGTGAATTTACTACTTTTTGCGTTGATTTATATCGATACCCGAGTTTTTTTTACAACTATTATAAAATGGACTACGATCAATTTACAAACTTAGTCAATATTTCGAGACCACACATTGAGAAACAAGAAACAAATTTAACGATACCCATTTCCGTTGAAGAGCGAATATCAGTCTGCTTAAGGTGAGTTTTATGCTTTCTTACGATTGTAGCACTTTATTAACTTACACGCAAGGTGTTAAACACTTCTTGGTTGTTCAACATAAATATCAATATTTTCATGCCTTAGATAGAATAGCATAATTAAACAAGCTTGTATTTTAAGACTCTTAATTTAAAAAATTAAAATAATTATTCACCATGTGAAATCACAGTTATTAAGGTCATTAATCATTATTATCAGTCATTATAAGTATTTGTTTCAGATTTCTAACTACTGCTATCAGTTTCAAAGCACTGGCTCATACTTTTCGAATGGGCTATGCTACAGTTTGGAAGATGGTACACGAAATTTGTGCCGCTATTTGGAATTATACTTCGGGTGTCAACCGAAGACGATTACATATTTACTTGCAGCAGTACGTCAGTTCCATCCTTGTCACACATTTAGAGTTTCTTTGCATATAAAAACCTAAAAAATAAAGAACCTATCTCTCTCTGTCTCACTCCCCCACAGCTCACAGCGCGGGCGGTACCTTCATTACGTTTTTTTTGTGTCATCGCGTTCACACACGTATTATTACCAAGAACGACGTTTTCTTTTCTGTGATTATTATGCCCAAACGGAAGAGATCTAGTAATGAAAGTGATTATGATAGTGTTATTAGAAAAATTAGGACATTGGAACGTAAACTAAAGAAAAGACGGCGAGAACGTTCGTTGTCAGATAGCGAATCGGATTATCCAGGTAATCTAACTCTTTTCGTTTTTCACAGATATTTACATAAATATTTCATTATAGAATAGCAATTGACATTGAATTAAGTATCATGAGATATTTTTAAACGGCCTACCTAAAATATTATAATTAAATATGTTATAATAATCTGCACGGGTATCTACCTTGAACCCATTTCGTGCATGGGTACCTATCTTGGGCCCACACTTTATGATTGGGCGCCTATCTTGGACCCTCTTATTCATTATCATTATTTAGATACCTAACTCACTCAAAATGGGTAACTTTCTTGTACCCAAACTAATATTCAGTATCTTTGATGGCTACTATTATTATGAACTTCGGTTACTCGATAGCAGATAATAATAAAATAGAAAGGAAGAAATAGCACCTAATTGTTAATTAAAAGGTTGTTATTCTTTACTGAAATTACTAGTGAGAATATCGAGATAAATAAGTGAGTGGGTATCTCTCGTACCTTTAGATGGAGATACATGTGACCCAGTGATCAATTTGGAGGATGAAATTAGCAACGAAGAGCGCCACGCACAGTTTGAGATTTCATCAACCCCGATCACGCCGGTCACATCGCCCCAGCCGCCGCCGCTGCCGCTGCGGCCGCCGCCAGCGCTGCGGCCGGCACCGGAGGCCGCGTTAGACGGATCACCATCTACTGTCCTACCTGAAGTTCAGGAGGGTGACCAGATGGACAATTTGGAACCTGACATTTTAAATCTCTTAGGAGAATTCCCTTCTAATAAAAAGAGTCAGGGTGTTAGCTTGCATAAAGACATTGCTCCGAGGTGGACACATATTCTGATCAATGGCCTGGCAAAAGACACTCAGGCGGATCTCGTAAAACAATACTTGCCACCTGAAAATTGTGTCCATATGTCAGCACCGCAGCTCAACCCTGAAATAAAAGCGGCGCTGTCCGACTTAAACGTAAAACAGGATTTATATAGCCAGGGTAAACAAAACCAACTTGGCAGTGGTCTCGCAGCTCTCGGACAAGTAATGAATTGGGTCTCAACATCAAAAAATATTCCTCCAGATATAATTAAAGCTTTGAGTGATGCAGGGAGGCTCATATGTTGGTTCCAATTTATCTGATCACATAAAATCTTCTAAGGCAATAACTAGGACTGCCTCAGAAATGAAAACTACGACCCGTACACAGTACTAAGCGTCGCCAGCTGTTCAGCCACAGCGAGGGTCTTTAAACTCAAGGGGGAATCCGCGCGCAGTGGCGATCGAGCCGCGAACCGTACCCGCGCCCCGTCGACCGCCGCCGCCAGCGCCGCGGGATCGCCGCCAGCCGCCTGCCACGGGTTACACGAGGCACCAGAGGAGACGTTAGAGGTACCTATCGCTGGACGTTTAAGATATTTCTACAATAAATGGGCTGAACTTACTGATGATCATACTATCCTAAATTGGGTCAAAGGATACACAATACCTTTCAAAGAACAACCTGTACAAACAATGCAGCCAAAAAATAGTGCTTGCCATTCTCAATCTCAAATTAAAATTATTGACAATTGCATTGCTGAACTATTAATATCACGATTTATATCGGCTAGTACACCTTGTGAAGGTCAATTTATTTTAAACACCGATTTATATTAAACTTAAAAATGCTTAATAAATACATTGACGTGGACCACTTTAAGATGGAGGACCACAGTACAGCTCTAAAACTATTACAACGTAACTATTACATGAGTACTATTGATTTACAAGACGCATACTTTTTAATCTCAATCAATAAAAACGACAGAAAGAGATTACGCTTTGAATGGAAATCTCAAATTTACGAGTTCAATGTTCTCCCATTTGGCCTCGCACTGCACCCTACGTTTTCACAAAATTGTTAAAACCCGTCTTACAATATTTACAGTCGTCAGGATTACTATCGGTAGCATATCTCGATGATTTTTTGTGTATTGGTCAATCATATGGTAAATGTCTGAAAAACATCACCACAAAAAAGAAGTTTTAGAGTCTTTAGGTTTCGTAATAAACTTGAATAAGAGTGCTATGATACCAAACAATGTGTGCAGGTTTTTAGGCTTCATTTTAGACACTAAAAATATGATCATGACCCTACCAGAGGAGAAGAAAACGCGTATTACGAATAAAGCTAGAGAGTTGATGAGAAAAAGTAGCTGTTCAATTAGACAGTTTGCTGAATTCATAGGCTTGTTGACCTCCGCATGCCCAGCCGTATGCTACGGCTGGATGTATACCAAGCTATTTGAACGAGAGAAATTTTTAGCACTAAATTATAGTTGTGACTACAATAGGCAAATGAAAATAAAATACACTCTAAAAAACGACTATTTATGGTGGATAGAAAAAATTAACTCCTCATTTTGCCCTATTAGAAAGAATATTTATTGTATGGAAATATTTAGTGACGCTTCAAATACTGGCTGGGGTATAGCATGCGGGGATCAAAGTGCACATGGGAACTGGACTGAGTCAGAATTAAATCTTCACATAAATACACTCGAATTGAAGGCAGCTTACTATGGACTTAAGGTATTTACTCAAAATAAGCGAAACTGTGAAATCTTATTGAGAATTGACAACACTACTGCCATTAGCTACATAAATAGAATGGGAGGTGTACAACATCCCCATTTAAATGATTTAGCTCGAAAAATATGGCAGTGGTGTGAAGACAGAAACATCTATATATTTGCCTCCTATATAAGATCATGTGAAAATACTATCGCTGATACCGAATCGCGCCGAGTAAATATCGACACGGAATGGGAAATTTGTCAACCAGTTTTTGCACAAATAACCAGTTTATTGGGAATACCCGAGTTTGACCTATTCGCAAGTGCCCAAAATTATAAATGCTCAAGGTATGCTTCATGGAAACTAGATCCATTTTCAGAAGTAGTTGATTCATTCACTTTTAGTTGGCATAATGTAAACTTTTATGCTTTTCCTCCCTTCAGCCTTATCCCTAGAGTCTTAGAAAAAATAATTACAGATCAAGCTACAGGTATTTTGATCGTACCCGACTGGTCTTCGCAGCCATGGTATCCCCTGTGGTCAAGGCTTGTTGTGTCCGAAAGATATTTTTTTGGACCTGATAAATCTCTGTTATATTCCCCTTTCAGAGTCTACCATCCACTTCACGAGGACCTCGTTCTGGTGGCAGCCAAGTTATCAGGGACTCCATGATAAAGCGGGGCGTACCACTAGACTCACTAGATATTATTATGGCGTCATTTGCAACAAACACTTTAAAGCAATATAGTAGCACGCTAGATTCTTGGATGTCATATTGTACAAACAATAATTTAAATATTTTCGAAGCTGACAGTAATAATGTAATATCCTTTCTAACACAAAGATTTAACGAGGGTGCAAGTTATAGTTGTTTAAATACACACAGGTCAGCCTTATCAATTGTTTTGGGTACTAGCGTCACATTAAATGATGGTGTGAACAGATTTATGAAGGGATAGGCTTACTCCACCCCAGCCCAAATATAACTCAACGTGGGATACCAATGTCGTGTTAAACTACCTTTCTAATATGTATCCCTACGAGAACATTTCGTTACCTAATCTGACATATAAAACTTGTACTCTTCTATGTATAGCATCTGCTCAACGAATGCAGACTATTAGCTTAATTAAAGTAAATAACATAATATTTCAGGATGATGTGATTCTTATAAAAATTAGCGATTTGATTAAAACGTCAAAGCCTGGAGCTTGCCAACCACTCATCAGATTGCCCTTCATTCGCGAAAACCTCGGCATTTGTCCGGCATTAGCACTTAAAACTTACATTGAGAGAACTCAACAGCTACGACAGGAACACTTGTTCTTAGGAATATGTAAACCTCATAACAAAGTCGGAACCCAGACACTAGAGCGTTGGGTAAAAAAGGTTTTACAGGACAGTGGTATCGACATATCTATATTTGGTGCTCACAGCACCAGGTCTGCATCAACATCTGCCGCACGAAGATCGGGGATCAATCTTGAGGTGGTTCGCAAGGCCGCAGGCTGGAGTGACAGATCCAATGTTTTCATTAAATACTATTGCAGGGAAGTTGTACAAACAAATCAAGATGATTTTATTCATGCAATTTTCAATAAACGGTAAAGTTTCTCAAGTTATTTACATTTATATTTATTAACTTAATGTTAAGTGAGCGATAAATGTCCAATAATCTTCTATATTTTGGGAAGTGCTTTATTTTTCTTTACTTTTATTTTCTCTGCTTATTTAGACGAAAATTAAAGTTATCTTGTTGATTTGAACATTTTATTTATTTATTGGCTGTTTCGCATGTACCGACCTGTTTTATTCGAATCAATTCAAATTGCTCTGAACATCCGCAAGTAAATATGTAATCGTCTTCGGTTGACACCCGAAGTATAATTAAGAGTCAAACGAACTTACCTTGGTGATGTTTGATTCCAATTATGCGAGGGTGTCAACCGAAGACGATTACATCAACCCAACCCTCCCAAACCCAACGAAAAATACATAAAAGTGTTCAAATTTCTATTCCTCTGAAATAATGAAGGTACCGCCCGCGCGGCGCCCGCGCTGTGAGCTGTGGGGGAGTGAGACAGAGAGAGATAGGTTCTTTATTTTTTAGGTTTTTATATGCAAAGAAACTCTAAATGTGTGACAAGGATGGAACTGACGTACTGCTGCAAGTAAATATGTAATCGTCTTCGGTTGACACCCTCGCATAATTGGAATCAAACATCACCAAGGTAAGTACGTTTGATTCTTAAACATTTACGACCCATTGTTATGCCAAAACCAATGACAGAGTCATGGGTTAAAAGAGAGGAAGATTTTAGAAGATTATGGAATTACCCTAATTGTATAGGAGCTATTGACGGCAAACATGTCAATATAAGGGCACCCTGCAACAGCGGAAGTCTCTACTACAATTATAAAAAGTTTTTCAGCACTGTCTTGTTAGCTATTACTGACGCTAAATATAAATTCATTGTAGTAGATGTTGGTGCATTTGGGCGTAACAACGATAGTGGCATATTAAGCAGTTCCAAATTTGGACACCTATTACAAAATAATATGCTTGGTATACCGCCTAATAAATGCTTGCCAGGTACGACAATACCAGTTCCTCATGTTTTTGTTGGGGACGAAGCATTGCCTCTGTGTGAACACATTATGAGACCTTATCCTGGAAGTCAGGTATTAAACGATAGCGAGAAGAAAATCTTTAATTATCGTTTAACTCGAGCAAGGCGTCTAGTGGAAAGTTCATTCGGAATATTAAAACAGAAATTTGAAGTTTTTCAAAAACGTATAAGAATGCAACCAAAGTTTTTAGATACGCTGATTCTTGGATGCACGTGCCTGCATAATTACACTTTGGAAGATTTTGGGTCTGAAGACGTTGCCCTGTCTAATAACAACATTTTACAAAATTATTCATTTGACAGCCAAGACATGGACATAACCGGTAATCAAAACGTGGACGCGATGAATATCAGAGACAATTCAAAACTTATTTCATTTCTGAACATGGGGCAGTACCATGGCAAAATGAAATGATAACACGATGTTAAGCAAGAGATAATTGTCAAAAAGTTTTTTTGGCGCCACCCCGCGCCGCACCACAACGGCAACATTGCACGACAGTGAAAATATTGCGTAGTAATAAATTCTTGTTTTACTTACCAGTTAAGTTCATTTCCCCGCTAACTTTTTCCCAAGCATTATTTTTGGAATGTTTGTCACTATAATTTTTATCCTTTTGGATCAAATAGGCATTCATATTTTTGCACCAGGTAAATTAATTTTTCGTCCGAGTCCATTGCGATTAACACCGACCCAGGCCAATTTTCGACTGATAACGCGTTGGTTCGCTAATGGGCGCGTGGATACACGGGAAACAGCTACGACAGGAACACTTGTTCTTAGGAATATGTAAACCTCATAACAAAGTCGGAACCCAGACACTAGAGCGTTGGGTAAAAAAGGTTTTACAGGACAGTGGTATCGACATATCTATATTTGGTGCTCACAGCACCAGGTCTGCATCAACATCTGCCGCACGAAGATCATCAATCTTGAGGTGGTTCGCAAGGCCGCAGGCTGGAGTGACAGATCCAATGTTTTCATTAAATACTATTGCAGGGAAGTTGTACAAACAAATCAAGATGATTTTATTCATGCAATTTTCAATAAACGGTAAAGTTTCTCAAGTTATTTACATTTATATTTATTAACTTAATGTTAAGTGGAATGCGCGCGCACCAATCAGCGTTGTTCGCGCGCAGACGCGCGAATTCCGACGAATGTGCGCGTCTTTTTAAAATCTTCGAAGTAATGTGTGCGTTACGCTGTGGAGTTAAGGTTGAATTTGTTATGTTCAGTTTTGGATAGACGCTTCGATGCGTTTCGACTCTGCGCTAGTATAAATCGCCCTAAGAGCTTTATTTTGCACTTTATATGAACTTCGCCTTTGTTCCAATACTTCTGCTCATCCACCACAAACAAATTACAATAGTGCGTCTGATTTCTTTTTAAATTTAGAATCTGCATGTAAAAAAATCACTTCAAGTTTTATTTCTCATTTCAAGCGGAAGAAGATCTATTAAATCTTGAAAGGCTTTAGGAGTCCATGTGTAATGGCACCTAGAGCCATGTCAAACTTTTCTGGGATAACATTTGATTTCCAGGACGGAGAAATGCCGAGAGGTTATTAATTTAACGGCATATAATGCTGGTGAAGCTTGAAACTGCTTCTGGATCTCCGAATATCTGACATCGCGCCATTCTTCTTGACCAAAGTGTTGGCTATCAGTTCCCTGTTTCAGAAAATATGGATCCGTCCTTGCTATGTTAGGTTCTGCTGCTGTTGTATCCGGTGTGAAGTCAAACGCTTGATTCCCTTTTGATTGAAGTCCTGCCAGTTCCCTCTGAGCCTCCGCTTTTTGTCCCTTAATTCGGATTCCCTCTCTGAATATGAATTGGTCGATGCAATGCTAGCTGTTTTGAGCTTAGGTTGGGTCGAGACTTCTTCATCGTCAGACTATGTACTATCTGGAATTGAGTCAAAAGATGCATTTAGATCGGTGTGGTCAGTGTCTCTTTGTATAGAGTTTGCTAAAATCTATTCAATATTACCGTTCTGTTTATTTTGCGTATTTATAAAGGACTTAAAAATTTCCATCTGTTGGTTTAAGACTGATGAATAGGTGTTCATTGCTCCCATGCCCTAGAGAGTGAGCTGTCATCTTTATTTGAAGAGTTTCTATTTCGGTAACTGATATATCATGGGATGTTTTCTTGCCTCGCTCTATCGTATGAGCATGGCGTCTTTGGCGGATATCGTCATTACTTGACCCTATGTATACAGAAAAGCATTAGCCTCGCATGAGTCTCTCTCCCGAAACTCACGGATCGAGTGTGCCGAGAACTAGCATGTTTGTGTGAATCCCTTCCCTACGCTGTTAATTTACGATTTGTTATTTTGGATGTTATCGCGGCTACCGCTGCCATGAATTTATCTAAGCACGATTCATGTATCTTCGTCATAATCTTGTAGGGCGAGTAAAAAAGGGCCCTACCAAGAGATGAATTTTCTTCGTATCTGTCTGTCAACATAGATCTCTATTGTCACGGAAATGAAATATATACACTACCTGGAACAATTATGTAATAAAATTAAAGTCATATCACACTTTGCCGAAATACAATTGCAACAAGAGTATTCAGAACTAGAGTACTACAATCATGTGTTGTTGAGTCAGCAATCCAGCTGCACGCCGGCAGCGGCGGGGTCTTATCAACGGTGTCGGATATCTAGCAAATACGTTGTTCTGTGTACTCGACGAACGGTTTGCGGAGAAATATAAACAAGACGTACAATTATTACAAAACAATGATAATCATTTGGTTTCGCTTATGAAAAATCAGACTTCGGTTATTGAAGCGGTATATAACATTTTAAATAGAAATGAAATTGTAATTGATAAACAGAACACACAAACACAAGTTGCTAAATCAACTATCTATAAGTAGTGTGTTTTTACAATTAATTTCGTTCTTTTCTATTCATATAATGTATTCTTTAATAGGTGCTGAATAAAAAATGTTAATAATTTTTCTGTTGAAATTAAATGATTAATGCATCTAGTTCAAAGTATTTGATAACATATACAGATATTAATTAAGTAAACCCATATTCATTACAAAATCTCTTCCTTTCATGGCATTCAAATAAAAACATTAAGGATAAAGTATAGCATGTTGCACCCAAGAATCGTCATTAATCTCCCAATCTACTATAAACCCCCCCCCCCCCACATGAGAAACATGCCGCTTTATCATTTATCGTATTTCCATAATAAAATAATCCTGCGTCAGCCATTTCCATTACTAACCGTTGCTTTGAATTAAACGTCCTCCAGTAATAATTAAATGACAATTCACGCATTTTATACGTGTTATAAATATTTTACATGTCATACCGAGGTTTGTATTCATTTTGTAACATATTGGGCATATGTTGGATATTCAATTTCTAGTTCATTCACTTTCTATTCCACTCACTTGTTAGTTCTATATACAGACATTAATAAACGTATAATGAGATCGCCCATCTGTTGTCAAAGACTAATATAATCATACGACAGGATAAAAATTAGGCGGGGATAGAAAACTAGATCTCATGATATTAAACAAGATAATACTCATTTTAAAATTTTATTATCTAAGCACCATTTATTTAAACACAATACATTCTTTAAATCACATGCAGAGTCATGATAAATACAGTTATACAAATCTCGAGAATATTTATATTGATTGTACAAACTTATCAAACTAGGACAACCTTTATATTCTAAATTAAATATATTATTATTGCTATTTTCTAAAATATGATTTAACCACAAAACTTTTTCTGAACCTGTAACGTAGACATACTTATCTCTTAAAATATCTATAACCAAAGTCTGATAGTTAGAATAGAGCACAAATCCTTAATTCCAGTATATCTTTCTGTTACGTTCAATCCAACTAACTTGCTTCTTTTCTGGTTCCGTTAAATTTTTAAATGGAAATGGTGGCTTAATCAAAATCTCTTCTAATTTTTTGGTATACAATACAGCTATTTCTTTTAATATGAATTCATTTCTTTATGTTTTAAAATCTTGGATATCAACAACAGCAATCATGATAACTTGCGCACAATGTTGCCGAGAGGTTTGTATTCCACAAGTCGGTCGTTTATAATCAAACAATACGCAGTTGTCTTATCTAGTATTGGCAGGGAACATTCAACTTCCAGCCGTACGTCCACTGGACCTGTTTTTAGACTATCGTTTTGTCTTGAGCAATCAATGATGAACTACGGGGCCTTTTCTTTAAAATCTTATATATTATACTTGTTGTCAGAAAACTTTAAACTCAAAGGTTCATAAGGATAATATTGCGAATTCAAAAAGAGCGTTACGTTGGTCACGTCACAATGATCGAATCGTGAACTGTCCTTAGTTTTATAATTTCTCCTATCAGTTGGCATGCAAAAAATAACATATCTGGGCTTTTCCAATTGTGAAGCAGTCTTAACTGACCAAGAATGCTTTGTGGTTATAGGGAGTAAAGGATATTCATATAAATCCCAATTTCTAAAAGCCATCTGAATAGGTTTACCTCTTTCTAAATGCTTTAAAAGTGTTAGTCGTTCTCGATATGACACCTTTATATGTGGCACCCTCCATTGAACTCTTTCTATATCTATTTGAAAATGAACAACATCATCAGTAAGAGTAACACTGTTTAAGTGAGAGTTACTTCTACTCAAAATAAGTTCGTGTTTACAATTTATAACAATTTTATTGTAATCTTCTGCAAACCCTAAAACCTTATTTAATGGTATTACAGCAAACCCCATAAATCAGCAACTTTATTTTATGTTTCATTTAATGAAATGTATGATTTTATTGTTGATGTGATTCCAGAATTTTTTGTACGGTCTATTTCAATACCATTTATTTCGTATCTGATGTCTTGAAACAAAGACATAACAGGGTTGTTAGTAAACGTAACCGTTTTCTTGATCGGATTCCCATCATTGCCGAAGAGCTTTGCTTGACCTTCGACGTAAATGGAACTGGCTGATGGTAGCACGTATATGTCTTGCTGATGTATGGGGATTCTGATTTCATCGTTGGACTTGGACTTCATAACTTTCGATCGAAGTGTCCAAGTGTGGCAATTCAGTAATATGTAGTATACTCATACTTTAAACCCTCTAAGAAAATCTTTATTCAACTTGGTCAATTTCTTAATATTTTTCTTACGTCTTTGCACCTTGACAATTGTAGAACAACTAAGACGTTTTGTTTTCACTGGGGTATCTTTATATTCTTTATTGAGAAATTAATAAATATATTTATTAATTTTTTTATTATTTTTTAAATTAATAAATATATTTATTAATTTCTCAATATCAGAATGTACAGAATTCAAGATCGCCTCAGGAACGAGGTACTCATGATTCTGATATTGATATTCTGATTTGTATGTGTATTAGTCGGGATCGCCTCATAAGTGAGGTGCTCGTCATCGTAAGCTAATTGTAATTCACAGATATTTGAACGCACAGAATTCAAGATCGCCTTACGGATAAGGGGCTCATCATCTTGACCTGTACGAGTCTGGCTATTACTCATTTATTAATTTCTCAACATCAGAATGTACAGAATTCAAGATCGGCTCAGGAACGAGGTACTCATGATTATGATTTGTATGTATATTTGTCAGGATCGCCTCATAAGTGAGGTGCTCGTCATCCTGAGCTAATTGTAATTCACAGATATTTGAACGCACAGAATTCAAGATCGCCTTACGGATAAGGGGCTCATCACAAACTAACAGTTGCTATCGATTTTGTGGTATTTAAATTTTACATTCAGTACAAGTTCTCATTGTATTAGATGGTCTTGTTATCGATGTTCTACGATCGTTGGACTGTGGAACTGGAAATTAAACATTAGTTTTGTATACTATTATATATTTTATTTAGTCATTGTTTATATTCAGTAACAAGTGAATAGCAATAATAATAATAAGTCTATGTTTAGGCTACAAGTAGATATTATATTTATTATCTTAATATTAATATAATTGATATACGTATCATTTTAATTATAGTATGAATTTATAAGGGTGACTGGACAGTTACTAAAATTTTGTCAACTGACGACATAAACTTTTTCAAATGACGCCACATCTCTGTATTAGTACCTAGTCTAGTTTAAATTGTAGCTATTGAGTGACGCCATCTATTTACTGGTGGTATAGCTTTAATTTCATCATAATTATACACCTTTACTTCTATATAATAGGGTCCTTCTTTGGTCTCGGAAATTTTCCGGGCATAGCCTTATTCGACCCGTTTAGTGTACTACGAATAAAGAGTAGCCGGTTCTTTACCCGTTGACGTAGATGCTTTCATAGATGTATCTTCGCCCTCGCTTCCACTACCGAAGAGATCCTTTGCCGTTAACTTATTGTCAGCTAAAGGAACTGGGTTTATTCGAGGCTTCTTATGTGCTTAAGATCCCTCACCCGGGTTTGACCGCTTGCTTGCAGCCGGCTTTTGGGGGATTTTCGCTGCTTCGGCTGCTTTTCAACATCCGAGTCTTCATCGGATGATAACAATTGAGGCATTGACTCGGACCTGGAATAATAAATTAAATTGAAATTAATATTCAATCAAAGATTTACTTATGTATCTTGCTTAATCTGAAAATTCAACAGGGGTATAATATTATGATACGAAACGTTTAATTCATATGCACAAGTAGGTGTCACTTAGAACACCGTACCAGTTTGATGAGATTGTTATTTGATATTAATCATATCAAGAATACCGAGTGATAAATGAATGAGACCTATTATAATAATAATAATATTCTACCACATACACACAACACCATCTAGCCCAAACTAAGCAAAGCTTGTACTATGGGTACTAAACAATTGATAAACATACATATACCTATACTTTTTATAAATATATACATATTATACATAGAAACACCAAGACCAAGACATACATCGATGTGCATGCACACAAATGCTTGACATGTGCGGGAATCGAACCCGCGACCTCAGGCGTGGCAGCCGGTTACACTGAACACTTTGCCACCGAGGCCGACACCTATGATTCTTAATAATTTAACTAATATAATGATTGAGAATTACAGTTATATAGCACACAAATATTTGACTTGTGCGGGAATCAAACCCGCGACCGCAGACAGTCGGTTACGTTCAGTGTAACCGACTGTTACACTGAACTACGTCATTGAGGCCGACACCTATGATTCTTAATCATTTAACTGATAAAAAGGTTGAGTTACTATTCAAATCGCCTGAATGAACGAGCGATCACATCATTTGAATGACTAATCATTCAAACGATTGCGAGATTAAATTATTAATAAAAGGTGAGAGAGAATAATATTTAATAAAATGGTTTACTTACATTTTAGATCTGGTTGAGGCGTTGCTATCTAGGTGAAGATCCTTTCCCTCGTGGAGAGCTGTTTGTGAATTAGGCAACATCGATACGCTTTATATACACCCAATCCAGACGATATTCCTCCAAATATGTCCTTAATTTGCATGAAGTGCAAAATAAGATACCTACCCCTATTTAATGTTTTAAATCATATAACCCGAATACCATGTCTTCGCTTATGATAAATACTTACCGAACACATGCTTTGTTCATATAAAATCTGTACCGAACATACAAACAATCCGATACTAAAACAATAGTGACTTACGAATATAAAAACATGGTTGTAGAGCTCAGTCAGCACTTTGTCTGAATAAGTAAGTACCTATCATTAGGATGATAGGACACTGTTATTCATATTGTATTCTGAATGGCGTAACATTCCCGTTAAACTTTATGTGGAGAGTGCTTTTTTAATACCATGGATGTACTTGTAAATTATATAAAGAAGAGAATACTTAATGTCCACAAATAAGAGGTCTATTCTGACTACACAAAAACACGGGTTTCCTCGTACTAAATATACATGTCGGAGAAATTAAGTTAAAGGACTGTTTACGTTCTAGTAACGCCATCTATTAGCGTTTGGAAAACACTACTCACTGAGTCAGTAGTTCGAGTCGAGGTTGTCTATGAACTGTCACATGTGACGTTTGACGTCTGTCAGTTGTCTAAGTGACATTAGTGTGTTAGCGACACGACACAATTGGCATACAGAGCTCGACTGCGCCGGGTGTGCGCACTGATTCTTTTAACCACGTGCATGATGGCGGACACCGACGATGTTTCGGAGTTAAATCCGTCAGAATCTGCGACAACAGCAGCGGTGGGATCGATTCCAAAATCATCCCACGTGTCTACCGCAATGCCTGCTACTCAAAATCAAGAATATTTTCGTGATTCGGTTCGTTCACGTAGCGAAAATAGTGTCGTTACAAATTTGATAAATAACGATGAAAATACAACCTCGCTGATTGTGAATTTACGGCTGTATCGCAAACTCGTGGACCGATTACGAAACTCGATACATTGACACATCTTCGACGTCGAGCTCGCAAGTGGACTTCGAAGTCGTACCCGTTGTGCAAAACGTTAGACGAAGCAAATTAGCGTGTATCAAGACAGTTTGCGGCGACCGAGAAATTGATGCCCTTTTTCAAGATATGGTGCCGTATGGTGCGAGAACTTACATACGTGGGGTACTCGACTTACAAGTTTGCTTTGAATGACCGGTTGGAGCCTGCTTGGAGCGAAGGTAACACTATCGAAGTTGTTATCGCAGGTATCTCGGATACTCAGGTATGTTCAGACTTGTTTAAAACATGCCTACTGATTTCGTGGCACTCGAAAGACCTCTTAGTATTTAACAAAAATTAAAATTTATTGATTTTGATTGATTGGTAGATGGTGCAGGTTCGAGACCCGCCGGACGATTAAATTTATGATTTGGGAAATCATAAAATTTTTGAGAAAAATTTAAAGTTACAAATGACTCTTATTTCACGTTCCCGCCAGAATGAACGTATGCCTGCCATCTGAAGCCCGATAAGCCGAAGTAAATGTCGATAATTTATAATTACACGCTCTTGTGGACAGTGGTTCCGATTGTTCCCTAATTCGGAAATGATTTGTTGATTACCATACAGGTACTCGAGATTTTATATCCACACGCCTGACAGGTATTGGGTTGAACATTAAATTTTCTTTTTCTCGTATTAGTCTGCCTGTCAAGGTCAACGAAGTACTTGTGTGTGAGAAGTGACTTTTGTAATTGTAGATTCACATATTTTGCCTCATGATGTTATGATAGGCAGAGATGTTTTTACCTTACCGGGATTGAGCTTGACTATTAGTAACAAAGTCATCCGCATCACTCGCGAGGTCCATGCTGAAGTTTGTTTATTACAGAATCTTGAAACTTGTACAAGCTATGGCGTATTGATTTGATCGACTGTAAAGACGTTTCTCAATTACTGACAAGTGGAGAGATTCATGTGCGTTCTAATAATAATTCATCATCATTGTATCAGCCGAAACACATCCACTGGACGGAGGCATCCCAAGGGAATCTCCGCAGTGGTCGGCCCTCCTTGTGGGGGGCCTGCCCGCGCTGCGTATTCCGGTGCGTGGTCCCCGGTCGAGAACCTATCTGATCTAGCGGCCGTCGGTGTTGGGAGCTGTGTGCCCCGCCCGTTGCCGTTTCGGTTTGGCAATTCTTTGGTTATAATCATAATATCTTTATTTGTATAAATGTGGTGAATACAGGTGTTATTGTTTACATTATTTAAGTTTCACACATTTGCCATATTGTACATGGCATACAAATGTTGTACTTACAAACTAGGTATATTGAACTCAAAATACTAACGTACTGATTTGTGACACAATTTTTATGTCAGCTGCTTTGTTTCGCCTGCGAATTGCGACGTTTTTGTTCGGTCGCTCGGGAATGCTCCGAGCGTGGCCCTCTCCGTTGCTCTTTGGGTGACCTTGGGCCTTCTTGTGAGACCAATAGTGAGCGACCACGTGAAAGACTTTATAGACTTGAAACACTGCGTTATTTGTGATGGGGGGATGTTGCGTAGCTTCCCGAACTATTCTAATTAATTGCTTCACTATAACCGAGAACCACGAGCGTAGGTTCTGGAAGGCAGCTTCAGGTGTAATCCAAATCGTGCTAAATTGTATCATAGTTAGAAGTACAGTTAGAAGTCCGGTTCAATTGTTGACGGGTTGTAATAAAAGTTCCCCTCCAAAATTAATGCCCTTGACCAAAAATATGGTAAGGTTAACCTCTACGAACTTCGATGTGAGGCAAAATGCAGGATGGACTAGCTAGCTCATGCTGATAAGGTGCGTTATGGCAATACCAAAGTTAAAATTCGTCCATTTAAAATAAGAGACGTTGTTTTTGTCGGAAAGAACCCTAACAAATTGTGTTATTTATTTTGTCTTCCATGTAATTGTCCTGTTTGAGTGTGTACAATGGGGAGTATTCTATTCTAACAATAAATAAATGCAGTGAAAAGTTTTCAAATCCTTGTAAGATAATAGAGGTCTATGACAACGATAGACACAAGGAACAGCCAATAGCTGGTGGACGCGTTAAGTACCTACGTATGTTCCGAAAAACTTGAATTTGACAGTTGTAGTCAGAAATAACAGTGTAGTTAATGCCGATGGTTGAGTTAAATTCTAACGTTTAAAATGATTATTGGAGTTCATTGTAAGACACATTTATGTGTTACATTGTGAGTAATAAAGCTGGTTGATTTGAAATAAATTGTGTGACAAGGGAAATACCCTACTTAGAGTTCCTGAAACTTGAGCATTGAAAGCTCCGCGCTTTGTGCTTGTAGCAGTTGAGCATTGAAGGCTCCGCGCTATGTGCTTGTAGCAGTTGAGCATTGAAGGCTCCGCGCTTTGCGTTTGTAGCAGTTGAGCATTGAAAGCAGCTCCGCGCTTTGTGCTTGTTTCGGTTGAGCATTGAAAGTTCCGCGCTTTATGCTTGTGACGATTGAGTATTGAAAGCTCCGCGCTTCGTGCTTGTGACAATTGACTATCGCAAGCTTCGTGCTTTGAGTTCGTGACGCTGCATTGCGCACTTACCTATAATTTTCCAGGGTAGAGAACAACATTTTCGAACTTGTAGCAAGACCTCTAAGGAGTATGTGATAGTCATCGTAGATGCTTTTACGAAGTTTTGTCAATTAATGTGTGTCAAAGATTTAACATCACGATCTGCTTGCGAGGCACTACGTAGCTTTATCCACATATTTAGAACCCCGAAACGAATTATCTTTGATCAAGGTACATCTTTTACTGGTCAAGACTTTCAGGATTTATGCCGAGGTTGGCCATTGAGTTCCACGAGATTGCTAGTGGTGTTAGCCGAGCTAATGGTCGGGTGGAGCGAATGATGTCCACCTTGACAAATTGTTTTACAGTGGCCGAAAATTATAAAAATAAATCCTGGAAATCTGTCTTAGGCAAAGTAAAACTCGTTTTGAATTGTACTGTAAGTAAGAGTATAGAGAAAAGCCCCTTACAGGGTAGCTAAAGTGTGTTCCAATGAGCGTTATATGGTGGAGTAGTATCTGAGGGACGGGCCCAATATGTGTGCCATGAACGACTGCGTAAATATCCAGCTAGTTTACCTGAATTGGCAGAATGTCTTGATCCTGTAGAACCCATAATTGAATAGTTTTATTTAATTATGGAACAAATTGTATTGATTAATTTGGTATTCTAATTTGGTGTAATTAGTAATTTGGATTGAATTACTGTATTGAATCATGATCATTGTTTGAGTTGAAACGATAATTACATTGTTTTGTTGAACGTAAACTTGTGTTGATAAAAGACTTATGTTCATTGCTGATTGATAAAATATTTTATTTAAACTGAAAGCTACTACGCTTTATTGTAGGATTGATCGAAAGCCTTATCGCTTTGTCCTGATGTCCTGCTGAAAGCCATCACGCTTTGCAGTAAGGTTGGGCTCATCTGTCGTGACCCAAGGTTGATGCTGAAAGCTGCAAAGTTTTGCAGCGTGTTTTAAGTGCTGCCTCTGAGCAATGCTGAAAGCTGTAACGCTTTGCCAATTAATTGAACTTTTGCTGAAAGCTGTAACGCTTTGCTGTGGGTTGCAGTTTATGCTGAAAGCTTCAACGCTTTGCTATGTATTGCAGTTTATGCTGAAAGCTTCAACGCTTTGCTGTGTGTTGCCGTTTATGCTGAAAGCTGCAACGCTTTGCTGTGTGATGCAGTTTATGCTGAAAGCTTCAACGCTTTGCTGTGTGTTGCAGTTTATGCTGAAAGCTTCAAAGCTTCGCTATGCGTTGCATCTTATGCTGAAAGTTTCAACGCTTGCATTGTGTGACGCCCTCTAACTAATGATGAAAGCTTTAACGCTTTGTGGTAAATGCTGAAAGCCTTTACGCTTTCCTTTGTGTAACATTGAAAGCCGCTTGTAACGCTTTGTGTCCTTGCCAAACTGAAGAGCTGTAATTCATGTTGATTATGTCAGCGAGTAACAACGCGAGAGCGCGTTGGTTGTCAGAATGGCCGTGTCGGAGAAATTAAGTTAAAGGACTGTTTACGTTCTAGTAACGCCATCTATTAGCGTTTGGAAAACACTACTCACTGAGTCAGTAGTTCGAGTCGAGGTTGTCTATGAACTGTCGCATGTGACGTTTGACGTCTGTCAGTTGTCTAAGTGACATTAGTGTGTTAGCGACACGACACAATTGGCATACAGAGCTCGACTGCGCCGGGTGTGCGCACTGATTCTTTTAACCACGTGCATGATGGCGGACACCGACGATGTTTCGGAGTTAAATCCGTCAGAATCTGCGACATACATATAGTTTACATCTTTTATAGTATATGTATCTTTTTAGCACATGTAACGCAATAATGATTTCAACGATTCCTCGTTCATGAAAGACAGGGCATCTTTAATAAAAAAAATAGGTATATAGGTAACTTTTTTCTTGCTAAAACCATTAACTCTTTTACGTAGTCGGGTAAAACAGCAACGGACCTAAAATATGATGATAGTAAGTATTACAATACAATGACATACGTTTGGAATCCAATATCTGGGGCTCTACCGGCTAATTCGCTGAACTTCATCAACTTTGGTGGCTTTAAAATACATGAAGATTAAATGAAGATCATGATTCTGCACCGTAGGTAATATTTGCTGAATTTCGATGGCGTTTGACTGGAGATCAAATTGAAGACGTCGTTGGTTAAACGAATTATTTACGTAGCGATTAGATGATACATTTTGGTATAATTCAAAATAATTTGAACAATTATAACAATTAAATTATAGACTGACTTTGTATATTATTTATATCGAACTACTTATCTCGTTAACTTATGATTTTCACTTTGTGAAGTCTGTAAAATGGTAAAAACATTATAAAATTTTTAACCATATTATACTTTGCGGCGATGGTTGAACGCAACAAAACGCAGTGTCAACTGTCAAAAGGAAAGAGGTTATGTTTTTGTTGTATGTGGGTACGATGTTCCGCGAAAAACCTTTAGATATTTTAAAACTGCAGAAATAGTGTAATTATAATAGTGTGATGTCCGGAGAGTATATTGATAATCACTAATGGCAAACATAATTACAGTGTATATAATGAAAATAATGTTGCCACATTCATTTCTGTAGTGTTGTCCTAGCGATTTTATGAGTGCCGATTATTTGAACCGTATAATTTAAAACGCCGAAATTAAAAATTTTAATTGATGAATTGAGGAGTGTTATTTATTATATAAATACCTAGCGGTTACCCGCGACTTAGTCCGCGTGGAATAGTATCTTTGGGTAGCATTTTTAATCATTAGTAGGTATAAGGTACCTATGGAATACATAGGTACCTTATACCTATTGAGTGGCAGAAAGTACCTAGGAAAATTTATTGCTCCCTTATGTCCAAGAGACGCTTACAGGGGTCAGCGTCACGTTGTGTACAAAAATATTTTAATATGACCTAATTTGAAATATTTTTGTAAACAACGTTTGCTGTTTTGTTATTGTTTGTTAAAATATGGAGGTTGTTTGGACTCGACACTCGCGAGCAGGCCACGTACAGTTGGCCATGCGAAAAACAGTTTTTCTCTAAATTGACACCTGCTACTTTAAGTGTTTGCCCTTGCGCTTTGTTAGTGGTCATTGCGAAGGCTGGTTTGAGGGGAAACTGAATTCTTTTAAACTGAAACGGTAAATCTGTAGGGATCATGGGTATGCGGGGAATCAAAACTTCTTCATCTTTAGCTACAAATACTATAAAAATGAATACTCAGTCGAGGACATATCAGAACGCCATCGCTCTAGATAAATTTAACTACTTAGAACAACTAAAAAAAGACGCCCGAGAAGTCGGGGCTATTGAAGAAATATCCGGATCTAATAATATGGGGGCCAATTTGTCCAAGTTGACAAAAGCAGCCAGGGAAACCTTAGATTGGATGAAGCCGCCAAGTGCAGAAGCTGCGTCTTCAGGAGAAGCATTTGAGTTTGAGGGTGAAACTTCCACAAAAGATGACGACAATATATCGGATGACCCGAGCGATCCAGAAATCGCACGGGATTATGATCTAGACAAGGGGAAAGCTGAGGTCAAACAAGCAATCTTGCAAATGAAGAAGATTTGCCTATCTAGTGTAGAAGCTGAATTTTCTTTTCAACCCCAGGATCTAAGCTTCGAGCAATTCAGATCTCTCATTAATTGGGTATCCGTCACTTCGGGTCAAAAATATGACTCTGCTCTCACTCTAGATGGTCAGTGGAAGGTTACCATGGAGCAACATCCAGATATAGAGTCGGTGAAAAAGCCTCCGATAGATTCAGAGATCCAGACCTATGAAATGAGCCTTCCTCCTTGCTCAGTAGTAGAATCGACATGTGCCGAGAGCCTCAGGTCTCAGTATGTCCAAAGTCCTGAGTCAGAATCTAGATATATGACTTCTAACTCAAGAACACTCCTTTGTATGCTAGAAAAGGGTGTTCTAGTCCCGGCAAAGAGAGAAGGAAACCTAAAAAGCGTATATCGATGAAGACTCTTGGAATCTCTCAATCCGATCTTTCTGAGATGTTGAAGGGAAGTCCTAACATAACCATCGGAGAATTAATCAAGAACATATATCGGAAAAGAGGCGGTTGGCAGCTATTCAGTAATATGTACGACCTCTCTCAGCTCTCTGTAGACAATCGTTAACAAATCTACATTGATATTGATCAGGTGGAAACTTTCCTATATGAAAAAAAAAAAAAAAAAAAAAAAAAAAAAATAATTGCTCTAATAATATTGCCTCCTAGCTGCGTAATTTGCAATCGAGTCCCGTTGCATAGTCTCAGCGCTTCGAGATATCTCATTAACAAAACTGGACCCCCAATTTTCAGTCTCAGCTTATATGACGGCACTCCTGACAGATCTAAAGAGATTAGAAACTCTGTAGGACGAGATGTCACCTGTTCACTGTCCATGACAATATCAACTGACAAATATTCCACAACATCGCCTTGCACATGTGACATCATTCGTTCATTGATCCGTCCCACGATTTCATTGGTCGGTGCTAATATTGCCCTTTCACACAGCCACTCTCTATTCCTCATGTTATATTCCAAACCTGGATAGACGTTGTTTTTAAGATCTTCCAAGTTGTGGACAGCATCACAAAATTCTTGATTTAATGTAATCATGCCGTTAGCGTCCGTAGTCATTCGACCATCACCTATATTCAATAGAGCAGCTGCATAAATAGTCGGTAGCTGCGTAAATCAGTCGCGAGCGCGCGCTCACTGTTAGCGCACAGCTGTTAGATGCGAATTTAACGGGCGGTCAGTGACCTTGTGCAAAAAAAAAAATGTCGACAGTAAAGTGCAATAGTTGTAACATGGTTATAAATGAGCTGCTTGCTTTTATTCAAAATAAAGCGGACATTATGGATGAAGTTAGTATGAGCCGTTTATGTATAACGGCTTATTCCGAGGACGAGATTTCTGCTGCCAAAAAACTGTTGTTCGAGTCGGTAGATGGGTCAAGACGGAGAAACAGAAACAAGAAGGAAGGAAAGAGCCAACGAGACATAGAGGACATAATCGCGTTAATTAAGGGTACGGATCCTGAGTTGGTGCCTATTTTTGTAGCCAGGGACCTGCATAAACTCCCCCCGGTGACTTTCGATCACCTAGACGCAACGAAAATATTGAGAGACATTATAAGACTACAATACGAAATGGCAGAAATCAAGGATAATTACATAACCAAAAATGATTTGATCAACATGAAAACTTCAAGTGATCTTACCTATAGAAGTATGAATATAAATCATAAAAGAGGAGGGTGTGTATTAGAAAACTTCGAGTGCGAAAGCGGACCGATTGGCCTAGTAACACATCTACAAAGTGGGTCAACGGCCGAGACGGCGATAAGCGATAGTGCTAGCGTAATACATAACTGCACTATAGTGAATCAGTGTGCTACCGTCTCACCTGCGCGCATACTCGGACCTAGCGAGGCAGCCGGGAGCGACAAGGATGACAAGATAGGACATACGGAAGTCGGCTGCGCGGTATCTACGGTAAAGCCCGTGACGAGGGAGCATTCAAGAATGAGGAGCGTTCCAAACGGACATGCGCCGGCGGCAGCGGCGGAGACGTCGCGTGTATCTGCGCCGAGATCGTCAACTCCGGAACAAAGGCAGTGCAATCTGATGTCAGACGTTGTACGAAGTGGAGGCGAATGGAAAAAAACCCCGCCTAAGGACGAATGTTTATATGCCTACTAATTCAGTTGACAACTTAACTGAGTTTAGTAACTGTATGAGTGAGATCACAGCTATAGTGGAGAGTTCAAACTTAGAATTTGTATATATTCTCGGTGATTTTAACGCACATCCCGGGGAATTGTTTAGTCGAGAAATGGTAAGTTATTGCGAAGAACAAAACTGGTATTGTGCTGATTATCTTAAACTAGGTCTGCACTCTGATACTTACACCTTTATTAGTGACGCCTGTGGAAGTAGACGTTGGCTTGACCATTGTCTTGTGACTGAAGCAGCGTGGAAAACAGTAGAGAAAGTTGAAGTAAAACATGATGTGTTTTGGTCCGACCACTTTCCACTTGTCATACATGTCAACATGGGAATGGTGAAGCCAACGGGATTGTATATGAGGCCAGTCAATTGTCTCATAAACAGGGTGGTGTGGGGTGAAAGAGATGCTGTACAAATAGAATGTTACGGTAGGTTGTGTACTGCAAAACTCAAAAATATTGACTTTCCACCCGAACTTCGTGTGTGTAGTGACAAGTTTTGCTCAAACATAAAACACAGAACTATTATAGATAATTTGTACAACTGTATTGTGAAATCGCTAAGTGAAGCAGCTGAAGGTAGTTCCAAGCAAGGAGGCGGCGGTCTAAAAAAGCGGCGTACTATTACTGGATGGAACAAGCATGTCAAGGACGCTCACGGGAACGCCAGGAGGGCTTTTCTTAACTGGGTATGGCACCATAGGCCTAGAAGTGGGCCACTTTTTGATAAAATGTATGAAACACGAAAACTGTTTAAGCAGAAATTAACGTTTTGTCAAAATAACCAAGAAAACATCAAAGCGGATATTTTAGCTACTGCACACACTAATAAACGGTTCCAAAAGTTTTGGAAAGCTACCCAGAAAATGCAACCTAAGCCTGTAGTACCTGTGAGCGTCAATGGCGTGTCTGATCCAAAGGGGATAGCGGACATGTTTAGGGAACATTTTAGAGTAATATCGCGCACCCAGAACGATAACACCGAGATTAAACAGGGGACGTTGCTATCGGGTGAACCGATACGGATAGCGTGTAAAGAGGTGCGTGATATAATAAAATCTATGACGAGAGGTAAGTCGCCCGGACATGACTATCTTAGTATAGAGCACTTCCAAAATGCAGGTCCGCATCTCCCGAGGGTTCTGTCCATGTTACTCAACTTTTGTCTGTGGCACTCATATCTGCCAAACAGTCTGATGAAGACAATAGTTGTCCCAATCATTAAAAACAAAACGGGAGACGTGTCGGATAAAGACAACTATCGACCTATTTCTCTGGCAACAATATCAGCCAAGGTGCTTGATGGTGTGCTTGAGCGGCGGATTACCGGACAGCTCGGACTGCATGATGCCCAATTCGGTTTTAGACAGGGATTATCAACAGAAGCGGCTATTCTGACGCTCAAGCATACGGTCAGGTACTATACAGACCGAAACACACCGGTGTACGCTGCTTTTTTGGATCTCTCCAAGGCATTTGACCTGGTTAGTTACAATATCCTGTGGGCAAAGATGCGTAAACGAGGTATACCCGAACAGCTGGTAAGTATTTTTAAATACTGGTATGGCCACCAAACTAACCAGGTCAGATGGTCGGCTGCCCTTTCGGAGATGTATGGATTGGAGTGTGGCGTGAGGCAGGGAGGCCTGACCTCGCCTGCCCTCTTCAATCTTTACATCAACGAGTTGGTTGGGGAGCTCGGTGAAACCGGCGTCGGATGCTCAATTGAGGGTAGAATTGTGAACAGCCTCTATTACGCTGACGACGCGGTTTTATTGAGCCCTTCAATTAAGGCACTCCGACGGCTGCTGGAAGTATGTGAGAAATACGCACACACACACGGGTTGATATATAATGTTAAGAAGAGTGAGATGATGGTCTTCAGGGTTGGAACAAAAAAGCCTGCAGTGATCCCCCCGGTTTACTTGTACGGTGTGACCCTAAACAGAGTCACAGAATTTAAATACCTTGGTCACATCCTTACCGAGTATTTAAAAGATGATCAAGATATGGAGAGAGAACGGAGAGCGTTGTTGGTCCGATGTAACATGCTGGCCCGCAGGTTTGCACGTTGTACAGCCAAGGTTAAAGTTACGCTGTTTAAAGCATTCTGCCAAACCTTTTACACGTGCAGTCTGTGGGTCAGGTATACGCAGAGGGCTTATAACGAACTCCGTATACAATACAATAACGCGCTGAGGGTGCTATTGGGGCTTCCAAGATTTTGCAGCGCGTCAGGTATGCATGCGGAGGCGACAACTGATAGTTTTGAAACAATTATCCGCAAGAGGACCGCCTCCCTGATGCGTCGCATACGAGGGAGCACCAATGGCATCCTCCGCATTATTTGCGAGAGGCCTGACTGTCCGCTACTGGGGCATTGGACACGTTTGCACTGCTGCGTGTCAGGTGCACCAGGACGCGGTCGGAAATTTTTAAATTAATTTAATTGTAATAAGTACACTAACATAGTTTTAAGTTATTATAATACTAACAATTATATGGATGTACAATGTCTGAAATAAATAAATAAATAAAAAAAAAAAAAAAAAATAAAATAAATATGCAGCTGCTCTATTGAAAATCCCCGATTGCGTATCATTATGTAGTTTTACTCACATGTTTTTAGTGAGACAATATTTTTTTACATGCACCCATAATGTAGACGCCTACAAACATGCATTTATCTCATCTGCTGGAGTGCCTCTGGTAATGACAGGTAGAGTCTGTCGAAAATCACCAGCAAGCAGCACTACCATCCCACCCATTAAACTCTGGTTGCTTCTGATATCTTTCAGAGTCCGATTGAGCGCCTCGATCGCTTTTTTATGCGACATTGTGCACACACCAACAGCTTGCATTGCTGTAGCATTCGGCCACGATCGCTGTTTTTGTAATGTTACAAACTGGAATTTCCTTATGAGGTAAATTCAATGGGAGTTTAAGTACTGAATGTGCCGTGCGGCCTCCATCGAGCAGCGTCACCGCAATTCCAGAGGAAGCTACGGCAACAGCTATTCCTTTATTTTTGCGGATTTGGGCTAAAAGTAAAGCACTACCATCCCACCCATTAAACTCTGGTTGCTTCTGATATCTTTCAGAGTCCGATTGAGCGCCTCGATCGCTTTTTTATGCGACATTGTGCACACACCAACAGCTTGCATTGCTGTAGCATTCGGCCACGATCGCTGTTTTTGTAATGTTACAAACTGGAATTTCCTTATGAGGTAAATTCAATGGGAGTTTAAGTACTGAATGTGCCGTGCGGCCTCCATCGAGCAGCGTCACCGCAATTCCAGAGGAAGCTACGGCAACAGCTATTCCTTTATTTTTGCGGATTTGGGCTAAAAGTAAAGGTCATGGCGATAGTAAGTATTACAATACAATGACATACGTTTGGAATCCAATATCTGGGGCTCTACCGGCTAATTCGCTGAACTTCATCAACTTTGGTGGCTTTAAAATACATGAAGATTAAATGAAGATCATGATTCTGCACCGTAGGTAATATTTGCTGAATTTCGATGGCGTTTGACTGGAGATCAAATTGAAGACGTCGTTGGTTAAACGAATTATTTACGTAGCGATTAGATGATACATTTTGGTATAATTCAAAATAATTTGAACAATTATAACAATTAAATTATAGACTGACTTTGTATATTATTTATATCGAACTACTTATCTCGTTAACTTATGATTTTCACTTTGTGAAGTCTGTAAAATGGTAAAAACATTATAAAATTTTTAACCATATTATACTTTGCGGCGATGGTTGAACGCAACAAAACGCAGTGTCAACTGTCAAAAGGAAAGAGGTTATGTTTTTGTTGTATGTGGGTACGATGTTCCGCGAAAAACCTTTAGATATTTTAAAACTGCAGAAATAGTGTAATTATAATAGTGTGATGTCCGGAGAGTATATTGATAATCACTAATGGCAAACATAATTACAGTGTATATAATGAAAATAATGTTGCCACATTCATTTCTGTAGTGTTGTCCTAGCGATTTTATGAGTGCCGATTATTTGAACCGTATAATTTAAAACGCCGAAATTAAAAATTTTAATTGATGAATTGAGGAGTGTTATTTATTATATAAATACCTAGCGGTTACCCGCGACTTAGTCCGCGTGGAATAGTATCTTTGGGTAGCATTTTTAATCATTAGTAGGTATAAGGTACCTATGGAATACATAGGTACCTTATACCTATTGAGTGGCAGAAAGTACCTAGGAAAATTTATTGCTCCCTTATGTCCAAGAGACGCTTACAGGGGTCAGCGTCACGTTGTGTACAAAAATATTTTAATATGACCTAATTTGAAATATTTTTGTAAACAACGTTTGCTGTTTTGTTATTGTTTGTTAAAATATGGAGGTTGTTTGGACTCGACACTCGCGAGCAGGCCACGTACAGTTGGCCATGCGAAAAACAGTTTTTCTCTAAATTGACACCTACTACTTTAAGTGTTTGCCCTTGCGCTTTGTTAGTGGTCATTGCGAAGGCTGGTTTGAGGGGAAACTGAATTCTTTTAAACTGAAACGGTAAATCTGTAGGGATCATGGGTATGCGGGGAATCAAAACTTCTTCATCTTTAGCTATTCCTGTCATTATAATTGCTCTAATAATATTGCCTCCTAGCTGCGTAATTTGCAATCGAGTCCCGTTGCATAGTCTCAGCGCTTCGAGATATCTCATTAACAAAACTGGACCCCCAATTTTCAGTCTCAGCTTATATGACGGCACTCCTGACAGATCTAAAGAGATTAGAAACTCTGTAGGACGAGATGTCACCTGTTCACTGTCCATGACAATATCAACTGACAAATATTCCACAACATCGCCTTGCACATGTGACATCATTCGTTCATTGATCCGTCCCACGATTTCATTGGTCGGTGCTAATATTGCCCTTTCACACAGCCACTCTCTATTCCTCATGTTATATTCCAAACCTGGATAGACGTTGTTTTTAAGATCTTCCAAGTTGTGGACAGCATCACAAAATTCTTGATTTAATGTAATCATGCCGTTAGCGTCCGTAGTCATTCGACCATCACCTATATTCAATAGAGCAGCTGCATAAATAGTCGGTAGCTGCGTAAATCAGTCGCGAGCGCGCGCTCACTGTTAGCGCACAGCTGTTAGATGCGAATTTAACGGGCGGTCAGTGACCTTGTGCAAAAAAAAAAATGTCGACAGTAAAGTGCAATAGTTGTAACATGGTTATAAATGAGCTGCTTGCTTTTATTCAAAATAAAGCGGACATTATGGATGAAGTTAGTATGAGCCGTTTATGTATAACGGCTTATTCCGAGGACGAGATTTCTGCTGCCAAAAAACTGTTGTTCGAGTCGGTAGATGGGTCAAGACGGAGAAACAGAAACAAGAAGGAAGGAAAGAGCCAACGAGACATAGAGGACATAATCGCGTTAATTAAGGGTACGGATCCTGAGTTGGTGCCTATTTTTGTAGCCAGGGACCTGCATAAACTCCCCCCGGTGACTTTCGATCACCTAGACGCAACGAAAATATTGAGAGACATTATAAGACTACAATACGAAATGGCAGAAATCAAGGATAATTACATAACCAAAAATGATTTGATCAACATGAAAACTTCAAGTGATCTTACCTATAGAAGTATGAATATAAATCATAAAAGAGGAGGGTGTGTATTAGAAAACTTCGAGTGCGAAAGCGGACCGATTGGCCTAGTAACACATCTACAAAGTGGGTCAACGGCCGAGACGGCGATAAGCGATAGTGCTAGCGTAATACATAACTGCACTATAGTGAATCAGTGTGCTACCGTCTCACCTGCGCGCATACTCGGACCTAGCGAGGCAGCCGGGAGCGACAAGGATGACAAGATAGGACATACGGAAGTCGGCTGCGCGGTATCTACGGTAAAGCCCGTGACGAGGGAGCATTCAAGAATGAGGAGCGTTCCAAACGGACATGCGCCGGCGGCAGCGGCGGAGACGTCGCGTGTATCTGCGCCGAGATCGTCAACTCCGGAACAAAGGCAGTGCAATCTGATGTCAGACGTTGTACGAAGTGGAGGCGAATGGAAAAAAACCCCGCCTAAGGACGAATGTTTATATGCCTACTAATTCAGTTGACAACTTAACTGAGTTTAGTAACTGTATGAGTGAGATCACAGCTATAGTGGAGAGTTCAAACTTAGAATTTGTATATATTCTCGGTGATTTTAACGCACATCCCGGGGAATTGTTTAGTCGAGAAATGGTAAGTTATTGCGAAGAACAAAACTGGTATTGTGCTGATTATCTTAAACTAGGTCTGCACTCTGATACTTACACCTTTATTAGTGACGCCTGTGGAAGTAGACGTTGGCTTGACCATTGTCTTGTGACTGAAGCAGCGTGGAAAACAGTAGAGAAAGTTGAAGTAAAACATGATGTGTTTTGGTCCGACCACTTTCCACTTGTCATACATGTCAACATGGGAATGGTGAAGCCAACGGGATTGTATATGAGGCCAGTCAATTGTCTCATAAACAGGGTGGTGTGGGGTGAAAGAGATGCTGTACAAATAGAATGTTACGGTAGGTTGTGTACTGCAAAACTCAAAAATATTGACTTTCCACCCGAACTTCGTGTGTGTAGTGACAAGTTTTGCTCAAACATAAAACACAGAACTATTATAGATAATTTGTACAACTGTATTGTGAAATCGCTAAGTGAAGCAGCTGAAGGTAGTTCCAAGCAAGGAGGCGGCGGTCTAAAAAAGCGGCGTACTATTACTGGATGGAACAAGCATGTCAAGGACGCTCACGGGAACGCCAGGAGGGCTTTTCTTAACTGGGTATGGCACCATAGGCCTAGAAGTGGGCCACTTTTTGATAAAATGTATGAAACACGAAAACTGTTTAAGCAGAAATTAACGTTTTGTCAAAATAACCAAGAAAACATCAAAGCGGATATTTTAGCTACTGCACACACTAATAAACGGTTCCAAAAGTTTTGGAAAGCTACCCAGAAAATGCAACCTAAGCCTGTAGTACCTGTGAGCGTCAATGGCGTGTCTGATCCAAAGGGGATAGCGGACATGTTTAGGGAACATTTTAGAGTAATATCGCGCACCCAGAACGATAACACCGAGATTAAACAGGGGACGTTGCTATCGGGTGAACCGATACGGATAGCGTGTAAAGAGGTGCGTGATATAATAAAATCTATGACGAGAGGTAAGTCGCCCGGACATGACTATCTTAGTATAGAGCACTTCCAAAATGCAGGTCCGCATCTCCCGAGGGTTCTGTCCATGTTACTCAACTTTTGTCTGTGGCACTCATATCTGCCAAACAGTCTGATGAAGACAATAGTTGTCCCAATCATTAAAAACAAAACGGGAGACGTGTCGGATAAAGACAACTATCGACCTATTTCTCTGGCAACAATATCAGCCAAGGTGCTTGATGGTGTGCTTGAGCGGCGGATTACCGGACAGCTCGGACTGCATGATGCCCAATTCGGTTTTAGACAGGGATTATCAACAGAAGCGGCTATTCTGACGCTCAAGCATACGGTCAGGTACTATACAGACCGAAACACACCGGTGTACGCTGCTTTTTTGGATCTCTCCAAGGCATTTGACCTGGTTAGTTACAATATCCTGTGGGCAAAGATGCGTAAACGAGGTATACCCGAACAGCTGGTAAGTATTTTTAAATACTGGTATGGCCACCAAACTAACCAGGTCAGATGGTCGGCTGCCCTTTCGGAGATGTATGGATTGGAGTGTGGCGTGAGGCAGGGAGGCCTGACCTCGCCTGCCCTCTTCAATCTTTACATCAACGAGTTGGTTGGGGAGCTCGGTGAAACCGGCGTCGGATGCTCAATTGAGGGTAGAATTGTGAACAGCCTCTATTACGCTGACGACGCGGTTTTATTGAGCCCTTCAATTAAGGCACTCCGACGGCTGCTGGAAGTATGTGAGAAATACGCACACACACACGGGTTGATATATAATGTTAAGAAGAGTGAGATGATGGTCTTCAGGGTTGGAACAAAAAAGCCTGCAGTGATCCCCCCGGTTTACTTGTACGGTGTGACCCTAAACAGAGTCACAGAATTTAAATACCTTGGTCACATCCTTACCGAGTATTTAAAAGATGATCAAGATATGGAGAGAGAACGGAGAGCGTTGTTGGTCCGATGTAACATGCTGGCCCGCAGGTTTGCACGTTGTACAGCCAAGGTTAAAGTTACGCTGTTTAAAGCATTCTGCCAAACCTTTTACACGTGCAGTCTGTGGGTCAGGTATACGCAGAGGGCTTATAACGAACTCCGTATACAATACAATAACGCGCTGAGGGTGCTATTGGGGCTTCCAAGATTTTGCAGCGCGTCAGGTATGCATGCGGAGGCGACAACTGATAGTTTTGAAACAATTATCCGCAAGAGGACCGCCTCCCTGATGCGTCGCATACGAGGGAGCACCAATGGCATCCTCCGCATTATTTGCGAGAGGCCTGACTGTCCGCTACTGGGGCATTGGACACGTTTGCACTGCTGCGTGTCAGGTGCACCAGGACGCGGTCGGAAATTTTTAAATTAATTTAATTGTAATAAGTACACTAACATAGTTTTAAGTTATTATAATACTAACAATTATATGGATGTACAATGTCTGAAATAAATAAATAAATAAAAAAAAAAAAAATAAATAAAATAAATATGCAGCTGCTCTATTGAAAATCCCCGATTGCGTATCATTATGTAGTTTTACTCACATGTTTTTAGTGAGACAATATTTTTTTACATGCACCCATAATGTAGACGCCTACAAACATGCATTTATCTCATCTGCTGGAGTGCCTCTGGTAATGACAGGTAGAGTCTGTCGAAAATCACCAGCAAGCAGCACTACCATCCCACCCATTAAACTCTGGTTGCTTCTGATATCTTTCAGAGTCCGATTGAGCGCCTCGATCGCTTTTTTATGCGACATTGTGCACACACCAACAGCTTGCATTGCTGTAGCATTCGGCCACGATCGCTGTTTTTGTAATGTTACAAACTGGAATTTCCTTATGAGGTAAATTCAATGGGAGTTTAAGTACTGAATGTGCCGTGCGGCCTCCATCGAGCAGCGTCACCGCAATTCCAGAGGAAGCTACGGCAACAGCTATTCCTTTATTTTTGCGGATTTGGGCTAAAAGTAAAGCACTACCATCCCACCCATTAAACTCTGGTTGCTTCTGATATCTTTCAGAGTCCGATTGAGCGCCTCGATCGCTTTTTTATGCGACATTGTGCACACACCAACAGCTTGCATTGCTGTAGCATTCGGCCACGATCGCTGTTTTTGTAATGTTACAAACTGGAATTTCCTTATGAGGTAAATTCAATGGGAGTTTAAGTACTGAATGTGCCGTGCGGCCTCCATCGAGCAGCGTCACCGCAATTCCAGAGGAAGCTACGGCAACAGCTATTCCTTTATTTTTGCGGATTTGGGCTAAAAGTAAAGGTCATGGCGATAGTAAGTATTACAATACAATGACATACGTTTGGAATCCAATATCTGGGGCTCTACCGGCTAATTCGCTGAACTTCATCAACTTTGGTGGCTTTAAAATACATGAAGATTAAATGAAGATCATGATTCTGCACCGTAGGTAATATTTGCTGAATTTCGATGGCGTTTGACTGGAGATCAAATTGAAGACGTCGTTGGTTAAACGAATTATTTACGTAGCGATTAGATGATACATTTTGGTATAATTCAAAATAATTTGAACAATTATAACAATTAAATTATAGACTGACTTTGTATATTATTTATATCGAACTACTTATCTCGTTAACTTATGATTTTCACTTTGTGAAGTCTGTAAAATGGTAAAAACATTATAAAATTTTTAACCATATTATACTTTGCGGCGATGGTTGAACGCAACAAAACGCAGTGTCAACTGTCAAAAGGAAAGAGGTTATGTTTTTGTTGTATGTGGGTACGATGTTCCGCGAAAAACCTTTAGATATTTTAAAACTGCAGAAATAGTGTAATTATAATAGTGTGATGTCCGGAGAGTATATTGATAATCACTAATGGCAAACATAATTACAGTGTATATAATGAAAATAATGTTGCCACATTCATTTCTGTAGTGTTGTCCTAGCGATTTTATGAGTGCCGATTATTTGAACCGTATAATTTAAAACGCCGAAATTAAAAATTTTAATTGATGAATTGAGGAGTGTTATTTATTATATAAATACCTAGCGGTTACCCGCGACTTAGTCCGCGTGGAATAGTATCTTTGGGTAGCATTTTTAATCATTAGTAGGTATAAGGTACCTATGGAATACATAGGTACCTTATACCTATTGAGTGGCAGAAAGTACCTAGGAAAATTTATTGCTCCCTTATGTCCAAGAGACGCTTACAGGGGTCAGCGTCACGTTGTGTACAAAAATATTTTAATATGACCTAATTTGAAATATTTTTGTAAACAACGTTTGCTGTTTTGTTATTGTTTGTTAAAATATGGAGGTTGTTTGGACTCGACACTCGCGAGCAGGCCACGTACAGTTGGCCATGCGAAAAACAGTTTTTCTCTAAATTGACACCTGCTACTTTAAGTGTTTGCCCTTGCGCTTTGTTAGTGGTCATTGCGAAGGCTGGTTTGAGGGGAAACTGAATTCTTTTAAACTGAAACGGTAAATCTGTAGGGATCATGGGTATGCGGGGAATCAAAACTTCTTCATCTTTAGCTATTCCTGTCATTATAATTGCTCTAATAATATTGCCTCCTAGCTGCGTAATTTGCAATCGAGTCCCGTTGCATAGTCTCAGCGCTTCGAGATATCTCATTAACAAAACTGGACCCCCAATTTTCAGTCTCAGCTTATATGACGGCACTCCTGACAGATCTAAAGAGATTAGAAACTCTGTAGGACGAGATGTCACCTGTTCACTGTCCATGACAATATCAACTGACAAATATTCCACAACATCGCCTTGCACATGTGACATCATTCGTTCATTGATCCGTCCCCCGATTTCATTGGTCGGTGCTAATATTGCCCTTTCACACAGCCACTCTCTATTCCTCATGTTATATTCCAAACCTGGATAGACGTTGTTTTTAAGATCTTCCAAGTTGTGGACAGCATCACAAAATTCTTGATTTAATGTAATCATGCCGTTAGCGTCCGTAGTCATTCGACCATCACCTATATTCAATAGAGCAGCTGCATAAATAGTCGGTAGCTGCGTAAATCAGTCGCGAGCGCGCGCTCACTGTTAGCGCACAGCTGTTAGATGCGAATTTAACGGGCGGTCAGTGACCTTGTGCAAAAAAAAAAATGTCGACAGTAAAGTGCAATAGTTGTAACATGGTTATAAATGAGCTGCTTGCTTTTATTCAAAATAAAGCGGACATTATGGATGAAGTTAGTATGAGCCGTTTATGTATAACGGCTTATTCCGAGGACGAGATTTCTGCTGCCAAAAAACTGTTGTTCGAGTCGGTAGATGGGTCAAGACGGAGAAACAGAAACAAGAAGGAAGGAAAGAGCCAACGAGACATAGAGGACATAATCGCGTTAATTAAGGGTACGGATCCTGAGTTGGTGCCTATTTTTGTAGCCAGGGACCTGCATAAACTCCCCCCGGTGACTTTCGATCACCTAGACGCAACGAAAATATTGAGAGACATTATAAGACTACAATACGAAATGGCAGAAATCAAGGATAATTACATAACCAAAAATGATTTGATCAACATGAAAACTTCAAGTGATCTTACCTATAGAAGTATGAATATAAATCATAAAAGAGGAGGGTGTGTATTAGAAAACTTCGAGTGCGAAAGCGGACCGATTGGCCTAGTAACACATCTACAAAGTGGGTCAACGGCCGAGACGGCGATAAGCGATAGTGCTAGCGTAATACATAACTGCACTATAGTGAATCAGTGTGCTACCGTCTCACCTGCGCGCATACTCGGACCTAGCGAGGCAGCCGGGAGCGACAAGGATGACAAGATAGGACATACGGAAGTCGGCTGCGCGGTATCTACGGTAAAGCCCGTGACGAGGGAGCATTCAAGAATGAGGAGCGTTCCAAACGGACATGCGCCGGCGGCAGCGGCGGAGACGTCGCGTGTATCTGCGCCGAGATCGTCAACTCCGGAACAAAGGCAGTGCAATCTGATGTCAGACGTTGTACGAAGTGGAGGCGAATGGAAAAAAACCCCGCCTAAGGACGAATGTAAGTCATTAAGGAGATCAACCCTTTGTATACAAAATTTATGTAAGTACAGTGATCTAATTGCTTTGCAAGAAACCTGGCTGCTGCCACATGAAATATCCACGTTAGGTAACATTAATGTAGATTTCGGGTATTACGGGAAGTCGGCCGTTGATACAGCGACGGGCATACTGCGTGGTAGACCGTATGGGGGGGTTGCACTGCTTTGGAGAAAATCAGTGTTTACTTCTGTTTCTTTTGTTCCATGCGTGAGTGACCGGATAGCCGCAATAAAGGCAACCTGCGCTGACCGCACGGTACTGTGTATTAATGTTTATATGCCTACTAATTCAGTTGACAACTTAACTGAGTTTAGTAACTGTATGAGTGAGATCACAGCTATAGTGGAGAGTTCAAACTTAGAATTTGTATATATTCTCGGTGATTTTAACGCACATCCCGGGGAATTGTTTAGTCGAGAAATGGTAAGTTATTGCGAAGAACAAAACTGGTATTGTGCTGATTATCTTAAACTAGGTCTGCACTCTGATACTTACACCTTTATTAGTGACGCCTGTGGAAGTAGACGTTGGCTTGACCATTGTCTTGTGACTGAAGCAGCGTGGAAAACAGTAGAGAAAGTTGAAGTAAAACATGATGTGTTTTGGTCCGACCACTTTCCACTTGTCATACATGTCAACATGGGAATGGTGAAGCCAACGGGATTGTATATGAGGCCAGTCAATTGTCTCATAAACAGGGTGGTGTGGGGTGAAAGAGATGCTGTACAAATAGAATGTTACGGTAGGTTGTGTACTGCAAAACTCAAAAATATTGACTTTCCACCCGAACTTCGTGTGTGTAGTGACAAGTTTTGCTCAAACATAAAACACAGAACTATTATAGATAATTTGTACAACTGTATTGTGAAATCGCTAAGTGAAGCAGCTGAAGGTAGTTCCAAGCAAGGAGGCGGCGGTCTAAAAAAGCGGCGTACTATTACTGGATGGAACAAGCATGTCAAGGACGCTCACGGGAACGCCAGGAGGGCTTTTCTTAACTGGGTATGGCACCATAGGCCTAGAAGTGGGCCACTTTTTGATAAAATGTATGAAACACGAAAACTGTTTAAGCAGAAATTAACGTTTTGTCAAAATAACCAAGAAAACATCAAAGCGGATATTTTAGCTACTGCACACACTAATAAACGGTTCCAAAAGTTTTGGAAAGCTACCCAGAAAATGCAACGTAAGCCTGTAGTACCTGTGAGCGTCAATGGCGTGTCTGATCCAAAGGGGATAGCGGACATGTTTAGGGAACATTTTAGAGTAATATCGCGCACCCAGAACGATAACACCGAGATTAAACAGGGGACGTTGCTATCGGGTGAACCGATACGGATAGCGTGTAAAGAGGTGCGTGATATAATAAAATCTATGACGAGAGGTAAGTCGCCCGGACATGACTATCTTAGTATAGAGCACTTCCAAAATGCAGGTCCGCATCTCCCGAGGGTTCTGTCCATGTTACTCAACTTTTGTCTGTGGCACTCATATCTGCCAAACAGTCTGATGAAGACAATAGTTGTCCCAATCATTAAAAACAAAACGGGAGACGTGTCGGATAAAGACAACTATCGACCTATTTCTCTGGCAACAATATCAGCCAAGGTGCTTGATGGTGTGCTTGAGCGGCGGATTACCGGACAGCTCGGACTGCATGATGCCCAATTCGGTTTTAGACAGGGATTATCAACAGAAGCGGCTATTCTGACGCTCAAGCATACGGTCAGGTACTATACAGACCGAAACACACCGGTGTACGCTGCTTTTTTGGATCTCTCCAAGGCATTTGACCTGGTTAGTTACAATATCCTGTGGGCAAAGATGCGTAAACGAGGTATACCCGAACAGCTGGTAAGTATTTTTAAATACTGGTATGGCCACCAAACTAACCAGGTCAGATGGTCGGCTGCCCTTTCGGAGATGTATGGATTGGAGTGTGGCGTGAGGCAGGGAGGCCTGACCTCGCCTGCCCTCTTCAATCTTTACATCAACGAGTTGGTTGGGGAGCTCGGTGAAACCGGCGTCGGATGCTCAATTGAGGGTAGAATTGTGAACAGCCTCTATTACGCTGACGACGCGGTTTTATTGAGCCCTTCAATTAAGGCACTCCGACGGCTGCTGGAAGTATGTGAGAAATACGCACACACACACGGGTTGATATATAATGTTAAGAAGAGTGAGATGATGGTCTTCAGGGTTGGAACAAAAAAGCCTGCAGTGATCCCCCCGGTTTACTTGTACGGTGTGACCCTAAACAGAGTCACAGAATTTAAATACCTTGGTCACATCCTTACCGAGTATTTAAAAGATGATCAAGATATGGAGAGAGAACGGAGAGCGTTGTTGGTCCGATGTAACATGCTGGCCCGCAGGTTTGCACGTTGTACAGCCAAGGTTAAAGTTACGCTGTTTAAAGCATTCTGCCAAACCTTTTACACGTGCAGTCTGTGGGTCAGGTATACGCAGAGGGCTTATAACGAACTCCGTATACAATACAATAACGCGCTGAGGGTGCTATTGGGGCTTCCAAGATTTTGCAGCGCGTCAGGTATGCATGCGGAGGCGACAACTGATAGTTTTGAAACAATTATCCGCAAGAGGACCGCCTCCCTGATGCGTCGCATACGAGGGAGCACCAATGGCATCCTCCGCATTATTTGCGAGAGGCCTGACTGTCCGCTACTGGGGCATTGGACACGTTTGCACTGCTGCGTGTCAGGTGCACCAGGACGCGGTCGGAAATTTTTAAATTAATTTAATTGTAATAAGTACACTAACATAGTTTTAAGTTATTATAATACTAACAATTATATGGATGTACAATGTCTGAAATAAATAAATAAATAAAAAAAAAAAAATAAATAAAATAAATATGCAGCTGCTCTATTGAAAATCCCCGATTGCGTATCATTATGTAGTTTTACTCACATGTTTTTAGTGAGACAATATTTTTTTACATGCACCCATAATGTAGACGCCTACAAACATGCATTTATCTCATCTGCTGGAGTGCCTCTGGTAATGACAGGTAGAGTCTGTCGAAAATCACCAGCAAGCAGCACTACCATCCCACCCATTAAACTCTGGTTGCTTCTGATATCTTTCAGAGTCCGATTGAGCGCCTCGATCGCTTTTTTATGCGACATTGTGCACACACCAACAGCTTGCATTGCTGTAGCATTCGGCCACGATCGCTGTTTTTGTAATGTTACAAACTGGAATTTCCTTATGAGGTAAATTCAATGGGAGTTTAAGTACTGAATGTGCCGTGCGGCCTCCATCGAGCAGCGTCACCGCAATTCCAGAGGAAGCTACGGCAACAGCTATTCCTTTATTTTTGCGGATTTGGGCTAAAAGTAAAGGTCATGGCCCATAATCCGACCCGGTTCAAAAATGTTTTTGTACAAAAACGAAAATGATGGCAAATAATGCAGGCATTGTATGTAAAAAGAACTGTTCATTATGAACCCACTGTTCATTATATGTAAAAAGAAAAAAATAATTCAATGGAGAGATCTTGCAGTAGACCGATCAAAATTGGATAATAATTAGCTGCACCAGCGGTTTCGCCCGTCTCTAAATTATTTTATCCCATGGAAAAATGTCACTGGGCGTCTACAAATCTAATATGTATATAAGATATATTTTTTTGTCTATTCATAGGAATTTGACATGACATGATAGATAAAAAATAATTAAATAATGTATTTTCTTAATCTATGCTATGCACCTAAGGTATTAAACAAATATTCATTCTTTACATGTATATCTCTACGGGGCAAGCAATTTAACCAAAATCGGTTCAGTAGTTTAGACTTGAAGATGAAACAAGCAGACTTACTTTGCCATTGTTTTGTTAAATAAAAATATCATCGTGACACTTATAAAGCAAACTCGTTCGGTCAGGTAATAAATAACACGTATATTGCTATCTCGGTCTCACCCGAGCTTTGTTGCGGTCGCGCAATAATACAATGTATTATATTTTATTTCATGATCCCCGTCGGCCACAGTAATGCACCACTTACCATTGAAAAGTATAATCATTTGTCTTTGATTCCCCCCATATTTCATTTCTGTACGCCGTAGGTATATTTTTCATACTAAATGGGCCATTACCTTTAATAGAAACGTTTTTCCAGTGCCTCCTGGCGCATCTAAGAAAAACAATCCGCCCTCACCATTATCGATTCTTTGCACAACAATATCGAAGACTAATTTTTGTTCCGGGCGAATGTGCGCGACGACGACCGACGACCGACGGCAGCGGCGGCGATGCAGAGTACGTTAAAAGGTATTTTAACTTCAAAGGCCATATTTTTTTTTAATTTGATTCACTCGAAACTTCTAAGTGCCGATTTCACCATTAACATTAAACGCGATTAATTGAAGCTAAACTCAGTTAAAGCGTCTAACAGAGTTCAGAGCACAAGTTTCCATTTCACCAACAACTTTGAACAAAGTTTAAGCCAAAACTTAGTTTTAGTTTGTCTAAACGCATTTAAGGGTTGATTGACAGATGTCAAATACCAGTGTCGTCAGTGAGATTTATAAAAAAGACGAAGAGATGGTTTATTTTACGTTGTTCCGGTACCTCTAAAAATGGACAGAGCGTTGGAAGTTATATTTGATGATTCATTTGATGAGGATAATGTTATTCGACGCCCAAGATGGATTCGCGAAAGAGAAGAACACTTCGAGACACTTGATGACAAAGACTTTGTTATGAGATTTCGTCTGACGAAACCAACAGTTCTCTCTGTATTGGAGTCTATTGAAGATAAAATAGAGTTTCCATCAAATATGCAAGTATTTATCTACAAAACCATTCGTATTGTTTACTAGTAAACAACTTTCTTAATTGATTTAAGTATATTATTTTTGTTACAGAAATCACAGCGTGTCCGATCCTCCGATCAATCAGTTGCTATGTGCACTACGCTTTCATGCCACTGGTTGTTATCAAATGACTGCTGCAGATTTATGTGGGTTTAGTACCTATACTGCACACAGAATTGTGCACAGAGTCAGTGCAGCGATCGCTTCACTACGACCACGCCACATTTCTTTTCCAGAGCTGCCGGATGAGATACAAAACCTCAAATAGAATTTTGTAAGAGGGCTAGATTTCCTTATGTTATAGGTGCTATAGATTGTACGCATGTGAAGTTAGTTAAATCACCAGGTATAGTACCTATGGTTCTAGGTTTATTATAAAATTACTAAATTAATATAAGCTGTCATACAATTATATATTTTATAGCACAGATTTTGTTATAGGTGGAGAGGAGCCAGAGATTTTTCGCAATAGAAAACACTATTTTTCTTTAAACATACAGGCCATTTGTAATGTCAATCTGGAGTTTACCGATGTGGTTGCTCGTTGGCCAGGGAGTACACATGATGCATTTATATTTAACAACTGTAATAGAAAATTATTGTTCCAAAATGGAATGTATGAAAATGCTGTTCTTGTTGGAGATGCGGGTTATGCATGTAACAGATACATGATGACTCCATTAGAACTGTGCAATACTGTTGTTGAAAATTTGTATAATGAGTCCCAAATCCGCACAAGAAATTGTGTAGAAAGGTTGTTTGGAGTGTGGAAAAGGCGTTTTCCAGTCATGGCTCAAATGCATATGCAATCATCATAGCCACAGCTGTATTACATAATATTGCTAGGAGAAGTGGTGAAGCCACACCTCCTAATGATAGCCGTGTGGTAAATCCTGGTTCCTGGGATGCTATATTAGCTCAGGGCAATATGAGTAATGAGAATATAAATGCAGGAAGAACACCAAGAACCAATCCAAATTACACTAGGCGCAATGAATTAATAACAAATTATTTTGCTCGGTAAGCATAAGCTAAGTTTTCTAAGTCCTTTCTTGTCTATAGTAATACTATAAATGCTGAAATAACTGTTTGGTATCTTTTCACAAGTAAACCTATTATGATGACACTTGGCAGAAAATAAAATGAAACCTAACCTGACTACATTTAATCCAACAACTTTGATTTGTGGACAGACAGCCAGTTTTTGTTAATAAATGCAAACATTCAATCATGAAGCTGGTACTGTTGCTAGTTGCAACTTTCAACAAGTTTTGAGTTTGTTAACTCCTTACTAACTTTTATAACCTAAACACCAAGGAAACTGTGGACAGTTATTACAAATTATAATAAGGTTACTATAATATAATTTTTTCCTACCTTTTCAGATTACCATGAGACGTGTACATGAATAAATAGGTTTGTCTTGAGCGAAAATCTAACTTTTGGTCAGAAGTTTCACTACTAACTTCACAATCATATATGAATCACTTTGATTGTACTATCATTGCCATCTATCACTGCCATTTATGTAAAATTATGATATAATAATATATACAATAAGGATTAAATAAAAAAATATATGTTAAAAGAATCTTTTAATTTCTGAAGTAACTCTAACCTAAGCTTTTTCTTGCATAGTTTTTAGTTTTTCCTGCACCAATATTTCCTTTTCTCTTTGTAATTGGAGCCGCAGAATATCAATTTGGATTGCATGCTGCTCCTCTGTGTGCAAGTGTGTCTTACATATTAAATTATTTTTTCCAGACATGAGATTTTTTGTCTCCCTCTGCCTTACAACTGGCCTCCTACGACTTCTGTTAGTTTGTGTACCAGGAGCTCTGAAAGTTAAAAAATGTAAAGTGTTTTGCCCATTCACTACACTTTATAAGTTAGGAAAATATTGGTAGGGATTATTAAAATCTTCTCATTTGAAGTTTATAACAAAAGTTTATCTAAAAATTAATGATATACGACAGTGGAGTATTACGTCTTTGCGGGTGCTCTTGAGCAATACCCAGATTTAAATCAGGTATATGCTGGTCCACACTGAGCTGTATATTAGATGGGCTTGGTGATCCGGCTAAAGCTGGGTTTCTAGCTTCTCTCAGCATATTTGGAGTATACTGAGACCAGTCCTGCACAAAAAAAAGTAATTTTAATTGTATGAGTAATAAAAAGTGAATATACAAATGATTATATATATATATATATATATATATATATATATATATATATATATATATATATATATATATATATATATATATATATATAAATATAAATATATATACTTTTGCTCACGTACAACTGCAAATATGGTGGATGTCGCTGCTGTTTCACATTCTTTATCCTGCGACTCAACAAAATTTGTATCTGAAAAAGCAGTAACAGACCATTTAACAGACATAAAACTTTGCTAATATAAACAAATACGGTATCTAAATGAAGAGTACTTACCAACTGTACACTGTATATGTTCAGAAACTGGATCCTGTGATGGTACAGTGCCACCAGAGACTGAAACAAAAATTTATTTGTGTATAGAACTATAATGGGGGGAAAAAAATAATGCTTACTTAAACCTTTACACACAGAAAGCTTGTGTAATATAAAATATATTTAAGAATAAATAGGATTTCTTAACAAAAAATACTTACCAACTGTACACACAACATTTTCATTAGCTGGTTCTGTTGCTGGCTGCTGTGATATTACATAGCTACCTGAAGCTGAAAAAAAGAATTGACATAACATTGACATTTCAAAATAAGTATAGATTGTATTTGAGTGATTCAAACTCAAATCTAAATGAAAATACTTGCCTAATACAAGAGTACTGTCAGAGTCATAAGGATTCACAAAGCCAGAAATCCTGCTGTGAATTAGCTCTAATACTTTAGCGATAGCTGGATCTTCTCCAAATTTTTTTGGTGGCCCTCCTGTTCATGTAATAAAAAATAATTATTAGGTTACCACACATAATTGTGTTAATATTTATGTATTTTAAGTGTACCTGTGGCAAGATAATGTTGGTTGCGCATAGTATTTTTCTGCTTAGCTCTTTTCTTTAAATTTTCCCAGCAGCTCTTCAATACGGCCCAATCTCTGGGATGAATGCTAGAGAAACTATTAAATTCCGTGGCGATGATTTGCCACTCACGTATTTTGTTTTTCATACTGACCGCGTCAGTTTTCTTACACTCTACTATAGTAAAATGTTTTTCTACCAAGTCAATGAGAGTAATTTTTTCGCTGGCGGCAAATGTAGGGTCTCGTTTTCTTTTCGACATGACATTTGGTATACAAAATCAGTCCGTTAATCAAAGCTTTGGTCGATCGTTAATGCAAGAATTCAGTCCGATTCAGAAGGTGTTGGTCGCGTTCGTAGAGGGTTCGTAAGTCCAGTAGGCAAAGCAGGGTCACAGAAAAAGCAATAATATTATAAATAACAGTCGCACGAAACTAAGAAAATACACAGTGCAAATAGGTTTATATTTGCACAATAAAACAGTAACTGAATAAAGTGTTGCTAGATGACTCCGTGAATTTCTCCACAAAATTTACTTAATAATAATTAGCTTAATTCAAATGATGATGTATTTTACCGAACATTTCGGGGTGATATTGTCATGAATAGGTACTAACATAGTCTACTGGTCTGAAATAACTGATTTTTATTTTATTGCATAAATTAATAATAATTCACATAAAGTGAATAGGGTAGTTAGACCAGAAAGTATTTTATTTTACATCCCAGGTACAGAAGCAGTTTACATATTATTTGGAGTTTTACATATTTTCTGTTGTAAGCAAAGTCCAATTACAACTGTATACAGCACTTAGTTTATGATACACTACATATAGGTTTTTATTAGGGAAATATTCATAATTTTCACATTGTCACATTTACAAAAGGAATATTTACCAATTTTTTTTATATAATAAACCGTTTTTTTACTTAATGTCGTTGGTATTCATAATCTCATTAGGTCCCACAAAACTATTAAAATGGTACTAAATGTGATATTATTTCATGTCTAATTAAAGCTGCCACGTTGATTGACAAAACATCATGTACTTTCTTATTGTTAATTAATGAATAAGATAAGAGTGAATACATTGCACTTAAATAGTACAGTAGTCTTGCATTTGCAATTTTTGTAATTACTAGAAGATAAATGTATGAATTGTCAGCTTGTACATTGCATTGTTGATTTTGTACCAAGGTTGTCAAAATACGAGCGCCGACACATACATATATACATTAATTCTTTGAGTCAGGTAGAAAAATAAATGAACAAGAATTTTCTATCGAAACATATCTAGACTTGTATTTTAATAAATTTCCCATATTGAAAAAAATTGTTAGTGATCTTGCAACCCTGTAAATATGTTAATAAAATGTCATGCTATGACAGTGTTGATAACTACGTTTAGTTTACTGAAATCTATTATTTTTAAAGCCGTATTCGTCGCATTATGTCATCGTCACATAATGCACATACAAAACGCATAGTATTTTGTCTATGACTGACATGATTTTGGCGACCGTTACGTTCTATGTCGATGTACTTCGTTTATACTTCGTTTTCGTAAACGAGATTACAATGTGGCTGGTGGAATCGGATTGTCGTAAACCAACATTACTAAACTTGATTAAGCAGAACTAAGTTTAGTAAAACTAGGTTTTGTATAGGTACTCGTACGGTGTAATCGGCCCTTAGGGCAAATATCATGTTCCTAGGTTCAGTGGTTAAGATTTTGTACACAAAAAGTTTGGCTTCGTAGTTCCCAATCCCATACAACTTTTCACCACCCCCCCCCCCCCTTTTAACCCCCTTTTCGCAATAAAAAGTAGCCTATGTCCTTTCTCAGGGTCTAGACCATCTGTATACCAAATTTCATTCAAATCCGTTCAGTAGTTTTGGCGTGAAAGAGTAACAGACAGACAGACAGAGTTACTTTCGCATTTATAATATTAGTCCGGATTGATGTATTTCGTTATATTCAATACATTTGATAATTTAATGTTGGAAATAGGAATATCCGTCGAATCAAGTAAATATTCGTTTGTGAGTAAAAAAGCGTGGGAGTGACGAGGAGTGAGGAGTGGAGTGGTGGTTTCCCTGTTAGCAACACTATCGCAAACAGCTGATTTTGAGTTCCTCATTTTTTTTTAAATTTTCATTGTTTATAAGCTTAATTATCAATAAATCACTGAGTATTTAGTGTATTAAAAATGTTCCACGTATTAAAATTCTATTTTGTCTGTGAAATTCGTGTGAGTGAAGTGGTAGTTTTGTGATAGTTACGGAATATTTGTATGGACTTTAAAGGTAAATACCACTGCATTTACAGGTAATTTCACGTCGAATTGCATTAATTATTATTTTATTTGGCATAGACTAAGGTTGAGAGTTATTTATAACCAAAGTTATCGCCTATTAGTCTAGTTATCGATATTAAATACGTGAACATAACATAACCCCATTCGAGCTTAATACATTGTAATTTTTTTTATATTTGTTTAAATGTTATTCATTTATTTTATTAGGAAAACATACAGAATTAAAAACTTATAATAAAAAAAAAGGTTATAACAACTAATTACCAATTATGTTTTCGCAAATGAATACAAAATAGCGTGTTTGCTTAATATGAGATTGCTGAGATGATAGATGAGAGATGAGAGAAGATGCTTATCTATACAATTACACTTGATAAAGCAATTTATAGAACCAATTCGAACCAATGTTTAGTAAATGTATACCTGAATACATGTGGCTTGGTTGTGTATAAGTGAAGATCAGAAAAGTCAACCAACATAGTCTTAGCCGCTGCGCCACACGTGAAGTCAAACTTACTGCACTTATAAACAACATACCTAATGTTACTTATTAAGTATTAGTAGCTAAAAGTAAAAGTTAAATAAACACGAAATATTGTATGAGTAGGTAAAAAATTTCGTGATTAGTATATATTTTTTCCAAATATCCCATGTTTAATCTAGGTCAATAGTAGGTTAGGTCATATTACCTATTCTCATTAAAAATACGACATACTAACAATATTAATGTCTCTTATTTAGAAGGATCAACCAACTATTTTTCATAAGATTTAATTGAAAAAATATTTAAATGACAAAGGTTGGTAAACTCAAAAGTTTATCTACTTGTCAGAAGTTGATTATAAAATACACCAATAGATAAAATAGTGTTTCATGATAAAAGTATAAATTAAATAGTTATTTACATCAAAATGATCTTCACAACAAAAGGCAATAGTTTTCGGTCCGATTGAATGCTGTCTGCGTGTTGCGGTCATCCATCTCTTCCTTATCATAGGATTTATAGGTAGACTAAAAACACACCGGGTGTTTTACTATTACACGTAGGGACTGCACAGCATTTTCTATTCATTTTCTGGTAATAAAATCGCAAGTATGAGCCACCAGCAGCGGTGATTAAATGAATAGTACCTATATGTATACCCGCGAACCGGTCGGCGCGCTGCGTGATAGGAGCTGTGACGTCACAGCGCGATCAAAAACCGCGTACGGTTTTAAAAAATATCGCGTGAAAATGCGCACTTTGAATGCTATTATCTCGGCTGTCTTAGGGAATATAAAAAAGTAAAAATGCAGATGTTCTTGTATTTTCTTCTAGATTAATTTCCCATATCTAGAATAAAATCTCATTGACTCAAACTACAACGGAGCCCACAAAAAAAAAATCAGCAAAGTAAGTTCTGCAGAATATGTCGATAAAGACAAATAATTTAAACTGCTATGACTCCTTACTCGATTTTGCCACACTAATTTTAATTACTTCATCAAATTCCAGAAGCTTGCTAGAAGTACATGCGATTTTTCAGAAAACTTTACAATATTGTCGTACGGTTTTACGATTACTTCCGATTGGTGCCATCACTACTTTAAAATGAAATAACCTGGCAACACAGTAAATGTTAACCGGTTGGTTTCAACTTTAAACCATTTAAATACTCTTTGCTTTAAACGTTCATGTGAATAGTAATAGTTTCTCATTGTTCACTGTTTAAAACCAATTTAAAACGTAAGTAAATCGTTTTTTATACTATTGTATATAAATTTGTATAGGCAGTTTCTAAATAGTGAGTTTGGTGTTTAGTATCCTAACAGTTCAGTAATGGCTGTAATTTTTTTAGATGCCGGCTCATAAATTGGTGTCGCTGGCCCAAGAACTCCTACTTCTGCAGCTCATGCGTGATAACCCTGACTTAGCCAATGGTCGTGTGAGGGGCCAAGCAGGCAGTGGCGGCGTTTTGGGAGACGGTGGCGTCCCAACTTAACGCCATAGGAGCTGGCGTTTCCAAAGAGGCTCAAAAGTGGCGAGACGTAAGTAAAATAAATTAATATTTTCGTAATAAGTAATGACTAACCTTGCTTAAACTAACTACTAACCCTGGTTATAATCAAGGTAATCAAGTGTACTGCTGTCAGACTGATGGCCTAGAATATCGCCACCCCAATTATCCCGTGGGGGCCGTAGAAGGCGACCCGAGGGATATCTCCCAGAGGATGGGCGCTTCTCTCTGTGTACTATCACCATCATACTGCGATTGCCAACCCATCTGTACCCCAATCCATTGTGAAAATCTTTTGGGGAGGCCTTTGTCCAGCAGTGGACGTCATAAGCTGACATGATGAAGTATAAGGTTTCATATAAAATGCTAAACTTTAAATTTTAATATGTCTTGAGAGGCAACCAAACACACACAAATATTATGGAAATCTTCATGAATTCCATAGAATCCAGTATTACATTGTTAAAAATCAGTTACGTAAAAAAGAATATATCACTTTTTTTAGTTATTAAGTACTGGACGGAAAGAAAGTATGCGGTGCGGAAGAAGGCAGCCAACTTAAAAGTGCATGCAACTGGCACTGGTGGTGGGCCCGCAAAATGCAATAAGTTCACAGATGTGGAACAAGCCATTCAATAATGGGAAAGGTGGCTATGTTTGGAGACCCATCCATCCAAATCCCATTTGATGTTAGTTTTTTCCTTTTTTTACTTCTTTTAATGCATGTACTTACAACCTCAACTAATATCCATGTCGTTTTTATTTATATATATTACGAATAAACAGAACACAGCAAACATAGATCCATTAGGGCATAAGTTAGCTGACTCACCTCTGCACGGCCCACCGGCCACAGAGAAAATTTGTAACATAAAAGTAGGCAAATAAATGTTATTCTGATTCTTTTTTATTTATATTATACGTTTTGTGGTTAAATATGGGATGGGATGGGATGGGATGAGTAGAAAACTTTGGTGATGGTAGTAAATTTGTTATTTATGTATTTACATAACATTAATTTTTTTTTATTATAAAAGTAGTTTTTAGGGGTTTTATTTTTATATTGTTTTTTAATAGATATGGTCACTATACATGTAAATGGTCTAGTTTTGTTAACAATTCAAATAATAGGTAAAAATTTGATGAGTCTTTGTTTTATTATTATTATTTGTGAATCTATATCTTTTGTTAAATAAGTTTTGTTTCTTTATAAATATTTATGGTTGAGGTTAGGTAATGATATTGAAAAAGTGTTTTTATTATTTTGTTTTGGGCTCTTTGTAGTACCTGTATTTTCGACTTAGTGGCCGAACCCCACACCTCGATTACATAGTTATGTTGGATTTTACTAAAGAGTTGGTTAACATAGTTTCTTTTAATTATATATATAGTTAGTAAATTTGATTGTAGCCAAATATAAAGAAGGTCCAAGTCATTTAGCACTAGCTCAATAATAGTAGATATTGACTTTATTAGTGTACATTTATGTAACTGTCACAAAAAGAAGAGGTATGTATTTAAACGTTATTAACATGATTCTTTGTCTTTAAAGGAACCTTCCACATCTGAAGCAGTTCCTCCACCAGCACCAGTTGTAATGCCACCACAACTTTCGCCGCCGCCACCACAATTTTCGCCGCTACCGACAATTTTGCCGCCACCACCCCAATTCAAGACGCCACCTCCACCAGTTGCACCACCACTCCAGCAGCACTCGGGTCAGTTTGTTGATAATTGCTATCAAAGTGAACAACAGCAGTTAATAAACCTATGCAATGATGATGGTACAAGTGGCGCCCTCAGTGATCAATAGTCCTCTCAGTGATATAGAAATAGGTAACCTATATGGTTATTAGCCTATACCTGTAGATAGGTCACATTAAGTATCGCTTCGTGTTGAGGGAAAATGGAAGATTCCGAGTTAATTGTGTTAAAAATTAAAAAGGCTACAAAACCCGGGAGGGGGTCACCGACGCGTCGACGACTAACCAATATAATACGCACTTCATCTACAAAATTTGAGGGCAGTCGAAGCATTTTGATGGGATTATTAACAAGAGTCTATTTCAAAGTTTAAGAAAAAATAAAAGATAAAATAAAATAAAAATGTTTTTATTCACGTAGACTTTAAAAAAGCGCTTGTAAATAGTCTGAACATGTTTGTAGTAAGTTATGTATGCATTATTATTTCTAGTTACATAGATATTTAGGTACCTACACGTATAAAATATATTTTATAATAACAATGATATTTAGTTAGCTTTGTATTAACTTATTGTCAAAGAGTTTATGTTTAAGTTTGATTATCAAAATTTATAGTTATAGCTATATTTTTACTACATATTGTCTGAATGGTTCTGTCTATATTTAGGTATTATTATTATGGCGGACCTTGTGTTAATAACGACGGTCGCGCTTTAATGCTACCACCGGAACCAATGCGCCCCAACTGAGAAGGCCCAGCGAAACAAATTCAGTGGGTTCATCTACTACGGTTTCAACACGACTCAGTTGTGACGGTCCGGCCAAAAATACTCAAGCGGGAATGAACACGGGATTTCGTCCACTTAAAGTAATTATTTAGTAGGCAAACATATCTGCTCGATCGGTAGTCTGAATGCTTATTATTTTAGATTATATTTAGGTATACAAAAGAAAATCTTCGAAACAATAACATTATTCACTTTTAGACAGAGTAAATAATTTTAAATTCAGTATTTACATTATGGATTAAGGTTGGTGAGGCATGAAAGGCCCGGTTGCAAACTAGGCCCAGTTTGTAGAAATAACAGTTACATAAAAATCTATTCGCTTGAAACTCACGCATACTTAGAAGTCGCACATACAGCGAGCTGGCAACATCGCGCTCTTCCGCGCGGCCCGCCATTTCGCCAGTACCGTCCACACAGCCACAGAGAGGTCGCGGCTGCCGTACGTAATATTTTTAGAGCGTAAAGAGGTTCAGTTTTCATCGAGTTTTTTGTTATAATCCGAGTTTTTCCCATTTCAATGTGAACTATTCTTGTATTGCCCCACGGAGAGACGTAAGTACACATTCTAATTGCTATTTTTTTACTAAATATATGACACTGATTGTAAAGCTTGCTCTACGGCTAAAAAAGCCCGGCCCTTGCGCAGGTAATAAGGCCCGGGCCTATTTAGCCGTATGAGATGTAATATTTTATTTAAATGATGATGGAATTACACTATTTTTCGATTTTGTTTACTTTATAATAACCTCTGAATCAATTTTATAATCCTATTTTGGACGACAGTAGTCCTTTCTACTCCACTCGGCACCGGGTTGTGGGTTCGATTCCCACCCATATGGTGAACTCGTGTGACGACTCGATTTCTATTTTATTCTTGAATAGCTGTTGCTCGTAACCTTGTAATGTTATATAGTCTATTGCATTCCTTGATAAATGTGTTATCCAACACTGAAATAATTTTTCTAATCGGAACAGCGGTTCCCGAGATCAGCGCGTTAAAACAAACAATCAAACAAACTCTTCAGCTTTTTAATATTAGTGTAGATTTATATCTAGCCCGTATTACAGCGCATTTATGCTTGGGAAACCGTTATTTACAAGTTATTATAATTCTTTTTAACAAAATCTACGTGCTTTGAGCTGAAAACAGTTTCTCCATTTTTTTTGGCAAAAATGGCGTCACCACCAGTGTCATCCGAGAAAAAGCGGGCCCTGTGGTCCGAGAAATCTTTGATCACAGCAATGGCTGCTGTAACCACCGGTGAACTATCCCAAAGAAATGCTGTAATCAAATATAGCCTACCACGCCGGACTCTGCGGAACCACATAAAAACTGGAAAACCAGCAAAAGTAATTGGAAGGAATCCAACACTATCCAAAGCTCAAGAAAATGATTTAGTGGAGAGGATAATAAAATTTTCCAAAATACGCATGCCACTAACTCGACAAGTAATCCGAACACAAGCCTACAAGTTTTGTGAAAAGCTGGGACTGGTTCAAAAGGTTCATGAAACGGAACCCGAATATTTCAGTACGTAGGGCTCAACTTATGAATCCTGCCCGAGCGAAAAAATTCAATAAATCTATTGTGCAACAACACTATACAGAAATAAAAAAATTATATGATGAATTAGACATCGCCAATCACCCTGAGAGGGTATATAATATTGATGAAAAAGGTTGTAGACTAAAAATTCATCATCAAAAAAAAGTATTAGCAGAAAAGGGAAATCGAAGGGTGCATATGGTAGCCCAGGAACACGCAGAAAACGTAACTATCGCCATGTGTTTCATTCTTTTTAAGGGGAAACGTCTAAAAGAAGAGTTTACAGATAATCTACCTCCGGGCACACTGGTTAAGATGTCCCCTAAAGGCAGTATGACTACCGCACTTTTTATTAATTTTATTGAACATTTGGGAAAGTATAAATCTCCCAGTAAATGTCTGCTGATATTTGACGGTGCTTCCTGCCATCTAGACTATGATATAGTGGATGCAGCTGACAAAAATGATATTATCCTATACTGCTGCCGTCAAATACGACACATGATTTACAACCTTTGGATAAATTAGTAAATAAATATTTTGTAAGTTATTGGGACCAGGAAGTTATAAAGTTCATGTATCACAACCCTACCAAGAAAATCAATAAAGCCCGTTTTAATCCGATATTTACCAAAGTATGGGGTAAAAACATTACAGTCGAAAATATTATAAATGGATTTAGGGCAACCGGATTATTCCCCTTGGATTCTAATGCTATACCTGAAGATACGTACGCACCTTCTATTCTAACCGACAATCCAAACCTTCAGCTAGCTAGTACGTCATCCCCAGCATCAACGCAGACAATATCATATGCGGGATTTTCAGTACAACGTCCTTTGGAAAATAATTCTGATTTGGATAGATTTTGGGGCGCTGAGTACGGGAAAAATATTAAAAAATTCCATCACGTCAGGATTTTTAGTTATAGATCATCCTTTTTTTGCCTAAATTACTTAAGCCTTCCTAGTAATTTAATAATTATTTTATTTTAATCGTATCTATCGGCGCAACAACATTACTTAACCAAAAACAAATGCGTCATAGGAGTAGTTTAAGTCTTTGTTTAAATTACTCTTAAATAGTTAGTTAAACTTAATGAATTTAGTGTTAAAAATCAAGTTACGATTTATAAACCATCTTAACATTTGTACAATTGATGATTTCAATAGTTTAATTTACATTCGTTCATCGAACAAAGAAAAAACGTAACATGTTTGTCGCCGCACATTTCGTATAAATACGGCCGACGTGTCGAGTACAAATCACTGAGAGGAACTCGCCTAGCAGTGTCAGCAAGGAAGAAACCTACAGCGCTCGGACCTCCCATCTAGAAGAACCCGGCAGAAGCCGCAAGAGGACGCGCTACACCGCTACCACACTAAACAGCCCTTTTCAGGGCTACCCTGAAGACCGCCCGACCCCCCCTCACAGGGAGGTCGGGCCGAAACCCGGAAAAAATGCAAGAAGCTCCACGAAGCACGCCGCATCCCGGGGACCCAGCAACTACGGGGTCCGAGAGCAGGCCGCGTACCCGCTCCCCCCCCCGCGACCCCCGCACACCTCCCCCTCCGTTGGGGTCGAGAAACGTGCACGCGCACGCGACCGCGACGCATGGTGGATCGAGCGCGCCCACCCCCGCGCCCCGCACGTCCCTCTCCCCGACAGGATCGAGGGATCTACACCGCGCTCCCCCCCCTCCCCAACAGGAGGGAGGGTCGAGTTTCGCGCCCTACCCCCACCTTCTCCCATACTCGACGGGAGAGAGGCTCGGAACCGCGCAACGCCCTGCCCCCCTGCTCATACCCGAGGCAGGAAGGAGCGACTGGAGAGGGAATCACCCCCCCCCCCCAACCCCCCCGCGATGACCGAAATCGAGTCATCAGAGGGCTCACCGAGGCGCAGCGCCAAACAACACCCGCGCCTCCCACACCTCGAGCGAACGCTCCGCGAGCGGTAGTCCCCCTGGGATACTACGCCGCAGCAGCCAAGCCGTTCCCGACTGGCCCGCAGCCACCGCAGCCAGCTCACCGATACCCCATTCACCAACCGGACCCAGAATACCGTCCAATCGACGCCAGAAGAGGCCTGGACATGCCAAGCCTCCTCTCGGGAGACGAAGAAGACGACGAAGCGGGCCACTACGCCTACAATTATGAAGGCACAGAAGCCCTATACTCCCCCGCACCCCGATCGGACCACCGCGGCGCATCCCCGACTTCATCGATGTACTCCAGGGCTAGCTCGCCCCATGCCGAGCTGCCACTGGATGTAAATCCAAGCAAGCCGGAGCCGCAACCCCCGATGGACATAGACCCCCATCGGGAGAAAAGAGATAGAAGCCCGGAAGAGGAGGAGGAAGCAAAGCGCCAACGACTGGAGGCGCAGGCCAGACTCCCCCCTATCACAGACCCCGTACCGTCAACCTCAGCGGCAACATACCCGTCGTACGCTGAGGCCACACGTAAGCCCCCGACGCCTCCCCTCGACAAGCAACACTATACGGCGAGGGAGCAACCCTCCGCCAGAAAGGAAGAAGCCGAGAAGACGAAGAAGGCCGCCCCAAGATACCCTCCGCTGGTAGTGGAGAGGTTACCAAACTGGGCACACCACCTGAAGACCCTGAAGGGCATCCTCGGTCACGCCCCCCACGTGAGAGCTTTTGGGCAGGGCGTGCGCTTCTCACCGCGCACCGAGGATGAATACCGCACTCTCCAGAGGTACCTCTCAAACCTGGAGAAGGAGGAGAGCGTCGCCTGGTTCTCCTACTCACTACCAGCGGAGAAGAACCTGAAGGTAGCCATTAGAGGGCTACCTGTTGATACACCACCGGCGGAGATAACGGAGGAGCTCACCCGACTAGGGTTTGAGCCTGAATATGTCCGACATGTCAAGGCCAGACAGGGGAGACCGGGCTGCATATACCTCGGTATCCTGAGAAGAACCCCCACTACAATCCCGGCGATATACCAGGTGACCGAGCTTATGTGCATGCCCGGTATCACCATTGAAGCGTGGCGGGGCAAGGCGGGCCCAGCGCAGTGCCACAGGTGCCAACAATTCCGGCACTCGTCGCACCACTGCCACCGACCACAAGCCTGCGTCCGCTGCGGAGGAGCCCACTCGGCCAAAGAATGCCCAATCCCCCGGGATCAACCGGCGAGGTGTGCAAACTGCGGAGAGGCGCACCCGGCCAACAGCACCAAATGTCCCGTCTTCAAAAAGGAAGCGCGGAACAAGAAGGCGGGAACAGTGGCCACCACAGGCGCCCCCCGCCAAGTGAAAGAGGTCGAGACCGTAAAATCGACCCCCCACGGAGAAGCCCCGAGCAGCACCCTGATGGCAGCCGCAAACGACCCCATGTCCCGAGACAGAATCCCACCCAGAAGGAAGAGGAAGAAACGGAAAAACCGTACTCCTGCAGCAACAACATCGGCTGCAGACCCTCCGCCCCCACCCCAACCAGAAGCCCCAACCGCTGCCACAACAGCCACAGCCGCTAGACAGCAGGACCACAGGCAAAGGGAACCTCATGCAGGCGCCGAGACGACCCGTTTCTCCCTGCCCCCCAGCTTCTCAAGCATTTTGGAGACTGGGCTACAGCTGCTGACCGAAGTCGTCACGGCCCTCCGAGAAGGACAGGATCCCACCACGATCCTAATGAGCGGCTTGGGCCGCATTATCGCTAGCTATTATGGCTCAAGACCGCGAAGTTAGGATCGTGCACTGGAACGCCCGCGGCCTAAGAAATAAAGCCGTCCTCCTCCGACCTCTATTGAAAGAGCAGCGTGTCGACGTGGCGCTGATAAGCGAAACGTTCCTGGGTCCCGCAGACCAAATCAAGTTCCCAGGGTACCTCGTCTATCGACAGGATGAGGAATCGAGCGAGGGACGCCGGATCCGCGGTCTGGCAGTCCTCGTAAGAAGAAGAGTCGTCCACCAACCCCTTGAGAAGCCTGCACTCCGAGCGATGTACGCGCTGGGTGTAGAGATACTTGCAGGGGGCCACCGTATAAGAATATACGCCGCCTACAGGCCCCCCAAGACTAGCCGCACAGCAGAGCTAGACGTCCGCGACATATTGGCACTATTAAGATCGCCCTTGCCAACAATTGTCGCGGGCGACCTAAACAGCAAACACCCAGCGTGGAACTCGTCCTCGACAAATCCAGCGGGGAGACGACTCTACGAGGCTGCCGACAAGCACGGATTCACGGTGACTGGCCCAGAAGCGCCAACACGCTACCCAGACCCAGGACAAACATGGGGAATACCTGACGTGCTGGACGTCACCATTCACCGTGGATTCCACTGCCAGATCGCCCAGCAAGTGATTGACGACCACCTCCAGTCGGACCACCAGCCAGTGTTGGTCGTCATTCCACACGCACTCGCTCGATCCTCACCGCCAGCGCCACGTCCAAGTCCGGATTGGGCCACCTTCACAAGGAAGCTGGAGACCGCCATCCCGACGCGACCGATAGACTGCGGCGACGACGTCGATAGACTCGCGGAAGAGCTTGCCCTGAGTATGGGAGAGGCCATGAACGACGCCGCAAGACCTCCCCCGAGAGAAGACGTCTACCCCCCCTACCAGCAAAGATTAGGGGGATGTTAGACAGGAAAAGGTCCCTCAGAAAGAGGTGGCAACATACCCGATGCCCCATACTCAGAGGCCAACTTAACAAGCTCACCGAAGACGTCAAAGCCGAGCTAGGACGCCACGCGACGACGAGCTGGGAGGATCACCTGGCCAGAACGGCCGAGAAGGGTAGCTGGCAGGCAATTCATGCCCTATGCCGGCAAGTTAATAACTCCCCCACCCCAGTTCGCCCGCTACTCCACACCGACGGGACGCCGAGGTACCGCGCCGAGGACCGCGCGGAGATACTCGCCGCACACCTAGAGTGCCAGTTCCGCCCAAACCCCCTAGCCGACTCGGAGCAGGAGCACGCTGCGGCAGTCGAGCAACACCTGAGGGATTACCTTAAACAGCCGATAGCCCCCACGGAAGACCCCATCTTCTTCACCCCGACCGCAGTCCGACGCGCCATCTGGGGGAAGAAACTGAACAAGGCACCAGGCGCAGACGGCATCACAAACAAAGCCCTGCGCCATATTCCAAACAAGACCCTGGTGTCCTACACCCGATTGTTCAACGGCATCCTCCGGACAGGCAGATTCCCGGACTGCTGGAAGATGGGGCACGTGATAATGATCCCCAAACAAGGGAAAAACATTATGAAAGCGGCCAGCTATCGGCCCATCACCCTCCTCCCAGCTATCTCAAAGGTGTTTGAGACGCTCCTGCTGCAGCAACTAGCTCCCTATATACCCCCGAGACCAGAACAATTCGGCTTCAGGGCGGAACACTCCACAACACTTCAACTGTCGAGGGTACTGCACGACCTAACGGCGGCTGTAAATAAGCGGGAATACGCCGTCGCAGTATTCCTCGACATGGAAAAAGCATTCGACCGTGTGTGGCACGAGGGCTTGTTATACAAGCTCTCCAAATCTCCGGCTCCTCGGCGCATCATAAAAGTGATCTCCAGCTTCCTAGATAAAAGAAGCTTCAGAGTGGTGGTGGAACAAACCACATCCAGAGCATGCCAAATAGAAGCAGGCGTTCCACAAGGCAGCTGCCTCTCTCCGAGTCTCTACTCACGATACACCGACGACATCCCAGCACCAGCATACGCCAAACTAGCCCTCTACGCAGACGACGCGGCGTACATTACTACGTCGCTAAAAACTGCTCACGCCGCCATCAAGATGCAGCGCTGCCTAGAGGAGCTCCCACCATGGCTCCACAGGTGGAGGTTGTCGGTGAACGTGGGTAAAACCCAGGCGATGCCCGTGGGACGCCTGAACACTAGATCCAGGCTCCCACCACCACTCACACTGATGGGCGAACCAATCAGGTGGTCCTACAAGGCCAAATACCTGGGGGTCATCATCGACTACAGGCTGACAATGACCCCCCATGTCGACAACGTTGTCGCGCAAGGCAGGGTAGCCCGCGCGAAACTACGCCCAGTGCTCTCCTCTATACTCCCTCTCAGAGCTAAGTTAGGCGTGTACAAACTGTACATCCGTCCACGCCTAACCTACGCAGCTCCTGCTTGGTTCTCTCTCGTTAGCGAGGGGAACAAAAAGCGCATCCAAGCGCAACAGAACTTAGCGCTCAGACACATCGTTGCAGCCCCTCGCTACGTGAGGAACGCCACCATCGAGAGGGACCTCAAGATGGAGAGCATAGCCGAGTTCGTCGGACGCCTAGCCGTGAAAATGCTGGACCGAGCCGACAAGACTTCGTGGGACCACCTGAGGAAGATCGCCCCCTACCACAGTCGTCCCCCTGACCGCCGCCGTTTCCCAAGAGACCTCACAACAAACGTCGAAGACGAAACAACCAAATAGGGTAGAAACCCTACCCTCTCACACTGAGGCTGAGAACAAGGGGAAACACTCGTCGAGTCGCACCGGTCGCTGACCGGTCTCTGCTGGGCCTCGCTTTAAGCGTCTCACCCGGTAGGACCGATCGCCCGGTGCGTGAAGAAGGGAAGCCTCTGCCATCCCCCCCCTTGTCACAGCCCCAAAAGCACCGGCACCCCCGACTGCACCACAACCAAAACACTACATACAAACTTCCCCCCTTCCAACAAGGACGGGGGCTTAACCCACAGTTAACAATACAAACCCAAGGACCGTGCCGTATTTACGGCACGCGTAGGACACCTCGACCGGGGGGCAATGCAGCCCCGACGTCGACTCCTCCACCTCCGTGAGGGGGTGTGAGATGATAGTCACACGGTACAAATCACTTTCGCTCGAGCCGTCGGACCGTACGGATCACCTTGTATCGAAGATTGTTATGGAATAAAACTTCACGAAACATATTTCGGGTTTTACTATCGCCATGAGTAAACAACCTTCAGTGGACAACCAACGTGCAGATAATAGTGACGTCAGTCTTGCTGACGTCATCATGACTAAAGACAACGGTACCCCCGTTTCTCCGTTATATCTTATTGAACAAAACCACACTAAATGGTTGAAGTAGACATTAATGAATGAGTTCTCATAAATGTAGTTAAACATAACTTTTAAATTTAAAATTATATGATGAATTAGACATCGCCAATCACCCTGAGAGGGTATATAATATTGATGAAAAAGGTTGTAGACTAAAAATTCATCATCAAAAAAAAGTATTAGCAGAAAAGGGAAATCGAAGGGTGCATATGGTAGCCCAGGAACACGCAGAAAACGTAACTATCGCCATGTGTTTCATTCTTTTTAAGGGGAAACGTCTAAAAGAAGAGTTTACAGATAATCTACCTCCGGGCACACTGGTTAAGATGTCCCCTAAAGGCAGTATGACTACCGCACTTTTTATTAATTTTATTGAACATTTGGGAAAGTATAAATCTCCCAGTAAATGTCTGCTGATATTTGACGGTGCTTCCTGCCATCTAGACTATGATATAGTGGATGCAGCTGACAAAAATGATATTATCCTATACTGCTGCCGTCAAATACGACACATGATTTACAACCTTTGGATAAATTAGTAAATAAATATTTTGTAAGTTATTGGGACCAGGAAGTTATGAAGTTCATGTATCACAACCCTACCAAGAAAATCAATAAAGCCCGTTTTAATCCGATATTTACCAAAGTATGGGGTAAAAACATTACAGTCGAAAATATTATAAATGGATTTAGGGCAACCGGATTATTCCCCTTGGATTCTAATGCTATACCTGAAGATACGTACGCACCTTCTATTCTAACCGACAATCCAAACCTTCAGCTAGCTAGTACGTCATCCCCAGCATCAACGCAGACAATATCATCTGCGGGATTTTCAGTACAACGTCCTTTGGAAAATAATTCTGATTCAGATATTACAGATGCTGAGCAATTTATAGATTCCAGAAAGTCTGCATCGCCATCCCTATTGGTAGTATCCAAAAATATACATTGTCTATATCTGACCATGAAATGGAAATTAACAACACTATTGACAAAATTTTAGAATGGCTTCAGACTAATAAACTAAAATTAATTTAGATAAATCCAATTTATTCAATTTAACAAATCAAAACATATCAAATATAATTTGAAACTAAATATCGACAGATTGAAAGAAGTCGCACAGACAAAATTCTTGGGAGTACTTATAGGCGAAGGCTTAAATTGGAAAATTCACATAGATAACACAGGTCTGCAATGGTTTTCCCCTTTCAGTTTTGATGAGCGATTTGGATAGATTTTGGGGCGCTGAGTACGGGAAAAATATTAAAAAAATTCCATCACGTCAGGATTTTTAGTTATAGATCATCCTTTTTTTGCCTAAATTACTTAAGCCTTCCTAGTAATTTAATAATTATTTTATTTTAATCGTATCTATCGGCGCAACAACATTACTTAACCAAAAACAAATGCGTCATAGGAGTAGTTTTAAGTCTTTGTTTAAATTACTCTTAAATAGTTAGTTAAACTTAATGAATTTAGTGTTAAAAATCAAGTTACGATTTATAAACCATCTTAACATTTGTACAATTGATGATTTCAATAGTTTAATTTACATTCGTTCATCGAACAAAGAAAAAACGTAACATGTTTGTCGCCGCACATTTCGTATAAATACGGCCGACGTGTCGAGTACAAATCACTTTCGCTCGAGCCGTCGGACCGTACGGATCACCTTGTATCGAAGATTGTTATGGAATAAAACTTCACGAAACATATTTCGGGTTTTACTATCGCCATGAGTAAACAACCTTCAGTGGACAACCAACGTGCAGATAATAGTGACGTCAGTCTTGCTGACGTCATCATGACTAAAGACAACGGTACCCCCGTTTCTCCGTTATATCTTATTGAACAAAACCACACTAAATGGTTGAAGTAGACATTAATGAATGAGTTCTCATAAATGTAGTTAAACATAACTTTTAATTAAGTATGTGATATACCCTTATTATCAAAAAAACTAGTGGATTTTTAGGTCATTTGCTAAAGACCTCATTTCTTGTAGGCTAAATGCTTTTTTTATAGAAGTTAATTTAAATCGTTAGAAGAGAGTTAATGAGGGTAGATTAATATTATTTTGTATAAATAGCACCATCACTATTTTTAAAAAGTCAGTACTTCTGTGCAATTCGTAACCCTTACTTGAAAAATGTCATCGCGAAAGTGTTTAAACTCTCCGGACAATTTTTGCTACATTTGTGGGCAATTTATGCTGAGAAAACAGCAGCATAACATAACCGAATTTATAAGGAACGTTTATAATATGTATTTTGGCCTATCAATCGCCAATCAAGATAAACAGTGGGTCCCACATAAAGTTTGTACCACCTGCGTTCGTGAACTTGAAAATTGAGTGAAATTTAATTAGAAGCCTGGAAATCTTTTAAGGAAGTAGTGAGGCATTTTCTAGGAAACCATAAAAGTCCAAATTATGAGGAAATTGTAAAGAAAATGATTGAAAATTTCGGCAAAATGGGATGTTCGATGAGCATTAAACTTCACTTCCTTAGTTCGCATTTGGACTACTTTCCTGATAACTTGGGAGCTGTAAGTGAAGAGCAAGGCGAAAGATTTCACCAGGACTTGAAGGAGATGGAAGTCGCTATCAGGGAAAGTGGAATAAAGTAATGATGGCAGACTACTGTTGGCTATTAAAGCGTGATGATCCAAGTCGGAATTTCAAGCGAAAATCTCACAATCGGAGCTTCGGTGAAAAAAAAGCAAGATACCATAAAAGTATTTATTATTTTTAATTTATGTATTACTGTCCCTTCAATGTATTTTTAATGTTTTAAGTTTAGTAATATAATTGTAACATCATTGTAATAAAATAAACTTTGTAAAGTTGGCCTTTTTTCCGATTTCACATAAAAGGATTTTTCAAAAAAACTGAGGGTGATAGGACAAATCCAAGTACATATTCGTAATCAGCGCACCAAAATATCTCAAGATCAGCAATCAAATCCAAAAGGGGAAAATAAGAGTTCAAATTTGCAGACCTGTGTAATTTATGTAATAGGATTAACAAATTTGTGTATGCTCTTAGTCAAGTTAAGAAAGTCATAAATAAGAAAACGGCTATTATATCGTACCACGCCTATATCGAATCCATATTACGTTATGGACTGATGATATGGGGAAACAGCACAGATAAAGATAGAGTTTTCATTGGCCAAAAAAAATGCGTTAGGGCTATTGGTGGAATCCGTCCTGATATGTCATGTGAACCACTCTTTAAGAGTCTAGGCATATTACCACTTCCTTGTCTCTACATGTATGAAATTTGTAACTTTGTATATAATAATAAAACACTGTTTCAAAAAGCTTACGAAGTAAATTCGAGATTAAAAAGGGATGCACACAGACTGGTGTTACAAGACATTCCTAAATCAGATAAGTATTCTAAAAGTTGTCTTGCGATGTGTGTTAGAATATACAACAAGATACCCAAAGAATTGAAATTAATAAACAACAAAAACTTATTTAAAAACAAATTGTACAAATGGCTCAGCATTTATAATTTCTATAACATCAAGGATTTAAAATAAAATGAACTTTTTAAAGAATAATATGCACACAATGTAATTTTTTAATATTTAACTATATGCATACTTAATAATGTTTAAAATTTGATCTTGACCAATTTTTACAATTATATTGAATTAATATTAGCATGACATACTTAGATTAATTAATTATTGTGGTTATATTGTATAAATTTTAAGTTTTATTTGTATATTGACATATATTATTAATTATTTTGCATGCAATTTTTACATTTTTTGTAAGCTGTTTAGCTGTTAGCGTGGAACACAAAATGTAACCAATTTGTAACATCATCATACCATGTTTAAGGCAAATAAAGACTTATCTTACAATTGCGTCGCAACTTACATCGCCAAATCAAATCAAATCATTTATTTGCATAACACAGGTTATAATAGGTGGTGGTAACATTGTAATACATGTGCACTGTGTTCTACCACAAGGTGTGCAAATTTAGTCATAGGACATACATAACGAGTAACATGTTGTGAACAATTCAATTTCCAATTAAACAAAACAATTAAATCGTCATTAACATTTAACAAGACAAAATTATGTTCAGAACTTAATCAATCATACATACAATAGACAAATCAAAAAAAAAATAAAATAACAGTAATTAAATATCAAGAATTCAAGACTTCAAAACAAAAACAAATTAATAGCAACAATAATAAATAATTCAATATGTTAAAAAATAAATAGGTCAAATAATAAAGAATACAATTAAATAATATTATGTCAATTTGATGGTATACAATTTGATAGATTCGTGTCAAAGTTAGATATTACAATGCAAGTCAGTCTTGTAGTAATCAACATCAATAAATTAATAAACAATAATTTATCTTAAAATTTATCATTTAAATATTCACTTAAATTATAATAACATTTGGTAATTAGAAAACATTTTAGTTCTTTCTTAAATATATCAAATTTTAGCTCTTTAAGCCCTTTTGGCAACTTATTATAAATTATGGAAGCCATATGAAATATACTTTTATGCAGTAGAGTAGTCTTTGTTTTAAGTATACAGAGACGATGTGTGTCTCGCTGTTGCCTATTATACACCGCAGAAGCTAATGGAAATAAATTCGCATTTGTCTTTACAAATACAGCTACCTCGTAAATATATAAGCATGGTAAATTTAATATTTTATGCTGCTTAAAGAGTGGTTGACAGCTATCTGTTACTTTTAGCCCAAACATAGCCCTAATACACCGTTTTTGAGCTTTAAATATTACCTCTCTATCCGTAGAGTTTCCCCAGAAAATTATACCATATCTAAGAACTGTGCCCACCATGCCATGGTATGCAGTGAGGACAGTATCTGTGTCAGACATTTGTGCGAGTTCAAAAAGTGCATACACTGATTTGTTTACTTTTTTACACAAAATATCAATGTGCGGTTTCCATGATAACTTATTATCTATAGTCAAGCCCAAAAATTTTGTTGTCTGCGCTGCATTGACTGGCTGGTTTTTATAATTAATAGTCATTTCTGGAGAGGTAGGAATTCGTTGACTAAAATGCATCAATTTAGTTTTGCCTATATTAGCTCTAAGATTATTGGCATCCATCCAGTTAATAACTGAGCTAAGGGTATTGTTTATATCTTGCTTGTACAAAGCTTTAGTCTCACATTTAATTGTAACTGTGCTATCATCTGCATAGAGTGTAATTGGGTTATGTGTGGACTTTGGCATATCGTTAATATAGATAATGAATAGGAGAGGGCCAAGGACGGTGCCTTGGGGCACACCGTATCTTGTTAAGAGTTGATTGGATGTATATGTGACCTCTTTTTTTGTTTTCCTATCAACCTTTGTTATTTCGGTGAATTGTCTTCGGTCTCTAAGGTAAGTTTCAATGAGTTTTAATACATTACCTCTAATTCCATATCTTTCTAGTTTATGAATTAAGATGTTGTGGTCTACGTGGTCAAAAGCTTGCGTCATGTCCATAAATATGGCACTAATAGGAGTTCGTTTGTCTACATTACACATTATAAGTTTTAAAAAGTCATATATAGCTAGGTTAATTGTTTTGTCCCGTCGAAAACCTTTTTGTATAGGTACTAAAATATGTTGGTTTTCGATATAATTATTAAGCTCATTGTGAATATATTTTTCGAAAATTTTTGCCATTATCGGTATTAAAGCAATGGGTCTGTAATTTTCCATATATTTTTTATTGTCTTTCTTATAAACAGGTTTAATTATAGATATTTTCAGTTTATCTGGAAATATTCCAGCTTCAGAGCTCAAGTTTATGATATGGCTTAAAGGGGTCGAAATATAATTGGCAACATACTTAATTACTCGTGTGCATACACCGTCATATCCAACACTGTTGGTATTTTTCAATAATTTAATTATTTTTAACACGTCTATTGGGGTGCAAGGTTTTAAAAACATAGAATTCAGTTTGGATGTCAAGTATAGTTTATATTGATTATTATTCATATTATTAAGAGGTATTATTTTATTTGTATAATAATGAATAAAAGAATTAGTAATGTCAATGGGGTCAGTCATAAATATATTATGTACCTTAATACATGATATTGATTCGATTGGTTTATTTAGTTTATTCCTATTGATCAATTGCCACACAGTTTTTGATTTATTCGTAGAACTTTTAATACTATTTTTATTGATAGATAGCCGTGTTAATTTTATTACCTTTTTTACCTTTTAGTGTAGGTTAATAATACGGCTCTATTAGCCTCGGTAGGATTTCTCCTGAATTTCCATAACATTTCTCGTTTTCGTTTACTGCATGTCTTTATACCTCTTGATACCCATTTAGGTTTCTTATGGATGCTTAATAAGATAGTTTTGTAGGGGAAACAAAGGTCATAGAATAGTTTGAACGTGTCAAAAAAGGTATTATGTGCTAAATTTGGGTCAGTGGTCTCATATACATCCAGAAATGTCAGTTCGCCTATATAGTACTTGAATTTTTCAAGATTTTCCTTGCAATAATCTCTACGTCTAATTTTCCAATATTTAATCAAACATATGCTTTTAACCTTACATCTCATCAATTGAGCAGTATGATCGGATAGGCCTAACTCGATAACATGCAACATGCCAACAAAGATGACTACAAAAAGCTCTATATGCCAAGCACCACTTGTACCTGAAAGTCATAATATACAAAAGAGGTTGGTCGACTATAGTTCATCGGCGGACGATTCAGATAAAGAAGACATTTTGGAAAACATAATCTCTATGCCTATAGATTCTCATTCACCAGTTCCGGGACCATCTGGACTTAGCAAGCATAAACCAGAAATAGTATGTTCGAATTCATCATCTAGTAGATCATCATTAGATATTGAACATTTTATTTACCAACAAAATAGACGAAATACAGCATATGACCCTTACAGCGATTCCAATGACGAAGAATTAGGTTCAATTACTAAAGGAGACCAAACTCCAAATAAAAGGGCAACGACTCAAGAGCACTCTGATGAAGAGAAAGCTAAATTGGATGCTTTAAGGAACTGTTACCAACACCAAATTTTACAATACTTTAGGTAAACTATTTAAATAATAGTAAATAGTAGTTCAACTTAAGTAGGTATTTTATTTACTAAGTTGGAGGCTACAGAATTCATTTGCCGTCCGTGTTGGCAAAGAACTGAACGTACTCACCGACGACGTATGCGAGAAGCTGAAGAACAAGTCGATCAAGAAGATGAGCCAGCCAAAAATCCAAATCCAAGACCTATTTCGTTGGAATTGCCTGGTCTTCTTCGCGCACCGAATACCTCAAATAGCTGCATTTTTCAACATTGTTTGAATTAATCTCGTCGTCGGATACCCGAAAATATAAGGTTTCGCATGTTGTGCCGGTACAGTTATTATGTGCCAGAAAGCACACGTGTATGCAATGAACACATGGAGCTAAATATGTGGCATTTACTCCCTTTACAAGACAGCTCATCAGAAGAGTTCACTGCTGTTCAAATAATTGACATAGTGTCAACATTACAAAGACATATTACTCAAGACCATATTAACTTCGAACAATATGAAAATATGGCATCGGACGAATTCCATACCTGGACAGGAATATCTCAAGACCAGTTTGCCGAATTGATGGAGGGTTTGCCAAGCTTGAGGTCAGTTAATAAAAAAATACTATTGTGGCAGCAGTATTAGTTAAGATGAGGTCTGGAGATTCCAATGCTAGGTTAGCAAACATTTTTAAATGTGGTGAATCAACCTTTCAAAAGTGGTTGCAGATTGGACGCGATGCGCTCTTACAGGATTTTGTGCCTTTAAATCTTGGTTTTGATCACATGACACGTGAGAATGTAGCACAAAGGAATACGTTAATACCAAATAGTTTATTTGGGAACCCCTTGAGGTCAGAAGATGAAAGGAAGGCTATAACGATTTGTGATGGTACGTACATATATTTGCAAAAAAGTAGCAATTACTTTTTTCAGCGAAAATCTTGAGATGCTTCAGATATATTGGAAATAATAAATGAAAAAATGAATACACCAAATGTCTTAGCAGAAGTGGTTAATCGCCATAATTATAATCGCAGACACCCTCATGACAGCAGATATGCCAGAGTTTGCAGATTTTCCGAGGCTGAGTGAAGATGATCTTTTGTTATTCGCTCTTGGCGTGTACCAATTAAAACAAGCCAAAAGTTACTATGGCGAACATATCCTCCAAGCCGGATCATTTTCAATAGAGCTCAGCAATGAAATGTCAAATGAACACTTGGAAGAGTTAGGAGGAACCGATCTGTGGATGATACGAGGACGACTACAATCTCGACATGTCCGAGCTCGCCAATATTATATCTATATCGTAATAGATAGAACATTATCCGGTCGGAGTGCAATTCGTCACTATTATTGCACGTGCATTATAGGAAAAAGAACGATTGGGTGCTGTTCGCATATTATGTGCATAATATGGTACATGAGCTACGCTCGTCATTTACAAGTGTTATTACCCCCGGCTTTGGGATTATAGAATATTATTGTAGTTCCAGACGTGGATGATTAACCATAATTATTATTATGTAATGTACTTGTAAGACGTGCATGTACTTTTAGAAATAAAGTATTCATTAACAATTGAGAGTAAGATACAACTGTACTTTTTATTTTTTTAATCCCATAAGCCACTAAAATAAAAAAATATAAAAAACACTATAGGCGGGCATTTTCTCCATACCTAGGTATTGTATTTTTTAAAACTATTGTAATGCTATAGCAGTATAGTTCTTTTTATGAAAGAAAATTATTGAAAAAAATTGTATAAAAGAAAGATTTTTGGACTCATTTAAAACCGAAGGCAATGGTCTCACAGTTTTAGTGCCATAATAAAAAATGTTAAGTAGAACAAGTTCTAACAGAATATTGCATTTTTTTTCTTTATCCGCTATTTTCAAATTTGGACCAAAAATGTATGGAATGCGGGTGATGTCCTTTGCATCACGGACCTGAAAATTAACATATTTTTACAGACATGATCATAAGAATTGAAACAAATTCAGTAAGGTAAGAATGTCATGACACTTACCACCATTACATTTAGTGAATGGTAATACTTCCTATTGAAATAGGCCTCCTCACTCTGCGTTGGTCGTATAATGGCAATGTGTGTGCCATCAACACACCCAAGTACTCCAGGAAATCTAAATTTATCATTGAACCCCCTGGAAACATCTACCCTCTCAGCTTCAGTTAGAGGTGAAAGATATTTAGGTATTGCTGATAGGGCGTCACTGGACAGTAGCACAATAAAACACGTCCGTTCAATACGTACGTGTCTTTGTTACGCTCTCGTAAATACGAGAGCGTAGCAAAGACAAAGACGTACGTCAGTCATAAAGAAAAGTAAAACCTACATGGCATACATTACACCCTCACTCTGAATCAATACTGATATTACTAAACAAATCTTACAGCTATTAATACGCAGTTAATCTATATCCAAACCGTATCTTAACACCGGTCTTTTAATGCGTGTGGAAGTACGCACCGGATGCACTTCCGGATTCACCAGTGGTGCCGGTGCAGGCGGTTCTAGCGCTCCATTAGCTGACCGACCCTCAGGCTCGCTTGCTACCGGATCTATCGAACTGTTTAGCCTTGATGGAGATTGACTTTTATCAATTTTTACAACCGGCCCCGGTGGAGGAGCCCCCGGAGTAGGTGAACACGTCCCTGGCTGTATTTGTGACTCCCGAGAAAGAAAAGGATCATCATTAAATGGACACGGCCATTTCCTCTTAATCTGATCTAAGTGCCTTAAGGGGTGGACCGTCTTGTCTACCGATTACGTAATTCCGTGAATGCTAGTTTTTGTTGCACATAGCCGCCTAACCACCTTTTCCCTCCCGCATAATCTCTAGTCCACACTGTATCACCAACCTTAAATTCTCTCGGAGTGCCCCCGGCGTATTCTATTTGTTTGCGCTGTGCTGTATGGGCTCGATCCTCTAACATCCTAAATCCTTTCAATAGATCTAGCCTCGAGCGCAAACTTCTACGCTGCAACATCATCACTGGTGATACACCTGTTGTGCTGTGTTCTACATTTCGATATGCCATCAAATAACACTGTAAAGCAAATCGCTTTGATCGCGTAATGACTTTTTGATTGCCCTTTTACACAACTTAACAGCGCCTACTGCCGCTCCATTCGAAGCCGGGTGGTATATTGGTGCAAACGTCAGCTTTATACCATTATTGCTTATAAACTCCGCATATTCCCTACTCGAGAACGGTGGGCCATTATCGGATACCACTTCTTTTGGTAAGCCGAATCTAGCAAAAGTTTCTCTCAAAACTTTGATTACCGCGCCAGCGGTAGTTCTCTCCATTAGAAACGCCTCAATCTATTTTGTAGTCGAGTCAATTAATATTAAAAATGTATTACCATGCAACGGGCCTAACAAATCTATATGTAACCGCGACCATGGTTCAGTGGCATTCGGCCACGGCTGGGGCGGCGGCGGTTCTATAGGCCCATACTACACATCCCATCCTCCATCCATCCATTAGCTTTATTAGTCAAATCTATTGATTTATCAAAAATCAATAGATTTACCGGTGAGAAGCATGGGCTGGGTATTTTGTCGAAGCATCGTACGATCGATGCGCTCGAGGTTCTGGAGACGGCCTTCTTCAGCAGCAGCTCACAATACCACACTCTCCATGACACACAATTCAAAATTTTATGTATATCTAAGAAAATAAAGAAAAGGATTGAAAATATGGTGATAACGTCCACTAAAGAGTACCCGGCAGTGTTGCCAGTATAATTTCCCAAAAAAGGACGGTTGGCTTTCTGAAAAGGTACGGTTTTTAACTTCAAGGTACGGTTGAGTCTGGATACTTCTGCATAAACTAGATCAGTTTTTTTCCTTCGAGTTGGCTGTCGGCGACCATAGGTTACAAAAAACAGCGATACGGAATCGAATATAAAGACACCTCATTTTAGTATTAAAAGTTCTCGACAGGGCGCGCTGAAGTTGTCTTTTGGAATCATTTTGAATTTGAAAATAATTTTAATATCAGAAGAGTATTTAAATATTTTTACACAGACAGAGAATTTGTAGATGTTTGACGAAGGTATTGTTTAGCTAAAATGTTGAAAGATGCTATAGTTACAAGTTATTTGTCAAAAAAATTATGAAAATAATGTTTTAGGAACTATGAAAATTCCATCTAAGTAATTTGTGTCAATGTAAGTAATTTTAGTGTCAAATGTGATAGAAAGTTGAATAAAAAAGTATGACTCTCATTATTTTCTATTAATTTCTCGACAGAATGTAATCGTAAAACAAAAATGTAACTTACCACGAGTTTATAAATATATAACTTGCTAATACATGCTTGAAGCTCCAATAGTTTGGAAATGTGTCATTCTGTCTGTAGATATGCTTTACTTCATTCCAAAATGCTTAATACTTAGCCTGCACCCATGCTCAATGCAAATTAATAGTTTCATTTCAATCTAAAAAATTAGTAATATCTCTCTAAACATTTGCTTAACTCGAAATCATTAGTTTTCAAAATTTACAAAAAGGTAATTTGATGTTGTATTTAGGTGTTTATCAGCCAAATCTATGACTACTAAATCACATTAATTTGAGTACTTTATCTTCTTATTTAACATAGAAGAGCTGGGTTCAAATTTTTTTATACCACCTTGTTGTTGTATAGATGAACTAGTAGCCATTAATGCAGCAATAGTTTCAGTATTGAGGCGATTCCGATGTTCAGTCTTTATCAGCTTTAGTTTGCTAAATACTCTTTCGACTGAGGCATTAGAAAAAGGCAGAATTAATAGGAATCCTATCAGAGTTTTTAAATTTTTGATTTTTTCTGTGCCAGCTATGTCCTTTAATTTAAATACTTTTGTCCAAAAATCAGCAGCATTCATTTGAATCGATATACTGTCGTCCATACTTTCCAGATCAAATAAAGAGTACTCCCGCCATTCGTTAATTAATGCACTTTTATTCAGATATATGGGGGCTAAAAAAGGAAATCTGTTTAAAATTGAAGTTATCATTTGTGGATCAAACGATATTATAATTTTTGGTTGGACTATTTGGATTATGTCATATATTATGTCTGTAAATATAAATCTTTGTTTTATTTGTTCTATTACTTCAACATAAAATGCCAGGCAATCTAGTTTGAATCTTTCCAGGCCCTCTTTTCGAACATCATTTCCAACCTCGTTGAGGCTTGAGTTCACAAGAACACCAAGGTACAAATTTTCCAAAGGCAAGTACAACCTTGGGTTACTATGTTCGATCTCTAGAGGAGGCGTGTTTTTGACGTGATGTAAATCAATGAAGTTACTTGCAATTGTGCGGATGAGCCCTTCTACGGCAGGTTTCAGTTTATGAAGTAATGGCGATTCAGACTGGAAAGTAATATTGAAGTCATTTAGCAGGTCTAGCACATACGCCATGAACTGGAGATAAAATTTTGTAAACTGGTTACGCACACTGAAAATGATACTTTCAGTTATTCTGGACGGATCTTCTACTATTTAAAGCCTGAAATAGGCTTCCAGTGCCGGATACTGTTCCAGCGTTCGGTTGACACATGCCTTTAAAGAAAGCCACCGAGTTGTTGCCGGCAAAAGAATCTGATGTATTTCTGTTTGGTAGAAGCGTTGCATTTCTGCAAGCTTCTGTTGTCGGTTGTGGCTGCGGCTGAAATGGGAGCCAATGTTCCGTAACATATCTTCTACCGATTTTGGCAGTTTTAGACAAGCTTTAGAGGCAGCTAAATGAATCATATGGCAAGAGCAGCGGACACACACTATGTTAGGAAGTCTTTCTCTTCCAACTTTAAGTAAAAAACAAGTAAAAATAAACTTGTGTGTACTTATGTACACGCGTTAGAAGTTATACTTCTTAATATACAACTTAAACATAGTTATCAATTTTCATACCACCTAGAACTAACGTCATGCTGTTATTTTTACGTAATAATGCATGAGAGTGAATTTTTACGATGCGCGCGCACGATGCGCGCGCATCGTAAAAATTCACTCTCATACATTTTCATACCACCAAGAACTAACTTCATGCTGTTAAATTTTTTGGTGTCGGTGTGCGCGCGCATCGTAAAAATTCACTCTCATCATTTTTCTCCATCGCGCCAAAAGAAGTATAACTTCAAAAAATTAAAATTCTTCTTCCATCATAACTAAACTCGAGGGTCCAGGCTGGTTAGGTTCAGTAGTATTTACTTTATATTTTACGGATGATCCTATCTTACATAAAATATCAGCTGGTAGTTGATAATTATAACAGTTGCTGTTAACCGCGGTTAATCCTGTTCTTATTAATAGGATGGCGTTAATAGTTTTTAAATGCAATGAATTTCGCAACTTGTTTTTAACCACATTCATTAAGCTGAACACCCGCTCAATATCAAAATTTGAATGTGGCAAACTCATTATTTTTGTCGCGACATTGAATAAGTCTTTATATGGACAACATCCAGCTGCGTCCCTCGACTGTTGCAGAAGTTCAACAGTCGAGGGACGCAGCTGGATGTTGTCCAGAACTTCACCGTATCTTCGGTATTTTCCCAGTTCTGTAGGATAACAGTTTGCCACTACTGTATAACATTATCCATATTTTCTGTGTAACCCAGACTTTCCAAAACTTGTATAAAGTTATCAATATTTCTGTTTGGTTTTAAAATGACGGAAACAGATAATGCCATAGAGTTCTTTAGTAGTTTTAAATTTTCAGGCAGTCTTTGTTGCAGCTCATTTATTAGTTTAATAATAAAATCAACACACCTCGTCTTCATTGCATTTTTTTCATCCTCATTCAATGAAGACTCGTTCATCTCTTTCTCAAATAAATAACCAAGGTATGGTGACATAGACAGATGTTCTTTCATATTAATGCTTTCGAATTGCATTCTCGGTTGCGCTATTATTATTTTAATTAAATCATGTAGCGTATTGTACAGCAGATATGGGTCAGAAGTTTTGTTTTCAAAAGTTTTCATTACCCTTTGTAAATTATTAAGTATTCCACACAAAAACTGCAAATAAATTTTGTTTCTTGGATCGTTAAACATGTTATATAATAATTCGGCTTGGTAGCAATTTTCACGGGTTCTCATTAATTGAAAGTGTAATTTTAGTTATATCCATTGACTTAAGATTCTAGTTACCGCGGGTTCAATTGACAGCCATCGTGTATCACAAGCTTTTAAGATCTTAAGTGGCTCCTCTCCACAGTTTATCGCTTCATATATTTTTTTATATTCGTTTTTTCGTTTCGGTGAAAGCTTGAACCAATTTTGAGTTTCTCTTATCATAAATTCAATATTTCTTGGTATAGTCTCACATGACGCATGTGACACTGCCAATTGAATCGAATGGCAGACACATCTTATCAACACTAGATTGGGTAAAGCATACCTTTCCTGCAATATTTTATGTACAGCTGCGTTTACTCCAGTCATAACCGAAGCATTCTCTTTTCCGATTCCAATTAACTTGCTTTTATCAAGTTGTGCTGTTAACGCCGAAACTATTCCTTCGGCATCTGCAGATTCCAATTCAACCAGCCCTAAGAATGTGGAAACTATTTCGTTGCGGATGCTGCTAAAGTATTTAACAACAATACCGAGATATTTTCGAACAGAAACATCAGTAGATTCATCTATAATCAAGCTATACAAATTATCACCACCATCATTTCTTAAAGAATCTTTAAAACGAGGTGCTAATACTTCCTTAATTATTGCTGTACATTTCGTTCGGTGCAATTTCATTTCTGTAGTAGCCTTAGAATCCGAAAATGTATACTTACATAATTCGGTAAGGTGATCAATTGCTTGTATAGTGTGTTCTGCAACATACATTGAGAGAGCACCTTCAGCCTCAACACAGAGCTTATCGACGGGTTTTTGCAGCATTGAAGAGATTTGTGTTTGTTTTTTGTCCAAGAAAGGTTTCGCCTGCTTCTTGTGATGAACTGAATCACAATGTCTCTGGATATCGCTTAATTTGGCAAGAAAATCCTTCCTACAATACAAACACATTGCCCTTGTATCATCTCCAGGCACAGGTTTCAACCATTGTTTAAAGTTGGGCGATTTCTCCCATTCGACTTTATATCTTTGTTTGTACACAGTTTTTTTTTGATAATGGTACATCCATTCCAAAAGAGTTAACCAACACAACACTATGGAACACTCACAAGAGTAACTAATAAAATCAGTGCTTAAAACGTTATTTCTAAACTTGAACTTCAGTGCGTTCACATAGACAGAATGTAAATGAAAGAAGCAAAGTCAAATCAACCAAACATGAAACAAACCGTACTTAATGTTCATGGGATTCCCCGTGCTCTATAAGACAATAGAGCTATTGCCATATTAAAACCCAGCTGGCATGGAGCACAAAATTGAACATAGACAATAATTTTATCACAGAATTTTATTCTCCACGGAACAAATAGTGCTGCCATATTAAAAATTAAGAAAGCGCTAAATTATCCGTTGCCATATTAAAAATTAAGAAAGCGCTAAGTATCCGGCGCTAAAATTATCAAGTGCCCGCTGAACATAGCAAAAAAGCACTAGATCTAGCGCCGAAAGCGCTAAAATGGCAGCACTGGGGATCGGATGCAAAAAATGAACTTCAGAATCGTCGGGGGTGCCAAATAAAGGTCAAATTGGTTAAATCATTCGTTCAATCGGCTTCCGTAAGCTCATTTGACGTCATGAATGCTCCGCAATCGAAATTCATGCTTTTGTCCATTAGACGGTCGTTTGGCGGTAGGACAGAATCATTGGCTCTCGAATCGAAGTTCAAATTGCTAAAATTCTAAGTTCAGTGAATTAGCCGGTAGAGCCCCTGTAAAGCTCTGAGTCTCATTAGGTTTATGACACACTGTTGTTGCTTAGATAGTAAATAAATATAATTTTATAATAAAAATATATGAGTAGTATGCTACATTATGAACAGTAGGTTTAAACCTTTAATTTTAGATATATACTAATTGATTTCTATGGATTTGCTCGTGTTAAATATTTAATATAGGTATGCTAGTTTAATAAGGCATTAGCAAGAAAATTTAATTTACAATGAACAAACATATCTTCACATTTAATATATTATAACACCTGATATTATATTACAAATGAATATTCATTTTACAATACAAAATTATTGTTATATAAGATCGAGAAAACAATAGTATAAAATTATTTAACTTTATGAATTCTTTTGACGTGCACCTAAGAAATACTAAAATGTCGGTCAGTATATTGACTATACATAATTTGTATTTTTAATTAATTTCATAGGATAAATTAATATAATGTCTATAAACTAAATATGAACGAATAATATGTTTCAGTTACCCACTTGGGCTTACCCACCAGTTTCACCTCCGCTGATGATAGACCCTGATGTGGTTCAAAATGTCGTTGATTATTTGGATGAGGAAGAACGAACGAACAATGCGGATAGCAGACAGTTGTTTAATTTTTATAAAACTGTTTCAAAGGGCGCGTAAGTAATTCGGATCGAGGTTTATAATGCAAACCAGTTTGAAAGCATCGAATCATCCGTCTCACGGAGGGGCAATGCTGCGAATTAGGCGGCCAAAAATACAATTCCTAAAATTTGTCTCAGGTAAAATAAAACGAGTACCTGCGACTGGTAAATAGCCGTAGAACAATGGGGGACCCAACCAGCTTCCCCACTCGGAGCGTGCGCCAAGGTGTGCCAAGGTGTGTCTTAACTTGATCGTCGCTCTAAGTGTTCGTATTGCTTTTAGACATTTCGTACAACACTGTTATTTCAAAAGTGTTTTTTTTTTTTAGTGTGTTGTGGTGAAAACTGTGATGGATTCAACTATAGCGGGTAAGACGAGTATATACATATTTATATGTTTTAAACCAATGATAATAAAAATATTGGATACAAGCAGATTACAAAAATATGCTCGTAATTAATGTATTAAATTCTTATTTTTTGTAAATAAAATGTTTTTTGTTGAACTTCAGGGTTTCTCCCATCGGTTTTATCAGTTATAGTTTAAAAAAGGGTATTTAAGCTAAGTGTGAACGCCAAAATTCGCGTGAAAACAAAGTTTTCAACATCAATGAATGATATCGTACAAATTCATCGAATTTGCAACTTTTTATTATCATTTTATAGCGAGTTCTCTCTTTGTTCCAGAAACTGGGGGTGCTTTAGGGGTGCGAGTAGTAACGCGTAGATACCTTTTTAAGAAAATGCAGGAACAAGACTTGCATAATTTTGACGAAAAGTTGAATTATCTCGAGAGATTTGTTTTATCACAAGATGAGTATTGTGAGGAACAAAAGAAGAAAGTGAAGTATAAATTCTCCTACTTGAAGACTCAATTTAAGAAAAGGTAGATGGAAGCTCATAAAAAAACCACAGCTTTGCCTTCAAAAGAATGATAAGTGGTTACAAGGAACATTCGAAATACCGAGGGTTAAAAGGCGTTCATCTGGTCGACCAACAAAATCATTTTTAGAATGAAGTGAAAGGAGTAAGCGCAGAAAAATACGTGAAGTACGCAGTGTTGTTGATAAAGAATTCTTAATACATGCTGCACAGACAACACTTCAACGTTCGGGAGAGAGAATTGCATCCAATATTCTTAAAGACATTACCAACTCTCCACAGACAGCAAGCATATCAAAAAGGCTACAAAATAACCAAGCAGTGTGAAAAACAATCACAACTAGATTCATCAGCCGCCCTTTCTATGTTGGTGGAAGCTGATCTTTCAAGGCGACAATATGAAATAATAAGAAACAGCAACAAGAAGTTTTATCCGAGCTACAAATTGTTACAGCAAGCTAAACAGACTTGTTATCCGGCGAAAGATGCTTATCGGATAACCGAAACATGTGCTGAAATTAACCTGCAGGATATAATGGACCATACAGCAAAACGCTTGGCAACATATTTAGAGGACGTACTAAAACAATTAAGTACAGAAGAGCGTCAATCGTTGACCCTAATTACAAAATGGGGATGTGATGGATCTCAACAATCACAATTCAAACAAAAAATGCAAGATAGAGACGCGAGTGACAGTAACATTTTCCAAAGTTGCTTTGTTCCGCTACAGTTAGTATGTGGGTCAACAAAAAAGTGGTTTGGCAAAATCCAACTCCTTCTTCGCCACGATTCTGTCGACCAATAAGGATCCAATTTATCAAAGAAACAGTGGATATCACTAGGTCTGAAATCGCACATGTCGAACAGGCCATAAATGCTTTGAAACCCAGTGAATTATCACTGAGCGAAACTTAGTACAAAACACGTTATGACTCTGACTATGGTTGATGCAAAAGTGTGTAACGCTGCAACTTCGACGACTTCATCCATGAAATGCTACATCTGTGGTGCAACATCAAAAGAATTGAATGACCTCAACATAAAAAAACTGTCGATATCGACGCAATACAGTTTGGCATATCAGTGTTGCATGCTAGGATTCGGTTTTTCGAAAGCATACTTCATTTGGCATACAAGATTCCTGTACAAAAATGGCAGTTAAGGTCCGAAAATGATAAAGCCATTGTCAAACAGAAGAAGGCAGAAATACAAACAAAATTTAGAGAGCAAATGGGTCTGCTAGTTGATGTGCCGAAAGCTGGTTTTGGAAATACCAACGATGGCAATACTAGTAGAAGATTTTTTGCCAATCCAGAAATTGCTGCTGAAATCACTGGTGTGGATTTAAATCTAATAAAACGCCTGAAAGTGGTTTTGGAAGTCATATCCAGCTCTCATAAAGTTGATTTAAAAAAGTTTGTTCTATATGGGTATGAAACTGCGAAGACGTACATTGATTTATGTAACACACAATGCATAAAATACTAATTCATGGCGCAACTGTAATGGAAAATGCACTTTTACCTATTAGTTTACTGTCAGAAGAAGCAGCAGAAGCGCGTAACAAGTATATTCGACTGTACCGGCAAGATTACGCTAGAAAATTTTCTAGAGAGCAATGCAATTTAGATGTAATGAACAGATTATTGCTCAGCTCGGATCCCTTGATATCTAGCATAAGACCAAAACCTAAAAAGAGGTCTACGCCACATAGTGAAGAAGCAATACAAATGCTTATTTCTGCTGAGGCCCACACGGTTGAAGAGAATTCCTCGGATGAGGAAACGGCCTCAGAAGAATCTGACACTGAAATGTTTTAAAATTCAAATGGATTATAATCTGGTGAAGAGACGTGGGACTCCTCATCGTAAAATAAAAGTTGTGTTTAATTTTTTCAATAAACCATAATTTTCTTATCAAAAATTTCGTTTTACTTGAATATATGTTCACCAAAAGCTTATATAGTTAAATAAAATCATAATAAACTATCTAGAATACATAAAACAAAGAAAATAATTTTGGCCGCCTAATTTGAATAAATGCTCCCTACCGTACGTCTGTCGGTGCAGTGCTGAGATATGTTTTCAGCATATTGTAAAAGACATTTACACTGATAACATCTACGACTTGCGAGTTTAAGATATGTTACATTACTTGAACAATACGTTTACCAGTCTTTGTAAAATAAATGTAAAAAAAATATTTTCAATAAACACTTATTATTTTGCAAATGAATTGTAGTTTTATTTAAGAAGATGTAAACTTGAAACATAATTAGATACCTATATGTTAAATGTATATGTGTAATAGATATTAAGAGAAACAATTATAAATAGCACGAGTAACAATCTGCGTACCTCAATGATGAGATCATTATTGCACTGTACGGGTCAGATATCAATGTTCATTCGATGTTTATTAGATGTTATCAAATACTCAGAGCTAGATACATTAATCATTTAATTTCATGGACAGAAAAATGATTAAGATGTTCATTCAGTACCTATTAAAAAATACATTATATGAATAGTAAAATAAGTAAAATGATGTTTCTGTGAATGACATTAATTGTAAACACTACTTCTATGAAATGAGACAGGATGGAGAATAGTTTGAAAAATGAATCACAGAGAAATCAAATCATGAGTAATTTCAGTCTAGGAGCAATAGCAACGAACAACGTATTGAGACATTTATAAACAATTCAGAATACTTTGTTAGGCACAATAACAGACGTTAATCATGGACGGCTTAATTTTCATTTATTGTCTCCGGAACAATTAAGAGATACACTAAATACAATCTCGAGTCATCTGTCAAAGGATCTCTCCCTGCCAATGATGAATTTACAAAAAAATTTTAGAAGTATTTACAGTCTGAGAAGAGTCAAGGCCAGAATATTAGAAGATTATTTATTATTCGAGTTGACATTACCATCTCAAAACCGATGACAAGTTATGTGAAACCGAATCCAATACAAGAAAATGTAAGATTACTATAACAGCATGTTCAAATCAACGGACAAAAATAAACTAAGTAAACAAATACCTTTACTGATGTTGCAGTCAATGCAATATACGAATACTTTGCGACGGTAGTATTTTAGCAGCTCTATTTACAAAGGCATTTTAGGAGTAGCACATGATTGCGTAATAAACCACTTGCGTACTACACTCACCGGTTTTACCTCCGCTGATGATAGACCCTGATGTGGTTCAAAATGTCGTTGATTATTTGGATGAGGAAGAACGAACGAACAATGCACCAAGGACGCTCATTTTCACTGATATAGAGCCGATCAATCTTACTATAGATGTGGGTATTTCAATTCCGCATATACATATATAATGATTCGTCTACCTCAAATGACAAGGATTTAGAGGAATTCAGAAAGCAAATACTGAAGTTCAAGGAAAATGAAAATATAACACAACAAGTTTCATTGCATGATATCAACCACTACACGGTATTTTATGTGGTGGTAGGCGCAGCGTTGGTGATTGGAGCGGTCGTTGGAGTAATTCGGGTCCGCAGCAAGCGGGCCGCAATTCAGGCGATGCCGCGGGTCGCACAGACCAGCTCTCAGGCCCCTACACACGCAGCACCAGACAAGCTAAAAACGCGCCCTTCCGGTATATCGTCCGTTGTTCAGATTCAGTGTTAGTGCGCGTAGTCAGTGCGATTTTGAGAAAGAAATGCCCGAATGTGAATTATATAGTGTGTGTAACGAGACTCCTAAAGTGCTCAAAGTGGACTAAGGTACAACCCCTATACCAAGAAAAATCAAGTTCTCTCAGGGACTCTAAGCAGTATCATTTAGAACAATAAGACAATAATCAATAATCACAATTCATTAATGCACAAACTGCCCATGCAAAACGCAGCGGTAGCCATCTTTTGTGCAGTTTTTTGTAGCTATCTACTCTGTATCCAAAAGAAATACCAACCAACAAAAAATACATTAAACTAACTAGGTATCTATAGTCCAAAATGGTATTTTTTTTTAAGTATCTAGTATACTGTGCATTTAATCTCCTCACAACGAAACCACAAAAAATGATAAATAATTATTGATAAACTACGTCTCCTCGCAAAGTAACCATTATTTTGTTTTGCTACTTACATTAGTGGATAGACAATTTATTAATGAACATTAGGGTGGTAAAAAAATTTGCAAATGACCAAAATTTGATTTTATATAGATTTTAATCTAAAATCTGAGCGTACTCGTTATGTATCTCTTGCACTGGGTATTCAAATTCAAATTATTTATTTCGGAAAAATATCCATATAATGTTAGTATAACTTAGCCTAATGTTAGTATCAATTACATTAATTATATTAAGGGTGTCTGGACTCTTACCCACCTGTATAAAAGGGGAGAGTCCCACCGATCAGAAAACACATTCAAAATGCCATTGGAGGAGAAGCGCAGCGCCTCCGCATGATCGCGGCGAACCCGTCGACGCACGACTCCCGACGGGCTACACCGCCACGGCAACCCCAAGAGTACCCTGAATGCGTTATTGTACAGTACGCGCAGGTCGCTGTATGCCCGCTGGGTATACTTGGTCCACAGATTGCACGTGTAAAACGACTGGCAGAAGGCCTTTAAGAGCGTTATCTTAACTGGGTTAGTACAGCGTGCAAACCTGCGGGCCAGCATGTTGCAACAGACAGCCAGCGACCTGCGCTCCCTGTCTATGTCTGCATTGTCTTTCAAGTCGTCAGTGACCCAGTGATCCAAATATTTAAACTTCGGAACCCGACTTAAAGGAGACCCAGAGAGTGAGAGTACAGGCAGCTGTTTGTGGGTTAACGTACCTGATTTAAAAACCAACCATTCACTCTTATCGGTATTATATTTGAGCCCGTGAGACACTGCATAACTTTCACATATTTTGAGAAGCCTTCTCAATGCACTAATAGATGGCCCATGTCATCAGCGTAGCTGATGTTGTTCACGCAGACACCGTCCACGTGACACCCGATTTTGGTGCTACTGAGCCAACCTATCAGTTTATTTACGTATAGGTTAAAAAGACGGGGGGAGCTCAGCCCCCCCTGCCTCACCCCACAATCCATCCCATACATATCAGAATATGAACCTGCCCACTTAACTGTATTCCTTTGACTACTGAACCAATATCTAAACAGCGATATCACATCAGCCGGGACGGTAGTGTCGTGAGTGAGCTTGTGCCAGAGCAGGTCATAATTGACCAGGTCGAAAGCCCTCGATAGATCCAAGAAACAAGCTATTATAGGTGTTTTTCAATCCGTATAATATTGGATAGTCTGCTTAAGGCTTAAAATTACTCACGTCATATTATTATCGCTGGCTCACGTCATATTATTATCCCAGTACATATCGTCCCCGTAGTTGGAAAACTAAATAACTCTGATTTTGTAGTTCTGAGATAAACGCGATTTAGTGGTTTTTTTTAGTTAATGTACATTTGTAAGAAAATGTGAGACAATTTTGCCGTCGGCAATTTTATATTTTGTGGACCTGATAACTTTTCACATTATGCTTTAACAAACTCTACTCTATCTTTAACTATAACTAAATAAAAAATCAAGTTGTTTAATTTTGCCACAACTGTTATTTATAACGTATAACTATCCCAAGGTGACACCACCTTGGGATAGTTGGTCGCCGTTGGTTCCGGAAATAGAGCAGGTTCCCGGATTTTAGGATTATCGTGTCCTACAAATAGTGAAATATTTTTATCTATTTACTATATTTACTCAATAATTATATTATTTTTATTGTTATATAATAAAATTAAAAACAATGCAATTAATTTATCAATTTTTTTTGTAGCCGGGCTAAAAGAACAGGACAAATTAGTCATGACGAAACACCAACAACATCTACGGATTCTCAACAAAATTACGTTGATAGCGCGTATGTACCTACCTATTTATAATATAATAAACCTACTAAGTACTGATCTAAGATGTGAGTAGTTAGCGAAGTGATATTATCTCATCATTATCATATTTTATCAACAAATTAAATTGAATCTTCGCAGAAATATTCGTTACAATGCCTGTGCCATAGAGTTACGAAAATACAGACATGAACATTCACATTGAATCAGTACCTACGTGGTTGATTTTTAGGTGTAACTCTTTGAGACTAAATGTATTTTATTAATATAAATAATATTTTTAGGTCAAAAAATTACCAAACTGATGCACAACTACCTCTGATGGAAATTTCTAATATACACCCGATAGAAATAAGCAATAATATGTAAGTATTGAATATAATCCTCTTCTCGTTAACGGACGTTTACAGGATAAACCTTTGTTAGGGTGGTCCTTATTTTTCGACTCTTGAATTATCCCCGGGGCATTTTCTCATTCGATTATATACAGGGTGTACCATGGGAAATTTCAAACTTAAAAAATTTATGAAAAGATTACGGTTGGCGGGAGAGGGGCGGAGCGAGCGGTAACAGGAGCGGGGGTCGTGCGGATTATTTAGTAGCAATGGATCGTTGGTCCGGTTCGCACCGCGCTTACGCTGTGGAAGCGTATATTCAAAGCAACGAATCGCCGACTGTGGCAAGGCGAAGATTTTGTGCTCGATTTAATATTCGTCGTGTGAGTGAAGCTCCAAGCGTACAGCTTATTCGAACATGGGTTGAGAAGTTTCGGCAAACCGGATCTACAGTAAATAATCCATTACCTGGCCCGTCCAATGCGATATCAAACGAAGAAAATGTAAATTTAGTGCGGAACGCAGTCATCCGAAATCCACGGCGATCGATTCGTAAACATGCTGCTGCTTTGGGCCTTAGTAAGTCATCCATACATCGGATTATGAAAAAAAAACTTAAGTTCCATCCTTATAAGATGCAGTTGGTTCAATATTTAAAGCCTAACGATTACAGTTTGCGAAAAACATATGCCGAAACAATGCTACAGCGATTTCGCACTATTCGGACACTTGGTAACATAATTTTTAGTGATGAGGCTCATTTTCATCTGCAAGGCTATGTGAATAAGCAAAATTTTAGATATTGGGCTCCAGGAAACCCACATGAGAAACATGAACAACAACTTCACAGCCCAAAGGTGACAGTGTGGTGCGGAATGTCTATGAACGGAATTATCGGGCCATATTTTTTTGAAAATAATGGTCGCTCAGTAACTGTGACATCTCAACGTTACTGCAACATGATTGAAATATTTTTGAACCCAGCATTGCAGAACCATCCAGGATACAATAGAAGAACCTGGTTTCAGCAAGATGGCGCGACAGCTCACACGGCAAGGGCGTCTTTAGAGACTGCGAGGCAAATTTTCGGAACAAAAATTATCTCAAAGTTTGGAACCATCCCGTACCCACCAAGGTCGCCTGACCTCACGCCCTTGGATTTCTTTTTGTGGGGCTTCTTGAAATCTAAAGTATAAGACCCGCCGCCAAGGAATTTGAGTCAACTCAAAAGGAATATCCATACTCAAATAAACCAAATCACGTCAGAAACGTGCAAGAAAGTTTTTCTCGCGATGAAGCGTGCGTTGGAGGAGACTGTACGAGCAGATGGGCGTCATCTCGACAGCATCATTTTTAAAACTTAAAATCCGCATGATTTCTTTATTCATTTCTATCATTAAAAGTTTTCTATAATCATAGATTTTTTTTTCATTAATTTTTTAAGTTTGAAATTTCCCATGGGACACCCTGTACCTCTAAATATGAAATTAACTTTTATGTTTTTTTTTGGTTAAGATTTAGAAGTCGCTACCAACTGTCAAAATTTTTACAAAAAGCGTTAAAGAATATCTTAAATCATGGTTTCATAAATGTTTTATTTAAGTGTTTATATCACATTTTACGTGCAAATGAATATATCGCATAGATAGAATAAACAATCGCTTCTTGTCCCCTTCTCCCCTCAACCCCTCTTCTGTACCGACGCGTCGAGATTTAGCCCGCCCCGCACTTCAGTTCTAATAAGTCATCAACGAGGGCGCACGTGTTTTGTTTGTGTAACGTGTTTCAACTTGCAATGGCGTCTACTAGCAGCGGACTGAGTAAATCTACTAGAAATCAAAGTAAGATTTGGCTTATCGGTCAGTTATTATCCGAATTAAGCCAATCGACGTTGCCATCCATCGGTGAAGTTCTGCGTTTTTTCTTTTACTACAAAAATGAAGAGAAGGAAAGCATACGTGAATCTGCGACTTTGGCGGCTTGCGGAGTCATAAATTTGTGGGAAAAAGTTTGTATACCAACTCAATTAAAAATACATGTCATCAGTTAAATAGAAAAACTATTCAAAGAATGGCAGAATCCAAATAAAAATAAAGAAAACAAGAAAAAACGTTCTGACGTATTACAGAAAAAAGAAGAAAACTGGCAACAAAAACTAGAAGATTTATTTGATATTGCTCATCGTGATGCATTAAATATTATGACTATAGAAGAAGACAAGCAGTTTTTATTAGCAGTGCGACAAAATCGATGCCAGTTTTTAATTGGTTAAGTGGACAGAAACAGTTTAAACAAATGTAAGAAAATAAAACAGAAAGAAGAACGCCATTGGAAAAGTACATCAACCTCGAGATGAATACAGAGAACTGTTGAATCTCAGTATCATTTTCTTAAGAGGTATTCATGAAAAAGGCATTTTATTTAGAAGACCTGCTGGTCTACATCGAGCTAGATGGGTGGCAAGAAAGAGCCTTGTACCGTCTGAAAATTTATATATTTAAGCATCAGTTTAAGCTAACGAAGAAAGACGAAAAGGCTGTGAGAGAAATATGCATTTTCACGGTTATGATTTATATTAAATATTGGTTTCAAGCCTCTACCGCATGGTCAGCACCAAGAAACAACTTGCAATTATTAAAAGACCTTAAAGCTTTTGAAAGCTGTAACAAAAATATAGCTACTGTTGCGCTGAAAAAGATTGTAAATCATCTGTGGTATTTGTCAGAAGAGCTAGTTTCGCTTGCATTATTCGATGACGAACTTTCAGTTCAGAAAAAAATAGTAGAAGCACTGAAAATTTAAGGCACAGAAGATTGCTTAAAAAGAACAAAACTTGATATCTCACATATCCCCAATATAGAAAACTTCGTGAGTGGTAATTCCTTAAGATTCTTCCAGATCCTAGGTATCTCATCAAATTTTTTGAAAAAAGATGTGGAAACTTGGAACGAGGACACTGATTATGTTGCTGCCAAAAATATCGTTCATTCTTTGCGAGTAGTGAACGACATAGCTGAGCGCGGTGTTGCTTTAATGGAGGAATATAATAAATTAATTACATTCAATGAAGAACAAAAGCAATATTTGCTTTTGTTGGTAAAAGATTATAGGAAAATGTACCCTAATACTAACAAGTCAACTCTTATATCTTAAAAATAACACAGGTCTGCAATGGTTTTCCCCTTTCAGTTTTGATGAGCGATTTGGATAGATTTTGGGGCGCTGATTACGGGAAAAATATAAAAAAAAATCCATCACGTCAGGATTTTTAGTTATAGATCATCCTTTTTTTGCCTAAATTACTTAAGCCTTCCTAGTAATTTATTAATTATTTTATTTTAATCGTATCTTATTGAACAAAAAACACACTAAATGGTTGAAGTAGACATTAATGAATGAGTTGTATATAATAATAAATGTAGTTAAACATAACTTTTAATTAAGTATGTGATATACCCTTATTATGAAAAAAACTAGTGGATTTTTAGGTCATTTGCTAAAGACCTCATGGAGATCTTGTAGGCTAAATGCTTTTTTTATAGAAATTAACTTAAATCGTTAGAAGACAGTTAATGAGGGTAGATTAATATTATTTTGTATAAATAACACCATCACTATTTTTAAAAAGTCAGTACTTCTGTGCAATGCGTAACGCTTACTTGAAAAATGTCATCGCGAAAGTGTTTAAACTCTCCGGACAATTTTTGCTACATTTGTGGGCAATTTATGCTGAGAAAACAGCAGCATAACATAACCGAATTTATAAGGAACGTTTATAATATGTATTTTGGCCTATCAATCGCCAATCAAGATAAACAGTGGATCCCACATAAAGTTTGTACCACCTGCGTTCGTGAACTTCGAAAGTGGTCAAAAGGAAAGAACAATACGTTTGATCTCCTATCGCCTGTTTTATGGAGAGAACCTCAGAATCACACTGAAGACTGTTATTTTTGCTGCTGCAAGACTACAGGCTACAATTCAAAAACAAAAAAGGACTTGATATATCCAATATTGCAGTCAGTAACACTCGCTGTGCATCGCGACCAGAACATTGCACCGCCATCACCGCCATACTTGGAATCATTACAAGCTGAAGACAGTGACAGTGATGTTGAAGAGGTATCTCAACCTCACGCTGCAATTTGAGCCAAGTACAAGTGGAACACAATTATTTTCACAATCAGAACTGAACGACTTAACGAGAGATCTAAACCTTCCAAAAGACGCAGCTGAGCTTCTCGGATCAAGACTATCGGAAAAGAATATGCTTGCTCCTGGCACTTCATTTTCTTGTTATCGTAACAGAGAAAAAGACTTTGTACCATATTTTGCTGAAGATCGTGATCTAGTGTATTGCGAAGACATTCTGGGCTTAGTGAAAATGTTTAACATCGAATATGACGCGAACGAATGGAGATTGTTCATAGACTCATCAAAACGAAGTTTAAAAGCAGTCCTTTTGCATAATGGCAATAAATACGCTTCACTACCAGTTGCCCATTCTGTACATTTGAAGGAGTGCTACGACAATTTGAAAAATGTTTTGGATAAAATAAAGTACGTAGAACACGGTTGGATGGTCTGTGGAGATCTTAAAGTTTTAGGCATGCTGCTCGGTCAACAAGGTGGCTATACGAAGTACCCTTGCTTTCTCTGCGAGTGGGATAGTCGAAACAGAGGACAACATTGGACAAAGAAAGAGTGGCCACCGAGGACTGAACTAGTCCCTGGAACCAAAAATGTTGTGAGAGACAATCTAGTGCCCCGAGAAAAAGTTTTGCTACCCCCTTTACACATAAAACTGGGGGTGATGAAACAATTTGTGAAGGCGCTGAATAAAGAAGGAGAAGGTTTTAAATATCTACACCAGATTTTTCCATCTATATCTGAAGCTTAACTGAAAGAAGGTATTTTCGTTGGCCCGGACATAAGAAAATTTATGAAAGATATAGATTTCGATGAAAAATTGAGTGAAATTGAATTAGAAGCCTGGAAATCTTTTAAGGAAGTAGTGAGGACTTTTCTAGGAAACCATAAAAGTCCAAATTATGTGGAAATTGTAAAGAAAATGATTGAAAATTTCGGCAAAATGGGATGTTCGATGAGCATTAAACTTCACTTCCTTAATTCGCATTTGGACTACTTTCCTGATAACTTGGGAGCTGTAAGTGAAGAGCAAGGCGAAAGTTTTCACCAGGACTTGAAGGAGATGGAACGTCGCTATCAGGGAAAGTGGAATAAAGTAATGATGGCAGACTACTGTTGGCTATTAAAGCGTGATGATCCAAGTCGGAATTTCAAGCGAAAATCTCACAATCGGAGCTTCGGTGAAAAAAAAGCAAGATACCATAAAAGTATTTAATATTATTAATTTATTTATTACTGTCCCTTCAATGTATTTTTAATGTTTTAAGTTAAGTAATATAATTGTTACTTCATTGTAATAAAAAAAAAACTTTGTAAAGTTGGCCTTTTTTTCCGATTTCACATAAAAGGATTTAAAAAAAAAACTGAGGGTGATAGGACAAATCCAAGTACATATTCGTAATCAGCGCACCAAAATACCTCAAGATCAGCAATCAAATCCAAAAGGGGTAAATAAGAGTTCAAATTTGCAGACCTGTGTAATTGATTCAAATGTGTACATATACAGGTTAAGTCGACCTAGATCCTTTAAGAGGTGATAGTTTCCATAATTCCCGACTGATTTGTCTATGAAACACCGTACCCCAAACTTAACCGTTTTCAAGATATTGGACTTTGAAGCTTTTTTGAAAAAAAAAACGGTTTTACATCTATTGGCCTATATTTTTTTGGGTTTTTTGCCTCTAATTTATTTGTGTTTCCGATTTTGTGTAGTAGATAAGTTGCTTTATTATTCTCAACACTAAAATAGCAGTTCACTGAACTGACTGGGTCGTAGTAGACGATTGATAGTTATAAATTGAAATAATTTCGTAAAAAATAATTTTTCTTTCTGTAATAATAAAAAAAAAGTCTATGACAGTTATGCTGCAGATGTGCTTAAAAATATCTACATTTCATCAGCTATCCAACAAGGTATAACAAGCTAGGGTATTATTATAATTCTTAGAAAAAAACTTCGATGAAAGGCTCTCGGGTAGTAGTAGTAGTAAAGATAACGTGTTTCCTTGCGTTACTTGTTGCGCCTATTGTTCTTCATGGGACTGCGGTGCGTGCAAGCGAGATATCATACAATGTAATTAGGTGTGAGCGAGAAAAAAAAACCACAGCCATTTTGTTGTTATTGTTTGGTTAGTCTGCTTACGCGATTCGTCTGTAGTAGATGCGATTCTTAGTGCTCTTGGTTTTTCATTCGACTTGGCTTGGATTTCTGGACTGTTTCTTTCAAATCGTGACTGTGCTTGCAAACTGGACTATTGATTTGTGCTTCTGATTTGGAACTGTTGAAGATGACGACCTACACGAACGAGGAATATGCTGATATTTTGATTTGTTATGGGTACTGCAATTGTGTATCCGCACGAGCTCGTGATGAATACATATCACGTTACCCAGGCCGCCGAGTACCGGATGTTAGTGTCTTTGACGGAGTTTACCGACGACTTCGAGAGACTGGCTCTGTTTCGAGGCGACGAACAGACTTGGGTAGACCACGTGTCAATGATGATGATGAAGAGCAAGACAATGAAATAGTTCGACGGTTTAGATTGGATCCAACTACTTCGACCAATATTCTTGCCCGAGAACTTGGACTCTCGCAGTGGAAAGTATGGTTTACGGTGAATACTGCCGGCCTCTATCCTTATCATTACACGCCGGTACACACCATCGAAGAAGGAGATCCTGTGAGGAGGTTGGATTTCTGCAGATTCATGCTCAATGCAGATTTAGAAGATCCATCATTTTTTAAAAAGATCTTGTGGACAGACGAGTCCAAATTTGATAAAGACGGCATAACCAATTACCACAATGTTCATTATTGGGCCCCAAAAGTTCAAAGAAATCCCAATAAGAAGTGGCCAAAGGCATCACAAAGACGATTCAGTTTGAATGTATGGATGGGAATCATATCAAACCATTTGATTGGGCCTTACTTTCTTCCCGACAATTTAAATGGAGAACATTATGAAAACTTTTTAAGAGAAGATTTATCCGACTTACTAGACGACGTACCACTCTATCTCATTCGTGATATGTGGTTTCAACATGACGGTTGTCCTGCACACTACAGGAGAAGTGTCAGAGAATGGCTAGACACTAATTATCCTAATAAGTGGATCGGAAGAGGTGGACCCATACCGTGGCCAGCTAGAAGTCCAGACCTGACCCCCATGGATTTTTATGTGTGGGGACACATGAAGAGTTTGGTGTACAACGAACCTAATCCAATCACATCTGTTGATGTTTTGAGACAGAGAATAATCGATGCGGCAAATGAAATAAGAAGGGGTTTAACAACTGGTGTAGTAAAGAGTGGATTAAGACACAGAATGAGAATATGTGTGCGAAACAGAGGCGGCCATGTGGAACATGAATCATGACTTTCTGTAAAAATAGCAGTAATAGATGTCATTTTGTACCTATTTGGATTGTTTTATTTTGTTTTCTGACCCGTGATAATAATTAGTACTGTTATCTTTACTACTACCCGAGAGCCTTTCATCGAAGTTTTTTACTAAGAATTCTGATAATAACCTAGCTTGTTATACCTTGTTGGATAGCTGATGAAATGTAGATATTTTTAAGCACATCTGCAGCATAACTGTCATAGACTTTTCTTTTATTATTTCAGAAAGAAAAAATATTTTTTGACGAATTTATTTCAATTTATAACTATCAATCGTCTACTACGACCCAGTCAGTTCAGTGAACTGCTATTTTAGTGTTGAGAATAATAAAACAACTTGTCTACTACACAAAAATTGCAAACACACGCAGTTAGAGGCAAAACCCTCAAAAAAATATAGGCCAATAGTCATAAAACCGATTTTATCTCAAAAAACCTTCAAAGTCCAGTATTTTGAAAACAGTTAAGTTTGGGGTATGGTGTTTTATAGACAAATCAGTCAGAAATTATAGAAACTACAACCTCTTAAAGGATCTAGGTCGACTTAACCTGTAAGCCTGTATATATCTTAGTTCATAGCAACAACAATATTTTGTAATATTTTTATTTCTTGGCTACTAAAATAAATGAATCTAACAAATACAGATTTTGTGTTTTACTTAAAATACAAACCTTGGTAGCGACACATTAATGTCTTTTAAAAAAATATAAAAAAATAATGAAAGATTTTCTTATGGTATATATTCAAATTACGTGGTGCCCCGCAATATAAAAGAAAAAAAATTTTTTTCGTAGGAATAAGTACCGTCTTACTTTGTATATATAGTGTAAACTAATATTTCTTTTGCAGTATAGGAGACGATTTTACTGCGGACTTGACGGTAGCTGAAAATACTGAAGAAACCAATAAAAATATTGAAGAGGTATGTTTCTAATACCTTTCACGTGATTTTTGAACTTGGATTAAATTTGGAAAGGGTAGTGTTTGAAACTGAATAGCAGCTTCAGATGAGAAAAATCAAACTGAGAATTATTCTAATGTGATTATTTTTTTGGATACATAATAAAAGTCTTTTTTTATTTAAGTTTCAAATTTCATATGAAGAGGAGGCAAAAACTTACGAAAAAACCATAAACAGAAGAATTATTGATGTCAGCCACTTCCTTTCCGAATTGAAACGCATTTCAAACCATGGGCCACTTGGATGCAGCTTTACAGAACTTGTCCTCATAGCTGAAACCCTAAATGGTCTACAGTCAAAGTTTACATTTAGATGTAGGCTTTGCAATCAAAAGTTTGTCATAAACGGAGACAATTGTAGTGACAACTACCTAAATGTTAATACGTGCGCTGTCGCTGGTACTATTGCAATAGGTGCGGGGCATTCACAGCTGGATGCATTTATGTCAGCAATCAACCTCCCGTTGTTATCTGAAAAAAACGTATTCAGAGAAACATGGACTACTCAGTAAGAAATGGAAAGATCTTTAGTAGAATCCATGAATCAGGCTACAGAAAGAGAAAAAGAATTCGCAATTTCTAATGGCAGGGTGAACAAAGACGGAAATCCCATAATAGATGTCATTGCTGATGGTTGCTGGTCTGAACGTAGTTATAAAAATAATTATAATGCTCTCTCAGGTGCAGCCGCCATAATTGGTAAACATACAAGACAAATACTATTTTTAGGTATTAAAAATAAATACTGTTTCATCTGTGCCCGTGCGGAAATCCAAAAAGTTGATCCATCAGAACACAAATGTTTCAAAAATTACAGTGGTCCATCCACAAACATGGAGAGTGAAATAATTGTGGAAGGATTTAAAGAATCCATAAGAATGTATAATTTAATTTATGGAAAACTCATATCCGATGGTGATGCTAGCACCTACTCGAAAATATTAGAAGCCCGCCCGTATTCTGACCTTACTGTTGAAAAAATAGAATGCCGAAACCATTTTTTAAGGAATTTTTGCAATAAACTACAAGCACTCGCTATAGACACTAAATGCAACATAAAGTACCGAAAATTCATAACAAACACAGCTGTATTACGAACAAGATCTACTATTTGCAAATTAATTAAAAAACATAAATCTAACTCAGATGTAACAACTTTTGTTTGACCACTTATTAATTAGCCACCTCCATGGCTTCGGGGACCATACAAAGTGCCGATCATACATGTGTGATAGTATCGGTAAAACGTACCTGCCAAATGATTTGGTTGGAAAAAAACTGGTATAATTCGAACACACACTCACAAATACACACAAACGCGCGCACACACACACAGTGTGTGTGTGTGCGCGCGCGTGTGTGTGTATTTGTGAGTGTGTGTGTATCTGCCCCTTACTGTCTGGCGGACTTCTAGCCGATGTAGTATCCTGGGATCGGTAAGTATGGTAGTCTAGAGTTCGTATTTAAATAATAAGTTCTCACTTTCCGAGTACCCAAGCGGTTCAAGTTCTTGGACAATTGTTTTTTTTACATACTTGGAGTAAAAGGTTATGTATTGTACATTTATTGTGAAGCTTATTATAAAGGTAGGCAGAGTGGGCTTTAAATTGACGCCTAGCAAAAATAGTTCTACAGGGAGGAGAAGGGGCCACTTTAGGCTTCCTTCTACCTGTATGGGCTTTATATACATATGGTAAGGTTTTATGTAGTCTAAGTACTGAGTTGATACGATAAAGTTTTCTAAGTGACAATAATTTATAAGTTTGATAAAGCTCGTCAATAGGAAATCTAAATGGTTTAAAGAACATAGTCTTTATTAAGCATCTCTGGGCTCTTTCTGCTTCCAGAAATTTTGTTTTAGTGGCACCACCCCAGACGGGAATAGAATAACTCATAGCTGATTGTGCCAATGCAACATAAGTACGCTTTAGAAGATCTTGACTGGCGACATGTCTTAGCTTTATAAAAACCCAAATGAGTTTGCGGATCCTATCATTTATAGCTTCAATCTGAGTATGCCAGGAGAGACGGTGGTCCACGATGACTCCAAGGTATTTAGTAAATTTTACACCTACTATTTCTTCGCACCCACATTGCGCGGTATTAGAGAAGTCACAGGAATGAATCCTCAACGAGAAGTTTGGGGGGGGGGGGGGTAGTGTACGCTTATTAATAGCAAAGCAGATGTATTTCGTTTTGGCAACGTTTAGCGTAAGAAGGGCAGATTTGAGCCAGAATGCAACTTTGTGGAAACCATTCTCAGCAGCCTCGAAAACAGAGCTCCAGGATGTACCATTAAATACAATGGCAGTGTCATCCGCATATGAGAGATACTTGCCCTCCTAGATATTAGTTAATTCATTAAGGTATATTAAGAATAACGTAGGGCCTAAAACGCCATAGTCTATCTTACACCTTGGCCACGGGAACCGGCGGCGCGACCGACGGCGCGGCGGGCGGCGCGGCAATTCGCGCGGCGGGCGGCGCGGCAATTCGCGCGGCGGGCGGCGCGGCAATTCGCGCGGCGCGGCAAGCACGCCACGGGCAGTTGCGTTCGCCGCCGCGACCAGTGTAGACGAGGAGACGAGATGGCTTTATCAAAGTTAGCTCGACGTTGTTTGGAGAGTAGCAGCTTTTTTGCTCAAGATTTAATGTTTGGCAGATATAGTGGAGTACACGAATTAAATAGAAATCGTGTTACAGACGGAGAATTCCACCAAAAATATGAAAAATATAGGCAGCACCCAGAATTTTTTTTCCAATACACCAGAATGAGCGTCGAAACATTCGATTATATACTTGGGAGCATTCAATCAGAACTGGAGAAAAAGATGAATTCAAGCAGGGTTTTAAGTGCTGCAGAAAAATTGTTTTTGACGTTAAGGTATTTATTTGTGCGTATATCTATACATATACTGATTCAGTATAGAGCATATCAAGCTTGCATACAAAGGTACAAACGCGCGCTCTTAATCAATGTTATAGATTTGCCATAGAATAAGAAAAAACCATTTTAGTGTCAAGTTTGACGTGCTCTTTACAGTACTAACCCACTTTACTAGAAAAAAAAACAAACGAAAACAATTTAAAAAATTATTTATTTTAAACTTTTAATTGTAATAACAACTTTTCTCAATTTTAATCAGCCTTTTGTAATCACAGTCAAATTTTTATTTACCCTGAAAATCATTCCAATTTACTTCCCCTTTAATCAGCTAACCTCTTACGATCACTATAATTATCTTAATTAAAATTGAATAATAAATCTAATAACAATCAGTCTTCTCAATGATTAAAATTGAATTTTAACAATATTATTATCTACTCATTATTGAAATTATTGTTCAGCTGGTTTGGTTGAGTAGAATATCCATATCTCCCATAAGGTTCGCCATACATAGTCACAGTAATTTCGTCTAAAAGAGCTTGATTAATTTTATTCCTAAGCCTAATTTTCTGCATAGGGGGTAATTTTTCCATCTCAGGTAGAATGCTCATCAAAAAGTGATAATCTTCAGATTTTTTTTCCTGTCTTTCACTGCCATGTTGTTTAGCAGATTCTTTTTCTAAAATTTTTAATTTCTTTTTCTCAATATCTAAGTATTCGGCTCGAATGTCTCTTACACTTTGTCTTTTTCTAGTAGAATCTTGACCACTAGATGTTGAGGGTTCAATTGGTGAAGATGTAAGCGCAGGAGAAAGTGGTGTTGCTGGTGAAGATACCCCACTGAAATCGTCCACGTATATGTCGTCATTTTCATTGACTGTAGGAGCATTTTCATCTAAATTTGATTCGGACGCAAGAGGCATGTACTCATCTTTCAGAAACCCTAAAAGTGTGAAGTACTTCCACGACGGTTCATAATTTGAAGTTGAGGATCCAGATCGGGGCTTAGGAATTCTTTTCAACTCTTTACTGTATGTGTCTCTTAAGTTCTTCCACTTCTTCTTAAGATCGTTGACTGAAAATTAAATTGTTACCTAATTTTACTTATTTATTTAGTTAAGGACGTTCACATGATCATCATGTTACACTTAGTTTAATTATTATCCATAAATTACGTCACACGTTAAGGGGTTACTAAATTTCGTAACGTAAGATGTCGAAAAATAAAGCGAAACTAATTTCGGAAATACTGTTTTAATTTAATAATTTCAGATGTAAATTTTCAAAATATGTGACATAATTTATGGATATCCCCTATAGCTGACTGTATAGTGTATATACTTATAGAAAATATTTTTGTTTCAGGTTTCTCTCAGTTGGGATGACTTTTAAATCTCTGGCTCATTCATACTCTCTAGGCCGAAGTACCGTTGCTAAAACGATTTATCAAACTTTAAAGGCAATATGGAATAAATTCGTCAATCAGCATATGTCACCAAATCTGACCAGTGAAGATTTAACGAGAATTTCTGATAACTTTTTCTTAAGATGGCAGTTTCCTAACTGTATAGGAGCCATTGATGGGAAACATTTTCGAATACAAAAGCCCCCACGAAGCGGAAGCCAATATTATAACTATAAACATTTTTTTTCATTGGTCTTACAAGCAGTTTCCGACGCTGATTACAAATTTTCTGTAATTGAGATCGGTGGAAGGGGAAGACAAAGTGACGGAGGCACGTTCCATTTTTCTAAACTTAACGAGTTGTTTACTAACAATCGATTTAATTTACCACCTGGTTGCCTGGATCAAATATATTATGCCCACACGTCCTGGTTGGTGACGAAGCCTACCCACTGAAACCTTATCTTATGCGACCCTTCCCATCCAGCAATTTAGATCATTCGAAACGAATTTTTAACAAAAGGTTATCAAGAGCCAGAGTGACAATTGAGTGTGCTTATGGTATTATGACGAATAAATGGCGCATTTTCCTCAAAGCAATCGAGACTGACACAAAACATGCAAAACTTATAATTAAGGTTGGATGTCTGCTACATAATATTGTAAGAGAAAGAGATGGAAATTCTGATCCCGATTTTCGGCGACACATGAGATCGAGAACTAGGTCTAGGAGGATTATAACGTCACGGCGTAATAATAGAGCTTCATTGCAAGCCATAGATATAAGAAATAATTTCAAAGACTACTTTGTAAACTATTGATAAATATTTATTGGTACCTGTTAATAAATTAAATTAAAAATCTAAAAACCCCTTACTCAAAAAAAAACCTCTAAAAAAGTAGAAGTCGTTTTTGCGTCGGGGAATAAAAATAAATACTCACCATCAGAATCTAGAAATTGCTGTTTTATTTCTTCCCACAACTTTTTCACAACATTTTTAAACTTATGTTGCGGGTGGCTAGACTTCCAAATAGCTGGTCTAGCTAGAATTTCTGCAATAAAAGCTTCCGTCTCCATTTTCGCGAAAAAAAAACAAACTATTTTAAATTAAGTTCGCTCCGGCAGTAGTCGCCGCGTCTGCCGCTCGACTCCGTGGCCTGCGCCGTAATAACTCATACATTTGTTTCGATCGCTAGTCGTGCCGCGCGATTCGCTCGGGGAAATTCCCCGGTCGTCTCGCTGGTCGCCGCTGCGCGTGGCATGCCCAGTACATTTCCATACATTTGATTCATTCGCAAGACGCGCCGCCGGTCGCGCCGCGCGAATTTTCGCTATAGCGAATTGTCCGTGGCCAGCACGTTAGTGTACGAGCTAGTGAAACTGTAAATTTTACGCTCTGGATACGGTTATTTAGGTAATCAGTTAAAAGTTTTAGTGGCATACCCTTAATACCTATAGACTCCATCTTTTTTACTAGGATGGGGACAGAAACAGTGTCGAAAGGTTTTTCAGACCCAAGACCACGGCCAGACATTTTTCTCCACGGTCCAAGTACCGAGTTATCAAGGTGGACAATCCTGAGATGGCGTCTTCTGTGGATTTTGCTTTTCTGAATCCGAACTGTTAACTGGATAGAATATTATTTTTTTTTGGTATATAATTAGGCGTAAGTTTATTAGCCTTTCAATAACTTTTGAGATAACTGACAAGACTGATATAGGTCGGTAGTTATTGATATCTCTTTTATCACCACTCTTAAAGACGGGTGTAACAATCGATTTCTTAAGCAAGTACGGGAATATGCCTGTTCTGAAGCAGAGGTTGGCAAGATGGCTGATTATGGGAACAACGAGGGGTTTAACCATTTTTATGAATTTAGTCTGGATACCGTCCCAACCCGGAGCACTGTCGGTTTTTAAGCTCGATATCACAGTGTCGACTTCCCATGGGTCAGTCTCTAGAAGTACGAAAGAAGATAAATGTGTTTTTGTAGTACATTGTAGGCCACCAACTGGCTGCGTACATCCACTAAGAATGCCCTATGCGAGTTGCTTGCCGACAGTAGCGAAAAAAATATTAGCCCTGTTAACTGGTTCTGAAGTATTACTTCGAGTATAGAGTAATTCACAGCTTCCAATTTTGGATGTGTTAAGATGCGTTATTTGTTTGATAGATTTCCATAGTGCTTTAGAGTTTTTAATATTAGTGCTTAATAGTTCAGATTCGTATTTACGTTGTAATTTTTTAATTAATTTATTGCAATAGTTACGGTATCTAGTGAATGTTATGTTTAATATTAAACTATACGGATCCGATCTTAATTTTAGTTGCATTCTGTTTCTGTTCCTGATGCAGCGTAACAGACCACTGGTGATCCACGGCTTAATAATACGTTGTTTGCAAGGTATTCTCTGTACCGTAACGCTCTCATTTAGAGATTTTTTAAGTTTATCAATCAAGTTTTCGATCACAAAGTTAGGGTCGTCACTTAATAATAAGTTAGATAGATTTTTGTTTATAAGCTTTTCAGCAGCTGACTCAAGGTCTATTTATTTGATTATATTATCTCATGTGCATTGCAATGATAGCTCCCAAATGTCTAGAAATTGCAAAGATAAGTTATATGAAATCAGACTGATAGTTGATATACTCAATAAAAAATTAAAAAGAGGTTTATCATGGTAATCGCGATCTGAGTGTAGATGAGTCAAAGATTAAATTTAAAGGCAGGTCTGTCTTGAAACAATATCTACCTATGAAGCCCATAGCTAGATATGCAAAAGGGGGGTATAAGATGTGATGTCTTGCTGACCCAAGGGGCTCATAAAGAAATTTAAAATTTACCGAGGGAAAGACGAAGAACTAAACTCAAAATTTACTGGCTATGGTGTGGGAGAATAAGTTTTCTCGTGTGTTGCTTTGCAGGAGAAACTGAAAACTGTAATCATCGATGTTCAAATTTAGACATTTCACTGGATGTTTTATAGCTATTTATAAATATACTCAACTTATCTATGGCCATAAACAAATATTTTTAATTGAGATGTGTTATTACACGGTTGACAATTTCTTGAATGATAAAGTTTTTGACATCCACATTTTCTAATTTCGGTTCAATATTAATATATATTTCTTTTGCTCTTTCTTTGATATTTACATACTGAACTTTTGAAATGTTTTTTTAAATTTTTGATTGTAAATTTTATAACTACCTATATACATATGTATGTCTTACCATAGACAAAACATAGCGCACTGTATTTACCTTTATGATCTGTATTTTTGTACCGTTGTGGTATTTAATGTGCAGTTGTAAGATAAATGAAATCTGACTCAACAGTTAACCATTTCAAATTCTCCATCTCGATCACAATATACATCTCCATCACCAAACAAATAAAGAAGGTGCAAACACAAAGTACAGACACAGAACAACAGCAGAAGAAAGAAGAATAATATTTTTATATAAAATTATGTGGGTATCGTATACACGGCACGGAAACTATTCACATCTAATTAGTGCAACTGGTAGCTATCAACTGGGGACGGAACAAAGATGCAATAACGAAATGTCCAGCTGTTCAAAAAATGTGTTAAGTCGGTTTTTAAGGATTTTAAAGAGTGATTTCAAGAAGAAATGGACAGCCCGTGGTTATAAGGATGAACGGTTCTTAAAATACAATGATGAATGGCTCAGTTCTTCGATCGAACTGCGTTACTGGTCTGCAGAATCTTCACAAAAACCAGGCCGACCACCAAAACATTCAAAGAATTAAGTGACCGCAGTAAGCGTTGAAAGACAAAATAACTACGGGAACAAGTGCCTGTCGAGGAGCTGACGTATGCAGCTGGTGTTAGTCAGAAAATAGTGATGCGTCAAAATTAATAGAAGAAATGACTTCCACGCCAACCAGAGCTACAAAATTTTACAAAGTTAATATATATATCTCTCTTATTAAGTCGTAAAAAAAAACCGAAAAGCCGAAACTAAATGTTACCCCAATGAGCGATCGATTCGAGTGACTGAAACATTCTCTTAGATTGAATTACAAGCTTTACTTGACCATACTGCATTAAGTCTCTGTAAATACTTAGAAGAGGTTATAGAAACTTGTTCACAGGAAGAGAAGCAGAAAATGGTTTTAGTATTAAAATGGGGTTGCGATGGGGCGCAAAGGTCGCAATGTAAAACAAAGATTCGAAAACAATACCGACAGTGAGGCAAATATTTTTCAAAGCTCACTTATGCCTTTAAGATTAATTACAATGATTTATGGAGAACAAAAGAAAATCATATGGCAGAACGCAGTCCCTTCCTCTGTCGGATTCTGCCGACACATACGCATACGCTTTATTAATGAATCAACTAATGTAACTAAAAATGAAATAGCGTACATAAAACATCAGGCTGTTAATTTAAGAGCAACAGAATACCATGATGCTAACTATGGTTGACGGAAAAGTGTGCAATGCTGCATGGAACTGATCCGGCATCCAATATGTGATGTTATATTTGCGGACTGACTTCCAAAGATTTTAACAAATTAATTGTGGCCGAGGAACTCAATGAGAAAGCACTGAAGTTGGGGCTTTTGATTCTTCATGCTAGAATTCAATCTTTTTTAATCGTTATTGCATTTAGCTTATAAATTACCAATAAAAAAGTGGCAAGCCCGTACAGCCGAAGACAAAAAAATTGTTAAAGAAACAAAAAAAAAATGCAAACTACCTTTAAAGAAGAAATGGGTCGCCTCGTAGACAAATTCCTAAGTCAGGATTTGGAAACATCAATGACGGCAATACGTCCAGGAGATTTTTTGGGTTAGTAGTCGATTCGCACGAAAATTATTCGCACGATCGTGCGAATCGTCCCCTTTCAATAAAAATATTTTTTTAGTAGGCGATTCGCACGGAAGTATTTAAATTGCGTGCGAATCGACCCCTTCAAGAATTAGTAGTATGCGATTCGCACACTTAACAAAATGTGCGAATAATAAATCTAAGTACAGTCATGTACAATATTCTAGAATATTAATATTAAAATTCAATAATTCTCTATTCGCATCGCAGTCAGGCACAAAATACTAGTTAAGAGGTAAGATGAAAAGTTTTGTCAGTATTTAATATGAAAACTTATAATATGAACACCATAAATGAGAGATTTAATAAATTGCCGGTGTATTTTTATACAAATAATACTAACTGTTAAAGATAACAAAGAAACTAATAACAAGAAACGCCCTTAAGTACTCACAATAGCAGATCCCAAAAATAATGAAGAAATATTTTTTATTAGCTCCAGGGGATTAATTTTTATTGCGGCTTGCCGAGTAGCCCTTTGTTTTGTATTTTACTTACCACAAATATTGCCGGTACATGGCGCTTGAGCACTTGCACAAAGAAGTAGTTAAGCAATAAATCAGTAGTGGTAGGATTTGCCAAAAATATATTTTATCTTTCTGCGTATTTTAATCCTTTTAGAGTAGATAATAAATAAACCCAAGTCAAAACAATAGTACCTATATTTAATCCTACCCCGTAAAAAGCACCGGCATTTGCCTTATACCGAATCTACAGATAACCATAATACTTACGTACAGATGCCCCATCCCATACAAAGAAACGGGACCATCGTTTATTAATCAGGTATAATATAAACAGGGTATTCGCAATTATTTATTATTTAAATGTTCTATAGTTCAAATGTGTTACGATAACTTTGATACAGTGTATAAGATCTAGACGCCTTCATAAGCTGGAGCACAATAGAAAATCAGTTCTGACTCTGAGCCAACCGGGCAACCCTACCTCACTAAGTTGTTGTAGTTGTAAGGTTACGGTTGTACCTATGAACCATTCATTTCATGAGATTGTTTCCGTCGATTTCTTCCCTGTTTTGGTGACAGCGCCATCTATTGGTAGAACCTAGAGCCACAGATTTTGAGAGATCATAGAAATTGGAATTATGGACCCATTATTAGATTTTTCGTACAAGAGAGACTTTTTTAACAATTACATACAATATCCATATCATTTCTTTTACAATTGATATACGCACTATAAAATACAATCGATACAAGTAACGCCATCTATTAGAATTAATTAGAACAAAATATCGATTGTTCGCGTTGGGACCCCGTGCCGAAACTAAGATTATTATTCTGTTTTCGCATTTCACACTGTTCTGAAGTGCGGTCTGTGCTGTACCTACTGCATATTTTTACAGTTACAGTTTAGTGATTTGTTCAGTGATAGTGGATAGCACCATATCCACCGACGACATTGCACATGAGCTTCGCGATATCTTAGGAGATTCCGATGCGTAAGTAATTTAATTTACTATCTACTTATTAATTATGTATTAGTTATTTAGCACACTTAAGTAGACTTATTTAGGGTATTTTATTAGGTTTTCTATTTCAAAATGTATTCCAGCTATAAAATTTACAACGTTTAGCTGGTTCAGCTAACAGAATGAACAAATAGATTCAATGTCTTTAAATACCTTTATGTATAGGGGTGAAGAGGTTTATAATACTTCATCTTCTTCTTCTTATAAATAGCATTACTATATGAAAAATTATTACTCACAATTCTGTTATTTTAAGAAACATAGCCTACTAAATAAAACTAAAAACAATATTATTTTTATCAGAAGTTTTAGTGAAGACATTTATTTCTTCCAGATGACTTTGGCATCAACATCATTTGATTTTGAAAAAAAGGCCAATTCGAATTTATTCAATCAGAGAGGGGCCAAGTAATCTTACTGAGGCACGGTTATAAGCATAACCAACATCGGAAAAATAAAAATGGCATTACAGTGTGGCGATGCGTTAATAGAAAACAATGTAAAGCATTTTTAACAACAAATAGTCAACATGAGATTGTCAAAGAAGATCATCATTTATGTAAACCTAATCATATAGATAATGAGGTCAAGCGTCATATAGACACATGCATTAAACGTGCACAGAATGAAACTACGAGCATGCCTCAGATTTATTCTGATGCGGTAATAAAACTTAAAGATGCTGGATACGATTTAGTCCAGAATATTCCTGACTACAAAAATTTGAAAAGAAGGCTATATCTACATAGAAACAAGGCACTGAAAGTTAGTAAAATAGTAGTTCGTAAAGCTAAAGATATGACTATCCCTCCGTGTTTCGAAGAATTGGTCTTTGCAGATTATAAATGTAAGCAAACCAGACTTATACTCTTCGCAAACAAGGAAGTTTTGCCATTTTTAAATAATGCTGAGACCGTTTTTTGTGATGGGACTTTCAAGAGCTGTGTACCACCATTTTTACAGCTGTATACTTTACACATCGATGTTGGCAGTACTTCAACACACACTAACATTTTACCCGCCATTTATGCATTACTTCCTAATAAAAAAGAAAAAACATATGAACTATTTTTTAGGCTCATAAAAAGTCGTATACCTCAATTTGCCCCTACTGTAATTACCATGGATTTTGAGAAAAGTGCAATGTTAGCAATTCAAACAGTATTTGGTCCTCACACCAGGATACAGGGCTGCTTATTTCACTTTAAAAGATGTATTTATAGAAAATTAAAACAGTTAGGGATGAATAAATTCTTGATTTATAAAATACACGCATTACGATGTATAGCTCTCGCATATCTTCCTCAAGAATACCGATCAGATGGTTGGCTGTACATTGAAGCAGAAAATGAAAATGAACCAAAATTAACACAATTCAACAATTATTTTGTTAATACATGGCTAAAAGAGAGTGCCTACTATTCCGACAAGTGGACATTTTTTGATGTCATTCACAAAACTAATAATGCAATAGAAGCTTGGAACGCCCGATTTAATAAAATGGTAAAACCTAAACCGAATATTGTGATGCTCTTGAAGGTTCTGCAAAAAGATTCTCAACATTATTTAACAATGTTTCATAGAAACCATTACATCTCAGTAAAGTCATGTGAACGAATAAGACTGCAGAAAAGAATTGAAGACATTGTTAATCAATTCCTTCATGGTCACATAGATCTCCAACTTTGTATAGAAAAATTAAGCCATTAGGTCATGACTAAAAAAAAGACTGAAACTGATTATTCTTTATAAGAACTTTAAAAAAAAACAGTTTTAAAATGCTACATAAATAAATAATAATGTTACATTTTTAAGAACTTTGTACCTATTAATACTACAGATTACTCTGTTTAACAAACTGTGATTTTGTGATTGTTTTAACTTCCAGTGATGCCAATGCTCCTATCATCGTAAAATTTTTGTGTTAAGAAATATTTATAATATTGTTGATTAGTTAAGTGTTACATTTTTAAGAACTTTGTACCTATTAATACAACAGATGACTCTGTTTAACTGTGATTTTGTGATTGTTTTAACTTTCAGTGATGATAATGCTCCTATCATCGTAAAATTTTTGTGTTAAGAAATATTTATATTATTATTGATTAGTTGATTGTTATTTTTTACCTATTAGAGCAAAATATTGTTGTTATAGTAACTGTGATTTTGTGACTGTTATTTTATTACATTTACTATAATACTCCAAAATTTTACTAGTTAATACTTAATAGAGAAAAATATTTTGTTTTTGTTTATTTAATTGCCACATTTAAAACCATACCTTAGCTAATTAAAACGATTTTTATATTGTTATTACGAATATTTAAAAAGATTTATATATTTATAGTTTCGTTATATTTTTCGTTGTTTTTAAAATTAGCTTTTAGACCATTATAACGTTAATTATTTAATTTTGACTTACCTTTTTTAAACAACATTATTTTTAACAAGACTCAGGGGTTCATAAAAAGTTGATTTCGGTAAAAACTCTAATAAGTAGTAATTTGTGATGATTTAAGGTAAATGCAAGTGTACGGAAAAAGAGTACTTACTTGTAAAAATGCAAAACCAAATATTTGATTATAAATCGTACCTACTAACTGTGATTTTATTTGTAATTATGGTTATAATTATGGTTTTAAGTTATTTAAACTGTGAATGATGTAAAATCACTTTCTGATAGATACAAAGTAAAATATAAAAACTTGATTTCCTTAAAAATCGTTTTATTTGTGTCCTGTATTAAAAGAAAGCATTTTGTACGTGATAGTACTTTTTTCTTGAAACTTTTCGATAAAGTATAGGTGTGTGCGAATCGCATACTACTTATTCTTGAAGGGGTCGATTCGCACGCAATTTAAATACTTCCGTGCGAATCGCCTACTAAAAAAATATTTTTATTGAAAGGGGACGATTCGCACGATCGTGCGAATAATTTTCGTGCGAATCGACTACTAACCCGATTTTTTGCAGACCGATTAACCGATTTAAGGTATAAATATATATATATATATATATATATATATATATATTAATATTAGAAGTGATTTCGGGCGGGAACAGCATTGATGTTGGTCAATTTGGAACTTTTGCACATGAAACCGCTAAAATGTACACAAATTGGTACGGATGGCATCCTATGTCACCAACTATCAACCTATCGGTCTAGACCAGTGTTTTTCAACCTTTTTCATGCCGCGGCCTTTTAGTATGAATAAAAATTTTCGCGACCCCCCTACACATTTTTACCCGCTTTTTTTTTCATGTTTATTTTAGTTGTTACAAATATTTAATCCAACATATTTATTACTTTTCGTAATTAGGGTTCAGATCAATACATATTGGATACAATAAGAGGGAATACGAGCGTTACGGGGGTGACGCTGGCTGTGCAGCAACGCCACAGGTGATCGCGACTCGCTTGCTCTGCGACTGTTTGTCGAACGCCAGCCATTGTGTTTACGTCTTTAACTGAAGTGATTTTTAATTATTGAAAATGAAAAAAAATCTGAAACCACCGACAGAACCACCAACTTCTAGCAGGAGTAATGAAACTACAATAAAGCAAAAAAAATATGACGACATTTGAAATTCGGATTTACTATGATTGGAAATAAATAAAAGAACAAAAAATAAAAGTTAGTCTCCCTGATTTGATGAATCTACGAATATTGCGGATTGTGTGCACTGTCTAGCTTTCGTGAGTTTTGAATCCAATGAAAATTTAATGGAAGAAATACTATTTTGTATATCGCTTCCCATGAATAGTAAAAGTCAGTGCTTGTATAAAATGTTTCCAGAAGCTACGCGAAATATGAATATCTATTGGGAAAAGAAATGTATCTCTATTGGTAGTGACGGCGTAAAGGACATGACTGATGCAAACAGTGGTATTATTGTTAGACTGAAGAACAGATGCGAAACACCTTTTGACGCATAGCTTTCTCCATCGCCAAGCTCTTGTGGCCAAAAGCTTGCCTCAGAAATACAGTCAAGTTCTAAATATAATTATAAAAATGGTAAATTCTATTAAAGAAAAAATGTTTCAGACACGTCTGTTTCGAAAAATTTATGAAGATATGGGAGCACTCCACCGAAATTTACCTTATGTCGAGAGACAAAGAGAAAATTTTTAATATATTTGCAGAAGGCCTAATTATAATACTCCAAATTCATTTGCGACCCTGTGACTAGCACTCCCAATCTTTTGCAACTTCCCAATAGAAGCTTCGCGACCCCCCTAAGGAGGCTTCGCGACCCCCCAGGGGGTCGCGACCCACAGGTTGAAAAACACTGGTCTAGACTATCGGAAGAGGCAGCTGAAGCCCGTAACAAGCTCATACGGCATATATACATATCTGATCGGATATGTCTAATGGTGAATTGGAACAGGAAGCCTCACTATTCCAATCATCAGCAGCCTCACTACCACCAGAACAACCATCTACTTCGACGTGTTCTCTGCCATATCAAGAAAGGGCTCATAAGAACCACCCAATGCCAAGCCGAGTATCAAGAAAACAGACCAGCAGTCGTAGGCGTATATGGAAAGAAACTAACTTTGTGGACAAAAAACACTACTACTCCAGACATCCCCCTTCAAAGTTAAGAATGCCCATGGATTATTTTGAAGATTACTACGATGACGATTTTTTGCATGGGGCAGGGACGATAAAGGGTGAAGCAGAGAAAAACCTACCAAGTTTTTCTCTGCATCACCCTAAGGTTGACTGGTAGAGAATGCCTCTGGCATTAAGTCCGCCTTGTACATCGTTGTGCTAAAGGTTTAAATAAAATAAATAAAAATAATGGCGAACAGGATTGCGGATCGTCATCATTTGAAGGAGGACAGGCAATTGAATAGGAGAGATATACCAGCGTACTCTGGATGATAAGATTGCTTTGCTTTAGTCAAATGGAGAGATTCTAAATGTATACTAATGGCTTCAAATTGCACAATCTCATTCAAATAGTTAAACGATTCGATAAGGCTAAAAAAAGTATATCGGTGTTTATGCTCCAAACGTAGTAACTGATTATAATAATTACATAAGAGGTGTCGATGGGTTCAATAAGTCTATGGAGTATTACAGGACTTTCTTGAAAAGACAAAAATGGACATTAAAAGTGATCGTTCATTTTCTGGATTTAGCTGTTGGAGAGTGTACAGCTGCGACTCTGACGGAGTTCCAGCTACTAAAATAGAGCTGGATATTTTGGAATTTTGCTACCAAATATCTGAAACCCTCATAGGTTCACCTGAAAACATATTATGAGAGCCATCGCCTCTGTCTCCAGAGAGAGAACCCGCTGGTGGGATGAGACGCTTTCAGCCGGCCAACACTTGGTAAGAGGTACGACGGCACATTTGCCTAGGGCGGATAAGTTAAAGTCTCCAAGAATCTATCGTTTCGAGTCGTCCTTACGTACCTACTAAGACAGATGGCGGAAATGTGATGTGTATCTTTGTTGCACAAGTGATAAAGACTGCTTTTACCTGTATCACAAGCCGTAGGTAGTTTTTTTATCTGGAATTAATATCTAAACTTATGCAAGTTTTTTACTGATCTCTATTTTGATATTGATATTATATTATTATTTGATATTTATATTATCTTGAACATGTCAAACGCTGTTCGGCCGAAGGCTGTTAACGACTTCAATATGAACTCCCCGTTGTAAGCTCGTCATGCTCCCATTGTGTGTTAATGCTTGCGGTGGCGTTGTGGGTCGGTTCGTTTCCTTCCCTCTAATATGGCGAGGGATGCGATGGCTGGCCCTCGCGTCATACTCGTGAACGGGTGCTGCTTGCGGTAACTGGTCGAACTGCTGTTGGGGGTACTCATAATATTTTATTTTTTCATACAGTCATCGCCTCTGGTAGACTTCGTGTGACTTGTTAATTTTGTAAATGTACGCGGATGTACCCACCGTTTTCTCATCTAGCAAGAGGTTATTCTAATTGCTTGAGTGAAATTTAATGTTATTGTTTATTATCTCACAATATTTTGATTCATTAGATGACAACGGTTCTGTGCGTGCATTAGTCTACATAACGCCCATCAAAATGTAAGAAAATACATGATATAAAAAAAAGAACAAAAACGAAAACAAAAGGCAAAAGAAGACAAAAAAGCAAGCCCGGAGTTTCTTTGTGGCTTTCTTCTCCGGGTCGTCTACCTAGGTAGCTAGAGAAAGCCGCAGCTTAGGTAGGGGAGGCTCCTCAGCGGCGAGGATCGCTTTGGCCCCTTAACGCGTCATCGGTGAGACCGTGCAACTGATCACACCCTCTCTTAGAATTCTGTCCTTTTGCTTCAGCGGCCCCTTGAGCTGTGGCCCGAACCCCAAAAGGGTGGCCTCGGGTATTAGTCGTTTAATTTAAGCTACTGGTTAAGAGCCTTCTGCGCTAGCAAAATGCTCATTGCCTTCAATTCTTTAATTTTAATAGTGTACAACTAAAGGAACATGCAAAAAATCGTCCCAACCCACCAACAGATTTCAAACGTATCTCATTTAATACATCATTTTTTATTATGACGACATCACCGTAAGTCATGGGGATAACGTGCAAAAAAAAAATCTTGTTCACTTTTTTCGGTACAGTTAATTGTAAAAAAATGTTCAGGAACACTATTTAACTATAAAAAAAACTATTGATAGAGAACAGCCGTGAGTCGCACAGAAAAAAAACGGTCTTATCTCGCTACACCCTCCCCCCTTGCTCTGCTAACAACCTGTGCGCGCGCACCTCAGTCGTGACCTGTACGTTCCGCTGTGTTCACGTTGTTTATCTGTGCGATATCGGCTTGTTTGCGACTATTACTGACCCCTGCTTGTTTATTGGACCTTTTGATTGCTTTTCGATTACCGTGGCACGTTTATTGGACTGTGATTTTTACAACTATGGAGACAGGACGGCGATGTGTGATGTGCCCTAGATCAATTTTAAGACAGAGGCGACACTTGTTACAAGATACTTTGCGTCAAAGTAGTCCTGAGTTGGTGGCCTCCATTTCGCAAAATTGATTGACACAAGTAAGTCATTATAAAACAAAATATAATATATCGATAACTATTAGATACTTATAATAAGTAAGCAGAATTAGAATATAATATAAGGAGGGCATTTTTACGATGCTGTTTTGTTACATTTTTTAAGTACTTCGATATTATATAAAACACTTAATATAATAACACTGTTCTACGATCCACAGCAAACAGTGTTGTTTAAGAAGTTTAGGTATAGTGTTTGCGTTAAGAACTTGAGTCGTCGGGCCATAAATGATTGTTACTATTCTGTCTCGCTCGCATTCATAGATGCCAAACACGTAGGTAGCGGAGACACAAAAGTATGCTCATTATTATTGCTACTAACAATTACCGCTCGTCAACTTGGTTCAAAACATGAGGGCTAAAGTCATTTCAATAGTCACGGGGAAATAATGTTTAGCTTTTCAGTTGGAGAGTATAGATGAGGAGCTGGCGAACAGAACCGGACTTGTCCACTACTATTCAAAAGATGTTTTTTTTTCGAATCGTGATGTCTTGACCTAGTTTCGTCGATCCCTGTTAATATTTTCAACCAAAACCGGCTAGAAGTAGGCTAAAAAAGGCTTAAAAAACTAAATTTTCATACAAAACCGGACTAGTCCAATATCCAACACAAAGATTTTAAAAAAATATATTTTTTCATTCTAAAGCGAACTTGTCCTGTAATGTATTTATTTCATCAACACATTTTCAATCAAAACAGGAAATGTCTAACAAAAACGAAACACGCAGTAATAAAATGTTGTATTTATTTCACTGGCAACACTGTCATTAATCTGGCAACTAAAATATGATTAAAAAAATAAATCAGCTGTTACTTGTAATCATTGTTGGTGTTTTGTTTCTGTATTTCCAATTTAAGTTAAGTGTTAAAAATGGCCGAGAATGTGACAGTGGAAAGTATTAACGATGGTTGTCGTAAGAGAAAGAAACGAGGACGTACTTCAGAAAACAATAAACATTTAAAGTAAGTACGAAAGAATTACATAACCTACAAATTAGTTAAAATTCGAATTAGTTAGATGAATACTGTATGTTTTAATACCTTGTTTTAGGTACTCTGACAAGGATCCACTTATTTTGGATTTTCAATCGCCGTGTGACCACGCATGCCACCTCTTTAAATGTAAAACTCTAACACTTAACGAAATAATAAGTAACCGTAGAAATTTGTACTCAAATGTTGGCAAAAATGCTCAAGATACGTACTTATCACGCTTTATTGCACCTTACCCTGTCAAAAGAAAGAGAGAAAGACAAAACTCAACCACACCACGACCGAATGAATTTTCTGTTACCTACTACCTACTTCGTGATTCTAAACATGTTGTACGTGTATGTAAGAAGTTTTTTTTAAAGGCACTTGGATTAGGTAAGCATCGGGTTAATTTACTCTCAAAGACATTATTTGAAGGTAAGATTCCTCGTGATGGAAGAGGGGGAGATAGAAAGAGTGGCAATTCGGTGACTAAAAAAGAAAGTGTTCATAAGTTTATTGCTTCATTGCCGGCCAAAGAGTCGCATTACAACAGACAAAAGTCGAAAAGAATCTACTTGTCGTATGAATTAAATATTAGAACGTTATGGAAAGGTTATAATAACTCAGTAAGTGATGAAAATCTCAAAGTAAATGAGACAATGTTTCGGCGGGTATTTGAAAAGGATTTTAACATTGGGTTTTCATCTCCTGCGTCGGATATCTGCAGCACCTGTTTATTGTACAAAAACAAGTTGAAAATAGAAAAGGATCCTAACCAAATTGCTGCTCTAAAAGGAGAATATGCTTTCCATAAGATCAGAGCAAAGGCATTTACTAGCCATATGAAACGAAAACCAGAAAATTCCCTGTCCCTATGTTTTGATCTGCAGCAAGTGCAACCTCTGCCAAAGACCCCTATACAAGAGAGCTTCTATCTGAGGCAAATCAGTTTCTACTCATTGTGTATTACAGACATTGATACGCAACACCCTTATTTTTACGTGTGGACTGAGAATATGGCTAAAAGGGGATCTACAGAAATATCATCAGCGTTATTGAGTCACTTGGACTATCTCGACTTAAATGAGATAGAAGTTTTACGTCTTTTTGCAGATGGATGCGGAGGGCAAAATAAAAATTCCCACGTAATACATACATTAATCTTTTGGCTCAAAAATCATGCGCCTTCTAATCTCGATAAAATTATAGTGACTTTTCCTGTACGAGGGCACAGTTATTTGCCTGCAGATCGAGTCTTTGGCAGGGTTGAGAAAGATTTACGAAAAAAGCCTTTATTACTCAGACCCCAAGAATATCATGAAATTTATGCTAAGCATGGCAAAGTCAAGGTTCTCTCTGAGGATTGGAATTTATTCGACATAAAAGGGCTGGAAACTCATTACAAAAAACTGGAATGTATTCGTGATGCCAAAAGGGTTATAATTAAAAAACGAATAGAAAACCAGGTTGACTCCGAAGTTACTCAAACTCGAAGTCGTGGTCGTGGTCGTGGTTCTAGACGAGGCCGTGGCAGAGGCGCTTGTAATACAACGCCTTCACTAACGCACTTTATGTGCGGTGTTAAAAGTTTAAATAACTATAACAATGACGAAGATACTGTGCCTTATACGAACATTCTTAAGCAGGGAGTAAACCATCCATCACTACTTCGAAGAATGCCTTCAGTAAACGAGATTAAACCTCAAAAGAAGAAAGACGTTGAGCGTATTTTGGTAACGCAGTTTGGTGATGACTGGGCTGAGCATCCAGAAATAGAATGGTATAAAGAGATAATACAGACTGCGTCTAGATCTACAGATACCATTGAGATTGATGAAGAAGGTGAACGTGATGACGTTGACAATTGCGAATGTCTGGAAGTAGATTTAACGGAAGTTGTTATCTGATTTTTTTTTTGGAAAAAAAAATACAATAAACCTTTTAGATCTATAATTTTGTTTTAATTTTAAATTCCTCTTTTATACAAAACCGGATTTGTCCGATACTAACAAAACCGAACTTGTCACACGTTTGCAGTCACAACCGGATAAGTCCACCTTTTTCAAACAAAACCGGTTTAGTCCATTTTTATTTCTTGAATAAGTTCCAGAATATAGAAGTAAATTAAAAATAGGTACCTCATGCAATAATAGAACTAATCCACCGACATATCCTAATGCAATGTAATACTATTAGTCTCCTTCATATACTGATATTAGTTTTTTAGCTACCGTGTAAAATTTATTTTCGTGGACTAATCCGGTTTTGTTCGCCAGCTCCTCAGATACAATTCTACACATAGTAATGAATAGTTAATATTTTTAGATAGTACCTACCCTGCAAAATATAATGTTTTAAACTTACGGGAATAGGTAGCATGTCAAAATGATACTGCACCATGTTACAAACAATAACATTATTTTTGATCTCAAATATTGTTGAAATCAAAAGTGTTTACAAGGTCCAAAAAATATGTCAACCTTTTGATATTTTATTTCATTGAAAGCTTGAAATATTTTATGCCCACTAGTACTTGCCTTAATATTTAAGTTCTTATTTTTAGTAGGTGTCCTGTTGTTTTTTGCCTTCAATTATAACATTTATAACTAAATAACATATTTCCTTTGCAGATATTATTCAATAACGTCATGGCAGTATGTCATAGATGCTGGCAGAGAGCCAACAATGCTATTCGTCAACATCGCCGTGAAGACGTTCCCTTGGTTGTCGAAGGTCCAGAACCAGAGATTTATTCCATTCTAATACCAAAAACTAATACCACTGGTATTTGTTTCAACTCATATGTTTTTTCTATTCCGAACGGGTACCACTTTTTAAATAATTTAATTTAATGTACGAACGATTACCAACAACTTGAATTTGGTACAGTCAGCGCAGTCAAACCTAATCAAAGTAAATTTGTTTTTCAATATTTTTATGTAATCGTAATATAATGCTTAAAACTTTCCAAATTCACTTCACTCCAATATTTTTACAAAGGTTAGCATAGGTAAGAGTAGTTTTAGTGAATCATCTTGCTATTTTTTTTACCTGCGAGAAAGGGTGAGTTTGCTCTATTGTTTCAAAATTCGAAACAACCAATCAGAGTCAAGTGTGACTGGAATGTTGTGCTTTGACTCGGAGAGAAATTTTATCTACATAAATTCCTCAGTACATTTCCGTGCGGTGGCGGTGGCGTATTGGTATCAGAGTGACAGTGATTTTTATTTATTAAGTGAGTATATTAATTTGTTCTTTTGTATAATTTACTTCTCTTTATTAAAATTAGTGTTATTTAAAATACCTATTATTTGATTTTTTTATCATAATCCAATCAAATGTAAAAGTTACATACAATATATAATTTTTTTTTAGATATGTCTGAGGAAGCTGATAATCAGCCCTCAACATCTTCGGGAAAAACAGGAAGCTTGACTTTCATAACAAGAAATGGTGGCTTGGTTTTAATGAGAGCTGGTTACCAGTACACAAAAAAAAGGGAAAATAAAAATGGATGGACCCATTGGAGATGTGTGAATGTTAAAGAGTGCAGTGGATCTTTACAGATAAAGGTATGTTACCAACTTCTTACATAGAGTTTAACTGGCTTATTTATAATGGATTAGTGGAGCTTTATAAGGCCTTTGTAGGAAGCTTGTTAAAAAAATGGTATTCATAATCGTATTTTAGAGGTAAAAACCACTCTTTATTTCTCCATTAAAGTTAATTTGATTTAAAGAAGCCATGACCCTTCTTTAAACGTTCGTTAACAATAAAATGGCCGACATCAATTCTATTCTATTTCTTTAAATGGCAATTAGTACCGATGCCGTTGTCGACAATTCTGCCATTGTCAAAAGTGAATTGGAATAGCAAGAGTAAAAAAAAAACACTAGATAAACAAAAAAAAAGGGAAACAAATGGCCGACATCGATCAGTTGTTTCATGTTTGACGTTCGGTTTACAATGTCAGTCAGTTAGTTTTAAAATACCTACTTTAAAATCCCTACATAGCATTGTGGTTGTTCGCGTATAAAATTGTATTAGCAGAGATTCGATGCATTTTATCTGGATGACGAAGAATTTCGTAAATGGTACAGTTTTTCCAAAGAAACGGCTGCTTTTATAATTAATTTAGTCGGTGGTGTGGTACTTCACCAGAATTACAAGTATTAACGGCAACGGCCTTTGCCGCTTTTTCCCAGATTGCATGATAACAAATTCAACAAATTGTTCAAAAAGACTAGGTAGTTTCTATTTACCATACTATCCCATACTGAGCTGCAAATTGCAAAAAACTTACGATAATTTGAATTTTGCGGGCCACCCTGGAGCATCCACCTTAAAACATGTTTTAACTAATGAAGGTTTATACCTTCGGTAAGCGTTCTATTATGAATAAGACAGTTAGTGTTCCGTCTTTCAATATGTATTTTTATCCGAAAACTATTTTGCTAAAGCTATTTTGTTGTCCTCACAGGATGGCAATATTTCCAATGAGAAAAATCATAGCTGCGAGCCCGATGAATTCAAAAATGTAATGGCAAAAAAGCTGGATGATTTAAGAGATAAAGTGATGAAGTCTGATTTCGCCCCAATACCAAACATATATAACAAATTCAAATCACAATTCTGCGCTACTGAATCAGATTTGGTGAGAAATATCCCATCGTTTGCAAACATCAAATCAAAATTGTATTATGCAAGAAACAACGCAGCTGGTGTAAAAAAAATTAAATGTAAATCAATTGATGAAGTAGAAGTTCCATTACAATTTAGAGATTTTTTGTTTTACGATTATAAAGATGAGTCTTCCAATACCCGAATAATAATCTTGGTCAGTCCAAATCAACTAGAGAAAATTCCGAGCATTAAATTTTTTGAAAGCGACGGAACATTCGATTGCACCCCTGAGCCTTTTGTGAAGTTATATACTATCCACGGAGATCTGGGAAGTGACGAAGATCACACTCGTATAGTTCCTCTTATTTATGTTTTACTTAACAAAAAAACAGAAGAAACATACAAAAAATTATTTGAAATTTTGAAACAAAACATTCCTGGGTGGGAACCCGTAAAATTTTTAACAGATTTTGAACTAGCCGCAATGAACGCCATTACAATTGTTTTTCCGTCAGTGGTGATTAAAGGATGCTACTTTCATTATTCCAAAAATGTATGGAAAAAAGCAAAACAGTTGGATCTGACAAAAGATGCTATCACCCAAAGACATGTAAGACTTTCAGCTTTACTGCCTTTACTTCCTCGTAAATTCATATCAGAAGGATGGTGCTACATAATGGAAGACTGTCCTGATACTGACGCCATTCAAACATTTAATGACTACATGGTGTCACAATGGCTAGAGAACGAGAGTTTTGTAGACATTTGGTGCGTTCATGGTGAACGCCATCGAACCACAAATGCCGTAGAATCTTGGCATAAGAAATTAAACTCGGCTGTGCCAAAGAATGCTAATTTATATCAGCTTCTGAACGTGCTGAAAGAGGACGCAGATTTACAAATAGTGGTTGTTACTCAATATAAATTAAACGCACCCCCCGCAAAACGATGTGCACAGACAACTATTATGAAAAATTCGTGGATCACATACGTAACTGACCAACTCCTCAAAAACAAAATCTCCGTAGGTCACTGCTTAGAAAAATTAAGGGTTTAGCTACTACACACACCGGCACAATTAGGGGAACACAAAAAAAAGGTATTATTTTTTTGCAACTAGTGGGTAATTCGTCAAGTGGTTAAATTTTTTAAGGTATTACCCTCGTATAACATAACATTTTGAGACATTTTGACATTTATCAATAATTTAACAGAAATTATACCCTCTTTAAGTGTTTGTTGACAGTCAGCGCTTTTAAGTGTTTTTGATAAGGATTTTGTTTGTGCACTCAATAGTGGCTCTAGCTTATTTTGTGTTTGTTGTTTGAAGAGTTAACATTGTATTGCATACAAAATGAGTGATTTGCCGGCAACTGAAGTCGCCAGAGCTGTGACAATGATCGAGGAGGGTCACACATACCGTTCAGTGAGTCGAACGTTGGGTGTGTCAGTATCTGTGATCCACCGTAATGTGAAACGGTTCAGACAGACAGGATCTTACGTGCGGAGGCGGGGACAAGGCAGAAAACGTGCAACCAGTGCCGTAGACGAACGTTTTATAAGGGTGCAAACGTTGAGAAACCGTCGTCAAACAGCTGTCCAGACCCGAAATCTTTTGGAAGAAGTCCGTAACGTGCGTGTAAGTGAACGAACAGTAAGAAGAAGGTTAAACGAAGTTGGTTTAAAGTCATATGTACCGGCTAAAGCGCCTAAACTTGAGGTAAGTCATCGAGTTGCAAGATTAGCGTTCGCTCGTCAGCACCAAGATTGGTCCGATGAATGGGGTCGTGTTTTATTCTCTGACGAAAGCCGATTCTGTGTAAATTTCATCGACGGGAGAGAAAGGATGTGGAGGTATCGAGGAGAACGGTACCATCAAGCCAATTTTACCGAAACGGTTTCATATGGTGGAGGGTCCGTTATGGTGTGGGGTGGCATAACTTTAACAGCACGCACCGCTTTGGTCATCATTGATGGCGGTTCTCTGACTGCACACAGATACATCACCGAGATCTTGGAACCCCATGTAATGCCTTTTGCCCCATTTATAGGCCCAGATTTTCTGTTTATGCACGATAACGCACGGCCCCACACTGCTCGCGTGGTTCGCGATTACCTAAATTAAATCGGAATTACTCAAATGGATTGGCCAGCACGATCCCCTGACATGAATCCGATAGAGCATGTCTGGGACATGATTGGACGGAAAGTGAGGGACAGGATTCCACCTCCTAGGAATGTTGAGGAGTTAAAATTGGCGCTAATTGAAGAGTGGGCCAATTTGCCTCAGGAAATCATTGAAAGTGTCATTAGAAGCATGGGCAGACGTATTCAAGCCCTAATTAGAGCTCGCGGAGGCAATACAAGATATTGATTATGTCTTTTCAAAGATAATTAATTTTTAAAAATTGTTCTATAAATTCAAAATGTCTCAAATTTCTTATTTTTTTTATAATTATCTATAAATAAATATTGTTTAACCCTAGTTTCTGTTGTGACTTATTTATATTGAATAAACAAACCCAAATGAAGCGAAAAAAATGCATAAAAAGCTAATAAATTAAAAAAAAACTGTCTTTTTTTTGTGTTCCTCTAATTTTGCCGGTGTGAATTGTTGAAATATAAGAAATTATTTACACGTCATTTAGCTGATTATACTAATAGTTGATTTTCTGTGATATTTTATAATTCTTAGATTATAATTGAATTATTCATATATGACGTTTTTGCAAAAAAAAATTGCTGATTCATTGCTATATAGGTGAAGAATGACTGATTTGATTAAACAAAAAGTTGATTTTCTGTGAAATTTTACATTGTTAGGTAAGGTTAGAATTCATTGCAAAAAAAATTGCTGATTCATTGCTATGTAAGTGATGAATGACTGATTTGATTATACAAAAAGTTGATTTTCTGTGATATTTTATAATTGTTAGATTTAAAGTGAATTTTTCATATTAGATATTATTGCAAAAAAAAAATGCTGATTCATTGCTATGTAGGTGATGAATGACTGATTAGATTATACAAAAAGTTGATTTTCTTGTGATTATTTTACAATTGTTAGATAAAAAGTGCTTTATTTTTGTTAAAAATTTACCTGACATAGTTGTTATGAGATAGGTAGACGTGAATAATTACGTACCTGTCTAATAATAACTATGTCAGATAAATTTCAATATAAATTAAGAGTTAATTTTTTGAGATATTTTGTAATTTTTAGATTGTAAGTAAATTCTTCCTGTTTGATGTTTTTGCAAAAAAAATATTATACAGGTATAGAGAGGAACTAAAATTATATTAAAGTTGATTATTTAAGTGATATTTTATCATTGAACAAGACGTTTGCTAACAAAATTTGATTTTTTTGGAGTTATCTGTTTTTTTTTTCAATTAAAGGTCTTATATTTACATACAAAGCATTTTTACTGACTGTACCTTATATCTTTGAACTTGTTTTGGTATTAGTTTAAACAATGGTATCGGTTCGGAATAGAAAAAAAATATGAGTTGAAACAAATACCAGTGGTATTAGTTTTTGGTATTAGAATGGAATAAATCGAACCAGAGCCCCAAATCGATGCTGACAATCAAGAACCCCTCAATGTTGCAGAAATTCAAGATCGTCTGGACAGTCCAGAGGAAGATACACATGAATTCTATGTTCGTGATTACGTAAGAGCACCAAATACTTCAAATGCCTGTATATATAGGCAATGTAGACATGAAAATCTAAGACGAGTACCTGTGTCAATCAAGCTACATCTAGTTTGCCATTATCGATTATATATTCCACCAAGTTCGCGAATATGCGAAGAACATTTAAATAACAATGAGTTCGAGGAGTTACTGGATAATGTAAACGTTACACATTATTTTAACGCTTCCTTTTTTAGTGACATGTCGAATATGTTAATAGAAGCAATCAATAAAAGATTGAGATTTGATTTTGAATCGTCAAGTGCACTAAAAGACAGTGAACTTCATTTTTGGACTGGAGTTACTTTAGAACAATTTAATACAATTTTAGAAGAAACGCCATCTCTCGCCGTAAGAAGCAGACGTCCGCGCTCAGTTCTCGGCGCTTATTTAACAAAACTAAGAACTGGAGAATCAAACGAGCGACTTGCTACCCTTTTCGGTGTGACACGTCAAGTACTAGAATATCGACTAAAAATAGCGCGACAATGTCTTACTAGTAAATACGTTCCAAGACATCTTGGCCTAGACCATATTTCTAGGGAGGAGCTTCTGAACAGAAACCTATTTTTACCAAAAAATATTTTCGGAAATGAAGAAAATACAAAATTAATTATTATCGCAGATGCAACCTATATGTACATCGAAAAAAGCACGAATTTCTTGTTCCAGAGGAAAAGTTATAGTCTCCACAAGTTCCGTAACTTATTAAAACCATTCATTCTAATTAGCAGCGATGGATACGTCATAGATGTATTGGGCCCATTCCCATGACGAAGAGAATCTGCTGCATTGGTTACTGCACAGAGGGGACGTCTTTATTTTAGACAGGGGATTCAGGGACAGTATTACCGATATTGAATCCCTTGAATATGACGCTTACATGCCACCAACTAAGGATAGGAACGCAACCCAATTATCGACAGCACAAGCAAATGACTCTCGTCCAGTGACTGTATGCAGATGGGTTGTAGAGGCAGTGAATGGGAAATTCAAAAACAGATTCAAACTATAAAAACAGACGTATTTTAACCGAGCATTACCAAATATGTTTGCTGATTTCCGCATAGCAGCATCGTTCATAAACGTACATTATCGTGTCGCTACAGACCACAGGCTTGCGACTGAGTTCCTTCAAATAATCCGAACTCATATGAATGAACCGAACCTCTTGCATAATTATGTCGAAGGCAAAAACCTTAATAGGCAAAGAGTTAACTTTGTGACCATGGATGCCAATATGCCACAGTTTGAAGAGTTTCCTCAGTTGACTGATGATGACATCATATTATTTGCTTTGGGAACCTACCACATTAAACTAGCCAAATCTTATTGTGCAGAACATTTTCGGAACGGAATATATTATATAGAACTATTCCGAGATAACCAACTGCATGACTTGTCAAGATATAACATTCGACAAAGTAATGTATGGCTGATCAGAGGACGCATACAATCTAGACACGTTAGGTCACGCGTTTACTATAGTTACATATTAATAAACCGTAATGAAACTGACAGAAATGCCATTGAGCGGTGGTACTGCACATGCTTAACAGGGGCGCGTACAATAGGAAGTTGTGCGCATATAGTCTCAATTATTTGGTATATGGGGAAAGGTCGTCACACCGAATTTAATCTGCCAGCAGAAATGCTATCTACTATAATGATAGACGAATAGTTATCTAGTTATTAAAACCTGGATAACAGTTGGATGAAAATATGTATGTATATTAATAATAACAAAAACTGTGATAAATACTTACCTAAAATGTTGTTATTTTATCAAAAATATACATACTTATATAATACACATACATGTTTTTGTTATTCATACCTAAAATGTTTAGTTGAATCATTACTTATTGTAATTAATATCTAAAATATAGTTATTTAAAAAAATAAACACCCTTTTTTAAGTAAAATGTTTTTATTTTTTATTTAATAATCCCATCTATTTACGGACAAAAATATGTTATTTGTCTTTTTATGGGACTTCATAATAATATTGAAACTAGTCCCAAGTCTGTTGGTGGGTTGCGACAGCGCCCATACAATTTTTTGCATGGTCCTTTCAAAACAATAGATAAGTAACTTGTTATTTATTTTAGGATTTAAGAAAATATATCTGATAAAACAGACCGCACGGACGGACTAATTATTTTTTTGTATTTCTTATACTGTATTCGACTATGTTTATTTACTGCATTGTGAACTTGACAAGTACAAGTGTATGTTAATACCCAAGTGCTGTATAAATTTCATTATTTCATTTCATTATACTTTTTACTTAGATTGAAATTTTTTTTATTTTATTTTTTATTTTTTTTTATTTTTACTTTATTGGGACATAAAACAGTTACACATTAGGTATAGTTAAATTATTTAAATATAAATTTTAAGAATAGGTAAACGTGTAACCCACACCAATGTCCGCGAATTAATGTTAAAAATAGGTAGTAATAAATGCGTGCATTAATTAAGCAGAGAAGTACCTATGTAGGTACTAGTGAGTAGGTATTAACTATAACGATTTTAGTAGTTCAGTAGCCATTTTTTTGAACTTAAAGTGCGATAGTGCAAAAATGTCCAAATCGTGGAAGTGTGTGTTATACGTTTCCACGATGCGTAGGAGAGGCACCCGTGCGCCAGCGTGAGTTCTGCACCGCGCGGTGTGGAACAGCCGGGGCACGCGTGCCTCTCGACGCATTACAGTTCTAGGTACAATATAACATAAGTTGTTAGTGATGTCAGTGCAAGCAAACTTGTTATTACAAAGACCATGAAGCATCATGACCATCAGTAAACTACGTCTGGACTGTAAGCTCTGAAGTTTATAGCGTTCCAATAAATCTGTGTATGGTATTCTAGACTTAGTGCATCTATAGTGCATAGATCGTAGAAATTTTTTTTGAACAATTTCTAGTTTTTTTATGTAAACGTCAAAAATAGGGCTCCAAATCGGGACTGCGTATTCCAATTGAGAACGTACTAAGGTTTTATATAAAAGTAAAAATGTCGACGGTCTTTTAAAGTCAGATGACGATCTCATTATAAATCCAAACATACGATACGCTTTATTAATGACATTATCTATGTGACAGTCGAAGTGTAATTTTGAGTCGATTAAGACCCCAAGATCTCTAATACGGTCGACTCTTTGTAGACTGATATCACATAGATTATAATCGAATGTTATAATGTTTCTGTTTTTTGTGAAAGTAATTATATTGCATTTGGGTAAGCTGAGCTGAAGTTTATTTTGTAAACAGTATCGAGAAAGTCTATCTAGCTCTTCCTGTAAAAGTAGGCAATCTTGTATGGTTTTGCATGTCTTGTAAATTTTGATATCGTCGGCGTACATTAGAAATTGGGAATGGATGAAACATGTTTTAATGTCATTAACGAATAAAGTATACAATAGTGGCCCAATTATTGTGATACACCAGATGTGACGATAATTGGGTTAGATTGGAAGCCATTAATAACCACCTTTTGTGATCTATTAAATATGTAAGCCATGAACCAACGCAATAGGTTGCCACGGATACCATTATAAGCAATTTTATCTAGTAGCAATTTATGGTCCACCTTGTCGAAAGCCTTCCGAAAATCGGTGTACACAGCGTCAACCTGAATCTGTCCATCCATATTTTTAAATAAATAATCTGTAAAAACCATTAGATTGGTATTAGTTGAACGACGTTTCACAAATCCATGCTGTTCACGAACTATAAGGTTGTGAATCTGTGAGTATAATGCGCCATGTACAAGACTCTCGAAAAGTTTCGACAAGGTGGAGAGTATCGAAACAGGACGATAATTATTTATACTTGATTTGTCACCACTCTGAAACACCGGTGTGATATTAGCCAGTTTCCAAATATCGGGAAAAGTCCCCTCGCGCAAGCATTTATTAAATAAAATATGGAGTGGAAGGACTATGTTATTTGCGATTTTCTTTATAAAGATAGGTGGAATGCCATCAGGACCTGAACCTTTAGTCGAGTCAAGTTTTTTTATCGCGTTATGTATTGTATCGACTGGTAAGTAGATGTCAGAGATACAAGGCGAATTATCTGCATATGCACTAGGTGACTGCCACGTCATGGGGTCTAAGGTCGAGGGTTCATAAACAGAAGTGAAATAGGTTGAAAACATATTACATATATCAGTCGGATTATTAGAATTAAGATTTTCAAGATACATGCTCGCTGGAATCTCCACTCTACCTTTTCGATTAGAAACGTAAGTCCAGAAATGTTTTATACTAAGCGGGATGCTGTCTTCAACCGATTTCATGTATCTTGCGAAACATGTAACACATTCAGGCTTAAAACGTTTACGATGGACTGAAAAACTTTCATAATCCGATGCATTGGAATAAATTTTCCATTTTAGCCAAGCTTTTTCCTTGGTTTTGAAAATGCGAATTAGGGCAGGAGAGAACCACACTGGAAAACGTGATTTTTTTATGCGAGTAAATGGAACATGTGTTTTGATAATACTATAAATTTTATCATAAAATATTTCAACCGCTCGATGAGCTGACGACTCGTATAACAATTGATTCCAGTCTAATTTGCACAGCTCGTTATTAATTAAATCATATTTGGCCTTATAAAAATTATGTTTAGTATATAATTGCCGTTTCATTGGTATAACTTTTGTATCTAGCGACGTTACTACCAAGAAGGCGGGGTGGTAAGTATCAATAGGTAACAGTGGTAGACAAGTTTTGGCCTCGCAGTCAACGTTTGACAGAAACAAGTCAAGTATGCGTCCTAAATTATTCCTTATTGTATTGTATTGAAAAGTATTAGTAAAAGAAATAAAATTGCTGAAAAAACTGCTTATTGTATCTGTCGCTTGTGGAATCACATAGTTTATTCCACTACGGTCCAACCAGTTTAGGCCTGGTAAATTATAATCACCTAATACGAAAACTGCGTCAGTACTAGTGTCGTTAATGAAGTCTTGCAAAATATCTAAGTGTGATGTATACAAGTGGTCCGGTGAATTCGGCGGTAAATAGGCTGCACTAATAAAATGGCGCTTAGAGGGCCGCGACGCGGGCAGCTGCACCAATACGTGTTCAATAGCAGCATGCGAGGCGCGCATCATAACGTTAGAAGGTCGTAACGCTTTCAAAACGGCTATGAGCACACCGCCACCATCTCGTTTTCCCGTAATACTTCGGTCACGGTCACATCTAAACACCAGATACCTATCGTCAACGAATTCACTGTCAGATATGGTGGGTATTAGCCATGTCTCCGTGAGAACTATTACGTCATAAGAAAATGATAAAATATTTATAAATAAGGTGTGGAGCTTAGTACGAAGTCCTCTGCAGTTTTGGTAGTAAATATTTAAATTGTACTTATCCATCGGTAAAAGAAAAAATATAAAATACGTTACCAAAACAAGGCTTAAAGTTCATTACAATTAGAGATCTGAACGAATTAAAATATGAAACAAGTAAATGAGTTTTACAACACATATAGAATGTTATCAATAACGGCAAATAGGAACGATAATATTTTAAGCACGATCTTATAACTATTGTTCTATCTTTGCAAAAGTATAAGTATTTACTATCTGTTCTTAGAAACACTAATATATAATTAAGTTTAACTACACTAACATGGTCTTAAGAAGCAAGACCATGTTAGTGTAGTTAAACTTAATTAACGAAACATAATTAAGAAATTTATAATATTTTAAATTCATTGCGCATTTATTTTGAAGCATGAGGGTCATCGGTAGGTTATTCGTACTAACTTCAATAGTAAAAACGGCGTAAACAACACAGAGTAGACTACGAGTCAGAGAAGTCGCACTTCGGGCTAAACAAGATAACATGTAATTAAAAGTTAGACTGCACTGAAACCAAACTTTGACGCTAATACACATAAATATATCATTCAGGTGCTTTATAGGGTTTAATTTTGCATAAGTCTTCTTCGGTACGGATAGGAAAGGCTGCCTGAGCAACATCAGCGCGAACAAGTATAACACCATTTTTGATCCAGACAAATCGATGCCCGTTTTGTTTCGCGGCTTCTTTAGTTTGACGAAATAATATCTTGTTGTTCAATGTAAGGTGCTCATTTATATAGATCTTATTCGAATTCGTATCCAGCTTCAGCTCATCAGACGTAATTCCTTTTTTGCGACGTGCAGCCGCAATAAAGTTGTCACGTAGAATTTGGCTTGAAAGTTTGACCACTATGTTTTTTGGTCTTGTGGATTTTGGATTCAATTGCGGTACTCGATGAATAGCAATGACGTCACGTGGCAAAAGTGTTTGCTTGATCAAAGTAGCAATATTTTCAAATATCTGGAGCAAGTTTTCACCGCGTTTTTCGGGCAAGTTGCTTATCTCGACATTGCAGTTTCGGGATTTTTGCTCCGCTACTTCCAATTTTTTTTCCAGGATAGCAATTCGTTGGACAACTCCCTTAGGAGAAGAAATATTCTCTTCGAGTTTCGAGATACGCGATGCAAAATTATTCGACTTCTCTTCCAAGTAATCATATTTGTCACTTATAAACTTGATAGTAGACTTTATTCCATCAAATTCGGATAAGAGTATTGAAAATTTTTCATCCTGTTTTGCCAAGCACGTTTCAAACATAGATTCCATATTCGCCTGAAAATCTTTCAGCTCATCACGCAAATTTATATCACTATTGGATGGCACGCCTTTGCGGTAAGTGACGTATGGAGGAGGAGACTCCTTATCTATTAAGGACCCATCGATAGTTGTTTCACCAGATCCAGGTAGATCGTCGACATCACTAATACGGTCAAAAGTGCTGTTTAAAGTTGCCATAACGTTGACGAAGTTAGGAAGTCTCTGTCCAATACACTACTCTGTACGGCAAACGCACCTGCCGATAACACTAATGAGTATAATAGTCACAAACGCACTAATTACGCACACAAAGATATTTTTAAAACAAGTTATACTGATTGAGTATAAGACAGCCGCTCTGCTGTGAGGCGCACGACGTAATGGAAATGAAAGAAATCAAGACTGGGGATTGATTAAGACTGATTTAGTATTTTGGTTAAGTAATTATTTGCCTAGAAAAGCTATACAGGTGATAAGCTTAATATTTAAATGTTGATGTTTGGTTACAATTTGGAAAGAAGTATGTCACTTCTTTTTTAATTGTCGTAAGTTTCGTTAAAGGTTTTGTTATTTGTTACTATCGTTTATTATACCCAATAAATAATATTTTGATTGACTAAAATCCATAAATTTCATCATACGCAAATATCGTAAATGCTGCTTGTGCCTCGTGTCGCCGCCCCATGTCACCTAAAGCCGGGTACACATTGGTGCAATGTAACATGTAATGCAACATGCAATGCAAGAATTTGACGTCCACATTGCTGCAATGTATCATGTAAAGTAACAGAATTCCCATAGTGTAGACGCCTTGCGCGCACGAACCGCGTCTACTACGCGCACGAACAGATTGTTGCAACTCTTGCGCGTAGCGACCCGAAATTTGTCGGTTTTTTCCCCGAACACAAAGAGGCGCGCAGTATGCGCGGAGCGTCAGTGTGGACAGGTTGTGTGGTGTGTACGGCTAGACGCGCGCGAACATGGAACAAGACGACGCTACTGCGGCGGAGGAGGCGGTTACATTTACGTGGAGTGAAGAAAAAGTGCTTCAATTAATTGAAGTGTACAGATCAAAGGAAATTTTGTGGAATCCACAACATGAGAATTTTTATAAAAAACATTTTAAAGAGGATGCATGGATGGAAATTGCTAATTTGATGGAAACAACACAAGAAAAATGTTACAGTAAAATGATTAGTATTTTATCATCCTACCGTCGTGAAAAAGCGAAGGAAAAGAAATCGAAAGGAACAGGAAAAGGTAAATAAATAATAATAATTTACTATTTATTATTTATTCATATACTTTATTCTTAGTACAATCGTAGGTTGGAAACCGCAAAAATGTTTGTGTATTGAAATGTAAATTGGCATAGCCGACTAATATTGAAATTGGCTTTTTTCTCTACAAAATGACAACTTTGACAACAACTACAATATTTTAATGGATTGAAATCACAAATTAATTATTAAATATTATTAATTATTATTAGTCAAGTTTACTTAAAAACAACTATGTTTAAAACTGACTGAATTATGTTTTTTATTTAATTTTTTTCATGATTATTATTTTATTTTTTCAGGTGCCTCGGAGACATACAAAAGTCGATGGTTTGCCTTTGATTCTTTGAAGTTCTTGGACAACCGTAACAAACCGAGAAAGAGAACGAACACGGTAAGTAAAACTGGATTGATTCTTTTACGAACATCTGTCTTGCCAATGAACCTTCCCTTCTTTCATAAAATAATCGGAGAGCTCATCTCTTAACGCATTCAAATGTGCAGGCGATCGTCGAGGAATATTTCTCATAGGTAGTAGTGACCTCATATCTTCATTATTTTGCCTACGTGTGTCTTCATTCGTAACTTCATCTTCAGTGTCATTCATATATGTATTTCTAGAGTGACGTCTCAAATAATTATGTAAAAGGACAATTGCCATAACCACTAGCTCAGCTTTATCAGGCTGTAAAAGCATTGGTTTTCTGAGAACTCTAAAGACAGACGATATGATACCAAATGCATTTTCAACAGTTCTTCTGGCTCTGCTTAGCCTGTAGTTGAATACTCTCTTTGAAGTGCCTTTTGGATGTGCCCCAGCATATGGTTTCATCAGATTTTCACTTAAAGCAAAGGCACTATCACCCACAAAGAAATATGGTATTGGAATATGTCTCCGTGGGAGTGAATCAGGTGATGGAAGGTTTATTGTACGATCTTCTATCATTTCACAGAGTTTTGTATCTTTAAAGATGCCACCATCTGAAATCCTTCCTTGGCATCCCACATCTACAAATAGAAAATTATAATCGGCGTCAACCAAAGCAAAAAGAACGATGCTAAAGAAGTTTTTATAGTTGTAGAATTCAGTTCCACTTTTGATAGGTGCCTCAAGCACAACATGTTTTCCGTCCAGTGCCCCTAAACAGTGTGGAAAATTCCACTTCTCTTCAAACTGTTTGCTTATGTTCAACCAAGTTTCTTCTGTCGTTGGAAGCTAAAACAAAAAACTTTTATTTAATTTATGGCTACGAGACAGTCATTGTACTTAGTAGCCCAACACTCGCTGGTGACAATTTTTGAGGTGCCATTATAGTGAGCATCTCTTGATTTTATTGCTAGCTATATTGAACTAGACTAAAAAACGAACTAAATATTTAGTCGTTTCGACATTTGTCCATCGGTGCCACGATACCTACCTTCCTGGAGAGTTATATCTACTATCTAGTAGTTTATATCAAGAGATGGGACCTACAGTTATAAATTATTTTTATGTTTTTCAGGAGGCGGTTCAACAACCGATTAATGAAGAAAATCTGCAGAACGAATTTGCTACTCCACGTACACGGTATGAACCTACGCGAGCTAAACAAGCAAAAAAAGATGAAAGCAGCAGTGTACTGGCCGATGTAGTGGGCATATTACAAACTACTGCCAATAAGTTGGGAAATTCAGGCGCTCCAGATTTAACTACAACTTTCGCTTCCTATATATCAGCTAAAATGAATACTTATTCCCTTCAAACCAGGAATTCGGTCGAACATGGAATTTTTGAAATTTTGATGAAGGCTGACAGAGGTTATTATGAATCATCATATCGACAGCAGGATAACTACCCCAGTTCATACCAAGAATCCTATTATGCATCACAGAAGAAAGGACAAGATTATGTGGATCTGACCGGATATGTTAATCGTCCTGGAACTTCCGAATTTAATCGTCCCTCGCCTTCCGCGCAAACTCCAGATACAAATCAAGCCGGACGCTATGGCTATACCACGGCAAGGAACGAAGAATATATGAACCAACAGCCATCGTCTGTAACGTCACTAGAATCTAACCAATCCTATGACGACTTTAATGATTTGATGTGATAATACTGTTCTTTAATTGACTTATTAAGAATAAAACTTACCTTGATATAATCTTTTAATTCCTCAATTATGGCGGAGCATACTTCTGTAATAATGCCACTTATGGCTTGTTTTGATACTCTGAAGGTATACTGTAAACTTGTGTAAGAGTCACCACTAGCTAAAAAACGAAGTGTTATTGCCAGTCTGTCTTGGATTGAAATTGGAGCCCTTAACTGTGTGCGATTCCGAAAAATTCTTGGTCCGACTAATCTGAGTAGATCTTCAAATGTCGTTGGACTCATCCTTAAGAAATTTTGAAATTGTCCAGTTAATCTCATATCGGCCATTAGTTTTGCACCAGCTCTCTGACTATACAACTCTGTACGCCACCAACGTCGATGCCTTCTACGTTTTATCACATGATTCACTATTAATAATGAAGCACTGACTATCATCAGAGCCCGCAATTGGTCGTCACGATCCATTCCTTTGCGTGTTCTTTTGCAGACTGAGCGATCCGTTCGCGCGCATCTCGGAAACAGATGTGAGTAGGTACATGCGCGGTTCGTGCGCACGTTGTGCGCGCCCCGCGTCTACACTGATGCAATGCTCGTTTCGTGTTGCATTGCATGTTGCGTTGCAGCAGTCTGTACCCGCCATAACACCTACTACATTATAGCTCACAAAAAACTGCGCTTTACCTAATTCCCGTGTTATAATGTAATTAGAATATTTAATCAATTCGGTACCACTATTGTCCGCGTCTAGACGTTTAAGTTAAAATTGTAATATTCGATATATAATGTATGTATGTATAGTATATTATTATAGTATAGTATTATTAGTACTTATACAAATATAAGTATATATTTATGAAGCTTGTACATATGTAACGTATGTATGTAATAACGGTAAACATTTAATACACACGATAGTACACTTACAACTACCGCCTTTTCCATCTTAGTTCTTCTTGTCCACCCAACGGTTGTCTGGAAGAGATCGCTACAAAGCGATAAGACCGCCGATTGTACCTATATTTTCTTTATTAATATATTATGTATTGTCTTTTCTGGTGCAATAAAGTGTACTCTATCTATCTATTTATCTATTCAATGTTTAAATAATGAAATATAATTATAATCATGGGTTTTTTAAACCCTCTGGCTCGCGTATTCGTATGTGGCGCAATCGGTCGTTCTTCGGAGCACTTCGCGGCGCGTAGACCTACAAAAATTGTTGTTCTGCTACTTATAGTCGCTGCCTGCATTCTCAAGTGCTTCACCGAAGAGTCGAATCTAAAGAAGACTACACTGGCCGTATTAAATTACCAATACGAGAAGAAGGCTAGATATGCATTTTTATGTAAGTACTTTTTGCTCCTTGTCCTTCCTTCAAAATTTTCCACCCACGGAGAACCGGAGAGACACCTGTCTCAGATCGACAGGGCTGGCTAGAAATAGGTATCTTAAAGCCTCAAGAAAATTGGACTCTAGCGATTTAGAATTAGATAGTTTATTTTATAGCGATTTAACATTAGATACTTTAAACAACGTTAGGGTTGCCATCAAAATCAATTTTTACAATTTTAAAAGATGACCCGAATTTTAGGTTAACTAATATTTGTCTAATACATTGTACTTTAAATAAAATTGTTGGACCAGCAGCTGCGACAATAAACTCAAACGGTATTCCATCTAGTTGGTTAGAAATACGTACACTATTATGATGTATGAGGCCGCCCTGTATAATGATATTTCTATGTCATTCCAAGGAAATAGCACCCCGTAGGAATTTTGTAACAGATGCCAAAACCTTTTTAGTATGGTAATGCGCCCCAGAAATATTAAAATCACCGCTTATTAAGAATAAATCATTTGGGTGCTCAGAAATTAAGTCACCGGCAATGTCAAAAAAAAAGACTTCAATGTTTCCCTATAACCCGGCCCATGTGGTATATAAACATAGGCAATGTTCAAATATCGCGATACCGTTCTATAGCTATATGGCGACAGCACATTATTACGGTTACGTCTGTTAAGAGGAATAGATACCCATACACATTCGGAGTGAGCGCAGGGTGGGGCGGGCCAGTCTCGCAGCAGCGGCTGATATTCAGATTTCACTGCGATCACCACGCCGCCACCTCTGCCCGCGCCACTGTCCACCGCTGACCGATCACATCGATATACACTGTACCTATTATCAAAATATTCTCGATCACGGCAGTCAGGTGTGAGCCAAGATTCAGTTATACAGATAAAGTCATAGTCCGATTGAGCGACTTGAGAAAGAAACCCATGTGACTTAGTGCGAAGCCCCCTCACGTTCTGTACGTCGATTCTGTAAAATTCCAACATCAACCCGCATCACACATCGCTATTCACTCTCACTTCGCATAAGGTTCAAAAAGACCTTGATTTTTCATTTGCTTAATCACATGCGAAGTGAAGCGAGCTCCGAAGCGACAATATTGTACTAGTGACGACCACACTCAACAAAATGTTAATCTAGTTTTATCGACTCCCGTTTTTTTGACACAATTGTTGAGTTTTTGGCACAGAATTTCAGCTAATATGATGTTTAAATTAAATATCTTATTTTATGGAATTTTAGACAGCTATTAAGTAAAAAAAACAAAACTCTAAATTCGTGCCATGAATTTTTATGCTTGCTTCCCTTACGAAAAAAATAAAAAGTCAGTGTCACATTGTTTGTGTCAGAGTGACAATATTTATTTTGAAAGTGCGTTGCGTAGTTTTGTTTGTTTGATCGTTTAGTGCCGAAAATAATTGTGAAATAATCATGAAGTAAGTATTTGTGGTTGTGATGTTTAAAAATTATATTAATTAAAATAGTATTTATTATGTTTTCTAATCCAACAATAATTGTTCCAGTCTAAATGAGACACGTTCCTGTCATCCATCGTCAGCGCAGGTTGAAACTCTGGTAGAGTTTATGGAAAGAAACCCTGGTATAGCGAAGTGTTTCTTGAGAACTCAAAGTGCCAGAGAGCGAAGTCGACGCCAGTGGGAAGAACTAGCCGTGCGCCTAAATAGTATGGGTGGCACAATAAAAAATTACAAACAGTGGACCAAGGTTAGCATCATTTTTTTTACTGCATTTTAGAACCACAAGCAAACCACTTAACATTCCTCAAAGCAAACTACTTAAAATGTGCGACGAATCTTGGTTTAAAGTGTATACCTTGGTTTCATAAATATTATCTTAGGCTGATTTTAGTCTTACGCCGACGGCACGCGTACCGTCAGCGCTGATGTCCGAGATATAGCGCTAGTTCAGACACGGCGGGAACCGCGCGATTTCAGAATCGCATGGAAATCGCGCGGGTCTTATTTGTATGGCTTAGTTCAGACATGGCGGATTCCGCGCGGATGCAAATCGCGCGGTTGAACCGCGCGGATCCTAATTACATTAGCGCCTTACAAATCGTTCATACCTGTCCGCACGGATTGACAATCCGCGCGGCTCCCGCCACTCAACCGCTAGAAAATGAATTCGCGCGGTCGCCGCTCGGTTTTATTTACTTGACGTACCTAGAGGGCGTTCAGTTGCTCCGCGGAAGCCGCGCGTATCGGACGGTGACAATGGATCGCTTCGACACCGAGCTATTCATCGATGAGGTGGAAAAAAGACCTGCTTTGTGGAACATCCAATGTGCAGAATATTCTAACAAAACGATTAAAAACGGAGCTTGGCAGGAGCTGGTGGAGATTTTTGGAGAAAATGAGGATTCTTTGGAAAAGAAGGTTCTTTTTGGTCAGTAGACATTTAATTATACATTTTACCAGGGTAGTTTACATGTTTTGTAATAGACAGTCCACCCCAAATAACTGAAATGTGTATAACGTTGTTTGGCGGTACGTAACGAGCGCGGGAAAACTATCACGTTACCACAGTAACGTATAGCTATTACGCATGTCTGAACGCAGGCTTAACTGTAATATGTACAACCCACCAACGCGACGCGCCATCTTGAGTTTAGTTATTTGGCGCGAACTGTAACAATTTTAATTTCATATTTTTGTGTCTTGCCATTCTACACGACCCTCATTCACAAAGTAATTAGCATATTTGTCTCTAATGTTTAATGATGATGGTGTACCCCTTCCTGCATGTAATGTAATAAGATTACTCATTGGCGCAGTATGTAAAGTATCTTCATACTGTATACCATCTCTAGTTCTAACAAAATTGTGTAGCACGCAACAGGCCTTTATTATGTCTTCGGCAAAGTCTATATTCACGTTTATAGGCCTATGAAAAATGCGCCACTTGTTTGCCAGAATTCCAAAAGTGCATTCAATAAAACGTCGAGCTCTTGATAACCTGTAATTAAATATTTTTTTTTCGTATGATAGCCCTTTACCTGCATAGGGTCGCATTACATTTTCGGATAAACCAAACGCTTCATCGCCAACTATGACGTATGGCAATGGTTTAGGATCTGTTTCAGATATTGGTTTAGGTTTTGGTATGTGTAATGACTTTTCTATTAACCTTTTATAAAATGCTGAATTTTTAAAAATTGCAGAATCACTACTTTTTCCGTAAGATCCGATATCTATGAAAGTAAAACAATAGTTACTATCACAAAGTGCCAACAGTACTATGGAAAAAAAAGTTTTGTAATTATAATACAAAGAACCCGAATCTTTGGGTTTTGTAATCCTTATATGCTTGCCATCTATGGCGCCTATGCAATTGGGAAAATTTGCATATTTTTCAAAATCTTTAGCTATTTTCTTCCATATATCTTCGCTGGGTTCAGGCATGACGTTTTTTGTGACTTTTTCCCACAGAGCTTCACATACTTCACGGACAATTCCTGTGATTGTAGATTTGCCAAGACGAAAGTTGTAATGTAGTTCTCCAAAGGAACAACCAGTACCCAGATATCTGAAAAATAAAATATTAATCTGTATCGTTTTGAAAGTCTGCCGGGTCCGCTAGTTAAAGCATAATGAGTGTCTTGAATTACCTAACCGCTACTGTATTTATATTTGTTAAAGATAGTGATTTCTGTTCCAGGTGTATCATTACAAAAAAAATGGAAGAACATCCGTGATGCTTATAATAAGGAATTCAAGAAAGGCAAATCAATTCCTTCTGGTTCTGGTGCATGTAAAGGTTCAAAATACATGTATTTCGACCGGCTTTCTTTTCTTCAGAAGACGATAGAAAACAAAGAAACTATCACAAACATAGATGAAGCCAAAAATGAAGAAATTCGGAACATTGACCAAAAGCTAGATAATTTTGTAAATGCACGTGAAATACAACCGGTACCCAATAAAAGGAAGAAAACTAAAATTACTTCAGAAGAGCGATTGGCTGACATATTAGAAAATAGTATTGAATCAAGAGATAAAATACAAAGACAAATACAAGAAAGTATGTCAAAGCAAGATGATGATGATAAACTTTTTTGCATGTCATTGTATAAAGAGTTAAAGAAAGTTCCAGAAAATAAACGATTGGCTACTAAAATTGAATTGCTCCAGGTAATACAGAAAGGGCAGAAATTACCATCGCCTATTCATATCACGAGCCAGCAAATCACGCCTAATGCAGTATTTTGGCAAAACCAACAATATTCAAACCCACAAGGATATTTCACTGGATATTCTACAATAGTACCAGGAGAGTCTCCATCGCCTTTATCATGCAATAGCACTGACGATTCACAGTCTTCTATAGTACAAAATATATATTCTGACGTATAAAATAAATATCTTACCTTAATGTGATCACGAGTTTTTCTTCTGGGGACACGCTTGACCTCATATGGGTATCATTAGATTCAATTTGTTTACTCATCATTTCTAATAATTCATCAAATGAATTTATCGAGATTCTCAAATAATTGAAGAATTTTGGTTCAAAACTTCTTAATTTTGGATATAAAGTCTGAAACTGACCATGAGTAAACCGATCGCGTAATATTGGATGCACCCAATACTGCCGTTTCTTCTTTCTTTCTTTTTTACGGAGCAACAAGTACACACATATTGCTTCTTCGACTTCCATGATTGGACTGTCACCCTATGCGAATAACGGCACTCCGCATGTACATCCGCGCCTGTCTGAACACTTGCGTTTAGAACCGCGCGATTTGCATCCGCGCGGAATCCGCCATGTCTGAACTAGCTCTATGAGTTATAAAGTAATCGTTCAGACATAACCGCGCGGTTAATCAAGCCGCGCGTTTACCGCAACCTAACCGCCAGAAAATATAATCGCGCTGCTCCCGCGCGTTTCTATTACTATGGAGTCTTTACTTCGCGTTCAGTTGCGTTGCGGATACCGCGCGGTGAGCACGTCACTGCTCGTGAGTTCGCCATGGATCGTTTCGACACTGAACTATTTATTGATGAGGTGGAGAAGAGACCTGCAATATGGGACATTCAATGTGATGATTACTCAAATAAAATTATCAAGAACCGAGCTTGGCAAGAGTTGGTGGAGATATTTGGAAATTGCGAAGACACGGTGGAAAAAAAGAATATTTTAAGTAAGTTGGTTTATTCACCAAAAAATAATTGACAGAATTATGTTATAATAATTGTTATGAAGCGTATATTATACTCTCCGTATACTTTAGGTACTTAAATAAATATAAACAAACTTCGGCTGTTTTATGCAGACATTTCGAGCATTTTTCAAATGAAGGTCACAACGGTATTACCATATTTCGTTTGTTTACATTTAGTTATGTACCTAAACATTACAAGTACGGTATGTTAGTTGCAGCTATATCTTTGTGTCTTGCCATGGAACACGCCCATCGTTCACAAAGTAATGAGTGAATTTATCTCTGATATTCAAAGATGACGGTGTCCCTCTTCCCGCATGCAAGGTATTGAGATTAGTCATGGGTGCATTATATAAAGTATCTTTAAATTGTAGACCATCTCTAGTCCGCACATAGTTATGTAGAACACAAGAGGCTTTTATTATGTCTTCGGCAAAATATATGTTTACATTTATAGGCCTATGAAAGATGCGCCATTTGTTCGCCAAAATACCAAAAGTGCACTCAATATTACGTCGGGCTCTCGATAACTTATAGTTAAAAATCCTTTTTTCATATGGTAAACATTTGCCTGAATATGTGCGCATTAAATTTTCTGCTAAGCCGAAGGCTTCATCTCCAACTATAACATAAGGCATTGGTGTTAGGTCTACATTAGATATTGGTTTAGGTGTTGGTATGTTTAATGATTTTTCTGTCAGGCGTTTATAAAAAACCGAATTTTTAAATATAGCAGAATCACTGCTTTTGCCATAAGCCCCAATATCAACATAAGTAAAGCAATAGTTGGCGTCGCAAAGTGCTAAGAGCACTATGGAAAAGAAATGTTTATAGTTATGATACAAAGAACCCGAATCAACAGGCTTTATAACTCGGATATGCCGTCTATAGCACCAATGCCATTTGGAAAATTTGCATATCTCTCAAAGTCTCGTGCCAATTGTCTTCCAGATATCTTCAGTCGCTTCGGGCATGACTATGTTTACCAACTTATTCCACAATGATTTACATACTTCGCGGACAATTCCAGTAATCGTCGATTTTCCTAGGCGATAATTGTAGCTTAGTTCTCCAAATGAACAACCCGTACCAAGATATCTGAAACAAGAATATTATTAATAATGTTATTATTTTAAGGTAAACAACTCCAAAAAAAATGGAAAAACATACGAGATAGCTACAATAAAGAACACAAAAAAGAAAAAACAACTCCTTCTGGTTCAGGTGCTCGTAAAGGAGCCCGATATATGTATTTTTCAAGATTATCTTTCCTGCAGAATAGTGTAAGTAATAAAGACACTACAACTAATATTGAAGAACAGAATGAAAGGCAAAGTGAGGAGACAAGTCAACTAAATGCCAATGCAACCGAAGCCACTGAAATACGTCCCCCTAAACGTAAGAAAACACAAGTGCCAGAAGAAAAAATAGCTGTTTTAACCCTTTAGTTCGCAAGGAAACAAAATCTGTATTTTTGTGGTTTTTTTTAGTTTATATGTGTCTAAATAGTGTATATATGTACAAAAAAATAAATATATAAATCTAGTTTATGTAACCTTTGGAAAAACATACGTTAAAAATACTCAACGTTGCGAAGTACTGAGAAAATTAGGAGGTAAAATTAATGTTAAGTATTTTCAACGTCGCGATGTATGTAAGTTTTTGAGACTTTAATGAAATAAAAACTTATTCGCAATTATTTTGCATTTATTATAAAGAAGTACAATCGAAAAAGACATTAAAAAGACAACCAGTCAAAAATATTATAAAAATCAACGATAAATCACCAAGGTACCTACTGTAACACATGATAGTTATAAAAACAGTTCCTTTTAGATACAAAACAAAGTCGTAAGTTACATTTTGTACAATTCACATTTGTATAACCCGTTTTACAGAACTTGCAACGCCCATAGGATACAAATTTAGGCCAGTGTCCCGTGTTGTCATACCTGACCGAATCTGGAGGTCTTGGAGCACTAGGAGCTTGTATGAGCTGCTTGGTGTTGTCCACTTTTTCGCTCGTTTGCCTGATTCGGTTTTTGTGTAACAGTTCAGATATAATTTGAACTCTAAACTTTTTCAAGCTCAGACATTTTTTTGCATCTGGGCTTTCCCTTCTGTATAATAACCAGGCATTGTTTACGCATATGTCAAGAGTTTGGGAGAAAATTGCCATATACCATCTTTTGGTTTTGAAAGCAGATCTGTACAATGCAATCAACATATCTGCTAAATCTACACCGCCCATATGAGCGTTATACTCCTTTACTATTCGAGGACAGTTGACTTCAATCTTAGCTTTTCTTTCTTTGCAGTACCTTTGAATTTTTCCCAACGGATAAGAGTCAACAAACGAACTTGCTAGTGTGACCACTTTGTTATCTAGCCATTTTACAACTGCTATTTTATAATTGTTGCAGACGACCTGTTTACTTGTACCTCTACCTTTCTTGGACAATTGCTTGTCAGTCAACATTTTATTTTGACAACCTCGCAAGCGATTGGCTTTTATCGTTCCAAGGCTGAAAATACCGTACTCTTCTCGTAAATGGTGAATTAACTCCAAAGAAGTAAAAAAATTATCGAAGTATACTGTTGCCGGCTTCGCTTCTATTGTCTTACAGAGTGCCAAAACAACTTTCGCCCCAAGACCCAAACTATTTTCATAGTCCGTAAAAGTATTATTCCGAAAGGTGTCCTCCCCAGCGTAAGGAATAAAATCGTATACTAGTCCAGATACGCCAGCTCTGACAAATATTTTAAATCCCCATTTTTTGGGTTTTTTCGGTAAATATTGACGTCTACTGCCTGCCCTAGTACCTTTATAAGGTACCATCATTTCGTCAACACTGTATCTACCTTCTTCCTTTAGTTTTAGACAATTGCGTCTGACCATTTCTAAAAGTGGCCGAACTTTAAAATAGCGATCACTACTCATGTCCAAGTTATCCACAAAATGAAGATTTTTTCTAATTTTTTCGTACATTTTGACCGGCATGATGTCTGCGATCGGGGGATATCTTAATTCGCGACTCCAATAATCCTTATAAGATGGCATTTGTACTACGCCCATCATTAGGGTTATCGCTAAAAAGTCTCGTATATTATCATTAGAGACATTTGCGCATTTAGCAGCATTATTTTGTACTGAATATAAGTTTGTATGCTCTGTAATTAAATTGATAATATCTTCTGAAAAAAAGCTGTAAAAGTAGTCTAAAGGAGACTTCGTACTTGAATCAATCGGAATTTCAAGTACAAATGGTTCGACAAGTGCTGCATGTCTAAATTTACCAGTTTTCCATTTGAATAACAACGGCTTTCTCACATACTTTTTTGTTTTCTTAGCAACAATTTTAGGTGTTGTATGGGCTCGCCTCTTGGAACGTGTCGCTGGAGAAATATTTGAAGAAACTTGTGGGGACAAGACAGATGAAACTTGAGGTGACAAAGTAGACGAAACTTGAGGTGATAAAATAAACGAAACTGATTGAAGAACTGGAAGTTGATGTGATGTTTTATCTGGAGGGAACATGTTATTCATGACGGGTGTTAATGGAACAGTTTCTTCATCGGATAAGAAAGGTGTGGGAGACTCATTTCTAGAACTATCAAGGTCTAAGTCATTTAGTGATGAAGGGTATGACCTGGGTTCGGAGCTAGAATAAGAGTTTTCACGTTCTTTTGCCCTGTCTTCAATTATAACTTCATCATCAGTACTAGTACTGCTACTATCTGATGGAGCATTCTCTGGTGGAACTAGTGCCATAATTCTGCGTGTTCTTTGCCATTTTGGTTTAGTCTGAAGCAAGCGAAAAAAAAATAAACATGCAAACCACACCCATAGCATGACAAAACACCAATAAATAAAATATGACATGACAAAACACTAATATATAAAATAAAATGTAAATATAAATACATACTGAATAAATCGTTAGTGAAGCCGCAAAGTTGAACATGCTCAACATACATTATATGAAGTAATTTACTGATTACGTCGCAACGTTGAGAATATTCAACGTATCACTTTATGATATCTGTATTCGAAGGTTAGCCAATAGAATGAAGTTATTTGTAATTATACTAACAAAATAGCTTTCTAAAAATAAAATACCGCCGTCCACTATTAGAAAAAACTCTCAAAAATATTTTTTATAGTATAAAATTACCTGCAATCAGCGGAATCGCTGCGACCGTGACGCCATTTTGCACGACACTGACGTAGAATGCGTTCAGAAATGTCAAACTTTTTTTTTTTACAATTGCGTTTAGTTATTTGTTGTGGGCATTAAATAAAAACTTATATAAAGTAACTAATTATTTAACAATATTTTTTTAAAGTGAACGTTGAGCCGGCTTATCATTGCGAGTTAAAGGGTTAATAGAAAAAAGTATCGAGTCACGAAAACATTTTCAGAATGAACTTCAAGAAAATAGTATTACCAAGCAAGATGACGACAAACTCTTTTGTTTGTCGTTATACAGGGTGTCCGGTGGCAGATTTATGTTTTTAAAAGGGTATATCTATAAAAGTTATAAACGGTGCGGGGAGAGGGAGGTGTCATTCGACGCTCCGAGAATGCGGATTTGTTAGTCACAATGCCGCAGTGGTCGGGACAACACCGTGCGTACGCTATTGAGGCGTTTTTTAAGAGTGGTGATTCTTACGTGACTGCGCGCCGACAGTTTTGTTCCCACTACAATATTCGGCGATTAAGCGACGGACCAAGTGTTAATTTGATTAGATCGTGGGTGCAGAGGTTCCGCCAGACATCTTCTGCTTTAAATAACCCTCAGCCGGGCCCCAGCAGAACATCAAGGACCACAGAAAACGTTCAAGAAGTTGAAAGAAGCTTGCGAGAAAATCCACGACTCTCAGTGCGGAAAAGAGCAGCCACTTTGGCACTTCCTAAAAGCGTTGTTCACGAAATTTTAAAAAAAGATTTAAAGTTCCACCCTTTTAAGATTCAAATAATCCAAGAACTTAAAGAAAATGACTTTATTTTAAGAAAAAACTTCTGTGAACGGATGTTAGAGAGATTTCGCACTGTAAATTGCATTTTTTGGAGTGATGAGGCCCATTTTCATTTGAACGGTCATGTAAATAAACAAAACTGTCGTTACTGGGCCCCAAAAGGTCGTAATCCACGACAAAAACATCAGCGATCCCTGCATTGCCCAAGAGTTACTGTTTGGTGCGCGTTATCGACTAACGGAATCATCGGGCCCTATTTTTTTGAAAATTCTCGTGGCGAAGCTGTAAATGTCAACAGTGAAAACTATGGACGCATGATAACTGAATATTTTTTACCAAATTTGCGAGCACATCCATCCTACTCGACGCACACGTGGTTTCAGCAAGATGGGGCGACTCCGCATACAGCCAGGACGTCTATGGCTTTACTTCGTCAAAATTTTCCTCATAAATTGATAAGCCGCTTTGGAGACATCCCGTGGCCACCGAGGTCACCAGATTTAACTCCAATGGACTTTTTTTTGTGGGGTTATCTCAAAAGCAAAGTTTATGCCAATAATCCTCTGTCTGTTGTGCAGTTGAAGGAAAATATCCACAATGAAATTCAGCAAATCCAGCCGAGCCTGTTGCAGCGCGTAGGCCGTAATACGGTGGACCGTTTTCAACAGTGTGTGCGTCTAAATGGACAGCATTTGGATGAAATAATTTTTAAAAAGTGAAATCCGCATTATTCATGTATTTATTTAATTAGTCAATAAAACCGTAAGTTTATAAGTTTTTCTTTTATTAGCTTTCATTAACATAAATCCGCCACCGGACACCCTGTATAAAGAACTCAAAAAAGTACCAGAAAATAGGCGTTTAGCAACCAAAATTGAATTACTTCAAGTGATACAAAAAGGACAAAGCTTACCACCCCCTGTTCGCTACTATACTCAGCAGATCACACCTACGTATTGGCAAGGACAACAGTATACAAGCCCGCAAGGATATTTTACTACATCTGGATCATCTCCTCCTGTTCCGGCACCGTCACCGTCACCATCGCAATTTAGTTCTGGCTCTCAGTCCTCTACAGTTATAGAAAATATTAATGCTGATTTTGAAGAACCATAAATAAATCTTACCTTAAAGTTATTACGAGTTTCTCTTCCGGTGACACGCTTGGCCTCAAATGCGTTTCAGAGCATGAAATATCTTGCCTGATCAGTTCAATAAGTTCATCAAAAGATTTTATTGACATTCTCAAATAGTCAAAAAATTTGTTATCATACATTCTTAATTTGGGATATAACGTTACGAACTGACCATGTACTAGTCGGTCACGTAATATTGGATGCACCCAATACCGCCTTTTTTTTTCTTTTTTTTAAGGAGCAACCACAGTAAACACACTTCTTCCACGACCTCCATTTTGAAACTGACGCTAACCCGCACGAAATCGCATACTAACCGCGCGGGTCTGAATAGCATCACAATTTTGCGGTTTCAAACCGCAAACCGTAAACGCACGATTCCCGCATGTCTGAACGCAGGCATATGGACTTCTAGGAAGCGTTTTTAAATATAGCTATCAGCGCGCACGGTGGTCAGCGCTGATAGCTACGCGGCCGTACGCGTCGCGCGTCGGCCTCGCGTAGCTGTCGGCGCTGACGATCGCACGAGCGCCTCTGCGTTCAGTGAGCGTTCTTGTGTCGAGCGGAGCGGACGTCGTCAGCGCGTACAGTCATGGCAAATCGCGAAGTGGATACAGGTCGAGTTATCGATGAGGTACGCCTGAGAAAGATATTGTGGGATGCATCCGATCCACTCTACAAAAATAAAGATGCAAGAAACAAAGCCTGGGAGGATATTGTGGACGCATTGTTCGAAAATATTTCAGGAGAAGAAAAACAACAACTTGGTTTGTTTACTTTCTTATTTTATTATCTGAATACCAACACTACAGGACAAACCCTTTTCAAGTTAAAATATACACGAACCTTGCCAGGGCACGCTTCCAATAGGGCTCACGAAGTACTCGGCAAAAGAGCGTGTCCAGACCTGTTCGTAGGTACAGTTGGCAAGTCCACCATACCCTCAATTGTAAGTATGTCTTCAATACGATAACCATTTTTCTTTGTAACATCAAAACTCACATTAATAGGTGTATGAAACACTCTGAACTTGTTTGACATGATACCAAATGTGGATTCTATGTATCGTCTATAATTAAATATTTTTTTCTTGTGGGTCATATTGGATCGTGCATATGGCGTCAGAGTTTTATTTGATATTCCAAACGCACCATCACCCACAATTACATGTTCAACTGGAGTATTTGTTCCAGGCAGTGGCTTTGGTCCTGGAATATTTAAAGTGTTTTGTTCAAGACTCTTGTATAGAGAGATATTCTGGAATATAGTCGAGTCCGAGTTTTTTCCATATGTTCCAATGTTTACATATGTAAAACAATAATCTGCATCGCACATAGCTAGCAGAACTATGGAGTAAAAATGTTTATAGTTGTAGAATATTGATCCACCACCGGTTGGATTTACGATTCGGATGTGCTTGCCATCAATAGCTCCGATGCAATTTGGAAAGTTGGTCTTTTGTAGAAAACCGTTAGCAATATTTTGCCACATATTAGGAGTATTTGATGGTATACATTCATCGTGTAGCGTTTCCCATATAACTTTACACACTTCGTCCACGATCTTACTGATTGTTGCGATTCCCATCCTAAATGAATACTGCAAATCTGTATATTTTCGACCCGTAGCAAGAAATCAAAATTTTTTTTTTTATTATTTCAGGAAAACTGGTTCAACAAAGGGGGAAAACAGCCCGGGACGCGTTTTTTAGAACAAAGAACGCAATTAAAAAAACGTCCTCTGGAAGTGCTGCACCAAAATACAAGAAGTACATCTATTATGACGAATTAAGCTTCCTAGCTCCAACAGTTGAGAATAAAGTTGATGAATCACTGAATGACTCTTCCCTTCCCTCACCCTCAGTAAATATAGATAATACATTGGATAGTATGGGGACTTCAGAAAATGACTCAAGATTCTGATATATTAATGCAGCAAGTTTTTTCAAACACTCAACACAGTGAGCAGATTGACCATGGTGTTGATTCAGCATCATCACAAAAACCTTGGTTTGAAAAGAGAAAAAGAAGGGCCCCGAAAACAAATCCAGAAAGTTCTCCATTTGAAAAAGAATTATTAACTTTATTAAGTAACCAAACACCAGATCTTGCCGCTGACGACCTGGCTTTTTTCGCTTCTTTGGGTCCAATTTTAAAAATTTTGATGTAGGACAAAAGCTGGAGTTTAGATCGAGAGTGCTACGAGAAGCCATGGATATTCGAAATGACAACAGATCAAATAGCTCAAATAGCTCTTACTCCAACGACGCAAGATATGCATCATCATACAATTATCAGACTCCAGCTTACCCAGAGTACGAAACCAACAATGCGAATCCTGGTTAGTCTGGTTATCAAACAGCGAGACTTACTGATGAATAAATAATTATATGTGTTCAATTACTTATTATATTTTTTTTATCTGTCCTTATGAAACATTATAATAATAAATATGTTGTCCTGTTACTTTACTATAATTAAACATAATGATAAAACGAGTAAATATGTTTATTTTTTACCTTAAAGTCACCATTAGTCGTTCAATCGGTGGTGTAGGTACACGTCGTAAGCTGCAATGGACCAGTTTATCCTGTATCTTTGCCAGTAATTCGTCAAAAGTTCTAGTTGACATTCGAAAGTAATTAAAGAATTTACTTTCGTCAACCCTCAAACTGCCATATAACAAGACAAAGTCTCCTGCAACGGCTCTCTGCTCAATTAATGGATGAACATAGAGTCTTCGTCGCCACCGGTTTTTATTTTTTTGGGATAGATAGTACAAAGCAGCAATAATTAATACACTCCGCATTTTGGTCGTCGCACACAGGCGAAATATCAATAAAAGTCGGACAAAACCTAAAATTTAAAAAGTACTCCATACAAATAAAAACCGGTTTTACAGACAAGTCTGATAAACAATACACGCTACCTGCGCACGCGGCGCGAACCTTTTGTTCTCTACGCGCCTGGGTCTCAGTCCAAAGTTCGACTTGTTCAACAGCGGATGTGTTTAAGAGTGAAAGTAGTGCTTTGAAATAATACGATTTCTATAATTTGCTTCGTGAACGTGTTTGTTTTTTCGATGGATTCGCTTCCAGGAGGTAATAAACTACTTTTTAATATCTACTTTTGATAGTAATGCTTGATGTTTATTATTAAAAAAAATAATGACTTAGACATGGTATTCTTTTGCATATTTTTAAACTACACAAAAGGGTAAAGTGTAACTTCCCGAGAGATCCGGCTTTGATGTTAGTATTTTTAGATAGTGTGGACTTTGTTTTTCAATATACAATCACAGTTTAATGCGACCCGATGCGACGCTTTAACAAAATTGTCTTTTTAGTCTCCCACTTGTGTATTGCTCGTAGTCTACGTAAAACAAAATAATGTTTTGTCTGGAATCGGTTACACGATTGGTGCTAAATATTGGTTTGATATTGTTTTAGGATCAACTGACGAAGAAGTGAGCTTTAGCAGAAAGACTCTAATTGGCTATTATAGGGAGGAAACTTCCAAAAAGGAGCAAGAAAAAATGTCTCATTTGGAAAAAAAAGTTCAATGTGCTCTGAAAGTGAATGAACTTAAAGATGAAATAAAGGTGTCCCTAAGAAGATTGGTGAGTGTTTATAAAACAAAACTTCTTCAAGAACACAGAAATTTTTATCGGTGTGTTAACGCCAACAAAGACTGGTTCGATACCTACATTACATTTCCTGTTGCGACTCATACTCGAAAGAGAAGTGGCAGCGTTGGTGGCCGACCTTATAAGAGCTTTGAAGAATGTACCGAACGCACAAAACGTAGAAAGACAGAAGGTGTTCGGAAACAATTAGAACCTGAAGAACTGGCCTTTGCAGCCCAGGTAGAATATCGTGCACGTGGTGATATCCATACATCGAAAATAATCAAACAAGTTACTCTAGCTGGTGCCAGTAGTAGTTTTAACGTTCCCAAAACACATGCGAGCCTTTCGTCGGACAAAGCGTTATCCTTAGTGATTGAAGGACAGTTGTCCAAATTTCAGTACAACACTTTGCGAACTTCAGCAATGGAGATGAACTGCAGTTTGTATCCTAATTATGAGACTATAACTGAAGCAAAGAAAAGATGTTACCCTGAAGGTATTATTTGCACCGAAACTAATGCGGTAGTTCCTCTTCAGAATTTAATGGACCATACAGCGCAAAGGTTACTTTTGTCTCTTAGTGAAGTTATACAATCGCTAACAAAGGATCAGTTACAAAATCTTCGCCTGATTTCAAAATGGGGGTGTGATGGATCGGGCTGCCATACCGAGTATAAACAGAAATTTGAAAATGTCGAACAGTCTGATGCAAATATGCTAATAACTTCTATTGTACCAGTTCAACTTGTGTGTGATTATGGCAATACTGTGCTCATCTGTCAAAACCCTCGCCCCTCCTCACCAAGGTATTGCCGTCCGTTGAAGTTAGAGATGGCACATGAAACTGCACAATTATCAAGATTTGTAGCTGAAAGTGTTCAATCCGAGATTGACGTTTTATCATCAACAATCGTTTTAATGGAGGAAGAATGTGTAGTTAAACATAAGTTAATAATGACCATGGTTGATGGGAAGATGATAAACGCCTTAACTGACACGAAATCTGCCATGCGTTGCTATATTTGTAAAGTCACCTCGAAAGACTTCAACAGGATAAAATTCTGCATGTCAAAGTCAATCCCTGAAGAAAATCTTAATTATGGTGTTTCATCGCTACACGCATGGATAAGGTTTGCGGAGTTTGTATTACATCTAGGTTACAAATTAAAAATTGCGAAATGGCAAGCAAGAGACGCACACAGTCAATCTTTGGTAGCGGCTGAAAAGCGCCGCATACAAACAGAATTTTGGCAAAAACTTGGGTTACATGTTGATAAACCAAGACAGGGTGGAGGTACATCGACTGATGGTAATACAGCACGTGCCATTTTTCAGCATGCAGAAGAAGTTGCTGAAATAACAGGTGTAAATTATCGGCTCATAAATAGACTGCATACCATTTTAAAAGTAATGTCTAGTGGTTACAAAATCAATGAGGTCAAATTCAAGGCGTTTTGCACCAAAACAGCTTCCTTTTTTGTGATGAATTACCCATGGTATTATATGTCAACAACACTTCACAAGATACTTACCCATGGGTCAGATATAATAGGGAATTCTGAAATAGCCATAGGGTTAATGAGCGAAGATGCACAAGAAAGTCGAAACAAAGATGTGCGAAAGTACAGAGAGCGGTTTTCAAGAAAATTTTCAAGAAAATTAGCCATGGAAGACACTTTTAAAAGACTTATGGTGTCTTCCGATCCCTTTATAACTGGACTACGGAAGCTTACCACAAAAAAATCGGTTTCTATGTGCCAAGACGTTATAAATTTATTGGATGAACCAAATATTACTGTTGATGCATAATAAAAATGTCAAAATTGATATATATGTGTTCTTTATAATATACCAACCCTATGTGCCTATTTTCTAGAATAATCATGAATTTTTAGGTTTTGTCCGACTTTTATCGATTTTTCGCCTGTGTGCGTCGTCTGTACAGTAAGGCGGTCAGTACGATACTAAAACGAGCCACGCTGAGCCTCAGCGCTGACAAACTACGCGCTGAGCTATGAGCGCTGACGGTGAGCGTGAGACTAAAATCAGCCTTATTGTTAATTTAACTCAATCATTTACTATTAGTATTAAGAAAATGGAGTTTTTTTAAATATAGTTTTAAAAATACTACTTCTGTTTACACATGAAACAGAATTGTATCATAATTTCTTTAATTATATGTCTGATTGTAGTACTGGTCTGAAAAATCGCGCCATAAAAAAAAACAGCAGCACGCTCTGCTGCTAGGCGTAGGACTGGTGGTGGGGTGGAGGATGTAGTGGAGCTATCAGAACTTGAATAGAGAGTTATTGCTTTGTGTGGTGGTGAAAGTTTTTCAACAGGAGATGTACATTTAGGCATACAGGCATTTCCGGTAAGAAATTTAGAAATGCAATAGATAAGTACTAGCTTTTTTGCATCAATCCTGTCTGGCTGGTAGTGGCCAAGAATTGTGCAATCTGTCTGTTAAAAATACATACAGTATAAAGTGTATTTTTATTTGAATTATTTGACTTTATTAATATTATTATTACCTGTTTTAGGAAAATGATACCTCATCTCCATCACATGAAGTGCACCAAATACAAGATGCTGTTACTGATGATGTATGGTATTTCAATTTAATTCATAATTGTATGTGATTAATGAATGATATCTGGCATTTATTTGTTTATATTTACTTATTATAGGCTCATGTACCACAACAACAACAGAGTCTTGCACCTACAGAGGAACCACCACCAGCTATTGCGATTTATGTAAGTAAATGTTTTTTGTATGTATGTATCTAAGTATGTATTTATTATTCTTGTATTTTTTTCCCCGTTTAGTCTTTCCCTTAAGTTGCACCTGCCACATTCTGTCTTTGCACCACCTTAAGGTCGACTGGTAGAAAATGCCTACGGCATTAAGTCCGCCTTTGTATAGTATTTTTTTTACTGTGCGTGAAGTCTTTATAATTAAATATTATATTACTAACAACTAGGTACATACCCACTATTATAAATCTGCTGATGTGACTAGATTCTATTCTATTAGATCTAAATGTAGTACCTATCTTTACATATATCAAATTTACTTTTCAGGGTTTCGAACTGATTGAGGATACTCAAAGTAACAGACTACCGGATCCTGTAGTTCCTAGAAGAAGACTGTTTGCTTCCTCATCCAGCTCAACTGTTGGAACAAGCCAAATCATTTTGCGGGTATGTCTGGGTAGACAGATTTGAGTTATCACAGTAAGTGTATACTGTAACAACTCAAATCATATCTTGAGAACAGATCCAGGTAGCAACTAACCTACTTTAGTTTCTTATTTTTGTTGATTATTAGTAAATAACGTCTACATAAGATTTTTTTAAATTTCTTAAGTGCTTTAATATTATTTACTGCGGCACTTTAGCAAGTTTTGTTGGAATTGTCAATATTTAATTATAATATAGATGAGTGGGTTTCCTATTTATTAGGATTGTTTCTGTTGTTTCAGAATATCCAGATAGAACACACTCCTCCTCGAGATCCTCATACATATCATCCTAGCCTGTCCCCTCCACCGATAACACTTTCACACACACCCACACCTTCTCCTTCACGCCGCGGTACCACCCCAGTAGCCTCCCCAGTGATTCGTCGTCGAACTGCTGCTACGTCATGTAAGTGACCAATAATGTTAAACAACTTTCACGACTATTAGGTTCCCACCTATGAAATCAGCGTTTTGTGGGACAATTTTAAATAAGTTGCATTTTTCATACTAACATTATCTTAATTTATTTATCAAAACTATGAACACTAATGTTTTAAAACTTTAATGCAATAATGTTTAAAAACTAAGATAACGTAAGCCACTTAGATTAAGCGACAAAAAAAGTTTTGGCTAAGTTAAAACAAATACTTAGTCATTTTTGCTAACAAAAACAGGAGTCATTTTAAGGGTTTTTTTTGTTTTGAAAACTAGGTTATTACCTAGTTGTTGTGTGTGAATGTTTTTCTACTATTGGTGTTTGTCTATGATGGTCATTTTATACCTATTTGATCTAGGAAATAAATTTAGATTATAGAACCTTCATGTAATTATATATATATTTATCTTTTTAGCTTCACGTCATAAAACGCCAATTGCTTCCACTTCTCGCCGCCCCAGGACAAATATGGCTCGTGCTTGTCAAGGTGCTGGTTCCGCGTGTAAGTACAAAAGACAAATAACTATCAAAACTTTATTTTTCAAACGAATGATAACGATAAGCTGCTATTTAAGATTTTTAACCGACTTTTTGAAAAAGGAGGAGGTTCTCATTTCGGATGATTGTATTTTTTTATGTTTGTTCACGCATAAATTCGTGGCTTGCCAACCGATTTGAAAAATTCTGTTTTTTTTGGAAAGGGTATACTTCCCAAATGGTCCCATAGTCACCAAGTTGATCTGATAATGGAATCTTGGCGAAATCGAGGGCACTCTTCAAATTTTATAGGAAAACTTTAATATTTAGTTTTAATTATGGGGTACACCAACTAAAAAGTGAAAAATAAAAACATTTTTACTAAAAACTAAAACCGACTTCCATAAAACAAAACTTTAAAAATTGCAAAATAACTTTAATTTCGGAAGTTGGTGTCAAATAACGAAGAAATAAAATACAAACACCGACTTCCGATATTAAAGTTATAATATTAAACTTTATTGGAATAATATTTATGGAAGTCGGATTTTTTTAAAAGTTTTTTTATTTACGCATCATAGAAATCGGTATTCTTTTTTCAGCAACACGTCACACGTCTTCAGTTGCTGCAATTCTCCACCACTGCTGAGAGATTCCTAAAGGTGGAAGAACAGCAGCTGGAGATACAACGACTAAATGCACAAATCCTGAAGTCCTTTCTGGAGAGGATTGCGGAAAGAGAAAGTGCCATGGATGAAAGGAGTGCAGAGAGAGACAGGATTTTAGCTGAAGCTGTGGCTGCAGTGGGGAAAGGGCTGCAAGCATTGGAAGAGGCTAAGAATAGCGATAGGCTGTAGTAATTTAAGTTAATATAATATATAAAACACTTTTAAACGGATATTAGAGCGGTTTTATTGAATTTATTATTTTGTCCATTGGTTAGTTTGGATTTGGTTTGATTATATACATTTCCCGATGTGCTAAAACTTGAAATTTAATGAATCTACCACCATTTCACAAATTGGGAAGACTTTCCAAGAAAGAAATGGCAAAAGAAAACTTAGAAAGGGTTTCTAAAAGATAATAATATGACAATTTAAGAGCCTATACAACCTCGGCTCAAAGCGGGGGCACCACCTCATTCTTTATCTCGCTCGCACACTACTGCTCCCGGTGCAACGGTGAACGGGCGACACCCGTTCACGAGCACGACGCATGAACCGTCATCGCTCTGCTGCGGAATTTGACATCGCAAGGCAATAACTACGACTTTTTACCCGACTACCCCAGAAAGAGGGAAATGATTTTCGAGAGTACGTATGTATGTATGTCTATTTCTTTGGCACGCGCTGTGGCCTAAATGGCCGAACGGATTTCAATAAATGGGATATCATCGCCGAAGTGACATAGGCTATATGAATTTTGAAAAAAAAAACAAGATGGCGGTCGCCGTTAGGTTAGTGACGTCGTATTTTTTGTGATTAAGTCATGTGGGGTATCAAAATATCGGGCTTGAGGAGACGATTCCAAAAATTTCACTCACAAAAAGAAGGAAATAAAAAAATTGACTGTCAAAAAACCCGACCGCGAAACTAAAAAATTACTACTAACTACTAAAAAATTCCAAACAAGTCACTTTTCACGAAGTCTGATGCAGTTGGTGGCGTCAAATCTATGATTGAACTAAAATAAATGCCACCAACTGCATTTTGGACTGCGGAATTTTTTAGTAGTTTTTCGCGGTCGGGTTTTTTGACAAAGTCAATTTTTTTTATTAATAATTGGCCTTACAAGGAGCATAGTATGGCCTTCCATGGTCTACCTACCTTAGTACTAAAACGACACCACCAAAAAATTAACTGTGACGTGAACGCCATAGCCTATTTACTAAGTTTCGCCTATGTAATTGCCCAAGAGCTAAATCGGCGTTAGATGGCAAATCCCTAGTTTGCCTCCTTTGAACTTCAGCAATTGTTTGGAGCTCTTCTAGTCTCTCTTCTTCTGAAATTGTGAATGCCAGCATTCCTGCGCGATTGCACATGTTGTGCAAAACACAACATGCAACAACTATTTTTGCAACTATGTCTGGATGATAATTGAGCACTCTGTGTACTAACAAGCATCTAAATCGTCGCACCAATTGTTCTCTCTACTGAATTGCGAGCAGTTAAGTGACGTTCATTGTATAATGCTTCTGGGGAATTACCTTCAGCACCACTAATTGGCGTCATAAGGTAGGTGCAATGAGCATATCCTGAATCACCTGAAAAAAATTAATAAGTATCAAGTAGTTTTTATAAGTACTTTAGGCTTATATTCTGAAGTAAGGGTAGGGAGGGATTACCTGACCGAGCAAAGCCACTTCTTCACCAGCATTTGTTAATGCCTCTAATTGGGCTTTTATTTCACCATAGTTAAAAATGAAGCTATCATGAGTAGAACCACCATATGTTGGATCCACATTTAAAATATTTAATCTGCATCTGTTATCTGAAAAAAAAATATAAAAAAGAAATATTAAGTAGACTAATTGAATAGGTACCTAATAGTAATAAATTACAACATTGAATTCCATTTTACCAATTGTACATTTCTTGCATGGTAACCTTTGCGGCAGTAGAAACGATCTCCATTCTCTACTGGTTTTTTCAATTCCATCAGAGTGCCATTGACACATCCAAGAGCTGCTGGAAAGCCAAACTTTTTGTAGAACCTGCAATTTAAAGTAACCACTAACATTTAACCATCACTAAAATGTAAAAATAAAAATTTAAAATATTTGAGTTTTAAGATTCTTTGTTTTATTTCATGCATGGTGTACAGTAAATAATAAAATCAAAGCTGAGTCACTTTAATTGTAATATAAGTACCTACTATCCTTTTTTTAACATTTGTCTTTCTTGTTTATTTTGAGGGAACCTTATATATCTTTTTACTATTGCCGGATTTTTAAGAGCTTCCACTACTTCATTTATGCAACGTGATGCTGATGGTTGAGATAGATATGTCCTTATATTTTCTTTTATTATTTTCTGATAACTACCATTAGCCAAGAATGATAAGGTGCATAATATCTGTGAAACAATAAATAAAAAAGTGACTCCTTATTATGAAGTGTTTTCATGAGTTTTAAGCGATAAATTATGTTGGTGTGGTGTGCTTGGTTACAAATCTATCAGCTATACACTGTTAATACTTATAAAGTAACTTTATACTTACTAAAATGAAGCACATACTTTTACACGAGTTGAAAGTCCTTTGCCTCGACGTTTTGTGGGCTTTATCAGAGGCAGTAACTCATACTCTAGTTGGTAAATTAGTTCATTTGACAATCTATATACGCTGACATAGTCGTCATCTCGGGTTAATAAAGATAAACTTCGAATTTGGTTAGATTGTCGACGCTTTTCTAGTTTATCCAAAGCATGAGCATCTTCTAACAAAGATTTAAACAAAAACATTCTTGCCATCGTATTCACTTTACAAACACCCAAAAAGAAGTTTTCAACCACAATTTTTAAAGTTATTGAACTAATTTTTGTGACATAAAAATATTATTTTAACACAATTTTTAGAGGATTTCTTCTATTTTCACTCGTAAAATAGATACTTTTTATTTGACACTTTGAATCGGGTTCGAGTGCGAAGCGAGAGTCGAAGTGACTTCGGAATTACCGTATAGAATGCCACTTCTTACTGTAGTGTGCGGCTTGCCTCTCTCCTACTACCTATATTATACTTAAGTAGCATGTAAGTTAGAGAATAATAAATATGACGTTCAAGCTAATCACTTGTGTTTAATTGAGACACCCAACATCACATGGCGACCCTGCCAGCGCTGTCATCACCATAGCGGTGCTGGCCAGGACCTGACGAAAAAGAGCGGAATTGCGGAGACAAAAAGAAAAATGGAATGAATAATCAATAAAGAAGATCCAGAAAAATACATAAGAAGAAATATCGGGAACTAAAAATAAGAAAAACAGAATATAAGAAAAAAAGGAACAACGGAAAGAAGATAAAAAATTAAAAACGAGAAGATTAATATTAATTAAGAAGAAAATATGTTAATGAAGAAAGAAGGCTAGGCTAGGGATATCCCAGCCACCCAGCGGAGTCCAGGGTTATCCCGGCCCAAACTGTCAAGCTTAACCAAGTTCCAGTCAGCGGCAGGCGAGGCGTAACATTCAAAATGATTTTTTTTTTTCAAGACCTGCGAACGATACGAAAAGTTGACCAGAGCCGAGTAAAAATATGATTAGACAAAAATGTGAGTTACTCGTATTATTTATTTTAAAATACTGAGTTGAATTTATTTAAGGCAATTTTATATGTATCTATTTTAGAAATTTATAGCCGTATTTACGATTTTGAATTAAATTAATTTTATATACATATCTATATACTAAATATTTCTGTAAAATTAAAATAAATAGGTATATATGATATACATTAGGTGTTCAACTTACTATACATATATACTCTATACTTACTCGTGTCAACTACAGACAACAATTTTCATAATTTTAAAATATATGTGTATTAAATGGTTGTTGACGTCTTTCGGCTGATATGATGATGATGATGAAATGGTTGTTTACTTAAGTAGGCATTGAAACAATTTAATGAATAGGAAAATTAAATTATATATGATTTAACGTTAAATTCACTTTGGTTATCTCATTAATTTGCATAGATTAAACATAGATGGTAATATTCTTTGACACAATTTATTTCAAGAAATGATATATATAATACATTCTTAATACCTTGAATGTATTATGATGATGCGATATGATAACAATGTATTTTATTCGTTACAGTGATTAGTTAGAACGTTAGAGTTAGTGGTTTTGGATACCAGGAGAGATAAGAGATTTCCAGGCGTGTAGTAAATCAGTATTAAAAATCTTTTTGTAGCATTGTGAATCCAATTAGGTACTGATTCGTATATAAAGAATAGGCAGAAAGAGGAAAGGAAGAACAGTATTAAAAAGCTTTTAGTTGTCTGATGACTTCAATTAGGTACTGTTTTGTTATATGACTTAGATAATACATAAAGCACGTAATGTGTAATTGAAAAGTGTGTGAATGTTTAATATTATATGAAAGTGGGGTTTGTATGAAGGTTAAAAAGTGATTGAGAATATTTTGGTATTTAAGTTTATGAAAAGCCTGTGGACTGATCAACCAAAAGCGAATCAAGAACCTTATAGATCAAAATATTCATTTTGGATTTGATAGTACATTTGGGTATGTATGTGTAATGGATGTTATTATTGTGAGAGTTTACTCATACATAAGATAAAAGGTACACATCAAAGTTAATGATGGGGTTTACATCCTTTACTTTATCATGTTGCGAATGAATTTCCTCTATGAAAGTATTTGGAGACAAAAGTCTTAAATCGTTACCCTAGAAAAATATTAAAATATATTAATGGTGAAACAAATTAAGAGTCCGGCCGGACCATGTGTACCGCCCTAATGGAAAGGGGTATAATGAATACATTGAGATGCAATGTATTAATGAATAATATAAATCACCAAAATGATAAATAAATGATTTATTATTCCTAGGAAGTATGGGCCCACGAGAATGCGCAATAAATAAATAAATAAAATATAAATATTACCGTCAAGCTTATACCTATATACGCGGCACCCTGTGAGGGTTTAATGGACATTTAAAAGAACCTTTTAATATATTAAGAGAAAAAGACCTATATCAGAGGTCACATGTCTTACGAGAAAATGGCAAATATATTCCTTGTTTTTTTATATTCAAGTAGCCGTTACGTACGTACAGAGTAGTAATGAGCGCAAAGAATAAGACTTAGATAGATTTATTTAGTATGAATTTGGTATTTAGGTACGCCAAGAATATAATAACATAGTGTTATATAATTAAGGTTATTTCTAATTATGATTATCATTAGTTCATTAATAGTAATCAATGCAGTGATATAATGTATATTCACTATGCGAGGCATTTGAACCAATCACGTATATCATAGTCTGAGTTTTGCATCCAAAGTAAGCTAAAATGTATGTGACATATGCTTTAAAACGATACACGCCGGACAACCAGTACAAAAGGCCAAAAATAAGTATAGCTGTGAACCCTAATTGGGTACATTTTAACAAGAATAAACTAGATGTTCGAGGTTGTTGCCGAATATTATTAAGTGTTGCCATTAATTGAAAAATTTAAAGTACGATGGTTTTACATTGATTTTGACTTTATTAAGAACATGAATCTAAGAAACACAGTTTCACTAATTTGTAGAAAATTTACTTTGCCTTTGTAGTAAATTTATGTTGTATGCAGTCTAAAATTATATTTCAGATAACGTTTCATGGTCATAATGTAATAAAAACATCTCAAAACTCTGTCCACTGTAATTGTGTAGCGGGCAGCATCATTTGCCCCACTGTAATTCATTTACTTGCATTATGTGGGTAACTAAGAAATTATATGTACAATTGTTTAAAGCAACTGCCCATAATTACTCGAAGCTGTATTTGTGGCTCATATAAAAATATATAATTATAATGTAGTTTTAGCGAGCAGAAAAAACAATATTTTTGACATGCGACTGTTTAAAATAGATTTGAATTAATTTAGATATTGAAAGTGATTATATGAAATATCATTTAAAAATCTGCAGAAAATGTATGTTTATTTTTGGACGGAAAAAATTAAGAGGAAAAGTTCTAACAACACTTTTTGTTTCTTTTTTATTACTAAAATTGTGCCTACTGATTAAGTTTATATTAACATTATATTTGTTAATTTAAAAAAAAGAATATTATTTAACTTAAAAAAAAATTACATTTCCTGTACTAATAAATCGAAAGAAAATTTCGTTCCATCCGGGTATCTCTTGACACCTCTCAAGTATTTTTTTTTAACATTTTAAATGGTTCATGTTCCAGTTTCCCTCAAGCAATGTCTCACTAAAGTGAAAGATATTATTTTTTGTTCTAGTTTATACTAAATTTTGTTTGTTTATTATTTATTTTTTTATAATCCAGTGTTAAAAAAAAAAGGTATAAATTAAATTTTACTATATTAGAACAATAGTTCAGGTGTAATATTAATATATTGATTTTGGTAATTCTTATCAAAGGGCGAGTCGAAGGTATTCCTGATAATAATTAGACATTCAGAATAGTCTACGCGGTTAATAATATGTGCAAGATTTAGCGATTATGATATCATATTTCATAACGTTATAACTTAAAAGCGTTAGAATTGTACACGGACACTCGCCGAACTTCATACCGCGTGCTAAAAATGCAACGCAGCACTTTGTTTTAAGTTGTGATGCAATCATTTTATAGAATGCATGTTCTATTTTAATATACGAATTTATGTATCAATTTTATATGCGTTATTTTAGATTATGATTAATAGTTTAATTAAATATTAAAATACATTAGTAGCCATTAGACAATATTTAGTAAAAAAGGGACGTAGTAGCAGATATAAAGGGAAAAGTTAAATTAATCCCAATATATTTTATTAAATGTAATCAATCATTAATGTTTGTAATAAATTGCGATTGTCTAACACATACAAAACGATTGATATGATTAAAAACTGATTTAAGACAACAGCTTTTATCGAAAATGTAATTTATAGCAGTACAAACAAAATTAGAAAATGTTCAAAATTTATAGGCATGTATAGTTATAAGTCAATTTAATTTTTAAACATTTTATTATAGATACCATTGTTTTTTCACTACAACTGAAAAAGAAAATGTGGTTATCATTTGTGTTCGCAAAATTGTCAACAGAGCGTAATGTTAATTAATATGCGTACATGTAAATTCAATGTTAGTATTATTTTCATAATTAATAAAGAAAGCAATGCTTGCACTAGGAAAATGTACTTTACAAATTTATAATAGACGAGCACGAAGCACACCCACATTCAGATTCACTTTTGAGTCATACAAATAATTGTCCTGTGCGGGAATTGAACAAAGAACGTGAGTTGGCGAGGCGATTGTCATAAACCACCGCGCCACACGTGCATCGTTGTCAATGTGTAGTAGAAATTATTTCGTAAAGTTGTGTTGTGTGTTGTTTATCTGTATTTTTTATCTATTTAATTGCTAGTATTTTTTTTTGTCTCTAACAGATAAGACGTATTACTCTATTAAGGATTTTTTTAAACGACAATTTATGGCACAATTCCTATAATATTATTATCTACCTTTGTTTTGCATGTAAAATTTAATTGACATTTCTTCATTTAATTTACATTTATTGAATTATTAGTTATTCGATGTAAAAAAAAAATCTAGAACCCGTTTGGTTACCTATTGACTAAACTTTAAACCAAAATACTATTTGTACACCAATTTCTTTGGTAGAACATAGAGCTCGACTACAATAATATGTATATTTAAGATGTTTTATGTACCTATACCTGTGTTCACAAATAAAGATTGATTGATTGATTAATTGTTAAAGGCTTAATATTATAATGGTAATATTTACGGCCATTTATCTAAGTATTTCATACCTAAGATAGCCTTTTCTGGAAGTTGTCTTTTATTACATAAATGTTGATTCAATTATAAAGTCTTAAAAAGGTACATAGGTTTCAAAGTAATCACACGTGTAAAGATCAATGTTGCAATGTAAGCGTCTTTGGAGTCACATCGAAATACTACACCGCATCGTATTGTATATTTCTCGGTAGACAATATCGGATGTCATACCAGTGGAATGTTTATGCTACTTGCTTTGGTTTTAACAGATTATTAGTTGAAAGTTTAAAGTACATTTATATAACAACTTTGTATGTATAATTTTAGATTATGTTAGTAATGTGTTTTTTCAGAGCCTTATGATGTTTTTATAGTATTATAATCAAAAAAGAAAAAGAAAATATTTAATAGATATTTTATTTTCTTTTTTTTATTAGCGGGGGAGGTGTAGTGTGCGGCTTGCCTCTCTCCTACTACCTATATTATACTTAAGTAGCATGTAAGTTAGAGAATAATAAATATGACGTTCAAGCTAATCACTTGTGTTTAATTGAGACACCCAACATCACATTACGTCATCTCATACTTTAGCTGTCAAAATCTCCCCGTCAATTTAGTTCAACCCACTGACACGCTCGCAAGAGTGGCGCTAGTGTAAATTCTAATTATCAACAGAATTTTTAGAATGCCAATCAAAAAAACTCACAGCGGATTCAGATTCGAAGTTTAGAATGAGGTCTTACAGAATCGCACTGCTGGTAATAACCATTAAAGTTATTAGATGACATTTTTTAAGATAGTTAATAGGCGAAAGTTTATGTGTGTAACTTAAGTGTGCATGTATCGTGGACTTAGCGAATAAACAAGATAAATACTTGAAAATAACATTAATAACAAAAAGAAGGATATGTTTATTATAGTTAACTTCTATATGCCCCATTGAATACATTAGCAATATCTTAAAAGGTTGCAGCTTAGTATTATATACGAGTAGGCAGTGTCTAACAAAAGAGGTTATTAATAGCAGCGCATCTTTAAAAATTAAGATATTTAAGAAACATTTATAATAAAGCGTACCTGTACAACATATTGTAGTGAGAAATAATACATTATTTACCAACAGACAATGATATAATGTGGCAGCGAAAATAACCGTTAAGAAATAGTGTTTATAACTATTTGTATAACAAAGAATCAAACATAGACAAAAGCGTCATTTCAGCTTATTTAAATCACTTTCATTGTTAATACAAATTGCACGTTGAGTGTCGCATTTACGCATAAAAATTTTACAATCGCGTATCCATAAAAATGAGTAGTGTAGTTCCGTTTTTATTTCCCGGGCACGTTTCAGCAGCAGCTTATTAGCAGGCGTAAGGTGGTCTCCGGTGTATATAGTGGCAGCAGGTCCAGGCAAACGAATGTCACCTGTGGTTAGACCCCGTCGGGCGCGAACGGCAGCCAGCAGCTCGTTCTTCAGTCTCCTTTGCGTCAACGCACTATAATAGCGGGAGGTCGAATAATTTTATCTGCATTTTTTTTCTCCGGAAAAAAATCGACGGACGCGGTGTATTGTGTGGACGTCGCTGTCTATCAGTGTGAACCCCACACAAATAGATATATCACGAAGAATTGATAACAAGTTCTCACCTTTAGAATACGGTATACCAGAGATCTCAATGTTATTAAGCATAGAGAACTGTTTACTGCTATTGCACTTAATAACTAACGATTTGATCGTTTCGTTGGCTTCTTTTAGGGTTTTCGGAATCATGCTCGTCGACATTCTATTTTTGAGGTCGGTTGAATCAATTTTCATAGGACTCTGTTCCTGAATCAGGCCTTCGGTTAAAGCGGTAACCTTCTCCATCTCCTTCTTGATGTCATTACGAAATTCCAGAAAGTTTTCATGTTGCTGTTTACTGTGCGACGTAAGCTGGGATAATATGTCCTTGCGGAAAGCAACCAACTGTGATCCTATATCATAATCAGAATTTATAATCACAATAGACATTCAACAATTTATTGGTGTAGTGTTTATGATGTCTTTGATTAATCTTCCTCGAGTTACCAGTCATTGGAGTCGCATCATTGGAACTCCTATAATTCAAGAGATAATGCCCGTAAAGATGTTTGAAAAGATTCGTCAATTTATACACTTCAATGACAATTCCCAAAACTTGCCCCGTGAACATCCAGAATACGACAGACTGTTCAAACTTAGACCACTCGTAAAAAAATTGAACCAAAACTTTTCCAAAGTTCCTTTAGAGCAATATCTTTGCGTCGATGAACAGATATGCTCTACGAAAGCAAGAAATAACTTGAAACGGTATAACCCAAAAAAACCTCACAAATGGGGCTATAAGATTTACGGTCTTAGTGGGGTATCTGGATTTGCGTATAAAATCGAACCTGAAACTGGCTCAGAAAATGTGGTACTGCCCGATGAACCTGATCTAGGGGCATCCTCAAATGTTGTCATGCACCTATCACGAGAAATACCCCACAACCTAAATTATAGACTATATTTTGGCAATTACTTTACATCTTTGCCACTGCTAGAACATTTGTCACAAAAAGGTATACTAAGTCTTGGTACTGTACGTCGAAACACACAAACAAAGAAATGTCCAAGAAAGACAGAGGCTACTCTGTTGAGTATGTTGCTGATATCAATGGTGTGGATGTAGCAATCGTAGCCTGGAAAGACAACAAGGTGGTTAATTTGGCATCAAGTTTTGTAGGAGAAATGCCAAAGGCCCAGGTGAGGAGATATGACAAAAAGAATAAGAGGTACAGTCAACGGCCAGAAGTCCACTTACACCGCAATGGCCATTATCGCCTGCGGGCTGCGGCGCCTATACACACACGCATATTTATCCGTGTAAGCGATGTTCCAACGCTAACAAATTAACATGTCGTGTAGCATCGCTACGAGTAGTTATAGATGTGGTCAATGCTAGACAAGGATGACAATATCAGTAACTTGTTTTTTTTATCGCCGTCGATTATTTTTTTCCTAGTAATGCAAAATTTCAACACGTGAATATAAGTTAACATTAGCTAGATCGGTAACGAGGCTGCTCTCGCTAATGTGATCGGGATAGTTGTGAGTTCGAATCCGAGTTGGGCCAGTTTTTTATGTTTTATATAATTATTATTATTATGTTTTAGTAATTTATTTTAGTAAATTACCTTGAAAAAATAGATATTACAATAAAGGTAATTTATTATTATAATATGATAATAAATGAAACTAATTTTGATATGGTAACATTGTAATATTTTTTATATAAAAGAAATCCTTTACACTTACTTATGTTATTACTATAGTATTGAATGTTAAAAAACACATTTTAGGTTACATATAGATATTATGAAAATTCTGATATAATTTAAGAGGTTATAGCTTAATTATTCATTTTCTCAATGAAAAGAGGATTGAAACTTAACCTCAATATTACAATAATATAAATATTAATTTGTTAAAGTTACGGACACTATGTCCCCTGACACAAAATTACCCTACCTGTTTAAGATTTTTAATATTTCGTGTGACCTCCGTTAGCCTCGATACAGCTAATCAGACGTCGACGCATAGACGCCACAATATTTGCACAGATATTTGTGCCGCGCAAACTATCCCATAACTGCATGCAATGGGATGCGAGTAGCTCAGGGCATCTCTCGTCCCGAGTTTCCCATCTTTGCACCATTAAACCCCATATATTTTCTATGGGGTTTAAGTCAGGGGACCGAGCTGGCCAAGGAATAACTTTAATTTCCGGATGATTGCTAAACAATTCGCGAACAATGCTGGCACGGTGTATAGGACAATTGTCTTGCACAAAACTTATCTCGTTCAAGTCTTCTGCGGGGTAGATATTACGCACCGTAGGCAACATTATATCGTTCAACACTTCCACATAGTTGACACTATTGGCTCGCGTCGGTATAAAACTTAATTCACCGGGCCCTTGAGCACTTATCCACCCCCACATATTCACACTGATTCTGCCTGACTCCGTATTTGGTCTGACATTGCCTTCAGACCAACGCGTGTTATTTTTACGCCACAAATGCAGTCTTCCTTTTTGGCACGATTTAAAAGATTTTTCGTCGGTGAATATTGTCGTCTCCCAATCAAAGTCCAAATATTCCCGGGCAAAACTTAACCTCTCCTCTTTATGCCGTTGGGTTAAAAATGGTTTCTTAGCTGGCGCTCGGTGATGAAGACCTTCGGCATGGAGTATGCGGCGAACGGTGCGTACTGATGTGCCGAACTCATCGGCAAAACGCCTTGTTGGGATGAAACCATTCGTCTCATATTCCGCTACCATATAACGTCGCTGAGGCTGGCTAATAAGAGGTGGTCTTCCGCTCCTCTCACGACTGTTCAGGCTACCTTCTTCCTCAAATCTCTTCACCCAACGACTAACAGTCTCTCTCTAAAAAAAAAAAAATATATTACACACTTGCAACACGCGATTAATCTACCATTATATTTTGTAGGTATCGTATCATCACATAAAATTAAAAAAATAAGCTTACGCATAAGCCGGTTTCATTCGATATTTGAGATATATTAAGGCCATTCGAATATAGGGCCACAATATTTGCCTTGGCTTCAATACTGATATTAGCCTGCATATTGAATTCAGAAGAATACTAAAATAGCAGCAACAAGATAACACACACGCTCGTAACTATGTTCACCAACCAACAACAGCGAATAGTGGAATAATTTATGTGAACTAGTAAAGTAGTTAAAATATGAAGGTATATTTACAAAGTGAACTTATCACTTTGTTTCAAATCTACCCTCATATTGTAATAACGACGCTAAGATTGAAAATAATTGTAAAACGAAAGAATCTTCGTTTAGTTGTGGAATATTTAACATATTTGTTAGCAAATCGGCATTCTTATTTCACATTAATACTTAAAAAATATTTTTCATGTTTGGTGTGAGACTCGAACCCGAACGTTCGCCATGCGAGGCACAGTGCTAACCACTTTAGCCACCGTAACGCTTACGATACTTATTGAAATTTGTAATAACAATCATAAGCGGGCAACAAGTTGCCAATGTGTAGTGTTGTCAAACGTTCTTATAGAAGAAGGTCATAAGTACAACTAATATTGCTATGCCACGGTTTTGTGAGATTGCTAGTCGACTTCTGGCTGTTACTGTACGTATCAATTGACCGTCCAAATATTGTTGGGGAATACAACCGCCATATGGGTGGTGTCGATCTAATTGATAGTATCATGGGACGCCACAAAATACAGCTTCGCAGCAAAAGGTGGCAGGTTAGCATGTTTTACAATTTACTGGATTTGACTATGGCAAATGCTTGGCTTCTCTACAAAATAATTCATAAGGTTAAAGGGCTTGCAGGATAAACATTTGAACTCGGCTGACTTTCGGCTTGAAATTGCAAAAACTTTATAATATATATGTATAAGCATGAAGTATGTGCATAGTATCGGCAATGCTCTCACATAGATGTAAGTTTTAAAACAGAAATTAATTATAAAAGTTAAAATAGACAAATAGTTTACGAAATCTTCTTCAGATCTGCCATTTCTTTGATTAAAATGTGAGGAGAAGTATAGTCTTTCCGTACAAAAATCTTCCCATCGCGAATCCATGTAAATTGGTAGTTTTTTAGCTTTGACTGTTCTCTGGTATTTTTGTATAACAACTTGTTTGTAGGCGTCAGATGTTCATTTACGTAAATTCTTTTTTCTTCACCTTGTAGTCCAATATTCGTAGTAGTGATACCCTTCTTGTTACGCACACCGGACAAAATGGAGTCACGGAGAATTATTGTGTTAAGTTTCACAATAATAACTTTAGGGCGTCCGGATATTTTGATATGGTGCTGGATTCTGACAATATGTATGATGTCGGATGGGGACAACTGGACATTCACATATTCTGCAATATTCGTAACGTATGTATTAAGGTCTTCATTCGCTTTTTCAGGTATCCCTGAAAGGAGAAGGAAATGACTCCATACATTCCTGGGCCCAGGTGTTAACTGAATCAAACCAGCCTTATTTGTGAGAGGATATAATAACAAGACCTCACTGAAATTTTGGTGAAATGTGGCTATTCAGGAATCAAGTTATATGAAGTATAGTAAAAGTGAGGTTAAATTATAACATTGTTGTTGTTTTTACAAAATATTTTTGAATGGCTTCGGTTGTGTTATGGTTTTATGCATGGAGAGTGTGACATGTCGAAAATCTGGCACGATTGGATCCCCCGCGCCCCGTGCAGTCACTACAGTCGAAGAAAACCACAAATAAAACATGGAAAGTACGTGCGCACTTAAAACGAAAGACAACGAACGAGTGACAGTCAAAGAGTATGTAAAGGCTGTCAGGCAAGTGTTGGCCGAAGAAAAATTAAAGGAATACGATCCGCTATGAATCGATTCCACGAAAAACACTTGTCACTCGATTTTCAAACATATTCTGAGATTTTACCGATTTATTCTTAATCGATTGCGAGCAATTCATCATTATTTTAGCGATTATTTCGTGTCATAACTTATTTAAGTTTTCTCACTTCCTAGGTAGAAACATGATACTATATTTTGTGATTTCCTTTAGAAAATTATAACGGTTTTTTTCATTCACATTTCAACTAGTTAACTGCTGGGCCCAGAAGTTTCCTTCTCCTTTCTAGATTTTCATATCGTTCACGTTGTTGGGCCGTGTTAAAATCCGATTTTAATTTAGCTACTTCTAATTTAAAAGTCACGATCTCTTGGGAATTGTGTTTTGTACCCTTTACGGTGTCATTTATAAGTATTTGGCAGTCCTTTTGTTCCTTTCCCTGGAAGTCCAAGGTTGCCTTCACTTAACTCAAATCAGCATACAACTCAGATTGCCTAGCGTTTATGTTTGTTATATCTAATTTAATACGTTCCAAGTCTTTTTTAATAACCGAGTTGATATGATCTTGAATTCCACAGATTTTATTACTGAGATCGGTATTTAAAGAGTTTAGTTTGGAGGAGATATCGGTAGCAAACCTTTCAAACGTTTCCGAGAGGTCTTCTTTTCGTGCTTTCTTTTGTACTCGGCGATTGCTAACGTTTGATATATCATCCAATGTAGGTATATCCGTATTAGAAGAACAGGCTGAATCCATTTTATTATATTATCTTGTTTCTACCACTCGGTGCACCAGTCCGATAAGCGAATTTGACAGTTCGCGGACAAGACCAGCGGAGCGTAAAAGAGACAGGAAGTGATTATTGAAGCAGGGCAGATAAACACAAAGCTGTTATTGCACGATGCACTTTAGACTTTAGGCAGTTGATATTAATGTTAATTTCGAATATACTTGATTTAATTTAAAGCTTCCAAATCTGTGTCGTAGTATATGAATGTAAAATTGATACGAATTGTATTTGTTTTAGATACTCATCAAAGGAACTTCCTAGTTTTCCATAATGTGGGCACAATCGAAAAGCTTTTCGCTGTGCCCAGGTGTCATGTCAAGATGTACGGAGATTAAATACAATTATTTATAAATGCAAAACAAAAATATTGCAAGATAATTTTATACTGAGGCACTGTAATGTAAAAGAGAGTAAAAAGAAAACTGTTTGTTCCAGAAGGAATGTTACTATTAAATATCATGTACAAACAAGATCGGGCTCATTGATACCAATATGACAAAAAACATTTTTGAGTGCATTAAAAATAAAGAAAGACAGAGTGCAAGGAGTGATGAATCGATTTTATTCATTCAATGGCTCTCCTCCTAAAGAAAGTAGAGGTGGTGATAGGAAATCTATAATGTTTGAATCTAAAAAGGTGGCTGTTCAAAGTTTCATAGAAAAATTCAAAGCAGATGAAGTTCATTACTGTCGATCACAGACGAGTAGACAGTACTTGCCAGCAGAATTAACCATTAAAAAATGTGGCGAATGTTCAATAATGAAGCTGATGAAGAGTTTAAGGTAAAACATAGCTATTTCCGTAATATTTTCAACACTAGTTATAATTTGGGGTTTGGGTCACCGAGAAGCGACGTTTGTTCAACTTGTATTTCCCTACTAGAGCAGATAAAAGTAGAACAAGATACGAGGAAAAAAAATGAGCTAATGATAGAGAAAAGAATCCACCAACATAAATGCAAAGCTTTTTATCAGATTCTGCGGGAAGAAAGAGAAAATTTGAAAACTATAACTTTTGATTGCCAAAAGAACCAGGCTCTACCTAAATTACCAGACTAATCTGCCTATTTCAGTAGGCAATTTTCATTTAATCATTTTGCTATAGTAGAGGGAAGCTCCCGAGCTAAATTGGATAAAGAAAACGTATTTTCATATTATTGGAATGAAACCGTTCATCTTAAAGGAAGCAACGAAATCGCCAGCGCTGTTTACCATATACTTGAAAAATAGCACGATCGTAGTAGAACAGTATTAAGAATAATATTTGACGGCTGTTCTAGTCAAAATAAAAATACTACGATGATAGATATGTTAGGCAAATGGCTTTACTCTGAGGCTCCTAGAAACTTAAAAAAGATTGAACCAGTATTCCCTGTAGTCGGTAATTCTTTTATTCCCCCTGACCGAGTTATGGCCAAAATCGAAAGAGTTTTAAAAAGAAATGAAGTTACCTGTTCACCAGATGACTATGTTACTACGGTGGTAAATAACGCAACCGCTTTCAATCTGGCTACGATACCCGTTTATGACTGGAAAAGTGCCTACCAAACGATTATTAAACCTACAGCATCTTGGCATTTTGAATTTCAAAAGACAAAGCGGTTTTTTTTGACGCGCACAAAATCAGAAAATGTCATGATACAAGGCGAAGTTGCGTACAAAAGCGAGATAAATGTGAAGAAAGTCATAACAAAGAAAAACAAGAAAATTACCATGATTTCACCAGACAGGATTGAGCCTAATAAAATCATGCCGAAAAGGAAAAAAATGTCTGATGTCACGGCACTGCTTAAAAAGCATTTTGGTAGTGAATGGAGAGCTCTACCAAATCTTCTCTTTTACAAAAACATTGAGAATAAAATGAACAATGAAGGTGATGATTTAAATCCTTCCAACAATACTGGTGAAGACCACAACACTGACTTATGCGGACCTCATTTTGGTGAAGTTAGAGGACACATTTAGTTTTCACTTCATTGAGTCACCATAGCCTAGTTGGTAGTGCTCCTGCCTACGAAGCTGGTGGTCCTGGGTTCGAATCCCGGTAAGTGCAAATATTTGTGTGATGAGCACGAATATTTGTTTCTGAGTCATGGATGTTTTCTATGTATATATGTATTTATCTATCTATATAAGTATGTATATCGTCGCCTGGTACCCATAGTACAAGCTTTGCTTAGTTTGGGGCTACGATGATTTGTGTGACATTGTCCCCAGATATTATTATTATTTTTCTATTTTATTTCTTAGGTAAAAGTGACTCTGATCTCATGTCTTAGTATAACGTTTCATTATAAACTTATTAATTGAAGTTGATTATTTTAAAATAAAGATATGATTATTACTGACTACTATCAATGTTTGGATAATACCATCCGACATTTTTATTCAGTTACAAAACCCCCTAAGATTTGACAGTTCAATTTCCAAATCCTCTATTATTCAAGTTTAGTTTCAAATTCCGCTAAAATAGAAATGTTTTGCGTTATAATTCAAAATAGGAGCTTATTTTTTATATATATATTTTTTGGTATAAAACCTAACCCTGGTAAAATTTTAGCCATTCAAAAATACCCCATTCCTAAAACACCTAGGGAAATAAACGAAATAGGATTGCTAGGATATTATTACCAGATTTGACTCGTATTACTAAACCGATGCCTGAATAAATCTAAGAAAATTGTTATAGACTATATTGACTGTTTTGAAAAATATAAGTCCCTACTGACTACAATACCCAGACCCTCGCATGGTCTACTATGCGAGGTTAGATACCGTAAACACGAGCTTCGCGGAGATGACGATGCCGAGACACACCAGTCGTCCCGTGACCACGGCTGGTGCAATCCATGCCGAAACGTCGGGTAACCTAAAGGTAATGATTTCCTGCCCATTGGATGAAAAATAAAAAAAATGGGATGGTTGACTAAAAAATGAACTCCACTCTATTAAGACTAGATTCCTGCCAAAGACGGCTACTTTGTTTATTCTTCATGTTTTGTATTGTGAATAAGACCTCACTGCCTAATAAACGTACTGTGAATGTTATGATTATTAATAAAGTGATAGTGATAGTCTTAAATTTATCGCGATTGACATCCGTGTCTACAAATTATAGTAATATTGACAAAGAGCTTTTAACTATAGGCCTATACTATAGTTAAAAGCTCTCACCAAATACTTATATCGGCCATATCGTTTTGGTCGTAAGTTTAAACTTATCACAGACCACAAACCGCTTCACTGGATAATGAACAAAAAAGGAACCTAACTCTAGAATGACCAGATGGCGCCTCAAACTTAGCTAATATGACTATACATTAGTGTACAAAACAACAAACATCTACAACAAATGCCGACGCATTGTCTCGTATACAATTAACAATGAGGAAACCGATCGCTGATAGTTAACCCCACTGAGAAACCTCCATCGCAATCAGGTTCTACCACAGCTACCGTCCATACTAGTGACGAAAACCCCATTCTAGAAATTCCCATAACAGCCGAACGGATTCGGATTATTCAAAATAATTTTAAAAGTTCATCTATGAACTTAGTACTAACTAAAAACGAACTAGATGATGTTAAAATAATATTTAAAACAGCAGGAGATAATTAAACATTACCACGAATGTAAAACCAACCATCGTGGTATAACCGAGTGCTATCCTGCTCTATATCTTAAATATTTTTGGCCTAAAATGAAAGAAGAAATTTTTGTTATATAAGTACTATGAAATTATTTATTTTTAAATATGTTGGGTCTCTGTCCTGCCCAGGTAGTCTCGAGTAGGAGCTGTGCTCCTGTTTTACTAAAAAGAAGTTCCATAAATTTTGACGTATTATTTCCTGAATGAACAGCAACATGTTCAGATTCCAGCAGCAAAACTAAAGAGCTACCTGACTAGTCGCGTAGGGTCTGGTTATACAATGCAAAGGGACAAGGAGAATATTATATTGAGGTAACTGTCAGGAGGTAGTTAGAGGCTTCAATATTCACTTGTCTGTCTGTATCTAGCGGTGAATGACGAGTCACCCTTGGAAAATCCTAATTAAAATTCTAATACTTACATTATATAAATAGAAAAGGTTTATATTCACGTAGACTTTAAAAAAGTGTTTGTAAATAATCAGAACTTGTTTTAGTCATTTAGTTTGCTATACATAATTATTTCTAGGTACACATACACATAGATATTAAGGTACGCGGATTGTAGGAAAACATTCTGAATAAAAATTAGGGTCCGTGGGTTACGCCCCCGGTGTGTTTTGCCCCCGTGGCGGAAGCCCCCGATTTTAAATTAAGTTATTATAGTTGATTTCGCCGAAATAAAAATATTTTTTACTAGATACAGACGATGAAAAAAGTGTTTCGGAACCAAATACGTAGACAAACTTACTAAATAAGTATTCTAACTAACACAATATTGGATACTATAAACATGCTACAAGGATATTCACTTTATTACTATATTACAATTATTTACTTTAGATGCATTACTTTGTACTTTGTCTAAACGAGGCGCCCGTGCCCGGCCAAACTGGTTTTACATAATAGCCAGATCGAATTCTAAAAGAAAGAGATAGGTAGTCAAAGAAAGGGAAAGATAGGGTTGAAAACAATAGAGTCCAGGGTGACGGACAGTGAAAATAGCAAACATAGCGATGGGCACTATTTCTATCCCTTTCCCACATAGTTGCAATATGTTACTGATAAGAAAGTTTAGTCGGTCATGTTAACTCAAGATGGCAAGTCCAGGTCCTTCACGGGGTTTAGCACAAACCAATTACAAAATAATTTCAAATAAACTAGGTGGAAGAACGTTACTACATGTCGGATTTGCTTATAATCTTCATAGGAAAAATAATAAATCGAGTGTGTGGACATGCGTAAATAAAAGACATGGCAAGTGTAGTGGTTCTATAAAATTAAGTGAGGAAAGTGACAATGTACAAATCCAAAAGTGTCATAATGCTGAGTGTCAACCTAACTTAATGAAAAATGAAGTTAGAGTTGTTATGGAAAAATTTAAAAAGGAAGTGAAAACGAGTTTCTCGAGCTCTATACAACAAAAATTTGAAACAAAATTTGCCGAGTTAAAAAACACAGACACAGCCTTCGATGAATACATACCCAAATTCAATAATATCAAGCAACAGTTATACAACTCTCGAAAGAAAGCCTTAAATGTAGAAAAGACACAGTTTCGTAATCCAGCTGAAGTCATTATACCTGAGATTTTTCAAAAATATCTATTAGTTGATTACTGTGAGAACGACAACAGAATTATAGTATTCGTATCAGCACAGGCTTTAAAACACATCAAAAATATACAACACTACTTCGGGGATGGTACATTTGATTGTTGTCCAGGTCCATTTTACCAAATATTTACCATTCATGGAGATATGGGAAGTGATGCACAAGCAACCAATATTGTGCCTATATTTTATGTGCTACTAGTTAATAAAGAAAAAAGTACATATGAAGTCATGTTTAAAAAAATTAAAGAAGCTGTGCCGGACTTCAGCCCCATGAAATTCACTGTAGATTTTGAATTAGCTACAATGCTGGCAATAAAAGAGGTATTGCCAGCGGTCACAATACATGGCTGTAATGTTCACTTCCAAAGAGCCATTTACAGAAAAGCGAAGTCTTTAGGTTTATTGGCACACGAAGAAACAACATTGTATGTGAAACTGTGCACCTGTCTAGCATTTCTTCCTAAAGAAGATATAGAAGATGGTTGGCTTTCCGTAATGGAAAACAGGTAATTTTAATTTTAATTTTATTTTAAAGTTTTAACAGCTCATAGATTGTTTTTATAAGTACGCAAAAATAAAAATAATGCTTAGGTATATACGACATGTCATATATATCATAATTTTTGTTTTCAGTATTCCCGATGAAAAAGTCACCCAATTCAACGATTATTTCGTTGAACAATGGCTTGAGCCTCCGGGGATGATCTCAAAGTGGTGTTGCTATAAAGAACGACATAGAACCACAAATTTAGTGGAGGCCTGGAATCAACGGCTTCAGTGCTATCTGGGCCGAAAACCATCATTATTATCGTTTTTGGAAATTATAACAACTGATATTTCTACGTATAGCACAGGTCTAGTGAGGTAAAATGCTGATTACTTACATAACGCTTAATATATCAGTAATTCATTTTTTTTACTTTTAGTAAATAATCTTTATCTTATACTTTCAGATTACGAAGATATGACAGTCCTATATGTAAAAGGAAAAAATCTTCAATAATCAATGACAAACTCATTGCTAAGCTGACAGACAAATATGAAAAGAAACAAATTACAATTATGGAGTTTTTGGAACAAATCCGTCCGTATGTGCAAGTCAAGCAAAAATAATCACCTACTTACTTAGCTTAAAAATAATGATTTTGCATGTTTATTGTTACATAATTACTACATTTTAATTTTATATCTATATCAATGTTGTAACCTCCATAGTCACTGCATATAAATGACTTAAATTACATAATTTAATTACAAAGTTCAAATCATCCTAATATTTTTACTATGTTTTTCTTCTTTTGTTACTTTTGTTATCTGTGATTTTAAATGTTAATTGTTTTTATTATATTTTAGTGTTTGAACATTCTGTTACCAATCTTCTAAATATTTAAGTAGATGCCTACCTATATATTTAGTACGTAAATAGTATATAAGTACTTAAAATAATCCTAATTTTAAACTGTGATTTTTAATTTCGTATCTGTGATTTTGCATGTTATTGTTGCTTTATTTTAATGTTTGGTTTTATTTGTTATCAAAGTTGTATTTACGTAGATACCTATTATTATTTATTAGACATTTAATTTAATTTTTATTACATATTAAGTACCTACGTATTACCTATTATTACCCATTAGTACCTATTATTAGATAAGCAAACGTTTGTTACACCGACATTGTTAATAAAGATTTATAATAATAAACTATGATTTTGATTTTAATAATGAACCATGACTTAGACATTTTTTATAATAGGTTACACTTTGGTATCTGACTGTACTTTTGATAAAAATATTTAACTAATAAATATTATAGTACTAAAACGAAATCGGGGGCTTCCACCACGGGGGCAAAACACACCGGGGGCGTAACCCACGGACCCAAAAATTATTTTACAATAGTAATGATGTTTAGCGATTTTATTACGTTTTTGTAAAAGAGGTTGGGGAGCCAAGTCTTGCAAAATCGACGTAAGTATGTCTTTGAACCATGCCTCTATATGGGGCAACAAAAACACTTACGGAAGTATCTCAAAATTTTACTAGATGGCGCAAGTGCCTTTGTGATTATTGGTTGTTATCCATGCGTTTGGGACGACAAAGTTTGATTGGGCAGTAGTGCCCCCGCGCCACGTGATTTTGACGTGCGTTGGAGTTACACCCACACAAAGATATTTATGACCATTGTTATTCTCGCTTATTGGAACTACAAAAACGTATATAGTTTTATGACCTCAATTATTTTATTATAATTTACATAAATTTTGGGACTACAAAGGCATTGGTTGTAAAAGCGTTTTTGTTGATCCAACATTTTAACCTATATTCGTTGGAACTAGAAAGTCACGAACCAAAGTGATTTTGTAGGCCCATTATTATATTTTTTCGACGTCAAGGCGTAAACAATAAAAATGTTATATAGGGCCAATATTATTATTTAAAACGTGATAATAAAAGACTTAGGACTTTTTAATTCCATGTTTTGTATCATAAGTACCGACTTTTAAGTTTGAAAACAATGTTGAGACTTAATTAGTTCATAAACATAATTATTTTGTTGTTCAAAGATGCACCTGAAAGATGATGATGAGTTGATTTGAGCTGCAATAACACGAAAAATTTTACTTTATTCGACGATGATTTAGATGACTACTTCAAATGCTTTGATAATGATGTTAATATACAATATTAAACAATATTCGATCATAAATATATATATAACATGTCGGTACACGTAATACATGACTAAAATTGTTAAACTTCGTAATTATTTATAGTTCGTTTTTGGATCTTCACTTACAGGAAATCACAGCATGCGAAGAGTATACAGACAGAAGAAAAAGTTAAACTATTATTATTAAATTACAAACAATAAATTAAATTAGTGCATATTATTCACAGAATTTAAACAATTTTATAAATAAAAGTCTAAATAATCTTAGCTTAGGTGAGCTCTTAGGAGGCTTTTAAACTTGCTAAGTGAATTATTTAAAATGTCTATATTTTTTGAGGCGGTTGATATTTAATTAATATTCGTCTGATAATCTGACAACAGGAGAGTGTTTGCCTAAATTGGTTCGAAATGGGGGGCTCTTAGTAAAAAGAAAGGATGACGCGAAAGTTGGCGGTGAACATTAATACAGATTATCTGCAGTACAGTTCAGTCTCGATCAGGTCTGTGACAGCGTAGTTCCAAAAAAATGCGCTTTAGCGCCACTTTCGGTAGCCATGTTTGTAGCCATTATAAATATAATCTGTGATCGTTTTTATCTGGCAAAGTGACAGATTGATGTCGATGTTTGTTATTTGTTTGTTATTTGTGTCGAAACTCGTGTTCTGTTGGTTTATGTTCTCCTCGCTTAATTGCTTGGGTTGAGACTTAATTCCTAGTTCCTTGTACGATACGAATATACTGCAGTGGTCTGGTGCTTTGGTCTACGGCCATGGCTCCTATCAAATGCTGTGTGGTTGGTTGTACCTCAACCATCAAAACATTTATAATATACCAAAGGACGATAAACTTAGGACTTTGTGCCTGTCGTTTTTGGTGCCAGTGAATTCTGAACTTCTTGGTCTATCAAAGGATCAGTTAATAAATAAACGGGTGTGCCAAAAACACTTCGACAAATATCAATTGGATGACAAGGGTAATCGTCTCAAAGATGGATATCCATGTCTATTTTCTTCTTAAGAAAAAATAAGTTATTTTTTTCACGGGGTGCCTTTGTCAGGTAAGTGCATTAGCTCTCCATATTAAAATAAACCTTAACCTCTAAATGTGTGTTAACATGACATCAAATGTTAAGGTATTGTTCAGGTTCCTAATTTTTTACTAATATTTTAATTTTAAAACAAAGTATAAATAGTAAAGATAACAAATACACCTTGCTTAACAATATGAGAATTAAATGTTTTTCAATTTACAGATCCGATTCACAGTGTGGAGAAGACTAAAATAAGTAATAAAGCACCAAAAAAAATGTTATAAGGGAACGAAGTAAAGTTGTTATCTTTTTTAAACAAACCTTGAGCTATTTACATAACAAATATATAGCTATACCCACTTTATTTACATCACATAACAAAAACATTTAATGTATTTGTTATGTAATGTTTCTTAAAAGGTTCTTGAACGACTGACTAATAAAAGACTGACAAATTACTTAGAACATTATAACTTCATATCATCACACCAATTTGGATTTCGCAAGAATAAATCGACTAGTGACGCAGTTCACGAGTTAACCTCTTATATCGTGCAAAATTTTAATCAACACAAAAAGGTATTAACAATATTTTTAGAACTCACAAAAGCACACGCACGCACACACGCACACACACACACACACACACACACACGCACGCGCACACACACACACACACACACACACACGCGCGCACGCACACACACACACACACACGATTTAATCTTTGTTTTATCTAATGTATAATAACTGCCAAAGATTGTACTGATAAATAAATGTAAATTCAAATAAGGGGTTCGGGACTGAAACTCCTTAATACAGGTTAGCTTATAACCTAGCTAGGAGATCAGCACTTCACCCACCTAATCGTAGTTATAAGATACTACAACCTTTTGATGTTAATTATTATTAATGCATTATGTATTACGATTCACCTTTTGAAATAAAGATTTATTATTATTATTTCAAATGTTTTACTAGCTATTGAGACCAATTACTAGACATATACATACCAGTTAATAAACAATTATTTTTTTGCAGCTGATAAACTTCCCTTGAACTGCAGATGCTTTATAAAAAAAAAATTGAAAAATATCTGCTGAGGAAAACAAGACTCAAAAGCCATTTGAAGAAAGATTGGATGCTGCTAAAACTTTCAGCCGTAGTCAATTATTTAATAAATTTGATAAAATGTCACAACAGGCACATGAGTTTCTTATTATGCAGTTGAAAATGGCAAATATAAAGAAAAAGGCGATGAGGTACACTACCGGTGAAAAGCATTTAGCATTGGCCCTAATGAAGGAAAGCCCCAAGGCTGTACAGAAAATATTTAATTTGCCCAGTAAAAGAACACTGAACCGTCTTGCTGAAACTATCATATTTAATGAAGGGCTAAATGATAATATTTTTAGACGCTAAAGCATAAAACACAAAAATGGGACACAAAGAAAATACTCTGTTCTATTTTATTTGATGAAGTTGCTCTTACACCTCATCTCATTTATGTTGAGTACCAAGATGAGATTAGAGGCTTTAAGGACTTTGGGTAGGAAGAGAATTAAGGTTTTGTGATCATGCCTTGGTATTCATGTTAAGAGGAGTATGCTCTAACTGGAGACGACTATTTGCTTTTATTTTTGTGAGGGAACAACAGCAGCTGCTACATTAGTAAGGATTTTAAAGGAAGTGGTCACTCAAATCTTAGAGACATATTTGATACCCTTAGTTGTTGTATGTGACCAGGGCTCAAATTTAGAACAGCCATGAACTTGTTAAAAATTGAGACTGAACGTAAAAGAATTTTAAATGAAGAATATAATGGCGAGTAGATAAACTTATGGGGACATCCACCTCGCACCGCGTGCGACGAAATACTGGCGCGTCTAAGACACACAACATCATGCGCCGCGCACCTTTCACTTGATGGCTTGAGGAACATACGTGCGCACGCGGCGACAGGTATCTGGCACTGAGACACGATTTGTGAGAGGCGTCAATATTTATATGGAGCGTGGTACTTGCGTTATGTATTAACATCGCAGCGCTGCCTCTGATTGGCTGTGTAATAAATGTTTAGTATTTTGATAAGATATGTTTGTGACTATAATTTGTATATATATTGGAGTAAATAAAATTATTTAATGTTCAGTCTGGAATATCTTGTTTAACTAAGAACATCTCTCCAAATAGTAAGAAGAAACCAATAGTAACGCCTTACAGTGGTGACCCGACTTAGAATACGCGAAGAAAGAAAATCAATATTTACAATGGAAGATCAACAGGTTTTTGCACCGAGAATCGAAGAAACTGGAAGAGATATTTCTTCTATTTCGCTTCAATCCAAGATACCACCGTTTTGGCGAACTCAACCGAAGCTTTGGTTTGCTCAATTTGAAGCTGTCGTTGTACTATATAAGACCGGCGACGATCAAAAATATTATTTGGTGCTAGCTGTGTTGGAGAGAACGGACATCGAGCAAGTTAGCGACATAGTCTGCGCACCTCCGGTCACAGGAAAATATACTGCGCTCAAGACTCGACTGATGTCAGTATATGAAGAATCCGAGTCCCGTCAATTCCAGAAATTATTGAGTGGATTAGAACTGGGTGATCAAAAACCTACACAGCTACTACGTGTAATGCGAGACCTGTCCGGAAACAAAGTGCCTGATGACGCCCTGAAAATTTTATGGACAAGTCACTTACCTCCACAAGTCCGCGCTGTCAACACCGAATCGCAACTGAACACTTTGGCATCTATGGCTGATAAGATGATGGAACACATGGAGCAAACTACGGTCGCTGAAGTCACACAAGCCTCGCCTACGCCTTCTACGAGTTCAATGACGCAAGATGCGCAGTTTCAAATTCTATCTCAACAAATAGAAAAGCTTTCACTCGATATCGCTGCACTAAGGATGGAGAAAAATAATAGCTATGGACGTTCACGATCTCGAGGTTATGGCTATCGCTCAAGATCAAGATCCCGCTCTCGGCCAAGATCAAGGACCGGCAGGCGACCAGGAGACCCAGGATGGGAATGTTTCTATCACCACCGTTTTGGAGACAAGGCGATGAAGTGTCAACCACCGTGTGCTAGATCGCAGTCGGAAAACTAAAGACCGCATCGACTGTGGCGGATGTCGGTGTAGCGAGAACAAATAACCGCCTGTGTGTTACGGAACAGAATACACACGGACGATTTTTTGTGGACACTGGAGCAGATATTTCGGTGCTAGCCGTCAAGAATAAGCGAACACCGATATCGACGCCATTCAAGTTATTCGCAGCAAATAATACACCGATTAAAACATACGGAGAGAAAACGCTTCAACTAAATTTGGGACTACGAAGAAATTTCAAGTGCACATTCATCATGGCTGATGTGAAAATGTCGATACTTGGCGCTGACTTCCTGCGACACCATAGACTTTTAGTAGACCTACATCGCAAGAAACTCGTCGACAGTATAACAGAGTTATCAGTCAACACCGTGGCGATACGCACTACACAAGAAACAACGCTATATGTCGTCGAACCAAGTCACAGATACAGCCACCTTCTTCAGGAGTTTGCCGATGTTCTCAAGCCCATATCACCGACGATGCAATTTAAGCATAAAGTGAAACACTACATTGAGACGACCGGCCCCCCGCTCTTCGCCCGACCCCGCCCGCTCCCGCCGGATAAGTACAAAGCAGCGAAGGCGGAAATTCAAGCTATGATGGAAATGGGAGTTTGTCGACCATCAAAGAGCCCTTGGGCCAGTCCTATGCACATTGTGAAGAAAAAGGATGGTGGGATACGAGTCTGCGGTGACTATCGTCGTTTAAACTCAGTTACGTTGCCTGACCGATACCCGATTCCACGTATACAAGACTTCACATATCAACTAAGTGGAATGAAAATATTTTCAAAGATTGATCTGAAGAAAGCATTTTACTGGATACCTGTCGCAGAAGAAGACGTACAGAAGACGGCAATCACCACACCTTTTGGCTTGATAAAATGTGTTACCATGCCATTCGGTTTGCGGAACTCACCCCAAACATTCCAACGATTTATCCATGAAGTCTTAAGAGGTCTGGATTACTGCTGCTACTCTTATATCGACGATCTTTTTATCTATTCAAAGACGTCCACATCGACATTGTTGGACCGTTGACGCCATCAGAAGGTTACCGATACCTCGTCACGATGATAGATAGACAGACGAGATGGCCGGAAGCAATTCCTGTAGCAGAGATAAGCGCAGAAACCATCGCACGAGCTTTCTACGACGGATGGATATCCCGATTTGGTTGCCCTGTTAGAATAACCACAGACCAAGGACGGCAATTCGAATCTTCATTGTTTCAAAAACTCATGGCAAAACTCGGAATAACAAGATTCAGAACTACGGCCTACCACCCAATCAGCAATGGCATAGTTGAAAGATGGCACCGCACACTAAAAACAGCTATAATTGCAAGAGGCAAATATAATAACTGGACACAAGAAATTCCCACGGTCCTGTTAGGATTACGCACATCTGTTCATAAACAAATGAATCATAGCCCCGCCACAATGACGTACGGCGCTTCACTACGCGTACCTGGAGATCTTTTTATACCTACAAACATATCGGATAAACAAGACCCAACATTCTTTCGTTATCTAACTCGTACGATGGCTGCGATGGACGACAAACAAACAGGTGCATCGATGACGCATCAACGGATTACCTACGTTCCGGAACATCTGGCTACCTGTACGCATGTGTTTGTGCGCGTCGACTGTGTGCGCAAACCGCTAACTCCGCCATACGAGGGACCGTATCAAGTTATTGAGAAGCATGAAAAGTACTTCAAGATACGGCTACCTAAACGGGATTCTATAGTGTCCCTAGACCGTCTGAAGCCTGCCCACATCATGCCATCCAGCTCCGAAGAAGTACCTGAAGAAACCCCATACGTAACCCGTTCCGGGAGGATCGTAAAACCTACTAGGAATGTACGGTTTTCTTAACGGGGGGTACTATGGGCACATCCACCTCGCACCGCGTGCGACGAAATACTGGCGCGTCTAAGACACACAACATCGTGCGCCGCGCACTTTTCAGTTGATGGCTTGAGGAACATACGTGCGCACGGGGCGACAGCTATCTGGCACTGAGACACGATTTGTGAGAGGCGTCAATATTTATATGGAGCGTGGTACTTGCGTTATGTATTAACATCGCAGCGCTGCCTCTGATTGGCTGTGTAATAAATGTTTAGTATTTTGATAAGATATGTTTGTGACTATAATTTGTATATATATTGGAGTAAATAAAATTATTTAATGTTCAGTCTGGAATATCTTGTTTAACTAAGAACACCTCTCCAAATAGTAAGAAGAAACCAATAGTAACGCCTTACAAACTAAACAGTCTACAAATAGCTTTTGCATGTTATTGCATTAAATATTTGTGTTTGCAGATGGAGCTATTGAGATATCAGGCCAACAGTTAAGTTTGGTGTTTGATCCCCCACACTTACTTAAAGGTCTAAGAAATCCACTTCGAAGGACATAGAAAGTGTATTTGAATCTGATTGCCAACTAGGCCATACTAGGATGCATAAAAAACTAACAAAACATCATGTTTATGCAGCAAAAATGAAGAAAATGAAAGTTAGTGTATTATGCAGTAAGTTCCTTAAATACTTAGTTACCACATTACAATACCAAATAATACTGACATAACAATTGTCTTCTCAATAGTGTTTAATTGGCACATCATTTTATGCAAACTTACTTAGTCCTTGTTATTAGAAATATTTGAACCAATTTTACAGAACCTTTACATGTATAAGCAGAGAATATTAAACCCAAACTCATACATCTGTTGTAAGTTGTCTATACATATTGTATAAAATGGCATTCCAATTAAACACTTTCAGGCTCTTTGATAGTGTCAACGGATCTCGAGGGAGCACTGTCCGGGGCAAACTGCGTGTTCAATAAAGCCCAGCACTCAGCACTTTAGTTTCTGGATGGAAGCAATAAAAATATTGAAAAATATGCAATTTATTGATACAAATAGTTAGAGAGCCCGTAAAAATAACAAAACTTATAAGGTTCGAGTTCCTTCCCTTAATGGTTGGATAACATCTTTAGAAAGTTCTGAAAGGTTGTCTAAATTATTGTTCGAAAAATATGAGATACAATATATTTATCTTAGGAGAGTTAATCAAGATCCTCTTGAAAATTTATTTGGTAGGATCAGAGCTATCAACTACAGAAATGTCAACCCTGATGCGAATGCTTTTATTCATGCTTAAATCACTGATAATGTCAAATGTTATGGGTCCACACTCTTTTTACGCGAACTGTGAAGATGATGAAGGACCCACAGTTATTGATTTTTAAAGATTATATCCTCATCCAATGTTAATAAGAATTTATCAGCAACATTAGATGAGGATTAAGAAAATAATATCAGTGGACCCATAACAACAATCCAAAACACCAGCGGATGCAACCAATCTCTAAATCCAGTTAATGAAAGATTGCGTGTCCACTCTTCAGCATGTACAGCAGATTACATGTGCAGGAGTGACAAAAAAAATTGTAAAAGATGCTCTGAGATATTAATACAAACTAAAAGAGATGTATTTCATAAATGGATAGAACAACGAAAATACAACCTTTTATAACACAGTAATTTAACATATCCATCAAAGAAGTTTTTGTTATACAGGGCTATCTCTGGGCTTATACTTGATTTTTTGAATAGAAATGCACATAAGAAATGTATAAAAAGGCTTATAAAAACGTAAATAATTAAGAAATACGATCTAAATTGGTTGGGGTGTACACATCATAGAAGTGAAGTGAAAGAATGGTTGCCTAATTTAATGCAAACGCACCCATATATATAATTGGTGTAATATTATCAATAAAATTTTAAAAGGAGGTGTGCAAGAAAAGCTTGTGAAAAAGGTGTGTGCACCTCAACAAATTGCCTTTGAAAAATATAAAGCCTATAGGTTAAGACGAAAAAAAACAGTACAATCTGATAAGTTGTTTTATTTATATTTCGTTCGTTACATCAATTAGAGTACCTATTGCAGGACGAAATGAACTTCGTAAATAATTAAATTAAAACATTTCTTCCACGGTACAGCACTGGCTATGGTATTGATATTTAAGTAGAGCTGAAAGTCGATATTTTTTAGAAAACTACTCAGGCTGGTACATCACTAGGTGACGTTAAGACACTAGCGCTTTGTGCATATTTTTGGTACTATCATCAATCATTTAACTGTCCTATCTGTCTCTGACTAATATATCTGTGGTAGGTATATAGTTATCTGTGGTCTCGGTCGGAGCGCGGTCGCAATCAGTCACTCTCGCGTTAACCGACCAAGATCCGCGTCGAGTAGATAATGCAACATATTTTCGTACGGTGATCGAATTCAAACATTGTTGTGAAGCTACGTTTACATACATAGACAGGATGAATCGTTGTGCAAAGTGTGATGATGGAGTAATTTGTAGTCAATGTTGTGCCTACCTACACTTCAGCTGTTCCGGTCTTTCGGAAACCACCTATAGAAAGATGACTGCTGATAAGAACGACAACTGGCGTTGCGTGCCTTGCCGTAACCCTAATCCACAAAATGTCCCTAATTTAGCTGACGTCCTAAAGGACCTGAAGGATTTTCGTAAGGATGTTGACTCAATGAAATCGGATGTAAATAGCATGAAGGTAATAGTGCAAAATCTAGCCACTCATTGGAGTGAAATGACTTCACGAATGGATGGAATAGAAGGACGCCTGGATAGTTTAGAACTTGCCACATCCCATATCTATAGGTGCTTTACAGAAATAGCTTACCACCGCTAAAATTAATATTAATGAATTGCCTACGTGAATTAAACACGAAATTACAAAGTCAAAATGATGAATGAGACCAACAGAATAAACAACCTAGAAATATAAGGCGTTCTATTTAAGAAGGCAAAAAACCTAGATCAGATATTAACTAGTATATACACAAAAGTACAACTAGAGGGAAAGCCTTGCCAGAAAAAAGCACGTGTCGTCCCCCTTGTTGTTTTCCACAGACAATAGGAATCTAATATTTAAGCCCTACCGGGGCGTTGGTTCTTTTCAAAGACAGCGTGATTTCCTTGCTTACATTATCCATTTTTTTTTTGCTTGTATTTTAAATACAACGCATGTATTCAATAGGGACATTTTACAAACCCTTACACAATACGTAGTGGTTTTCACTACGTACGTGCGTGCGGTATGCACGCAGTCATAGCTGGATGCTGAAAAAATACAATCTGTACGTGACCACATTATTTCACAATGACAATTAAAAATCGTAGCGTTAATGCTAATTTATCTTGAACCGTACAGCTTTTCGAAATTTTGTGTAATGTTTTCTATAACTGGTACAACCAATTTATACAAGTATTCAAAATAAGATGAAGACATTCGCATGAAGTTTTTATAATGGCCACTTAATTCTTGAGATTTGAGTTCCAACGCCAATGAATTCGAAGGCCTTTTCTTGTAAATTTCAGATTTCTAAAAGCGAGGAGGGTCGACAGTCTTCGAGTACATAATGAAATAGCACTATAGCCACTAATTGTGACGACATATTCGCTCAATGTTTACAAGAGGACTGTGGAGCATGCCTAAAAAATACACAGTTGCTACTTTTATTTTTTTACGGTGGGCAAAAATCATCTTATGACAACCCTACACAGTTGCTACTGGCTATTATGCGCGGGCGCGGCACGGCGGACGGGGTGACGTGGGGGGCGGGGCGGTGTGGCAGGCAGGTAACGACTAACGACCATATCCCGTCGCAGTCCTTCGTTTGTTTTCGTTGTGATCTGTGTGCTTTGTTTTACTACGTGGATTTTAACTTGACCTCTGCTTTTGTATACTGGACACTGATTTTTCTTGTTGATTCGAAACTGTGGCGCGTTAAACCGGACTTCGATTTTCTTTGCGACTGGATATTGTTTAAAATGGATGAACGATAATTAAGTTTCTGGAGTCCCGGTGTGACTCCAGAAACTCGAGGGACAAAACATGATGTCGCCTTTGTAGAGCAGAACGGGGACAAGTCACACAACGGTTACTGTGTGACTTGTCCCCGTTCTGCTCTACAAAGGCGACATCATGTTTTGTCCCTCGAGTTTCTGGAGTCACACCGGGACTTCGTGGAGCATATGTGCACTTTACAAGCGCCACAAGAAGTAAGTACTATGGTTACTCAATTACATATAATATAGTATGTAGTTTCATCTTAACTTATAATCAAGGCGACACCCCCATGTCAGCGGCGTCGCTCGACACGGCGTGTTATCATATTGCGTCATGTTTTATTTGGATTAGTATAGAATAGTAATTAAACTAACACAACTGACAACGCACAATAACTACGAGTAATATTCGTCGTCGATTCATCAACAACCTATTAGGTATGGTATAATAATGAGTCTAGTTTCGCGTATTTTCATGTGTTCGCTATAGATGTAAAACTCACGTTGTATACATATCAGATAGTATACCATAAACAATAGGTACTTTAAAATGAATGTGAGACTAACGAGGGAATGTTATTGCTTATTTCAGATTGCATTTGATGGCTCCAGAGCTATTTGTCATCCGTGCTGGCAGCGCATAGACTATAGCTTAAGACGACCTCCTCCACCACCACCCAGACCTCCAACTGCATCGATATCTACACCTGGCTTCGCACGCGCAGCAAACACGTCAAGACGATGTATTGTCGACGTTTGTAGGAGTTTGGAACTTCGCGCTGTGCCCAATTCAATGAAAGTATATATTTTAAGCTACTTTCATTTATACATACCACCTCTTGCACGGATATGTTCACACCACTTAAGGAATACTACTTGGGAGGACTTACCAGGAAACATCGCCAGACGTCAAGACGATTTCAGAGGCGAGAACTTACGCGATATAGTAGAGTTATACACTCAGGCTCTCTAAAAAAAAAAGCAGCTGGATTTTGAAAAAATTGATGAAATAAGTCCGGACGAACTTCATAATTGGATCGGTATAAGTCACCAGCAATTCTATAGCATATTAGAAGAAACCTTTTCTTTGCAAGAACGATCCAACAGAAACACAATCTTGGGTATCTATTTATCTAAACTGAGAAGCGGTGCACCTTACCATAGACTGGAAACGGTTTTTGGCCTATCCAAGTCAGCAATATGTCAAAAAATGAAACAAGCAAGAGAATGTCTCAATAATGACTATGTTCCACGCCATCTTGGATTTGACCATATTACCCGGAATGAAGTTATAGCAAGAAATAGAATTATACCTAATTATATTTTTGGAACTGAAGATCATACAAAAGCCATTGTTATTATGGATGGGACATATTTATACATACAAAAGAGCTCAAACTTCTTATTTCAGAGATTAAGTTACAGTTTACATAAATATTCCAATCTAGTAAAGCCATTTATGCTTGTATGTTGCGATGGATATATAATAGAAGTGACAGGACCTTATAATGCTAGAACGTCCGATGCAACAATATTGATACAGATCTTGGATAATCACAGCGAATCTATGGAAGAAGCTCCGATAAGGTGGTTTTTTAAACCCGACGACGTCATGGTTTTAGATAGGGGGTTTCGGGACGCTCTGCCAGATGCAGAGGAATGTGGATTCAGGGTCTACACGCCACAGACATTAAGTAGACATGAAAGTCAGCTGAGCACTGAAGCTGCTAATAAGTCGAGACTAGCGACGCTAGTTCGATGGGTAGTAGAAACAATAAACGGAAGATGAAACGTGATTTTAAAATATTTAGAAATAAATATTTTAATAATACTTTAACCACGGCAATGACAGACTTCAGAATAGCTGCAGCGCTTGTTAACGCAACGCAAGAACCATATGGGGACAGTCACCTGACTGCGAACTTCATCGAAATGATCGAAAGAAACATAAATAGACAAAACCAACTGGCCGAATATGTCGATCATAACCGTTTGAACGCACAAAGAAATATTGCGTTTACCAGGATGGAGGCAACGGATGTTGTAGATTTCCCAAGAATGACATTTGATGAGCTGCTTATTTTTGCCATCGGTACATATCATGTGAAACTAGCTCGATCGTACTGCTACGAACATATGAGAGAAACAGGTCTGTACTCAATAGAAGTGTACAGGCATCCTGAAAGAGTGAATTTTAATGAAGAGAGGGAACACACATTAATGCGATGCAGAATACATTCAAGACACATTACGACAAGAACATACTATTGTTATATAGCATATAATAGTCACGCGGTCACTGAGCACTATTGTAGTTGTATACATGGGCGTCGCACTTTAGATAGTTGTGCCCATATTATAAGTATCATATATTATCTTGCATGGGCGAGGAATGAAGGTGATTTGATTCAACCTGCGGGATTTTTAGACTTAGTATGTTTGGACATAGAAAATAATTAATAAATAAAAGAGATTACTGTTACAATTACAACAAAACCGCGTACATGTTTTTAGTTCGTGTATAGTTTGTGTATAGTTCCAAACTGTATTTTCTTTGATTATTTGGGCAATAAAGTTTTTATGATAATAATTGTTGATTTTTTTTTATCCAAAGCAACATAATTACCAACAACACACAATATGTTGATTGTAGTATCTATGAGCGAACAAAAATAAGTGTAAAAGTTAGAGTATTTCTTTTGCTTGTACATTCATGTGTAACACAAGTTATTGTGGATTAGAATGTCGTAACACAAGGTATTGTGGATTAGAATGTCGTTGTTGTTATAGGAAATATCATTAGAACTTATCACAATAAGACTTACATTATGAAAATAAATGTTTAACAACGATATTCTCACCCACAACATGGCTCTTAGCTCCTATACTATACCAATTATTTTTATATTTGCAATCTTTAGCCACAGAATTACCAATAATACACACAGTACTGTAACGATTGTAGTATCTATGGGCCAAAAGAAAAAAAAATATACCTAAAACATAGTGTTTGTTATGTTGTGATTTAATATGATGTTGTTATTACGTTGCTGTTGCTTGTGAAATGTGTTGATGATAATTATCACAAGTGATACAACATTAAAACAACGTCATATTAAGCCACAACATGACGTAAACTTATTTTATTATTGTTTTAAACGATTTTTTTTTCTTATTTTATTTTGCTCCTAGCTCCTATACTACACTCACAGGCACAATTAACCGCCCACCTTGTATTTCTTTCAATTTGCAGAAATCGTCAAATTTAGACCACATTTGATGAGAGGTACGTTGAAAGCTACCTTAAAGGTAAAAAAAAAACAATAGTCTTGAAAGAAAAAGTCGTTTATTAAATGATTAATACCAAAAATCGATTTTATGTAAATCTTCGATGAAAAATTAACAAATTAGAATTTAGAAAAAAGTGCTCGAATAAAAAATTTAAAAAAAATTAATAATGGGTGTTGCCGCCTCGGGCTCTAATGACTTCTTGGAGCCGGTTTGGCAATCCATCCATGATATCTTGGATATCAGATTGGGGGATATTGTGCCACTCCTCTACCGCAGCCGTCTTGAGCTCTCCTAGGGTCGTAGGGGCTGGTACCCTTGCTCGGACACGTCATTTGAGGTTGTCCCAAATGTGCTCAATTGGGTTAAGATCAGGACTGCGTGCCGGCCATGGTAAAACTTGGATCCCGACCTCATTAAGGTACTCAGTGACGGATCTTGCGGTATGGCAACGTGCATTGTCATGCATTAATCTGAAGTTGGCACCAATGAATGGTGCGAAAGGCATGACATGCTCTTGAATAACTTCCTCCACGTACCTTTGAGCGTTCACACTACCCCTATCGAACACAACAAGATCGGTACGAGCCTCATAAGAGATACCTCCCCAAACCATTATGGACCCTCCCTGGTAACCCACTGTTTCGGTTATAGCGCATGACGCAAACCTTTCATTTTGGCGCCTGTAGACACGCTGACGTCCATCTGGACCTTTTAAGGCTATTCTGCTCTCATCTGAGAACAGTACGTCCTTCCATTCCTCCATAGTCCAGTCAGCAAATTCTCGCGCATAAGCAAGTCTAGCTCTACGGTGTTGTGGGAGCAGTTGTGGGGCGCGAGCTGGACGAAAAGCCCGCAGATTTCTTTCTGCCAGTCTTCTTCTAATCGTACGTTCACTCACACTGACATTTCTCACTTCAAAAAGACACGTACGGGCTTCAGTAGCGGTGCAAAAGCGATTTCTCAACACGTTGCTGACAACGAAGCGGTCATCTCGAGTTGAAGTGCATCGATGTCGGCCTTGACCTGGCCTGCGGGTGTATGAGCCTGTCTCCCGAAACCGTCTGATGGCATCCCGTACTGTAGTACGAGGTACACCGAGTGTACGAGCGATGCGACGTTGGCTGTACCCAGCGTCAGCTAAAGCCACTGCCCTAGCTGCACCAGTTGCATCGAGAGGCATTTTTTACAGTCACAAACAATAAGCAAACACTAGAAACTCAAATTCGCACACTATGGCAGACAATAACAGGAAATGTAAACACGGTAACGTGACGGCAACAATGTCAAACAACGACTAAATTCTAAAAACCCGTCGTTGACACAAATTTAGGAAACGAAATAAGGGTATAAGTGTTTAATTTATTGCTAAAGTACCCACTTGACAAAAAATAAAACAGTAGATAAGCTATAGTTAACTTAAACAAACAGGGTGACGAATGATATGGGTGGGCGGTTAATTGTGCCTGTGAGTGTATAACGATTTCAGGGTTGCCCCCTTGGTAACATTATATTATATTTCAATGTCAATCCACTGGTATACATTTCATTCCTGTCGATTCTGGGTTTTTGGTCCATACATTTTTGGACATGTCCTTTGTGGGCAGACAAATTTACAACATGGATGAAACTGGTCTTCAGACTGTACCAAATAAGCTGCCAAAAGTTTATGCTCAAAAAGGCAAAAAAATTGTTTGAAAAATAGTTTCCGCAGATCGAGGGCAAACTGTTACTGCTGTTTGTTGTATGGGCGCTACTGGAACATTTGTACCACCAGCTCTAATATTTCCCAGAAAGCGACAAAAGCAAGAATTGATGTATGGAGCTCCAGCTGACTCTCTACAACTAGTATCTGATTCAGGCTATATGAACTCTGAGTTATTTGTAATCTGGCTCAATCATTTCATCAAAATGTTCAAACCGTCTAAAGACGTCCCTGTTCTTTTAATTCTTGATAATCATTCATCTCACTTAAGCTTAAAAGCAATTGAATTGGCTAGAGAACATGGAGTTGTTCTTTTAAGCTTACCGCCACACACAAGTCACCGCATGCAAAGTTTGGACACAGGATTTTTTGGGCCACTAAAAAAAGCTTATTCTGTAGCATGTGACAACTGGCAAGTTTCAAATACTTGGCGTGCTATAACCCAGTTTCAAGTTGCTCAGTTATTTGGAATAGCTTATCATAAGGTTGCTTCGATTAACAGAGCTAGTAAATCATTCGAATCGTGCGGCATCTGGCCTTTTAATGATCAGATTTTCTCTGATGAAGATTTTGCTCCTGCAGACGTTACTGAGCGCCCTAATCCAGCCATAGAAACTCCAAATGTGGATGACACCATAACTTCAAATCAATCTACTCCATCAACAACAACTACAGAAACTGTTTCCCAAAGTCTAGATGCTACTGATAATGCAAATGTTGAATTACCACTTACTCCATCAAAATCGAACGCACCCCAGCAAGATCTAAGAGGAACTGAAACTCGTGAATCCAGTGATAGTCTCCAGGTAACCATAACGTTACCAGAAAATGCACCCAATGATGATCAGGTACCATCCACGTCAACCTTTATTAAACCAGCGGACATCTTACCATTGCCTAAATCAAATATTCAGAAGAAAAGAAACATTAAACGTAAGAAATCAGAAATTCTAACAAGCTCTCCTTTTAAAAACCAATTAGAAGCAGAACAAAAAGAAAAAGAAGAAAAGGCCAAGAAGACAAAGACGACAATGAAAAATAAGAAATCTACAACACCAACATTACGGGTTACAGATACAGGTTCGGAGATAATTCGATGTCCCCTTTGTTTTGAACCTCCGAACGAAGACTGGATCCAATGTAGCCAATGTGAAGCTTGGTGGCACAACCAGTGTACTGATTACCTGGGATTTGGGGTTTTTAAGTGTGACAATTGTTGTTAAATGTTTAGCTGTGGATACAGGCTCTATTAATCTCATGCGCGCTCTTAGCTAGTACAGAAAGCCATAGATGCGTACTATTTAAACCCTGTACCCCTAAGAGTTCGCATGAGATAAGTTTTTGATTTATGTGATTAATAAATATTATATGATAGTTGATAATTTAAAAAAAAATAAAATATGTTCCTAAATACCCAAAGATTAAGTATAATCAAAACGGAAGACTGTAACTCATTAGTTGATTTTTTAAATAAATATTTTTTCAAAACTGCGCACTCTTAGGTAGCTCTACCCTACTACATTTTTTATGCAATGTAATGTAATGACATAGACACTAGCGCCGCGTCAAAGTGTCAGTAGCGGCGCTATTCATTCATTGGTTTATTCATGTACTGAATAACATTTGTTAAAAATATGTGTATGTGTGATGTGTAATTGTATCAAATCAAATCAAATCATTTATTATTCATTACATTTTGGGTATTACATGGTCGTATGGTTAATATAAAATGAATCACCAAAATCTGCCTGTGAGGCGTATGAATCGTTTGGTTAACAAAAGTGACACTAAAATTACATTACATTACATTAATTACATTTAAAAAAAACATGTCAATAAGTGGTAAACTAAAAAGATTAAAATTTCCTATAATAACTTACAAATGTCGTCAGATAAAATTACAATAATTATACAATATATTAGAAAAATAAATGAGAAAATATAAAATGTCATCACCTAAGTTATTCCAGATCAGATGTAGCATGTAAACTGTCGAATTATTCTATACAAAATTATTATCATTTAAAAAATCCTGGACATTATAATAACAGTTTTTTAACAAAATAGATTTCAATTTATTTTTGAATAGTTCTGTATTGTGAAGCTTTATAAGATGGGGTATTTTATTAAATATTTTTGGAGCCATGCATAGAAGACTTTTAGTCATTAGACTAGTTTTTGCAATGTGCATACACAACCTATTATTATTACGCCGATTTCGCTTGACAACGTCTGATATGCGAGGAAATAATTGAGGGTTCTTGTGTACAAAGATTGCAACTTCCAGTACATATAGAGACGGAAGTGTCAGTAGGTTATATTTGATAAAGTATGGTTTGCAGCTATCTGTAGGTTGAAGACCGAACATCGATCTTATGCAACGCTTTTGTGCCTTGAAAATCACTACACTATTAGTCGAAACCCCCCAGAAAATTATGCCATATCGCAGATTTGAAGAAGCTAGGCCATGATAGGCTGTAAGTATAACATCAATTTTAACTAACGCGGATAATTTATAAAGGGCATAGGACATAAACTGCTTATCTTTTTACATAGTTCGGCAACATTGTCTTTCCAATTCAACTGTCTATCAATATGCAAGCCTAAAAATTTAGTTGAGACGACTTCATTTATAATTTGATTTTGATAGCACACATTAATGACTTCATGTAGCTGAGGCCTTTGACTGTAATGCATGACTTGAGTTTTAGAAAGATTAATTTTTAAATTATTGTTATCTAACCAGCGAATGATTGAAGAAAGACAGTCGTTAATGTCATCTTGATATTGTTCTGGCCTTTTACACTGAATGGATACAGCACTGTCATCTGCGAATAAGGTCATTGGATGACTGGTGCATTTAGGCAAATCGTTTATATAAATTATGAACAATAGCGGGCCTAAAATGCTGCCCTGTGGTACGCCATATGTGACCATTCGTGATGTAGATTGACATGTTTCCTCCTGTTTAGTACATGTATTTATTCTGGAAATTGTAGTCACTTGTGATCTATTAGAGAGATATGATTTTAATAGAACAATGGGCAGAAGATGCGAATTCGCATCGCAGGTTCCTGCGATGCGAATTCGCATCGCATCGCATCGCAGTTTTGTGTGGGAGCCCTTAATCGTGTTAATTGTGTCAATATAATTGCCATCGTCTTTGATATCATTTAGTCCAATAAAGAGCAGACAGTAGTCTTTAAAGGAGAAGCCTTTTAGTTTTTGCTCGATATTGCTTAGTAGTTCTTTTGTTGTACAGTTGGGCATAATATAGTGACAATAGTCGAAACTCCCTGAGAAAGTTTCTTCGATAATAGATGTAGATTCTCTAGTTTTGTTATTGCTCACAATGCACATCTTGTTCCTCTTCTTGGACTTCATTTTCGAATTGGATTTCTCTTGTATACTTAGACGCAGCTTAGTGCCATACGATACGGATGTGGATTATTCCTGCCTATTCTCTATTGATTGCCCGCAGATGTTTGTTGTCTGCGTTTCTTTATTGTGCATTATTTTTACACTGTCGAATCTCTGGCAAATTGATATATTTTCATCATGCTTAACTGACCTATTTTTGTGTTTAGGTGTTGTACTCTTTTTGGCAGGCGTTGAACATATTTTTTTATAGGTATTCATTTTATTTATAATTTCTTGAAGGTCCGATTTCAAACGCATATTTTCACTGTGTAAATTTTCAATTTCTTGATGTGCGCTTAATAATTCCATGTTGAGTGTTTTATTTTGTTCAATCAAGTTACATAGACTGTCATTTTGATCATTTAAGCTATCCGGAATACTCATCATACTCGTGTTGAATATTGATTTTTCATTCGTCAAGGTAGATAGGTCAGACAATGAATTAGCTCGGAGCGGTTTACGATGTGTAATATTATTACTGCTGGAATCCATAATACTCTCATTAAAATATTTGTCCCTCAACACTCTATCAAGTAGTGTAAATTAATCAAATGTTGAACATTAAAAATACCAATGTCTTGGTGAGGTTTGAAACATCTCTCAGCGCATAGGTGTCAAGCAGTGTATTTTTTCCGCAATTTAGGTTAAATTTATTACGCTGGTATTACCTATTTAGGGTATCAACACTGTTATTAATGTCAGACTTGTAATTTTGGTTGAGTTCCTTGCTACTAGATGGCGTTGTGTTCCTAACAATCTGCTTTTTATATGGTTGCAACACTGTTACTAGGGACAAAACGATGTCAATTTTAGTTGCGCTGCTCACAACTAGATGGCGCTGAGTGCCGTATTTGGATATTTATTTGTAGTGGTGACCCTAAATTTTATGTCACTTTGGTTTTTTATTTCGGCTATTCGTCACTAGAGGCGTTAGTCATGGTACAAAGTTCACTTTTTTTAAATATTTTTTTTTACAACGGTTCTATATTGCTTTAATTTATATAATTGCACTATAATTATTAATAAAATTGCATTTTTAGTTGAGTGCTTCATAGATAACTTTAAGAACAATTGTTGTGTAGTCCTGGCTGTGATAGTTAATGTTTATTTACAATGTTTTTATTGTTTTGTCACTGTTATCATCACACTGTTCCAAATTTCCCTGTACTTGTTTGTTTTAGTCACCAACAATATCACACACTTAGTCCAATATTTACACTAAATGTGACCACTATGCACACTTATTAAGGCATTAATTATAAATTATATTCAATATTAAATACGCGGGCGATGTTTACTCCACTGGTGTTGCTAGTCAATTCTATATGCATTGCGGATCTGAAACTATTTGTTTCAGATACAATTTAACAACGCCGAGTTTATCTGACAGCCTTGCTGGCGACGCGAGGCGTACCCACCAAGACGTCGTGCGTCCAGTGAACGAGAACAAGAACCACCAGTACGCCCTTCTGAACAGCCAGTAGATCAACCTGTGATAGAACCAGATCAAGCCGAGGTACAACCAGATCAAGCTGTGGTACCGCATCCTGGTGATCAACGTGGAGCAGCAGTAGTTGACGAACAAGATATTCAACATTCTATTATACAGTTACCACATATTAGTCTGGCACCGAATACTTCAAACTCTTGCATTTTATTCGGATGTACAGGCGAGACAAGGCATCGAATACCAAAGCACATGAAAATCCGTTTGTTGAAAGATTTTAATTACTACGCACCACCTTTAGCACGCGTTTGTGAAGAACATTTTCTTTTAAATGATTTTGAGATTTTATTGTCAGCCAGAAATGTAAGTCATGACTTTAACGAAGCTCACATCATGGACATGATGCAGATTTTGAAAACTATGCCGCAAGAGGGAAGGGTGGATTTTGAAAATATAGAAACTATGGATCCAAATGACGTTTACTTTCTGACTGGTCGAAGTTTCGAACAGTTCAACAGAATGTTTGTAGAAACGCCATCTTTGTCTAGAAGGAGCAAAAGACCCAAAAACGCTTTGGCAGCATATTTGATTAAGTTAAGAACTGGTGAAGCCAATACAAGACTGGCAGATATGTTTCACATAAGCCGAACAACTTTAGAAAGAGAAATGAAAACCGCAAGAGACTGTATAAAAGAAGAATTTACACCTCTAGATTTGGGTTGGGATCACATCACAAGGGAGCAAGTGCTTAGGCAAAACCTTTTTATACCTCAAACTCTGTTCGGAAACCGAGAACAAAACAAATGTATAATTATACTTGATGGTACCTACGTATACATACAAAAAATTAGCAACTTCCTGTTCCAAAGATTGACGTATAGCCATCACAAGTTCTTAAATCTACTAAAACCATTCCTAATAGTCTGTTGTGATGTCTATATAATTGAAGTAGCAGGTCCCTATTCAGCGACTACATCCGATGCAAGCATTTTAAATAAATTAATTGATGGTGCGAACAGTGTTTTTAATTGGTTTTTCCAAGTAGGAGATGTTCTCATTTTGGATAGAGGTTTCCGAGATGCCGTACCAAACGTAGAGTCTTGTGGCTATGATGCCCATATGCCTAACAACGGCTGACGCCAATAAGTCTCGATTAGTGACGATTTGTCGATGGGTCGTGGAAGTAGTAAATGGCCGCTTCAAGAGAGATTTTAAGATTTTCAGGCAAGATTATTTTAACAGAGCTCTGCCTCACATGCAGGACGATTTTAGGAATGCCGCGGCCATCACAAATGCTTTCCACGACCCAATCACTGATAATGTTAATGCTTCTGGTTTTATGGAGAGAATTAATAATAGAGTCAATATTGAAAACTGTCTCGCACAGTATGTCATTGACTACAATCTTAATAGTCGGCGGATTCAGGTTCAAAGTATGTCTGCCGAGTTACCTGATGTAAGAGAATTTCCAAGGTTGTCTGAGGAAGAACTTGTTATGTTTGCGTTAGGAACGTACCAAATAAAACTAGCCAGGAGTTATTATAGTGAACACGCTCGTAATGGCGTATATACAATAGAAGTGTACAGAGAAATTTTTTAGCCCGATCCGGGTTTCGAACCTGGTACTCAACATAATGATGAACATGCTGCCGCTAGACCATCTCAATGTTTTCATGGTTATTCTAGAACATTTCTTCCTAGAATTAATATGTTCGTGGTTTTCTTAATGGTAGATCATGGTTTGGACTGATTTGGATTCCTAAAAAAAATCCTAAAATGAAAGTAAAATATGCTATCCAGACTTTCAGCAGAAGTCTAGCTGCACATATGGGACTATATGCAGGTTAGTACAGACGCCAGCACATCCAGCTAGCCCAATCTGTCAAATTTCTATTATAGATTTTCAACTTTATCACAAAAGCATAAGGTTCACTTTCAATAGGGGAAATTTGATAGATTGAGGTAGCTTGACGTGCGGGCGTCTGTACCTACGTATAGTTTTTTTTTAAATCACAACATAGTAAATATAAAAAATATAATAATTATGACTATGAAGTGTATGGACCTCATTATTATACAAGTTGTTAAGGCGACTGACAACTAAAACAGCATCTTAACCTAGATGGCGCTGTGGAGCTTAGCATCTTATTTAGCAATCGGATGTCCGCCAATCATAGAAAAGTATCACGTTATCGCGGACCAATTGCAGTGAAATAATATCACGACATATTTTATTTATATCTTCCTAAGTTTTTGTGCGCGTGGCGGGTCTCATTCAATTTAGATTCTGACCGCCCTTAGTACTGTATAATTCCGTAAATTCAAAAAAATCATTTGTAAAAACTCGCTATTTCAATACATCTATTGAATCCTAAAATCAGCCTACATCATTTTCTCGTCCACACACACACAACCCGGAACATAAATTGGACCTCCGAGTCGGATTCAAGACGAGGATCGGCGCATGTGACGCTTCGAGAGGAAAGGACCAGAGCCGGTGATGACCAGTACACTGCCAATCCAATCTACAAGGGTGCCTGCAGCCGAAGATACCGAGCAAGCAGATTACGCAAATCGCAGCCGTAGCACAGCGGCGGCGTCAAAGCTTGGATGAGGGTGTCGTTGTTTCTGGTGCGTTTGCATTGGTTGTTGTGGCTGTAAGTACCCTTGCCTTTCATTTCCTCCAAGATGTCTAAGTACGAACTGGCTGAGGATAGAACCACTCTCTAAGACCTCAACAAACGCAGAGGTTCCATTAAGGCTAGGTTAACTATATTCAAAAACTATCTAAATTGTTTTGATTCGTTAAAGATTTAAAACGCGCAGAATTGAAGTTACGTTTAAAGTAAAAACTCGTATAACGATTTTAACGAAGTGCAAAATATTATCGAGTCGTTAATCCCAGAGTCTGAGGAGCAGCAGCTAGTGGTTCGTGAATCGTGAAAACGATTATTACAGCGTTTTAGCGAAAGCTGAGTGTATGATTAGTGAAGACGAGCCTAAATTTCGCTTCCAACCTTTAGCGGCAAATATGAACAATGGCTAGATTTTCGCGACACGTATTTGGCTTTAGTGCATAAGTATAGTGAAATTTCAGATATACAAAAATTTCACTATCTGAAAACACCGTTACAGGGCAGTGCGGAACTAGTGATTGAGTCCGTTGAATTTTCCGATAATAATTACGCTATCGCATGGGAATTATTAACAAATCAGTACAATAACAACGGACTTCTAGTACATAACCACGTTAAATCATTATTTAATATTCCAGCCGTGAATAAGGAATTGCCAGCGTTAATTCGCAAACTTATTGAAACCGTATTAAAAAATGTAAGAGCATTAAAGCTAATTGGTGAGCCCACAGCATTGGGACACTTTAATTATTTATTTAGTGGTTTCCAAGTTAGACTTAGTTACATAACGCGAGTGGGAGCACCATAAAAATGTATTATTGTCGTCCGGCGATTCTTCATTAATAATCAAGTTGGATAATTTAATGATGTTTTTAAGAAACAAAGCCGATGTTTTAGAAAAGGTATCAGTAACTCATTCAAAATCGAGTTTTCCTCAATCAAGTGATCATAAGCGTAATACGGTGTCGAACTCACAAAATAACTCAAAAGTACACTGTAATCAGTAATGTCGTAGGTAACAAGTTTAAGGGCGCTTTCAATTTAGACGATTGGTGCCGGACTGCTGCAGTCCGTGTATCGTACTGCGCACGGGCGGTTATGATTTTTCATACAAAATGTCTCGACGCAAAGTCGTGCGACAGCAGTGCGGCGCACGTCCGTTGGCGGAACGGCAACAACCTGCCTGTCTCAGTCGTTATTCGCTAGTGCTGTGAACGCATCGTGTTTCTTAGACGTTTTCGTGCATACCTACCTCTAATTATGGATGATTTAAATACAGAAGATTTTATAAATGAAATAGAGTTGCAGCCCGCCGTTTGGGATTCTAAATGTGACAAGTATTCAAATCGCTTGGAGAAAAAAAAGGCTTGGGATGTTTTATGTGAAAAATTTATTACCGATTTTAAAACTAAAAAAGCAGCTGAAAAGAATACTGCAGGTAAAACAGTTTATTATATTATAATGTAATCAATTAGTATTATTTATATTTTACTGTTTTGCCACGATACTTGTCCTCTTAGGATAACAAAATAGTCCGTAAATATATCGCGGACTGTTGTGGCTGACAAATTCTGATAACTTGGTGGCTGAACTGGCCTAACTCGAATTGATTGACCATGCATAGTGGTATTTTCGCGTTTAACAAAGTTATGTAAAACACAAATAGCCTTAACAATATCTGTTGCAAACGATATTTCCACATTTAATGGCCGATGTAATATTCGCCATTTATTTGTCATAATACCAAATGTACACTCAATGTACCGGCGTGCACGTGACAGGCGGTGGTTAAAAATTTTTTTTCCCCCTCCAAAAAGTTTCCACTAAATGGCCGTTGTATGAAATTGCTGACGGCAAATGCTTCGTCGCCAACAAAAATAAAAGGTAGTGGTGGCCCATTGTCTTGTATTGGTGCAGGACTTGGTATATGTAAATTATTGTTTTGAAGCTTGTTAAAAAAAACTACTGCTCCGAAATATTTGTGAATCTGAAGCCTTCCCATAGGAACCGACATCAATATAAATAAATTTATAATTAGAATCGCAAATAGCCAACAACACAATAGAAAAGAAATGCTTATAGTTGTAATACAACGATCCACTTCTTGTCGGTTTTATTATTCTCACATGTTTGCCGTCTATAGCTCCCAAGCAATTAGGAAAATTTGCTTTTGTTTCAAACCCTTGAGCTATTTGTAACCAATCCTCCTTTTTAAGATCAGGTATACAGATATCTTTCAAAACTTTGTATATCTCTTGACATGTATCTTTAATAATTCCACTAATTGTTGAGACGCCATGTTGGTAAGAGTGATGCAGATCAGTCATAGTACAGCCAGTTGATAAATATCTGAAAATAATAACAGAAAATTTTATTTCAGCCTTGTTACTCCAAAAAAAATGGAGAAATATTAGGGATTCCTATTCACGAGAGTTGAATAAGCAACGACAATTAGAAAGTGGATCTGTTGGAAAAAATCATCGGAAGTACGTATATTTTGATCGGCTTCAGTTTCTGTCTAATGTTTATGAATCAATACCTTCCAACTCTGGTACCAACGAGCAATCTGATTCTCCTGAAACCAATTCTTCTGTAATAGCATCTTCATCAAAAATTAAAAAAGCATCTTCGAGCAACGATGAGACTAATAAGATTTTAAAACTTCTTGCTGAAAGAATGCAAAACAAAAGCAATGCAAAGGCAGACAGTTTTGAAGACGGCGATAGATATTTCTTGTTGTCATTATTAAATGATTTAAAAAAAATTCCGGAACATCGCAAAATGGATGCTAAATACGAGATAATTGGAATCATAAGAAAATACGTCGGGTCAAGTTCATATGCCGCTGATTATTATGAACAACAGGGTTACTACACAGGTCAATCTTCCGAATATCGTAGTCAGGCTCATGCTCCGTCTACTGAGTTACAACAAAAATCACCTATGTCTAATACATCTACGAATCTGATTTTACTTTATATGAAGATCTTTTTAGCGATGGTGACACAGTATAAATGCGTGCGTTTCAACAAAAAAGAAAACATTAATCATCAAAATCTCTATCGGATCTGTTTAAGAGTAGCAATAAATACTTATTAAAATACTAAATGTGTTTATATTACTTACCTTATCGTTATCACAAGTCTCTCTTCGGCGGATATAGTATTTTTGAATTTAGTTTCTTGACGTTGTATTCCATTTTTAACAAAGTGATATAATTCATATAAACATTATCTAGACATTCTAAAATAGTTCAAAAAATCAGCTCAGCTTTCTTTTAATCTAGGGTAAAGTGTATAAAAATCACCAGTTTTATATTTTAAAGAAAACATTGTCGACGCCCTAGTACGGCGTCGTTTATGTTTCTGCCGAAGCAAGAGAACTAACAATAACACTTCCTCGTCAGAGTCCATGGCACCGACGAAAGTTGGGTTTCGATGGAAATCACTAAAATTCGTTTGGACTGCAGCCGCGTATCTCTTCAAATAAGACGATTTACGTCGTACTGCTGTCGTCCGGCAGCAGTACGGCTCATAGTCGTAACAACCGTGCGGCAGCAGTCCGGCACCAACCGTCTAAATTGAAAGCGCCCTAAACCATCACAAAAGAATGCACGTACAACACTGCGTGTTAAGTGCAACGCGAACCACCCGTTGTATTCTTGTACACAATTATTTTGTTTAAATTTACATGATAAAATTAAATTAAATTAATACAGGAAAATAACTTATGTGAAAATTGTTTAGTCTGGTCATGCGCTTGTTGATTGTCGATTCCAGCCCTGTAAAAAATTCAATAAAAAACTTAATTCGCTAATTCATCGTAATGAGAACGACGAAAATGTGCACACGGTGTCACTCGTGCTGACAAATAAGCCGTCTATGGCTGGCCGGTCGCGCTCGCTTCACCATCAGGTAAACAACAACACACATTTAAACACGCAGAGTACGCATGCAATTTGCACACAATCATGTAAAGCCTCATACATACGTAATGATTTATCGTAGCGATAATATAATGTGCAGACCAGTTAGCGCAGTTTTATCGGTCGTGTGTATGAAAAATCGTTGTCGATAATCGTTCGTCGGTGGCAGTTGCAATTTCTACCAGATAAATCGTTGTCGATTACATTTGCACAGTTTTATCGTTGTGTGTGGACGGCGATCGCTCAGTTCGGCAGTACTTCACGAACCTAGCTAGTGTGCGCACGTGCACATCGCTTTCACAGAAACATGTCGGAAGACGAAAGAGTTGGACACCGCGAACTACTTCAAGATTTTATAGAAAGCAACAGAAACGAAACTTGCCTTTGGAAGACTACATGTAAGGATTACCACGACCGCAACAAAAAAAATGCCGCCTACGACAGGCTAATCGAAAAATGCAAACCCATAGATCCAAATGCCACCAGGGATACAGTGGTTAAGAAGATTAATAATCTTCGAACTACATATAAAAAAGAACTCAATAAAATAAAAAAATCGTGTAAATCTGGAGCAGGAACTGACGAGATTTATAAACCTCGTTTATGGTACTTTGAGTTATTGAGTTTTTTATACGATCAAGAAGTACCGAGACCATCTACATCGAATATAGATGATGACAAAAATCGAATATAGATGATGACAAAAATGAGGTAAACAGTTTCGTAAAAGAAAATAAAGAAAAATATCAAGACCATGCGAGGGTAGATACCGAAACCCGAGCTTCACGGAGACGACGCTTCCGAGCCACACCAGTCGACCCGTGACCACGGCTGGTGCAATATTGGAATGGAAATATTGGTACAGGATTTTGTGCCTAGAAATCTGGGACTTGAACACATATACCGTGCGCAATTGTTGCAACACAATGATTCCAAATGCACTTTATACTCAAAATAATGAAAATAAAATAATTATATGTGATAGGAATTATATATTATTATTATAAAAAAGAACAATTATATGTTCCAAAAGGACACATTCTTTACACAAGGCTACATAGTTTACTGCTTTGGCCCATACAAAACTAATACATCTCATGCAGATATAATGAAGTCTCTTTTCAGAAATGAAAACTGACCTCTCAGACAGTCCTTTCAAAATAATGATATTTTTATTCTAGACAGGGGATTTAGAGATTCAAATAGTTTGTTAGAGGCTTGCAGCTATAAAACATATATGCCGGAATCCCTGCTTGAGGATGAGCATCAGCTCACTACCGAGCAAGCTAACAGGAGTCGGTGTGTAACCATGTGTCGTTGGGCAGTGGAAGTCGTTATCGGGTACTTCAAACGAGTCTTTCAAAATATTCCGGCAAGATTTGTTTAGTAAAACTGTTTTCCATAGCTGCAAGGCTTTTAAATAAATTCGGTGTTCGGTTAAAAATAGGAATGATGCTGAGTAACTCATAAATTTCGTTAGGGAACGATTCCAGAAAATAATAATTTATCTGATTTTGTTAACTCTACGAATATGAATACACGAACATCTGATTTTACTAGTATTACAGCTCATTCCTATACCAATATTATATTCCCCCCATCTAGAATATAGTGCAGTTATATTATTTGCCCTAGGAACATATCAGATCCGAGAGGCAAGGTCCTATTATAGTGAACATGTCAGGTTAAACAGAGGATATCGAATTGAAATAAGCAGAGACAACATTAATATAACAGAGTATATGATGGATGTTTGAGAGGCACTGGAAATAATTCACTTATAAGAGGCAAAATTAAATCCAGACACATTTCGCAAAAAAATATATTATTATATGTTTATATATTAATTGAAAATAATTTTGTCTGGAAGGGAAGCTATAACAGAGTATCGCTGTAATTGTTGAGTTGGTAGAAGAACAGTTAAGTGCTGTTCACATGTTATGACACTTGTATGGTACCTTGGGTGCGCCAGGCATCAGTCGACAATATCAGCGCCAGCAGCATTCATCGATGCTGTAGTTATAAGAGAGGATGATGAATAGAAAGTATTTTTTTCAAGCTCAATTCTTTTATTTAGTTCCCTTAAATCCCACCATTACATTTCATTTACTCTTCATTTCACCGTTAGCAAATGATAAATCATGCGGAATCACTCAACCAATTTATATGTACTAACATAGAAATTCCACAAAATGAAATTCACATTGTTCACATTCAAATTCACATCATTGATGGTATGTCGCCCTGATACTACACACAACAACTTAAACAACTAAACACTTAAGTGTGATATGTATTTAATAGGTGCCTTTATACAGAGAAAGTGGATAAACTTGAAGGACTGTTTTTCTAGAGAAACTCGCTGAAAAATGTGAATCTGGTCAATCAAGTAAGAAAAAATGTAAATACATTTAGTTGAACAACTATCATTCTTAATACCGACAACTACTCCTAGAGACACTGCAACATCAAATCTATAGAATAATGTGCGAATTCGGAAATTCAATCGGACGAGGATAATATACCCCAGTACCACGTAAGAAAAGTGCACTTTTAAAAATCAACAGGTATAATTCTAGTAACTATCCCTCCACCGATATACACGAATACCAGTGCCTCATGTATTAATTCTGAACCGACATCCTTGTTAAGCCACGAAATATTGTGATCACTGACACAAAGAAACTCTCTGTAAAAAAAACCTCCGATTCAGGAGAATTTCAATGATTTTAGCTATAGCAATGACTATCACGAACGATTTGGAGGCTTCTGAATCCGAGTATTCCCAAGACGCAGATGATTATTATGATGTGACAATGTTGACATTTTTTTTTATAAGACAACGCCCGCACTATGGATTATAATCCCTGTGTCGCGGGGTACTTTACAATTATATAATAGACAGACACAAATTACATTCAGACTGAGAACAACTATTTATGGGTCACAATTACTATCGTGTCGCAAGAAGTAAAATCGTGGTGGACTTATAGGACGAAATCGGCCGTCCAAGCGGACTATACTCCACAACTCGTCTTCACAGACGGCAGTGTGGTAGTCAGACATGGGGTTAGTGCGCTTTGACAGATTTTCTATTTTTCGGTAATTCACCGAGATAAATCGAAATAAATAGAACCGAGAGCCATCTCCGCTAATCGCACTTTTAGGTTACGCCGCAGTAGGGTAAAAGGTAGTTGATTTTTACCTAAAAGGATTGTTGACGTTATTATTAAAAAATATGGCTATTACCTACATATTTTCAAACGGGATCGTGTTAACAACATAAAAACAAACCAATCTAACGATAGTTTATTTTGGGACGTGAAAAATAATATTTAAGTCTAGCTCCTACAGAAATTTGGCCATCGTTCTTTGAGTAATACAACATTTTCTTACCAGACACCTAGTCACGACGACTCTTCAAACACTACAATTGGTAGTAGTTTATTTATTTTTTATTTATTTATAGTTAAATAAAACGGTTAGTAACCGATTACATTAATTAACACAGAAACAATTACATAATTTATTTTTAAGGTTACATGCAAAATTCAATACAAAATCATCCTTGCATACTTTCTTTCGCAGAAAACCAAACTTATTCTCCTAACTACCGGCAAATATATAAAGGTAATCAGGAGGGCGTTTAGCATATCTAGGGTTCCACATACTGGAGACTTAGCTCTAGCGATAGTATGATGCAGCGGCTTCGCAAATAATTCACACTGGTGGTGGCACTAATGATGCCTACGACCAGGCACATATAACCGACAGAATAAATAACCCGATTCCGTGCGGATGATGCCGCACAGGCACCATGTAAATCTATTGCGTATGGCGTATGGTGCCCGAGAGGATACAAAACTAAAACATAAAAAAATCGGCTAAAACGACATTTGTCAAAAGAGTCCCGTAAATAAAAGTGTCTTTATTTGTCACCCATATCATGCCTACAGTGTTCGTTTCAAGTAATTTCGTAAATTAGCAGACTTCAGGGGTTGTAAACCAAGTTGTCGAGTCACATTTTATTATTGATTATTGCAACGTTAATAACTAGATAATTCTAACAGTCAACTTTCTGGAATGTTTCTCAAAAAATCAAATGCTTTTGTCATAAGGTTCATTTTTGTCTCAAAACATGATGGGGTTACAAAGAGTGCGGGGCGGATCGGCGACTTAACAAACAATGGGTTTTACCCATTTTTTTGCGCTGTTCGCCGGCTTTTCGCCTACAAAGTTCCGTATGCCCTTGCGTATACGGTTGATTATTGTTTAAAACTACGCACCGGCGCGGCGCATAATTTTTTCACCCCGCACTTCTGTCTTGCTACCCTTTCTAAACAGACGTGATCTTACTGCTTATATTATCGACGACATTCGCTTGTGCACTTGGACTCCGTGATTTTACATTTGTGACGACATTGGCTTGTGTTATTGGACTCTTTGATTTTACATTTGTGACGACTGTATCCTGTTTACCTGAACTCCGAGATTTGAGATTGCCTTTCACTAATTTGCCGTGCATTAAATGTAAGTATTTGGTCTTCATCATATCAGCCGAAAGACGTCCACTGCTGGACAAAGGCCTTCCCCAAAGATCTCCATCCATCTCTTGCGCTATCCGCATCCAGCGATTTCCAGCGCGACCCGCACAAGATCATCGGTCCATCTTGTAGGGGGCCTGCCCACGCTGCGTCTTCCGGTTCGTGGTCGCCACTCGAGAACCTTTCTGCCCCAACGGCCGTCGGCTCTACGAGCTATGTGCCCTGCCCACTGCCACTTCAGCTTGGCAATTCTTCGGGCTATGTCGGTGACTTTGGTTCGCCTGCGGATTTCGACATTCCTGATGCGATCCCGCAGGGAAACTCCGAGCATAGCCCTCTCCATTGCTCTTTGGGTGACCTTGAGCCTTCTAATAAGGCCCATAGTGAGCGACCACGTCTCTGTTCCGTATGTCATCACTGGCAACACACACTGGTCGAAGACTTTCGACTTGAGACACTGCGGTATTTTGGACGAGAAGATGTTACGTAGCTTCCCGAACGCTGCCCATCCGAGTTGGATTCTACGATTGACCTCCTTCTCGAAGTTGGACCTACCTAGTTGGATGGTCTGTCCTAGGTAAATATAGTTCTCTACAAATTTGGTCTTATATTTATAATAATAATTGACGTTATGCTCCCCAGAAACCCTTAGTTTATACACTTTACCTATTTATTTGTACCTATTTTTCTTAAGAAATTGCAAAGTACAACTCTTTACATAAAATGTATTATATTTTACATTAACTTGCTATTGAAATGTTTATAATCAAGGTTTATGCCCATTTTCACTCACACCACACACTGTACACACAGTAGGTATAGAATAAAACGGAAACTAAAAGCAATAATTTCAATAAACAAACAGTAAGCGAAACGCTATTACAGTGATAGTCATAGTGTAGTGATAACGTTGACCGCATCGCCCATGGACTGGCCCCGGCCGGCAAATGTCGTCAAACATCGGCGGTTCTCGGTAATCTTCGGATCGCAGGAGCGCCGCACGAGAACAGGCTCATTCCGCGATACATTTCTATGAACTATCTTTTGTTTCACGCGTCAGGCGTTGTTAGCTCGTGTCATACAAGTTGCATATTGGCGGTATTCATGCGCTCGTCAAAGCGCACGGGGATTTTACTGTTTACGAGAAATGAGTCATAATAATGTAGCAAAGCGCTTAAATTGTTTCGTCGTAAGTAATTGGAAATATTTAATAGATAAATATTTGTATGTTTAAAAATGTAGGTATACTTATTAGGTATTATTATGGATTATTTAATCCTTTGAATTAGTGGTTCAGCGCACGAATGCACTTAAGGTACAGCTGCCACTGTCACCCATAGTATAATAGTCGTTTACTGCGACATTATGAAGTTGCATTAGAAAAAGAGTACCTACTTAGTTAGAAATTGTGAATGTTAGGATGAAAAATTTAAGGAAGAAACTTTGAGCAGTTCTAATTATGGGAGTTGAAAAATTAGGTGAATTTTGGTGCACCCCTAGTAGCTTATTCTGGTATTTAATTTTCAGATCCTAACGGAAATGGCTGCTAGTCCACCATCTCCTCAACCTGGGCCGTCAAACTGGGATGTCTTGTCTGCGGAGTTGTCTGGCATAATGTCTCCCCAAAATATTGATTTACAAGATATATCAGAATTAAATGTTGAAATAAGTGACGCTGATCTCTACGGGATTTTAGCAGATAATGTGGACAACATCATTGACGAATGGGTCAATGAAAACCCAGAAGCCGAAATAGGCGACTAGGACGATGAATTGCCAACCCAGACGCACGAGAACACGTCTGAAGCACCGAATAGGGGAAATACGTACAAAATGACATATATGTACAAAACGACACAGGCGGGATATTTTGAATTTGGCGGCCTTTAACACAAGACTGACAGTGTCACCACGCGGCCATAACTATTTTCTATATTCTGGCAAATTTTGAACGCATCCATTTCATTCATCCCAGTGTCATGGCCGACGACAGGTAAACACGCGTTGCAAGTTTTTTTCGCTCCGTCAAAGTTTTTATTCAAATGGTAAGTTTTTTGTTATTGATACTATTCATGCAGTATTTTTTTAATTTTTAGAACATTTATCTTTAGACTAAATAACTTAGTTTCAGAAAAAGAGCTTGTTTTATATGTATTTTCAAATTTTATTTTTTTAAAACGCTGTATGGACAATACGACATACGTATATAACGGACAAAATGACATATGTATGTCATTTTGTCCAAAGCTTTTGTATTATATTTATGTTTTTTTTTGTTTATGTTTATTTTAATGTAAAAGAGAATATGTATTATATTTATGTTTTGTATTATATTTATTTTTTTGTTTATGTTTATTTTAATGTAAGCAGAATTGTTGTTGATTCTGCAGTACAGTGTACTGTTACTTGTTATTATCTTATAACTGCTTGGTTCTTACAGAACGATTGATCTATGGAATGGTTTTTATAAGTGAGGACTTGCTATTGGCTGTCTGTTTGACTTACTGTTCCTTATCTGTTTTTTTTTAGCTGTAAGTCTTTCATATTGCTTAAATAAATAAACATATGTGTTTTTTTTTCAGACACCAAAATGCCACGTGACTACAAACGAACGACTGATCGCCAGTCTTGGAGTACAGAGTCAATGAAAAAAGCTATCGAGGCAGTTCGAGATAAGAAAATGGGCTGGTTATTGGCCTCAAAAACATTTGGTGTCCCTCAAGCTACCCTTCGCAGACATGCTTTAGGCACTAATAAAACTTTGGAGTCAAACTCAAAAGGCCTAGGCTGTTGGAAAGCTACCTTCCCGCCTGACGTGGAAAGGCAATTAGTTGAGCATATAAAATTCTTTGAAAGTCGTTTGTTCGGTTTGACTCGAAAATCCGTACAAGAGCTAGCTTTTCAGATGGCTGAGAAAAACGGTTTCGCTCATAAATTTAGCATCCAAAAACAAAAGGCTGGTCAAGACTGGTTAGATGGATTTCTAAGGCGTAATAAAGATATATCATTGCGCAAACCAGAAGCCACTTCAGCAGCTCGAGCTCAAGCTTTTAATCGGCCGCAAGTCCAAAAGTTTTATCAGTTGTACGGGAGCTTGCTAGAATCTGTAGGCTATAGACCGCACCGTATTTATAATGCTGACGAGTCCGGGCTATCAACAGTACAAAAACCAGAAAAGATTTTAGCTACCACTGGTAGGAAACAAGTCGGAGCAATAACCAGTGCAGAACGTGGAGCAAACACCACTATCGTTTGTTGTGCTAATGCCATTGGTACTTTCGTCCCGCCGATGATAATTTTTCCTAGAAAAAATATGAAAAATGAACTTATCGATGAAGCTCCTCCTGGTACCTTAGGTGTAGCTCAACAATCAGGCTGGATGACTACAGAAATATTTCTAAAATGGATAAAGCATTTCCAAAGTTTTGTAAAAGCAAGTATCGACGATAAAGTGATTCTAATTGTCGATGGGCATGCAAGTCATAAAGGCATTGACACATTGGAATATGCAAAAGAAAACGGCATTCACATTATTTGTCTGCCTCCACATTGCACTCATCGCATGCAGCCTCTCGATGTTTCATTTTTTGGGCCATTAAAGACTTATTTTAACCAAGAACTATCCAAATGGCTGAAGGCACATCCTGGACGAGTTGTTACGCATCTTCAGATCGCCAGTTTATTCAATGAAGCATATGGCAAGGCAGCTACAGTGCAAAATATATGTCATGGATTTAAAAGCACTGGCATCTGGCCGTTGAACCCTGATATATTTCCGGATTATATGTACGAGCCCGCTGAAACTACAAACATACCGCTGGAAGTCACCTCCAATGAACAGCCTCCTCAGCCTGCAACACTAATGAGCTCTGTCGAGTCTGGACAGATTTTGACACAACCCTCACAACAAGGAGATGATTATATTCCAGCAACAAACACGTCTCAGGTCGCTCCAGCAGCTGCGCTTCCTCGAGTTCAGCCAAGGTCCACTGAAATGCTACCTGAAGAAAATAATGCGACCGAAATAACAGCATCTATCGACCCACAGCCTGAAGTTTCACCTCAGGCTACAACATCAAACTTTCAAGAAACGGTTTTAACTGCTGCTACTACCAATGAACGTCCATCGTCATCTGCTCTTGCTGTTCTTATTGAGGTGCTTTCTCCGGCTCCAAAAGGACGTTTCACTAGTGGCCAAGGGAAACGTAAACCAAAAACTCGACAGAGCGCATTGGTGTTGACTTGTACTCCTAATATGTTGGAAATAAAATCCAAAAATGCGCCTAAAGCTCCTCCAGCAAAGAAAAAACGTATAGTCTCCAAAACATTGTTTGAAGACAGTAGTGAAGAAGAAGATTTTCCCAATGTTTCCCAAGACGATGAAGATGACTGTGCGTGTATATATTGCAACGACCTTTATTCAAGATCTAAGCCCGGAGAAGACTGGTTGCGGTGCTTACAATGTTCGCATTGGGCTCACGCTTCTTGCGCCGATGTGCCCAAAAGAAGTAAGCGTTTCATTTGCGAATTATGCCAATAATTCCGTCGCTTTTATCTATATGTCATTTTGTCCAATGGCAATATGTCATTTTGTCCGAAGCATATGGACAAAATGAATTATGACTGATCTCAGTTTAATTTAGTTTGTTTTTTTTTCTGTTGATTTATTACTAAAAATGTTTATTAGTAACGATAATTTAAGGACCAAAGATGATTAATGTAAACTATGGCTGTTTTGTGAACTTCCAATAAAAAGTTATAATACAAAAACAAAACTATATGTCATTTTGTACATACTTCCCCTACCTGGTATCCTGGTAATCCTACCAGTATGATTAAGATTCCTTTTACGGGTACACCAGGCCTTTTACCGCCTCATAACATGCATGGTAAAAATTATATCGATTTTTTCTTTCTATTCCTTAATGTACATTTATGTAATTTAATTGTAGAGTGTACAAATAAGCGTGGCAACAAATTAAAAACCGAAGTAAATACCACTCGTGCTAGGTTTGCTAAATGGAAAGATTTAACGATACCTGAATTAAAAGTGTTTATCGGTATAATATTGTTTATGGGTACCGTTAAATTAAACAGAATGGCTGATTATTGGTCAACAAATTACTTAATGCGGCTTAGCCCACATTTATTTATGTCAAGAGACATATTTTATTTAATTTTAAGGGCACTAAACGTCCAAACAGACGAAAGACCCGAAAGCATTTCTAAAATAAAACCTTTGATTGATTTATTTAACCAATCAATGTGTTCCATTTATTACCCGGCAAAAAACATCGCGATTGATGAATCTTTAATATTATGGAAAGGTCGTCTGTCCTTCCGCCAATATCTAAAAGGGAAAAGGCATCGTTATGGCATTAAATTATATATATTAGCTGACATGCATGGGATTATACAAAAAATACACCTTTATGCTGGTTCTGGGGATCAATTGGTGGGTGGCAGAAACCACGTGAATAAAGTGGTGATGTTATTGTTGGAAAGATATATTAATAAGGGACATTCACTATATGTTGATAACTTTTATACGAGTGTGGGATTAGCAGAGGAGTTATTAAATATATCTTCGGGCAAAACGCGCTGGCAATCCTAATTTAATACACAATAAATTAAAAGCCGGGGAATCTTGTATAATGCATAATAGAAAAAATATTGTTGTTACCAAATGGTTGGATAAACGAGAAATCTTGTTTTTGAGCTCTGAACATGACAGTAATTATAAAAAGACTACCAGTCGCCGCATACGTAGTGTAAAATATAAGCCTGCGCCGCAAGTAGAGTATAACAAATATATGCGAGCAATTGACAAGCACGATCAACTCTTAAGTTATTACTCATGCGAACACAAAACGATGCGCTGGTATAAAAAAAATATTATACACATCATCCAAATATGCTTAGTAAACGCTTTCTTGCTATATCGAAAAATTAACAATTCAAGTATAGCACTTTATGATTTTAGAAAGGGTATATTAGAAAATTTATTGCCATATGTCCCAGGGCTTGCTCGATCTCCGAATGAAAGAATACATTTGCCAATACTACTCCCAAGGCATGGCGGAAGGGTTAGTAGAAAACGGTGTAGAATATGCTACAAAAAAACAAAGAAAAACAACCAAGTTCTGTATGGATGTCCTGATTGCCCAGGATGCCCAGGATTGTGTCTCACCCCGTGTTTCCGGGAATACCATAAATATTAAAAATGTTATATGGCTTTGTGAGTAATGTTTCGCGGTAGACATGTGGCTCAATGAAAAATGGAAACACATTAAAACGATTACCTACTTCTTTTTATTTAGTAATTGTTCTCTCACTATAATCAGGATCTTACATAATGAAAAATCAGTCTCTTACATAATTATAATAATTAACCTTATTCATAAGTATCACGTTGTACGTAACTAAAATATTAATAAATCTATATAAACACTAAACCTGGTTTCATTTTACTCTTATTCGTCAGCTCTATCCTCACATGTTACTATAATGTTGGTAAATGATTATTTCCGAATTTCTATAATATTTTGCATAATTGCATATCTTTCATTTATACTAAATCGTAGCAATTCGTTGGACACGAATTGTCCAAAATATTTGCAACCATGCAAATCAATAGTTGTTGGAATCCGCTCATCTATTTCTTCCAGGGTCTTTTCGGTGTTCGTGAAATTATCTTTTGTTAATTTTTCTGTGCATGTTGGACAATCCTTCGTTGTTTTTTTTATAGTTCCACTATCCTTATTCACTTCTGGTTCCCAATCGTCATATGTTTGTGAATTCTCATAAAACACGTCGTCGTCGCATTGAGTTTCGACTTCTGACTGAGGAATATATTTCATTTTTTTTCTGGGTAACTCTACAACAAAATAAAAAGGCTGTCAATTAAACGCTCAACAAAAATCCACATTTTTAAATAGTTAGACATAGATATTTTTATCAATAAAAAAACATTTACATTCTTATCCAAATAAAACACTTCATAATCATGTACCTAAGTGTTTTTAGGTACGAGTAGAATATTTTTGATTCATTAGAATCGGACCCATAAGACATCCCATTTAGTTATATGTTCTATATTACAGTGTTTTGTAGAGAAACAATGTTACCATCAAAATAGCGGATTTAATCATTAAGACCCCAAGCGGTAGCCGGCTACCGCGAACAATAGTTTTTTCTATTGTGTCTGGTTTCTGTGTAGTCAATAGGTAAGATTGTTTCCCTACAAAACACTGGAATATAGAACATGTAACTATAAATAAGTATCAAATCGCTGCAAACTCAAATGGTACGTGAACAAATTCTATATAACACTTTTGAATAAATAAATCCATAAAATAATGCAAAAAGGTTTACAACACCTGATAGAAATTAGTCACTTACCTTCCATTTCCATAAAAACACACAGATTGTCACTTTTAAACGCTCTGGAGGAATTTACTGACCGCGTACGTTCGATACACTATGGCAAATGACTCTTTAACAAGTGGAAACACGAGAAAAAGCTAAAAGTTACAATTCATGGCGGGTGATTCCCCAGGGGAATCATCAGTCTCTGGCGCTTGGTGCCCCAGAGGCATCACGGAATTTTTGTTTGACGCCAGGCACTAAAGATTGCTAAAAAGACCTCCGCACGGAATCGGTTAAGGAGCTCAGGACAGTCGATTTTTCTACGAAGTTTTACAGGCTACTGTAAGCTGATCAAAGCCTCTTCTCACCTCCAAAGAATTAAAACCTAACATTCCTAAAAGATAGTTAGTAATACATATAAGGATAGTAGTTGTATATCCTTCTAAATAGAAATCTAAGGAAGTTTTTGTACCTTTTCGATCATCAATATTTGTCATCATTGTTTAGTCACAGCGTCGATTGGCATTTGGAATCTGTCAGGTTACGTACGAAAATGAATCCTTTTAAGAAAAATGTTCGTCCATTAATTTTCTAAAACTTGGTAAAAAATTAACTGAATGAGTTTGAAACGTATTGTGATGAAACACCAAGACTGTACGTAGAACTTCATCCTTGGTGCCCAATGTCCCCACTGTGCACAAAATATTGACTGAAGGCCCCAATGTAGTAAAGCATGCCTCATTGCCAACATAACGTTTGTCAGAAGAGGCATCAGAGACCCGAAACAAACATTTTCGGCAACGGCTGTCTTCTTCGCCGCCGCCATTATCGATCAAGCAACATCAAGAAAAAATATGACCATCTGAAGCAGTATGCAGGTCTTATAAAAAGAAATCGACAAGTGGCGAAAACATCGGTTTAGGATTCGGTAGCTAAAGATAAAAAAAATAAAGAAACCAGCAACTGAAAGGCCCATAGATGCCATCAGATATGACGCTGTAGATCACTGGCCGAAACACACCGAGTAGCAGATGTGCAAATACTGCAAAAAGGGCCAGGCAAGTACTCCTATGTAACATGGCTAAAAGAAATTATTTTGTAGCTTATCATAAACACTGATGTCATACTTTTTATTATACTGTGAAGCATATTGTACTGATGTATTATTTCGATCAAGCCATGTCAAAAGTACATTTTGTATATTATACTATATGCCCCTTACACATGAGATTTACAAACATCGTTCGCAATGTATAGTAATATAATATACATTAATAATTATCATAAATTATCAGATAATTAGACTTTTCCCTCTATTTTTCCTACCTAGGTATAATAATCATAATATGATCTAATTTTGATGTTTTATTTCGATTCAATGTCGTGGGACTTTAAGGGTTAATATTAACAAGTTGACGACAGCACTGTGTACGGCACAGTGCTGACGTCAATATTTCTGCACATCTAGACTTGATGGCATTCCACGGTATGATGCCTGCAAACACATCTCCTACGCACAACCAGTCTTCCTAAACAAAAACCCGCCAAAATCATGAAGTACCTAAATCACATCCTTCTAAATGAGGACCTTATTGGTGTTGACTTTAGTCCACTATAAACCATTATGGATGCCAATGAGGTTGCTAATATGTTACACAGTATTCTTTATACGGCTATCCAAAACTAAAAAAAATGACATACAAATATCAAATAGAAAAAAATCTGAAACCGTCGATAACTCCAAGCATTCTTAAGGGCATTAAAAAATGAGATAACTTATATAAAAAAGTAAGATAACATCCACACAGTCAGATATATAAAACTACATATAAACTATACCGAAATTTTTGTTTGTCGAATAATTAAAGGCCAATTTCAATCTTCCAATTTGGAAGGGTCAGACACAGATGACAATCCCCCACCAACTATCCCCATTTCTATTATATCATATATGTTAAAAATACCCAGAAATCAGTTTTAGCTTTTCGTTCTCTTGTATTGGAATAAGGTTTAACAAAACATTACCAGCTCATAAATTAGGCCACAACCACCATCATCATCAGAAACAGTCAAAGTCCTTCAACTAAACCTTCAATTACAAGAATTTGTAACCAAATCCTAGTATCAGATCTTTTAGACACAAACCAATATACCTGAATTTTTATCACAATAATTATTATAGAAACCCGTTGAAACTTATTAACTATATCAATTTTTTTTTTCATTCAAAATACCAAGAATCAAATCCACAATCTAAACTAAATAGACTTACAAACAATAGTGTAGTGAAACAGATAAATCCTCCAAGGTGAAAAGTAATACTGTGGAGTATAACATTTTTACCAACTACTGATACAACACATTTTCCTACCTGTAATAAGCAATAAATAAATGTTGTTGTCTTTGATGACTGAACACACACCCAATCAATCACCCTCTCTCACTCACACAGACATTTTCATTTAATATAATTTTAAATTATACTTTTAATTTAAATTTGAATTTTTAATTTTATTTTTACTTTTTAATATGAATTCACATTGGTTGTAATTATTCAATAACTAGGAAGAAACTGGGCCTCACGACATAGGGAATCCTAGTGTGAGGCTCAGTAACCTATTAAACATTAGCACATACATTTTTTTTTAATAATATTATGTAAAAAATTTGTTAATGTAAAGATTGATGTAAAGTATCTTTTATTGTGAAAATGAATAAATTTATTATTATTACTGATATGAAGACATCAAAAACAATCACTGTGGATACAGCCAATTTTATTTGAAATCCAAAACTGCTTTTTTACCAAATATTTTGATAGAAGACACTGCCGATATACTTGTGATGGCAAGTAACTAATTATATTTAAACTAATCTAGTATAGTTTAGCATAGAAGAAGCATAGAAAGTGTATAGATGAACAGCCCACATATGGGCAGTGGACTGTGAACCTGCAACATTTTAACATGATCGGTAGATTGCCATAAGCACAAAAAAAAACATTTTAACATTGATATTGTGGACAGTAGCAACAATTTTGAAGCAATTTGATTGATAGTCATTGTGACAGCCAAATGAAATCCGCTGCTGGACAAATACATCCCCAAAAGATTTTCACATTGGAGTAATGTGCATCATTTGGAGGGAAATGCCATAATCACCATGCTCTGCAGACAAGTTGGTGTTCGCAGTATGATGGTCATAGTACACAGAGATATTGCGGTCCATTCTCTGGTAGATATTCCCTCGGGAGAATTTCCCCGCAGGATGAGATGAGCTGGCAATATCATATGCCAAAAGACAACGCCCGCACTAGGGAATTTGAAGACTCAGAACAACTATTTTAGGTCACACTAAAAGTGGTATAGTCCAGGGCTCGAACCCGCAACACTAAGCGGCGAGGCAACTTTCTTAGCTGCTGCACCACACATGCAGTCATCTTGATAGTATGGTATTTTAATAGTACAGATGGTACATTATTTAGATATTTCCATAGGGATATTCATGTTCTTAGCTAAATAATAAATAAAAAAGGTTTTTATTCAAGTATACTTTGAAAAAGCGCTTGTAAATAGTCAGAACATGTTTGTAGTAATACAGTATTATTTCTAGTTGCATATTACAGATATTTAGGTACACGGAATGTTAAAACATTTATACAATTTATTATATAATAGTAGTGATATTTAGCTAGCTTGTATTAAGTTATTGTCAAGGCTGTTTTTTGAGGTCCATTATCAATAGTGAAACTATTGCTAAGAGGATTTAATTCTTAGCATTCCATGGATTCACCATGTGGAATTCGGGTTCATTGCATGGTAGAGGAGGGAACACTCAACACAGCCTGAGACTTCCAACTCAGATGTAAGTTTAAAGGGGTGCATCAGCACCTTCTCTGCCTCTCAGTGATCCCCCTTTTAGGTAACATCCTAACAATGCCACTTTGGTTACTCGTTCTAATATAGAACTTACAGAAGTTCTTGATAATCCTAGGTCTTTAAATAGATTATAGAGAGATTGCTGATACACCTCTCACACCCACTTCCAGCGAATATAAATTATCAACAACTCTAATTTATATACGTAACTGCAGATGAAATTTATTGCTCACAGGTAGCAAAAAACGAATACTCAGTACAATGGAACAACAATATTTCCGAAACTCCATGACGTCAGTTTTTTTTATATCACTTTACACATTGCTGTAAAACAACCACTGTGTCACAGTGAAGAATATAAAACAAAATATAACATTTAACATGATTGGGGAACAAATCCTACAACTGTATTACAACACTTAATACATTACTGCTCAACTAACCATTAAACAGATTACATATATTCACAAGTATAACAGTAGTCTAATTGTGTACCCAACCACAAATTAGACAGACCGAGGTTATTTAAAACTAGCTGTTTTGCTTGGATTTACTCGCACAGCTCCACCCCCGTAGGTGATAGCGTGATAATATGTAGCCTATATGTTGACCCGACCTGTTAGTAATATTCATGCAAAATTTGAAGTGAATACATGCAGAACTTTTTGCATTTAGCCCGAACATACATACAGACAAACAGACACACAGACAAAAATTCTAAAAACTATATTTTTAGCTTCGATATCGATTGTAGATCACGCCCAAAGTATCCTTTAAAAAAAAATTAATGTTCAGTTTTGACTTTCCTACGATTTTATTATATGTATAGATTACCAAATAAGGTCCTTTTACTATTCACTTTACTAGAAACTGACACATGTCAAATGTGATCTATTATATTGGCCCTACTATCCATCTATCCTACACAACCCAATATGAGCGACAATATTACACACCGACTCGAACTTTGAAAAGGACGCTGTTGCCATAACATTCTCAACAAATAACAAATACTGAAGTGGAATCTATCCCTGCGAGTAAATATGTATAATACCCATTTAATTTCTAGTCAAACGTACGAAATGCACTGAAAACTAGACGCTCTAAAACCAAAAACAACACTAAAAAACAGACCGTTCGCCATGAAAAATGCGACCCAAAATTTTAACATTCAAATCGCTTGACAAAGCGAAACACTTTCGACGAAGATAAGGACAGTTCACATTGCAAGTCAAAGTAAATAGAAATCTGGTTAATTACACTTGATTTTTCTATCGAAGAACCTCTTTCATATAATCCACATGGAAAATAAAACAAACTTTTCATAATTCAACAATAAAGAAAGTTGGTTGGTTAGCACTGATAGAGCACAGGCACAGATAAATAATTATAATAGTTAGCAGAAAGCAGTGTTGCCAAACACAATTTTACACTCACGACGAGGAAAATTCCATCAAACATTTAGTATTATTCAATAACGATGACCGACAGAACATTTTTGACAGCGCCAGTTAGTTAATAAACATGCTCTATTGGACCAGTATATTTAAATAAAAACTTCCTATATCTTGGATTGGAAATGATTATCACGTCAATAAAAGATGTATTTGAAGTTATACTTCTTTTGGCGCGATGGAGAAAAATGATGAGAATGAATTTTTACGATGCGCGCGCACACCGACACCAAAAAATTTAACAGCATGAAGTTAGTTCTAGGTGGTATGAGAGTGAATTTTTACGCACGATGCGCGCGCATCGTAAAAATAACAGCATGACGTTAGTTCTAGGTGGTATGAAAATTGATAACTATGTTCAAGTTGTATATTAAGAAGTATAACTTCGAACGCGTGTACATAAGTACACACAAGTTTTTTTTCTTATATTCTAACCTAAAATCATGATGGTCTCTGGTCCACTAATTTTGATATTTGTTACGACTGGAATAGTATCTAAGTCAAAAAAAGTATTTTTGAAAAGCGGTTATTACCTAATTATTTCAAAATCAAAATCATTTATTATTTCATTGCATTTTGGGTATTACAAGATCACAGGTAATAAAATAAGTTTCACCAAAAGCTGCCTAACAAGGCGTTTGAAACATACAATCGTAACATAACACAATACCAAAATAAACCACTATAGAATCTAAAAAAAAACAGTTAACATTTAATACATGCTTAATAATTACAAATATGTCAATATTTTTTTGTTTTCCAAATGTAAATAAAAAAAATTAGTGAAAATGTCAAAAGTTGTTGTATTTAAATGTCAATAAATAAATTAAAATACATAAAATTTTCGCTCAAATTAGATTATTGTCATTTAGGAAATCATTAATGGTATAATAACATTTCTTATTCAAGATATTTTTCATTTGTTTTTTTAATATGTCAGTACTGCTTGTTTTGATACAAATCGGAATTTTGTTGTAAATTTTAGGAGCCATACATAAGAAACTTTTATTCATCAGGCTTGTTTTAGCATAATGTACACACAACCTATCCTTAATATTGTTTCGTCTGTTACGCTTTACAACATCAGATATGCGCTCAAATAATTGCGGATTGCCGTGCACAAACAATGGTACCCCCAAGATATAAATAGATGGGAGTGTTAAAATATTATATTTCATAAAATATGGTACACAGGTATCTATTGATTTCAAACCAAACATTGCTCGAACACAACGTTTCTGAGCTTTAAATATAATATTATTATTGGTTGAGTTTCCCCAAAAGATTATTCCATACCGAAGTACTGAGGCTACTAGACCATGGTATGCAGTCAGGAGAGCATCAACATTTACTATTGGAGCTAATTTGTAAAGGGGATATGCAGAACTACTAACCCTTTTACATAGTTCCGATATGTGTGCTTTCCAGTTTAGCTGTTTATCAATGGTAACACCCAGGAATCTCACATACATAGGCACACACACGCACCTTACTTAGCAACTACACGACACAATACGAAAACGAAGGTGGGTATTCTGATGATGAGTAGCTGGCCAGTTTTAAGTTCTGCCTACAACATTAATTAGTTTGTAATCAATAATTGTTAAGTTTTTGTGTGGTATTTTAGTTAGTTATATTTATGTTTATAGTTATTTTATGTACCTATGCTTTATCACAAGACGACAAGCATTTGTAATTTTTTTTTAAATTCTCATATAAGTGAACTGTAATTGTTCTTTTGAGATTAAATGTTCTTTAAACCTAAACCTAATCTGACTGTGTCCACTTCAGGTATGGTGTCATTATTAAAGTTAATCTTAATATTGTGTGGCTGAGGTCTTTGACTAAAGTGCATTATTTGAGTTTTTAGCAGATTTATTTTTAAATTATTATTTTCAAGCCAGTGAACAATTGATGCCAAACAATCATTTATATCATCTTGATATGTTTCAGCGGTTCTACATCGAATAGAAACTGTACTGTCGTCGGCAAAGAGGGACATATGGTGATTTGTATATTTTGGTAAATCATTTATATATAAGATGAACAAAAGGGGACCCAATACACTACCCTGTGGAACACCGTATTTGATATGCCGTAATTGTGATTGAAAAGATTCTTCGTATTTAGTCTTTTTATTTATTCTAGATACGCTCGTTGTTTGTAGCCTGTCAGAGAGATATGACTTAATGAGTTCTAGCACGTTACCACGAATTCCATAGCACTCCAATTTCTTTAGTAGTATGCTATGATCCACATAATCGAAGGCCTGGGTCATATTACAATAAATGGCGCATACGGGAGACCTTTTATCGACATTAGTAAGGATAGTGTTATAGAAATCATAGATTGCTAGGTTGGTGTTTTTATTTATTCTAAAACCTTTTTGTTCTTGGCATAGTAGTTTATTCAGCTCTAAATATTAATAAATTTTGTCATGGATATATTTTTCAAAAAAATTTTAAAATATAGGTATGAGTGTTATTGGTCTATAGAATTCCATAAGCTCTTTGTTTTCTTTTTTGAACAAAAAATTTCTTTCAATACAGAGACACAGATTTGCTGATTGCTCAATAGTGTAGAACGACATTCATCATCAATAAATCAGCCGAAAGACGTCCACAGCTGGACAAAGGCTTCCCCCAAAGATCTCCACAATTGCCAGTCTTGCGCTATTCGTATCCAGCGGTTTCCAGCGCACCACACTAGAATGACATTAGTACAAAATATTTCCTGATAGAGAAGAATCTTTTCTCACGCTAATCAGTGTTCCAATGCTTCAATAGCATCAATATAATAATATATGCTATTAAAGAAATATATGATAAAATTAAATATTCAAAATAAGTTTTTTTTTGCTTTGGTGGAGTTCCATGGTTAGAACGGGTGCATAAATCAAAAGAATTTCTATAGTGACACTAATATTATAAAGGCGAAAGGTTCTGAGTAGGTATGTATGTTCGTTACTGCTGGAGCAATTTCAATAAAATTTGGCTTGGAGTTAGTTGACACCCTAGATTAAGAATTATTTTAAATTAGCTGTGATTATAGTCTATTATAGTTTACACCTATATTCACAGCTAATTTTAAATAATTTACGTCAAGAAAACCGTACATTTTTATTCTAACCATTTTAAATAGTTTGTTGTATCTGGCTACACAGGCACTGAGTGTGTAAAAATTAGAATTAGTAAATAAGATGTCTGGGCAATTATTTTTTGCTTAAATTCAAGTTAGCAATATTCTATTATTATTTAACTTTGCTAAACAGTCGTTTTAACGTTTCAACAATGAACTATAACAATAATTAGCGTATCTGATATGTTTAGCAGTTTGGCTATCGTTGTATCAATTTTCGACCCACCACCAAAATATTTTGTTTAAGTATACAGAAAAATTAACTTATAACATATCTACAGAAAATTTCAATGGATCAAATCTATCCAAATATATTTTTGATATTTTAATTACCATCCAATCAATAATAAATATTATTAATGTCAGTTTAGTTACTCGAATACAGATAAATTCTATTATACCTAGTTATATTATTCGTTTTTAAAGAAGTGTTATCACTTTTGTATGAATCTCTTACCAAATAAATAAAAATATAATTCTCCCATGAAAGACGAAGGCATTAGTAAATATTTGGATGGGATTTATTGCAAAGGTCAAGCTGTGTAACCTTAGTAACACAGTAACCAAATGAAAATTAATGAAATGAAATGATCTTTTATTAAGTATTTTAGAGATCCCTTCTTTTCGCATAATGTTCTTTGTCCTAATATACTTCGGCAAAACGAATTAGGCACAATTTGTTTTGGCATAATCATCTTAAAGACGAATTTGTTTTTTTTTGCATAAATGTGATTCGCATAACGTTATTTATTATTATTAAAATGTTTAATATGCTGTGCAACTAAAGTTAGTGGCAGGACCGAATTGCTGCAAAACCGACTCGACGTAGTCTTGTTTGTCCGACCCCTAGAGTGGAATTTAAAATCGGGTAGGCGCGTGGGGCCGCCGGACGCCCGCAGCGCCGGAGCCGTGACAGAAACCTGCATGTTGCATGCTCGCTTGAATGCTGCATGCTGTATGCTTGCTTGCATGCTGCATGCTGCATGCTAACTTGCATGTTGCATGCTTGCTTGCATGCTGAATGCTTGCTTTAGAACTTTATGCTTAATAAATTTATGCTTTAGAATATTATGGTTAATCATTATTATAGTTAGAGAAATTATGCTTAAAAAAAATATGGGTAAGCTGTTATGCGTAATCATATTATGTGAAAATATAATTATGCCAAACAAAACTATGCTGAGTTATATTAGGTCTTACAATTTTAGGCAAATGGATGGGGAACCGTATTTTATTGCTGTTTATTAAGTACTATCCGTCTTAAACATTAGCACAATACAATATCCTTTTTTTACTCTCCATATACATAATAAGCAGGTCACAGGTCTCAACGTTATTGTTGGTTTTGGGTTAGTGGAAATGTAAAACAGCTTATTGGAATCATAAAGTTAGTATACCTACGGAATAGAGGAACAAAGGGCTGAGGGAGCGAAATGTCACTAGCTGCAACACTGTATGATAAAAAGAGATGCGTGATCCGACGCAACAGAACTGTTTTTGGCATCAGTTTGACAGTACTTCAACACTTATCGACACGCTGCGAATATGACTCTTGATGTTTTTTCTGATATTATGTGAAATCGTGGATATTTTTGAAAAATATTTCTTCAGAAACATGGTGACTTGTTCAGTGATTGATTGTGGTACAACACAGAGGAATAACCCTGAAAAATGTTCATTTCACGGGTAAATTATTCCAAATCGACACCTACTAACTTAGGCTTTATTTTTGCTAATGCGTTTCGAATTTTAGGCACTAAGTGTTTTCATTATCGTCTATAAACATTTATTAATGTAAGAAGCAAAGATCTAACACACATAATGCAGAATTTACGAATATTTTGTGTAAAGAAATAATTTTCTGTTTACACTAGGGCTGAATCAAGTTATCGATATTTCTTGTCCACTGTCTATCACGCGGTAAACTAATATGTATTATTAATATTAAAGTACGTATGTGATGTTTAGATGTGAATCACCTGGAAATGGAAGTAATCCCAAATTCCCATGTAAGACACTAAGCCGATTCATAGGTAGGTATTAGTTTCAGACTGTTAGAATAGAAACTATTAGTAATTAAAGTAACTTTCAGATTTCCATCTTACTTGGATTCAAGAAATGCATGGCTTAAATTAATTGGTCGTCCAAACTGGATTCCCACGAAAAATTTAAGGAAAAATATTTCCAAATGCGAGGAGCGAAACGATTTTTGATGAAATGTGCAATTCAGACTAATTTTATTGTAATTAAACTATGTAATTAAACTTCAGTAAATTTTATTTCAAAATATGTTTCCTACGGAGTTTTCTGGCAGTGTTTTCAGTAGTTGCCACGTCCTGTACTGCACAGTAGGGTAAAAAATGACGATTCCTCATAAATTTATTTTTTTATAAATTTATTCAGAATTTGAATTTATTGAGACGGGCGCGCGTTTCTAATTATAATTGTGTATATCTGTACCTATCTAGTGATTGAAAATTATAAACGACCTTCATTTTAATCGTTCAAAGTATATAGGCTAACTAAATTGTCAAACGACGTAGAGTTAAGCGACAACCGACCACTCTATTGCGTAAAATAAATGATTTAAAATGTCTTAGGAGTTTTTCTTAAATATTCATACTTCACTTCACGAATCGTTGTTTCAGCCATGCAAAATCCCATCCCATCCTATTTTAATACTATCACTGAGACTGATTCATCATCATCATCATGTCAGCCAAATTTCATCCACTGCTGGACCAAAGCCTTCCCAAAGAATGGGATGGTCACAGTTTACGGGATGAGATGGAGTGATGATATTCTATGCCGTCACCACACATTACTGATTAATATTATCGATATCGATATTAATGCAAAAATCGACATGAGATACATCATTGATACGCATACATAAACATTTGTACACACACAAATGTCATCCTATTTCGGTTTCGTTTGACAGCTCTTGTTTGTTGCTCTATTCCGTAGGTATACTAACTTTATGATTGGAATACGTTTAAACAATTAAAAAAATAAAATAAATAAAAAAGGTTTTTATTCATGTAGACTTTAAAAAAGCGCTTGTAAATAGTCAGAACATGTTTGTAGTATTATAGTTGTATACATTATTATTTCTAGTAACATAGATATTTAGGTACACATTGTATTGATAGTACTAAAACATTAATAAAATTTATTTTATAACAGCATTGATATTTAGCTAGCTCGTATCAAGTTATTGTCAAGAGATTATGTTTAAGTTTAATTATCTAGTTTAAGTCTAATTATCTAGTTTATTTTATTAAATGGTTTTACAAATATCCATTGTAATCTGAGCTTCTAGTCGTGGCAATCGTCAACACAACGAACGCGGCACTAAACAGAAAGCATAGCCAGTATTTACTTACAAAAACAACTGTACAACACGTACCTAATTGATTATATTCGGAGTTTTTATTCTCTTCGATTGCTTTCTCTCTGGTATGGGAGTTTTGGCGCCATCATAAATTGGTGTAAATTCGAGATTTTATGTGTAAATATGGTGCATTTTTTGACATAACATTTTCGACAACTTACACAAGTGGAGGAAAGTGCGATATTGCTGTGAATTGTGATTTTACGTATTGAAAACAAAAAAACAACATAGAGGCCTCTAATAATGTCTTCACAGCTTTACTGGGGTAGGACTATGACTTCACTGCGGACTGCGGACTTGTCTGGACTTTGACTGGACTTTATAATAATAATAATAATAAATATCCTGGGGCGTTATTTACACACGGTCGTCTGATCCCAAAATAAGCACATCTTGTACTATGGAAATCAGATAACTGATATACTACTTTTCTTTTGTACTTAAATACATACTTATAATTACACCTAGACTCAGGACAAACAGACATGTTCATGCACACAAATATCTGTCCTGGGTGGGAATCGAACCTACGGCTTGCGGCGAGCAAAGCAAGCATTTACCCACCACGCCATTGGCCCGTCAACTTTTACTAAATGACGAAAACCATAAATATTATGCACGCTCTGTACTACTCGCGAAGTCACGTCGACGAAGTACTCGTCGAAGTTGACCTAAGTCCGAACTATGTGACTACACACTCGTGCAACCTCGGGAGGAGCTCAGTCGCCCGGGGCGCCCGGCCCGCACGATAGGCATCATAGAGTCAATTTTATATACGGAAAGTCTCGATGCGAACTGAAGTGAGCCGAGTAGTGTAGTCAGACGCTTCGTGTTCAAACTTCGTGCAACTTCTGGCCCTTTGACTCGGGCGCAAAAACCGATGACAACGACCCGAAGTCGCCCGAGACGAGGTAAAGTTTGACGAGGTAAGCCGAAGTGCCTCTCTATACTATAGTATTCGCTCAACTTCGCGCGAGTAGTGTAGACCGTGCTTTACAATTGAAGGCGAGGTGGTATGGTCTCTGATCTGAACCTCTACAAAGCGGGCGAAAAAAAAAACCTCTGGTTTGGTGGTGTCCAAATCCAAACTGTGATTTTTGTTCACATTCTCATATCTCCTATATCGATAAGTAATTATATACTCTTTGTCAAAGTCAGTTGTCACTATGACATATTCTGCTGTTGTTGCGGCCTAATCTGTGGTTGCGGCTTGCGGCGATTGTCGGCGATGTGATTGATTATTTCTTACTAATTCTTACTTTCTTGGTTCTTACTTAGGAATTTTTGGTTGATTGGTTGTGTTTCGTTTGTTTGCTGTCGCTTGTTGTAAGATTTAGGTCCTTTTCTTATCGTAATCTCCTGGGAGTGTTCGTGTTTGACCATGTGGTGTTGAATTTGTTTAAATTTATTCTGTCAATGGCAAAGATGTTTTGTCGGCGTTAGGTCTGTCAGAGTTAGTGTTGGTTAATATCTCAAATCAAGTTGCCGCTTAGTTGCCTTCAAACGTAAGTAAATTGAGGGGGGAGGGGTGGAGGGGGGAAGGGGCTACCCTCCTGTACCATCCCCAACCCGCGGAACCCCATGGTTATGGAGATATCCATGGTTAATGTTTTTCTAGCGCTCGGCGGCCGCTGCCGCGGCACGCTAGCTGCGCTCGCTCGCCTTCGCGCGCCAAATGGTCACCGTTCTAACCTAACCCAACCCAAATTATTTCATAAAAGTGCATTTTTGCAAAAATATCACGATAGTGACGATGAACAATTCAGTTTTGGGTATTTTTCGGATAATTATATAAAAAATTAATATAACTTCTAAACACAAAAGCAATGTTTTTACATTGTTTTACAACGCTGTAGGTATCGAAATCGCTACGAAATGTTCAAAATTGCGTTCTGTTTTGTGCATTTGTATGGAGTCCTATGATTTTAAAAAATTCATAAAAAAATTGGCGCGTCTCCGGCAGAAAAAAATACGTTTTATCACTTAGTACGAACCCCCTTAACCCCCCCATATACACACTTATCTCAAATTCAGGCGACTCGATTTGAGATCCAACCCTTAGTGTTCATTTAGTGGATTGGGTCAGTGGGTATTCTTAGGGTTGTGTTAGGGGTGCCGGGCGTTCTGCTCATGTGTAAATCAGTAAAATTTTGTCTCATTATAGACAGTAAATAAATTCCTAGGTTTTATATTGATTTCGTTCGTTAGCCAGGTTCTTTATGAGTCCTGGCTTGGTTCCGACCACATACTTTGTTTTTGTTCCATTCTCTGCCTGTAGGCGGCCTACTGACCTATTTAGATCTTATGGGACACCTATTTACAACAGCCTTTTATTTTTCATTCTTATATAAAACAAAGTAAAGAAGACAACACACTAACCATACTAAGAACAATGGGGCCCATTTGTTCCTTATAGTCTACAAATGAAACTTGGGTTCAGTTGTGTGTGGATTTTGTACTTGGTTGCGTGTTGTTCTGTATGAGATCTCCACAATATTTTGTCTTATCAAATTTTAACTCATTTAGATCACTGAACACAGTTTTAGGAGGTTGCCGTTTCATGTTATAACAATAATAGTTTAAGACACATTTTATATTTTAATATGAGGGGTTCAGAAAATAATTGTTGTGTTGCTGAGTACTTAAGAACTTGTAAATTATTTATTTAGTTTTTTGAATGACTTCTCGCTCTATGGAAATGAATCCATGTGTCGCAGGGTACTTTATGATCAAAATTGACAGATGCAAAGTGCACCCAGACTCAGAACAACTGCATACATGCTTAATATGAGGCCATCTGCATAAAAGTGACCTAACCTTGAGATAGTAACATTGGAGAAATTAATCATTCTTAAGTAGACATGATTTATGATCAACAGTTATATACTAATATAAACTGTGATGATTTTCTTGTTCTTTTACTTAATTGCCTTTGTCACAACATTTAAATTAGCTTAAAAAAATACATTTAAGTAGTATTTTTGAGAGTTGAACCACTTTTATGTTTTGGTTCAGGATTTATATTGAAAATAAAATACAAGGTTAGGCTTAAATAAAAACAAGGTATATCACTGAAAAAAACAATTTTTATTAAAATAACTTAAAATGAATAATGACAAGCCTTAGTAAATAAGAAAATAAAATTGTGAAGTCAATTTTTATAGATGATCCATAATGAATAAAATTTATATCTATTTCATTCATCAAAATTGTCATCATTGAACATTACATCACTTGATGTTCCGGAGGTCTTTAAACTATTATAAAAGATATGATGAGTGGGTGGAATAAAGTTTAACAATTCCGCCAATAGCCATTTAGGTATAAAGTTTCAAGGTTTTCTATAATAACTCAGTTTCTTCTTTTAAAATCAACTTCCTGGAAGAGAACCTATTAGAATATATAAAATAAAGTTTGAAGGGATGCTTTTAATGATACATAATCCATTGCATTTTTACCCACGACGAAACGGAGCAGGTATATGCGTTTAGGGTGAGAGATGTTTGTGAGTGCGTTTGCAAAGTAATGTTCCCACCTATCTTCTAAACTAATGATGCGATTTTGATGCGGTTTTCAATAACGGGTTTGTATTTGATGAGTTCATGTTTTTAGACAGGTGTCATGGCCGTACCTCACTAGGAGGCGCCACAATATTAGTGCAAAACAAAGTTGCAATACAATCAAAACGAAATGTCCGATTACAATTCTGTTTTCAGCAATGTGTACTGCTAGCATAATGCATGTTACCAAATAATAAAAATTACGTCTGTAACTCACTAGAGGGCGCTACAATATTAGTGCAAAATAATATTGCAAGAATATTAAAACGAATTGTCCGATTTCAATGCGGTTTTCAACAATGGGTTCGTAGTCGATTGGTGTATGGTCTAAGATAAGTCTTATGATATTATCTCACTAGGGGGCGCTGCTATATTAGTGTGAAACGATTATATTGCAATATTATTAAAATTAAAACGTATTGTCCGAGTTCAATGAGGATTTCAGGAATGAGTTCGTGGGTGATTGGTGCATGTTCTCAGATGATTGTTATAGAGGTAACTTTTAACAATGTTTAATGTAATAGTCTGAGTAAAATTTCACAATTAATGCATAGCGATACCTAGACGAAGTATTTGTAATAGATTTTAGAGCACTTACGAGCTTTCTTCTATTTTATCATCATCAGTTTGCGATCGGCGTAAAGCGCTTCTCAATCGTTCTAATTCTTCCAACGCTATGCTATTATGTGGGGTATTATAAAGTTTTCTTTGGTCTTAGTCAGTTATAACTACGCCGTCTAAAGATCGAACTCTACTTAGTGCATCATAAGATTGGCCCTTTGCGAACGTTTTGGGTCCAAGATATACAACCGCCTTATCTACAGTAGTACCCTGTAAATTATTGAACAGTAACGGCCCAGCTTAATATGAAGGGAAGCATCACTCTTTCTATTTTTCCAAAGCCTTTATTTCCTTGAAAAGATACACTTGCCGGAGCTATGTCTACCCAACCATTAATATCCAGACGACTTCTGCCGATAGAACGGTCATCAAATTGAGCTAGGACTTTCTTTGGTAGTCCTCCGTCTCCTAGTTGGTCTCCTCTTAATCCTTCTTATTCGAAACCCCGAACGACCCCCATACTTCCTTTAACTAATCCTTCGCAGACATTAATGTTCATTCTTAACATCACTCGTGTACCTACACCTAGCTGTAATTGTGATACAAGACCTCCTGTGTAATTTGGGTCCGCTGGGACCGCAGCAGGTGGAGGTTTCCGTAGTTATTGAGTTCTCTAGACTCATCTCGTGCATTGATTTTGTACAATCTCGTTGTTAATTTAGACAGCATTGATTGATTATATGCATTAACGAGTTGTATGGTGGGGTATATTCGAACAGCTTCTCCGTCGGCAAAACTTCCTTCTAATGGAACACGAGTCCTCTCCAGAAGCAGCTGATATTGCTCCATAGTTAGCTGTCCCACTCGTAAATTGTTGAGCAAATCTACGAAGTCGCCATCATTTTGTTGACGCATATTGCGTTTCAGCTCATTAAACCCAAAGTACCTCCACAAGTACGGCTCTCCGAGGAAATGTGCGGGTAACTTGAAACAATAACTCCCTTTCACAGGTGGTAACTGCATCAAATCCGCAAAAGCTAAGACATTTATACCTTCAAAGAGAGATTCATTGTTTTTTAATTCCTGAAGCCTCATATGAATGCACCGGAACATCTCATAGGAGACCATGGAAATCTCATCGATGATTTACCAGCGGATAGTTTTCCATTTGCGTCTTAGATCTTCTAAGCGCTGACCTGTCAATTGTCGATGACTGGTCGCGGAACCTTTTTTGATACCCAGTGATAATGCACTGTGTAGTGTTCGTCCATTTATTAAACGAGCTGCAACAACAGTAAGAACAGTGACTTCAACAAAGCACGGCTGTAGCAGGGCAGATACAGTTAGTTTGTAGCATCTTTTAATGTGCTCTACTATTGCTTTCAGGGTGAAAGTTTTACCAGATCCTGCTCCTCCTGTAACAAATAATTTTATAGAATCATCCGATAGCTCTAAGTTTCTAATTTCGTCGTTTATCTTTATTGTAATCGTATTAAATAAATGTCTTTTAACTACATTAAAACCTGAAGTCACTGTCGAAAATTCTGCGTCCGATATTTCACGATTGTCAATGTCACCTAAATCATCCACTTGAATTTCTATTTCCACCACATTAGGATCAAAACCTTCAACTATAGCGCCTATTTGGTCATTATTTATTCGTGCATCTACATTTGAAGTGTTATCATTCAGGTTTCCTAGAGCCAAAACTTGTGCAATTGCTTGTTGAAGCTCGATCTGAATAGTTTGAAAATGTTCAACATCTTCACCAGGCTGCAAGGGTCTTAGTTGATTTCTTTTGGCCATAAAAGCATCTTCGGCACTTTTGTAACCATCAAGTAACGATTCCTCATCTCTGAAAGGAACGTTTGATACGAGGTAGCTGTAAAAATAACTATGTCTATCAGTAGTTTGGGCATAATATTTAGTCCTCAATATAGCGTCGCGGTGACGGCGCTTCATATAGGTCCCATTCAAAAGTCGAATTCATCCCTCTTGTTGATGTTCATTATGATTATCGTATGCGCCTTCATCGCCATTCTCTTCTTCTACTTGCTGTTGATTGCATAAGTAATCATATTGTTCTTGGTCTTTGTTGGTATCGATCAAAAATATTAGTGTGTACTTCGTTACTATCCAAACGAAGCATTCGATAGCGTTCTTCTTTTGAACAAGTATTAAGAAACACAACTTTTCTTGTACCGTCTCGTAGTTTCAAATGACAAAGTCTGTATGCTGCTTCACACGCTGAGACACGCCTATGATTTAGGATGGCCATTGACACTGCAAAAAGTTGCCTTCCAATATTTCCGTGTTGCTGATGGACTCGGCTTACTGCGTCTCGTACTGCTTGTCCAACGTCTTGGGTTTCATGCTTAGCAGCGTATTTTGCAATATAATAAGCAACAGCTGTGACATTCCCGCAAGGCTGGATGTCTATATTTCCAGTTCATAACATCAATAATTGTGGATTATAATTATTAACATTAATTTCTTCTAAATGTCTTTTCAAAATGCAAAACCGTACGTTGTTATTTATACATTCGTCAGGACCGAGAACGACTGTATTATCACTCACACTACGTGGAAATCCAAAACGACAGCTTCAGTCTTGACGATTCTTGTAACAGGTCTCTGAATAATGATGAATTTGAACATGCTTTACCAAATCGTCTAGTTCCACATTACCCGTATCTATAGAACAGAATACGACTTCATCAATTAAATCTACGCCGTCTAGTCTACTGTATCAAATGAATCCAGCAAAGCATATGCAAATGAGGACTACCTCTATTCTGAAATTCTATGCGGTACCAATAGTCCTGATATCAGAGTTCAAGCATAAATATTATAGTCTCAAGAGTATTGACACCAATTCTGAACAAAAACCAACAGAAAGCAACTGTTTAATATTGAATAAGGAACTTAATATTATGTGGTAGGATGAATCACACTTGTTGTTTTGCGAGATCTTACCTACACATTATATAGATTATAATTCGTATATGCTCTCTAAAAAGACTGAAATAAAATTAAGCAAAATTAAAAATTTTGAAAAAACCCACGACGGTAAAAACCTTATCCAAAAAGAATAAAATAACTCAAAACCCCCGACTTAACCCAATTATTATGTAACGAAATATTATAATAGACGTAAAATACTTTTTAATAAAAAATAGTTGATATGTTGAGAAATCGGTAGTAGATATACTTAAGCACCTAAACAATGAATATCAATGTTTACAGTTTTTTCCTAACGTGTTTGTTTCTCGAAGATATACTTAAATGTAGCGATAATAATTTTACAATAATACATAACCGAGGATATCCGTCGGGAGCTGCCATAAACCCAGCTAAAGTTTTTCTAGTGACGTGTATACAATTATTGAAGAATTGTAGATGTTTAACGACGACATAAAATACACTTATGAGTATGATTAAATTTTTGTTGAAATTTCATATAGGTAAGGCAGCCCCCGACGGATATTCCTTGGTTATGTATTATTATTGTTGTTACCCTTAGCTGCATGATTTTTTATTTTGGGCCGAGAATAATCCCAGGGGTCCTAAATGAGGTGTACATTAAAGGAAAAATCAAACTACAGGTTTTTGTGAAAAAAATAATAATAATTTATTGATGTAATATTACATCATCATGCAAAATCGTCTTAAATTATTATACTAAGGAGTAGTATGAAAATCTCTGAAACAGTTGTTAGTTCCGTTCACACATAGAGGGATATTGCATTTTGAGCATGCCCATTGGGTTGTACCTTTACATTGAGGAAGTTTACAGCGTAAACGCTTCGAAAATATGGGCCAGTGCGCAACACTATCTGAACGCACGTCCTTACAAGGAAGCGGATGAGCTGGTCCTCTTCGTTTCTTAGCTTGTTCTTCTAAGCAGCTGTTGCTTGGCCGACCTCTTTTGCTAACGTTGCTTGTTCCCACATTGCACAGGGCATCTGCCAATTCATTTCGGAACTCTCCAAGATTTGGCAATTGCTTTTTGGGGGTACCTTTTGCAGTCATGTTTTTCTTGAAGAGAATCCACGAGTTGATGACGGCGAGGTCTAGCAAATGGTAAAATAGTCTCATATACCCTTTTTTACTTTTGACTCTTATACGATACCGTCCCAAGTAGCTGTCCATAAGGTCAACTCCCCCCATGTGCATATTATATTCTTGTACCACTTTAGGGCATGGGACGTCAATTTTCTGTTTCAGTTTTTTGTCGAACCTTTGCACTTTACCTGCAGGTTCTGCACCAACATACGTAGATAATAAATTAACTACCTTATTATCTTTCCAAACAGTTGCAGAGAAGTCCACGCCATCGTGATGAGCCACTTTTTCTTCGTAGGTTCCTCGGGGGACGGAAGTTTTCATGAGCGTCTTTTTATCCGGAAGTCGACAGTTAGGTAAACGGTTTTGCTGGACAGTGCCGACACAGTGGATACCCTGCTTGGACAAGTAGTAGGCCAAAGGCAATGAGGTGTAGAAATTGTCAAAATATATGACGTGATTTTGCTTCCGCGGTACTAGACTGAAGACCACATTGTTTGTGATTCCTAAATCAGGTTCGTCAGCTGGCTTGTCTTTGGTATTGTTTTGTCCAGAGTAGACTTCAAACCGGTAGGCATAACCCATCAGGCTGCATAATACAAATAGTTTGTAACCCCACTTGTGAGGTTTATTGGGAAGGTATTGTTTGAGGAAGTGAGATATTTTTGTTGCACACATTTGCTCGTCTATGGAGAGGCGCTGGTCTACAGGTATGGATGAAAAAGTCTTGTTCAGGTGGTCTATTGCCGGACGTATCTTATGGAGGCGGTCGTGATCTGGGTGTTCCTTCGGTAAATGATGCTCATTATTATTAAAATGCAAGACTGACCTGATTACCTCAAATCTGTTTATCGACATCGTGGCTTTTATCGGCGGGTATCCGAACTTGTCGTGCCAGCATGACCGCACGCTTGGAAAATGCTGCACAGACATGAATAACAAACATCCAATATACTTTTTGAGGTCTGCAACAGTGATAGTAATGGGATTGGCAACATTTTCTTGCACTGAATATAAGTTAGACTCATCTACTATCTTTTGTAGGAAATCAGGTGTAAAATAGTGCATGAAACATTTGTAGGGTGTATCTAAGTTGGCTATTTCATTATCTAGTGTAGATGTGGGCTCATGTACAATTTTGCGCTCATCGAACGTCATGCTACCAGTTTTCCATATAATCTGACGCTTATCGAAGCTATTGAAGATACATGCACCTGAACTTGGCCCTGGAGCAGCATCTTGAACTAATGGAGGGTCATCTTCGTTATATGGAATAGGATCCTCACACAAATCTTCCATATCATCTGAGATCAAGTCCTGTACGAGTTCCTGCGCATTGGCATAAAAATTCTCTTCATCGTGATTGTCATCGTCATCTTCTAGGCCATCTTCTGAGACGTTGCCGTCTTCCAACTCCTTCAACATCCTTTCAATGTCATCATCTCTCGCCTGGCTTCGTGACATTGTGCTAAAAGAATATACATGCATGAAAAAAGAATCACCACCATATGTGAAACGTTTCGCAACAGCTTCATACCATTGAAATCGTGTTTTAGATAGTAAAAAATACCCGTAAATAACAATAAAACTTGCATAATACATTCATTACAGGTATATTATAACAAAAAATATGAAAAAAAGATAAAGGAATAACAATTAACAAGGATAAGGAAAAACAAATCATACTTATTCCATACTAATAATATTTTATGCCAATTTCCATGATGATGTAGTACTACATCTTAAACAAAAATCATTATTTTCAGCAAGTTACAATGCCATTTACAAAATGCTAATACAATACCATTTCTATTATAAATATTTATCTAACTATATAAGTATGTATATCGTCGCCTGGTACCCATAGTACAAGATTTGCTTAGTTTTGGGGCTAGGATGATCTGTGTGACATTGTCTCCAGATATTATTATTAATTTAATAAAGTTTTCGTGTTTACATACAATAACATATTTTGATTGTAGGTATGTACGTAACACGAAAACTTCCTTTTAGTCGAAACTTGATAGTGTACTTTTGACATTATAGTATTATATTCGACAAACTCCATACTGTACTGCTTCTAGTAATATTTAATATTTCGATATTCATATCATAGAATAACAAATAATATATTCTTTATGGTCGTATTGTTTACTGCCCCCAAGGGTTTCTGGCTCTCAGCGGCCTCTGCCGCGGCACGATTAGTGGTCATTGTTTTAACCTATAGCATCTGTCAAGTATAGAATCATTTCTTATCGGGATATCTCCCAGTCCAATCTCATTCGGCTGGCTACTAGAATTAAATGAAAGGCTGCCATCTGAGTTCGAAACCCTTAGGAAACCTGTAACTAACATTGCATATTAGGTTTCAGATTCTATTAGGGATCTGACTACCGAAAAAGATTGTCATAGACGTTTGCATGAAAACTAGGGCCGATGGCGTAACATGCTCTTGGATATATAATAATAATTTATTAAAGAAGACAAACATGACACCATTTAGCAGTACAAAAAAACTTGAGAGGTATCAAGGGACACCCGGATGGAACGAAGTTATTTCTTATTATTTATGTACAAAAAACCTGTATACACTCAACAAAAATAATCGCCGCGACACCACACTGTGCAATACGAAATAGAAATGAAAATATCTGACTTGCTTTCTATAAGAGAGAGAGAGAGAGAGAGAGAGACAGACAGAGAAACATGCGCACGACGCACAGCTGCAAAAAGAGTCGTGACAACTTTTCGTGAGAATTTTTTCCGTCTAGCCCCCTTTCACAACGCGCGATAAGGAACTTCGTTCCAAAAACACCTCATACTAGGCGGGGCCTGTTTTGTGAGGAGTTTTCTTTAATTAAATACATTTCAGATTATGTAGTGTGTGGTAATAAAATAAGCCTCTAAGTAAATAACAATATGTAAATTATTACAGCTATTTCGGGTAATTAACATTTATTTAACAATTTTCAAAAGTCTTTCATGTGTTGATCTTTATGTTAGAGTAGTCTATCACAGAACTAGATACTCAAATAATACTTCGTTTTTGTCCGATGAATTGAACCCACAAGTTAGGGCGCAAGGCACGCAAAGATGGCTTACATTGTTTGAACGTGGATGCTTGGGAAAGTGTGTTTACTATGCAGTATGAAGTAAGTCTTTAAAGTAGATTAGTAAAAATTTGTAAACTTACCGTCGTCTGAAGTGAGTCTTTAAAGTAGGAATTAGTAAAAGTTTATAAACGTACCGTTAGATTCCTAGAAGCGACGGTAGAAGGTTAGCGTGGTTGGTAAATGCTTGCCTTTCACGCCGCATGTCGTGGGTACGATTTCCATTCAGGAAAGATAATAATAATTATAATATTATGGGACGTTATTCACACACTTCCATAGAATCGTAATACAAAAATCATAACGTAAATAAAGTTAGCTATAGCATTCGTTAGTTAGTCACAGTACTTACCGACAGCACACTAATTGTGTATGCGTTCTCCTTGACGTTCATTGTTACTGCATTTATAGTAGTGCTGTTGAAGCTTGAATGTACAGACGCCAGCACATCAAGCTACCACAAGCTGTCAAATATAGATTTTCAACTTTATCACAAAAGCATAAGGTTCACTTTCAATTGGCGTCTGTACTATATTAGTAGTATATATAGTATGTATATTTGCTAGCCCATTTGAACGAAAGGAAGGCTATATCTTTTATTTACTCTAAGAGCAATAATAATAGTGCTCTTGTCTGATTTAAACTGAGCTGGCTAATCTAAACGGAGGTTCATCTCACAAGGACTTTGTCTGACTTTCATATTCTGACAGGACGGCGATCAGTCACCGGTTGTGACTAGGGAAAGAGGCGAAAGGTAACCTATACAGTCTCGATGAGGCACAGGGGCGTAACACCACCAATCTCCAGGGGTAGGACCTATTCTGCGTAATTTAATTGCCAGAAAAATCTCTATATGGGGCGGTCCGGTATTTGAACGAGGGACTTCATTATCTGTTGTTGACTGCTGGACCAACGAGGCTGTCAATCTTTACCTTACAGAATACATGCAACAATAACTTATAATATATACTGTTGTCAGATCCCGTTGGCGAGCGAGGTGGTGTCGCTAACTGATTGCCGTTGTACTAAAAGACTCCGGTGACCATATAAGCAGGATGTAAGCTTGCATACTAAAATAAAAAATCAGGTTGTGTCAGTCACCATATTATCTAGTAAGATCATATGGTTCAAGCAAATATTGTTATACATTTATCTAATTCAGTTGAAGGCTTTTACCCGAATAAGGATAATGTAAATTCAGTTGGCTATCTATTTATATATTCTTTTAACTGGCGAAATGCATTTAGGCAGTCGACAACATTGTTTAACTATTGTTGTGGAATAAGTTCTAATCTTTGCTCCCAAACAAATATCCTTATTTTAATGTGGTATTATTTTAAAAACTACATTTTTAACGATGATTATCAAATGGATTTCATGAAAATATATTACACTTATTCTTCTAGTAAGTGGCGGGTATATTTAACGTTTAGATTATAAGATTGAGATTCTAAGGTTGGTAGATAATCGTGATTTCTCCTGGCTTAAAAAGTATTGATAATTTAAAATAATGCCCCATAAAGTTAACTTCTAAATACGGGCCTGGTTCCACATGAATTCATCCGGTTTTACACAACCGAAGCAAAAAGACAAAATATGAGCAAAAACATTGAAGCTTTAAATTGAATTTAAACGAGCAGAAATATCGGAAAAAAGGTAGTCAGCATTTTTTCTATGCCGTTGGCTATGCTCTACATGTAATAAAATGTTGCGAGTCGAGGTCAGTGTAGGACAATTATTATCTTTTTGTTAGGGTTGTTAATACTTGTACGCATATCAAAACTGGTTAAAATTGACATGAGTGTGTTGCTCCCAACAAAACCCATCATCTAGGTGGGACACACTTAACATTTCTGGAATTAACTCTGTTTTATGAGCCACTTAAATAGAGGAATACAGAAACACGCCACGCCCATTACGACCACCTTCTACCATCGCACTTCTCGCCACAGACAGGGAGACATCCTCGAAACTTTTCGATCTCGTACGGTTCGCTTTCAGCGAAATTTCCTCTTCTTAATGGTCGACAATGATGCCCCTGGTGTTGCAAGCGTTCATAGGCTACGGTGACCACTTACCATCAGGTGGGCCGCATGCTTAGTTGCCAAAAAAGTTGTATAAACAAAAATTTTTTTTACGATGATTGAATCTGACTCATTTAGGCACATTAAAGCTACCATAAGCTTACTGCTGTGTGGTGACGGCGACAAATATCAGAATCAGAATATCATCACCCCATCTCATCCCGTGGGGGGTGTAGAAGTCGACCCGAGGGAATATCTACCGGAGGAAGGGCAGCAGCTTCCTTCTGATTACTATGACTATCTTACTGCGATCGCCAACCTGCCTGCCAAGCGTGGCGATTATGGCATATCCCCTCAAGACGATTCTTGAGGGAGGCTTGTCCAGCAGTGGACTTATTTAGCTGTAATGATGATGACCTACCATAAGATGAACTACACTCATGACAATTTATCCAGTTTTGACATACCAACGAGTATTACTTAATTCGTCTACTTCGTACATACGGTATAAAGAGTCGATGTTGTGTACACAGTAGAGGGTCAACAATAATGACATTTGTCACTAAGATTGATGCCGCGTTTGAATTCTGTAAACAAGTTATAATCAGTGTTGCATGGAGCTTCATAGCCAAAAGCAGATTGAAGGCGCGCTACACTCTTCTGAGGCGTCATCTTCTCTGAAAATTATAGTAAATGAAATGATAGTAGTTTTCTACTTTTCTCAAGTCAAATCCATGCTTCATGCGATATTTAAAATGGCATCGACATGTAAAAACAAATGAAAAACAGATTAAACGATCTGCATAACACATGTCAAAGTGTTCCATTTACAAAACAATTCTAAATATTAATAATGAAAGAAGCCAGTTCTATCAACATAGTTCTGGAGACTATGTACACACGGCTACGTATCAAGCTATACATTTCCAATATGAGCTGACCTGTCATTGTATGGAAATTCTATAAAACACGAGATCAGCTTATACTGGAAATGTATAGCTTGATATGTAGCCGTGTGTACCAGCAGTACTATGATTATGTAATTTCTTTTTTTTATAATTAAAGTTTATCGCAGTATCCAGGACATAGTGCTACAATATTCTATTATCAGAGACGAGCCAAGGCCTCACTGCTTAGAGTCTTTCCATTCTGTGTTTATCTATTCATATTAAAGAAAATAAACAAATTATCAGGTTTGTACATTATTAAAATCATCTTAAAATAGATTTTGTGTTAATTATTCACCACATAGCGTTTCAATTATTCATTCAAAGAAGAAAAACACGGCAAAGCACGAAACTGTGAAATCTTTTAATGCTAACTAAAATGCTAAGCAAAACAAATCCAAGACTACATCATCGGTGGTTGCAAAAACGTGTCAAATAAGTATGATGGTGATTGGTCAATCACTGCACACTTGATAAATTATACACTCCCAAAAGCACCCATCTATTGCCGTTTGCACTGAACAAAAATAATCCTACCCGCTGGTTTATTATGTCGAGACAAACAAAAAGTGTCATGCTAAATCGTCGGTAGAAATGAAATATTTGTTTATAATCATAGATATAGCTAGCACGCATTGCTTATGAATTACTCATAATAATAATAATAATAATATCCTGGGACATTATTCTCACACGCTTATCTGATCCCAAACTAAGCACAGCTTGTACTATGGAAACCAGATAACTGATATAACATATACTACTTTTCATTTGTAAATACATAGTTATAAAGATAATTTACACCTAGACTCAGGACAAACAGACATGTTCATGCACACGAATATTTGACCTGGGTGGGAATCGAACGGCTTTCGGCGTGAAAAGCAAGCATTTGCCGACCACGCCAACATGCCCCTCAATTGTTAATTTATGTATTTAAGATCAATATTAACTAATTATAATTCGTGTATGTGTATTTAGTTTATACGTATTACGTAATTTTTGTAGGTAAGCTAATTTTGTTCACTCATTTCCTTTCTATGCTGTACACTAACTTATACCCCTGCTGTTCTCCACTTAAATTTAGCTTCATTCAACTCATTGGTTGCCCGAAAGAGAGACATAATCACGCCCCGACTCAGGACAAACGGACATTTTCATGCACATAAATAATATCTGTCCTGGTGGGAATCAAGCCCACGAGCTGTGGCGTGAAAGGCAACTATTTACCAACCTCGCCAACCGACCGATCAATTAGGTAGCTATGCTTTTATTTTTCCCATACGCTGTTTTAAACGTATCACGGTACGATAGTGCGGATGAGGACAATTTTCAATGCACATCAATGAATTTATTGCCCATTAATTTATATTCATTTATTAAATAATTTTCATATCAGTATACTGACTGCACAGCAAATTTACCCGTGACAGAAAATATATTTCTCTACTAGAAAAGTAGGTTCGGTTAGAACTCTGATCATACAAGTACCGACCAGAGACCAGATTATTTACAGAAGAAATCCTCTTTTAAATAAATACCAATGCGTCATTAACTAAATTTCTGCTAAGATTATAATATTTTAAGACAACTATTTTGCTATGCAAGTCAGTATTTTAGCACGGATTTTTTTATAATACAAAAGGAATATTTTTGTGAAATGCAGTTAAATAACCTTATTCATAACATGTACTCGTTACCAAATGAAGTCAAAAATTTGTTCTCTCATAATGTATCCTGAGACAGGTATTTTCAGTTTATACTTCCAGTATTTCAGTTTCTTTATGAAAGTCTGGAGTAAATACACATACAGGTAATATGTATATCAATATTTTGGCTGTTGGTGGGGCACTCATTAAATCACAAAAGTAAAACAAAGTTTGTTTAATGTTTGTTCTCTACCAGTCAATCTTTGAAGAGAAAATATGGTAGGTGCACTATACATCTAAAATATTGGAGCTGTGAAGATATACAATCTTGTGTATTATATTTCTCGATGAGAACTCTGTCTCTAGTTTTGATAAGTCATTAATATTTATTTTCTTCAAAGTGAACCAAAGATAATATATTACTAACTTTAACTCATATTAATTTGCTGCAATTTTGAAGTTATTGCTTACAAATAAACAAATAGAAAGAGCTTTACCTTATGAATAAAAACTAATAAGTGTTTTTTGTCGCGCTAGTCTTATACATAGTCTATGCATTGTATTTTATGTCTATGGTTTCCATCTAACACTGGCATGCGAGACTAAGGGTGCTTGTACACGGTGCATGTAGCTGGAGCAAGTAAAGATGCGGGTTACACGCGTGAGTAATATGCGCAAGCTATTTGTTCGAGTTACTCGCTTGTACTTAAACATGGTGCATATAACTGGAGCAAATAATAACTTGCGCAAGCAGTAGTGGTCAAGAGCTACATGTGCATGCTATTCGCACGGTAGCTTTATGAGTTGAATCGCGTCAAAATGTCTCGACGAACGAAAATTCTTTTAAAATCATTTGTTAAAAATGTAATATTACCAGAATTATTAAATATGCTAGAAGACGAATTAATACGATTACGAAGCAAAAAGTTATGGATGCGTAACTGGATAGCACGAAGAAATTAAAGTTTAAATGTATTGGAAGAAATTAGAGCTGAAGATCAGAAGGAATTTAAAACTAGTTTTCGAATGTCACCCAAGACTTTCGAATTACTTTTGAGTAAAGTCAGTGGACTCATTACTAAAAAAGATACTAATATGAGACTGGCTCTTCCTCCTTCATTGAAATTGCAAATTACTATAACGTATTTAACAACTGGCTGCAGTTATACTTTTCTGGAGAAGTTTTTCCGTGTATCAAAATCCGCAATATCTAAACTCATTCCGGAAGTATGTGATGCCATTTATGAAAAACTAAAGACTTCTATAAAGGTAAGTCATAAAATAAACAATATTTAATATAGATAATGCTTTTATTTCAAAAATACTAAACATTTGTTGTGATCATTTTACGAAAAATTAATACAGGGACTAAATAACAACTCGTGAATGGTTCATTATTCTTCATACTCATTTAAAGCGCACTCAGGTATAGTTTGATTAATAGCTTGCGTTAAAATATCACTTTGTGAGACATCGGATTGATCATCATTGTTTTGTTCAGGAATAGTGATTACAATTGCATCATCATCATTAACACTTTCAGTTAATATTGGATCATTTTCACCAACCATAGAAGATTCTGCTAAATAAACTTCACTCACAGAATAATCGCTGTCTGTAATTGTTGTTGATGTCTCAGCACTTAGACGAGTTCTGCTTCTGGATGTTTTCCGTATTTCACTTCGTAATGCGTCAGATAAGATATTTTGAATACTAGATTGAGTGTATATACGGTTTTCAGAAGATAGTTTTTTTAGTTGCAACCCCACATATGTTCCAAAAGCAACACATTCATCACTATCAGTTTCATCTGTTTGATCGCTGGCCAAAATATCTCTAATATTTGACATTGTTTTATTCATAACATCAAATTTTGTTCGACGTTTCTTTTCCCAAGAAGCAGAGCTCTGTGTTGTTGATATGTTTCTTTTCGTTTGTGTTCTTTGTGAAACAGGTCCCATACCTGTGTTATTGGAAGTAACAGTATTTTCAGTATTTTGTATTTCTTCATCTATTTGTTGCAAACCCTGAAAAAATAATGTAAAATAAATATTATGCACGTTATTTTTGATGTTTCAGACTCCTACAACATTGGAAGAGTGGAAAGTAATTCAGAACGGATTTGAGAAGAGATGGAATTTTCCGAATTGCTGTGGTGCTATAGATGGAAAGCACGTAGATATTATGGCGCCTCAACATTGCGGCTCACTGTACTTTAATTTTAAAAAGAAAAATAGCATCGTGCTTTTTGCATTAGTTGATCATGACTACAATTTCACGTACATAAATGTTGGTTGCAACGGTTCAGAATCAGATGGAGGCATATTTCGAAGCAGTGCTCTCTATAATGCTCTAGAAGAAAATGTATTACCTGACAATGGATTCATAATAGGAGATGATGCTTTTCCTTTAAAATCATATTTACTAAAGCCCTATTCACGTTTGCCAAGGAACTTAACTTATGCTGAAAAAATATTTAATTATCGCCTCTCCAGAGCACGGCGAATAGTTGAAAGTACGTTCGGGATTTTAAGAAGTAAATTTCGCATTTACGAAAACATGATAGCATGTTCTGTTGAAGTGGCGGAACGGTTGATTCGAACTACGTGTGCACTACATAACTGGCTAAGAAATGTTGAAGCAACATATATGCCTCCAGGTACATATGATGAAGGGGACACAACAGAGGCACGAGGGAATTTACATTATTCTGTTATTTCGCAAACCGGGGAAGACGTAAGAAATACTTATAAGGAATATTTTGTCACACAAGGGAGGGTAGCATGGCAAGATATTATGATTACTTAAAATATTTACTGTTCCGTTCCTTCACCTTACTAAACTGAGACACACGGTGATATAGGTACAGGTAAATTATTTAAACACAATTTCACTGCACAAAACAAATTACGTTACACGCATATGCAACAGAAGTTTTGTATAAATAATGTGTAAATAATCATTTTTAAATAAATTCGTTCCTTCCTTGAATACTTAATAAATAAATATTCAACATACCTGACAGACGGTTATATTTATTCAAAAAGTAATAGAAATTTCTTTTTAAATTTGTGTATTGTGAAAAAATATTAGTAATAATAAAATATAATTATAAACACGTTACTTACTAGACATGCGCAAAACATCACCTTATGAAGTAATGTGATGCAACATTACTTTTTCGGTCAGGTGATATTACTCGATAACATTACGCATTACTCGAAACATTACGCGACGTATTCGAACGATCTGATAATGTTTGTACTTCGACTGTACTATTACTTTGAAGTGATACGTATTACTTGTTGCACTGCCGTAATACATTTAGCTTTCAGTTAGAAAAAGTTTATTTAGATCATATTACTTGAAAACCTTGACATTAAATTTACACACGGTGTATTTAAATGATGAATATTTTTTTAGATATTAGAAGGTCTTATAGTGTTTTAGTTTGACCATACCTATTGATTGTTTTTTGACGATTAATAAATACTGTAACGCTGATTACCGATTATCGAAATTATTATGTGGATAAAGTTGATTTTCCTTCATACTTAAGCCCAATATATTACGTTACACCGAATAAAGACGGATTATGTAAGTTTACATAACTTTTTACAATTTAAATAAACTGCACTTATAATATATAAAGTTATTAGGAAGTAACTAAAAGAATTTTAAAGAATATCTAGCCAGCAAAATGCATTTCGCCAACTACATAGTTCTGACTCAAAAAAAATTAAACAATGCAAGTGATCATAGGTAAAAACCCGGCTAAATAAAAATAAACCTTCTCATAAAAACTTACCTACGGCTTAAAATCCGTCACGAACGTTTCATGTCTTCGCCTTATCTCGTGTCTCTATCTAACTTGTGGAACAACGTCCATCTGTCTCACTCTACCGCGCGCCGCGCAAAGTCGATTCGAGTAGGCAGAACAGAATGAGAAATTACGTTCCAGAAACGAACATTACATCAAACATCACTTCATCACTCCTCACACTCGCACTATTATATTACGCATTACGCGACGAAAACTAACATCACACCATCACCCGCGCATTTCCTATAATAGAAGTATAGGAAAGTTTTCGTCGCGTAATGCATAATATGGCATCACATTGTGAAGTAATATCACCCGAGTAATATTACGCGCATTACCTACACATGTCTATTACTTACTAATTCCTGTGGTTTTCTTTTCACATCCGCAACTTTGACCATTACTTCTTGTAGCATGTAAAACCATTTCAATGAAGGTTTATATATTTCTGTGGCTCCAGCGCCTGATTTTTGAGATTTCTCTATTTTTAACTTTTCTAAATTGTAAGTAGATCGAAGACTTCGTATTTTATTTTTTATTTCATTTTTTCCGAAACCGTCAATGCCCATCTCTTTCTCGATTGCTTCTAAAGCGTTCTCTTTTGATTGTTTATTTTTGTAGTTAGACGATTCCATATTCCACAGACAATCGTAGGTTTTGTACAGAAGTACGAAACGACAAGTCGTTTCGTCATTCCACTTATCTAATTTACTCATTATTGGTCACATTAAAACAAAAACTAAACAATTATAGAAGAAACAATTCACATATTAGAAAAACAACTAAATTAAACCGCTTCCTTATCGGTCTGTAGCGTCGCGCTTGCGCACGTCTGAACCTGCTCAAGTGACATGCGCGACTGACCCGCGCGCGTCGCAGAGCACGCGGATTAGTTGCGCGGGTGGCTCGCTTTAGTACACGCTCGAGTCACTAGACCCGCACATGTTTTTAAACGATATGTTTACGATGCATATAACCCGCGCAAGTGCCTCAACATGCGCAAGCTACATGCACCGTGTACAAGCACCCTAAAGGCAAAGAACCGCGAACGCTTTTAAAATAGGAGCAACTTGTGGAGATCATTTTGAAGCATAACTAACGTAGTTTACTTATTGCAAGTTTAGTGAGGCTAATAATTTAGTAGAAAGAGTAGAATGAGAGGTAAGTTAACATTTTAATGTATGTCTTCATCATGTCTGCCAAATCATTCACTGTTTGGTATCGGCGTAGAATATCATCACCCCATTTCACCCCGTGGGCGGCGTAGAAATCGTCCGAGGGAACATCTACCAGAGAACGGGCAGCAGCGTTTTTCTGTGAACTATGACCATCAAACTGCGATCGCCAACCCGTCTGCCAAGCGTGGCGATTATAGCATACCACCCATTCCTTGGTGTGACTTTGGTCCAGCAGTGGACGTGTTATGGCTTATTTTGGAGTATTTTTTTCTTTCAAAACGTCACTCACTATCATGGACGATTTTATTCTAAGTAGGTTCTATGTTGTAGTAGTCCACTACTCAAGTACAATTTTATTTTATTTTTTAATATTCGTAATCTGTTATTTAGTCCTCAAAGATAGGTTATAGGTAATATCCACAAATATAAAAGGTTCAGATCGCTTCATATACCGGCTCCTTCGCGAGAACGCCGCGTCGCAGAGGAAAGTACACTTGATAAATTTAATCGCCGCACTCGGAGACGTGTGTATTGATCGATTAGGTTATGTTTAGTATTAGTCTTTTGATCGTCATTTTATATTTGAACGAGCCAAAGCCCACATTAAGCTTATTGATGATTAAATATGACTCAGAGTACGACGGAGTCTTGTAATATTTTTCCTGTTCTACCCAAGCAACATCTGCCTACAAATTTTATCGCCAGCGTTTCTGTGGCTGCGTACACGCATCAATTGAATAAAAATTAAATAAGACTTATCTAACTACAAGTAGTCTAAAAAATATTTCTACGTTTATAGTAGGGTTGTAACGGATCTTCGCCTCCGCTTCCGTTACTGCGGAAGTTCCGCATGAAATCGTACCTTCGCATCCGCCTCCGCCTCCGCAATTTCTTTGCGGAGTTATAACGGAGTTTTATTTACGGCGTAATCATATATCTCTGCATCACCCAAAGGTCGACTGGCATAGGATGCCTTTGGCATCAATTCCGCCTTTGTCAACATCATCGTCATATCAGCCGAATGACGCCCACAGCTGGACAAAGGCCTCCTCCAAAGATATCTACAATTGCCGGTCTTGGGCTATTGGCATCCAGCGACCCGCACAAGATCATCCGGTTCGTGGTCGCCAATCAAGAACCTTTCTGTGCCAGCGGCCGTCGGCTCTACGAGCTATGTGCCCTGCCCACTGCCACTTCAACTTGACAATTCTTCGGGTTAAGTCGGTTACTTTGGTTCGCCTGTGAACCTCAGCATTTCTCATTCGATCTCGCAGGGAAACTCCAAGCATAGCTCTTTCCATTGCTATATGGGTGACCTTGAGCCGCCTGATAAGACCTATAGTGAGCGACGACGTCTGTGTTCCGTTAGTCATCACTGGCATCGCACACTGGTCGAAGACTTTCGAATTGAGACACTGCGGTATATGGGACGAGAAGTTATTGAGTAGCTTCCCGAATGCTGCCCAGCCAGCAGAAAACAACTTGTAAACATGGCTCAGCATTGTGATGGGTCTGTAATTTTTCAAGAGGGTATTATCGCCCTTTTTGAAGAAGAGCACCACCACACCTCTGTGCCATACTTGTGGCGTTTGACCTTCTATTATGACGGTGTTAAATAACTTCTGAAGGGGCCGTCCATCATCACCAGGCGCCTTGTTGTTCTTAAGCTGTTTGAGAGTGATTCTTATCTCACACATGCTGACGTCCGGGATGTCTTCGGTGAGGTGTCGGGTTAGTCGTGCTCTGGGATCTGAGGCACAACTATCGACAAGTGACTGGGTTCTCGTATACAGCTGTCCATGGAACCTCTCGATCTCTCCCAGCAACTCAGGTCGAGACGTGACGATTCTGCCATCCTCAGTCTTCAGCTTCGTCAGTTGGCTCTGTCCAACACACAGTTCTCTTGCTAACACTTTAAGAGCCTTTATTCCGCTCGATGGCTTCTTTAATACATTTTGTATTAATTGGGCGCGTGTCGCGAGTCAAAGACTTTGAGATCTGTCTGTTGAGCTGCCGGTATCTGGTAGCATCACCAAACGATGTCAAAACCATTTTCCGTGTAGCTGCAGCTAAAGGAAGAAACACGGAAAATGGTTACCCTGCAGGGTATAGTCAGAGATTTTTTTGGTTCTGTTTTTACGGCGGGCCTTGAAGACCTTAGACTCAGCCGTATGGACGGCATCTACGAGCCTGTCGTGGTATGACTCCACTTCCCCGCAATTCGAGCAGTTCAGTTTTGCAGTTCGAGCTGAAAGGGTTCGGGGTTTTCGACGTGGATAGGTAAAGGTCGGAGCGTAGACTTTATCAGTCGGGACCTCTGGAGCTTGACATTAAGGTTCAATGAGCCCCACCTGTGATCGCTCATTGAACTTCTGTCTTATCGTCGACAAAATAAAGTCTGTCTCGTTTTTTGTTTTACCATCGGGGCTTACCCAGGTCCATTTGAGGTTATCCGGCTTCTTGAAAAAGGAGTTCATCATAAAGAGCCCCTGCAAGAGCCCCTGCAAATTCTCCATGAAGGCCAATGCAAATTGCCCCACTCTCAGCTCATTCCCGAAAAGTTTACCCAGCTTCGCGTTAAAGTCTCTCGTGACCACAGTGAAATAAGTGTTAGAGGAATGTATGGTTCTAGATATATCCTCATACATGACCTCAACCTCATCGTCGGAGTGCGTCAAAGTCGGCGCGTATACTTGTATGACCTTCAACGAAGGCGAACAGCGAGTATAAAGTACGCAACCCTAGTCGACACACTCCCGATTTTTACTAATTTATGGACGAGGGATTTGTGGACTATGAACTCAACACCACCTTGAGACTGTTGGTTGCCCTCCCGGAAATAAATCAAGTTCCCGGATTTCAGGATTATCGTCTCTCTTAGCACTCCAGATAATCCTATTATATTCCAATGTAACCTGCTCAATTCTTCCTCCAGTTTGATGATTTTGTCGTCGGTTCGCAGTGTGCGTGTGTTGTATGTTGCCAGGGCCAGTGGTCGTCAGTTTTAGTAACGCGGAATCTGTCGGGAATTCGTAGCACCTTCTGCCCTGCCGATTACACTGCTGTTACCACGGCTTGGAATAACAGGGCTGCCGGGGATTGGGGGCAGCGGTTTAGTTGTGTCCTTCATTTGAGGGGATCTGCCATAATCGCCACGATTGGCAGACGGGTTGGCGATCGCAATAAGATAGACACGTTCCCCCACGGGATGAGAGTGGGTGGCGATATTCTTTATGGCCGTCAGCCACACAGCCAAAAATTTCCGCCTTTGTAGTTTTGTGGAATAAGTTTCAATAAAATATAAATAAATCATAGAATAATAATAATGCGCGAGCCGCGACGCCCGATTACGACTCAGTCGTACGGCCGAATTTTGCTTTGCGATGCAAACTAATTGTTTACTCAAGTCACACGAAGCCAAAAACAAGTGAGGTATGAAAGTTTTTTTATGGAACGAGATTAAAAAAATGATTAATATTACTCATAAAATACTATTTTTTCACATCCACTTTCACCTTCGCATTCGCATCCGTTAACCTCCGCATCCGCGGAGGTGTAATCCGTCATCTTCGCATCCGCCTCCGCCTCCGCTAAGAGGCCTCCGTTACAACCCTAGTTTATAGTTAACTTTACCTCGGTGTCTTGCCGTGGCTCAGTTGGTAATAATTTGCGTTCAGATCCAAATTTACGGGTTCGATCTATGCATAAGATAAATATGTGTATTCTGTGTATTGTTTGTATATACGAAGCTGGTGGTCCTGGGTTCGAATTAGAGGTGAGATATACTAGGTAAAATGCGTACTGAGTCTTAGAAGTACGCGTCCGTCTAAATACTTATTCCAAAAACTAGGTCCACGAGTATTTAGGCGTCTCAAGTTTATGAACGTTTCATAACTAGCGAGTCTTCGCAAGTAATGGAGTATTTTCGTTTTATGGATTATAAACGTCTATCAGACTTAATCAGACTATGTGTACATAGGGGTATTCATTCATAGCTATTCTTCATTTTAAATTATTTTAAATTAAGTAAATCTTATTGAAAACTTCCCTTCATACTTTATACAGGCTTAGGGCTGTCAGCTTATTTTATAACATAATATGGTATTAATAGAAAAATAATTGTTGGTACGTATCAAATACTTCAAATAGGTACGTACCAACAATTTTTGTCAGAAAAGCTGGCGTATTTAGAAGGTTTCAATAATTGATTTTATTTACAAAATCAAATTTACTGTACTATTATACCTAGGTACTTAATATTTACATCACTAAGTTTTTTTTAAATTTCTTTTTGTTTTTTTTTTTTTGTTTTTGTTTATCTTTTTTTTTTACATTCTTTACATTATTTTTTATTCTTTTTATCTAAATTATTTTTTTGTTTTCTTTTATAAACAGCATCTGTTGTACTTTTCTAACACCTAAACGTGTTCTTCGCTCGGACAGAATATTTCCTGCTACAGAAAAAAGTCGCTCGCAGGGCACACTGGTAGCTAGTGCATTTTGTTTAAGCCGAGCCAATATTGCTAAGTGGGGATATGAATTTTTGTTTAATGCCCACCACTGCAATGGAGACTCATTGATGTTGACGACTTTGTCATCCAAATACCGCTGTACTTCTACAACAGCCCTGGAGTAAGCAGTGCCAGCCGGCCGAATGTTTTGCATTTTTTTGTGGTAATGCTTCCAGATGTCACCTCTTTCGTAATTTCCTTCATTTGTTGGTTGATCAATTTGATTGTCTCTTCCAGTAGTAGCTTCAGCTTCTCTTATGAGGTTGGTCACTAATCCTATCACATGTTTTTTTGTATTATCTGCCGTTGCCTCGTTTTCGAAGTAAAGCTTATATCTAGGGTCGAGAAACATGCATACTGTGTATGTCCGGCTATTTTCTAATGACGAAAATCTTGACACCAGTTCGCCAAAAAGATCTGTTCTCACTTTTTCAACTTCATCAGGAAGGGGCTCGGCATCATTTAATATTAGTTCCACTAACGAAGATTTTAAAGCGGTGGTTATGGGAATCACAGCGCTGCCCGTTACATACTTTTGCCCACTCATTTCTTTTGTAACTTGTTCGCAAGGTCTCAATACTAAAAGTAACTTTTCAATAACAACCCATTCGTGTGGCGTTAATAAACTCAAACCTGGATTAAGATTCGACAAGGAACTATTTATTTCTTCTTTGATTTCAATGAACCTTTCCAACATATAATATGTCGAGTTCCAGCGAGTTGATACGTCTTGTAGCGGTCTTTTCACATCTTTACCAGCTTGTTGCTGATACTTTTTTAACTTATCCCAGCCTATAGTGCTTTTTTTAAAGTAAGAAACTATAGCTTTTACTTTGCAGGTTATATTGCTAATGTCTTCATTATTTAATGCCTTTTGTACAGCCAGATTTAAAGTATGCGCGTAGCAACTAAAATGGCGCCATCCTAAACATTTTTCTATTGCATACTTGATATTGGAACCATTGTCTGAAATAACGATTAATATTTTTTCTTCAATGTTCCATTCTTGAACAATTCGTCGAAGTTCTTGGGCTTAAACTGTACCGGTATGCGAACCACCGTCCAACGCACAGCATTCTAAGAGGAGTGATTGTAAGACCATGTTCTTATCTATAAAGTGACCTGTTACGGCCATGTACCAGTCATTTACACGAGATTCTCCATATAAGGAAGGCATCATATTATTTGCAAAATATTTGCGAGAAGGAATCACATAATTTGGAAACGCAAAGTTAATTAACTCCTTAAAACCTTTATCTTCCACTATGGAAAACGGTTGTAAATCAGATATGAATAAATTCATAATATAGCGATCAATATCTTTTTTTATTTTTGAGCAATCTCTCCGCAAATATGAGGTAATATTTGTGGTAGTTCGTATAATTCTCGATGAATTACCTAAAACGTTTGCAGAGCCGGTTTCATGAGTAGTTGCTGAAGTTGATGGTAAAGGTTCTGGAAGTTCTGGTTGTATCTGTTCCACTTGTTCGTTTTCTCTAGGCACTAAACGTATAGTACCATGTCGTCTCTTTAAATGTTTCGTCAAGTTAGAAACTGATGCCTTAAATGAAATGTTCATTTTACAAATTTTGCACTGTGCTTTATAGTCCCCTTTATCGTCAAAATGGTCCCATGCGACACTTCTCTTCGGAGCCATCGTTAATTTCAATTTAAATGAATATCAAATTATTTACAAATCACTTTTACTTTATAATACTTAACAATTATAATAATATAATAATAATTCACTATACACCATAACACCCGTCCACGAATTAAACAAAAGTCAGTTCTTTATTATTTACAATATAAGTCACTTTTTATTCATCTAGGATTGGGTAAATATACAAAACAATAAGCAATAGGCATAGGCACCATTCCTGTGACGTTGAGCGACGTACGTACTGATTTGAGTTATTTGAAAAAATAAACGAAAATTGTTTTGATGAAGTAAGTACGTACGTAAATGTAAACAAACAATAATGAACGCTGCTTGCCAAAGTAATAGTAACTCTAATTATATAGTTACAAGGTTTAGAATCGCAAAGGTAATAAATCGACTCACAATCTTCGAGTACCAAACCGAACGACTCCGAGTTTCGACGAATTTTACCGAAACTGACCGCCTGAGCTTGTTGTGTGATACGTCATACGTATTAAAGTATTCTTTGGTGCGAGTGAGTCGCAAACTCCCAACTAGACACGAGTGTGGTAGTTCGCGTCAATTGTCAAACGTCGTACGCCTAAATACTCGAGACGCGTTTATGTGGTGAGCACGGAATAAGTCTTTACGCGTCCAGCCAAAAACCCATTCCAAAAACCTATTCCAGTATATACGTCTCACGTCTAGTTCGAATCCCGGTAAGTGCAAATATTTGTGTGATGAGCACGAATATTTGTTTCTGAGTCATGGATGTTTTCTATGTAAGTAAGTATTTATCTATCTATATAAGTATGTATATCGTCGCCTGGTACCCATAGTACTAGCTTTACTTAGTTTGGGGCTAGGATGGTCTGTGTGACATTGTCCCTAGATATTATTATTATTTATTTACAGAATACTGTGTGGCTGACGGCATAGAATATTGTCACCGCATTTCATCCCGTAGGGGGCGTAGAAGTCGACCCTAGGGAATATCTAGTAGAGAACCCGTCTGCCAAGCGTTGCGATTATGGCATATCCCTCCAAATGATGGACACAACTCCAATGTGGAAATCTTTTGGGGAGCCTTTTGTCCAACAGTGCACGTTATTCAGCAGACATGATGGATGGATGATTTACAAAACTATTTAGGTATTAGTTTGTTGTATCCATAGTACAAGCTTTGCTTACTTTGGCCAAGATGGCGCTGTGTTTAGGATATTATATTTTTATTTATAATAGGAAGCATATTTCATTTATACAGTTCATGTCATTTCAAATATAATAAAATTCGGCTGGGAGAATTTCGCGCACAGCGACCAGTGTCAATAGAGATTAGCCATCTGCGCGGGACATATTATAGTGCACAACTATGTGCGTAAACACAGGAGCACGCTCTATTCCATCACTTTTATGATCCCATGGGACGCCTAGCGACACGATCGGTAAGAGGTTAGGTACAGGCCCTACGACTTTACGTGCTCTACGAGGCACGGGGTTATAATACCGCCAACTCCCAAACTTCGGGCTGATGCTGAGAAATTTTACTTTTTACTGAAAGGTCCCAAAATCACTTTTGGCCCGACCCGGGATTTGGACCCAGGACTCGTACTCTGCGGGTGAACACGCTACCGCTAGACCAACGAGGCAAATATACTACGGAAATAAACAGAGGGAATTTCAATTTCAACAGGATAGATTACGAAATAGACAGCAAATGATCAAAGCCCAGTATTTAAGCTAGTATCACGATCAGTTAACTAACCGTGAAATTGAGGGAACCACGCAATTGTGCTGTATTCATAATATTGCTTTGAATTCCTTCGGCATTATGTTTGGTAAGGATTTAATTTGCGGAAATATTGTTCGGCTTCCTTATTACAGTCCAGGTTGGCAGTTTTACTTGGTAGAAAGGAAAATTCATTTAACCAAGAAATATTACCTCTTCCATGTTTATTTGTTTAACTAGCTGTGCCCCGCGGTCTTATCCGCGTTATTTTTTTTTATAAATTATAGCCTATATAATTATGTAAGTATTTACATAAAAAAGTAATATTATGTAGTATCTCAGTTATCTGGTTTCGATAGTACAAGCTCTGCTTAGTTTGGTATCAGATGGGCGTGTGTAAATAATGTCCTAGGATATTATTATATGTTATTTGGTATCATCTGCCTAAATGTTTAAAAGAAATGCCATTGCAAAAATTAAAAACAAGTGACTGAAATGTACCTATTAAAAATTATTACAATTTAAAAGATTACCTAGAAGATAAGTTGACACAATATTGATAAGAATTTAATTTAATTTCAATTAATATTTGTATAAATAATATATTAATTGTAATACAATAAATTAATAATACGAGTACCTAATACCTAATATTGATTTAAGCATGCATCAAAATTTGCACGTCATATATTGATGACAGAATATGTAGAGCTTATGTAGCACCAATATTACCACGTTCTAGCAAATAAATGATTCTAATTCTGATTTAACTATAACCTATACTAATACAAAGTTTCTTCAAAACCCGTCGGGTGTTTTTGCGTGATTGAGTCACAAATATCCACATATGCATACTCACACACTTTCACATTTATTATATTAATAGGATAACCTATATGTTATTATTATTCGGATATATAAATCTATATTATTACAAAGTTTCATCAAAATCTGTGCAGTAGTTTGTGCGTGTAAAAGTAAAACATTCATCCTCACAAAATTTCACATTTACAATATTACTAGCTGTGCCCGACGGTTTTACCCGCGGTAATTTTTATAAATTATAGCCTATGTGTTATTCGGATATATAACCTAAGTATATTAATACAAAGTTTCATCAAAACCCGTTCGGCAGTTTTTGCGCGAAAGAGTAACAAACATCCAAATATACATACTCATAAACTTTCTTATTTATAATCTTAGTAGGATGTAAGTCCTCGTGAAGTCCTCGTGTAGGTTTTTTTTTTTATATATATATTTAGGGTCACTAAACTGGCCAACGCTTTTTGTACAGGTTAAAGAGCATAAAGGTACAAGTTGGTAGCCGACTGCACGCAGCAGCAACAGACGACATGTCGTCGCTTCATGTCGTCGCGACACGTCGTTGCGTCATGTCGCTGCAGTCATGATTTCGAACCCGACTGCAGACGGCAACAGCAGATGGCATCCAGTTGGTTCCGAGTGCTCCGTGAAGCAAGATGTCTGATGTGTTCGAAAATAGTGATCGCATTTTTTTATATCTTTTATTAGAAGAGGAAGAAGACGATGATGACTTGTTTTTATTATACAGAAAAAGACGAAAAGCCACACGTCCTATGCTTAAATGCAGAGCAAGTGAGGGAACTTATTCAATCCTGATCAAAAACCATTTGAAAAGCGATATGAAAGAATTCAGAGAGTATTGTCGTTTAAATAAAAAACAGTTCGATTTTATATTATGTTTAATCAGAGAAGAAATCGAGCCAAAGAAAATAAATGCCATAAATGCTGAGCAAAAATTATTTTTAACATTGAGGTAAGTCAGTAATTTACTTATTATTACCAATCATAAACAAATAGACTCACAATCGCTAAGAAAATTTCACTAAAATGCATCCGAACGGCGATGCATATACAAATACAAATAAAATAATTTAACCAAATGAAGTAGTTGTGCCATTAGTTTAAGGTGCAATGTCAGTTGTACGTAATTGTCATTACGTCTATAATCAGGATGCACCGCCGGCGGACACGTTTTGAGCAAAATTTTGAGTCTATTTGTTTATTACTTAAAATTCAGGACTGAGTCGACAAAATTATGTTCTTCCTCTTGGTCGATTTGGTTGACCGGAAAGGATAGATCAGTGGGTTCTGGTGACCCTACCTCAGTACTCACGGGAGAATTGGCATATGACGTGTGTACTAGCCCTGGTGCATAGCCTAGACCGCTAGTTATTCCGGAGGGTCCTGGTGACGCTGCCGCGGAACTATTAAGAGAATATGCATCTAAGTGGAAATCACCCGGTGTATTGCCTTGTCCGGCGAGTTCTGGCGAAACTGTCGTAGTACCAAGAGGAGAGTAAGATCGTATAAAATGTTGACTATGTGGTGGGGATGGTGTGTACAATTCTGAGGATGTCGATGCACGATCGTTCGACGTTGAATTTGAGGGAGATGAAATTGTGTTTCTTCCAGATGAGTGACTCGCTGCCATAATCTCGTAGTCTGAAAGAACTGCACCCAAATGTTTCTTTGCCTTTGCTTTTTCATATGGTGGTAAATTACGTAAAACTTCACCAATATGTCTACAAAATAGATCAATATCATCGTCCATCCTTCTGACCATATTTTTATATAGTGTCTGCCTCTGTTCGTCTCTTTTTTTCCATAATGTCAAAAATTTGTCTTCTTTCTTCTTTTTTTTGGGTGTTGTTGCCTTTACAACATTAGGCGCCACTTCAGTTGCTTCGGTGCCAACTTCTTCAAATTCTTGGTCAGTATTACTTTGCTCTGAATTATTACTGGATAAAAAAGAAAAATCCATGTCCAAATCTTGTTCCTGTTCATCAACACTAACATTTTCATTATTGACATCAAGTTCCTGTTGTGACGGAGTTACATTAGTACCTCCGGCTCTGTGGTGTGGAACATTGTCTAGAAATGATAATTGTAGATGTCTGTTTTGCTTCGATTTTTTTAGGGCAGCCGAGCCAGTGCCCAGTTTTGAGTTTTTTTTATATCTCTGATAACTGTCACGAATTGATTTCCACTTCTTTTTACAGTCCTCACCTGCAAACAAAAATAATAAAAATATTTTTTTTTTACAGATTTTTGGCCACAGGGGAAACCTATAAGTCTTTGTCAACTGCATACCGCATATCAGAGTGCTACATATCCCAAATTTTGAAGAGTGTTCTTAAAGTTATGAGACAGAAATTAGTGCCTATTTTAATAAAACCTGCATCACAAAACGATTTCAAACGCATAGAACGTGAATTTTGGGAAAAATGGAATATACCAAATTGCGTAGGAGGAATAGCCGGGAAACATGTGCGAATCAGGGCACCTAAAAAGAGTGGATCATTGTTTTTTAATTACAAAAACTACTTTTCAATTGTGCTATTAGCAATCGTGGATGCTAATTATAAGTTTGTAGCAGTTGATGTTGGTGCCTACGGAAAAGAATCTGACAATGGTATATTTCAAAAATCATTGATGGGGAGGCAAATAGAAGCCAATAATTTTAATATCCCGCCACCAAAAGTTTTACCAGGAACAAATTTAATCCTCCCTCAATTTCTGGTCGGAGACGAAGCCTTTGCATTAAGTAGATACATGATGAAACCCTATCCTAGAAGAGTGGCAAGACTTGAAAGAAATAAAGAAATTTATAACTTCAGATTATGCCGAGGCCGCCGGGTGACAGAAAATGCTTTTGGGCTATTGAGTCAAGTATTCAGAGTATTTTATACTCCGATTGCTATAGCATCAGATGTAGTTGATGACCTAATATTAACGACTTGTTGTTTACATAATCTTCTTCGGGATGGTTATCTTGAAAGTAACAGCGTTCCATTCTATACCCACGATGATACAGAGAATCCCGAGGATAACATGATAGACTTTGCCCGTTTTGGTGGATTTGCTAGTAGCGACGGTTTCGAAATTAGAGACAAACTTAAAGATTTCTTTTGTAGCGGAAATGGTGCAGTTTCATGGCAAGAAGCCGCTATAGATAGAATGTAATAGAATGAGTCTAAACTTTTTATTATTTTATGACATTATGCCTCAAAAAAGTTATTTTAAATAAGTTTTAAATAGTAATTAGAACATTGCCACAAGTATTATTATTTTTCACATAATTATGTAATATTGCAATAAAAATATATAAAAACTACCTTTATCTAACTAACTGAATTTCATCTGTCTGTACATACATCAACCTATCTCACTCACTCTCGTTACAATACCTACATACTCGCATAAACTCACGCACACCGTGAGCTTGTGGCAGATAAATAGTAGGTAACAGAAGTACCTATGTCCGAAAGTAACTAAAAACATACCAGAATTTATCTGAATTAATTTATCTCAATGATATATTGACTATAATATGACTACAATTACTAAATAGAAACAATTAATTACTTACCGCTATTATTTAACACCTTCCCAATATTTTTCCAAATATTATCTTTTATGACCGTGTTTAGATAGTTTTTGTGAGATGCATCGTACAGTGCAGGATGTTGGGCAACCTGGTTTATGAGTTTATCTTCTTCAGAATCGGAAAAATTAATTTTGAAAAGAAACACGCTCGACGTGTCGTTGCTCCGGCGTCAGCGGCTCTACTGATCTGCGGTCGGACGTCACTGAGGTCTGCCGCTCGACGACGCGTCGTTAGCTTCATGTCGCTAACTACGGAGGGAATTTCATAGAAATACGTAGAAACCAGTAGTGTCGCTGCGACACGTCGTTTGCTGCAGCTTCATGTCGTCCGCTACCAACTTGTACCTTTAAACAAATAAAGCTTAAGTGTTTGGCCTTCTAGAAGTGAACACAGCATGCATTAAACGAAAAGAAAGTTTACAGTTGGGTTACATCATAGTCAGTTAAAATTGAGATTAATATTAGAATTTGAAAGATAACAATACAAAAATATAAATTTAAATTAATCCGTTTTAATTTATCAGTTTATAACTAGAAATAATATATCTGAAAATAAATAAATTAAACCTTATCACACTAATATTATAAAGGAGAAAGTTTGTGAGTGTGTATGTTTGTTACTTCTTCATGCTAAACTTACCGAACGGATTTTGATGAAACTTTGTAGTAGTACAGTTTGTATATCCGAATAACACATATGCTATAATTTATAAAGTTTACCGCGGGTAACACCCCGGGGCACAGCTAGTAGTTAAATATACTGCACATCACTCATTTCAGTATACGATGTTTACTTAGGTATGTAAAAGTCTTAAAACTTGTAATCTCCTACAGACAACATTCTAGGGATTATAAACTTTAATCTTTTAAAATACGATACATTTTTAAAAAGTTCCACATGACGAGTGATACAAATGCGGTGAGGGATTTGTTTAATGTTCTCAAACGGAAATTCTTATATAGAGTTATCAGTAGTTGAATATAGGGTTTGACGCTCTGACACACGTAATTTAATATGTGATTCAAATATTAGAGAGGTAGGGCATAGCGTTCATTCGCTTAAAGAGCAGCCCGACTGGGAAACTACTTCCACCTTACAGAAGATATTCCTTAATAATAACATTAATAATTTATAATTTTAATGTTGTGTTTCTGCGTGTGAGTAAGGTCGGGGTGACAGAGCTCATCGGGGTGGGGGAAGGGTCAGTAGCACTTGTTTGCTGACTCTTCAAGGCTGATAACCCACCCGCGACTCCTTTGATGCACCGAGTGTCCATGGGTGGCGGTGATCACTTACCATCAAATGAACCACTTGCTCGTTTGTCACCCTCTCATATAAATAAAAATAAATGTAAAGAAACGTCCTGTTGTCGATTTCGACTGCGTCGTTGGTCTAGCGGTAGCGTGTTCAACTACAGATAACGAGGTCCTGGGTTCCAATCCCGGGTCGGACCAAAAGTGATTTTGAGATTTTTCTGTAAAAAGAAAATTTCTCAGCATCAGCCTGAAATCTAGGAGTTGGCGGCATTATATCCCCGTGCTCGGAGAGCACTTAAGGCCGTCGGTCTTTAACCTGACCTCTCACCGGTCGCGTCGCTAGGCGTCCCATCGGATCATGAGAGTGATGGAATAGTAAATGCTACTGTATTTGCGCAATCACTTGTGGACTATAATATGTCCCGCACACATCGCTTATCACTATTGAGACTGGCCGCCGTGGCCGAAATCCGGCTAGGAGGACATTATATTATTATATATTCTACTAGCTGTGCGTGTCCGCGTGTTAATTAGTTTATTTTGTTTTTTAAGTACAATAAATGACTTTTTCTAAAATAAAAGGAGCCTAAGTTACTCCTTATTACATCAGCTACCTGCCAATAAAAGTCCGGCCAGCCGGTCCAGCCGTTTCAGAGATTAGCCGGAACAAACAGACAGACAGACAGACAAAAATTGTAAAAAATGTTTTTTTGGTGTATGTACCGTAAATATTAGGGATGTAACGATACATGTTTTTCCCGATACGATACCGATACCGATTATAAACGAAAATAATCGGCCGATTATAAACGAAAATACAGATACCGATATTGATGGCTTAGTAGATAAGTGCTTCATGTATGTTAAACAAATTTGAAGGAAGTTATTAAGATATTGACACCAATTTCTAGAACAACAACAACAACATACAACTATCTCCCTTCAAAGTTATTTCATATATATGAAACACCATATTATTAAAACACTGTTTTAGACTATCACGGTTGTTCACTAAAGTTATATGATTATTTACGGGATATTTACCGTGTGATATCTTCGGTCTTCCCGTGAACATGGTGCATGTAACTGCGCCGAAATATCGGGAGCTCATTCCACAACCTTACCACGGTAAATATCCCGTAAATAATCATATAACTTTACCATATTATTATGTATGTATTTAGGTCCTAAAGACTGTGAAGGAAAAATACTTAATTAATAAAATTCAGTAAAGCAAATGAAAAAAAAAATATTTATTTGTTTCAAACAAAATCAATCACATAGTTATTAAAAAAGATACATAAAGTCAGTAATTAAAGTTTACTTTTGGTAGATTTTTGTTAAGAAAACAAAGTTTATTCAAATTATCCGCAGATAATCTGTTCCGCAAGTCATTTTGTATCAGGCCTGCAGTTGAGAAGAGCCGTTCTGAAGCAACTGAGCTCATTGGATAAGACAAGTATTTTTGTGCAAGCTTTTTTAATTTAGGATATTTGTCTTCCTGGCGCCAATAGATCCTTGGATCTTGTTTGATTGGAATATTTTGAAATCTTAAATAAGATTCTACCTCTTCTTGTTGAGGCTGAATGGACATGTTTAATAAAGGCTCGTCGTCTTCTGCTTCTTTTATCAAACTGTCACAAGCAGACCAGATACCCGAGAAAATCTCATTTTGATTTTGTTGCGGCAACTCTATAGAATTAGGACTCTCTCTGTATGTATCATTTGTAATTAATGAAATAAGATTTCTTCTCGCATTCATGCTTGTAGATTGCAGATTGAAGGTACGCAATTTATAGCGCGGATCTAGTGCTGTTGCTAAAATAAATGTTTCATCACTCTCTAAATAATCAAATCTATCATTGACCCCAGCTATCAAATTCAGTACAAAAGCATTATATTCAGGGCTATAAGCATTATCATCCATGGCCGTGGTGTTCTTGATACGTTCTAAGACTTTTCGCAAACTGTTGATCAGCGGTATGGCGTCAGACAAGCAAGCAGACTCTTGACTAATTGACTTTGTAGCTTCTTCAAAATAAGTCAAGACTGAGACAACCTGTTCCATTAGTACCCACTCTTCTGTAGCCAATTCAGTTCTACATTTCACATGGGGTAAAGATGCTTGAACTGCAACTCGCTGCTCAAGAAGTCTCCTAAGCGCGTGAAGAGTAGAATCCCAGCGAGTGCTGACATCCTGGATGAGCACATGACAAGGAACATTATGAGATTTCTGCATTTCAGTAAGGATTTTACGACCTGACGTAGAATGACTGAAGTGACCAATTATAGACCTCGCCTTTGTAATAATTTCATTTATTTTCTCTTCTCCTGAAAACGCATCCTTCAGCACTAATTGTAAAGAGTGTGCCATACATCTAATACGTTCCACACCCACTTGTGTTACAGCAAGTCCCATATTCGGTGCATTATCTGTTACTACAGCACGTACCTGTTCGTCGATAGCCCAATCTTGAAATAACTGACGTAAGTTTTCAGCTATGTTTTCACCGCTATGTCTTTCGCCTTCAAAAGGAAATACTGCTAGGCAATAGTTCTTTAGCTCAAAATTGTTATTCACTCCATGAGCAGTCAGACTTATAAAGTCGTTCACGAATGAAGAAACGTCGCTAGTCCATAGGTCAGTCGTTACAATTATGTGCGGAAGTTCTTGCAAAAGTTCTTTTATTATCGTTTTCACACGACAGTAAATGTCTGGTATCACATTTTCAGACATATGTGGACGGGAAACCATTTTGTATTTCGGGCACAACTGCTTAATGGTGCGTTGAAACCCCTGTTTATTTACTATATCGAACGGCTCCATGTCTACACATATTTGTTCAGCTATCGTTTGCGTGATCGCTTTTGCTCTGGGGTCATCAGTATCATACATAATATTTTTGTCCAGAATGTGTTCCAAAGTAGCTTGTTTTTTGAGTGGCGGACCGGCCTCAGTCTTCGAGGTAGATGGGGTGTCGTTTTTCAACTCCTTTTCATGGTAACGCTTCACGTGTGTCCACATGTTAGATGTCGTGAAGCCCTTCCATGAAACTGCCTTACTACCACGAGAAACGCTGACATTGCAGTATAAACAAGTTGCTTTTGTATCATCATCCTGTTTTATTTGAAAATGATTCCAGATGGAACTTGTACGTTTTAATGGCGTTGCCATTTTCTTTTATATAAAATAAAACACTATACAGTCTTCACTAGTCAGTGTCAATAATTAAACAGAATGAATTACGAAATAAAAGCGATGAAATTACGTAAATATAGCGCGAAACATGACATTTCTCAACAAAAGCTAAGCAAGCACTGGGGCCGGGGCCGGGGCGGGGGACAGCGCGTCGGCCAGCCGAAGCGACCGCTGAGACGACGCGACGTAAGAGCGGCAACGTCGCACGCGTCGTTCGTTTCGCGCACTTTTAGAACTGGTTGATATCGGCCGTGTTGTATCGGCGATGCCGATATATCGGCCTGCCGATTATATCGGCCGATATATCGGTATCGGTATCGTTATATCCCTAATTTCTACATACCTGCGTGATGCCGGAAACTATTTTTGTTTATTATAATTCAGATTTTTTGCCAAAAAAAACATTTACTGCAACTGTGTTGAAAACCGAGATTAGCAATTTGGCGCCAAAAATTTTTCACGTCAATGTCATGTAAGAAAAAAATGTCTATGGCGATAAGGTGCGTTTATACGTGTCAATTAGAGTTTTGACAATACTTAACTTGACTTTGGCAAGTAGGAAGGGTTGCTAGATAAAAATATATTCGACGAAAAGTAAACAGATGTAATATTACATCATTATGCAGTTAAGGGTTAACCCTAGGCTTAATTGCATTTTTCGCACTACGAAAAAATTTGCATCTTCTTTAAGGACGCTTAAAGCCAGGAGTGCGTTTGGGTTTTTTTTCCCCATGGCTTTATTGATTTTATTGTGCCATCCTTCGACCGCGTTGGTTGTGCGATGTGTCTCGCCGAAAACACACCAGACAGTAAAAAAGTCATCCCGTAGCCAATAATCTTCTACATATTTCCTGAATTGCATTACGTCAGGATCTGTAGTACTCCTTTGAGTTACATACATCCACCCGTTCATCACTTCTGATTCGGGTAGCAACGGAAGCACGGCAGTCAGTGCCACCTCTCTAATTTTATAAATATCTCCGGATGTTGTGAGTTTCAAGTCACGACCCTTTTTCCATATAGCCTTTCTAAAGTGAGTAAAACACCCTTTGACTTTAGCCAATGGAAAAATAGATTTGATAGCTTTTATTGCAGCTGTCTCAAAATCGATTTTAATCATTCTAGGTTCCCATCGAGGTATCTGACTTTTAACTAAGTTGAATAGAATTGTGTACGATTCGACATCGCGGCGAGTCATATATCGCTACTTCGGGGAAGAAAGGGCGTAAAAGCCAAAATAGCAACTTTACAGGGGAGCGAAAAAACGTTTTTTTTTTTAAATTTTGGAAAATAACTTTTTTTGCAATAGAGTTAAATTCGAATGAATTGGTGATATTTACTTGCATTTAAGTGCTCTTTAATATCAAGAAGCTTAATTTTAAGTAGACCTTATGGTTTAGAAGATAGGATGGATTTACGACCCAAAATTTTAATAAAAATGGCTTTTACACCGTCTATAAATACGTACTATAGGACGTAAATCCACAAATATCTATAATGCTAACATACATCGTGTCGTATAAACCATCTTTAGACAGTGAAAAGGTCGTAATGACTGCACCACTTATAACAATTATCGTGAGTAAACCTACAATTATTATAATTTTGTAAGATTTAATGTGGTGAATATTGAAATTAAGGTGCATAGAAGCTCAAAATAATAGCATAATAATTATTATTATCTGATTTATCATAGTTCTATATTACAAAATTTATTATAACGAATTAGGTTACCTACCTGTTAAGTTTAATGCACACGATTCATGAATAGTGAAACAAAAGAAAAGATTTAATTGAATTGAACTTTGATTATTTTCATTAATTTAAATTTTAAGTTAACTGTGATAAATAATTACTATCATCTAATATTAATTAATTAAGAAATAAATTAACTAAAATTGATAAAATAGTATAAAATAATGGTATGTTTGTAATTTATTCTACTAGGTAGGTATTGGTGTATTAAATAAATAAATTTAGTTAAGATGCAAATCAGTATTCATTCATAAATCAAATCAAATTGACAATAATTAGTAATCTTCCTTTTTTTTCTATTTCCTTTTCTGTTTTTTGTTTCGTTTTCTTACTTTTTTAATTTAATTGCTTGTAATCGTATTCTTCTTTATTTTTTTTATCTTTTACTTTCTTTTTATTCATCTTCTTTCTCTTCTTATATATTTTTTTCTTTTTCTTATTTGTTTAACCTTTTTTTTTAATTATAATTTGTAAAATAAATCTTTCTTCTACTTATTAATCATTCATGCATTATTCTAATGAAATTAAAATGTAGATAAGTACCCATTCATTCTAATTCCTCTACTACATCGTCTTCTTCGTCGGTATCTAGTAATTGGTCTACTACTGTTTTAAAATGAGGCAGCGACAAAAAATCTTGTTGGAACGGTCTGGGTATTGTGTGATTGTCACAAAGAAGTTTTAAATCGTTATATTTTGCAGTCGAAATTGGTAATCTGGCGTCATATAACTTACGCAACACAAATTCGTTTGATTTTTCAGCTTGGCAGTGATTATTAGTTGTATCTAAACAAATATTTTTTTTAGGTCTTCCTCTCGCTTTAGATTTCCCTTTTGTATTTGGCCTTTTTTCAGGTACTTCAAATAGAATGACTTTTTGTACTGATGTGTCTTCATGCATGGAGTACTTAATTTCAACTTGATCAACATTCTTCTTCTTAAATGTAGCAATCCGAATATTTTTAAATTGCATGTTTTTTAGCGTTTCCTTACTGAAAGTCTTTGTAGCTAGTTCGTCCCAACTAATAAAATCACTATGCTCCATGACAATAACACGATAAGGTCGTGGCCGTTTTCGGGCAGAAGCAATGTAAGGCATCCACTGGGAAGGACTCCAGACGGTGAGTTTTTTTATTTCTCGTTCTATTGTTGCATGCACTGAATCAACAGGCATGTATGTATGTCCAGGCAACAAAAAGTTAAGCTGTATTGTTTCTAAATTTACGGACTTTTTGAGGTAATAGTTTATGGCAGATAGAACTACTTTATTTTTATTTTGACCTGTACAGGAATCGCAGTATAAAATCAAATTTTTTATTTTTCTTTCGTCAACTTCTTGTAAATACTTAAAGAGACAAGTTGCTATTTCTTGGCTACCTCGTTTTCCGTCACACTCTCCCCAAATGTAGCAATTCACATTTTGAGTTCCACTTTCATAAATGGTGAAATTAAAAACTGCATACTTTCTTGAGTACCCTAACAACATGCTATCTCCGTGGGGTGTTGTCAATACCTTTTGTAAATCAAAGCTAGCTGTCAAAGTACCATTAATATTATAATGATTACTTAAATTTTGATGTGCTAGAAACCTTTTATAAGTAGATTTTTTTTCTTTAATGTGATTTTCTAAAATGGTTTTATCTTCTTCGCTGCTTATTTCTTTTCGGTCGGCTCTTGTACACAGAAGACATTTGTCTTTTTTTGGACAATGAAAGCTGATATTATATTCATTATTAAATATATTTCTAAATATAGTATCTCCAACTGCATCTTGATTTTTATCTTCACATTCTTTCACATAAAGTCTATACAAATTGGATACATTTTTTAATTCTTGGGGAAGATACACCCTGCTGGTTCGTTTCCGGTTATAGTGTGAAGGGACTGCTGGCAATTTTTCAATAAAAGACTTTGCATGTGCTTTTGCTTCTGGAGAATACTTATCCGGAAATGTACGTGTCCTCCGATCATCCTGAGACATATTATATTCTTTAGAATGAGACAGATTGTATAATAAATATTTCTGGGTCACATTCAATGTCTCAAGCAAGAACTTTTGACAAACTTTTTGACGATCTTCACCATTATTGATAAAGTACTCGTATGTTAAATTTCTCCTACTATTTGGAGAGTCCGTTCTTTTCCTGGAAATTGATACCTGGCGAGTACAATTAATAAGCCAATCTTTCCTCCGTTGTGAACTTATGCTCCAAAAGAAGTCAAACAGAGACTTTCGCCTTTCTTCCGTTATATTAAAACAACCTCTTTTACATTTATCCTGCTTACATGGGTTTTCTCTCATAGATTTTTCTTTAACTATGTCCCCTTTCTTGGTTTGGTAGGATTTTCCCTCATCTTTTAATTGTTTTCGTTCTTTCCGTTTATTTATTAGTTTCTGTTTCTTCCTTGTTATATTTTTACTTGTATCATCCTTTTGGGCTTTCTTCTTTTTTTCTTTTTTCTTCTTTTTCTTTTCAGGTGAACCACTAGATTCAGATTCATTGCAAGTCCAATCATCAGAACTACCACCAGAAAAGTCTAAAGCTTCCTCGTCAGATAAGAAGTCTATATAATACATCTTGTATTTTGAAGTTGAAGTTTTGCGTGTTCTTTTAGTCCGATCTTTTTCAACTGTGTGTGTAATATTTAAATTGGCCAGTGCTGTACTTGTAGATGGATTAGGAGGTCCAAGCTGAGTTTCATCGTGAGATGCAGCCAGTAAAGGACTCAGTTCTAAAAATGGCGTCTTGGAGGTGGTAGGTATACAACTATCAGATTGAGGTATATATTTATCCAACGGCAGAAGGTTGGACTTCAAGTCAGATGATTCAGGGATCGGTACAGAAGGAACTTCGGGTTCATCAGCGGCATAGTCATCTTGTGGCACGAGATTAACATATAAAGTAGGTAATTCAGCAGTCAATACGGAAGAAGATTCAAGCTGCGTGCTATTGTCGTAGGTAGACAATGTATTAACAATTAGAGACGAATTAGCGATCGGAACTGATGTAACTTTGGTTTCTGGAGCATAGTCAGCTGGCAAAAGGTTTGAAGAAAACGACTCAACGGTCGGCACAGCACATGAGATTTCATTTTCAGCAATTACTGGATCTGCAGGGAGGGCAGTAATATTTGGATGTGGTAATACAACAGTCGACGAACTATCAGCCTGTTTTAAGACTTCCATAGAAATAATATTTATTTTGTTACTATTGTTTTTAAACGGGCTTTTTGGTGGTATAAGGCTACCAACGTTGTCTCCAAAGAATGAAGCATGTGCTCGGGGTAAAGAAATCATAGAGGTATTGATATCGCCATCACTGCTTGAATTAATTATGATTTTTTTGTGTGTTGCTTTTGATATTTTTATTGGTTGCATTTCTGTGTCGCTGTTTTCGATTATATCATTGCTTTGATCCGAACTACTATTTTGATCAAAACTCCTAGTCGACTGACTCGGCTCGTAGTCAGATCTGGAAATAAGATGATAATAGAATTACTTATACAAAAATTGTACAAAAAAGTCGTCTTTATTTTTAATGCTAGTAAGAGTTAGGGCGTAAAAGCCATTGTAGTTTTAGTTCCCTGTAATATTGGGGTCGTAAAAGTCACGCACGGCATCGAAAAATCAGAAGACATTAGTCATTAGGGCGTAAAAGCCAGTCTAACAAATCAGTTTCATGGAGTTTATAACGGAATAAATAGAAATGCATGTAATTTGAATAAAGAAAATGATTAAACAAAATAACTGAATAAAAATATTGTGAATAATTAGATAGGTACCTACGTAACATGACCTTTGTGGTAAAGTTAGTTAGCACTTAGGTACGTAAGCACCCATCTATACAACTATACATACAACCATAATAAACCCGACCGTTTTTACACCGTGAGTACCTAATATTTTAAGTAGTAAAAAAATAGGTAAGTACCTATCTTCCTAGAAATTACTACGACGAATGCACTCTTAATATTTATTATAAAATAAATACGAATATCTCTAACTAAAGAAACATCACATTAGGTAAGCACGTCTAAACAGTTTGAGCCAAGAATAATAGATAGGTACTGTACTATTACTTAAAACTTACCTTTGTGATGAACGACGACGGCTTTGTAATAATGCATTAACGATATTCCTTCTTTTTAGCAAGGAATCCAAGGCTTTCGGCTTCGTATTATCCATTTTTTTAATTAAACAAGTAACTTATTCGCACTGTATTAATATTCAAACGGAACGTAAACAATAACAATCCGGTAAAGAAACTGCGATTGACAGACTGACAAGATTGGACACGTGGACTTCACTTGTGGTAAGTCGTGTACATGCAGGTTGCGATTGTGTTTGTGCGTGTGTCGTCGGCAGCGCGCGCGCTTTATTGGCTAAATAAATTATGTTTCTATCTCACTCCATTGTAAGACTGTTTAACGTACGCATAAGAGACAACGATAAATGACATGATTATCTCTCCGATTTTTAGACTAAAGACATTGTTATTGTTACGATTTGAATGCTGTAACTCCAAGTTTTTATTTTTGTGCAAGGGCGTAAAAGCCAAATCATATTTAAATTGCCAAGTAAAAATGTCGTAAAAGTCATTACGTAATAAATATTGTATTTACGACCAAATATTCTTTCATACTATGGTGATACGCCCTTATTAATTTGAAATAATTAAATAATGTCATTATACGTCAATTTTTTTTAATAAAAATGGTTTTGGTGAGAAAAAAATCATGGGGGTAAAAGCCATTTTTTTGGGAATATTGAAATTTTAAATATACAGATCGATAGAGCGTCGAAAACTAAACAAAGTTGCATTATTAACTCATTTTGGCCAAAAGTGGCTTTTACGCCCTTTCTTCCCCGAAGTAGCGATATGCGTATATCAATGGTATGATATTAGTATTATTTTCAGTACTACCTATATCTCCATGTATGGAGTAAAGTTGCGTGAAAGGCGCTGTACAGCATTAAAAGTTCCGTCGCAAAAAAAATCTCGAATCTCACAAATATAATGTTTAGCTTCTTCGATACAAAATATTAAAATTCGATTACCGTCATTATAATAGTCTGCTAAAAGAAAGTCCTTGTGTTTCGGGGGCACTTCAAATTCTTCTACATTTTTAAACTGAGTTTTTTTCATACCTGCGCTTTTGTTCTTGTGTCTGTACAAACTCGATTTAATGTTCGAAAATGAAGGTATATATTCGATCAAGTCCATGCCACTATCTTTGAGTTCACTCACTGTTGTATTGTAGGTATTTGGCACCGATGGGAATCCAGACGCTAAGGCTCCTTTCATTCTGCAGCGTGTCGCCGGTCGCGTGCAGCGCTGCCGGTCGAGTAGAGCATTTCACAGTTTTGCGTGTGCACTCGACCGGACTGGACGTGTACAGTCATGGATACAATCAATAAAAAAAAACTTATTTTGATTTCTGTGCTATATTATTACAACAAAAAACGTCGTGCTAACCGAAAAGGAAAATTGTTTATGCACCCTATAACTTCGGAGCGTTTGTTGAGTGGTGCATTCGTATCGCTGTATTCGCAACTGCGAGAAGATGAAAATAAATTTTTCAATTATTTTAGGATGTCAATGAGCACATTTGACGAACTGATTTTTAAAATTGAAAACGAAATAGCTCATACTAGTTTACTCCGAATAGCTATAACACCGACGGAACGCTTGGCAGTCACAATAAGGTATGTTTGGCAAACTTTTGTTACCTACTTCAATTTAAATAATGAATTAGTCATATTTTACATCATCATTTAATCAAAAAGTCATCATTCATTTAAAAAAAACAGTTAAAGTGTAGTGAAATCAAAATCAAACGAGCCTTCTGTATCATAGTTGTCGGTGGAGCATGATGAAGCACTCACAGGAGATACTTTCGAAGTACTAGGCATGGCTGGACCAGCACTTGTAGATGGACCCATGCTTGTAGTTTGACCCATGCTTGTAGATGGACCAATGCTTGTAGATGGCCCCATATTTGTAGATTGGCACGGGACTAAACTGGTACATGTATCTTGGTTTATTCCAACGAGTAATTGTAGAACCTGACTCCGAAAAAAATATTTTTTTTCAAAGTCTAGTCTTCTAACTGCAGGGAGGATTGAATTGAAGAATGCCACGTCTTCATCAAAAGCAAGACTGTTAGTAGAATTCCACATCTCAACTAACTGTTTCTCAAACGTAGTCATTTCCTGTGTCTTTTTCTTTTTATTACGGACGTTCGGCAAATCGCTTTCTGGGTCCCGGGAATCATTTTGTGTCAATGGATTGTCAGAAGTTTGTGCATTTTCAACAGACTCGGATTCGTGAACATCGCTTAAGTCGGTTACAGGGTCTAAAAACGACATACAGTCAGCAAAAACATATTTTCTTTTAGGGATAGCTCCAGAACCCGATTTCTTAAATTTTACTGCCGTTTTGTAACGTACGTATTGATCTCTCGCACTTTTCCACCTCTGATGTAAACTCTTTACTGAAACAATTAAATTTATTCTGTTACAGGTACCTTGCATCTGGAAACACATTTACTGATCTACATTACTCTTATCGTATGGGGATTTCTACAATCAGTGGAATAGTGAAAGAAGTATGTCAAGCTATTTGGGTTTCTTTAAAAAACGAATTCTTAAAGCTTCCGAATGAACCTAACGAATGGATTGAAATTGCTACAGAATTTGAGAAGAATACAAATTTTCCGCAATGCGTTGGAGCCCTGGATGGCAAACACATACGCATGATAATGCCACAACACACTGCTTCACTCAATTTTAATTTCAAGGGGTATTTTTCAATTGTTTTACTAGCAATGTGTAATGCAAACTATAAATTCCAATATATAAATGTGGGAGCACCGGGAAAAAATTCTGATGCAGGGATATTTAGAGAATCGTCACTTATGAAAAAAATTGAGAATGGTACTATCAATCTACCTTCACCTAAAGCGCTTCCTGGAATGAGAACTCCGGTTCCGTATGTGATACTCGGTGATGAAGCATTTGGAATTACACGTAATATTTTGAGGCCTTATGCAAGAAAAAAATCTTAATTATAAGAAGAAAATCTTTAACTATCGTCACTGTCGTGCTAGACGGATGATTGAATCCACTTTTGCAATATTAACTAATAAGTTCCGAATTTTTCATAGACCTCTCAATGTGAACACAGACCTCGCAATCGACATCGTAAAATGTTGTTGTGTATTACACAATTTCATTCGAATAAAAGATGGTTACCAACATCAAGATACTTTGGTAATCCAAGGGCTTGCAGACTCAAATAATTCAATAGTGAACAACTCAATTGGAAATGAAGTTCGTGATCACTATGCACATTATTTTATTTCAGAAGAAGGTAAAGTTCATTGGCAGGACTATTGTATTACATAGGCTGCGAAATAAATAACTATGTTTTGTATTTACGTGTTTTTTCTTTTTCTCTCTGCGTCCAGTCGTCAACATTTTCAAATAACTCTTTCATTATTTCCACCCAACAACTCTGTTTCACATCCCTGTCTTTATACAACGGGTATCGTAAGTCCCAAATAGCACGCCTTTTCTGAACTTCTCTTATCAATTGTTCCGTATCAATAGCCGCCATGATTGTACGCAAAACGCACGCGCGCACGTCTAACCGTGAAAGCTCATATAGCTGCACTGGCCCGCGCGCCGACCGGCACACGCGGGGCGCGCGGGCACCGGTCAAGCATTTGCGCCGGTCGGACGTGTCGAAAAACGCGACCGGCCGCACGCGTCACAGTGAAACCCACCATAGGTTTCAAACAAATTGGGCTGGTCGCGTGCGCACGCGACCGGCGACACGCTGCAGAATGAAAGGAGCCTAAATAATCGATCGAATGATTGTGCAAAAGTAAAAATATAAGGAATAGACCAGCTTTAATAAAGTGTAAAAAATACTTAATTACCTGTTTTCCATTATTGCAAGCCAGCAGTCTTCAATTTCTTCTTTTGGCAGATACGCTAGGCAGATGCACAGTTTTACGTACTGTGTGGTCTCCTCATATTCTAATAATTTGAGAGATTTTGCCCGCCTATATACAGCATTTTGGAAATGTACACAAAACATCCATGAATTTTAGCAGTCGGAAATTCGTTATTTATTGCGACTATTGCTGACATTTCAAAATCCAATGTGAATTTTAACGGTTTGAAATCTGGCAAAGCTTCTTTGATTTTTTTGATCATCATTTCATATGTCTCTTTTTCTTTATTTACCAGCGGCGCGTAAAATATGGGCACAATGTTGGTTTCATCTGAATTATTCCCAATATCTCCGTGGATAGTATAAATCTGTTTGAAGGGAGAGGGGCAGCAATCAAATGTACCGTCACAGAAGAAGTGGTGCACATTTTTAATTTCATCCGAAGCTATGTCTGATGCAAATACGATGATCCTGTTGTCGTCCTCATTATAATCAAATAACAAATGTTTTTGAAAAAATTCAGGTATAGTAACTTGAGCTGGATCCTTGAATCGTATTTTTTTTACCTTCAGGGCTGTATATCGGCTTCTGTAAATCGCTTTTTTAATATTGTTGTAGATTGGAATTTCATTACTGTACTTTTCCCTCTGTAATTTTGCAATTTTCGTTTCATACATTTTTTGAATGGAGCCAAAATTAGTTGTGACTTCTCTTTTTAAGTCATCCTTAAGAATTTTGATGTCGTTTTTTAATAAATTCGGCTGACACTCAGGCTTATGTCCTTTTATCATTTGAACGTTGTCACTTTCATTTATCAATTTAACTGCACCACCACACTGGCCATGTCTTTTATTCACACACACCCACACACTAGAGTTTTGATTTTTTCTATGAATATTATACGCAAATCCAGCGTGCAACAATGTTTTTCCATTAAGTCTATTTTTAACTATATCATAATTATTTCGCACGAGCCCTTGCGAGGGACCTTGGCTCGTCATTGTGAGATGACACACTAAACTTTCTTATCAGTTGCATATTGCAATATTCAATAACTTGACTCAGGTGTGAAAGAGATAAACATAATAGCTATTCATACTTCCTTATTGTTTGCAATTTTGTAAACAAAAAGACGGACTTTTTATTGTTACCAATAACTGGTTTGGCTCAGTTAGTTGACGAGTTGGTTGAAGTTGAAAGATAAAGGATAGTGCCAGATACTCCATAGTAGACGTGGGCAAAGTCGTTATATTTCATTCACCATGACTGTTGTTCCAGTTATAAAAATTTCACGGTGAAAAATCACCGTGACTTTGTCACGTCGATCACGTCGGATAGGTAATAGATATTTAGAACGTTTTGTAATGTGACTTTCACGATTTGATAATTAATTCGCTTATTCGCTTTTATCAATATAAACTATCGCCTATAGCTGCAATGAAGAATAAAGAAAAAACCGCGGGGCGCGGGCGGACACGTTCCGATTTATTCTCGTTCCATATTAAACATTAACCATCGCAGTGACGGGAGTGAGACGGAGTAAATGTGACGGAAAGGAACAACGTTATTTTGGAACGACGATATTATACAAAAGTCACTGTGATACTCTCAGGTGGCAGATCACGGTGATTTTTTCACTGTGACGTTATTTATCACCCATGTCTACTCCATAGGCTTTTGCCCCAATCAATAAAAGTCATTTACAAGCATGCAGTATGCAGCATCTTATTGTACAAATATATTTATTACTGATAACTAAACCGCAACTTTTACAGGTTTTAGGACAAATGTCCTAAAACCTGTAAAAGTTGCGGTTTTCGTTTAAAACTAAAACAATAATGACATTGTTTTGTAGCTATGTAATCGTTAAAATAATAATTTAACATTTTGTTGACATTCAGATAACAATTTATGCACCGCAACATCGTCAAAAATAATCGGAATCCATAATAACTAGCATACAAATAGTGAATAAGCGAGAATTATAATCCGTGATCAAAAGCAAAAATGGCAAAAAATAATTTCCGGGATTGAATTTTTTTTTTCATTAAATCGTAAACCGCAACTTTAAAAGTAAAACAATTTATTACGAAAAGGTTCGTCACAATTATTTTCATCAACTTACTTTTTCTGTAAATGAAGATAGCCATGACTGGGTCAGGATCTGGCATTGTCATTTCCATAAGGTAATCTATAAATGGTAATAAGGTTCTATTATAAATGTATATTATAAACATTCACTAACATTTTATGTGAAGTTTATTTTTATTTTTTGGATGTTTGTACATAATAAATATGCTTCTAATGGGGAAAAAGGTGTGTAAGTATAAGGTTAAGTGGCGATCTATTCTCTCTGCTATTTGATACACAACTTTTGTTTAGCAAGGAAAAATACTTTATTAATAGGGTGAAACACTTTTCTCATTTACTGTACTAAGTGAAAAAGCACAAAAAAAAAGATATTAAATTAATCGTATCGGGGGCATCGGCCACAGGTGCGTCGACCACTGGGGGCCTAAGCCACGGACCCGTTTATCCTTGCATTTTCGTATTTTTTCCTGAATGGCATTTTCTGCAAAATTGGGTTGACAAAAATGAGGCTGTTCTTCAATAATATTCCGGTCCTGTAAAAAAGTAAAAAGGGCCCATTTATTAAAAATATAAACAATATACCGCGGGTCCTTGTGCCAGCAAAAGCTATGGTTCGCTGATACTAAGCAGGTGGGCGTGCGCACGGAATTTTGCCTTTTAAAGCGGATAGCTTCTGCAGACCCAGATCATTGAACATTTATCATTATTAAATTTTAATTTAAAATCCGGCATCAGGTATTTGTATAACTATCTACTTACTTTTATTTTTAGTCGTCCTCTGCATTTATTCTTTTTTCTCTCAGTGCACTCCCAGATTTCTAAACCAGTATTATATTTTCGCTTCTTACAATATTCATGTCCTGCATGCAATAAAATTATTCCACCTTTCCTATACACAAATGTAAAACGTACTTCACCAGAAAAAGTACCGGCTGCGGCGTTTACAAACGACATGGTTACCGGACAGCGAATACGAACATTATCATAAAAAACAAAAATAGTGTAAATGCGAAATGGTAACACATATACCCTCTAATTTTATTTTTTTAAATACATACATTTTTTTAATCACTTAATATTTTGTACACAATTTATAGATTAACCGTTTTATTTATTTATTGTGACTTATTAATACTGTACTTAAAACAGTGTTTGTATGATAGTACTTATTAGACATTATGAGGAAAAACATGGCATTAAGTCCCGCAACTTAGTGTCAATCAACATCATGTGTGAAAACACACATAATCAATTATTGACGGTGTACTTACTCCTATTTACCCCAAAGATGTTGATAATATGATTAAACTACCTATATAATTAATTTTGTGATAATTATTTACTCCCAATTCCAGCAAGGGTGGACATCGAGAATGTTTATTTAAGCAGTGGCTTTGTCCACCGGTGGTGGACATCGAGAGTAGTCATATGAAACTCGTGTCTTTGTCCACCCGGGGTGGCCAGCGAAAATAATTTAAAATTAATTCTCGCTGTCCCCCAGGGGTGCACAGCGAGATTTTTTTTAAATATTTGTGTCTCTGTCCACCCGCGGTGGACAAGCAGGGGATAGACACCGGGAATAATCCCGAAAATTTTATTACTACTATAGAATGAGTTATGAAAATTTTGAAAGTCTGGTTCATTTGCTTCGACCTTACTCACTCTTACGTGGGTGAAGCCGCGCAGGACGGCTAGTTTCAAATAAAAATGAATTGCGCAAAATGAGTTAGCTGTGCACATACAGTAACTTGATTATTTTATCAAATGTTTAAATTATTTATTTAAATAAAACAACTTTAGTCAATCACAATATTTATTCTTCTTCTACAAATTAAGGTATGTAGGTACTATTTAGTCACACTGGTTTCGCAATGTTAAATACATACCTATTTATGTACTGACGCCAGCACGTCAACCTAGCCCTATCTGTCAAATTTTACCAATCGAACATTAAGTAACCTTCCACTATTGTGATAAGGTTAAAAATGTATTAAAGAAATTTGGCAGATTGAGGTAGGTTGATGTGCTGGCATCTGTACCAACTTTTAAATGGGTAAGTACCTCATTAATAATTTTATTATAAAACAATGGTTTACTACAAAAGTAAGACATCTCTTGAAAGATTGTCTACAAAAAGTGTAATCACATAACTGCATTTCAATAACGATTCAGAAACCGTCATCAAACGCAACTTTGTGTTGACATCTTGTGTAGACAATAAAGTTCGACAGATGTCTAACTTTTTTGAAGAAAGGTCGTAAAAATCTTACATTTTGGACTTATACTTAATAAATTTAAATTATGATTACAGTCTTCGAAAAGAAACATTGTAATCAAAGTTACCTAATTGGTGTCTTGGCTTTTGTATCGTTGCCAAAATAATAACAAAGAAAAAAAATAACAAAAACGAAATTAGAAACATACATAAGAAAATAATATTCTTAGGTCTCATAATTATTAAGTCCTAAACTTATAATTATGAGATATTTAAACAAATGAAAATATTCTTTTGAGAAATGTAGGTACGTAAAATAAACATAATAAAACAAAATTATTTGTAAAATGGTGTCTGCTTAGTCTACAATAAAATATATAAAACTCAAAAAAATATAAAAGAAATAATCAAAACCTTAGACACTATCCATCAATGCTTTTAAATTTTCTTGTCTGTCGTTATAATAATTCTTTTTATACTTTTGCTTATTTTTCTTTGGTATATTAATATAACTGTTTAGACTTATAGGTTTAAGGTCCTTAAAGACTACTTTTTTATTTTTCAACGCATTTTCTAGACTTTCTTCCTTAATAATAGTCAGTTTTTTCCCGCTCTCGAACTAGTTTTCTTTATTTTCAATTAAATCCGCATTTTCAACGTTAACCATAACTTCACTACATTCTTTGTCATTTATAATATCTGTTTGAATGCCAAGCTCCAGTTGTGCTTCTGGGGGTCTCAGCTAATAAATGAAACTATCATCTCCGATGTATAAAAACTGTATTGTATCTGATTCAAAGAATGTAAGTAGCCGCGTTGCTTGCGCTGAGTGTTGAGAGCGAATCCCCGCCGCTGCCGCCGTAAGCTTAATATGAGCCAAAAGTTATGTCCGTGAACTTGGCAGATCATTTGTCAGCAGATCAAAAATAAATAAGAGTTCTCGTCGCATGCAGGTGAGTTCTATAGTTCCTGATACTATTTAAAAATAGTTCTGGCATTTTTAGTCAGAAAAAGTCAATCAAAAAAATGATCTGTTAACTTCCCGTAGCAGATCATTTTCAAAAAACTTACAAAAAAATGAGAGTTCTCGATGCATACCAATGATTTCTGGAGTTCCTGATACTTTTTATGAATAGTTCTGGCCGATTTCCCTAAGAAAATAATTAAAACAAGTGATAGACATGCCAATTTCCCGTAGCAGATCATTTCCAAAAATGTGACCTAATTTTTTAATTTTTTATCATATTTCGATGAGTTCTAGAGTTCCTGATAATTTTTAACGATAGTTCTGACATATTTTCCTAAAAAAAAAATAGCCTATCACTCGATATATGTAAACTTCCCGAAAAATTACAAGTAAAACAGGATAAGGCGACATGTTTAAGAAAGTCGATTGTAACTAAGAAGTAACGACGCATGCTGATAAGTAATATTTATTTTCTAGTTAACAAAGGACCCAAGCACACATTCTGATACATTTAAGAAATAGTTCTGCAACTTTAATGACAAAAAAAATATTTGAAGATTTATTTGAAATTCAGAAAATCACGACTTCAAGAACATTGCAATAAAACACAAAGTTCCACTATTAGTCTTTAGTATTTAAAGTTAAGACAAACTTTGGGCATACAGCGAGATAGTTGTGACAAAAAGTTCAGTTTACCTGGATCAAAAACGGATGTCAGAAAAAACAATCTATATCAGAAAAAGACAGGTTTTTTTTAAATGAGGTCATAAATTGGGAACAATTAGCATGCTGAAAAGTAAAATTTATTTTCTGGTTCACTAAGGACCCAAGCACACATTCTGATACCTTTAAGAAATAGTTCTGCATCTTTTCTGACACAAAAAAATTAGAGTCAATGAAAATTCAGAAAGTGACGACTTCACGAACATTGCAATAAAATAAAAATTTGACCGCATGCTGTCATCTTTTATGGTATTTAAAGTTAAGACGTAAGTTGTGAATACAGTTAGATACTTTAACCCATTCATTGCGGCAGAGAAAATTAACTTTATATTTCAGGTGCGGGGTGGTTTTCGTCTATAACGCCGATGGGCGTCCTCAGCACCTCAAATGGATAATATAAAACGCCGATGGGCGTTTTCAGCACTGTTTAAAATGATTAATAATTCTTACGTTAAAATGTTCAATAAACTTCAAATGCGCGAAATTGGTGGTACGGTAACGATCATATTTAGTGTTAAAAAATAAATTAACATCGATTAGGCGCCTATTTGTGAAGTCTTGGTTCTGTAATAGTTGGATCGTGAAAATTAGAAGAATATGGCGATAAATGGTAAGTATATAAGACGGAAGAAAAATATATAAGACGGTAGCTTAGAAATAAACTACAATTTATGTAACTAAAATAATTTATTTTAGTTACATAAATTGTAGTTTATTTCTAAGCTACCGTCTTATATATTTTAGTTTTCAATGACAGGAAAGGTAAAATTATCATTATAAATTAATATCAGAGGTAGTAAACTTTTTTTTACTTTTATAATACCACTATTATATTATTATACTGATATTATATAATATGTATACACCTTATTTTCATTGACATTTTTGTATATACAAACAATCGTTTCAAAATGAGCTTTAAAAGAATTGATGCAATTATTTAAGTTATTCCCGATTTATTGTCCAGGATTCCGATGCTATACCAAATTACTCTTATATTTCACGTCATATTCTTTATTTCAGATAAAAAACGTTCATGGTCACCCAATTTATTACACGATACTCAAGATTCTCAGTCTATTTTGTTACCCGAAAGAAAAGCAAAAAAAAAGATTAAGAAAGAAGATGTTGACATGTTGATATGCGAAGACTGCATGAACGTCATCAATGACAATATTGAAAGTGCAGATAAACGGAATATCCGTTTTGGTCAGTTAGTGACTGAAGAGATGAACCAAATTAAACCCTGTCTTCGTACCCGCATTTATGCAAAAAATTTAACTTTTCTAAATGATGCAAAGGGTTCACACTCGAGTCAAATAAAATACGACACTCAAATCGAATAATCATTTATTAATTGTGGATCAATGTGATTGTTAAGACATTTAAAAGTACAAAAACAATTATAATTAGTGAGCTTGTGAACCTATTAACCTGTCGAGATCATTTGTTGTTACAATTTTTTCTGATTAAAGAATATTAAAAACATATCAAAGATATCTATTTTTATAACCAGATCATTGATTAAACTGTTTTTTAGTATGTAAGCCAATATTCCATTACTTATTTTAAATACCTACACTTCATATTATAACAACATTATTAATGCAGTGTATGTAAAAAAAATATAAAAATAAAATATTAGTAATGGGATATTGGCTTGCATATTTGAAAACTGATAATTACTATAAAATTAAAGATTTACGATTGAATTTTCTTTGGCTTATATTCATCAGTATTTGTGAAATAGTCGAAAGCAGGTAATACATAGAGCTGGTGACCTAGGACAATCTAGAAAGAAATAAATGGTGTCTACTCTTTTTTTATTTGTTAAACAATATCTACATTTTTTTCTTTTGATCCATTGTGATGATCCACGCGGCACTAGTTCTGGCAAATGAATGGCGGGACCAGTGTTTTCGTGAAATTCCGTTTATGCCGTGTAAGGTACAAAAATTTCAGGACAGGTACAAAATATAACTAAATGGGTGCTAAATATACGTGAGAGAATTTTACAATTACAAGAGTTGGTCCCGCCATTGTGACGTTTATAAATATACGTACACAATTTTATGTCATTTAAAGCCATACCTAACTTATAAAACCAATGCAAAATAGGAATTAAAAATTATGCGATGTAAGTGATCCCTCAAAATACCTTTATTATAGAAAAGTAATAATTAACAAAATATATTTAGAATCAAAGGTTGTTAAACCCTGGAAAACGCCCTTAGGCGGCTTCAGCACCTAGAAAGGATTTCACAATTTTTTTAATAGTTAAAAATCCGGAAACTGTGACCAGTACTTTGTGCATTTAAACAAAAAATAGCACCTTATATAAAATGTTACTTTTTATGGCTGGTTTTTGCCAAGATATATACGATTGTAAAAAACGCCGATAGGCGTACTCCGCACCTGGATATGATATAAAAAAACGCCGATAGGCGTCTGCCGCAGCGAATGGGTTTAAAGAAATAGTTCTGTCAATATGGAGCAGCAAAGCATGTCAGAAAAAAATATCATATCTGAAAAATACATGTTTTAGAAAAAGGGTCGCATATTAGAAATAACGACGCATGCTGATAAGGTATATTTATTTTCTGGTTCACTAAGGACCCAAACACACATTCTGATACCTTCAAGAAATAGTTCTGCATCTTTTCTGACACAAAAAAATATCAAGATTTAATGAAAATTCAGAAAGTGACGACTTCAAGAACATTGCAATAAAATAAAAATTTGCACACATGCTGTCATCTTTTATGGTAATTAAAGTTAAGACGTAAGTTGTGAATACAGTTAGATACTTGAAAGAAATAGTTTGGTCAATATGGAGCAGAAAAACATGTCAGAAAAAAATATCATATCTGAAAAATACATGTTTTAGAAAAAGGGTCGCAAATTAGAAACAACGACGCATGCTGATAAGTAATATTTATTTCCTAGTTCACTAAGGACCTAAGCACACATTCTGATACCTTCAAGAAATAGTTCTGCATCTTTTCTGACACAAAAAAAAATCAAAATTGAATGAAAATTCAGAAAGTGAGAACTTCAAGAACATTGCAATAAAATAAAAATTTGCCCGCATGCTGTCATATTTTATGGTAATAAAAGTTTAAACGTAAGTTGTAAATACAGTTAGATACTTGAAAGAAATAGTTCTGTCAATATGGAGCAGAAAAGCATGTCAGAAAAAAATATCATATCTGAAAAATACATGTTTTAGAAAAAGGGTCGCATATTAGAAACAACGACGCATGCTAATAAGGTATATTTATTTTCTGGTTCACTAAGGACCCAAGCACATATTTTGATACCTTTAAGAAATAGTTCTGCATCTTTTATGACACAAAAAAAAAAATCAAGATTTAATGAAAATTCAGAAAGTGACGACTTCAAGAACATTGCAATAAAATAAAAATTTGCACGCATGCTGTCATCTTTTATAGTATTTATAGATGAGACGTACTTTGTGAATACAGATAAATACTTAAGAGAAATATTTCTGTCAATATGGAGCAGAAAAGCATGTCAGAAAAAAATATCATATCTGAAAAATACATGTTTTAGAAAAAGGGTCGCAAATTAGAAACAACGACGCAGGCTGATAAGTTATATTTATTTTCTGGTTCACTAAGGACCCATGCACACATTCTGATATCTTCAAGAAATAGTTTTGCATCTTTTCTGACACAAAAAAAAAACAGAGTCAATGAAAATTCAGAAAGTGACGGTGAAATTTCGGATGCGGTCAAATTTTTATTTTATTGCAATGTTCTTGAAGTCGTCACTTTCTGAATTTTCATTGACTCTGATTTTTTTTGTGTCAGAAAAGATGCAGAACTATTTCTTGAAGGTATCAGAATGTGTGTTTGGGTCCTTAGTGAACCAGAAAATAAATATAACTTATCAGCATGCGTCGTTGTTTCTAATTTGCGACCCTTTTTCTAAAACATGTATTTTTCAGATATGATATTTTTTTCTGACATGCTTTTCTGCTCCATATTGACAGAAATATTTCTCTAAAGTATTTATCTGTATTCACAAAGTACGCCTCATCTTTAAATACTATAAAAGATGACAGCATGCGTGCAAATTTTTATTTTATTGCAATGTTCTTGAAGTCGTCACTTTCTGAATTTTCATTAAATCTTGATTTTTTTTTGTGTCAGGAAAGATGCAGAACTATTTCTTAAAGGTGTCAAAATATGTGCTTAGGTCCTTAGTGAACCAGAAAATAAATATACCTTATTAGCATGCGTGGTTGTTTCTAATATGCGACCCTTTTTCTAAAACATGTATTTTTCAGATATGATATTTTTTTCTGACATGCTTTTCTGCTCCATATTGACAGAACTATTTCTTTCAAGTATCTAACTGTATTTACAACTTACGTTTAAACTTTTATTACCATAAAAGATGACAGCATGCGGGCAAATTTTTATTTTATTGCAATGTTCTTGAAGTTCTCACTTTCTGAATTTTCATTCAATTTTGATTTTTTTTTGTGTCAGAAAAGATGCAGAACTATTTCTTGAAGGTATCATAATGTGTGCTTAGGTCCTTAGTGAACTAGGAAATAAATATTACTTATCAGCATGCGTCGTTGTTTCTAATTTGCGACCCTTTTTCTAAAACATGTATTTTTCAGATATGATATTTTTTTCTGACATGCTTTTCTGCTCCATATTGACCAAACTATTTCTTTCAAGTATCTAACTGTATTCACAACTTACGTCTTAACTTTAATTACCATAAAAGATGACAGCATGTGTGCAAATTTTTATTTTATTGCAATGTTCTTGAAGTCGTCACTTTCTGAATTTTCATTAACTCTTGATTTTTTTTTGTGTCAGTAAAGATGCAGAACTATTTCTTGAAGGTATTAGAATGTGTGTTTGGGTCCTTAGTGAACCAGAAAATAAATATAACTTATCAGCATGCGGCGTTGTTCCTAATTTGCGACCCTTTTTCTAAAACATGTATTTTTCAGATATGATATTTTTTTCTGACATGCTTTTCTGCTCCATATTGACAGAACTATTTCTTTAAAGTATCTAGCTGTATTCACAACTTACGTCTTAACTTTAATTACCATAAAAGATGACAGCATGCGGGCAAATTTTTATTTTATTGCAATGTTCTTGAAGTTCACACTTTCTGAATTTTCATTAAATTTTGATTTTTTTTTGTGTCAGAAAAGATGCAGAACTATTTCTTGAAGGTATCAGAATGTATGCTTAGGTCCTTAGTGAACTAGGAAATAAATATTACTTATCAGCATGCGTCGTTGTTTCTAATTTGCGACCCTTTTTCTAAAACATGTATTTTTCAGATATGATATTTTTTTCTGACATGCTTTTCTGCTCCATATTGACCAAACTATTTCTTTCAAGTATCTAACTGTATTCACAACTTACGTTTTAACTTTGATTACCATAAAAGATGACAGCATGTGTGCAAATTTTTATTTTATTGCAATGTTCTTGAAGTCGTCACTTTCTGAATTTTCATTAAATCTTGATTTTTTTTTGTGTCAGAAAAGATGCAGAACTATTTCTTGAAGGTATCAGAATGTGTGTTTGGGTCCTTAGTAAACCAGAAAATAAATATACCTTATCAGCATGCGTCGTTATTTCTAATATGCGACCCTTTTTCTAAAACATGTATTTTTCAGATATGATATTTTTTTCTGACATGCTTTTCTGCTCCATATTGACAGAACTATTTCTTTAAAGTATCTAACTGTATTCACAACTTACGTCTTAACTTTAAATACCATAAAAGATGACAGCATGCGGTCAAATTTTTATTTTACTGCAATGTTCTTGAAGTCGTCACTTTCTGAATTTTCATTGACTCTAATTTTTTTGTGTCAGAAAAGATGCAGAACTATTTCTTAAAGGTATAAGAATGTGTGCTTGGGTCTTTAGTGAACCAGAAAATAAATATAACTTATCAGCATGCGTCGTTGTTCCTAATTTGCGACCCTTTTTCTAAAACATGTATTTTTCAGATATGATATTTTTTTCTGACATGCTTTTCTGCTCCATATTGACAGAACTATTTCTTTCAAGTATCTAGCTGTATTAACAACTTACGTCTTAACTTTAATTACCATAAAAGATGACAGCATGCGGGCAAATTTTTATTTGATTGCAATGTTCTTGAAGTTCTCACTTTCTGAATTTTCATTAAATTTTGAATTTTTTTTGTGTCAGAAAAGATGTAGAACTATTTCTTAAAGGTATAAGAATGTGTGCTTGGGTCTTTAGTGAACCAGAAAATAAATATAACTTATCAGCATGCGTCGTTGTTCCTAATTTGCGACCCTTTTTCTTAAACATGTATTTTTCAGATATGATATTTTTTTCTGACATGCTTTTCTGCTCCATATTGACAGAACTATTTCTTTAAAGTATCTAACTGTATTCACAACTTACGTCTTAACTTTAAATACCATAAAAGATGACAGCATGCGGTCAAATTTTTATTTTATTGCAATGTTCTTGAAGTCGTCACTTTCTGAATTTTCATTGACTCTAATTTTTTTGTGTCAGAAAAGATGCAGAACTATTTCTTAAAGGTATAAGAATGTGTGCTTGGGTCTTTAGTGAACCAGAAAATAAATATAACTTATCAGCATGCGTCGTTGTTCCTAATTTGCGACCCTTTTTCTAAAACATGTATTTTTCAGATATGATATTTTTTTCTGACATGCTTTTCTGCTCCATATTGACAGAACTATTTCTTTAAAGTATCTAGCTGTATTCACAACTTACGTCTTAACTTTAATTACCATAAAAGATGACAGCATGCGGGCAAATTTTTATTTTATTGCAATGTTCTTGAAGTTCACACTTTCTGAATTTTCATTAAATTTTGATTTTTTTTTGTGTCAGAAAAGATGCAGAACTATTTCTTGAAGGTATCAGAATGTATGCTTAGGTCCTTAGTGAACTAGGAAATAAATATTACTTATCAGCATGCGTCGTTGTTTCTAATTTGCGACCCTTTTTCTAAAACATGTATTTTTCAGATATGATATTTTTTTCTGACATGCTTTTCTGCTCCATATTGACCAAACTATTTCTTTCAAGTATCTAACTGTATTCACAACTTACGTTTTAACTTTGATTACCATAAAAGATGACAGCATGTGTGCAAATTTTTATTTTATTGCAATGTTCTTGAAGTCGTCACTTTCTGAATTTTCATTAAATCTTGATTTTTTTTTGTGTCAGAAAAGATGCAGAACTATTTCTTGAAGGTATCAGAATGTGTGTTTGGGTCCTTAGTAAACCAGAAAATAAATATACCTTATCAGCATGCGTCGTTATTTCTAATATGCGACCCTTTTTCTAAAACATGTATTTTTCAGATATGATATTTTTTTCTGACATGCTTTTCTGCTCCATATTGACAGAACTATTTCTTTAAAGTATCTAACTGTATTCACAACTTACGTCTTAACTTTAAATACCATAAAAGATGACAGCATGCGGTCAAATTTTTATTTTACTGCAATGTTCTTGAAGTCGTCACTTTCTGAATTTTCATTGACTCTAATTTTTTTGTGTCAGAAAAGATGCAGAACTATTTCTTAAAGGTATAAGAATGTGTGCTTGGGTCTTTAGTGAACCAGAAAATAAATATAACTTATCAGCATGCGTCGTTGTTCCTAATTTGCGACCCTTTTTCTAAAACATGTATTTTTCAGATATGATATTTTTTTCTGACATGCTTTTCTGCTCCATATTGACAGAACTATTTCTTTCAAGTATCTAGCTGTATTAACAACTTACGTCTTAACTTTAATTACCATAAAAGATGACAGCATGCGGGCAAATTTTTATTTGATTGCAATGTTCTTGAAGTTCTCACTTTCTGAATTTTCATTAAATTTTGAATTTTTTTTGTGTCAGAAAAGATGTAGAACTATTTCTTAAAGGTATAAGAATGTGTGCTTGGGTCTTTAGTGAACCAGAAAATAAATATAACTTATCAGCATGCGTCGTTGTTCCTAATTTGCGACCCTTTTTCTTAAACATGTATTTTTCAGATATGATATTTTTTTCTGACATGCTTTTCTGCTCCATATTGACAGAACTATTTCTTTAAAGTATCTAACTGTATTCACAACTTACGTCTTAACTTTAAATACCATAAAAGATGACAGCATGCGGTCAAATTTTTATTTTATTGCAATGTTCTTGAAGTCGTCACTTTCTGAATTTTCATTGACTCTAATTTTTTTGTGTCAGAAAAGATGCAGAACTATTTCTTAAAGGTATAAGAATGTGTGCTTGGGTCTTTAGTGAACCAGAAAATAAATATAACTTATCAGCATGCGTCGTTGTTCCTAATTTGCGACCCTTTTTCTAAAACATGTATTTTTCAGATATGATATTTTTTTCTGACATGCTTTTCTGCTCCATATTGACAGAACTATTTCTTTCAAGTATCTAGCTGTATTAACAACTTACGTCTTAACTTTAATTACCATAAAAGATGACAGCATGCGGGCAAATTTTTATTTGATTGCAATGTTCTTGAAGTTCTCACTTTCTGAATTTTCATTAAATTTTGAATTTTTTTTGTGTCAGAAAAGATGTAGAACTATTTCTTAAAGGTATAAGAATGTGTGCTTGGGTCTTTAGTGAACCAGAAAATAAATATAACTTATCAGCATGCGTCGTTGTTCCTAATTTGCGACCCTTTTTCTTAAACATGTATTTTTCAGATATGATATTTTTTTCTGACATGCTTTTCTGCTCCATATTGACAGAACTATTTCTTTAAAGTATCTAACTGTATTCACAACTTACGTCTTAACTTTAAATACCATAAAAGATGACAGCATGCGGTCAAATTTTTATTTTATTGCAATGTTCTTGAAGTCGTCACTTTCTGAATTTTCATTGACTCTAATTTTTTTGTGTCAGAAAAGATGCAGAACTATTTCTTAAAGGTATAAGAATGTGTGCTTGGGTCTTTAGTGAACCAGAAAATAAATATAACTTATCAGCATGCGTCGTTGTTCCTAATTTGCGACCCTTTTTCTAAAACATGTATTTTTCAGATATGATATTTTTTTCTGACATGCTTTTCTGCTCCATATTGACAGAACTATTTCTTTAAAGTATCTAGCTGTATTAACAACTTACGTCTTAACTTTAATTACCATAAAAGATGACAGCATGCGGGCAAATTTTTATTTGATTGCAATGTTCTTGAAGTTCTCACTTTCTGAATTTTCATTAAATTTTGAATTTTTTTTGTGTCAGAAAAGATGTAGAACTATTTCTTGAAGGTATCAGAATGTATGCTTGGGTCCTTAGTGAACCAGAAAATAAATATAACTTATCAGCATGCGTCGTTGTTTCTAATTTGCGACCCTTTTTCTAAAACATGTATTTTTCAGATATGATATTTTTTCTGCCATGCTTTTCTGCTCCATATTGACAGAACTATTTCTTTAAAGTATCTAACTGTATACACAACTTACGTCTTAACTTTAAATACCATAAAAGATGACAGCATGCGGTCAAATTTTTATTTTATTGCAATGTTCTTGAAGTCGTCACTTTCTGAATTTTCATTGACTCTGATTTTTTTGTGTCAGAAAAGATGCAGAACTATTTCTTAAAGGTATAAGAATGTGTGCTTGGGTCTTTAGTGAACCAGAAAATAAATATAACTTATCAGCATGCGGCGTTGTTCCTAATTTGCGACCCTTTTTCTAAAACATGTATTTTTCAGATATGATATTTTTTTCTGACATGCTTTTCTGCTCCATATTGACAGAACTATTTCTTTAAAGTATCTAGCTGTATTCACAACTTACGTCTTAACTTTAATTACCATAAAAGATGACAGCATGCGGGCAAATTTTTATTTTATTGCAATGTTCTTGAAGTTCACACTTTCTGAATTTTCATTAAATTTTGATTTTTTTTTGTGTCAGAAAAGATGCAGAACTATTTCTTGAAGGTATCAGAATGTGTGCTTAGGTCCTTAGTGAACTAGGAAATAAATATTACTTATCAGCATGCGTCGTTGTTTCTAATTTGCGACCCTTTTTCTAAAACATGTATTTTTCAGATATGATATTTTTTTCTGACATGCTTTTCTGCTCCATATTGACCAAACTATTTCTTTCAAGTATCTAACTGTATTCACAACTTACGTTTTAACTTTGATTACCATAAAAGATGACAGCATGTGTGCAAATTTTTATTTTATTGCAATGTTCTTGAAGTCGTCACTTTCTGAATTTTCATTAAATCTTGATTTTTTTTTGTGTCAGAAAAGATGCAGAACTATTTCTTGAAGGTATCAGAATGTGTGTTTGGGTCCTTAGTGAACCAGAAAATAAATATACCTTATCAGCATGCGTCGTTATTTCTAATATGCGACCCTTTTTCTAAAACATGTATTTTTCAGATATGATATTTTTTTCTGACATGCTTTTCTGCTCCATATTGACAGAACTATTTCTTTAAAGTATCTAACTGTATTCACAACTTACGTCTTAACTTTAAATACCATAAAAGATGACAGCATGCGGTCAAATTTTTATTTTATTGCAATGTTCTTGAAGTCGTCACTTTCTGAATTTTCATTGACTCTAATTTTTTTGTGTCAGAAAAGATGCAGAACTATTTCTTAAAGGTATAAGAATGTGTGCTTGAGTCTTTAGTGAACCAGAAAATAAATATAACTTATCAGCATGCGTCGTTGTTCCTAATTTGCGACCCTTTTTCTAAAACATGTATTTTTCAGATATGATATTTTTTTCTGACATGCTTTTCTGCTCCATATTGACAGAACTATTTCTTTAAAGTATCTAGCTGTATTAACAACTTACGTCTTAACTTTAATTACCATAAAAGATGACAGCATGCGGGCAAATTTTTATTTGATTGCAATGTTCTTGAAGTTCTCACTTTCTGAATTTTCATTAAATTTTGAATTTTTTTTGTGTCAGAAAAGATGTAGAACTATTTCTTAAAGGTATAAGAATGTGTGCTTGGGTCTTTAGTGAACCAGAAAATAAATATAACTTATCAGCATGCGTCGTTGTTCCTAATTTGCGACCCTTTTTCTTAAACATGTATTTTTCAGATATGATATTTTTTTCTGACATGCTTTTCTGCTCCATATTGACAGAACTATTTCTTTAAAGTATCTAACTGTATTCACAACTTACGTCTTAACTTTAAATACCATAAAAGATGACAGCATGCGGTCAAATTTTTATTTTATTGCAATGTTCTTGAAGTCGTCACTTTCTGAATTTTCATTGACTCTAATTTTTTTGTGTCAGAAAAGATGCAGAACTATTTCTTAAAGGTATAAGAATGTGTGCTTGGGTCTTTAGTGAACCAGAAAATAAATATAACTTATCAGCATGCGTCGTTGTTCCTAATTTGCGACCCTTTTTCTAAAACATGTATTTTTCAGATATGATATTTTTTTCTGACATGCTTTTCTGCTCCATATTGACAGAACTATTTCTTTCAAGTATCTAGCTGTATTAACAACTTACGTCTTAACTTTAATTACCATAAAAGATGACAGCATGCGGGCAAATTTTTATTTGATTGCAATGTTCTTGAAGTTCTCACTTTCTGAATTTTCATTAAATTTTGAATTTTTTTTGTGTCAGAAAAGATGTAGAACTATTTCTTAAAGGTATAAGAATGTGTGCTTGGGTCTTTAGTGAACCAGAAAATAAATATAACTTATCAGCATGCGTCGTTGTTCCTAATTTGCGACCCTTTTTCTTAAACATGTATTTTTCAGATATGATATTTTTTTCTGACATGCTTTTCTGCTCCATATTGACAGAACTATTTCTTTAAAGTATCTAACTGTATTCACAACTTACGTCTTAACTTTAAATACCATAAAAGATGACAGCATGCGGTCAAATTTTTATTTTATTGCAATGTTCTTGAAGTCGTCACTTTCTGAATTTTCATTGACTCTAATTTTTTTGTGTCAGAAAAGATGCAGAACTATTTCTTAAAGGTATAAGAATGTGTGCTTGGGTCTTTAGTGAACCAGAAAATAAATATAACTTATCAGCATGCGTCGTTGTTCCTAATTTGCGACCCTTTTTCTAAAACATGTATTTTTCAGATATGATATTTTTTTCTGACATGCTTTTCTGCTCCATATTGACAGAACTATTTCTTTAAAGTATCTAGCTGTATTAACAACTTACGTCTTAACTTTAATTACCATAAAAGATGACAGCATGCGGGCAAATTTTTATTTGATTGCAATGTTCTTGAAGTTCTCACTTTCTGAATTTTCATTAAATTTTGATTTTTTTTTGTGTCAGAAAAGATGTAGAACTATTTCTTGAAGGTATCAGAATGTATGCTTGGGTCCTTAGTGAACCAGAAAATAAATATAACTTATCAGCATGCGTCGTTGTTTCTAATTTGCGACCCTTTTTCTAAAACATGTATTTTTCAGATATGATATTTTTTCTGCCATGCTTTTCTGCTCCATATTGACAGAACTATTTCTTTAAAGTATCTAACTGTATACACAACTTACGTCTTAACTTTAAATACCATAAAAGATGACAGCATGCGGTCAAATTTTTATTTTATTGCAATGTTCTTGAAGTCGTCACTTTCTGAATTTTCATTGACTCTGATTTTTTTGTGTCAGAAAAGATGCAGAACTATTTCTTAAAGGTATAAGAATGTGTGCTTGGGTCTTTAGTGAACCAGAAAATAAATATAACTTATCAGCATGCGGCGTTGTTCCTAATTTGCGACCCTTTTTCTAAAACATGTATTTTTCAGATATGATATTTTTTTCTGACATGCTTTTCTGCTCCATATTGACAGAACTATTTCTTTAAAGTATCTAGCTGTATTCACAACTTACGTCTTAACTTTAATTACCATAAAAGATGACAGCATGCGGGCAAATTTTTATTTTATTGCAATGTTCTTGAAGTTCACACTTTCTGAATTTTCATTAAATTTTGATTTTTTTTTGTGTCAGAAAAGATGCAGAACTATTTCTTGAAGGTATCAGAATGTGTGCTTAGGTCCTTAGTGAACTAGGAAATAAATATTACTTATCAGCATGCGTCGTTGTTTCTAATTTGCGACCCTTTTTCTAAAACATGTATTTTTCAGATATGATATTTTTTTCTGACATGCTTTTCTGCTCCATATTGACCAAACTATTTCTTTCAAGTATCTAACTGTATTCACAACTTACGTTTTAACTTTGATTACCATAAAAGATGACAGCATGTGTGCAAATTTTTATTTTATTGCAATGTTCTTGAAGTCGTCACTTTCTGAATTTTCATTAAATCTTGATTTTTTTTTGTGTCAGAAAAGATGCAGAACTATTTCTTGAAGGTATCAGAATGTGTGTTTGGGTCCTTAGTGAACCAGAAAATAAATATACCTTATCAGCATGCGTCGTTATTTCTAATATGCGACCCTTTTTCTAAAACATGTATTTTTCAGATATGATATTTTTTTCTGACATGCTTTTCTGCTCCATATTGACAGAACTATTTCTTTAAAGTATCTAACTGTATTCACAACTTACGTCTTAACTTTAAATACCATAAAAGATGACAGCATGCGGTCAAATTTTTATTTTATTGCAATGTTCTTGAAGTCGTCACTTTCTGAATTTTCATTGACTCTAATTTTTTTGTGTCAGAAAAGATGCAGAACTATTTCTTAAAGGTATAAGAATGTGTGCTTGGGTCTTTAGTGAACCAGAAAATAAATATAACTTATCAGCATGCGTCGTTGTTCCTAATTTGCGACCCTTTTTCTAAAACATGTATTTTTCAGATATGATATTTTTTTCTGACATGCTTTTCTGCTCCATATTGACAGAACTATTTCTTTAAAGTATCTAGCTGTATTAACAACTTACGTCTTAACTTTAATTACCATAAAAGATGACAGCATGCGGGCAAATTTTTATTTGATTGCAATGTTCTTGAAGTTCTCACTTTCTGAATTTTCATTAAATTTTGAATTTTTTTTGTGTCAGAAAAGATGTAGAACTATTTCTTGAAGGTATCAGAATGTATGCTTGGGTCCTTAGTGAACCAGAAAATAAATATAACTTATCAGCATGCGTCGTTGTTTCTAATTTGCGACCCTTTTTCTTAAACATGTATTTTTCAGATATGATATTTTTTCTGCCATGCTTTTCTGCTCCATATTGACAGAACTATTTCTTTAAAGTATCTAACTGTATACACAACTTACGTCTTAACTTTAAATACCATAAAAGATGACAGCATGCGGTCAAATTTTTATTTTATTGCAATGTTCTTGAAGTCGTCACTTTCTGAATTTTCATTGACTCTGATTTTTTTGTGTCAGAAAAGATGCAGAACTATTTCTTAAAGGTATAAGAATGTGTGCTTGGGTCTTTAGTGAACCAGAAAATAAATATAACTTATCAGCATGCGGCGTTGTTCCTAATTTGCGACCCTTTTTCTAAAACATGTATTTTTCAGATATGATATTTTTTTCTGACATGCTTTTCTGCTCCATATTGACAGAACTATTTCTTTGAAGTATCTAACTGTATTTACAACTTACGTTTAAACTTTTATTACCATAAAAGATGACAGCATGCGGGCAAATTGTTATTTTATTGCAATGTTCTTGAAGTTCTCACTTTCTGAATTTTCATTCAATTTTGATTTTTTTTTGTGTCAGAAAAGATGCAGAACTATTTCTTGAAGGTATCAGAATGTGTGCTTAGGTCCTTAGTGAACTAGGAAATAAATATTACTTATCAGCATGCGTCGTTGTTTCTAATTTGCGACCCTTTTTCTAAAACATGTATTTTTCAGATATGATATTTTTTTCTGACATGCTTTTCTGCTCCATATTGACCAAACTATTTCTTTCAAGTATCTAACTGTATTCACAACTTACGTCTTAACTTTAATTACCATAAAAGATGACAGCATGTTTGCAAATTATTATTTTATTGCAATGTTCTTGAAGTCGTCACTTTCTGAATTTTCATTAACTCTTGATTTTTTTTTGTGTCAGTAAAGATGCAGAACTATTTCTTGAAGGTATTAGAATGTGTGTTTGGGTCCTTAGTGAACCAGAAAATAAATATAACTTATCAGCATGCGTCGTTGTTTCTAATTTGCGACCCCTTTTCTAAAACATGTATTTTTCAGATATGATATTTTTTCTGCCATGCTTTTCTGCTCCATATTGACAGAACTATTTCTTTAAAGTATCTAACTGTATACACAACTTACGTCTTAACTTTAAATACCATAAAAGATGACAGCATGCGGTCAAATTTTTATTTTATTGCAATGTTCTTGAAGTCGTCACTTTCTGAATTTTCATTGACTCTGATTTTTTTGTGTCAGAAAAGATGCAGAACTATTTCTTAAAGGTATAAGAATGTGTGCTTGGGTCTTTAGTGAACCAGAAAATAAATATAACTTATCAGCATGCGTCGTTGTTCCTAATTTGCGACCCTTTTTCTAAAACATGTATTTTTCAGATATGATATTTTTTTCTGACATGCTTTTCTGCTCCATATTGACAGAACTATTTCTTTGAAGTATCTAACTGTATTTACAACTTACGTTTAAACTTTAATTACCATAAAAGATGACAGCATGCGGGCAAATTTTTATTTTATTGCAATGTTCTTGAAGTTCTCACTTTCTGAATTTTCATTAAATTTTGATTTTTTTTTGTGTCAGAAAAGATGCAGAACTATTTCTTGAAGGTATCAGAATGTGTGCTTAGGTCCTTAGTGAACTAGGAAATAAATATTACTTATCAGCATGCGTCGTTGTTTCTAATTTGCGACCCTTTTTCTAAAACATGTATTTTTCAGATATGATATTTTTTTCTGACATGCTTTTCTGCTCCATATTGACCAAACTATTTCTTTCAAGTATCTAACTGTATTCACAACTTACGTTTTAACTTTGATTACCATAAAAGATGACAGCATGTGTGCAAATTTTTATTTTATTGCAATGTTCTTGATGTCGTCACTTTCTGAATTTTCATTAAATCTTGATTTTTTTTTGTGTCAGAAAAGATGCAGAACTATTTCTTGAAGGTATCAGAATGTGTGTTTGGGTCCTTAGTGAACCAGAAAATAAATATACCTTATCAGCATGCGTCGTTATTTCTAATATGCGACCCTTTTTCTAAAACATGTATTTTTCAGATATGATATTTTTTTCTGACATGCTTTTCTGCTCCATATTGACAGAACTATTTCTTTAAAGTATCTAACTGTATTCACAACTTACGTCTTAACTTTAAATACCATAAAAGATGACAGCATGCGGTCAAATTTTTATTTTATTGCAATGTTCTTGAAGTCGTCACTTTCTGAATTTTCATTGACTCTAATTTTTTTGTGTCAGAAAAGATGCAGAACTATTTCTTAAAGGTATAAGAATGTGTGCTTGGGTCTTTAGTGAACCAGAAAATAAATATAACTTATCAGCATGCGTCGTTGTTCCTAATTTGCGACCCTTTTTCTAAAACATGTATTTTTCAGATATGATATTTTTTTCTGACATGCTTTTCTGCTCCATATTGACAGAACTATTTCTTTAAAGTATCTAGCTGTATTAACAACTTACGTCTTAACTTTAATTACCATAAAAGATGACAGCATGCGGGCAAATTTTTATTTTATTGCAATGTTCTTGAAGTTCTCACTTTCTGAATTTTCATTAAATTTTGATTTTTTTTTGTGTCAGAAAAGATGTAGAACTATTTCTTGAAGGTATCAGAATGTATGCTTGGGTCCTTAGTGAACCAGAAAATAAATATAACTTATCAGCATGCGTCGTTGTTTCTAATTTGCGACCCTTTTTCTAAAACATGTATTTTTCAGATATGATATTTTTTCTGCCATGCTTTTCTGCTCCATATTGACAGAACTATTTCTTTAAAGTATCTAACTGTATACACAACTTACGTCTTAACTTTAAATACCATAAAAGATGACAGCATGCGGTCAAATTTTTATTTTATTGCAATGTTCTTGAAGTCGTCACTTTCTGAATTTTCATTGACTCTGATTTTTTTGTGTCAGAAAAGATGCAGAACTATTTCTTAAAGGTATCAGAATGTGTGCTTGGGTCCTTAGTGAACCAGAAAATAAATTTTACTTTTCAGCATGCTAATTGTTCCCAATTTATGACCTCATTTAAAAAAAACCTGTCTTTTTCTGATATAGATTGTTTTTTCTGACATCCGTTTTTGATCCAGGTAAACTGAACTTTTTGTCACAACTATCTCGCTGTATGCCCAAAGTTTGTCTTAACTTTAAATACTAAAGACTAATAGTGGAACTTTGTGTTTTATTGCAATGTTTTTGAAGTCGTGATTTTCTGAATTTCAAATAAATCTTCAAATATTTTTTTTGTCATTAAAGTTGCAGAACTATTTCTTAAATGTATCAGAATGTGTGCTTGGGTCCTTTGTTAACTAGAAAATAAATATTACTTATCAGCATGCGTCGTTACTTCTTAGTTACAATCGACTTTCTTAAACATGTCGCCTTATCCTGTTTTACTTGTAATTTTTCGGGAAGTTTACATATATCGAGTGATAGGCTATTTTTTTTTTAGGAAAATATGTCAGAACTATCGTTAAAAATTATCAGGAACTCTAGAACTCATCGAAATATGATAAAAAATTAAAAAATTAGGTCACATTTTTGGAAATGATCTGCTACGGGAAATTGGCATGTCTATCACTTGTTTTAATTATTTTCTTAGGGAAATCGGCCAGAACTATTCATAAAAAGTATCAGGAACTCCAGAAATCATTGGTATGCATCGAGAACTCTCATTTTTTTGTAAGTTTTTTGAAAATGATCTGCTACGGGAAGTTAGCAGATAATTTTTTTGATTGACTTTTTCTGACTAAAAATGCCAGAACTATTTTTAAATAGTATCAGGAACTATAGAACTCACCTGCATGCGACGAGAACTCTTATTTATTTTTGATCTGCTGACAAATGATCTGCCAAGTTCATGGACATCCAAAAGTTGTTGTGGCATAGCTTGACGTGTTCTCTTTTTAAAATAAGTTTTGTTAAATAATGTTTGCGACATAATAAAATGGGGTGTTTAATATCATAGGTATAATTTGAATTAATAAGACGCCCAGCTACACGTATTAAATTGTCTGAATCGATGTAGGGGGGATAACTTATTAGTCTATTCTTTTTATGTATAGTTTGATTATTTGAAAGATATGTGTATTCTTCAGGGATCATTTCCTGCTGAGAAAATTGTTTTTGGTTTTATGTTTTTTTACAGTTATGTATAAATCTTTGTATATATGCTATAATTCTTATTAAATTTGTAAATGATGATTTATTATGAATTAAATGTGATAATAAATTATTATTATTGTGTATAACATAGCGCGTGTGTGTATCAGCAACGGTACATACAGCTAAATCAGGTACTGAATGATTTTATGTATAAGGTAAAGTAGGAAAATGTAACTCAGTCTGGTCAAGAAAATCAGGACCAGACCAAAGAGTGGAAGATCTGATGCAATCAGCCTTCACCCCCCGTGAAACTAGATCTGCGGGGTTGCATTTAGAAGACACATAACTCCACTTATGGTGGGACGTAGCTTCTTGTATCTCACTTACTCTATTTCGAACAAATTGATCGAGTCGGCTTGGCGATGTAGATAACCAACCAAGCACGATCTTTGAGTCACACCAGAAAAAACAGTGATTGAACGCTAGAGTAAGCGATTTGCGTACCGTCATAAAAAGTCGTGTCCCCAATAAGGCGCCACACAATTCCATTCTTGGTATGGTTGTGGGTTTTATAGGAACTAGCTTGTTTTTGGAGGCTAAGAGGCGAACACATACCGTTCCATCAATCGCTACCGTTCTTACATAGGTACAAGCACTATACGCGCGTTGAGAAGCATCTGTGAACGTATGTAACTCTATTGATGATGGGTTACAACAAGATACCCAACGTGGAATGTATACAGAGTTAAGAGCTGAAAGTGACTGCATGAATTCAGTGAATTGTGATTTAATTTCGGTTGGTACTTCATCGTCCCAATCACACTTAAGAATCCATAGCTACTGTAATATAAGTTTGGCCTGCACTATGTAAGGGCCGACCAGACCAAGAGGATCAAAAACTTGACTTATTAATGATAAAATATTGCGTTTTGTAATTTTTGTAGCAGGTTTCAGTTGCATTGAAAAATAGAGTACATCTGAATTGCAGTCCCAGTATAACCCGAGTGTCTTGCTAGGACTGTCATTTAAGTTTAATTTTTTATCTTTTTTATCTAAACTACTATTTGTGACCGACTTTAATATTTTTAAATTATTTGATTGCCATTTCCTCAAATGAAAATGGGCTGACTTAAGAGTATTAATGACGCCTTTACACTTATTTACCATATGTTAGCGTATTCAATGCATATGTTTTCAATGGGTCTGAAGAACTGAATCTAAAAAGTATTTGTTGTAAAGGGCGCTGAGATGGCTCTACTACTATAGCTCTATACATTTTATAGACATCGCCCGTTATGACATACCTGTGCTCTCTGTACCTAAATCGTATAGAGAGTAAATCCTCTTGTACAGTAAGTAGGACCTATCATCTGAATATCATTGAAAGACTTGCCCGAGGTGGTCGAGGCCGAAGCATCGAAAACTACGCGAAGTTTTGTGGTGGAACTAGACTCGCGTACAACACCATGATGAGGCAAAAAATAATTAGTTTGTGATTTATGAATTGAATTTGTCTGTTCTGTCATGTGATTTAAGTCAATATATTCTTGCATAAACTGTAAGTATCTGTTTTTAAAAGTGGAGTCCCGCTCAAACTTACGCTCTAGGGAGAGAAATCGACGCTTGGCCATCGAGTATGAATCACCTAAGCACTCTGGTGAGTCTTTCAATGGTATGGTGACAACGTATTGACCAGATGTATTACGATGTGTCGTTTCTTTAAAAAGCTTTTTCTTCTAAAGTGAGACAGTTGCTATCCGATACGGAATCTAGTTCCCAGAAACGAGTAAGCTGATTAGACTCCATGTGTGAAAGAAAATGACAAAGAGAAGGTTGTGTACGACTACGTGAAGCAAAAACACAGCCAGAATTAAGCCAACCTAATTTTGACAATTGTAATCTAGGTTGCTTCTTACCTAAATTAACAGTATCGGAAACTAAGACGTCCCAGAATACCTGTGCACCTACAAGGATATCAATAGCCGCAGGTACATTAAAAGAAGGGTCTGTTAACTGAATGTCGGCTGGATAATAATATGCTTTTTGTTGACGTAAGAGCCAGGTAGCGATTGTGTGATCTTTGGTAAGACATAACAGTCTAACCTCGCCTGATAACCTCCATAACAAGACTGTAAATTAAGATAACAACTTTCTGAAGTACAAGAAACTTGTCCATTAATACCTGTGATAGTGGAGTTAGTGCTGCGCTTTACCAGGCCGAGCTTCCCACAGAGCTCTTGGGTGACAAAATTGGAAGTGCTGCTGTTGTCCAACAGGATTCTGACAGTATGAAGCTCTCCATTGATGTCTGCCACCTTGGCCAATGCTGTGGAAAGTAAAATATAAGTTGTGTTATTATCGGAACATGGTGAAGCGATATTAGTTGACAAAGCTATGTTGTCCCCTATTTGTTTTTCTATAGAAGGCTCCCTGTGTAAAAGTGTGTTATGCTTAAATTTGCAATATTTGCAGTGTGATAAGTTGCAACGGTTTACTGTATGGCCCGGTCGAAGACAGTTCATACATACATTGCTTTCTGATGCTTTTTTAATGCGTGCGTCAATTTCAAGGTTTCTGAATGCTTGACAGCTAAATAAAAAATGATTCTGTGAGCACATGGAACATTTTATATTTTCTAAGTTACCAATAGGTTTAGGTTTAGTTGATTTAAGATAATTTTTAGTTTTATTATTTTTGTCATAAGTATTTTTTGTAGTTGTAAAATTTGTAAGTGTATTGTTTTTGTTATAATAGAAGGATTCAAGTAAATCTGCTTTGTTTGTTAAAAATTTCATATAATTTTTTAAATTGGGAAAGCTATCTAAATTATTTTTAAATTCTTCCCATTCACGATAGGTGACTGAGTCCAATTTATTAGATATCATGTAAATAATTAATGTGTCCCAATGTTCAGTAGGCTGATTAAGCGTTTGAAGGGCTCTTAAATTTTTATTTGTGACACCTATCATGTTGCGTATTGAGCTACAGGATTCTTTATGTATCTGTTCAAAATTAAATAAACCCTGCACATGATTATTAATGAGCAGCCTCTCATTATTGTACCTCTCGGTCAATAACTGCCCGGCTATATTGTAATTTGTTGATTTAAAATCTATACTTTTTATTACCAAAGATGCGCTGCCAGTTAATGCAGCACGAAGGTAGTGAAATTTGTTTATGTCTTTAATACTATTGTTATTGTGAATAAGGGAAATATACGTATCTCGGAATTCAAGCCAGTGCTGATAGTCCCCGTTGAAGTGAGGCAAGGCTATCTTAGGTAGCCTGATGAAGTCGTGCTTGCAGCTAGAGCCGTGGGTATAGTCGTCTGAAGCAGCAGACAGGAGCGCGGGCGGGAGGGGCAGGCGTGGGGGCGAGCAGTGCCCTTGCACGGGCCACCAGCGCGTGATACTGCGACTCGAACTGTTCCCTCTCGGCATACATGTCGTCCGTGTTCTCAGAAACAGCTCCAGCTCACTCTGTAACACGTCGAATTCCGTATACAGCTTTTCTAATAAAATGACTCGACCATTTAATTCGGCCGTTTGAAAATTATCTAAAGCTAAACTAGGTAACAATTTTAAAAAGTTTCCAAAATGTGTAAGTTTTGCTTTGAAGCTACCACGCCTTTTAGGGGCTGTCTCCACGAGCGAGAGAATCGCGACGAGTCCGCCCTTATATCGTCGGATAATCTCCACGAACGAGCAATAATTCCGCCGCGTATCGTCGCGAGTCGTTACGGATTCGCGGCGATTCCGCGGCGACTCGTAACGGTATCGCCGCGTTTCCTTGACGTCACGTTGCGAAAGAAGGAATTCAGTTACGTGCCAGACGAGAGCGAAATAAGTAGTGTCTCAGTCGATAATATAATTCTTTATTATGGATATAGTGTTGTGGGGTGCTTCTGCAAATACGCTAGTGAATATGCAGTTATTGTTATTGTTAAGAATGGAAAAAAAGCGCCGTTGGTGGTCACATCCCATGTTGCTACGTCGTGAAAGTCATGGACATTTCCATGTGAATTATGAAGAATATCGAAATCATCCAGAATGGTTTGAAGATGAATATTTAATGCCAATTCCTGTTTTCGATGAACTATTAACTTTACTATCAAGACACTTATCAAAGCAAGATACTAATATGAGGAAAAGTATCGGGCCATGTGAAAGATTAGCAGTAACACTACAGTAAGTTTAAAGCATATTCATTTTACTTAAACGCTTACATCAAATTAAAGTTTACATTCCATCAAAGTGTTCTAACATTTGAGCAATATCGTCTTCGCTTGTTGGTGTGGATGTACGAGAATAAGAGTCTAGCAATGTATGTGATGGTGGTGTGTATTTCTTAATTACGGCCATAACCTCAGTTCTGGCATCAATTAAACAGTCTTCTTTTATTTTGTCCATGAGTGGCAGCAACGAACGGAAAAATGCCTCATTTCCACGCTCGTCGCGATACTGTGGTTGAACATTATTTCTTTGTATATCTATACTCTCGCGCATAACATTCGATATCTCTTTATTAGATTCCAGAAACATTTGGACTAATGTTTTCTTTTTATTAGACGTCGATGGTTCCGTAACACTAAGGATGGTATTAACCGAACTGTCGTCATCCTCAAAAACATCTTGACTGTCCTCATTGAACATGTTTGACGATGTTGAAGCGTGTTCTGTGTTTCTTTAAAAAAAGTAATGCATCATAATGAATATTTTTTTCGTCGTTTTGAGGCAGCTTGACCGGATTTTGAACATTGCTGCAACTTTAACTCCTTATGAAACTGATCCCTTAAAGATTTCCATTTTGTCATTAACTCAAGTCATCATCACAGAACTTTTAATTTGAATATTATAATAATATATAATAATAATAATAATTTTATTTGCCAAAAAAAGAAGTACAGTAAATCTCGAACAATATTTTTGTTAGGATTTGTATACGTAATTACATTTAATGTCCGATTTAATATCGAAACTCTCCGCACTAGGCTAGGCCTGTCCTGCAGGAAGTTTCTTTTCCCTGTTATTAATTTTAATAATTGTACGTATAAACTTAAAATAACAATAAATTAAAAAGAAAGTAATAGTACACAAAAGAAGTAAAATACAAATGGTTTGAACTTTGAATCAGCAGTATAAGGATATTCGCTAAGTTATTATTTTCAGTAGGGATCCGGTATCTTCATAGGTCCAAGTAATAAGTTCTTTATTTAAAACAATTCTAGCATCACAGAAGCTCACAGAAGCTATTTATAAGTATACATATATTATTAATTATTATGTATTTTAATAAAAAAAAAACAACACAGTTAAATAAATCGGAACGCTTGGATGGAGTATTCGTTTTACATTCCATTTAAAAAAATACTTTCCATCAGGTGTGATTGCAAACAAACGCGAGCCTATTTTATATTAAAAAAAAATGATAAAGTATTTTTTTTAATAAAAATGTCATTTTCCAGATATCTTGCTTCTGGAACAAGTTATAAAAGCCTTCAGAATAAGTACAGAATTTCGAAATAAACGTTGGCTAAATTAATAAAAGAAACATGTGGAATTATAGTGACAGTTCTAGCACCTACAGAAATGGCAGCCCCGAACAAAGAATCGCGGTCAACGCGAATTTCCCTCATTGCTTGGGGGCGCTAGACGGCAAACACATTAGAATTCAGTGCCCCCGGAATTCCGGCTCTCTATACTTTAATTATAAAAAGTACAATTCAATCGTTTTATTGGCTTTGGTGGATTCGAATTATTTATTCACTGTGATTGACGTAGGTTCTTATGGCCGTGAAAATGATTCTACCATCTTCAATTCTAGGTCGGAAGCTAAATGAAGAAGCCCTTGATTTGCCGGAAGAAAAAGAACTGGTATTTGGCGGACCCAAAATGCCATATGTGATTGTAGCTGATGAGGCCTTCGGTATTCATCAAAATTTAATGCGACCGTATCCAGGTCGACGTCTTCCTACGGATAAAAAGATTTTCAACTACAGACTGTCTCGTGCGAGACGTTACGTGGAATGTGTCTTTGGACAAATCACCTCAAAATTTCGCATATTCCATGATACAATAAATCTTCAACCGGACAGTGCAATTCTTGTAATAAAAGCAGCTTGCGTTTTGCACAACTTCATAAAGCGTCGAGCATTAAATGCCACTGACGGGGAAAATGAAGACATATACAATCAACAAATTATGACACCCGTACTTCAAAGGACAAGTAATTCGGGGTTGCAAATTCGAAACTTATTTAAAGATTATTTTAACACAGTGGGCGCGGTTCCTTGGCAAAATGACTACATCGTTTAATGAAAAAAGTTGTCTTTCATATAATTACTGTAAACAACGGTTTTGTACCGACGAATGTATATTATTGTATTATACCATATACAATAAAAACTAACAATTATAACAACAAAAAATACCTCAATAAATAATATTGTACGCTTACCTTTTTCTTTTTTTTCTTTAGGGGTTAGGTCATCCCATTCTGTGAACGTAGCACTTCCCACATCATACCAATTCTTTGCTTTAATTTCTCTGTTTCGATACTCGGCCAACTGAACATCACAAAGGGCAGGTCTCTCTCTCACTTCAAGTATAAACTTTTCAATGTCAAAAATTGTACTTAAAAAGCTTCTAGAAACGTCTTTGCTTAACGAGAGGCAATGCTGTAGAGTTGTGTCGCTCGCGAGCGAAAGATATAAATGATATATAATCCTGCCCAAAGAGCGAGTATATCAATCGCTCACCAGTTTCTAAACTATATCTTTATATCTGAATCATAAGATTCATTTTGGATGAACTCAAACCGGCACAGACAAGAGAGTAAAAGATACATCACTCCCATGTGAAAGAGAGAGATAGTCGATCCAACTGCGCGTGTGTATCTTAGTGAGCGGGAATCGAAAGAATAGCAGAAAGAAGTCTACGTTATTGTTAGGTAGTAAAGCACAAAATGGTTTGCGTTGCGTATCAAATTTCCTGTTACATTTGTTTCATTTTGTAAACAAACGTAATTTTAATTTTGAACTAAATAGGTAGTGTTATTGTACAAGTGGTTATAGTTTTTAATTTTATTTAGTGTCTCGCGTGATTTGCCCCGTTTGTGCACGTTAATGTATAATTAAATGGCTATAACTGTAAATTTACAAATCCCTGATAACATGAGCAAACGTCTCAACAGATTTTCATAAATTATAGCTAAAACCGCGCCAAAATCAGTTCAATCGTCTGGGAGCTACGATGCAACAGTTAGATATTTTTTTACGTTGGGTATTAAATGTCGTTCTACAATATCACTTATATCTTTCGCTCGCGAGCGACCCGTCGCGACGTTAGATCCCGCTCTCTCTTGGCTCTATGAATTAAACAGTTAAGTTAATCTGTACTATTTCGCTCTGAGCGAGATATAAAAGAGTGATATATATGTTTGACCGAAAAGATATATATCTCTCTTTTTCTTTTCAGTGATATATTTTGCGCATCTCTACAATGCTGAAATGACGCTGCGTTTGACAGCGCGCCCGCCGCGCGCTCGTCGCGAGAGCGCACCGACCGCGGCGGTCGCGTTGCTAGTCGCGGCGGGCTAGCGACGATGTAATGACGTTTTGCGTGCTCGTTGCCACTCGTCGCATCGCGGCGATAATATCGCCGTGTGGAGGCGGTTCCATAGAGAGTGTATAGAAAAACGTGGCAAGGCGATAATATCGCCGCGATTCTCTCGCTCGTGGAGACAGCGCCTTAATTAGTTTCTTTAATTTTGCGTCGGACATAATGGAGAGCAGTTAATAAGGCAGCGGAAATGAAAAGACAAAAAATCAAATGCGAAAGTTATTTTCTATTGTTCTTTAACGTGGTTAGTTAAAGAACAATAGAAAATAACTAAATTACCTATAAACTATAAAAATACGCGGCAAAGCTAACGGTAAATCAGCTGTTGTGCAGTGAATGGCTCAGGTATGCGAACCCGTTTGGTAGGTAACACACACTTCGATCGGTAATGAGCTTGTTTACGCCTTTAGCAGCGATGACAAAAGTATGCGTTAAGCAAACAAAGGAATACCTTTTTTTTTGGTTTGGCAACATCAGCTGCAACACCTGTCAAATAACAGCTGACGATTTTAATTCAATTTTAAATAGTTTTTTTGTGATTATAGGGTTTAATAGTGTTTTAATTTATAAAATAACAACTGATAAGTTTAAGGAATAAACAATAAATTGTTGAAAAGTGTGTTTTCAACTAAATATACGAACAAGTGTGACTGACGAAACAGCACCGGCAAGGCGGTGTCTTTTTTGAAAATATCGCAGGGAGTATAATTTATTTACATAATACCACCTCCCGTTAGCATTCCTGGGCAACAAATACTACATACCAAGTGCCGTTTTCATAATTTGTGCCCAAAGCGTCATGTTAACATTATACTAAACCGACACATAGATTCTTACCCACCTTTATAAAATAAGAACGAAATCTAAGTTTGCTTAATATTTTCTCCTTCTGGTCTTCCGATTTAACCTCCACATCTATTCTTTGTAAACTTTAACTCGCTGTAATTGTATTTTAAGTCCTGTATAACAATCTTTAAACTTTGTAATACTATACAAACTGTCACTTTCCTCCCTTAAAATCTATTTTACTTGTGTTTATATACTTTGTTCTTAGTTAACTATTATTACTGTTTTAGTGTTTCTGTACGGCCTACACTATGCCCTTGACCCGTAAGGCTGCTAGCAAGGACATGGAGATGAAGTTAGACCTGGCCCTCAAAAAATTACAAATTGTTACAGAAGAATGTAAGAATCTGGAAAAGTTACGCCTAGGTGACGAAATGGAATGTACAAAAATATTGGATGACAATGCATCCCTCAAAAAACAGGTGTCTTTGTTTTACACACAGTTTGTAGATGTATCTAATGAACGTGATGTCTTGCAAACTAAACTTGATTCATATGACAAGTGTATCAGTACTCATGAACAGGCCTTGAACCGCATTTCTGTGTTAGAATGTAGTCTAATAAAGGCTAATGAAACTACTGAAAATCTGAAACACCAAATAGATACACACAATAGGGATGCTGCCCAGGGTCTGTTTGAAGTACTTGTTGAGTCAAAACCCAACAACACAAGCACAAATGTTCCATGTTCCATGACAAGTCATAATAAGATCAAGAAATACCTAAAAATCAACAGCACTATTAAGAAACTCAAAAAATCATACAGCTACTGTAAAAGGTATAATTATAACTATATTAGTAATTTAATTACAGTCTGATTTAGACATAACTAGTTATCATCTTTCTCAATGTAACTTAACATATGATTTAGACACAAAGAAATTGAATGGAAAAGTAAATGAACTGGAGAATAATGTAGCCTTACTGTCTAACAAATATAAATGCTCACAGGACCAAATTAAGGCACATATTCTCGCTGCAAATGAAATTTTAAGCTTAGCGAGTAAAGACAGCTTTGATTGGTCTGTAAATAAACATTTATTTAATTCGAACCTCAATGATTCAGTGTCAGGTTCTCGTCTGTCTATAACACATAGCAAGCAGGGCCACCCCCAATTTGTTCTCAATGATCTTGCTATAGAACATACCCAACTGCAGGACACAGAACTGCCAAATAAATCTGTAATAACTAGTTTGTCGGATGAATCAATAATTATTCCCAGTACACATGTTTATGATACACCCTCTATACCTAGCAGTAATAAGTGTAAAAAAGTTTGCATCATGTCAGACAAATTAGGTCAAAATTTTAGTGTATTAATGAGCAAACAATCTAATGTACCAATTTTAAATGTATGTTTACCTGGAGCTAGTTATCACCAATTATGTCAGAAAATGTCCTCAGTATGTCAAGTGAATGAGTACAAGACAGTTATTATGCTTTATGGAGATAGCTTGTCTGTGAGTAGGAAACATATTTTAGATACAATCCATAAGATGAGAGATTTAAATTGCAAACTAAATATAAACTTTGTATTATGTGCTCTGCCATATTGCTCAAGCCTGACTGAGAAGCAAAATAGGTATATTTATGATCTTAACATGATAATGTATAACATTTGCAATAACAACCAGTTTGTGTCCTATTTTGACACTAACTCATTTATTAATATGTGTAATTTAAGTTGACAGATGGTACTATGTACCTACCATATTTTTACAAAAGACAACTTGCTAAATTGTTAGCATTTAACTTTTTGTTTGACACCGATAATCATAGATTATCACAGAGTAGCACTATAACTACTCTAACTTCTGACAATTTTAATTTACTTGACTCTGGTACTTGCAACTTACCTATGAGGAACGACTTGGATGTTAGTAGTAATACTAAAACAATTAGTTTAAACTAGGTGTAAGGACAACGGAGGGCCTAAACGGTTTGAATGTTGTACATCATAGGTGTAAGGACAACGGAGGGCCTAAACGGTTTGAATGTTGTACATCAGAACATTCAGGGCCTGCCCGGCAAGGAGTTAGAATTAAGTTTATTTATTGAAAACTGTGATGTCCATGTTTTATGTTTAACAGAACACTGGCTTAAAGAGTCTCAATTATTATATTTTAGTACTGATAAATACATAATTCAAAGTGCGTTCGTGAGAAGGAAAGCAATCCATGGTGGCTCATTAATTATTGTATCAAGTGACATAAAATCTAAGCCTAGACCAGATATTGTGAATCTATCGGTCGAACGCACTATTGAGTTGTCTTGTGTTGAACTAGAGCACCAAGTAGTATTGTGTGTTTATCGTCCTCCACTTAGCAACTTCTCCATATTTGAATCTGTTATGGAAGATGCCCTTACAAAAATATGTTGTACCAGGAAGGGGCTGATTGTGTGTGGGGATTTCAATGTAAATATTCTTCAGGCCACCCCTACAACGGACAGTCTTTTAAACCTTTTTAAATCATTTAATTTAAAACATATATTTTATGAACCCACTAGGATCACATCACATTCATCCACTTGTCTTGACAACATTTTTTCTAACTGTGAAGCAATGAATCCTAAAATAATAAGTCATCTGACATCGGATCACTGTGGTCAGTTAGCAGTATTTGAAAATTATAAAAAGATAAAAACATCTCATGTAACCTGCCAACCAATCACTAGTTATCGGTTACATAGTTTCAAAGAGAGTATTCTATCTAAGCTGAATCCCGCTCTGCTGGAAAATAACAATCCAGATAGTAATTATACATCCGTTTTTAGTGTCATTAAAACTGAGTTTCAGAGTACATTTAAAACTAAAAAACTTAGGATTTCCAATAGTAAATTTAATGAGTGGGCAACTCCTGGTATATATAAAAGTCGAGCGAAATTGTACGAGTTATACGGTATGAAAAAATACAGATTTGACTCAGATTTTTTACAATATGTCAAAAATTATTCAAATACGTTCAAAAAAATATGCACTATGGCTAAATCTAATTATATTAGTCGAAAAATACAAAAAGCAGATAATAAAATAAAGACCACTTGGAACATAATTAATAAAGAAAGTGGTAAGAATATAAGACGTGATAATTATTTGGAATTAAAAATAGATAATACAGTTATTAGTGATAAAGCTGACGTAGCTCATGAGTTAAATAACTTTTTTGCCGCCATACCTGTAACCACCACTCGCTCCTTAAACTCCTCCGAAATTGGCGCCGAACTGCTGTTACGTAATAGCGTGCCAGAATGCAATGTAATTTTTAATTTTGAACATGTTACGGTATCTGATATATATGATATTGTTAAGACGCTTGAGCAAAAAAATACAGGTGACTTATGGGGTATATCAGTAAGGATTTTAAAAACCATAATTGATGTAATAGCGCCTTACTTAATGGTTATTTATAATCAGTGTATAGATACAGGTACTTTCCCCGACCTAATGAAATGCAGTAAAATCATACCATTGTTTAAATCAGGCTCTAAAGACGATCCCTCTAATTATCGCCCCATCTCCATTTTACCAGCATTCAGTAAAATATTTGAAAAACTCATACTCAAGCAGTTACTCAAGCATTTTAATGTAAACAACCTCTTGCACCAGAACCAGTTTGGGTTTACTAAAGGGCGATCTACAACAGATGCAGGGATTGCACTAATAAAACATATATTTGATGCATGGGAGAAGTCACAGAATGCTTTTGGAGTTTTTTGTGACCTTTAAAAAGCGTTTGATTGCGTTCACCACGACACGCTATTACTGAAATTACGACACTATGGCGTAAGGGAAGTTGCGCTTGACGTTTTATCCTCTTACCTTAATCAGAGAGTTCAGTGTGTCGACGTAGGTGGAGTTAAGTCAAATGATCTACCTGTCACTTTAGGCGTGCCACAAGGGTCCATTCTTGGTCCCTTTTTGTTTTTAGTGTATATTAATGATTTACCACATTATTTAAAAAACTTCTTTTTTTTTTTATAAACGGGATTAGTCCCTCCCTCTTACCCACCACTGCAACTCCTGTAAGCCAGGATCAACAGTGGCACACAATGAAATGACACTGAGCGGTGAAGCTCAGGCATGTCCCGGGGAATCGCTTTAACTGTCTTGGATCCCGCAACGAATTTAATCAGAAACAGAAAAAAGGAGGAGTTAGAAAATGAATAGTTCCACTTCCCTCCAGAGCAAAGCGGGAGACAGAATGATGTAAAGAGGCTATAGCCTCATAAAATGAGAGATTTGCAACTAGAGAAGCCAGCTGCAAAAGCACCGAGGATCAATTTAAGGGTCCTAAGTGAGCTGTTATATTTGATTCCAATAGTAGGTATGGCAAAAACGCTTAAACGCACGGAAGTTGTTCCTTGTTGCTACAAGATCCGTATAATAAACTACTCCAGATATTGGTTGCAAGCTGTTTAACATAATATCACGCTGATTTTGCCAGAGATCACACTCCCACAGGATGTGGTGAGCAGTTTGTTCATATTCGTTACTGGATGTTGAGCACAGACAGATTGGTGAAGATACTAATTTGAAACTATACAATTTACTTTTAAAATTGCCGTGTCCGGTAAGAAATTGTGCAACACAATGGTCTATGATTAGCCAAGTCTTATTTAACCGTTCGCGTACGTCCGGAAAGAACTGGTGCAGATGGCGACCCTTGGTTGACGTATTCCATCTACATTGCCATTCATTTAGTAGTTCGTTATTTAAGTCAGCTATTGGCATAAATAGCCTGGTTATTTTCGCACGGTCGCGTAATGATAAGAAATCATTTTCTAAATTATCGCGCGTAGAATAATACATTGCTGCTCGTCGTTGTACTTCAAAATCAACCGGTAGTACACCCGCTAGGACAGGTAGGGCCTCTGTGCTCACTGTTCTATAGGCTTTACACAGAAATATCAACGCCAACCTCTGGCTTTGTAGTAATTTACGGCGAGCAGCTCCGATGGTAGGCCTATCAGCCCACCCTGTGTGGGCTGATAGGCCTACCATATACACGAGCCGTAGCATATACACCCAAGATAGGTTGCCCCGTAAATGATTTTAAGAGTATTAAAAGAGAGGCCCCAGGTTGCCGTCGATATCCTTGTAAGTGCAAAAAAGTTTCGCTTAGCTTTTTCCCCAACTGATTTAATATGTTCTATAAACGAGAAATTCTTTTCTAAAACTAAACCCAAATAACAGGTTGATATTTTGCGTTTTACAGTAACATTATTAAGTTTTACGCCCGGGGGGGATTTTAGTTCACCTTTAAGAAGGAGTTGGTAGGTTTTATGAGGAGCAAATGTAAGGCGATTTCTTTTACCCCATTCACTTATCATACTTAAGCAAGTTTGAGCCAGATTTTCCAACTCTCTCCTGGAGTTACCCTGTATAAGTAAGAGGCCATCGTCAGCATATGCCGTTAGAGGGCAGCGTGATGGCAAGGGTAATGTCAAGAAGTCATCAAAACCCAAGTTCCAGAGATACGGCGCGAGCACTGAGCCCTGGGGGCAACCCATGGTTAACGATTTAGTGACTGAAGTGACCAAGCTTAAGAGTTGCAGAGCCATGTACGAAATAAGATGTGATTATCGAATATATATTACTGTAACAACCGCGTAACTTAAGTTTTTGTAACAAAATTGGCCACCAAGTATTATCAAACGCCCCTGAAATATCTAGGAATACGGCCAAAACGTATTTACATTCGGACGAGTTTACAGCTTTCCTCACTGAGATAGCTGCGTCCACTGTCGATTTACCCGCAGTAAAACCAAATTGATTTCCGTGAAATTTTGGTCCTCCCGGCAGCAATCGCGGTACAATAAGTCGTTCTAGAAGCTTGCCTAAGGAAGGCAGTAACGTTATTGGTCGGTATGACATAGGGTCTTCAGGCAGTTTATCGCCATTTTTTGGTATAATACGAATAAAACCGCTGCGCCAAGAACGCGGAAAAGTCCCTTCAGATATGCAACGATTAAAAACTTTTAGTATTGAATCACCGGATTGTTTTGTGGCTTCTATTATCATTTTGTTGGATATTTTATCTTCACCTGACGCTTTGTTAACAGGTAGCGATTTCACAGTATTCATAAACTCATTAATTGTAGGAAGACTAGACATATAGGTAGCGGGTGGATTGTTAGTCATTATCGTTCAAGGAACTATCATCATTCCGTGGTCTCCTCTATGCCACTGGTGTAGGTATTATTGATTTTTATGTTTTGAATATAAGCTAAATCTATAGATAGCTAAATATATAGATAGCTTTAAACTCATGGTATAGGGGCGACCACGGGCCTTCTTTATCTAATTTATCGACTATTTTTATAATAAGATTGCCTTTGGATTTCTCTATTGACGAGCGGTAACGTGAACGAGCTATTTTGAGATTTATATATGCATTATTTAAAACATCGCCTACAATTTTACGTTTTTTTAGTTTATTATGCGTTGCGCGGCAAAAAGAGCTCTGAAAAAATCCCAATCGGCCCCTTTGAGCCGATATCTATAGTTACCGTAAATAGCCGTAGGTCTTTGTGCCAACCGAGGAACAAACTCGTACACGATTAAGCGGTGATCACTGGATGAAGCGTCAGGCAAAACACGCCATCCATCTATTCGGACGTCTGAGCTTGAAAAAGTGACGTCAATAAAAGATTCGCCAGTAGGGCTACAATAAGTAGGCGGTGCATCAGGAGTGTTATGTATTGATAGATTCATCTCAGCGACGAAATCTTCGACGGCGTTCCGCCGTTCTGTATCGCTTGAACGGTATTTGCCATACCATAACGTAGAGGATGCGTTAACATCTGCGCCAATAATAATTTTGTGTCCTTTGAGGGACATCAAAACATGGCGCAAGTGATGTAAATGGGGACCGACAGGATCTGAATACTGAAAATAACAGCTCACTACGTAAACTTTCCAGGATGGGGATGATATTTCAGCGACAGCACAGTGTGACGTCATGAGGTTTTGCATAGCGCTTACCGTAAAATTAGTACGCGTTACGTAAATAGCAGCCCGTGATTTGTTGTCTAGCTGCACCAATTTATTTTTTAAACGCGCATATTGATATTGTTCTTGTACAAGCACTATATCTAAGTTGTATTCATTGACTAAAGTTTCCAACTCTGATGTCGCAACCCTATCGTTGTGAAGATTTAGCTGCCCTATTTTTAAGTAAGCCATATTAATATTTGGTATTTAGCACTAACTGCTCAAGTTTATGCTTAAATGTGGGGCAGTTGTCCGAGCCGCATTTGTGGTCGTGAGGTTTTTTATATGTTTTACACGATGCACAAACTGGTTTAAATTCTGGGTCATTGTGGTGCTTACATGATTTTGTGGGATGTGCTTCTGCGCATAAGGCACAGGTAGGTAATTTATTACTACAGTACTTGAAAACATGCCCATATTGCTGGCAGTTTAAACACCGAACTACCTCTAAATCATCAATAAAGCGGCATGTAGCCCAGTCGATGAAAAGTTTTTCTTTAGTGCTGACTAAATGTTTTCTAATCTCCGGTTCGAGCTCAATTCCCACCCACTTGCGCCCATTAGCTACGTTACGCTTGCGCACAATTTTAGTTTTAGACGTAAAATCGTCTTCGCTGACTTTAAGATCTTTGATATTTTGCCTGTATAACGCCGTTAAAAAGACCTGGTCGTCCATTGACGACGGTATATCTTTTATAAGTATGCGCGGTCGTCGCCCGGATGGAGTTTGAAGTTTTAAACCCGCCGAACGAATGGCCTCGACTGAGCGAATTTTATTGAGTTGGGTTTCATTTGCCACTCGGAGTACAACGCCAGAATTGGAAGTTTTTTTAACGCCTACTATTTGAAAACCGTCGTCCGCGGGTTTTATAGCCTTCATAAGCGCTTCCTTGGTCGCCGACGAAGTCGCGTACTCCGCTGATCGCTCAGCGGTGGGATACGCAATAATTGAAGGAACCGGTTTTCGCGTCTGTACTATGGGGGCGGCGGTTTTTTTCGGTAAACGCAGTTTTAATTGTTCCGCGTACGTAGGAATCTCAGAATTGGTTTTATTTACGCAAAGATCTAACTGACGTTCTGCGTTCGCCAATTTAGTTTCATTGCATGAAGATTTAAGCGCAAGTAATGAAATAATACTGGTAAGGCGCTGCGTACAATCCATCACCGATAGCTTATTCGCGATATTCATACCCGAGTTGGAATCACTGACTAATTCGTTAACCTTTGACAGATAAACGGAAGCTTGTGTCACAAGATCGCAATAATTATATTCCGCACTGTTGGTATCGCTAATATTTAATGAAGACGAATAATCGGATTGAGATCCCCGAAAACGTTTTATGTCCGATTCCTGTTGACCATCGGGAGTACAAAACGTCGGTGACGCATCGTCTAACACTCGTTTGTTGAAGCCTGAAGGGGGCGTTCTGGGAGTCTGTTTACTTCTCCCAAATGCATTTCGCCCTCTATCGGGGGGGACATCATTCATTTTTGACATGTTATTCACACGAAATAAGCAAGCGCTTTAATGTAAACAGCACGATAACTAATTTAGCACGATAACAAGTAACTGTGACTATGACGCGGTACCCTCACAAGAAAAAAGTTAAACTTACTCACCGAACGATAATTTGAACTAAAATCCAGATATTACTTATTAAAACTCTTAAAAAACTTACAGATTGTAGTATTTAGCACTAACACTAAAGCTAGAAACAAAACACAGGTCACAAAACAATCACGAAATAGCAGAAAAATAATATTATTTCACAGCGAACCTCCGACGCACTGAGCCGTAGCGTAGCGGGAAGGGAAGTGAAAAACTTCTGTGATGTAGTACTTTTTGCGGATGACACTTCTCTTATCTTTAAAGTAGATCGAAACAGAGATAACCTTGATGAAATAAATAGTGCTCTCACACTGATTACCGAATGGTTTACGGTTAATAACTTAGTTCTAAATGCCAAAAAAACGAAGTGCGTTAAATTCACCACACCTAATGTGAGTAATGTTGGTCCAGATCTGGTAATGAACAATGAAGTGTTGGAATCTGTTCAATCTACTACATTTCTGGGCTTAACTTTAGACAGAAAACTTCAATGGGGTACTCACATTTCCGGCTTGGCTGGAAAATTAAGCTCTGCTGCTTATGCTGTTAGAAAAGTTAGACAACTTACTAACATAAATACTGCGCGCCTGGTTTATTTTAGCTACTTCCACAGTATTATGTCTTACGGTATAATACTGTGGGGTAAGGCGGCGGACATCCACAGTATCTTTATTCTACAAAAACGTGCAGTACGAGCTATTTATCAGCTAGGTGCGAGATTCTCCTTAAAAGAGTTTTTCAAGGAGATAAATATATTAACGGTATCTTCGCAATATATTTATGCTAATATAATTTATGTGCGGCAAAATTTGAATTTGTTTCAAAAGAGAAGACACACACGATAAACACTAGAAATAAACACAAATTGTGTGCAGAATCCCATCGTTTACAAAAGGTTCATTGTTCTTTTGTCGGACTGAGTATCCGAATTTATAACAAAATACCCACAAATCTTCAGGAACTGTCCTATGCTGAATTTAAATCAGAGATCAAGAATATTTTAATGAAAAAGGCCTATTACACTCTAAATGATTATTTAAGCGACAAAAACGCTTGGTCGCTTGGTTAAACAAGAGCAACATCTTAGTGTTATGTTAAGGATATACATGTATATGTTTCTCAATCGACTATAGAAATAATGCTGTAATAATTTAACTTTATAGATTTTTAGACCTATTATTAAAACAAATGTGTATTATCTTGAACATGTCAAACGCTGTTCGGCCGAAGGCTGTTAACGACTTCAATATGAACTCCCCTTTGTAAGCTCGTCATGCTCCCATTGTTTGTTAATGCTTGCGGTGGCGTTGTGGGTCGGGTCGTTTCCTTCCCTCTAATATGGCGAGGGAGGCGATGGCTGGCCCACACGTCATACTCGTGAACGGGTGCTGCTTGCGATAACTGGTCGAACTGCTGTTGGGGTACTCATTTTTTTTCTTTTTCGCCTCTGGTAGACTTTGTTTGACTTGTTAATTTTTTAAATGTACGCGGATGCACCCACCGTTTTTTCGTCTAGCAAGAGGATATTCTAAGTGCTTGAGTGAAATTGAATGCTATTGCTTATTTATTTTATTATGATTCACTGAATGACAACGGTTCTGTGCGTGCATTAGCCTACATAACAACGAATCACAATGTAAGTAAAATACATGACATTAAAAAAATCGTAAACTGAAAGCAAAAGAAGACGAAAAAAGCAAGCCCGGAGTTTCTTTGTGGCTTTCTTCTCCGGGTCGTCCACCTAGGCAGCTAGAGAAAGCCGCAGGCTAGCTAGGGTAGGTTCCTCAGCGGCGAGGATCGCTTTGGCCCATTAATGCGTGATCGGTGATCCCGTGCATGTGATCACACCCTCACTTAGAATTTCGTCTTTTGCTTTAGTCTTCAATTCTTTAATTTTAATATAGTAGAACTAAATTTCAAAATAATAGATTAGTACATTGTTATTTATTTAAGGATTTCAGAAAATATATGCGAAAAAACAAACCGCACGGACTGACAGATTAAAATATTTTTTTTGTAACTTTTTACTATCCACTTTGTTTATGTGTACTGCATTGTGACCTTGACAAGTACAAGTGTATGTTAATACCCAAGTGCTGAATAAATATTTCATTTCATTTCATTTCATCATCTCCAACTACAATTTCTTCACTCCCAAACTCATCAAAGAAGATAAGAGATACTTCATTATGTTGATTATCACAGAGTTTTGTTTGAGATTTTTCGTTTTCTTCATTAAATAAAAATAAATAAAATAAAAAAGGTTTTTATTCACGTAGACTTTAAAAAAGCGCTTGTAAATAGTCAGAACATGTTTGTAGTAATATAGTTGTATACATTAGATATTATTTCTAGTAACATAGATATTTAGGTACATCTTGTATGAAAACATTTATAAAATTTATTTTATTACAGAAATGATATTTAGCTAGCGTATCAAGTTATTGTCAAGAGATTATGTTTAATTATCTAGTTTAAGTCTAATATTTTTACTACATATTGTCAATGGTTCTGTCTATATTAAAGGTATTATTATGACGGACCTTGTGTTAATAACGACGGTCGCGCTTTAATGCTACCACCGGATCCAATGCGCCCCAACTGAGAAGACCCAGCGAAACAAACTCAGTGGGTTCATCTACTACCGGTTTCAACACGACCCAGTTGAGACGGTCCGGCGAAACATACTCAAGCGGGCATGAACACGGGATTTGGTCCAATTAGAGTAATTATTTAGTAGGCAAACACAATATATGCTCGATCGGTTGTCTGAATGCTTATTATTTTAGATTATATTTAGGTATACAAAAGAAAAACTTCGAAACAATAACATTATTCATTTTGAGACAGAGTCAATAATTTTAAATTAAGTATATGATAGCAATCATTTACAGATAGTTCACGTAACACAGCAGATCAGTCATGTCTATATGGCTACAAGATCTCCAGCGAGCAATGTGCAGGTAGGAAGTGAGAGCCAGACGTCTTTGTCATCGATGTACTCTTTAGTGGTGTAATAACCCCTAGCCATAAGTATACGTTTAATATGTGTTTTAAAACTTGTGTCAGGCAGATCAGTAATTTGAGTAGGAAGCTTGTTATAAAACCTAATACAATTGACTAAAAATGATTTATTAGTTTTGCTTACTCTAAAGCCTGGCATGGCTAGTTTGTTTTTATTCCTAGTATTTATATTATGCAGTTCACTTTTCTTTTTATAATTATGAATATTTTTTCTAACAAACATTATATTCTGATATATATATTCCGATGGCTCAGTAAGTATATTTATTTCTTTAAACATATTTCGCAAAGAATCGCGACTGCCTAAACCATAAATGGCTCTGACTGCTCTTTTCTGCAATAAAATAAAAAAAAAAAAAAAAAAAGGTTTTTATTCACGTAGACTTCAAAAAAGCGCTTGTAAATAGTCAGAACATGTTTGTAGTATAATAGTTGTATACATTATTATTTCTAGTAACATAAATATTAGGTACACATGTATTGATAGTATTAAAACATTAATTAAATTTATTTTATAACAGCAATGATATTTAGCTAGCTCGAATCAAGTTATTGTCAAGAGATTATGTTTAAGTTTAATTATCTAGTTTAAGTCTAATTATCTAGTTTAAGTCTAATATTTGTGATACATATTGGCAATGGTTCTGTCTATATTAAGGTGATATTATTATGACGGACCTTGTGTTAATAACGACGGTCGCGCTTTAATGCTACCACCGGATCCAATGCGCCCCAACTGAGAAGACCCAGCGAAACAAACTCAGCGGGTGTCTCTACTACCGGTTTCAACACGGCCCAGTTGAGACGCTCCGGCGAAACATACTCAATGGGGCATATACACGAGATTTGGTCCACTTACTGTAATTATTTAGCAGGCAAACACAATATATGCTCGATCGGTTGTCTGATTATTTATTTATTTTAGGTTTAATATATTAGAAAGACAAAATAAAAACGTCAAAATAAAAGTAACATTCATCATTTTGAGACACAACCAACAGTTCTGAAATTCGTAGAATATTTAAATAATAGATAGTTTTATTACAGATAGTTCATGTAACATAAAAGATTACTCATGTCTATATGGCTATAAGATCTCCAGCGGACTATGTGCAGGTAGATGCCGACCGCCAAATGTCTTTATCGTCAATGTAATCCTTAGTAGTGTAGTAACCCTTAGCCATAAGTTCATGTTTAATGTGTGACTTAAACTTATTATCAGGTAGTTTAGTTATATGAATAGGGAGCTTGTTATAAAACCTAGTACAATTTCCCATGAATGACTTTTTTGTTTTGCTAACTCTAAAGGCTGGTATAGCTAGTTTGTCCTTATTTCTTGTATTGACATTGTGCAAGTCACTCCGTTTTTTATATTTATCTACATTTTACCGCACAAACATTATATTCTGATATATGTATTCAATGGAACAGTAAGTATATTTACCTCTTTAAAAACGCTTCGTAGAGACTCGCGACTGCCTAGATTATAAATAGCTCGGACTGCTCTTTTTTGTAATACGAAAATAGCACTTATGTCAGCTGCTGAGCCCCACAGCAGAATACCATAGGACATAATGCTATGGAAATAAGCAAAATATACTAGTCTAGCAGTTGGTTCGTCTGACAATTGTCTGATTTTCCAAACTGCATATGAAGCTGAACTTAATTTGGCAGATAATTTTTCAATATGAGGACCCCATTGTAATTTTGAGTCCAGTGTTATTCCCAAAAATACGGTCGAAGGAACTAAATCTAAAACTTCCTCGTTAAGTGCAACCGTTGGTTTAATATGAGTCACATTCGGCAATGAGAATTTGATGCATTTGGTCTTTCCTGCATTCAAAAGAAGATTATTTGCCGAAAACCAATTTGATATGAGGCTGAGAGTTTTATTAGGTTCTATAAGATCCTTATCTTTCCTACTCACTTTAAATATGAGTGACGTATCATCAGCAAATAGAATTATGTCTGATACTTTCTCTACTAGATATGGGAGATCATTTATATAAACTAGAAATAAAAATGGACCCAAAATCGATCCTTGGGGCACCCCCATTTTGACAGAATGTCGTGTTGAATTTACCCCGTCTATTGAAACCAGTTGTTCTCGACCTGATAAATAGGACATTACAAGATCAAGAGATGTGCCAGAAATTCCATAGTATTTTAGTTTCACAATGAGCGTATGGTGGTCTACGCAATCGAAAGCCTTAGAGAGATCGCAGAAAACTCCCAGCGCATCCTGCGACCCCTCCCAAGCCTCCAATATAGACTTCATTAGTGTACACCCCGCATCCTGAGTAGAACGGCCCTTTGTAAACCCAAACTGCTTGTCATGCAATATCCCATTCATGTTAAAGTGCGACAACATCTGGCTGAGCATGAGCTTTTCAAATATTTTACTTAACGCTGGCAGTATAGAGATGGGTCGATAATTTGTGGCATTATTTGAACAACCTGATTTGAAAACAGGTACTACCTTACTGATTTTCATAAGGTCTGGAAAGACGCCATCACTTACACAGCTATTGAAGATGTTTGCAAGGATGGAAGCAATGTTTTGTATAACTGATTCAATTGCCATTACAGACAGTCCCCATAAATCCTCTGTGCCCTTTTTTTTAATGCTCTTAAAAGCTTTTAAAATATCAGCATTTGTAACAAATCGAAAACTGAATTTGGGCACAATTGGTTTAATAGATTGTTTTAAAAAGATTTCTGCCACATCCGGTGACGACGGGAGGCACTTAGTAGTAACTAGAGGCATATTTGTAAAAAACTCGGCAAAAATGTTGGCAACGGTAAGTTTGTCTGAAACAAGTTCGTCATTAATATTTAGTTCCACAGTTTGGTCTCTCAATCTTCTTTTACCCGTTTCAGTATTTATTATTTGCCAAGCTGATTTTATCTTATTATCGGATTTTTATTTTTCCGCTTATATACAAACATTTAGCTTGGATGCAAACTTTTTTGAAAATTTTTGAATAGTTACAAAAATAATTTTTAAAATTGACATCAGATGTATAGGATCTTCTGTCATACAACTCATATAGGACATCTCTACTCCGTCTAATGCCTTGAGTTGCCCAATTAGTAAATTTTATCTTTTTATTGTCAACTTTAATGTTTTTTATTTTACAAACTTTATTAAATTCGTTACAAATGCAATTAAATAATATACTGTACATGTCGTTAGGGTTATTTGAGTTACATGAAAGATGGCACAAACTAGTCTCTAGGTTGGAATTAAACTTCCCTAAGTTAGATTTTGTGAGTGGCCTACAAGTGATTATTTGCTTTTCTACAGTTATCACATTACTTAGTCTGATCATCTGGCATTTATGGTCAGAACGAACACCGCTTACTAAACACTTCTCAGCGACTTCAAAATTTGTAATAATGTTATCGATGCAGGTAGCTGATGTTGGTGTGACTCTTGTGGGCTCAGAGAATACACATTGAAGATTAAAAGACCGAAATAGAGACAAAAACATATTCAATTCAGGTGAAACTGTTAAAATATTTATATTGAAATCACCGCATACAACAATTTTTTTACTACTTTTGAATTTCTTAAGAATATCCTCAATTGTGGATGCAAAGAGCTTTAAGTCAGATGATGGTGGTCGATAAACACATAATATGTAATAGAATTGTGTTTCAACACAAGCTACCTCACACACACGCTCAATAGACATTTGAGAGATATCTTTCCGTTCTTTAAATTGAATTTGGTTCCGTAGAAGTATCAGTACACCCCCACCATCTGCAGAAGTCCGATTATAAAAACTGGCAACCCTATAGCCACTAACATTAAAAGCCATTTTGTGTGCCCTCAACCAAGTTTCGGTAAAACACAGAATATCTATATGAAATTTGAAATTTTTGACTAAAAAGTTCTACATCTAGTATTTTGCCAGAGAAGCGGTTAATATTTTGATGAGATAAAATTAAAAATTGATCACACTTCTCTGTTGTCTTACTTAATTGTTTAAATTACTAACTAAACTAATCTTAGTAACATTACTAAGCGATGATAAAAATAGTGACTTCGTCATACTACTTATGACTGAGTTAATAATTGAAGATACTAATGTAGAAAATAAATGTAAAAACTTTCTTGTGACATGTAATGTTCTCATGGTCAACCTATTACTATCTATAAATTTATTTGTGTCAAAAAACATAAATTTGTCATTGTAATGACTGACTAGAAACTGTAGATGCATATTAAGTTTATGAATATAATTATTTATTCTGTCAGGCATGTTGGCCAAATATGGGAAGGCACACAATATTATTTTTTTACAATTTAACTCCAACATCTTATTAAAACTATCTGTAATATCTTTTTTTTTCAAGTTCTTACAATTTCCTACCAACAAAGTAATACATGAATTTTCACTGTGTTTATTCTTAGTTAATTTGTCTACAATATCTGAGAAATGTACTCCTGGCAAGCAATAGTTAATAAAGGGACTACTTATCTTATTAATAAGCAAGGTACCAAGGCCCTTGCCTATATTGTCAGAATACAATATAGAGCTATGTTTATTGTCACCTTGTGTACATACTGGTGACCCTGACTTTAGTTGTGTGCATGACTCCAATATTGTACTGCTGCTGTTTATTAATTCTATTGCATTTTCAGCTACCAACTTATTATTACACTTTTTGGTTGGCATTTGCATTTCATTTTTAAATGTCTTATAATTTATATATGTTAATGCTAGGGACTCTTCAAGTGTTTTAATCTCAGATAGCAAATACTGAGTGTCCTTTTCGTATATAATTTTACTGTCCTCTAACTTAATTTGAAAGTTTTCTATTTTATCTAATAAAGTTTTACGCTCTTTTGTTAATTGGAGAATGTATTTTTGCAGCTTTTCACTACTTAAGAATCTAATGTTAGGCTGGCAGTCTACAGAGTCATCCCCAGTCAAGTCAATTGTCAAAGTTGTTTTAATTGGGAGATGCTCCGGACCACAACTGGCTAACTCATCATGTAAGCTCTGATTTATTGGAGTCATTGCACATTTCTTATTTTTACTACAATTTAAGAATTTATTTTTATAGTTAATTAATTCCATTTCAAGCTCCCTAATTTTACATAGTGCTTGTTCATACAACATTCTACATTCATCAAAAGACTCTGTCTCCGCATGTACTCCGCAATACAAAAATAGTACCTATGTCAGCCGCCGAACCCCACAGCAGAATGCCATACGACATAATGCTATGAAAGTACGCGAAATGCACTAATCTAGCAGTTTGTTCATCTGACAATTGCCTTATTTTCCAGACAGCATAGGAAGCCGAACTTAATTTACCTGCTAACTTTTCAATCTGAGGACCCCATTGCAATTTTAAATCAAGTGTCAAACCTAAAAATACGGTCGATGGGACTAAATCTAATATTTTCGCATTAAGTGCAACTGTTGGTACAATTTGAGTCACATTCGGCAATGAGAACCTGATGCATTTAGTTTTCCCTGCATTTAACAAGAGATTATTTGCCGAAAACCATTCTGATATAAAGCTGAGTGTTTTATTATGCTCAATAAGATCTTTATCCTTTCTATTTACTTTAAATATGAGCGACGTATCATCAGCGAACAAAACTACGTCTGATACTTTCTCTACCAGATAAGGGAGATCATTTATATAAACTAGAAATAAAAATGGGCCCAATATAGATCCTTGGGGCACCCCCATTTTCACAGGATGACGTGCCGAAGTGACACCGCCTATCGAAACCATCTGTTGTCGCCCCGATAAATAGGACATCACAAGATCAAGAGATGTGCCAGATATTCCATAGTACTTCAGTTTAACAACGAGCGTACGATGATCAACGCAATCGAAAGCCTTAGAGAGATCACAGAAAACTCCCAGCGCATCCTGGGTAGAGCGGCCCCTTGTAAACCCGAACTGCTTGTTATGCAATATCTCATTCATTTCTGGGTTTATCCTTCTTCGCGTTTTCCTTATCATCAAAATCTTTCCGTATCTCGGCCATTAGTGGTAAAATGTTCATTTCACGGTCTTGATGACTCATCCCACCTTTTATTGTATCATGTGATACGCAACTTTTTGTTTCGTCTTTTTTATCTATTTTTTCATCAGTAATCTTCCTTTGATTTTCTATTTTGTCACTATTGTCTGTTTTCGGAATTATAAATGGTGAAAGATCATTCTTATTATTAATATCTGAGCTGTGGTCATCGAAATAACCATCTAGTAGGTCCGAGTCACTATGTACACGCCTTGTATCCGATACACTTGTGGTTGAAATGCTAAGATTTCTTGTACTTATTTTCTTTCTGGGTTTTGCAACGACAGGAACCTGAATTTTACTTTTTTTGCCTTTACCTTTTCCTTTAAAACTTGACATTGGTTTTTTAGATTCGTTTCCACTTTTTTCTTTACGAAGTGTTGTTCGTTTACATTGCCCCGAAGGTCCTGCAATGGGCTGGTGTGATTTTCTGGTGTTATAATCGATATTACTTCTATCTCTTTCGTTTGAAATTGTTCTATTTTTTTCTGAACATCTATTTATAGTTTTTATTTTACCTTGACGAGATTTGATAATTGACGGTTTTTCCAATCGTAATAAGTCATCTGCAGTAATGCTTTTTCCGGGTGGGACATTACACTTTCTTTTTCGTTTAGGCTGTTCAAGAGCCGGGGTTGGATTTCTTAAATTTGTTAAAATTTCTATTACAGCTGAAGATGTCGTGTCTTCAATTAGTTCCTCCAAAAACGAATTTGTGTGTGGCAATCGAGATTTTGGTCGATCAGAATTAACGGGATATAAGCCGCATTTGTTAAACCCGGCAATTAAATTGCTGGATTCTGAACCCTTTTCTCTCAATTTATTCTGAAATCTATACAATTACATAGGAAATGAACTTTTTACTAAAGTTTTATGTTTAAGTCCTCCAGTCCTCTTCCAGTGTGTCAATACATCGCGCCAATATTTTTTAAAGGTGCTTAAAATGCAACATCTAATGGCTGGAGTAAATAAGTGGTTTTAGGAGGTAAGCAAACGAACATAATATTAAGCTCCTGACAAGTTTGTGATACGGATTCGGAAAAATGTGAAGATAAATTGTTTTTTTTTTTTTTTATATCAGAGGTCGACAAACGAGCAAGTGGGTCACCTGATGGTAAGTGATCACCACCGCCCATGGAACTCGCAACACCAGAGGAGTCGCGGGTGCGTTGCCGGCCTTTAAGAGTCAGCAAACAAGTGTTGCTGACCCTTCCCTCCACCCCGATGAGCTCTGGCGACCTTAAAACCTTTTGTCCCCAATTATCACTTTTCGGCCAGTTTTTGTTCTTGCAAATGGTACTATGACAGTATTAAACCAGTCCTCGAAGCACGTCGAGTCGAACCAACCACTTTTCGATCGGTTGTACCTCGTCCCCTCAGGCCTTCCTTCTAGCCACTGATCCCATAAATGATCTGCCTTATATACAACGTATATGGGCAATAACTGTCCATCGGCAGTGCCGGTAAACATTAAAGAAATATATGTTTTTGTTTTGTTGATTACCCTTTCAGGATATTTGCAACCTCTCTTAAATAAATATTTCTTATGGCCCGGGTCATCAGTGAGATTAGTCTCATCGTAATTAATGATACAATCAGGAGAGATTCGGAAGCAGCCAGAATTGTTTAACAAAAGAGGAAATACATCAACAAAATACACATTTCGACATAAAGACAGATTAAAATTACCATCATCAAGAATAAAAATGCACTCTTCTAGTCCACTTGCTATGTCGGTAAAACTCTACAACAAACTACCAGACTGCATAAAAGACGAAGAAAATATCCATATTTTCACAAGAAAATTAAAAAGCTTCCTCATACAAAAAAGCTACTATTCAATAGTATTTGAATGATGAATCATTATAATAAATTAAAAAAACGTTTGACATCTTTAAATCGTAATAAATATTAATTCAATCATAATATAATAGCATATAATAAATAATAATACGCGCAAATGCAATTAGTAAATAATATGAATAACACAATTATTTTTTTCTCTTTTCTTACTCTATCGTGATTTACATAACATAAACTCAAGACCTGACATCACACATCATGACAATTATTTATACCTGTACCTACTATACTACCTCCCTTGTATGTTCAAAATGACAAATTATATTGTAAAAATATTGCTGTGCCCTAGCAGGGTTCATGTTTGGTACTGTACCTATTCTATTGTTAAGACCTATGTAAACCCTTGAATGCAATAAATAAATTGAAATTGAAAATTGAAGACACCTTTAATAGTATTTTCATAATGTGAAAAAAATTCGTCTATTACAGCAGGTGAAATTTTGGCGCGGTCACTTGTGATATTTGATGCATTACGATTGGAAATTTCAGCTTTATGCCTAATAATGAAATTTCGCGCCCAATCTGCACCGGGCATATTGTCTTTTAAACTGTAGATGGTTTTTCCTAGTTTGTTCAAGTATTTTTGGGCACATACGCGTAAGTCTGTAGAATCTAGTTGAAATTACTCAGTATTTGTATGTATTTTATGAACGCCATCTCTTCATCTTTTGAAAAAAGAGTAAGATTTCCGGCTTTTTCTTGTGTGCAATTTATATTTCGACATTTTCTGCTTAATGTACTCTTTGGAATGTTGTATTTATTAGCCGCCTCTATTAATTTCAGTAAGCCATTTTGAATTTCTCCAATTGCGTTTTGCAAATCTTCTTTGCAATAACTCAGATAAGGTGAATAATTCTTACCGTTGCGTGAATTAGTAAACTTTCGTTGGATGGGCCGCACCATGTTGATATCTGTAGCAATTAAATAAACATTATAAATAAAATATTTTTTCCTATGTAATTCCGATGCATTTTTTCATTAAATAAATACGTAGAGGCATGTTCGTAATTTCGTTTAATGTTATCGTAAATAAATACAAGTATATAGAACGAAAAAAAAGGAATCTAAAGAATAGGTGTGACAATCAACCCTGCAGGAAACGTTCTTTAATTTTATACAGTGCAGTATAGGGAAATTATTTTGTGAGTATGCCGAGAAATATCTTGCCCTTAACATGCTCAAAATGCGTAATTGGGACTATTTGGAACTATGATTAAATTCCTTGGCAATGTATAACACGCTTTAAAAAACAGAAACCAAATAGCCCCATTTAGAAAAATCGAAATATATGCCAGCTTGAAAAAGGTAGAAACGTGCAAATAGAAACACTGAAAAGCGCATAAAACACACTATTACTTAGTTTATTCAATTTCTTACATACCTGTCTAGATTTTGTGTATCAGACGAAAGTTATCCAGGCACGAAATACACCAAAAACACAACACTTTTTAAAATTACGAGCTGAACCACGTAGAAAGCTGTTATCTGTCAAAATTCCTTTGAGACATTGACATTAGTTGCCACTGTATTGCCAGATGGTAAAATATAATTCCTACTCTTCTCAGATATAAATATCCACACGATCAAAACTTTTTTTTCGTCAATTTCAAATAGCCTCGTGAGTTCTAAATAACCCCATTTTACGTCTTATCTTATCTTATCTTTGATGGGGTGTACTTGCGTACAGCACTTCGACCCTTCAGGATCTGTACTATCGCCCACTGGTTTTTATTCTATCCCTAGAGCCCTGAATGAAGTGTAGTGCTAAACGCCCCTGTCATTGTTTAGCAGGCAGTGCGTTGTATTTTGTTTAGCACTTGTTTACAAGTTTCTAGTTTTGTTCTTGGCCACCAGACGATACTGCCGTACATCAGTACCGGTTTTACCATCATTTTGTATATCCAGTGGACAATTTTGGGTTTCAGTCCCCATGTTTTGCCATATGCTGCTCGGCACATGCCGAATATTCTCAGGGCTTTGTTTTTTATGTTTTCTACATGCTCTTTCCATGTGAGTGATTTGTCGAGTGTTATACCCAGGTATTTCACTTCTTACGGTACTTTATTTTACGTTACTTTTGACGAGACCCGTCTGGCAACACTGTTGTTTTTTTTTTGTATTTAGTAATCTGTGGTTTTGTACTTTCATTCATTTTGATCTTTTCATTTTCACAACGATAATCGCTTTTTATTTTAATAAAAGACGGTTCTTTTATTAAAATAAAAAGCTGTCGATACAGCTAACGAAATCAATAAAAGAACATTAAACAACAAAAATAAAAACATTACAATAACAGTTTTACTCAGTTTTCGACGTTTTCCAAACCCAAAGAGTCGAAAATAAGACAACAGTAACAGTTCTCGTGATCTATCAATTGGCGTTCCGAATCATTTTCTTTCCGCACCGACCGGGGAGGGCGCGCGCGACCATGTTACACCTCAGAAAAAGTAATTTCTACAATGCAAATAGTTCTAAATACTAGCAGTTCCCCAAGAAACCTCTTGGGCATCTCAATTTAATTCAAACATCATTTCTAACTGACAGATCAAAAAGACAAGGTCGCAATAATTTACAATTATAGTGCCACAAACTTATCTGGCCCGGTGGCCAAAAGTAGAACTAACGACTTCAGTTTGAAATGTCAATCGGCCTGTTATTCCCTGACATTCCTGCCATTGATTGTTTGTTGCGCATATTTATTTTTCTTTTTGTGGTTTTTAATTGTGATAAATGCCGAAAGCTTTAAAAAGTGATGCGAGGAACATTAAATTACAAGTATTGAATTATATGAAGGAAGAAAAACGCCTTCAGGACCAATTATACCCTTCAATAAGTTGTATGAACGCGTAGCTAGCTACAGGTTAGTGTTGTCAGCTTCTGAAAAAAAACGAAACGCCCCCTCGCACTTTAAATTAAAATACATATTTTAAAATTTTCATTATTTATTTAATTTTTGCTATTTCCATTGTAGGTGTCGGGGAGTGATTTGTAAGAAAACTTGTGAAAGAAAAAAGAGCAAGCAGTGGCAAAAATTTATAGCAGATCAGAAAATTGATAGATCGAATTCTGAAATGCCTACATTGATTGCAGAAGCTTTTGATAAAATAAATAACAGTCAATGAATGGCAAAAGCATTGCAATCATGTAAAAAATATAGAAAATGAGTATCGATAAAGGGATGGATACTTACGCCCGAAATTAATAAACGACCCTAATCCATTTTATGCTAACTACGATAGCAATTCGATCCATTTGTCTATTAAACCGTGCCAATAAAGCATCCACAGATTAAAAAAGCAATCTTTCCGAACGAGCGATCTTTGGGAGGACGGATCATAGAAAAAGATAGGCCTTTGTACTAAAATGACAGGTTGCACGTGCCAATAACCAATCCATTAATTTTGACATAGCTTAGATAGCCAAAACAATCTAAAGTTGCAATCCTAGAAATTCGGTGGATTGACAATTGGTTCTAAAGATAAAATTGGTGAAATAGTTCATTATATTCCAAAATAGCTTTGCATATAAATAATAAGAATATTTTTTTTGTTTACAAAATAGGCGGCAACAACTTCACGTCACTGTTTAAATTATTTGTAAAACAAACACAGAAATCAATAATAAAATTATTGCTTATCATATCAGAATTCATTATAGGTATTATATTTATTAATAAGTAATTATTTGTATATTAGTTATAAATGCTTTGCAATAAAACAAACAACCAACTTACTGCTTGTTTGTTCTTGATCCGATCGGCAACGACGGCGCCGGCGTGCGTTTTGCTTGTCAAATTTTGATACGTTCCGTTCCACCAAAACATAATGTTTGACCAATTAAGTTTCATTTTATTATTATATACCCTAGTCGTCTAGTAAAACATTTTAACCTAGCTATAAATAAGTCAGTATTGATGACTTATCTTTAATATATTTAAAAATAAATTTTCATCTTAAATTAAATGGTATAACTGTGTCCTGAGTTACCGAGTTCTGCATAAAACGGAACGCTGCAGAGGGAAAGGATCGCACCCCAATCTCTGGGCAAAAAATGGATGGATTGATATGTTTTGTTATTGGCACGCAGGTAAAGATCAAGATAGCGATAGAGCTAATCTAGAGATAGGACTGACTGACAGATTGCGGATCAATATTAATTTCGGGCGTTAGACGAGCCCTTCATCATTCATTTAGGTAGTGATAGTGAAAGTGAAAGCAGTGATTACGATAATGATGATGATGAAATGACTTCTGAATTAAACAATTCCGGTGACATAATAATACCTGGAGTATCTCCGTTAAAGAACACTCAGCATACATTTTATGTAAATGATCATAATTATTGTATAAAAATATAAAGATTTGTAATGACAGTATTTGTTTGCTTTTTAGTAAAGTAATATTTACGTTACAATATGCATATTATTTTTACCCACTTTATTGCAAAAAAAATAGTTACTAGCAACACTAAATGCGATAACAGCGACGCTGCCAGCGGGCCAGATAAGTTTGCGGACTGTATGTTCGAACAGACCATATTCGGAACATCTCCACATGACATTTAGTTTGACACTTGAGTTTCGCACAACGCCATCTGTTTTTAACTAAAAAAGCTTGTTCAAGGATTTAAAAAAAACAAAATGAAAAGCCCTCGTTGAACGTTTGTGTCCGGCACCCGCAACACAGGTGATATTTTGGCTTTGAAGGATTTGAAGAAATACAGGAAACTGAAAGAAGAAAATAATAAACTCAACACTCCAAACCAGGTAAGGGGTTATATTTAAAACACCTTGAAGAGATGCTTTAAAATTTAAAGAATACCTTTTGGAGGTATAGGAAATTTTTATACTGGAACCTTATAACCAGTTAGTTCAACTATAAGAGTTAATCTCTAGTATGAGGTGTAGAGGTTGAAAAGTTTGACCTCATGCAACCAACAACACGTGAAATTCGGTTCACAATGGTACGCCTACCGGAACGCAGTCTGTTTCGTAGACTACGATATCCAAGTCCACGCCTACAGAACTGAAATGGCTCAAAATACTCGTCCGAACCAGGACCTCCGAAATAATTACGGATCTCGATCGGAACAGTAGTATAAGCCCGCTCTGACCTATGGTCAGTGGGAAATGCAACCCAGTCCGACTGACCATTGTAGAATATGGAATTATAGGGGTATACTATACAATTAAAATCCGGCTCTAACAGGTAACACAACTCATCGTCCGAATCGCGATCTAGATAAATAATCTGTTCCTCCCCGCGCCGACCGCATGATCTTCAAAATTGATAGAAACATTACAAAAACACGTAATGAATTAGGTTAAGGGTAACTAACTAACTTAAACGAATTTAAAGACTCGAATATGTGTTTGTGTATCTTGACTATCTTAACAAATGGGTCTACTGCACTTGTGCTTGGTGTTGGTTCTGTTGTAGATTTGGCATTTTCTTTTAAAGCTATTGGGTGTTTCCTGCGCAAGTGGTTTTGTAAGCTTGATGTAGAACTGCCTGCCGCTTTCAATATTCTATTGCATTCTTTTCATTTGGCAGTGCTTCCGTCCGTGGCACGCAAAAAATAAAACCATACTGATGATTTATTACGAGCAGATTTTTTATTTTACACATATTAAGTCTTTGCTGTATCGAAATCATCTACATCGACAGCCCACTTAATGATTTCTGTAAATATTAAGTGCCATTGTAGCAGACGTTCATGATCATAATCTTGAAAATAATAACGAACAACTGGCAGGACGTTTGAGGCGACGTAGTCTAGTTAAAGCTCACTCTTTTTAAGTCTACTTAGCTATGTATTAATATGCAAAACTAGTTAAATATCCAAAATATCCCTGCTGTGTTTACATTTCAGTATCTGGTCATACACTTCATGTAATATTAGCAATGCATAATATACGAGCGTTATAAAAGAATGTGATAAAAATAATGTCTGCAATGTAACCACTAACCACAGAACAACACAACACAACACGTGCACTTGTCTCACTCACTTATGTCACTATACACAAACTGTCATAAAACAAAATGGTTTCAGCGTGGCGTTGTAGTATTAGAAGTGCGACAAGGATATAAATGAACGTGGCTTAAATAGTAACTAAAATAACGCCGCGCCGCCTTAATGTTTCTTTCCCATGTGTCGCGAATTGATGTGCAGGTAAAATGCTGTATGAGGCAAGTAGATTTAGGTATATTGAAGAGTTGGGGTCTTTATATCTCCTATAATTATTATGTTAGTGGATTTAAGACCCTTGAGTAATTCGCCTAGTGATAAATTTAATATTTTGTGTAGGAAAATTAAAGTATTATTAAATCAATTTCATAGAAGAAACATAACCGAAAAAACCGGATAAACCGAAGAATCCGTATTGTTACCTTAAAAACCCGGTTTTCAAAATCAGTCTGTAATTCGGTTTTTTCGGTTATCCGGGTAACCGGTTTTGCATGCCCTAATAGTTAGCTTATATAACAATACTAACTCACTACATCCCAGATTGTTTAATAATTGCAACAAAAACTTGGACAAATATCAAGAACATTCTAAATATTGTTTTATATAGAGATTTATGTTGTAGTTTTCTTATAGCTACCTGTTTAGTGAATAATAATAAATGTTACTAGTATACCAAATATATCAATGCTCAACCAATCGGTAGAGTCTATGTTATGTGAAGAAAATAATAATACTATATTTTAACATACATAAAAAAATCGTTTAAAAAAACCGACTTAAAAAACTAAAAAGTATTAAAAAAATATCTTAATAAAGCTTTAATTTAATACATCTCTTATGCACACGCAATACATTTCATATTAATGAAATACTATAATTTGTATGTGCTACCTATTAATAGGTTTGAAGTCGGTGCCAAGCCAAATGTAATAGTAGGTGTGAAGATAGAGTTATTTTAATATTATTATAAGTGAAAGCCAAATTTTGTCTAACAATTTATAAGTCAGTCTGTGATATCCATAGTATACCGCACAATTTATAAAAAATAAAAATATGGGTAAGACTTATGAACTGGTTTTCCTATAGAAGAGACCACTCTATAAGTACTAAGACCATATTGAAGACTCCAAAGGTTTGAGTGATATAGATTTGTTTATAAGGACGCTTGAGTAATTTGGATCTTCCAGATTGCCACACATTGTAATTTATTCATGTACTAACATTGGATCATAATTGCCGAGGCTTGTATGCAGCCTGTCTATAGATGGGTTGGTTGGTTTAGGAGGTTAAATCTCTTCTGCTCCATATGTTAGTGGCTATCAAACACATACCTAAATAATTAGATTGCAATCTGAAACTTACTCGGGACTTTGACGCCTTAAAGTCGTTCTCTTCAGCTTTCCACGGCGACGGTGGAGCGGACGCGGGAGTTGAATTATACCCTCTCCTCATGATCTTACTTGGCTTTGTGATATCATCCGACTATATTCCAAATATGCTGCTTTTTTTACCACCTGCCTGACCTGAAAGTATGAAACTTAGCTATTAAAACGTTCATAAGCACTGAAAGTAATTCCGGAACGTAATTTAGTCAAAGAAATCTTATAGGTTCCTTCTTTTATGAACTCGTTATTATTTCCTTCTGCAGACAACAGATTCTGGTCAGTGGGTATTCTTAGGGCATTCAGTTTCACTGTGGAAACTGAAGAGAGAGTCTCTTCAGTTTCCTCTGTCTCTAAAACATCGGTCATTGTAGATTTCTCTCCTTCCTTCGCCATGTCGTTTCAATATTACAAATTACAAACTGACAGTGACAAGTCGTTACAGAATAAAAGGATGTAAATTTAAATGACAAGCTCATACTATAAGATAACTGTTCGGATCAACATTTTTTAATTTAGTAGAATAATACTGTTAGGTTTACAACTTCCAAATAGAGATAGAGCTACAATCGCTATTAAATTACTAAATTAAAAAGTACCGAATAAGAGTATAGAAATGAAAGAGTTCTCATTAATTTTTAAATAATTTTACATTACTTCTCAGTCAATTTTACCAGAATACTTTGTGGGGTACATTTCTTCAATAGTATAAGATATTTCCTTTATTTTTATGCATTTACGAAGATACCTACGCCTATTAATCGTTAAATAGGAATATTTCTTTTTTTAATGTTATTGTTTTATTGGTTAAATGAGATTGTGATGTGCAATTAAATATCTAAATATTGACTATTATTCCTTTCTGATAACAAGATATTGTTCTAGTGATAATTCAATTACTTGTTTATTATTATGTTTAACAAACCTTGTAAACACAACCAAACATCAGGTGTAGGGATATCATGTTTTTCCCTGCCGCTATATATTTTTTTTTTCAGTTTTACGGCTTGTATGCAGCCTGTCTATAGATGGGTTGGTTGGTTTAGGAGGTTAAATCTCTTCTGCTCCATATGTTAGTGGCTATCAAACACATACCTAAATAATTAGATTGCAATCTGAATCTTACTCGGGACTTTCGTTTTCTTAAAGGCGTTCTCTTCAGCTTTCCACGGCGACGGTGGAGCGGACGCGGGAGTTGAATTATACCCTCTCCTCATGATCTTACTTGGCTTTGTGATATCATCCGACTATATTCCAAATATGCTGCTTTTTTTTACCACCTGCCTGACCTGAAAGTATGAAACTTAGCTATTAAAACGTTCATAAGCACTGAAAGTAATTCCGGAACGAAATTTAGTCAAAGAAATCTTATAGGTTCCTTCTTTTATGAACTCGTTAGTACCTTCTGCAGACAACAAATTCTGGTCAGAGGGTATTCTTAGGGCATTCAGTTTCACTGTGGAAACTGAAGAGAGAGTCTCTTCAGTTTCCTCTGTCTCTAAAACATCGGTCATTGTAGATTTCTCTCCTTCCTTCGCCATGTCGTTTCATTATTACTATAATAGGCACGTGAATTCTAGAGTATACGGGAGCAAACTGACAGTGACAAGTCGTTACAGAATAAAAGGATGTAAATTTAAATGACAAGCTCATACTATAAGATAACTGTTCGGATCAACATTTTTTAATTTAGTAGAATAATACTGTTAGGTTTACAACTTCCAAATAGAGATAGAGCTACAATCGCTATTAAATTACTAAATTAAAAAGTACCGAAGAAGAGTATAGAAATGAAAGAGTTCTCATTAATTTTTAAATAATTTTACATTACTTCTCAGTCAATTTTACCAAAATACTTTGTGGGGTACATTTCTTCAATAATAAAAGATATTTCCTTGATTTTTATGCATTTACGAAGATACCCACGCCTATTAATCGTTAAATAGGAATATTTCTTTTTTTAATGAGATTGTGATGTGCAATTAAATATCTAAATATTGACTATTATTCCTTTCTGATAACAAGATATTGTTCTAGTGATAATTCAATTACTTGTTTATTATTATGTTTAACAAACCTTGTAAACACAACCAAACATCAGGTGTAGGGATATCATGTTTTTCCCTGCCGCTATATATATTTTTTTTCAGTTTTACGGCTTGTATGCAGCCTGTCTATAGATGGGTTGGTTGGTTTAGGAGGTTAAATCTCTTCTGCTCCATATGTTAGTGGCTATCAAACACATACCTAAATAATTAGATTGCAATCTGAAACTTACTCGGGACTTCGACTTCTTAAAGGCGTTCTCTTCAGCTTTCCACGGCGACGGTGGAGCGGACGCGGGAGTTGAATTATACCCTCTCCTCATGATCTTACTTGGCTTTGTGATATCATCCGACTATATTCCAAATATGCTGCTTTTTTTTTACCACCTGCCTGACCTGAAAGTATGAAACTTAGCTAATAAAACGTTCATAAGCAGTGAAAGTAATTCCGGAACGAAATTTAGTTAAAGAAATCTTATAGGTTCCTTTTTCTCTCCTTCCTTCGCCATGTCGTTTCAATATTACTATAATAGGCACGTGAATTCTAGAGTATACGGGAGCAAACTGACAGTGACAAGTCGTTACAGAATAAAAGGATGTAAATTTAAATGACAAGCTCATACTATAAGATAACTGTTCGAATCAACATTTTTTAATTTAGTAGAATAATACTGTTAGGTTTACAACTTCCAAATAGAGATAGAGCTACAATCGCTATTAAATTACTAAATTAAAAAGTACCGAAGAAGAGTATAGAAATGAAAGAGTTCTCATAAATTTTTAAATAATTTTACATTACTTCTCAGTCAATTTTACCAAAATACTTTGTGGGGTACATTTCTTCAATAATAAAAGATATTTCCTTGATTTTTATGCTTTTACGAAGATAGCCACGCCTATTAATCGTTAAATAGGAATATTTCTTATTTTAATGTTATTGTTTTAATGAGATTGTGATGTGCAATTAAATATCTAAATATTGACTATTATTCCTTTCTGATAACAAGATATTGTTCTAGTGATAATGCCATTTTTATAATCGTTTATTGTGTTTTCGATTATATTATTTTTTATTTTAGCATGTTTTCGATGATTTGAATAACTCATTGTAACTCTAATTTCGGCATAATTATTGCATTTTTTTTAAAGAAATATAAAAGTTTTGCCAGATTTATGGCTCTGCTTTTATTGAAAATTTTATTTATTTCAGAGTAATAAGACTGTATAATCATGATGTTTTATTTTTTAAGTTATAACACGACCGTTTGTCGTGCCATAACTTAGTCTCGAGCCACTGAGTTACAATGTAATTGTTAAATCTAGTAATTTAATAAAAAAAATAATAAAAATTTTCATTAAGGACATTCGCTCATGATGTAGAGTCAGGCCTCATCGAAGTCTTCCAGCGGTAAATGTGGCAACATGCTTTCCAAGTATGCTATTCTTATTTTTTTATTGTTTTTTGGAAATGAAAATAGCATCCCATTATCTGTGCGTTAGGAAATACTGCTGTAAAATTGTTTACGGCAGCTTCCTCAAAAACGTTTGTGAAAACATTGACTTGCATTTTGGGTATTGTTGTTTTTAATAATTGAAATAATATTTTATAGGTATTTTTTTTGTCATGTAGTAAAGCATAAAGGTTTAACGATATTTTCAACCTCACCGTGGATGCTGTAAATTTGAAGAAATTGTTTAGGCGTGCATTTAAATGTTCGGTCGCAGTCTATATGATCGCAGCTTTCATGTTCCTGTCTACTCTTCTGTGTAGCAAATAAAAGTATTCTCGATTTTCCGTCGTTATAGTCAGCATGTACAAAATCTTGAAACGGTTGAGGTACCTACATATCAAATAAATACTTCTCTCAAATTATTTGTACTAAAATAAATAATAATAATAATTGTTTATTGACACAAATATTTGTCGATCAGTGTTGCTAGAAATTTCCCATCCTTGACAGAGTACATGTCTTCAGAATTATCAGTAGATTTTACAGTGATTTTAGATACACGGCCTCTATAAAGAACAAGATATCACTCTTTTGAATAAGCTTCTTGTTGAACTGTATCCCACGTGATCAATCCTTCATATGCATCCATGCAAAACCCTGTACTATACTTGCAAGAGAGACCATGGAGAGATGGCTGTATCATCCTGTACTTTATATGTCTATGTCGAATAAATGTATTTCCTCTCCGTCTTCTACCACATTATAAAAGTGGTCATTGGTGCATTTGGTATATCAAACTACGTAATGAAACCTTATGCCAGATTCAAAATAACTTCAAAAAACAAAATTACCGCTTGAGCCGTGCCAGAAGGTACATAGAATCAACGTTTGGAATTATGTCAAATAAAGGAGATTGACCATTTTTGTATGGATGTTGGACCAAGTGCTGCCCAACATTGAATCATAGTGCATAATGTTCCTTAGACTAATACTAGTCTGTAACCCAAAGCGCTTCAGAATCTATCCCAGGAGTATTGAGAAAAATACTCTTCTTTAGGTTTTATTGACGAAAAATCATAACTGTTGGTTATGATTTTTCGTTCGCTTATTTTTAAAATAAAAGACTGTATAATATAAAAAATGGATTATAATTACTATAAAACACTTAGTTACGGATATTCATTCAAACAATCAATAATAATTATTTATTCGTTTTACAACATAATAAATAGTTCTCTATGTTAGGCCACATGTAAACATTAAAATATCTAATCAATCGTAATCCTCATCGTCGTCTATAATGATTCTGTCCAAAAACAAAGCAGGGCGCCTCACAACGTCTTGGTGTCTAGCCCACCCCAAAAACCAAACTAGGCAAACAACATGGGCACAACTGCCGATCGTTCTTCGCCCGATAAAACATGAGCAGCAATAATGTTTAATGGAATCGAGCCCATGATTGTTCTCGTCAATTAAAATGTAGCAATGATATACTTTTGACGATGTATGTCTGCTCTTTATGTGCGCTCTAATTAGTTGCACATTGCTGGTTGGCATCGAAAAATCGGAGAGGTCGTTAAGGCGACCGTTATACTTTTGTATAATAAATGTCTCCGTGGTGCGTATATGCTCGCTGTAATAGCTAGGCGCAAGTTTTATTTGGTACGTTCCTACTGCAAAGAGAGTCAATTCCTCCGGTCTTAACATGGGAAATGAAGCAACATTATCTCCACCCACTGAAATGTTTTCGAAGTTGGCTCTGTTCCGGTTTAGCCTCCTTTGATCAATATACTCAGCTAAGTCATTGGCAACATTCAGCCGCTCTCTGGCTATATTGATAAATTCACGTGCATCGCCATTGTCTATAATATCAACATGGAAGGCATTAGTTATTGCTGCAGCGATTCGAAGGTCTGTATAAAAGTGGCTCATGGCCAGATTATAATATTCCTGACGAAAAATCTTAAAATCCCGTTTTAGCCGTCCATTTACTACCTCAACGGGCCACCGACAAATGGTGCATAACCGCGATTTATTGGCGTCGAGTGTGGTAAGTTGTGCGCCTCTTCTGGTCTGCGATTGTGGCATGATGCCGACATATCCGTGGCTTTCTAAAGACGCAATAGAGTCTCGAAAACCTCTGTCTAATATAAAAATATCACCTGGCTGTAACAGCCAATTAATGGTTCTATCCGGCCCATCTAGCAGATTGTTTAAAATGGTTGCGTCATTTGTAGTCGCAGCATAGGGACCACAAACCTCAATAATGTGTCCATCGCATGTAACTAACAAAAATGGTTTTAGGAGGTTCCTGTACTTGTGCATGCTGTACGTGTCTTTCTGAAATGAGAAATTAGAACTCTTTTGTATGTACATATAGGTACCGTCACATATAACAACAGCTTCCTGGTTATTTGCAAACAATGCGGTAGGAACTGCTAGATTTCTTTCAACGATCTGCTCTCTAGAAATATGGTTGAATCCCAAGTGGTGAGGGACAAAATCACTATCCAGACACTCTCTAGCTATTTTCATTCTTCGTTCTAGATTTGGACGAGACATGTTGAAAAACGTGGCGAGTCGTTCATTGGATTCTCCAGTTCTCAATTTGGCAAGTATTATACCTAATGCAGTTCGTGGATTTAGACACCTTTGTGCTGAAAGTGGAGTTTGATTAAATAATCTTTCGAATTCATCTCGAGTCCGGCCTGTCCAATAATGCAATTCTTCATCATGCAGCGTATTAAGGTTCTCAAAATCGATAATTCGACTTCTGGGTTCTTTTAATAATTCTAACATTTCAAAAACTTGTTGGGGACTAAAATCAAAACAACGATTTGGTGCCGTAAAAAGAACATCCCAGGTGTTGTCTTCTAAATGCTCCTGACACACACGTGCGTATGAAGGAACATAATAATTATTATTAATAAGTAACTGCACTTTCAAACTCTTTGGTACTCGTCGACGAGTATTATTTGTGCAATTGTACACCATACAAGCATTTGACGTATTCGGGGCTCGGCAGTAATTTCCGGGAAGGTGAAATGTTACGTTTTGTCCTAGAATGTCTTCCTCCGTGGGCTGCCCTGCCACTGCTGGTAGATTTTCCACAGTCGGTGCATCTTCCACAGCAGGTGCATCTTCCACAGCAGGCGCATATTCCGCAGCAGGCATTGCAGGCAGCGACCCACGGCGAGCTCTTGTCCAACAGTTGTGGCAGAGGTAATCCTCATTATTGAATGTTATCTGTAACCAATTATAAAATGATAAACAAATAACCCACGGCATAACATGAATCTGAAATATAGTCGAATTATATTGTATACTCGAACCGGGCAGGTGACTCTTGAATAGGTATTCAAGAGCTTATAAGAGCAAACGTTCAGGTAACTATATTCAACGCGTTTTAAAATAATTCGTCGGGTAAGATCATTTCCCTGTAATAATATCTATCTCAACGTCACCGCGTATCTTCTACAAATCTACGATAGAAAATGCATGCAACTAGTGTTAACACAAAAAGTAGATTTTAATTAAAATAATTAGGTACATACAAAACAACATTCAACCTATTTTAATCATCAATTAGGAACCGGCTTAGGAGGGATACGACATGACAGTGACTCTACGATTTCGGTGCGCAGGTAGCGGTCTACCGATAAGTGGACCGGTTTATTGGACATTTAGGGACCCATGACTGATAACGCGTGGACTATAACTATTTATATCAAATTCCTGTGCGGTTCCTTGTAGTTCTATCCAAGTGGAGTCTATATTTTATAGTAGGTATGTACCTACTTCTAAGTAGATATCTAAGAACGCATTTGTTATGATTTAAGTAATGTAAATAATAGTCTTAACGGTTGAGTTAATGATTTATTTTGTGTTATTATAATATAAATACTTAAATAAAAGTTAAGTACTTACCTCACGTGGTAGAGCTCGAATGATGTTTTGAAATGTATGTTGATGTTCGTTTTGAAGATCTCGAGTTAACATATATCTTCTGATTCGTTCCACAGAACGATCACAAAACAAACACACTCTGTAATGAGGTTGATACATCGTGTAGTCCAAACGAATAGCCGGGTCAACAGATGATGCAGATACGATAGTCCAAAAGTAATGCCGGGTTGTAAAAATATAAGGAGATAGATAAGCGCACAGTACACAACGGTTCAAGTCAAAGAGTGATGTTAGACTGCGATACAAACAATATGGCGCGCGCGCAAGCAGGTATACAGATTTCCAACGTGCGCGAAAGAGACAGACACATACCAAATCTGAATATGAGCAAGCGAGACTTTTGACTTCTCGCAACTCTCGCAGTAAGATAATAATATTATTTAACGTAGACGTTAAAAAAAAACAAAAGTTAAATCACAAAAGCTATAAGATAAGTTTTTAAGTACTGCATAACCCCGTGGATATTTTTTTTTTTTTATTATTTTTTTTAAGCAGGTATACAGATTTCCAACGTGCGCGAAAGAGACAGACACATACCAAATCTGAATATGAGCAAGCGAGACTTTTGACTTCTCGCAACTCTCGCAGTAAGATAATAATATTATTTAACGTAGACGTTAAAAAAAAACAAAAGTTAAATCACAAAAGCTATAAGATAAGTTTTTAAGTACTGCATAACCCCGTGGATATTTTTTTTTTTTATTATTATTTTTTTATTTCTCTTCATGTAAGGAATAAAATAAAAATATTCCCATGTCTGGGCAGCATTTGGTCCAAATTGGTCAATCTCCTTTCGAGTGTTCCATACTCCTATTTGTGTCAGTTTTCTTGGTTACAATGTTTACATACATTTACAAGGTTTACCATACATTAGCAATAACGGGAATGACTGATTTGGACATCAAACCAGTTACTAGGTGAGGTAATTCATTACTCGATTTACTCGCCGATTATTTCGTGTTACCCACTGGTAGCGTATCATGGAAGACAGACAAATAATGTAATGATTTATTTTTATTATGATATGATTTATTATTTAGTTACTGTGAAATATATAAACAAAAAAGGCTGCAAACAGGCTTTATTTTAGCATCCCTGTCCTTATACAATTGATTTGAGGCATCTCACAGACAGTTCCACGTTGTCTACACTGATAATCAGCTTAGTGATAGTAGAATTTATCTATTAGAACTTGAGAAACTTTTCATTTCTTTTTGTAAAACCATCCACCGGAAGGAAGAGAATTCTTCGATATTTTGCATCCATTTTTCCAAATAAGCTGTTAAATCCACAAACAGGCCCAGAATCTCCGTATGAAAATTATCGGTACTTATTCCGTCGTTTTCCAAAGTATTCAGTAGTCGAATATGTGTCAATGATTTAAAATGTTCATCTTTACGAGACTTAAGTGCGTTTAATAAACAGTTAATTTCTGCAATCTTCTATAATGTAGCATCTTCTTTCTCAATACATTGAATTTTGGATTGAAACAGAGGCATTAATGAGTGAATATGCCATAAATAGATCTCTCGTCGTCAGGTTTTACTATTCTTGGAACAAGTATCATAAATGGCTGTAAGGTAGGTACTTTATTCCTGTTATTACTGCAAGCAGCATTGGTAGGTTCAATACAGTCACTTTTTGGCAGAATGGGTTCATCTAGTTCATATCTTTTTTTAATTTATCTGCACTTGTTATTAGGAAATTCCGACAGCGATGAAAAAACTCCTTATTGGCAGGAATCTGACGTCGATATTCAGGTTGTGTAATTTTGCTCATCACTCGAATTCCCAAATAAATTTGATCATCTTTTAAACATTTTTCTTGATGTAATTACTATCCAAAATACTCGTACATAGCAAATTAACATTTTACATTTCGCGCACCTTATCATTCGAAGATGTAATCACTGCTTCTTCCGATTGAAAAATCTTATTGAAGTTGGTAAATTTGGACAAAATCCAAGACAGGAATATGCGCCGCTGCGCCACACGTGCAGTCAATTATTTAAAAAGTTATTAAACTTTTTGTTAAATAATTGGCTGCACGTGTGGCGCAGCGGCTTAGACAGTCACCTCGCCGCTTCGTGTCCCGGGTTCGATTCCAGCGCCGGACAACTATTTTTGTGACCCATAAATAGTTGTTCTGAGTCTGGATGTAATTTGTGTCTGTCTATTATATTCCCCTCTGGATCGCGAAAGCGTTTGGTCGTATCCACTGTGTGCATTGAATTAAATTTTTAAATGAATTTCACTAAATATTATTCAAAAATAAATTACAAATAAATCTACGAAGTACTAGGGCGTAAGAAGTAAACACCAGTCGGCGCATACGCAACTGAGCTCGAGTACACTCACACATAGCAGTACCGGATACATCAACACTCAAGTGAGTAATCGTTATCTCAATACAAACTGGCGGAGAGGTCATCCTATACTGGATGGACAGCGCTTTTGTTCGGAAACCTCGTTCGACGACCAGATAGCTAAACCCCTCCTACACATGCGCAACCACATATCATAACAGTGCAAGCGAGATAGTAAAACAGTTGCTACATAGAGGCGCGCAGCGGAGCAACAAGGACAACCGTATATGTTTGAAACGCATTGAATAGAGCCGTAAATACTACATTATTGTGAATTCATTGTAATAACGAAGCGAATTCAATATAACTTATTGAATTTTAGAAATTTATTATGTTATTACTACAATGACTGAACGATCTCCAAGTGGTAAATCAACTTAAACACTTTTGAAATCTATCTTAACACAGGAGTCTGACACGGCCTCGGACTATATGGGCTCGGAAACTGATTGTGATGGTAAGCTGGGGCAACTAAACATTACGCGGCGTATAAAACGTAAACACGACGATACAACGTTATGCGAAATAAAAATATGCTGTCCGATTTATAGTAGCAACAAGAAACCCAAACAAAAAAATTGCAAGAGGAAATGAGTAAGATGTACCAACAAAATATTGAAATTAAACAGTCTATACAATACATGTCTGATAAATATGACGAAATTGTGAGTCAACAACAATAACTAAAAGCCGAAAACGATGCTTCTAAGACTGAAATTAAATTATTGGAGCAGAAGGTTGAACTTCTTGAGCGAAACTCAAGATCCTCGTCTTTGGAAGTAGAAATATTCCTGAAACACAGGTTGAAACCAAATCAACTTTAATTGGCTTTGTAAAAAATGCATGCGATTCACTAAAAGTTGACATGTTGGAATCTGACATTCGAAACATATATCATGCTAAAAAATCTACTAGTAAATCAAGCGCCATTATTGTTGAATTTGGATCGACAGCAAAAAAAAGCAAATTATAAAAGGATCGAAACCATTCAACAAAAATAATAAAGAAAAGCTAAACTCTACTCATTGAAGTTATGTGGTGAACCAAAGCCTATTTATATATCGGAATCTCTGACTACTTCTTGAAGACGCCTATTTTTCCTGGCTCGACAATATGTTAAAACTCATAAGTTTGCATTGCATAGTTTTGCAAATCTCATAGTCACAGAAGAGGATCTTAGTAAACTCAATTTAAAATGACTAAGCCTTGAAATTATTCTATCTCTCAATATTTTTGTTTATATTTTAAAATATTGTTTCATATCTAACTTTAAAACATTATGTAATAACTATTGTAAAACTCTCACACTACTCTACACAAAATCTACTATAAAATCCATATTTAATACACACCTTGTGCGTACACCCAACCACATAACCTATTCTTACCACAAAAGGTACCACTTTCTATCTTCACTAAAAATAATTATACACCACATTCGATTCTACAAATAACTTATTAAATAATATTGACCAATTTAATATTCCATTGCCAGTAACCTGCGAGTCTAAAGAGTGTACATCATTTCTTACTCACCCGAAACAGTATTTAAAAATTCTTCAACAGAACATTCGTAGTTTCAACTGCAACTTTCAAGAACTGCATATATTGTTCAAAACTCTTACGTGTGATATTGTGGTGCTCTCCGAATGTTGGATATCGCGAGTGGTAAACTTGCCACAACTAGTCGGCTATGAGGCAAATAAAACCACAAAAACTGGCCAAGTGCGAGTCGGACTCGCCCATGAAGGGTTCCGTAGCAGCAAGTATTTCAGTTGATTAAATGAAAGTAAATAGCGGTTAACGATTTATGACGCATTAAAAAAAAATCCTAACTAGATCTCGTTCAAACCAATTTTCGTTGTTAGTTTACATGGTACATCATATTTAATTTTTAGTTTTGTCATTCCCTTATTTTGAAAGTTACAGAGGGGGGAAGGACACTCATTTTACCACTTTGGAAGTGTCTCTCGCGCGAACTATTCAGAGAAACCTCAATATCATTATCCATAGACAAAAAATAAACTGTTGAGTTTCAGTTCTATGTATGGGGACCCCCCAAAATTATTGTGCTTTTCCTATTTTTGTGCAAAAATCTTAATGCGTTTAACCGAATACCAAGTTTCAACAGTACAGCTCTTATGGTTTCGGAAAAAAGTGGCTGTGACATACGGACGGACAGACAGACAAACAGACATTACGAATCTATAAGGCCCGGATTCCTCTGTCGCTGACGTCGGTCGCGTACCTACCGTCAGTCGCGTAGCGCACTGACCATCAGCGCCAATGAAAACATCCGTAGTGCGATACTGACCGCTCCACGGTACAGGCGTCTCCAAGTAGATTTTTTGTGGATTTGTGAAGCGGAGTTTGAATTTGGGATATTATTATGAACCCGTTTATAAATTGTTTAGTTGCTGCAGCATACTTACGCAAGCGGAGACGGCGTCAATATAGAAAAAAAAGATATCACATTCACCCAATTGTTGCTGATAGGATGACGAATGGTGAATTTTCTACTTTATTTGAAAAGCTACGTCAGGACGAGGAAAAGTTTTTTAATTATTTTAGAATGAAAGTAAAAACTTTTGATGAACTGTTATCAAAGTTAGAAAATCGCCTGAAACACTGCTTCATGTATCGAGAAATTATACCTCCAGTGGAACGACTTGCTGTTACATTCAGGTGAGTTACATAATGTCAATCTATTATTGGAACATAATAATAATAAAGAAAACAATACATTTTTGTATTCGTTTTTTATTATTTTTTGCAAAAAAGAATAAAATTGTTATTTATTTAGTTGAAGGACACATTTTACTTGTCCTCGTTGGCTTTCCTAGTAATGCCATGGATGGTTTGGTATCCTTGAGAAATAATTTGGGATCCGGAGTTTAATGTATAAGAAGTAGTTGGACGTACTTCGTACATCACACATTCTTGTGAAACGGTATTTGACATATCAGGGAAAGTTCATGGACGTTGATCGGATCTTGACTGCGTAAAATCGATTCAGACTGTTGAGAAAAATAAGAATCTGAAGAATTCTGTCTACTGGTTATTTCATATGGATTGTGCATATTACTAATTGCCATTGCTTTTTTGAGCATTTCTGTACGGAAAATCAGTTTTTGATGCGTTGTAACTTTTCTGTTATTGGCAGGAGAGACATGAATAAATTCATGTCATCATTTTTTTAAAGTTTTGCATTATCTTTGAACATCTTTAGCATCTCTTTATCGAATTCATCAGTGTCCGTCTGTTTTCTTTTTCGCTGATTTTTATTAGAATGTTTATTACGAAAATTAGAGTCTGTAGAATTTTCTTGAGCAACACTTTTCTGTAATTCTGTATTTACTTCAAGTCCTGTGCTCCTTGGTACGTCCTGACTGGACCTACTTGGCACGTCTTGATTAGATATGCTTGGGATATCCTGATTAATTGCGCTCGGTGTAGCCTGATTACTTTCGATGGAGATCTCAACTTCAGCTTGGTGTTTTTTTATCAAGAAATTTCATATCTTCAAAACATATGTACACCTTTTTTTTACTTCCTCCTTCCATTTTTGCAACGCATATATGTATCTCATGCAGTCTTCCATCGTTGCTGCACAGTTTTTTCTGAAACAATAAAAATAAGAATAAAGTGTACATTTAATACATATTACTACACTTTACAGATTTCTTGCGACCGGCAATACCTACATAGATCTTCATTATCACTATCGGCTTGGAGAATCAACTATTGGCAAAATCGTTACAGAAGTGTGTACAAAAATTTGGTATGTTCTGCACGACGAAACTTTAAGACTACCTTCGTCACATGAAGATTGGCTGAGAATCGCTGAGGGTTTCGAATCACGAGCAAATTTTCCGAATTGTGTTGGAGCGATAGATGGCAAGCACGTCCGTATTATTTGCCCTGCATTTAGTGGAAGTTTAGTCAGTAATTATATAAAATATTATTCAATCGTTCTGTTGGCTAGGTGTGACGCTAATTACTGTTTTAAGTATATTAATGTGGGTGCTTGTGGAACAGATTCTGACTCAATAATATTTGGGGACAGTAACTGATATGCAAAATTACAAAGCGGCGAAATAAACCTGTGAACCAAGTCAAGTAGATAACAGCCGGACACCGTTTCCTTACATGATTGTAGGGGATGCAGCGTTTGGAATATCACGTCATATTTTAAGACCATACGCTCGTAGTAATATGACTCACAAGATCAACAAGATACCCGCGTTGCTCCACGAAAGTACATACAACTGTACAGGTAATACAGTTCTTAATCTTAGAATAGAATAGAATATACTTTATGGTAACTGAATAGTGGTCCCGTCATTTTGATATCAAAACAGCGGGACCAATTTCCTGGAAATCCGATGCAGTTAGGTTTACAATATGCCATGCTTTGTTCTGAAATTGACAGCATGTTATTCCATTAGACTAGATTATTTTAAACTCATAGTTTATAATAACAGATAGATTATTTTAAAATTATTATAAACACAATTATCTTTTACTTACCGATCTCCTTTTTTTTATCATCGCCCTCATTATTGAATTCGGGAAAAAGTGCTTCATGAACTTGTAACCAAAATTTTGCTCTGGCATCGCGATCTTTGTAAAGTTCATTCGATAAATCCCACAATGCAGGACGTAGGCGCACCTCGGCAATCACACGTTCGGTATCAATGTTCATGGTGGCGGGCGACAGTACGCGCGCGTGCCGACGGTCGCGAACAGAGTGAGGACGCTCATAGCGTTCTATAGCGCGACCGACGAACGCGGCGCTGACGAGCGAGACCGACGCGCGTCATCAGCGGCGCGTAGCAACTCGCGCGCCGCTGATGTCAGCGTCACAGCGTGGTGCTTCATAGAACACAACGTATATTCGTACGCGCGACCGACATCAGCGACAGAGGAATACGGGCCTAAGGGTTCCGTTTTTTGCCATTTGGCTACGGAACCCTAAAAAAGCTCGAATAGCCAAAAAAAACAGCCGTTTACCACGGCTTCAGGAAATATCTCATTTATAGCATTGATTGCGGCATTTTCAAAATCGATTTTGAAATTAGTTGGCCGAAAATCAGGATAATTTTCCTTTATAAGATAAAATAATCTTGTATATGTTTCTTGTGTTTTGTTTAGCAAACGGGTATATATTAAGGGACCGACATTACCATTACCCACATCGCCATGTATTGTGTAAATTTGATAAAAAGGTTTGGAAACTACCTTAAAAGTTCCATCTAAAAATATGTGGCTTAAATTTGGGAATACACTTTAGCACTTTTGTGAAATAAAACATAATATTTTCTCATCAGTTCCATCTTCAAATACTAAAAATCTTTGCCAAAAGTCGCTGATATTTTTACGTCATTGAGACTTTTAAAAGATGTTTTTTCAACATCAAGAAATTATTGCAACATATGTAAAGTTAGCTTTTAATATTTCTTAAATTAGGTATTTCAACAAAATCTTGAGATTTTATATGAGACACAGTTGGTATAGGTTTCATACAATTTCTAATCCTCTTGCGACATTCAGACACCGCCTTGGCAACTTATTTCCCTTTATAATCCGGCATGAAGCGTGAGATGTTTCTCGAATTGCACCATCTTTTGATAATTTTAAAGTTACTGATGCCCTGTAGGTTTTCGTGCAAATCCATAGAGTAGTTAAATGTTTATTAGTCTTACTTATACGATGCCTATGACCATCCTTGTGTAAAATACTACCGCCTTTGACGTGCTCTCAGTGAAACTGAATTTTTATTGTACTTGATTTGATGAAGAACTCCCGTCAACTCGCTCGTGAGAACAAGAGGGTGCTACTCCAGCAATGTGACTACAAGAACTACTAGAACCACAAGCTATCGGTTCTCAAGTACCTGTTCTGGTAGAAGCGGTTGATTCAACATCATGGGAGCAGGAAGTGATTTGTTCGGCATTTTAGGACAAGGGTTGATTTGTCAGCGTTCGAACAAGGTGCAATCGGCTCCGAGGGACGAGTTATGCTTGTTGAGGTCAAGTATAAAATATTGACCTCCTGCATCGCAGTCATTAATTCTGGCTGCTTCGCTCACAATTCGATGCTGGGTTGTTGAGAGCTGGTCCAAATCAGCTGACGCATCGTAGCTTGTAACACCGCAATTATCGTAGCTAAATCCAACTATTATCAGTACATTAATATATATGTTTAGGAATTAAAAGGGTTTATTAATAAAAAGAGGTTTATTTACACTTCAGAATAAATAATTTAGAAATCAACAACAATTTTATTATGACAAATCACTTATTACGACAAACAGTAATCACACTACACTTGGGCTTGAAATAAATCGTTACGCAATCCGGCAGCGTTTCCGCTCGCGACGAAGTCTGGCCCCAAAAACGCACCTTTTATTATATTTGATTTGACGCATGCAGTAAGCCTCTCGGCTTTTAATGCTTCCTCGGACGGTAGGGGTGAGCGTGGGCTCTAACCGCCTAGCAAAATAAACTACAAACTAAGTACCCGCGCCGGTGGGCACCCCCTGTGGGGTTCGAACCTCGGCTCTGGGCGGATACTGACGGGGAGAGGGCAAGAGATCGTGATTTTTAGGGATTTTTGTGCAACTGTCGCTCTACGTTAATACGCGACGCGGGCCTCGCTTCCGGTTTATGTCCGGAGCGGGCATTTCATCGGATCGAATGCAAACTAAGGGTCATGTAGGACGCTGGTGGTCGCGACGCGTTCGCGGTCGTACTCTCGACCGGCGAGTACGAAATATCGGTTGTGCAATGTTGCGAGAGTCTAATCGATTTGATCTGATCTAAGTGTACGGTGATCTCGTCGTCCGGGTCGTCTATGACGTACTTCGGACGACGGTGCTTAGTTGAGAGTCGGGAGGGGGTGTACTTTGCCGCCTGTACCACCAAATGGTTTGGATGATGAGTGGCAGAGTCAAAGTACCGTTTGGACGTTTGATTCATCCAATGCTTACATACATACATACATACATAGACTCACGCCTGTTTCCCAGAGGGGTAGGCAGAGATAACGGATTTCCATTTGTCACGATCTTTGCATACTTCTTTTGCCTCGATTACTGTTATTATATTCTTCATACATGCTCGCCGGTTTAGGGTACTTCTGACCTGCCCTTTCTTGAGAACATCTCCAATTTAGTCAGAGAATGTTCGACGTGGTCTTCCCCTTCCGGTTGTCCCATTCACACAGGCCAGGTATACTTCTTTTGTCAGTCTTCTTTCATTCATCCTTTCTAAATGGCCAAACCATCTCAGCATGCCTTTTTCAATCTTTGTGACTACATCCTCTTTCACACCACAACGCTCTCTTACATCAGTATTTCGAATTCTGTCTCTCAAAGTCACATCACACATACTTCTCAGAGCTCTCATTTCCACTGCATTTATTTTACTTTCATTCTTTTTCTGCCATACCCAACTTTCACTTCCATACATTAAAGTTGGCACTAACACTCCATCGTGCACGGCTAGTCGAGCCTTCTTTGATACTTGCCGGCTACTCATAAAGGCGTGTAGTGCCCCATTCACTCTGTTCCCCGCATTTACTCTTCTAACAATATCTTTTTCATATTTCCCATCTCTCGTAAACAAAGTTCCCAAATATACAAACTCATTCACCTGTTCGACTTTCTCTCCTCCAATCACAATATCACACGCTGTCGTGTATTCATCCCTCTCAAATACCATTACTTTCGTCTTACCTACATTCATTTTCATCCCTTTCCTTTCAAAAGATTCATACATATTTGTTACCATCACCTGCAACTCGTCCGCCGATGATGCAAGTAAAACTTGATCATCAGCGTAAAGCAGAAATTTGATGAGTAACTCATTCATCCTTACACCGCATTCACTTTCTTTCAAATCTTTTAAACAGCTATCCATGAATAGGTTAAACAACCACGGTGACGCTACACATCCCTGTCTAACACCCTTTTGGATGCTAAACCACTCGGTGTATGACCCGTTAATCCTCACGCAAGCTCTGGAATCCCTATAAAGAGATTTCAGTGCTTGAACAAGGTTGTCGTTCAACCCATACATGGAGAGTACCGACCATAGTTCATTCCTCAACACTCTATCGTAGGCCTTTTCTAAGTCTACGAAGGCACAGTAGACCTTTTGGTTTTTGCCCAAAAACTTCTCTACTATGTTTCGCAGAGAAAAGACCTGATCCGTGCATCCCATTCCTTTCCGAAAACCCGCCTGTGCATCCCATATTTTCGCATCGGTTTCTTTCACAACTCTTTCAACCAATACTTTTGCATAGGACTTACCAACGACGCTGAGCAGACTAATGCCCCTATAGTTTTTACAGTCTTGCCGTGAGCCTTTCCCTTTGTAAAGAGGTACAATGACAGCCTTGCACCAATCACTTGGCACTTGGCCGGTGGTATAGCATAGATTGAAAAGGCTGCACAGCTGACTCGCTATGACGCCATGTCCAGCCTTCAGCATCTCGGAAGTTATCCTGTCATACCCTGGTGACTTACCTGATTTCATACCCTTAATAGCTTTCACAATCTCATCCATACCAATTTCATCTTTACATTTGTTCTCGTCTATACTTAGTGAACTACGTTCACTCTCTGTTACACCTCTTTCATACAAACTTTCAAAATACTCCTTCCAACGTTTTAACACGCATTCTTCCCCTTTCACTATATTTCCATTTTGGTCTCGTATGGATTTCAGTTCTGAGGTTTGAGTTATGCCTCTTACTGATCTAACGGATTTCCAGAAAAACTTAATGTTCGTCTGAAAATCCTTAGACAACCTTCTATCAAAATTATCCTTTTGTTCATTTTTCTTTTCGTTCACCACATCCTTTACAATTCCTTTCATTTTCCTATAATCATTCCAGGCCCTTTCTATATCCTCATTCGTCGCCTTATGCATTCGTTCGTTTGCTCTGGTGGCTAGCCAGTCTAACCACGCTTTCTTCTTTTCACATACAACTTTTTCTACACTTTTATCCCACCAAATATTCTTCATCTTTCTTCCTCTTCGTCTATTTATTACACCACATACTTCACCAGCTACACTCACCACACCTTCTTTGACTACCTTCCATAGCTCTTCTACTTCTCTTATGTCTTCAGATCCCTCAAACTTCTCAACCAACTTACTTTTGTACTCATCTGCCACTTCTTCCTCTTGCAGTTCCTCTACTTTTATTCTCTCTAGTACACTTTTAGTCTCAGGGATTCGGTGGCGCCATCCTTTGGACAGACCACTTATTCGGCTCATCACCAGAAAGTGGTCTGTATGGATTGCGGTCCCACGATAGACTCTTGTGTCTAGAACATTCTTTCTCAGTCTTTCATCTACAATCACGAAGTCAATCATACTCTTTCTCACATTTTTCCTCTCTCGTGTAAACGTATGGATTCTTTTCCCCATTCCAAACATATCTCAAGCAGACTGTACCCATTCTCATTCTCACTCTCGTCACCGAATTGACCTAGTACTCTTTCAAAACCATCACGTTTTACCCCAACCCATCCATTAAAATCACCTAACATTATTACTCTTTCATTATACCGACTTAACCGCAACACATCTCTCAGGGTCTCCCAGAATGCCTTTCTTTCCTCTTGTTCTCGCTGTATTACAACTGCACCCATATCTACAGGAGCGTACACTCCTACTAGGAAGATACGGGTCATACCAACTTTCATTCTCAACCACATTACTCTTGCATTCACGCATTCGAACTCAGTCACACACTCAGACATACTTGTGGAAAGAATGAGACCCACACCTTGGCAAGCTCGGGTGGTGTTCGGTACTCCAGACCAATACGCCGTGTATAGTCCGTGGTTTGTAGTATCACACCCTTTCCGCTTCGTCTCATTCACACACAACACATCGATCCGCTTTTCACTCATCAGCTGACATACTTCGTCCATCTTATCTTCTATTCCTCCTCCAACATTCAACGTAGCAAAACGGCTCTCCGTTGACCACTTTTCGCCTCTCTGGGAAACGAGACGTGACGGGTGGCGGACCACGTCGCCGCCATTTAAAGGATTAAAATTTCTTATCTCCATTGCGTTCCCACGAGTATTAGGGACTAAACGGTCCACCCTCGCAGAGCCCTATACGGGGGTAAGGCGGATCCGTGCTGTGTCCTATGACCGCCAACATAGACACCCTCCGTTATCGACCAGAATACCCTCTGGCCATGGATCCCTCAGCACGGGTCGGATGACACTTTGGATCGGGGTTTTGTTTCAGGTATGCTCCCTCGGACTAAATAGCTCACTTGTGCTCGTCCCCTGCGTCTCGGTGAGCGTACAGTAAGCCAGCTAACTCGGCCTGTGAGCGCCGCCGTTGGTATGCATAATTATGCCTACTCTTCCGCCGCCGCTCTAAGTTACTATCCTGTACTGATAGTAACTATGCTATCGTAGGCCTCTGATGAATCCTAAGATTCTAGAGCCCCCGATAGAGACAGTTTAAGGTCATACCCGGGACCAATCATCCAATGCTTGATGGTAGGCAATTGGAGATCGGCATGGAGGCTTTTGTTACGGACGAACCACGGTGCGCCCGCGGCTCGTCGCATAAACCTGTTTTGGACTACTTGTAAGAAGTGGATGAATCATCTTTGGCGTGCGCGAACACCGGGCTCGCGTACGTCATCATCGGTCGAATGCACGTCTTGTAAATTCTCACCCTGTTGGCAAGGGACATTTTACTGCGTACATTCAAGAGGCTGTGCAATCAATAGAGGGCAAATGTGGCACGGTTGCGAGCGTGTCTCAGATGGTCCTTGAAGGTCACCTTCTAGGATACCTCCCAAATATTTGGGTTTCCTCTCCCAGGGGATCGGTTCGCCGAACATTTGGACTGGACTTGGTGAAATGGGTTTGGCCTTTTGCGTGGAGAAGAGCACGGCCGCGCTCTTGGTGGGATTGACTTCGATCCTCCATTTCCTGAACCATTTGCCGAGGGCAAAGGCCGAGCGTTGTTGTCCGTAGTGTTATAGGAGTCGAAGGCTCTGATTGCCGCGTTCTTCTCAGTCACCAGCTCACGCAAATCATCCGGGAGCTTCCACCGTCTGAATGCGTCAGCCGCTAGAATCTCCCGGGAACATTTGTTCACTTGGATTTGGACGTGAGTCATGAGTGAGCCGATAGCTGCGTGCGTTTGCTCAGGGGTCTCTATGAGGGACGGGATTGAGTCTAGGTGTACTGACGTACTGACTTGAGTTTTTCCTCAAGTTTCTTCCAGTCAGTTACAAATCTGGGTGGGAGGTTACTATCTGCTCCGGATTGGCTTGTGCGGGAGGCAAGGTTTAAGATAACCGGTCTATGGTCGGAGTCTAACTCGTGTAGCACTTCCACTGAAGCCAAACGTAAAATAAAATAAAATAAAAAAGGTTTTTATTCACGTAGACATTAAAAAAGCGCTTGTAAATAGTCAGAACATGTTTGTAGTAATATAGTTGTATACATTAGATATTATTTCTAGTAACATAGATATTTAGGTACATCTTGTATGAAAACATTTATAAAATTTATTTTATTACAGAAATGATATTTAGCTAGCTCGTATCAAGTTATTGTCAAGGGATTATGTTTAATTATCTAGTTTAAGTCTAATATTTTTACTACATATTGTCAATGGTTCTGTCTATATTAAAGGTATTATTATTATGACGGACCTTGTGTTAATAACGACGGTCGCGCTTTAATGCTACCACCGGATCCAATGCGCCCCAACTGAGAAGACCCAGCGAAACAAACTCAGTGGGTTCATCTACTACCGGTTTCAACACGACCCAGTTGAGACGGTCCGGCGAAACATACTCAAGCGGGCATGAACACGGGATTTGGTCCAATTAGAGTAATTATTTAGTAGGCAAACACAATATATGCTCGATCGGTTGTCTGACTGCTTATTATTTTAGATTATATTTAGGTATACAAAAGAAAAACTTCGAAACAATAACATTATTCATTTTGAGACAGAGTCAATAATTTTAAATTAAGTATATGATAGCAATCATTTACAGATAGTTCACGTAACACAGCAGATCAGTCATGTCTATATGGCTACAAGATCTCCAGCGAGCAATGTGCAGGTAGGAAGTGAGAGCCAGACGTCTTTGTCATCGATGTACTCTTTAGTGGTGTAATAACCCCTAGCCATAAGTACACGTTTAATATGTGTTTTAAAACTTGTGTCAGGCAGATCAGTAATTTGAGTAGGAAGCTTGTTATAAAACCTAATACAATTTCCTAAAAATGATTTATTAGTTTTGCTTACTCTAAAGCCTGGCATGGCTAGTTTGTTTTTATTCCTAGTATTTATATTATGCAGTTCACTTTTCTTTTTATAATTATGAATATTTTTTCTAACAAACATTATATTCTGATATATATATTCCGATGGCACAGTAAGTATATTTATTTCTTTAAACAAATTTCGCAAAGAATCGCGACTGCCTAAACCATAAATGGCTCTGACTGCTCTTTTCTGCAATACAAAACTAGTACCTATGTCAGCCGCCGAACCCCACAGCAGAATGCCATACGACATAATGCTATGAAAGTACGCGAAATACACTAATCTAGCAGTTTGTTCATCTGACAATTGCCTTATTTTCCAGACAGCATAGGAAGCCGAACTTAATTTACCTGCTAACTTTTCAATCTGAGGACCCCATTGCAATTTTGAATCAAGTGTCAATCCTAAAAATACGGTCGATGGGACTAAATCTAATATTTTCGCATTAAGTGCAACTGTTGGTACAATTTGAGTCACATTCGGCAATGAGAACCTGATGCATTTAGTTTTCCCTGCATTTAACAAGAGATTATTTGCCGAAAACCATTCTGATATAAAGCTGAGTGTTTTATTATGTTCAATAAGATCTTTATCCTTTCTATTTACTTTAAATATGAGCGACGTATCATCAGCGAACAAAACTATGTCTGATACTTTCTCTACCAGATAAGGGAGATCATTTATATAAACTAGAAATAAAAATGGGCCCAATATAGATCCTTGGGGCACCCCCATTTTCACAGGATGACGTGCCGAAGTGACACCGCCTATCGAAACCATCTGTTGTCGCCCCGATAAATAGGACATCACAAGATCAAGAGATGTGCCAGATATTCCATAGTACTTCAGTTTAACAACGAGCGTACGATGATCAACGCAATCGAAAGCCTTAGAGAGATCACAGAAAACTCCCAGCGCATCCTGTGATCCCTCCCAAGCCTCCAATATTGACCTAATTAATGTGCAACCTGCATCCTGAGTAGAGCGGCCCCTTGTAAACCCGAACTGCTTGTTATGCAATATCTCATTCACGTTAAAGTGCGACAACATTTGGCTGAGCATCAGCTTTTCAAATATTTTACTTAAAGCTGGCAGTATTGAGATAGGCCTATAATTCGTGGCATTTTTTGAACAACCTGCCTTGAAAATGGGTATTATCTTACTTATTTTCATTAAATCGGGAAAGACACCATCACTTATACAGCCATTGAAGATGGCTGCAAGGATTGTAGCAATGTTTAGTATGATTGATTCAATTGCTTTAACAGACAGTCCCCACAAATCTTCTGTGCCTTTCCTTTTAATACTCTTAAAAGCTTTTATAATATCATCACTTGTTACGGATTCAAAACTAAAGTTAGGTACAGTTTGTTTTACGCTTTGATTTAAAAAGAGTTCAGCCACATCTGGTGATGATGCGAGACACTTAGTAATATCCACGGGTATATTTGCAAAAAAAGCAGCTAAAAAATTGGCAATGGTAAGCTTGTCTGAAACCAGTTCATCACCAATATTCAATACTAATGTTTGATCTCTTGATCTACTTTTACCAGTTTCAGTATTAATTATTTGCCAAGCTGATTTTATTTTATTATCAGATTTTTTAATTTTATCTCTTATATATAAAGATTTAGCTTGAATGCAAACCTTTTTAAAAAATTTTGAATAATTTCTAACATAATTAATAAAATTGACATCAGGGTTATAGGACCTTCTGTCATACAACTCATATAAAAAATCTCTACTCAGTCTAATGCCTTGAGTTGCCCAAGAACTAAATTTGATCTTATTACTGTCAACCGTTATGTTTTTTATTTTACAAGCTTTATTAAATTCTTTGCAAATACAGTGGAATAATGTAGTGTACATATCGTTAGGGTTACTTTTGTTTGGCAATAGATGGCACAAACTATTCTCCAGGTTGTTACTGAACTTTCCCAAATTAGATTTTGTTAAAGGTCTAAAACTAATTTTTTGTTTATTTATATTTATCTCATTTTTTATCTTTACTATTTGGCATTTATGGTCAGAGCGAACACCAGCCACCAAACACTTCTCAGAGACATCAAAGTTGGTAATTATGTTATCAATGCAAGTAGCAGATGTGGGTGTGACTCTCGTGGCCTCAGAGAACAAGCATTTAAGGTTAAAGGACCGAAATACAGATAGAAATATGTTTATTTCAGGTGAATCTGCTAAAATGTTCATATTAAAATCACCACATACAAGGATTTTTTTTTTACTTTTAATTTTCCTAAGAATGTCTTCTATTGTTGCTGTAAAAAGCTTTAAATCGGATGCTGGTGGTCTATACACACATATTATACAATAAAACTGCGTCTCTACACATGCCACCTCACACACACGCTCAATAGATAGTTGGCATATATCTTTACGTTCTTTAAATTTAATTTGGTCTCGAAGTAGTATCAGTACTCCACCACCCTCTGCCGAAACCCTATTATAGAAACTGGCGACCCTATAGCCACAGACACTAAAAGCCATCTTGTGTGCCTTCAGCCATGTTTCTGTAAAACAAAGGATATCTATTTCATATTTTTCATTAAAAAGTTCTATGTCTAGAATTTTGCCAGAGAAGCGGTTTATATTTTGATGTGATAGAATTAGAAAGTTATCACACTTCTCTATTGTCATGCTTACATGTTTAAACTACTAACTAAATTGATTTTAATAACATTACTAAAAGATGGTATAAAAAGTGACTTCATCATACTACTTATGACTGAGTTAATACTCGTATGTGCCGCTACTAAACTTGCAAGTATGTTCAAAAATTTTCTTGAGACAGTAACTGTACTCATGGTTACCCTACAAGAATCTATAAAACTATTTGTGTCCAAAAATATAAATTTATCACTATAATGGCTAACCAAAAACTGTAGGTGCATATTTAGCTTGTGGATATAATTATTTGTACTATCAGGCACATTGGACACATAGGGGAAGGCACACAATATTATCTTATTACAGTCTAATTCTAACATCTCAGTGAAACTATCTGTAATGTCTTTTTTCTTTAAGTTTTTACAATTTCCTACCATTAGAGTTATACATGATTTGGCACTGTGTTTATTCTGAATTAATTTATGTATTATATCTTTATAATGTAATCCTGGCATACAATAGTTGACAAAGGAACAACTCAGCTTATTACAAAGCAAGGTACCAAGGCCCTTACCCATTTCATCGGAATACAGTATGGAGCTATGTTTAGTAATGTCATTTTGTGGAGATACTGGTGACTCTGATCCCAGCTGTGTGTATGACTCCACTACTGCACTACTGGTGTTAATCGGTTCCAATGTCCTATTGCTTTCAGGATTACACTTTCCAGCTAGCAATTGCATTTCATTTTTGTATGACTGGAAACTGTGATATGAGATTGCTAGGGACTTCTCAAGAGTTTTTATCTCAGAAAGCAAACACTGAGTATCTTTTTCATAAATTAGTTTGCTATCCTCTAATTTAATTTCATAATTTTCTAATTTGTTTAATAATGCCCTACGTTCTTTACTTAGTTCAAGTATGTATTGTTTTAGCTTGTCACTACATAAGGAATTAACGCTTGGCTGGCAGTCTACATAGTCATCCCCAGTCAAATCAATGGTCACCGTTGTATTAATAGGGAGACCCACCGGACTACAACTGGCCAACTCATCATACAAGCTCTGATTAATGGAGGCTACTGGACAAGTTGTGTTTTTTACATAATTTGACAACTTCTCATTACAATTAATTAATTCTAATTCAAGATCTCTAATTTTGAACAGTGCTTCTTCATATAACACTCTACACTTATCAAAAGACTCTGTCTCCGCATGCAGTCTGTCTCGCTCTTCAATAGTAGACTCTAGTTGGTGGTTGAGTTTCACAAGTTCTCTTTTCAGTGATGTGTTACTATCAATGACCCTTTTTATCTCTATCTCATTCTCCTCACGCTCCTGTTCAAGTTTATGACACTGATCTTGGTATGTCTGTAAGTCCTTGAGAGCTGATTTCAACTTATGTTCAGCTACTTGAGTTACAGCCATGCTTCGGGTCTGCATGATGTGAGGTGAATGAGGATGGGCTGAAAACAAAGAGAGGGTGAACAGAAAACTAGACAGAAATAAGAGGTTAAGATAATAATAATAATAATAATAATAATTTATTTCCCAGATAATTGTACAATAACCACTTACAGTAAATCCTTTTTTTATGTACATAAGCAAAAAGTAAGTAGACTAATTGAACTCTGGTACCCAAGGTAAGATTTAACTTGTGTTATGGGTACCAGTGCCCTCACAAGTTTGCACATTTAGTATCCTTTGGAAGGAACGTGGCAGATAAGTCACCTATTAAACTTAAAAACTACTATATTAAACTAAAAGAAAATAAATCATAAACTAAAAATATAAAATATCTAGAAAAACCTCATCGTGTCTAGAATGTGTGTTAATAATTGAATGTGTGTGAGAGTATGGTATGGTTGTGTGAGTGGGTAAGTGTACCATACACATATGTGAAGAAAGGAAGTGAGTTATGTGAGCGTTGTGAGCGTTTTACGTATAGGGTAGATCGTGTAATATTATAATACAATTATAATACATTTACTCTTATTAATTTTTCCGTCTCCTCATAGTTCAAAGTCTGAAGCCAGTTATAGACTTTCTTTTTACATAATGTAGTGGGAAACGGAAATATATTACAATTTTTATTAATTATATTATAGAGATGACTTCCAATTACTCGAAAATGTCTTTGGGCTGAAGTAGTATGAGACTTTTGGGTTAAGCAGACTTTATAACTTCGTCGATATTTGACAGAATTTCGATCATATACTATTGTTTTATGTTTCCTAAGGATGGTTTGGAGGACAAAGAGTTGTCTCACGGTGAGCACTTTACAATCTGAATATAGCATTGTAGTAGAGTACCTATAGGGCTTAAGTGTCATTACTTTGAGGACAGCCCTTTGTGCACGTTCCAATTGTAATAAATTAGTTTTAATCGCACCTCCCCATACAGAAATGCAATAGGTTAGTATGGATTGGCATAATGCATAATAGACAGTTTTTAAGGTGATAGGGTCTGCCGATTGTCTTAGTCTTTTAAAAATATAAGTCAGTTTTCGAGCTCTTGAAGTTAGTGTTGCTGTATGTATATATGTATGTATTTGAAGTCAAAGGAGTGAGATATGAAAAATTAACTACAGAGATCTATAGGTAGAAATAATATAAGTAAGTATATACAAGACAGATGGGCAATTAACTTTATAATAGATTTATAATAAAGCAACACTTAAACATTTAGTTACAAAATGTAGTGGGGCACTTTTAACTTTATCTATATGACACCTAATCAGAGTTCATTACTAGGGTCTAGTCAAGTTAACTTAGTAGGTATGTGTAGATAGGAATAAATTTATCGAATGCCAATCTTATATCAGTATAGTTATGGAGTAATTGAAGTGTGTGATGTCTGTAGCCAGCTAATTAAGTCGTCGAATTTGCTTCCACAATGTACGTCAAGCAAATGGAGACAGAATATGGCAGTGTGAAATTGGACGTGATTCACATCAATGAGTCGAATAAATGTTTGGTTAGGTTAGTATGTATGTGTAAAATAAAGAATAAGTAATATACTCCCCGGGATTTCACACAAAAGTTTAAACTTAATCGTTGGACTCGAGCAGCGCAGTGACAGACAGCTGATGCGTCGACAGATATCAGTTGTTTCGGGTTTATTTCTTCAGAAAACTAATCACATTCAATTATTTAGCTTACAATTTAGATTGCTAATAGTAATATTTTACAACGTAAAAACATTTATTTATAAGTAATTATTAATTTTAATTCGCTAGTACAATTTTTGACAACCGATCGGCAGTGTTGCCAATGTAGAATGTAAGTTTGTATTCTTTAGAAGCGCTATGTCGAGTATGTCGGATCGTTGGCCGTCAATTCTGGGAAAGTGGGTCGGCTCGAGGGATACTATGGGATCGAACTGTATGACTTCTAAGTAGCTTCCTAGCAAGTGAGCGGCCCCTCGAATTATTCGAGTGGCAGCTCCATTGCATGTTCTTAGCGTTTATTTCTCCTGCCACTATGACAGAGCCATCTAGGTCATACAGGGTTTGTTGGTCGCTGCGGAGCAGTTCCTTATCTGGGGGAAGCTAGGCCGAGACTATGGTGATTGTCTGATGGCCGGTCATGCCTATTCGACAGACTGAGACCTCGATGTTCTTAAGTACGGGAGGGTCAAAAGGTACGCAATGCAGTGATTTCTTGAATTAAATCAGCGTGCCCCCTTTGGCGGCGTGAGTCCTGCCGTTGCGAACTATACGGTAGTTGGCAACGGTGGGACTCCTCCGATTGTTCAGTTTGAGGAAAGTCTCTTGGATGAGGAAGAAATCAAGTTGATGATCGCAGAGGAATGTTCCGACTTAATCGCGTTGTCTCTTTAATCCGTCAGCATTGAAAAAACCGATCTTTAGAGATCTGGGTTTTAACCTGCTAGTGAGCTGAGAGATCATTTCCGGGTGTGCACCCATTACGGTTGTAATGATTTAATAAAGCGGCGGTATAAGTAAGCCGCGTCGATGGCCAGCTGGATGTTGGTCGGGTCAGCTTCGGCCCTCTGGGAGAGGTCCTCAAACTGGTCGAGCAACTCCCAACCTTGTGACATGATGCGCTCGGCAAAACCAGAGGCGCGTCCTTTGCTATTCGCTGGGGCGCCTGGGTTTTGGGCGCTGGGACTGTTGACTTTTGAGTCTGGGCTCCTTTGGCCGGGGCCTTTGGAGCCTGAGACTTTTTGGTCAAAGGATTGTAAGCCCAGCCCGATTGAGCTGGGGCGGGAGGGGCCGCACTGGTTGAGGGTTTTGGGGACGCCACTTTGGTTGGGGCTAGCGCAACTTTTGGGGCGACCTCCTCACCCGTCACCTTGGGTACGGTCGAGGGGACGTAGTCTGGCAGAGGCCAGTGGGGTCTTGCTGGTCGCAGGGATGTCTTTTGGACATCCAAGGACATTAGCGGGGGAGGGCTTGATTGGGGCTTGGCGGAGCTAGTCTGCGCCTGAGGTTGGCGAGCGTTGCGCTTGCTGCGAGGCTTTCTGACGGGTTTCCACGCCAGTGCCTTGGGACAGCCGCGATAGTTCGCTGGGACCAAGGACTGGCAGTTAACACAGCCAGGTGGTTCAGAGCATTCGCTACGGTCCTTGGGTCGTGGGCAGTCGGAGGTGTGGTGGCCTGGGGTCAGGCATTTTACACATCTCGGGGCGACGTGACCGTTTTTGGACAAGTGTCTGTACAGTTGACAGTTATGACACTGTCCCTGTACGGTCCCTCGCCGCGGCTCTTCGGGGTGGACACCACCGACGCCGCAAACTGTTTTCAATTGAGTGAAAATCTTTTGACTTTCTTTTGATGGGTCTAGGTGGACCAGCACCATGTCGAAGGGCTCTCCTCTGTTCGATCGGCGCATGCGATGCACCTCTCTCACGGAGTACCCCTGGGCGATGAGGTCCTCCTTGATGGAGTCGACAGGGAGGTGGCGGCAGACTCGGCGGATTACCACGCGGAGTGCCTTGTCCTCTGCGGTGCCGTAAGTGTAGTAGTCTACCTTACGTGCATCGAAGAGGGCCGTTGTTGTCCTGAACTCGGATGGAGTCTGCAGCTGTATTTTATACATCTGCTCTTTCAGGATATAGGTAGTGCTTAGTGCGACTACCCCTTTGGATTTTAACACGGTCGACAAGTCTTGCCACTTGTCGATGTTAAGCAGCATGATAGGCGGGGGCTTGATGGTCTTGGCCGTGGAGCCAGAGGGTTTGGCCGTAGCCTGTGAGGCAGAGGCGGTGGATTAGGGGGAAGGGGGAGCTGAGTTCTACGCAGAGGGCCTCTCTGTTCTCAGCTTTTTGGTTTTGGCTGTCTTAGCGCTCTTGCGGCCCTTGTCCTGAGATGGAGACTCAGTGTCGGAGCCCGAGGATCTTGCAGATGATGAGGATAAGGATTTGTCGGCACGGGTCCGCTTGTCAGCTTTCCCTTTCCGAGAAACGGTTTGCATTTGAGTTTGGGCTTCCGTTTCGCTGTGCTCGGAGGGTGCTATGTCCATTTCACATTCCTCTTCGGAATGTATGGATATAGCTGGGGAGGGGGTGCGAGTGCGGGGGGAAGGGGTCTGCCTGGCTGTGCGCTGGGCAGGGGAAGAAGGTTTGGTGGGCGGGCTTTGTTCCGGTGCTAATGGTGTGGGTGGTCGGGGAGTCTGGGGAATCCGGGAGAAGGGGGACTTTGACTGTGTCGACCAGTATTTCCCAGTAGTCGGGATCAATGCTCGACAAGTAATGGATGAGATTTCATGAACTCGGGGTTGGAAAGTAACTCGGTCGTTGGGGGAGCCATTGTTAAATGGTGGAGAGGGCCTCACGACGATCGTAAAATTTATGTTGGTTCGCTACCGGGGCGTTCCGAGAAGAAGATCCAACAAGAAACTTCTCGGCAATCGCCCTAACTGAGTTTGGTCCTAACACCTATCGCCTCGGGTTGGACGGGCCCGAGGTTGTGTATGTGTGTATCACCCTCCTCGCCGGGTTAGACGAGGAGGTATGTGTACCTGTGGTGAGCCCTAAGCTTGTATCCCTTTCGCCAGTCTTATTGTGCGAAAGGGTTCCTAGCAGCTCTAATGCAGAGGGTGATATGGGCCGAAGCCGTCAGCACCCAAACAACAAAAGAGAATGGGAAGGTAGGGTAAGGAGGTGGGGAGTTCGGTTTGGCGTTGACTAGGGCAGCCCCCAAGGCCAGTGGTTCCAAACCGCTTCCAATAACTGGCGTTGCTCCGAAGGAGCAAAGCCTAGTGCTTGGGTCGACACTAACTTGGCTAAGTTGGCATGGTTACGTTTCCACCAAGTACCACTAGAAAAGTTGATTTTCCCTGAAGGCGCAAGAAGTACTATAATAAAACACACACTAGATTGGGGAAGCGCTGTCTTGAAAAAGACGCCGCCTCACCAATTAATAGTGTGACTGGTTGTCGGGATTCAACCAATCGATCGATTTATCTCGACTGACGAACGTACACGAGCACGTATGGTCGGAAGTAGTCGGGAAAAAGCAGGAGCGCACGAACGTGTCCGTGCGCGTCGACTGTCAAATCGCAACCTGAGAGAGACGCACCGGTTGACTGGGCCTTATATAGGCACAGTCCGACGGCACTCATCAACCATCTTGAAAATTCCTCACAATATACATAAATTGAAATCTTTTATTACATACATACCTTAAACTTTTATTTTACAACATTCAAACTACTCAGGCCGTCCATTGTCCTTACATCTAGTTTCAACTTTTGTTTTAGTATTACTACTAACATCCAAGTCATTGTTCCTACTATACATAGATAGATGGAAGTACCTGAGTCAAATAAATTTAAATGCTACAGATAAATTTAAGTGCTACTCTGAGATAATCTATGACTATCGGTGTCAATCAAAAAATGCAAAAAATTTAGCAATTTGTTTTTTATATAAATATGATAGGTACACACGCCAGTCTACCCCAATCTATCAAATTTCCGCAATCGAAAGTTATTCTCATGGGAAGTTCACGCATGATAGCCAAGGTTGACTGGTCACTTATCCCCCAGATTATAATTTAATAATACGTTAATACCCTTTAGTGATAATGTGAGAAATCTGGGGATATACTTTGATAAAACGCTTTCGTGGGGTCCACAACTTAAGGGCCCCTTTTTCGAAATTTACGTTTCTAGATCGAGTTGTTTTCAGAGAAATCATCATATTTAAATCCGTAAAAAAATATATAGTACAGATACATCTTTGATCTAGTGACTTTTTTGGTTAAAAACACATTATTTAACATTTTGCTCGATAAAAAAAAAATCTGAAGTAAAGTCGATTTTGAAAGTATTTTAAGTTTTATGAGACTTGAGGGAACGCAACTTTTATGAAAATTTAACATTTCATTTACTAATCAGGTTTGACAGGGATATTTTTGGATAAATTTATAATATGGCACTTATTTTTTTTTTAATAAAATAAATACGTGAAAACGGCACGCGCGCACCGCGCCATTGTCCTGCCGGACGTCATCGAGGGAGGACCTATGCAACTTTTGCTCGCGACCACAAATTATCGTTGCCGCGCGCGTAAATAAACGTGTGTATTATAAGTAATTGAAATGGCGAATAGAAAAAACAAAATTAAGAAAAAAAGGGTATCTGAAGTGAAGAAAATCCGAAAGTGTATTGCGTAAGTACTTATTCTATAAATACGTCACAATATAATTAAGTACTCCTCTACACAGACCAGCGAAGTCAGTATGACTAGAATTTTAAATCTATAATGGAATATTTATATTTACTTATACCTTTACAAAGTGCAGTTTTGCATCCCGGTCAAATTCAAGGAGATGTAAGTACCTAGGTATGTTGTGTTTTGTTTTTATTATTACATTCTTTTATTATGTTTATGAAGATTTGAAACAAATTGAACAATGGCTATCGGTCACTACTTGTACTCACTAGGTAAGTACCTAGAGCACGGGTTATGGTCGCGCTGCGTTTAGTAGGTAGAAATCGGCCGGCCGCGCGGCGCCTCGCACAGACCGTCGACACTCACGCATACAGCGACATGTCGCGCGATGGGTGATTCTGTTTATTAGGTACTTTCGTATTATTCTGAAATACTGTCAAAACATTTTAAAATAGAAGCTTTTTATACACCGTGACTTTTTAGTCGTCTTACAACGGCAGCCCACTTCATGTATCCAATGAGTAGAACACGAATAAAAAAAATAGGTATTTATGAGATTTGAATAATTTAAAAATAAAAATTACGCACCTTGACGGTCCGAACCTTGTAGGCCTTGCGCGCACTGCCTTGCGTTTTTCTAACGCATAATCTGTGAAGTATGGAGTATCATAGAAGTGCGCGCACTGCGGTGAAATAAACGCATGCGGTAAAATCGCCGTTGGCCTCTCGCTGCAAATTTGCGGTGAATCTACCGCAAATATTTTTGTATCGCATAGAGATCTTGGAAGCGCCGCGCACTGCGGTGAAATAAACGCACGTTTTAACCGACTTCAAAAAAAGGTTTTCAATTCGGTTGTATTTTTTTTTATCACCTCAGAACTCCGTTGTTTATGGACCGATTTGCAATTTTTTTTTTCCCATGAAGGAAAAATCTAAAATTTTATTTTTATTAGTGTATGTGAGTATGAAGTTCCGTTGACCATTTCTGGTCTTCTTCATCAGTTCCACTTCATCAAATGTTACTTTTTGACTGTAAATGCTTAAGTTCTCGATTAAAATTCCAATATCACTATAAGGTGGCCTATAATTTTTGAGGAGTAAGTACCCTCGATTCCTCATGGATCCCATCATCAGAACTGAATTTTTCCTATAAGGGGAAAAAAAATTGCAAATCGGTCCATAAACGAAGGAGTTCTGAGGTAACAAACATAAAAAAAATGATGATAAAAATACAACCGAATTGATAACCTCCTCCTTTTTTTTTGAAGTCGGTTAAAACGTGCGTTAGTTTCGCCGCAGTGCGCGGCTCTGTGAATGCGTTTATTCTACCGCACGGTAGAATAAACGCACCGCATTCCACCGCAAGGCAGTGCGCGCAAGGCCGTATCAATGAAGCGGCTCTGGCGGCGGCGCGCGGCTCGGCTCCATTGATACAAGGCTCGGACCGCGCTCGCAACGGGGTGTGTTAACTACGTCATGCTACGTCATGTTATAACTCTAGTAATAATAAGTGTTTGTTAATTTGATTTTTTTGAAAATATGTAATGAAATTTATTCCATTCCAGTGCTCTGAGACCACGTACCGGAAAAGGTACTTTGATGTCCAAAAAAAGTACCGATGGGCACTCTAAAGAGGGACAGTATGCGTAAGTACATTATGTACATATTACATAATATAGGTACTATGGCGGAGCAGTTTTATCCATCCGCTACAAGTTTGACGTTATCTCCCGTCGCGCTTTAGTTTTCTTACTTATCACATGTCTTATGTATCCTATTATGGGATGTAACATGGCAGTAAATGAATTTTTGTTAAAGTTTATTTCGGTGACTTTGAAACCAAATCCGTTTCATTACGTTAATGACATTCCATTGTTGCAGAAAAACTAGGGATGACGAAGATAATTCCTTTATTGTTGAAGCTGAAAATCAAGAAGACAAATTTCAAAGGACAACTGGGAAAGACGAAGATGATTCCATTATTGTTGAAACTGAAAACCATGAAGACAAATTTCAAAGGACAACTGGGAAAGACGAAGATGATTCCATTATTGTTGAAACTGAAAACCATGAAGACAAACTTCAAAGGACAACTAGAAAAGATAAAGATGATTCCATTATTATTGAAGCTGAAAATCAAGAAGAGGAGGATGATTATTATAACGTTGAACCTGAAATTCAAGAAGACCAGTTCCAAACAGTGACAGGACGACGCGTTATTGATATCAATTACTTATTTAGTCAATTACAAGAAAAAGCACGTCACAACAACTTGTTCGACTGCAAAGCAGGAAATTTTCAGCTAATTAGTGAAAAAAGAATTGGCTTAATTTCAGTATTTAAACTTGAATGTAATATTTGTAAACAACTTTGCTTTATAAATTCCGAAAAGACTGAGTCAAAAGTTAATTTAAATATTGCAGCCACCACTGGCATGGTAGCAACAGGGATTGGCTACTCACAATTCGAAGAGCTTTTTTCTGCTATGAACATTCCTGTATTTTCTACAAATTATTACAATCAACTCCAGGATAAAGTGTACGAATGTTGTGAAAAAACAGCAGCCGCATCGATGCAAGATGCTGCAGAAGAAGAAAAGAAATTGGCTATCGCAGAAGGTCGCACCAAAAATGGCATACCAGTAATTGATGTTTACGTGGACGCTTCTTGGTGTGCTAGATCGTATGGATCGAATTATAAAGCTGCATCTGGAACTGCAGCAATTATTGGTAGAAGAACCGGTAAAATAATTTTTCTGGCTGTAAAAAATAAATACTGCCTCGTGTGCGCCCGCGCAGAAAACAAAAATATCGCTCCTAACGAGCACAAATGTTTTAAAAATTTCCATGGTTCGTCGTGTTCAATGGAGGGCCAAATAATTGCAGAGGGTTTCAAACTTTCCATTTCCATGTATGGAATAATTTATAAAAGAATGATTGCAGACGGAGACGCCTCGACATACGCAAAAGTACTAAAAGAAAATCCATATAAAGACCAAAATATTACAGTAGAGAAAATTGAATGCAGAAATCACATTTTGAGAAATTTATGCAAAAAATTACGTAGTCTAGTTTCAGAAACAAAATACCTTTTAGCTCACCGAAAAACTTTGACAGATGTGAAAATTATGTCCATGAGGAAAGCAATAGTAAGGTCAGTTATACACCATAATAAAAATCTAAAGGACGATGCTGTAACTATTCTTCACAGTGATATAATCAATTCTGTAGCGCATGCATACGGCGATCACAGGATGTGTCAGGATTATAACTGTGACAAAGAAAAAGTTTATAGCGACGGACTGAAAGCCATTCAAAATTCAACATTTCTGTTCCGGATAAATTCGATTATTTCTAATGTGGCAGTAAAATCACGAAGTTTAATAGAGAACGTAAATACAAATCTTGTCGAATGTTTCAACAACGTCATTGCGAAGTTTATAGGAGGAAAGCGAATAAATTTTTCCTTGAAACGAGGTTATCAAGGAAGGTGTAATGCTGCGGTGGTAAAATTTAATGAAAAGTCAGCAATATCGTACATGCAAAACACATTAACAAATAAAAATCGACCAGAAGAGGGATTAGCTGAAGTTGTGGAAAGGAAAAGAGAAGAAGCCCAGAAAAGAAAAAACAACTCGGAACATCCAGCTAAAAGGAAAATCAGGAAATTGGCAGACACAAAACAAAAACAAAATGACTATGGCCCCGCTAGTTTAGACCCGGATATGTCCCTGTCTGAACTAGAAGTAGCTAAAGAAGAATTTCTAAAAAATTTAGAATTTCTTACTGCTGACAAGGACGCGATTGAGCGTAATACAATATTACAAAGAGACTTCGAAAAATTCGAAATTCGAAAAAATCTTATTACTGCCTCTAATTTCGGTCCTATTTGCAAAAGGCAAGTATCAAAAGATACCGCACCATTAGTAAAAAATATATTATATAAAACAAATTTAGGCCGTGTTGCATCCATTGCTTACGGTATTGAAAATGAGCAGCAAGCTTTGCACAAGATACAACAACAAGAAAACGTATCTATTGAGCCCTGTGGTCTGTTTATAGATAAAGATTTCCCATTCATTGGTGCTACGCCAGATGGGCTCATTGGAAATGACATTCTGGTAGAAGTCAAATGTCCTTTTTCAGCATCAAAAATTGGCATGAAAAAAGCTATTGAAGAAAATAAAATACAAATATTAAAATTTAATAAAAAAACGCGCACTACAACAATTAATAAAAATAGTAATTGGTTTTACCAAATACAGGGACAGTTGCATGTGGCAAGACGACGGCAATGTCTACTTGGAATTTGGGCCGGAGAAAAAGAGCCAGTCCACATCGAAATAATTGAAAAAGATGACGTATTTTGGAAATCGAAAATGGAGTCCAAATTAATACGGTTTTACCATAAATGCCTACTTCCTGAAATCGTGAACCCCAGACATACGCGTGGTATGGGCATAAGAAATCTGACACTTGAAGAGAACAAATCATCCGAAAATAAGGAAAATGAGGAATCTCTAACGCAAAACAATCCTGATTTGCTATCAGGTCCTAGTTCCCAACTCGGAGGGGAGTGCCATGAGGACTGTGGCTTTGACCCTCTTAGAGGAGACTCGCGCCCAGCATTGAGGAATATATCGGTCGATGAAAATGAACCTGGACCTAGCACACGACCACTAAATTTTTATGAATTTTAATTTTTATGAATATTAATTTTTATGCTGGTACCTATATATTTTATTTTTTTTTATTTTATTATATTATAATTAATCATATTTGTCTTTCATTATATTACTCACCAAATCTTCTACAACCATACTTTAAGTTCTACAGGATGATATCGCCTACCTTTTCATTCACGAGACTGTCTTATCAGAATACCGTGGCCCTGGAACGCAAAGGGCAACCGAAGGAACAGGGTGGATTTTAGTCAGTACAATTCTGACAGTCCCTTCCGCTCCACCCAGAGCGGCAGGACTCATTTGATGATTTTACCAAGCAATAAAAAAAAGTCATACATTTATAACGATATACCTAAGTGTATTAGTGTTTACAGTCAATAGTGCAGTGGACATCACATCAAGCTATACGTTTTTGTTGCAAAAAAGCTATTATTACCAGCACGCCAATAATATTTGAAGTACTGATTTATTTATCTATACTGTGGCGTGCTCGCCCGCCGCCATAGGTCACCGGAGTTCATATCGCGACGGCTCCTGTGCAACGCGGACGCAAGCCGTCTCGGTGCGTAAAATGCCTAAACTTTCGGAATAAGGGGCCCTTAACAAACTAGTCGGAAATTATATGCGGCAGCAGGTTCCTTACGAAGAATGCGTAATTTTCTTCCAACCGCCACTAAAATTGCTCTTGCTGAATCTCTTCTTTTCCCCATCCTTGACTATGCTGCTGCCAGTTATCTTGACCTTACAGAGGACAAACTTGATAAACTCGAGCGTCTCCAAAATTTCTGTATTAGATTTGTATTTGGACTTCGCAAATACGATCATGTCTCTGAATTCCGGAAAAAACTCGAGTGGTTACCAATCCGCCTTCGCCGTAATACTCACATACTTTGTCTCCTTTACAATATTTTGTTTAATCCGACAGCTCCCATTTACCTTAAGCAACGGTTTGAATTCGTTTGTGATACACATTCTAGGCCTTTGAGATCATCAGAGAACTTAAAACTACATATCCCAGTGCACTCTACAGATTTTTTTTGATAATTCGTTTACTGTCCAAGCAGCCCGGCTATGGAATTTACTTCCTGTAGAAATTAGGCGTGCACAAACCCTAGCATCTTTCAAAGTTTCCTTAAAAAAACACTTTTTATCGTTCTAAATGTCTTTATCCCTTCTTTTCTTGTCTCTTAACTTCTTTTAGTAACCTCTTTAGTTCTGCATAACTCCTTAATTAAAAAGATATATAATGTATGTATGTATAGTATATTATTATAGTATAGTATTATTAGTATTTATACAAATATAAGTATATATTTATGAAGCTTGTACATATGTAATGTATGTATTTAATAACGTTAAACATTTAATACACACGATAGTACACTTCCAACTACCGCCTTTTCCATCTTAATTCTTCTTGTCCACTCAACGGTTGTCTGGAAGAGATCGCTACAAAGCGATAAGACCGCCGATTGTACCTATATTTTCTTTATTAAGATATTATGTATTGTGTTTTCTGGTGCAATAAAGTGTACTCTATCTATCTATCTTATTCTTATTCTTATGTGATTAGGTTGAAAATCTATAAAAGAAATTTGACATATAGTAGTAGCTGGATGTGCTGGCGTATGTATATAGTACCATCTGTCAACTTAAAATTAGTCAGGCCTGCTGGCGTGGTTTGCAAATGCTTGCTTTTCACGCCGCACAGTGGTCCGGATTTTCAAAAAGGTGGACATAGGATCGAAAATGCATATTGAACTTAATAAAAAATTGTTTCGTATAGGAAATTTAACGCTGATTAATACTTATTACTATAACTTTTCAAAAAAACTGCTCCTTCACGTTAAAAAAAAATATTGAAATAAAAATGTATGGGAGAAAATCTATTTTTTTTTTTCTCCATTCAGTATCAAAGTATAGCAAGCAAACCTTATAATCTGGTAAGTATCTATTGTTCTTAATACGACAACATATAAATTTCTTGCGTATCCCTGCGGCCTTGACGCCTACGATGCTTCTAAGTTTAAAATTTCAATTGGGATTTTTTTAAATTATTATCGAAATTTTCAATTAAGCTGAATTCAAAATATCATTTTTTAATTATATAAGAATTAAAACATACGCATTCAAGCATTTGGCAAGTATTTGTTTATTTTATTTCAATAAAAATTTTTAATAAAAGTCTTCAACTTCAGTTTTGTAATTAAAGACACGTGCTGATTCGTTGCCTATTTGTAACTGACTGAAACGACTCCTGTGATAAAAGAATAATTTACCCCCACCACCGGAGATTTGGACGACGCTGATTGGCTGTTGAAGATGTGGTATTAATTTTGTCAGTCACTACTTGCGACCGTGTTTGTTATTAATATCTGTGCATGAAACAATTAAAGGCACTTGTTTCTCAACCCTTGAGGCGCCCTGAACCCGGGAACACCCCTATCGTCGCGGAGGTGAGCACGCCCACCGAAAACAGCCCTTTTCAGGGCTAAAAACAACAAAATGCCAATGGTCGGCGGCGGGGCGGGACCCTCACGGGACCCCCCTAGCAACCAACCCCCAAAAGGCCCTTCTAAGGGCCAAACAACAGCATCCACCGACATCAACGCCGGTCAAAGGGTATCACGGCTTACGGCGGAAGCAAGTACCCCCGCGCCCGGGCGCGATTCGCGAATATTTGTGCGCTCCCCACCGGGTCGAGCGCCTCCCGCGTCGCGCACAATCTCGCCGCAAGCTCCCAGAATATGGTCGAGCCAACCCACCAGAACTACCGCGCATGGCATCCGCCTATCCGCGCCCGCACTGCCACCTACCCCCCGAGCTACCGCGCCGCGCGCTATCGTACCACCACGCGCCGCCGCATCAACTACCACCCGCGCCTTCGCATCGACCCATAGCGGTACAAGCATGCAACACGCCGGACCCCTCCCCCAGCGCGCAGGGAGGAGAAAAACGCAAATAGACCTCGCAAGAGGCCTATCCATGCCTGATCTATGCTTGGGCGACGAACTGACCAGCAACGAGGGTCTATTCTCGCCCACACCAGCCAGTTCCCGCGCCGGATCACCGTCGCACAGCGTGTACTCCGGAGTAGGCTCGAATTCAGTCGAGTCACTTCCGGAGGCACAGCTCACTACACCACCTCCAAGGACGGACAACGTGTCTGCAAGGAGGAAACGCAGCCCGGAAGAGGAGGCAGAAGAGGCGAAGCGGCAGCGTGTACTCGCGCTCACCCAGCCCTCCCCTCCACCAATCACCCCATCGACATCCACCTCGTTCGCAGCCATGGCGGCGAGGCCGAGGAGCCAAGCGGACAGCGACCCGGGTACCACCAGTGGCACGACCCAGAAAGGGTCGTCACTGCCAACAAGAGGGGTACCCGCAAATACCAAATACCCCCCACTGGTGGTTGAAAAGCTCCCAAACTGGGCCCACCATTTCCGTGTTCTAAAGGAGAAACTTGGACACATGCCGCACGCCCGCCCCTACCAAGAGGGCATCCGATTTATGCCAAAGGAGGACCATGAGTATCGGACTATCCAACGTTATCTGACTGACTTGGAGAAGTCAGATAACATATCATGGTTCTCCTACTCGCTGCCCGCCGAACGCAGTGTAAAGGTGGCAATTAGAGGGCTGCCAGTAAATACGGAGCCGGAGGACATCGCCCTGGACCTCCGCGAGCGGGGTTATGAGCCGGAATACGTCCGGCACATCAAGGCCCGACAAGGGAGACCTGGGTGCATCTTCCTCGCAATTCTACAGCGCACCAAAGACATCACTCCGGGCATATACGACATAGAGGATCTACTATGTATGCCCGGAGTCAAAATTGAAGCCTGGAGAGGCAAGCGGGGGCCCGCACAGTGCCACCGCTGCCAAAAGTTCCGGCACTCATCGCACCAGTGCCACCGAACGATTGCCTGCGTGCGATGCGGCGGTGAGCACATGGCCAAAGAGTGCCCACGCCCCCGCGAAGAGCCACCCACCTGCGCCAACTGCGGGGAAGACCACCCGGCGAACAGCGCGAGATGCCGGGTCTACAAGATCGAGACCCGGAACAAGAAGGCCGGCACGATCGCCCAAAGCAGGGCAACCGCTCAATTACCGGATGGCCAACGCCCGCTGCAGCCGACCCCGATAGGCGAAGCCACAAGCGGCTCGCTCATGGCGGCCGCAAACGCCCCCACTGCTCGCGGGGGAATTCCAAAAACAAAGCGGCGGGGGAAAAGGAAGGGCAAAGCACCCGCTACCCGTGAAACCGCCTCCTCAACCATCAAGCAGACCGCGGAGCCCCAAGCAGGACTCCCACCGACCACTCACCCTAACAAGACGCCCAACGAAACCTCAGAGCGGCCTGTAGACTCGCAGACACGAGCTACAGGTCCAAGCCGCAGGGGCCCCGGAGGGCCCCATCAGAATACCCAGCTAGAAGCTAGCGCAGAGGGGTTGGCGACCATCTTGGCCTCCCCAAACATTACCAAATACCTGGCGCTGGCAATGCGGCTAGCCCAGGAGATTCTGGGGGCCCTCCAACAGGGTTCGAACCCACTGCCCATCATAATGGGCGGGGTGAGTGAGTTCATGGCTATATACAATGGATCACAACGCCATTAGAGTAATCCATTGGAACGCCCGCGGTCTAAAACCGAAGATCGCCCTCCTCCGACCGCTACTGCAGGAACAGGACATCGACGTGGCGCTGATAAGCGAGACGCTCCTGGGACCTGCAGATAAAATAAAATTCCCAGGATACCTCGTTTACAGGCAGGACGTGCAGTCGAGCGACGGACGCAGCATACGTGGTCTGGCAGTACTCGTCAAGCGACGAGTCGTCCATCAGCCCCTGACGTCTCCGAACCTACAGACGCTCTACACGCTGGGTGTAGAACTCCACGCCGCCGGTGAGCAACTACGAATATTCGCCGCGTATAAAGCTCCCGGCGCCCCCCTTCACACATCGGACATCACCGCCATGATGGAATCACCACAACCAACCATCATAGGCGGTGACCTGAACGCCAAACACCCAGCGTGGAACTCTACGTGCGAAAACACGTCAGGGAGACGACTCCTCAACATCGCGGAAGCCCGCGGATATAAGGTGTCCGGCCCAGAAGTACCTACCCGCTATCCAGACTGCATCACGCTCATGCCGGAGGTACTAGACATCCTTATACACCGCGGACTTCGCTGCCAGATCACCCAGCAGGTGATTGACGACGAGCTGTTATCAGATCACCAGCCGGTACTCGTCGTCATCCCGCTGGATACCGCTCGACAAGCCCCCCCAGCGCCACGTAAAACAACGGACTGGACCATCTTTGCGAGGGAGCTGGAGAAAAGCCCCCCATCTCGGTCCATTCAAGACGACACAGATGTCGAGACCTTGGCCGTAGAGCTCGCCGCAAGCATCAAGGCAGCCCTAGACGCTGCTACTAGCACGGCCCCGCCCACAACACGAAGACCACCTCTGCCCACCTCACTAAGGCGACTCCTTTTGGAAAAAAGGGAAGTGCGCAAGAGGTGGCAAGAAACTAGATGCCCCACACTGAAGACGAGCCTAAACCGCATAGCGGAGAAGGTCAAGACCGAGATGGGCCGCTTTAATGACACCAGTTGGGAGGAGACTATAACCAACATCGCCGCCGGGAATGACCTGCCGGCAATACATAGATTGTGCCGCCGGCTGGCAAACGCCCCTCCTCCCATCAGACCGCTTTTACACGCGGACGGGACGCCGAGATACCGCGCGGAGGACCGCGCGGAGATCTTTGCCGAGCACCTCGAACGCCAATTCCGACCGAACCCGACCACAGATGCAGCGCACACCGCAACAGTGGAGAAACACCTTGGAGAGTACTTCAGTACGCCGATAGCCCCCACAGAGGACCCCATCTTCTTTTCCCCGGGAGCAGTCCGACGGGCGATCTGGAGGATGAAGCCGAAGAAAGCCCCCGGCGCAGACGGGATAACTAACAACGCCCTGCGCCACATCCCGCCAAGAACAATAGCTTCCCTCACACGGCTCTACAACGGCATCCTCCGGACAGGCAGATTCCCGGACTGCTGGAAGTTGGGCCATGTCATCCTTCTTCCCAAACCGGGGAAGAACATACTCAAGCCGGAGAGCTATCGGCCAATCACACTACTCTCTACAACCTCCAAGGTGTTCGAAGTACTCCTGTTGCGGCACCTAACTCCACATATAACACCAAGACAGGAACAGTACGGGTTCCGGTCGGAACATTCCACCACTCTCCAGCTGTCGAGGGTACTGCACGACATGGCACTAGCCAAGAACAAGCGGGAGTACGTCGCTGCTGTATTCCTCGACATGGAGAAGGCGTTCGACCGCGTGTGGCACGAGGGCTTATTGTATAAGCTCTCCACCTCCTCGGCGCCCCGTAGAATTGTGAAGATTATCTCCAGCTTCCTCGCCCAACGGAAATTCCGAGTGGTGGTGGACGGCTGTGTCTCAGCGGTGCGGATGATGACCGCCGGGGTTCCGCAAGGAAGCTGCCTCTCCCCGGTGTGTTACTCACGTTACACCGACGACATCCCAGTCCTCCCGGATGCCAGGCTTGCGTTGTATGCTGATGACGCGGCATACATGGCAACCTCAATGTCAGCCTCCTTCGCCGCAGTAAAATTACAACGCAGCCTGGATGCATTACCAGAATGGCTCCAGAAATGGAAGCTGTCGGTGAACGTGAGAAAGACACAAGCCATCATCGTGGGCCGCCATTCCCACCACCCACCACCACTCAAAATAAACGGGGAAACCGTAGAGTGGTCCCCAAGAATTAAATACCTGGGGGTGACCATAGACAACCACCTGAGCATGGCCCCCCACGTAACACAGGTTGTCCAGAAGGGACGCGCCGCGAGGGCGCAGCTCCACCCCATCCTTAGTTCCTCTCTCCCTCTCAGGGCCAGGCTGTGCGTATACAAACTCTACATACGCACACGCCTGACCTACGCCGCTCCTGCTTGGTTTGCTCTCACGAGCGAGTCGAGCAGGCGTAAGTTACAGGTCCAGCAAAACCAGGCGCTTCGGACCATAGCTGCCGCTCCTCGCTTCGTGAGAAACGCAACCATCGAGAGGGACCTAAGGATGGAAGGGATCGACGCCTTCGTACGGCGCCTGGCGGAACAAATGTTCCGCCGCGCTGACACTTCATCTTGGGACCACCTACGCGCCATCGCCCCGTACCACGCCCGCCCACCAGACCGCTGCCACTTCCCGAGGGATCTGGCCACAGCGGAAGCCGTCAACACCAGCTGCCCATAGCCAACTGGGACAGCCTCCGGGGGCCCCCCCTCAATTGAGATGTCGGTTGTAGATCGGCTCCTGCTGGGCCTCACCTCACGGTGTCTCACCTGGTAGGGCCTCGATCTCCCGGCATCGTGAAGAAAGGGGTGGCCAACTTCAAACCCCCTCATCGCTGTCCCAGCCTAGGCTGGCTTATACATATACCGGCGCAAGCTGCAACCCACCCATAGGGTAACCCACCACAGCTCAAAATGAGCTACCCCAACCACCTGCCCGTATTCACGGGCAGCGACGGACACCTCGGGCAGAGGGCCAACGCCCTGTACCCGATTCCTCCGCCCCCGTAAGGGGACGTGAGATGACCCGAGTCAGGCCTTGAGGAAGCAACATATCTAATTATCCGTGCTGTGTGAAAGTTTAGTGAGTTTCGTTATGGCTGCATTTGTTACAAACTTGGACATTTTTATGTTCCTCCGTGTTGAAGGAGACATGAAAAATTGGGCACGACTCTATGAAGCTATTATTCTACATATCCCAGTTGAAACATGTTCGGAAGATTTAGAAATACTCAAAACCTTTTTGAAGAACTACATCAGTAATATCAGTAGCAGATGGGCAAGTGCTTCTAGAAATCAGAAGACTTTCATGAATAGACATCCTGCGTGGTTACAATCAAATATTAGTTGGCCAAATTGCACTACTATTAATTTATCCGAGATTTTTCAAGCCCAAGATGAAGTTATCGAAAACATATCGTCAGACAATACTTCAGTTGACATCGATACTACAGCAGCTGTGATTCCGTCGACATCAAGTACAACAACTGTGGGCACATCTACCGAAGTTCAGATTAGGAAGCCTTTTGTTGACCTCAGCAACAAACAGAAGAAAAGACGTTCAGAGTCTCTTTTGGACTATTCGCCGGAAGAACTTACTTTTGCATTAGTCGAAAGACTTAGGATAGACAAGAAGAATGACTTAGCTTGTGTTATTGACCATATAACGAAGAACCCTGATAGTGTTGCTATTGTTCAAGCCACATTGTTTAAGAAAAATAGGAAAAAATCTTTTTATGACGATCATGCTCTTGGTCTTTATACATCATTGAACCTGTCAAAATGGAAATACTTGTGTTTAAGGAAAGCGCTGTTAGATTGTGAAGTTCCAGTGTTACCATCGTATCACAAACTCCTTCAAGCTAAAAAGAGATGCTATCCACATGATTTAGAAATTACTGAGAGAGGAGCCAGAGTGAAGCTTCAAGCCCTATTGGATCTGACAGTCTAGAAGATTCTTCAAATTACCGGTACCCAGATTGATTCGTCAACTGAAGGATTGAAGTTAATTAGTAAATGGGGTTTCGATGGAGCTTCTTCACAAAGCACCTACAAGCAAAGGAGTGAAGATGTAGACTTCAGTGATTCATCGGTTTTCATGTCAAGTCTTGTCCCTCTTAAATTAGTTTCTAATAATAGCACCATATGGGAGAACCCAACACCTTCTTCAACACATTATTGCAGGCCCATTAAGTTCGAGTTTTGTAAAGAGACAGCATCAAGCAAGAAGAAGCTGTATAAGGAAGAAATAAAAAACATCAATTCTACAAAATGGGCCGGGCTAGAGATTAGTCACGAGCTTCATATGACAATGATCGACGGAAAAGTGGCCACTATTATAACGGATACTTCGTCTGCATCTGTCTGCAATATTTGCCTTGCTAAGCCGACTGAGATGAACAAGCTGTCAGAAGTATTTTCAAGACCTGTTCGAGAAGATGTTTATAAATATGGACTTTCTACCCTTCATATGTGGATTCGTTGTATGGAGTGTATTCTACACATATCTTACAACATGGACTTTGAGATGTGGACTGCACGAGGTGCTAACCAGCAACTAAAAGCTGCGAAGAAACATTTGACACAAGAAGAATTCAAACAGCAAATGGGAATACTTGTGGATTTTGTGAAGCAAGGCTTTGGAACCACAAACGACGGAAACACGGCCAGAAGGTTTTTTAGAGATTATGAGAAATCTGCCGAAATAACCAATATTGACAAAGGCCTACTGAAGCATTTTGCGGTTATTCTTCAAACGATTTCATCAGGATGTGCCATAGATATTGAAAAATTCAGGACTTATTGCAGAGAAACAGCTGAGATCTTTGTTCATCTATACCCATGGTTTTATATGCCCGCAAGTGTGCACAAGCTACTCATACACGGTGCAGACATTTGTCATCACTTTGGCCTCCTACCAATTGGCATTCTTTCCGAAGAAGCGGGAGAAGCAAGAAATAAAGAATTTCGAAGAGTTCGTGAATATCACACAAGAAAATTTAACAGGATGAAGACCAACGAGGACTTGTTCCATAATTTTTTAATTAGTTCAGACCCGTATTTATCCCATATTCGACCAAAATACAGCAACTCAAAGCAGTTCGATTTTTTTCCAGATGTTAAAGAGCTTTTGTTGTTGCCTCAGGTAGTAACAGAAGAAACCGAAAATATGGATCTACAGGAGTTGCAGTCTGAAGATGATCCATTAATGTAAACGTGACAGATTTAGTGATGTTGTTATTGTTAGAATTGAGTTTTGTAGTCCTTTTCAGAACTACTTAATAAAGTCCTTTTCAGGACTTCAGAAAAAGCCCTTTTCAGGGCTACATCTATTTCTAATTGTTTCTTTTAAGATGAGTCACGCTAGTAGTATAACCAACAATATCAACCATGATTTATCAATAGGAAATATCAACAGATGAAAGAATAATCACCAAATGATTATTAAAAAAAAAATAAGCAAAAATGCTTATTTTATCAAAACATCACGCTTTATATTCCCCGAAGGGTTCGGCAAAAGTGTATACTACACTGTCATTTCGACAGTTATATATAAGTCCCAAGTAATAGGGGGCGAGCCTAATACACGGATGGGGCGCGCGGGGGGCTTGTTTTTTATTAAAAATGATATTTTGGATTAATTTCAATTGTAAAACTCGTTAATAATATTAAGATAATTCAACATTAAAATTTTAAACTTTAAAGCATCGTAGGCGGCAAGGCCGCAGGGATACGCAAGCAATTTATATGTCGTCGTATTAAGGACAATAAGTACTTACCAGAATATAGGGTTTGCTTGCTATACTTTGATACTGAACGGAGAAAAAAAATAAAATAGATTTTCTCCCATACATTTTTATTTTCAATATTTTTTTTTGACGTCAAGGAGCAGTTTTTTTGAAAAGTTGTAGTAATAAGTATTAATCAGCGTTAAATTTCCTATACGAAACAATTTTTTGTTAAGTTAGATATGCATTTTCGATCCTATGTCCACCTTTTTAAAAATCCGGACCACTGTGCGCCGGAGCAAATAAATCTTATATAGATAATTACACTCACCCATGGGTGTAATTATTTATATAAGTATGTATTTACAAAAGAAAAGTAGTACATGTAGTATAACAGTTATCTGGTTTCCATAGTACAAGCTCTGGATAATGTGGGATCAGATGGCCGTGTGTAAATAATGTCCCCGGATATTATTATTATATTATTATTTATCAATAGATGAGTCAGTGTCAGAATAGGACAAAAACCGGTTATGTTGGCAAATGTTATACATTGTCATGTTAAGATCATTAATATGGTGGTTTGAGCAATAAGGCAGAGCACATAATACTGATTTTATATTTAGTTTGCAATGTGAGTCATCTTGTGGATTGTGTCTAGAATATGTTTCCTACTCACAGCCAAACTTTTTTTTAAAGACACTCACAAGGGAATCAAATTCCTGTGTCGCGGGATACTTCTCTCCTAAAAGGGTAAAGGGTAGCTATCTCCATAGAGCATAACAACTACATATATTGTACTCATTCTCTTGACTAAGCGAACACACTTAATTGGTAACAACTGGCACCAAGGTAAACATACATTTAGAGTTGGTACGTTAGATTGCTTGTTAATTATTGCACTAACATTTTGACCTAATTTGTCTGTAATTATGCAAAATTTTTTATACTTATTTCTCTTATAACTGTTATTACTGCTAGGTACATAGGGATTTTCATAAATATGTCTATTGGTAATAACTGATTCATCCAACATACTACTTATTATACGTTGATTTGGAAGTTCTGTCTCCTGCGGTTGGTAATTTCAATAACATGGTCATTGAGAACAAATTGGGCCAGCTTGCTATGAGTTATAGAGAGCCAGATACCAAATCATTGAGGTTGGAATAAAATAAATGTTTGTTTTCTGATTATTCAAGACTAACTAAACTTAAAATTTCATTAGTAGCGACAATATTTGCCTTTATTTGTTCCTATGAGCATTCATATTTATTAGAAAGTAAAGCTACATTATTCTCCAATTCTTTTACTTTTACTTTGCCTTGTAATTTCTTTGTGCCTATATCGTATTTTTAATTATACTGAGAAAATTAATAACTAGATATGTCTTAATCAGTTTGTAATTCCCTGCGTTCCCTAATTAAATTACTAATATAATTATAATTATATCTTTAACAGTGGTTATATGACTATATATTATTATTTATTACAGATATTGATTTGTAGGTATTTTTTGATCTCCTTATGACTTGTCGTGGAACATGGGACGTTTGTATATGTGTTGGCTTTTGAATCGACAAGTATTTCAAACAGACTCTGGGTAGCATCCCTATTGTGTGTATCGACATACTTGGTGTTGCAGATTTTGAATAGTTTTATTAGCCTTTATTAGCCTACTTTCTAACACAGAAATGCGGTTCTAGGCATGTTCGTGACTACTGATACACTTGAAATATGAATCAAGTTTAGTTTGCAAGGCATCACGTTCATTAAAAACATTTACAAACTGTGTGTAAAACAAAGACATCTGTTTTCTAAGGGATGCATTGTTATCTAATATTTCTGGGTATTCCAGTACCTCGTCTAAGCGTAATTTTTCGAGATTCTTCCATTCAGTAACAATTTGTAACTTTTTGAGTGTCAGGTCTAAATTCATCTCTATGTCCTTGCTTGCAGCCTTTACGGAAGTAAATATACTTACGGTGCCATCTGAGTATATATATCAGAATATATTGTATGTTAGAAAAAATATTGATAAATATAGAAAAAAAAGTGAACTGCATTAGATAAATACTAGGAATAAAGACAAACTTGCAAGGCCAGGTGTCTAATTAGATGCATGCGATCATTTGTTGTTACATTTACTAAGAAAAAACCTATTGATACAGTCCACATAACAAATTGTATTTATTATAAGTTCAGTTACAAATAAACTATCGTAGCGAACGCACGCTGTTTTAATATAAAAATCCCCACGAGCGAAAATCAACTTTAAAAGGCTTTAGAGTCAGCAAAACGAATAAATCATTTTTAGGAAATTGCATTAGGTTTTATAACAAGCTTCCTACTCGTATTACTGATCAGTCTGACACTAGTTTCAAGACACATATTAAATTTGTACTTATGGCTAAATTAGTTATTGACCGACTAAAGAGTACATCGATGACAAAGACCTCTGGCGCTCACCACCTACCTGCACAATGCTCGTAAGAGATCTTGTAGCCATATAGACATGACTAATCTGTTGACTTACGTGAACTATCTGTAACCATCTGTAATATAATTTAAAATTATAAACTCTGTCTCAAAATGAATAATGCTATTGTTTCGAATTTTTTCGTTTTTTTTTCTAAATATAATCTAAAATAATATGCATTCAGACAACCGATCGAGCAGATATTGTGTTTGCCTACTAAATAATTACTTTAAGTGGACCAAATCTCGTGTTTATGCTCGCTTGAGTATATTTGGCCGGACCGTCTCAACTGGGCCGTGTTGAAACCAGTAGTAGATGAACCCGCTGAGTTTGTTTCGCTGGGTCTTCTCAGTTGGGGCGCATTGGATCCGGTGGTAGCACTAAAGCGCGACCGTCGTTATTAACACAAGGTCCGCCATAATAATAATACCTTAATATAGACAGAACCATTCAGACATTATGTAGTAAAGATATAGCTAAAACTATAAATTTTGATAATTAAACTCAAACATAATCTCTTTGACAATAACTTAAGGCTAATATATTTGTGTTCACCAAAAATCTAAAGGTGTAACATCTATGTATGCATTTCTAAAATATTGATCTTAAACCCGTTTAATTGTTTTACTATAATTAAACTACTCGGCCAACAAAATATGTTACATCAAACAAATTCCAAATTAACACCAAGATATAACACTTTTTTATTGTAGTGCGCTGCAAATATTCTATTGTAACATTAATTATTTTATTCTTCCCCGAAAAATACTGATCGTGCACCAAATATTCCTGAATGTTACACAAAATATTTAGTATGCATCCTAGTACCGTATACCCATTTGAAACGGTTTTGTACAACTTTTATGTTACTGAAATAATTATAATTGAAGAACAAATAATGCATTTCGTAAAACATTAATTCTAAGACTTATATTTATTTTACTGAAAATGGTTTTGGCGCGCTTGCGACGCGCATATGCCTGCCTATTGCTCTCTGTTGTGCGACGGAGACGGCGCGCGGCGGCGTGGCGATGGCAGGCGGGGCGGTTCGTTGAGTGAGATAGAGATATTGCAGGATCATAGGAGAAAGCGAGACGTTAGATACACATGCGACGTTACCGGCATGCTTCTAGTGTTTGTTAATTTACTATTATCCTGTGCGCGGCGAAGAGATTCTGATTTATTGTTTTAAATGTGGGATCTTTTGTTTTAATTAAGGAATAGTATTAAACAAATAATTAGTTTTTGTTGTTGTTGAATATATCAAGTATTTTAGTATGGAACCAGAACAATTACCACTTGATATAGAAAATCAAGATGATATTCCCGTGTATTGTTCGGAAAGTGAATCTGAAACGGAAGAACCATCTATTAAAAAGAAGAGGAGTGCAGGTAAAACCTGGGTATTGGTATCAAGATACGAAAATGTTTAAGAAGCAGAAAAAGCAGTATATGATGAGAAAGTATATAAAGTAAGGCCTTTGATACAACTATCTGATTCGACAACAGCATACCAATGGGCGAAATTGAACAAAAAAGTGAAAACCATATCTTGTTGATATGGTTTAGTAGCGATACAAGAATCTTATCTAGTCGAAGGTTCAGCAAACAATAATGTTCCAAACGGGCAAAGTTGGGAGACATTCGATGAATTCCAGAAATTTGCCTTTACTCACTGGACAGTTGTCTTGCCTTCCCAAAATAGTGACTGGGTAAATGGTCAATGTAACTGCCCCGAGTTTAAAAAAAATTAAATATAAACATGTTACTGGACTTGCGATCAGGTTGAAATACATAACACCTCCAGTAGAAGCCAAAAACATAGCCATCGGGAAAAAACGAAAACGTGGGCGTCCTACAAAGGCAAAGTGCGCTTTATTGGTGCAATAATTTAAAGAAGTACTGCAGAGATTGAGTGGACTGATAATGTGAACATTGTAGGAGTAAAGACTTTGTTTAACATTTTGAATTATTATGGTTCGTACTGATTAGTATTAAAAAAACATTTTTAGTAAGCATTACATTTTTTAATGTGTTCATTTAATATTAATAAAGCTGCAGTGCATTATCTGAAGTAAAACTAAAAAAATAAATGCTTGTTTTTAAAATAAGTGTTTTACGATTTTTACAAATTTGCAATAGTTGTTAAATAGATGCTCGTTATGACATACTTTTATGAACATATTTTGGTGCACATTCAGTATATTTGGTGGAACACAGGCTAAATTAGGTAAATGAAATGGGAATAAATTGAAGTACTTTTAAATACCATCCATAACTTAATACAAGCTAGCTAAATATCATTTCATACAATACGTGTACCTAACGTATATCTATGTAACTAGAAATAATGATGTATACATAACTATATTACTATAAAACATGTTCCGACTATTTACAAGCCCTTTTTTAAAGTCTACGTGAGTAAAAACCTTTTTTATATACCAATGTCTTGAATTAATAACGTTTGTACTATGGAAAATAGCATCTACTACTTTGGTTTTACAACTTTTTTAAATCGGTCAAAAATATGTACACCACCATACACCTTGGCCTAGAAATATATTCTGCAACTCCATGTCTTTTAATACTTACTGTGTTCCGAGCATTGATTAGTAAAATTAAAATGAACATCCAAATTTGAATTATTGCGTCTAGTTCCAAAATAGAGTAGGGGAGGGGGGGGGCATAGCGGGGTCACGGGGTATAGCGGGGTGAGCCCTACGCAGCTCGAAACAAACGCCGTACAAACTGTCAAATGGCTCGCTTTGATTGGTCGTTAGACGGCGCGTGACCATCGTGGGTGAACGACGCAATTTCGTCAGGTGTTTGTATGATATAAACAAAAATATCAAAACCAGTGTTTTTCTTAAAATTTTTAGTGAAATTGAACAGCAATTCTTTCTAAAACGTACTCGTATACTGTCGTGTGTTATTGTTTATTTTGAATCAGTATCCTTCCGGATTTCTTAATCAAAAAGCACAAGGTCATTGAATTAAAGGTAAGATGCCGTTAGTTTGTGTTTCATTTTGAACGAGCCGGTGGGACATAGTGGGGTATGGCGCCTGGGGCAAAGTGAGGTACACCACTATGCCCCAATTTTAGATTCAAGAAAGTGACCCACTTTGCCCCGTTTTAAAGATTTTTAAGTTGTAATCTATTTATTTTTTTACCCTTTTAGCCACTATGGTCCGCACATACAAGAGAAAGACTGAACAACATTCATGGTCTATGGAAGCCATGAAACAAGCTGTACACAGTGTGGTGTCTGGAGAAATGAGCTAAAGGAAAGCAGCAAATATGCACAACGTACCACAAACAACATTAGAACGATATGTTTCTAAATATCGGGGCAATTCAGACGACAGCATCTTTCGAAAGAAACTGGGCCATTTCCAAAGAGTGTTTTCTCCCGATCAAGAGAGAGAATTAATTGATTACATAAAACTGATGGAAGCACGGTTTCATGGACTGACTGCACGTGACCTGCGGAAACTTGCGTTTGAAGTGGCCCAAAAATGGAATTCCTCATAAATTTGATTCAGAGAGCGGTTTGGCTGGTATAGATTGGTTAAAAGGATTTCTTAAAATACATCCAGATATTAGTTACAGAAAACCTGAACCAACATCAGCAGCTAGAGCTATGGGGTTCAATAGAGTAGCAGTTGCAAGTTTTTTTCAACTTTTAGAAAAGTTTACGATGAACATAAGCTTACTCCACAAAGAATTTTCAATGTTGACGAGACAGGTGTGTCTACAGTGCCCAAAAGTCAATCTAAAGTCCTTGCTACCTGTGGCAAAAGACAGGTAGTAACACTGACCTCCGCAGAAAGGGGAAAACTAATGACCACAATTCTCTGCTTCAGCGCAGTTGGCAACTATATGCCGCCAATGTTCATATTTCCAAGGAAGCGTATGAAACCGGAGTTGTTACTTGATGGGGCACCAACTGGGTCTTGGGGAGAATGTCACGAATCTGGGTGGATCCAGGGTCCCTTGTTTGTCCTCTGGCTCAAGAGATTCATTGAGTGGTCGCATTCCACTAAAGATAATCCAGCCCTTTTATTGCTAGACGGTCATGCCACACACGTTAAATCTCTAGAGGTCATTGATTTGGCTCGCGAAAATGGTGTTATATTATTGTGCTTTCCACCTCACTGCACACATAGACTCCAACCGCTGGATGTTGGGTTCATGAAACCTGTAAGCACATATTATTCCAGCGAAATAAAGAATTGGTTGCGGTGCCATCCCGGACGTGTGATGACACAATTTCAGACAGCTGGACTATTCGGAAAAGCTTATATATCTGCAGCAACAATGTCGACTGCTATTAATGCATTCAGAGCCACAGGTATATGGCCTATAAACAAGGATATTTTCACTGACGCAGATTTTGCACCCGCGGACACTACAGATAATCCTGAACCTGCTGAGGTGCCTTTAGTGACCGCAGCCATTTCGCAGAGAGATAACACTCCAGTGAGACAAGAAACCCCAGAAGACGAACGTGGTTTCAAAACGCCACCTAGACAACCACTTAAAGAAATTTTGACTGGTAACAAGACACCACCAACGCAAATACCACAACGGGATAGGAACATACAAAGCCCCCCCTAGGCAACCTTCTCCACAACCTGGTTGTTCTTGGATGGTCGATAGGCCATCGAGCTTTGCAACAACTCCAGAACAAATAATGCCAGTGAGAGAAGAAGAAGAGTTAGTAAGCAACGAGGAAAAACAGCAATCATCACAGAATCACCGTACAAAAACGAACTTCTAGCCATAAAAAAGGCCGCAGAACTAAAAGAAAAGAAAAAGAGGGTAGCTAAAGATTTGAAATTAAAATCCATCGAGCAGAAGAAGAGAAAGGTTGTCAAAAAGAAAGGCTTGATGCCTAAAGAAGCAAGCTCTGAAAAGTGTGATGACGATGCTGAATGTATCTATTGTGGTTACTTGTGGTCAGAATCAACCGAGGGATGGATACGTTGTCTAACGCCCGAAATTAATAAACGATCCGCAATCTGTCAGTCAGTCCTATCTCTAGATTAGCTCTATCGCTATCTTGATCTTTACCTGCGTGCTAATAACAAAACATATCAATCCATCCATTTTTTGCCCAGAGATTAGGGTGCGATCCTTTCCCTCTGCAGCGTTCCGTTTTATGCAGAACTCGGTAACTCAGGACACAATTATACCATTTAATTTAAAAAGAAAATTTATTTTTAAATATATTAACGATAAGTCATCAATGCTGACTTATTTATAGCTAGGTTAAAATGTTTTACTAGACGACTAGGCTATATAATAATAAAATGAAACTTAATTGGTCAAACATTATGTTTTGGTGGAACGGAACGAATCAAAATTTGACAAGCAAAACGCACGCCGGCGCCGTCGTCGTAGGTTAAATACTCTTTGGCCGATCGGATCAAGAACAAACAAGCAGTAAGTTGGTTGTTTGTTTTTGTTGCAAAGCATTTATAACTAATATACAAATAATTACATATTAATAAATATAATACCTATAATGGAATCTCATATGATAAGCAATAATTTTATTATTGATTGATATTTTGGAATATAATGAACTATTTCACCAATTTTATCTTTAGAACCAATTGTCAATCCACCAAATTTCAAGGATTGCAACTTTAGATTGTTTTGGCTATCTAAGCTTATGTCAAAATTAATGGATTGGTTATTGGCACGTGCAACCTGTCATTTTAGTACAGAGGTCTATCTTTTTCTATGATCCGTCCTCCCAACGATCGCTCGTTCGGAAAGATTGCTTTTTCAATCTGTGGATGCTTTATGGGCACGGTTTAATAGACAAATGGATCGAAATTGCTATCGTAGATAGCATAAAATGGATTAGGATCGTTTATTAATTTCGGGCGTAAGATGTTCTCGATGGGCACACTACTCTTGTGCTGGGGAGGATGAAAAAGATGAAGAGGCTACTCATTTACGTGCATTATGCGTTGAAAACTAATTTTGTAAAATATTGAAATTATTAAAAATGTTTTTTTGAAATTTAAGTTAGCAGATGTAAAGATGAATACGAATAGTTACGTTGATTTTTGTTACTCATTTATGTGCATTATGCGTTGAAAACTAATTTTGTAAAATATTGAAATTATTAAAAATGTTTTTTTGAAATTTAAGTTAGCAGATGTAAAGATGAATACGAATAGTTACGTTGATTTTTGTTATTTTAATTGAAGTTTTAAAGGAGATTTTAGTTTAAAGGACTTTATAGTTAACCATAACTCATTACTTAACTGTACCAAAGTTCTGTATTTCGATTTTTAGTGTTTAAGTTTAATTAAAGAAACCTGCCAAAGATTTTTGTGTGATCTCTGATTTTTTTAACTTAGAATAATAATAATAATAAAGAGAAGTTTATTCTGATTTGTACTGAATTTGTTATGCTGAAGTGCTATAGTTATTTTATATATTTTTTAAACTGTCGTTGTGTCTCTAAGAAATAAAACTTTTTCGATTGAAGTTGTGTTTCGTACCTTATTATAACCACCCCACATTGCCCCATAGGAGACCCCACTTTACCCCTATGCACGGGGCATAGCGGGTCAAATGCTTTTTTTCATTTAAGTATTCACATCTCGTAGATTAATTACGTTATCAACATAAATGCATACATAGTTATTCGTAATGAATGAAGCTATGATTCTAAGTTAAAACTTTTAATTTAATCACATAAATGTAGTTTTTAGGGATGTTTAAACGTTAAGTACCCTACTTTTCCCCCCTCTCGAAATTATCAACATATCATTTTTCACCTTATTACTTAGGTCTTAAGTTTAATTTTAGCATAAATACTTTTTATAATGATGTCTTTTATTTGTAAACGACATTATAATTTATTGCTTTTAACCTTTCTCCGATGAAAGGGCTTAAGCAAATATTATTTTGCAATTGTAATTGAACTCTATGTTCAATTGTTAAGGTTTAAAATAAACTGAAGTTGTTAATATTAATAAACATTTTTCTAAGAAATATAGATGTTTACGTGTGCGCAAACGTGGCCACTTGGGCGAATGAATTTTGTTCTTGATCCGTAATCTAGTACTATTATTGATCGAAAAGAGAAGTGTTCTTGACCAATTCTTGAGAAGACTGAAAATATTAAATATCTTGGCATAATCATTGATCAACACCTATCCTTCCAACCACACATACAGACCCTTGTACCCAGATTGCGTAAACTCATATACATATTTAAAACACTAAGACATTTCGCCGACCGCAGGATTATTAAGATGGTATACTATGCTTTATGCTATTCCTTAGTAGAGTATTGCATCACTTCATGGGGAGATGCTGCCAGAACTCATATGATTGAAGTTGAGAGGGCACAGAGAGCAATACTCAAAGTTAGTGCAGGTCTCCCCTTCAGATACCCGACTGCAGATCTTTATAGGGAGTGGGACATTCTCACGGTCCGCCAGAGCTTCATTCTGCGTACTGTTATTAGAAAACATTGCGAACTACAATTTGACGCAAATCTGCTGCAACAACGTAGAGCCAAGGTGTGCCCAGACATTTTATGCCGAACATCATGCTCCCAAAATTTTTTCTCCTCGGAAATTTTTTATATAATAAATTAAACAAAACACTTAATATATATCCTAAACCAAAATCTTATTGTATCACAACTTTAAAAACATATCTCAAAACGCTTAACTATGAAGCAACCGAGAATCTCTCATCGATCCTCTCATAAACAAATATGTCAATTCCATTTATCTTCAACCATCGCATCATACTCGCATTTATCACACATCATGATGATGATTCATAATCGTTCGTTCATCTACAATCTTCAAACATTCACATTTGCTTCTGCTTAAATTTCTTAAATTCTTAAAAGAAATAATTTAAAGTAAATTTTAGGGAAACATGTATGTGTATAAAGCATAGTAACATGAAATTTTTATTTCATGCTCCGAAATCCAAAGGTATTATATTTCAAGAGAACATAGATGAACTAATAACGCTGGTTGCTTGTGATATAATGTCAAATGAGTGTATGTTTAACAAATGTAATAAGTGCAAAGTTACTATTATTGAATACGATCAAGAAAAATTGGGTAGCATTGCCGGATTTTTTATACTCACATGAACTCTGATTTATTCACTTCTGGTTTAAATGGCTCAGAGTTGATTGTGAGTATGAAAAACCCGGCAAGAAATATATCACAAAAAAAAACTACAAAGCAACATATCAGTGGAACTGTGCGGCAATTGATAGTTGAATTTGAAAACGCAAGATTGTTGTTTAAAACTTATATTTTCATATGGAAACACCAGCAACGTCAAAATCGCACGTGCATAAATACCATACTAGATCAATAATTTCGAAATCGTTATATTATGCGACTTTTCTGAAAATTGTACTTGTAAATTTGCAGAAGAGGTCAAGGCAACTATCTTTCTATCACTTTGGGGCGTCAAAAAATTCAATGACCCTACATTCCGGAGTCATTTACTTTAAAGATAAAGCTCAGTCATTTGTAACTATCTTAGATGATAACTGCCACGAACCTCATGCCATCTGGGCACATTTGATGCCAATTATTAAATTGGCGAAAGAGTTTACACATTTTCGTACTATTCACTTTTTTTCGGACGGAACGACCGAGCAGCCAATACCGCCAAAAAAAATTTACTTTTTTAATCGGTTCACAGAAAAATTCAGTCTATCTTACTCAGCTTGGTTTTTCTCGGAATCCGGCCACGGCAAAAGCGTTGCGGATGGCATCGGAGGCGCAGTTAAAAGGCAATTAGATAAAAAAATGGATTTGGGTTAGATGTTACAAACGGTTTAGATGCTTATAATATTATACAAAAAAGCATGAAATCAGTGAAAAGTTTTTATATAACTGATAATGACATCAACAACTTGGCCAGTCTGATCCCAGATAAAATTTCACCAGTTCCTGGAACACTAAAACTACACCAAATTATATTTCAGCGGCCTAATCAGATTCAATCAGGCAAATAAGTTGTTTCTGTGGTGAAACAAATTTTCCTAATAGAGAATAATAATAGTAAAATAATGAGAAATGAGAGTACCTGAAATTGGACATGTCTCAGGAAATCACTTTAAAAAAGCAAGGGATGATACGTGTTGTAAAAGTTCTAAAATTGAAGTAATGAATGATGAATGGTATTCCAGTGATGACAGTAGTGAAGATATGATAAATGAGAATGCTACAGGAACATTATATTTGCACGATAGAGAAATATTTATAGATGACAGGCTAAATGAAACAAAAACGACAATTATGAAGACGATGAAATAGAACAAATACGGAAAATAATGACGACATTCCTTTCATCTTGAAGATATTATGTTACAGCCTTTTGAAAGTGATGTAATTAGTGATTCAACCAATCCTGATACTCAATATTTGTTGCCAAGTACATAAGAAAAAAACGTACTGTAATTTTAACGATTTAAGACAGTTTACCATTAAAAAGGTAATTAATTATCTGAAATAAACAATAATATGAGTAGTGTCGGCAAACGTGCATTATTAATAAAAAATGATACGATTTCAAGGAAACCAAAACATTCTAAAGAACAAATCTATTAAAACAGTCATAACACGACAAATAGAATGCAACAGGTGCAAGAAGAAGAAGAAATCATGTCAAACGTCCATGTTGCACCCACTCAATTGAAAGTTGGTGACTCTGCACTCGAAGTTGTAGAGAACTATATTTACCTAGGACAGACCATCCAACTAGGTAGGTCCAACTTCGAGAAGGAGGTCAATCGTAGAATCCAACTCGGCTGGGCAGCGTTCGGGAAGCTACGTAACATCTTCTCGTCCAAAATACCGCAGTGTCTCAAGTCGAAAGTCTTCGAGCAGTGTGTGTTGCCAGTGATGACATATGGAACAGAGACGTGGTCGCTCACTATGGGCCTTATTAGAAGGCTCAAGGTCCCCCAAAGAGCAATGGAGAGGGCTATGCTCGGAGTTTCCCTGCGGGATCGCATCAGAAATGTCGAAATCCGCAGGCGAACCAAAGTCACCGACATAGCCCGAAGAATTGCCAAGCTGAAGTGGCAGTGGGCAGGGCACATAGCTCGTAGAGCCGACGGCCGTTGGGGCAGAAAGGTTCTCGAGTGGCGACCACGAACCGGAAGACGCAGCGTGGGCAGGCCCCCTACAAGATGGACCGATGATCTTGTGCGGGTCGCTGGAAATTGCTGGATGCGAATAGCACAAGACCGGCAATTGTGGAGATCTTTGGGGGAGGCCTTTGTCCAGCAGTGGACGTCTTTCGGCTGATATGATGATGATGATGATGAGGTGCAAGAAGAAGTTCCCTATATATGCTCCCATGATCAAGGGTATGGCATGTAAAGAATTAAATTGTATGAATTGTAGTTCTAGACGGCAAGATGTTGATTATATTAGGTCTTTACCTATGAAATTGCCGTTCTGCAGTACTGGCCATTTCAAATCAAAATAATTTTTGTTTGGCTAAGAATTCTAATTTCAAATTAATTTTATTTTAAAAACATGGATTCTTTTTTCCAAAAGTAGTCATTTCTTTATTGATTAGTGTTACATTTTCATCGCATTTCAATCTTTTTCGTCATCATGGATACGTTAAAAATTCGAGTAATTATGGAATATGAGTACCGTCGTGGCAGCAACGCGGCACAAGCGGCACGCAACATCAACGACGTTTACGGAGCTAACACTACAAACCAACGCACCACCTGTTATTGGTTTGCTCGCTTCCGTTCTGGAAATTTCGACCTGAAAAATGAACCTCGCGGTCGTCCGAAGACTTTGGTCGACAATGACGAATTAAAGGCGGTTGTGGAAGCTGATGATACACAATCTACGGCTGAATTAGCAGCAGCTTTCGACGTTAGCGTCAAAACAATATTGGTCCATTTGCGTCAAATTGGCAAGGTAAAAAAGCTTGACAAATGGGTGCCCCACGAACTCAATGATCGCCAGCGCGAAGTACGCGTCGAGACGTGCCTTGCACTGCTCAACAGACACACAAATGAAGGAATTTTGAACCGCATTGTTACCTGCGATGAAAAATGGATTCTGTTTGATAACCGCAAGCGCTCAGCAAGTTGGTTGGATCCTGGTTCAGCACCTAAACAATGCCCTAAACGAAAACTTACCCCTAGAAAAGTGATGGTCACTGTTTGGTGGTCTAGCGCCGGTGTGATTCATCACAGCTTCTTACCAAACGGGGTGAGCATTACTGCAGATGTGTACTGTGAAGAACTGAGCACAATGATGGAGAAGCTGGCGCATCTCCAACCAGCATTGGTCAATCGCTCGTCTCCGCTGCTCCTGCACGACAACGCGCGACCTCATACTGCACAGCAGACGGTCTCCAAGTTGCAAGAACTGGGGTTGGAAGCTCTCCGTCATCCGCCCTACTCACCAGACCTTGCGCCTACAGACTACTACTTTTTCCAGAATTTGGATAACTTCTTGGCGGGAAAAAAATTCAATACCCGAGAGGCAGTACAAAATGCCTTTGAAGAATTTGTTGCCTCCCGTCCAGCTGATTTCTTTAAGAAGGGCATCAATAAACTGCCACTGCGATGGCAAAGATGCATTGATTGCATGGGTGATTACTTCGATTAATACAAATAAAAAAATTCATGAAAAAAATTCGTTTAAATTTTTTCATACAAAACGGCAATTTCATAGGTAAAGACCTATTATATTAATTGAAGTGCTTTGGTGAATAATTTTTATTTATATTGAACAATTAGCGATTCTTTTATTAACTTAGTGTTTGAGTGATTGTCAGTGTTTGCGTAAACATTATGCATGTGTGAGAAAAGAGCGCTTATATTCCATTAAATTAATGTAGTTAACTCAGGAAGGAAGGACTGCTGCGTGCCACGCCAAGGAAGGAGTAAACACCAACCAGGAAGCAACAAGGAACCAGCATCCAGCTCTCCGCTCGGACGTACGCGCCATCCGGCGCCCTAAACCCGGGGACAACCCAGAACGTCGCGGAGGTGTGCACGCCCACTAAAACAGCCCTTTTCAGGGCTAACCACCTACAACATGCCCATGGTTGGCGGCGGGGCGGGACCCTCACGGGACCCACCTAGCAACCAACCCCCAAAAGGCCCTTCTGGCCCCCCCCAGGGCCACCCAGCCACCGGAAACCAACAACAACGGGTATCTCGGCTCACGGCGGAAGCCAATACCCACGCGTCCGGACGATCGAATCGCGAGTTTTTGTGTGCTCCCCACCGGGTCGAGCGCCTACCGAGTCGCGTACCATATCGCCGCAGGCTCCCAAGACCTAGTCGAGCCAACCCGCGAGAACCACCGCGCATGGCATCCGCCTGTCTGCGCCCGCGATCCCACCAACTCCACGTGCTACCGCGCCGCGCGTCATAGTACCGCCGCGTACCACCGCGTCGGCCGCCGCCCGCGCCTTCGCACCGACCTACAGTGGCACCGCCACACACCACGCCGAACCTCTCCCTCAACGTGCAGGAAGAAGGAAATCCGCGATAGACCTTGCAAGAGGTCTATCAATGCCAGATCTGTGCCTGGGCGATGAACTCACCAATGAGGGTATGTTCTCGCCCACACCCGCCAGCTCCCGCGCCGATACACCAGCGCACAGTGTGTACTCCGGGGTAGGCTCGAATTCAGTCGAGTCACTACCGGAGGCACAACTACGTACATCATCCCCAAAGATGGACATGGGACCACCAGTGCCCACATCCCGGAGGAAACGCAGCCCAGAAGAGGAGGCGGATGAGGCGAAGAGACAGCGTTTACTCGCGCTCACCCAGCCCTCCCCTCCCCCCATTACACCATCGACTCCAACCTCGTTTGCGGCGATGGCAGCGAGGCCAAGAAGCCAAACAGATAACGGCAACGACCCGGCAACCACCAGTGGTACTACGACCCACAATGGGTCGTCATTACCAACCAGGGGGGTGCCCGCAAACTCCAAATACCCGCCACTGGTGGTTGAAAAGCTACCAAACTGGGCACACCACTTCCGGGTCCTCAAGGAAAGGCTCGGACACATGCCACACGCCCGCCCCTACCAAGAGGGGATAAGATTTATGCCCAAGGAAGACGTTGAATACCGGGTCATTCAACGCTACCTCACCGAACTGGAGAAGACCGATAATATCTCGTGGTTCTCTTACTCGCTGCCCGCCGAGCGAAGCGTAAAGGTGGCCATCCGGGGGCTACCGGTAAATACCGAGCCAGAGGACATCGCACTGGACCTCCGCGAGCGGGGATACGTACCGGAGTATGTCCGCCACATAAAAGCCCGACAGGGAAGACCGGGGTGCATCTTCCTGGCTATACTAGAACGCGCCAAGGACATCACCCCAGGTATATACGAAATAGAAGATCTATTATGTATGCCTGGGGTAAAAATCGAAGCCTGGAGAGGAAAGCGGGGGCCCGCACAGTGCCACCGCTGCCAGAAATTTAGACACTCATCCCACCAGTGCCACCGGACCATCGCCTGTGTGAGATGCGGCGGTGAGCACGCCGCCAAAGAATGCCCACGCCCCCGCGAAGAACCAGCCACCTGCGCTAACTGCGGGGACGATCACCCGGCCAATAGCGTGAGATGTCGGGTCTACAAATCAGAGACCCGAAATAAGAAAGCCGGCACGGTCGCCTTGAGTAGAGCGACCGCAGCCGCCATAGAACGGGAACGCCTACAACCCTTACAACCGATCCCGGTTGGCGAGGCCACAAGCGGCTCACTTATGGCAGCCGCAAACGCCCCCACCGCTCGCGGAGGACAAGTAAACACTGGAACAAAGCGGCGGAGGAAGAAGGGCAAAGCCCCAACACCAGTTGACGCAGCGATCACCACTTCAGCCACTATCCAGACCGCGGAGCCCCATACAGAACGCCCGCACCTCACTCACCCAAGGAAAGCGCCCACTACAACAGCGTCCTAGCCGTGGGGGCCCCGGGGGGCCCCAACTGAATACGCAGATACAGACGGGCGTAGAGGGACTTTTGACCATCTTAGCCTCCCCAAACATCACCAGCTACCTGGCTCTGGCGATGAGGCTAGCACAGGAAATCCTGGGAGCCCTCCAACGGGGTTCGAACCCACTACCCATAATAATGGGCGGGGTGAGTGAGTTCATGCAAATCTTCAATGGATCATAAAGCACTCCGAGTCATCCATTGGAACGCCCGCAGTCTGAGAACGAAGATCGCCCTCCTCCGACCGCTTCTGCAGGAACAAGACATAGACGTGGCGCTGATAAGCGAGACGCTCCTGGGACCTGCAGACAAAATAAAATTCCCAGGATACCTCGCTTACAGGCAGGACGAGCAGTCGAGCGACGGACATACTTTGCGTGGTCTGGTGGTGCTTGTCAAACGCCGAGTCGTCCACCAGCCCCTGACGTCCCCGTGCCTCCAAACTCTCTACACGCTGGGTGTAGAACTACACGCCGCCGGTGAGCAATTACGCATCTTCGCTACGTACAAAGCTCCGTGTTGGACTCCTCCCAACCGACCATCTTAGGCGGTGACTTGAACGCCAAACACCCAGCGTGGAACTCCACATGCAGCAATCCGTCAGGGAGACGGCTCCTGAGCATCGCAGAGTCCCGCGGTTACAAGGTGTCCGGCCCAGAAACACCTACCCGCTACCCAGAATGCAGTACGCACCCGCCGGAGGTATTAGACATCCTTGTACACCGCGGACTACGCTGCCAGATCACGCAACAGGTGATTGATGACGAGCTACTGTCGGACCACCAGCCGGTACTCGTCATCATCTCTTTGGATACCGCTCGTCAAGCCCCCCCAACGCCACAAAAAGCACAAACTGGAAAACCTTTGTGAGGGAACTGGAAAAACATCCCCCATCTCGGTCTTTACACGACGAAGAAGACGTCGAATCCCTGGCTGTAGAGCTCACCTCGAGCATGAGGGCAGCCCTTGATACCGCCACCAGCACGGCTCCACCCGCAGCGAGAAGGCCACCTCTACCCGCCTCACTAAGACAACTCCTTTTTAAGAAAAGGGAGGCGCGTAAGATGTGGCAAGTGACCAGAGGCCCTACGCTCAAAGCAAACCTCAACCGTCTCGCCGAGAAGGTAAAGACCGAGATGGGCCGCTTCAACGACTCCAGATGGGAGGAGTTTATCCAAAACACCGCAGCCGAGAACGACTGGCCGGCAATACACAGACTGTGCCGCCGGCTAGCAAACGCTCCTCCTCCCATCAGGCCGCTACTACACGCGGACGGGACGCCGAGATACCGCGCGGAGGACCGCGCGGAGATCTTCGCCGAACACCTCGAACGCCAATTCCGACCGAACCCGACCACAGACGCAGAGCACACCGCGGCAGTGGAGAAACACCTTGGAGAGTACTTCAACACGCCGATAGCCCCCTCTGAGGACCCCATCTTTTTCTCCCCGGCAGCAGTCCGACGCGCTATCTGGAGGATGAAGCCTAAGAAAGCCCCCGGCGCAGACGGGATCACAAACCACACTGAGGCACATCCCGATGCGGACCATCGCCTCACTAACGCGACTTTACAATGGCATCCTCCGGACAGGCAGATTCCCGGACAGCTGGAAGACGGGCCACGTCATACTACTTCCCAAACCGGGGAAGAACATCTTAAAACCAGAAAGCTATCGGCCGATCACCCTCCTCTCAACGACCTCCAAGGTGTTCGAAATACTTCTGCTGCGTCACCTGAACCCGCATCTAACTCCCAGACCGGAGCAACACGGGTTTCGGTCGGAACACTCCACTACTCTCCAGTTGTCGAGGGTACTGCATGATATTGCTGTCGCCAGGAATAAGAAGGAGTACGTCGCTGCAGTATTCCTCAACGGACACGGCACAGTATGGAGAAGGCGTTCGACCGTGTTTGGCACGAGGGCTTGATTTACAAGCTCTCTACCTCCTCGGCGCCCCGCAGGATAATCAAGGTAATCTCCAGTTTCCTCACCAACCGAGGTGTGGTGGTGGATGGCTGTGTCTCAGCGGTCCGGACGATGACCGCCGGGGTTCCCCAAGGGAGCTGCCTCTCCCCGGTGTGTTACTCACGCTTCACCGATGATATCCCCGTCCTCCCGGATGCCAGGCTTGCGCTGTACGCAGATGACGCGGCATATATGGCGACATCTATGTCGGCCACCTTCGCCGCTGTAAAACTACAGCGCAGCCTCGACGCCTTACCAGACTGGCTACAGAAATGGAAACTATCGGTGAACGTGAGAAAGACATAGGCCATCATCGTGGGCCGTAGATCCCACTACCCGCCACCACTCCAAATAAATGGACAGAGCGTGGAGTGGTCACCAAGAGTGAAGTACCTGGGGGTGACCATTGACAACTACCTGAGCATGGCCCCCCACGTAACAAAGGTAGTCCAGAAGGGACGCGCCACGAGGGCGCTGCTCCACCCCATCCTTAGCTCCTCTCTCCCTCTCAGGGCCAGGCTGTGCGTATATAAACTATATGTACGTACACGCCTGACCTACGCTGCCCCTGCCTGGTGTGATGTTGGGTGTCTCAATTAAACACAAGTGATTAGCTTGAACGTCGCATTTATTATTCCATAACTTACATGCTACTTAAGTCTAATATAGGTAGTAGGAGAGAGGCAAGCCGCACACTACACCTCCCCCGCTAATAAAAAAAGAAAATAAAATATCTATTAAATATTTTATTTTTCTTTTTCATTATAATACTATAAAATATCATAAGGCTCTAAAAAAACACATTACTAACATAATCTAAAATTATACATACAAAGTTATTAAATAAATGTACTTTAAACTTTCAACTAATAATATGTTAAAACCAAAGCAAGTAGCATAAACATTCCACTGGTATGACATCAGATATTGTCTACCGAGAAATATACAATACGATACGGTGTAGTATTTCGATGTGACTCCAAAGACGCTTACATCGCAACATTGATCTTTACACGTTACTTTGAAACCTATGTACCTTTTTTAATATTTATAATTGAATCAACATTTATGTAATAAAATACAACTTCTAGAAAAGGCTATCTTAGGTATGAAATACTTAGATAAAGGGCCGTAAATATTACCATTATAATATTAAGCCTTTTAACAATTAATCAATCCATCAACCTTTATTTGTGAACACAGGTATAGGTACATAAAACGTCTTAAATATACATATTATTGTAGTCGAGCTCTATGTTCTACCAAAGAAATTGGTGTACAAATAGTATTTTGGTTTAAAGTTTAGTCAATAGGTAACCAAACGGGTTCTAGGTTTTTTTTTTAATCGAATAACTAACCATTCTATAAATATCAATTAAACGAAGAAAAGTCAATTAAATTTTACATGCAAGACAAAGGTAGATAATAATATTATAGGAATTGTGCCATAATTTATCGTTTAAAAAAATCCTTAATAGAGTAATACGTCTTATCTGTTAGAAACAAAAAAAATATAAAAAAATATTACTAGCAATTAAATAGATAAAAAACAACAGATAACCAACACACAATACAACTTTACGAAATAATTTCTACTACACATTGACAACGATGCACGTGTGGCGCAGCGGTTTATCACAATCGCCTCGCCAACTCACGTTCTGTGTTCAATTCCCGCACAGGACAATTATTTGTATGACTCAAAAGTGAATCTGAATGTGGGTGTGCTTCGTGCTCGTCTATTATAAATTTGTAAAGTACATTTTCCTAGTGCAGACATTGCTTCTTTATTAATTATGAAAATAAAACTAACATTGAATTTACATGTACGCATATTAATTAATATTACGCTCTGTTGACAATTTTGCGAACACAAATGATAACCACATTTTTTTTTTCAGTTGTAGTGAAAAAACAATGGTATCTATAATAAAATGTTTAAAAATGAAATTGACTTATAACTACACATGCCTATAAATTTTGAACATTTTGTAATTTTGTTTGTACTGCTATAAAATACTTTTTCGATAAAAGCTGTTGTCTCAAATCAGTTTTTAATCATATAAATCGTTTTGTATGTGTTAGACAATCGTATTTTATTACAAATATTAATGATTGATTACATTTAACAAAATATATTGGGATTAATTTAACTTACTCTCTTTCCCTTTATATCTGCTAAGACCTTTTTTTACTAAATATTTTCTAATGGCTACTAATGTATTTTAATATTTAATTAAACTATTAATCATAATCTAAAATAACGCATATAAAATTGATACATAAATTCGTATATTAAAATAGAACATGCATTCTATAAAATTATTGCATTACAACTTATAACAATGTGCTGCGTTGCATTTTTAGCACGACGTATGAAGTTCGGCGAGTGTCCGTGTACAATTCTAACGCTTTTAAGTTATAACGTTATGAAATATGATATCATAATCACTAATTCTTGCACATATTATTAACCGCGTAGACTATTCTGAATGTCTAATTATTATCAGGAATACCTTCGACTCGTCCTTTGATAAGAATTACCAAAATCAATATATCAATATAACACCTGAACTATTGTTCTAATATAGTAAAATTTAATTTATACCTCTTTTTTTAACACTGGATAATATAATAAAAACAAAATCAAACAAAATTTTGTATAAAATAGAAAACAAAAAAATTATATCTTTCACTTTAGTGAGACATTGCTTGAGGGAAACTGAAACCTGAACCATTTAAAATATTTAAAAAAATACTTGAGAGGTGTCACAACCGGGTGGAATGAAGTTTTCTTTCGATTTATTAGTATAGGAATTGTAATTTTTTTCTTTTAAGTTATAATAATATTTTCTTTATTATTAACAAATATAATGTAATATAAACATACTCAGTAGACTCAATTTTAGTAATAAAAAAAAACAAAAGTGTTACGTTACAACTTTTCCTCTTAATTTTTTCCGTCTAGCCCCCTTTCGTAAAGCGCGATAAGGAACTTCGTTCCAAAAATAAACATACATTTTCTGAAGATTTTTAAATGATATTTCATATAATCACTTTCAATATCTAAATTAATTCAAATTTATTTTAAATAGTCGCATGTCACAAATATTGTTTTTTCTGCTCGCTAAAACTACATTATAATTATATATTTTTATATTAAACACAAATACAGCTTCGAGTAATCATGGCCAGTTGCTTCAAACAATTGTACATATAATTTCTTAGTTAGCCACATAATGCAAGTAAATGGATTACAGTGGGGCAAATGATGCAGCCCCCTACAAAATTACAGTGGACAGAGTTTTGATATGTTTTTATAACATTATGACCATGAAACGTTATCTTAAATATAATTTTAGACTGCATACAACATAAATTTTCTACAAAGGCAAAGTAAATTTTCTACAAATTAGTGAAACTGTGTTTCTTAGAATCATGCTCTTAACCCTTTACCGCATAAGAAACCATATATGGTTTGACATGTTTACAGCTTATTTATTCTAAAAATATTAAAAATCTGCGTTTAAATTTTATTAGGGTTTGTTTGTCATATCATTAGCAATAACAAAACGCAACTATTTTGTCTCTGGTCCCATGCCACTCGGATATAACCTCACTTTTCCAGACATTGTCAGTGAATGTTTACATGCGTGTGCGACTCTCAACTTTGTAAAAAGAAATAAAGATGAAAAGGTGAGTTTTTTGAGCTAATAAAAATGTTTTGTTGTATGTCATAATCTCTAGTTTGTATACACTGTAATAGATTTTCACTTTTTATTCGATTTCACCCATTTTCAACACCAATTGTTTCGGAACCATATCTGGGTTCGTATGCATGTTTTGCTTTTTATCGCTTATACATATATGGTTTCGTATGCGCTCAAGCATTATTATTAATTTTGCACGACGATATGGTTTCGCTTCAATTTTCTTTACGTTTTCTTTACACTAAGCATTTTTTTCTTTCTTGGTGGTAGAATGGACCCTGCACGCTTTTATGGGCATAATAAGCATACCATAGCCAAGTCATCATCGCTAAGGCCATGCTCGGGGATTGCGTTACCCCGAGCATGGCCTTAGCGATGATGACTTGGCTTCCGATTCTGATACTGACATGCCTACATCCTACATACCATTTAGACGCCCTGTACCTGAGACGGACGATGACTATTCAGACAAAGACGACGTTCCTTTAGCAAATTTACCGTCAACGTCAAAGACCAAGAAAAGCAATCGTCGTAAAGAACCTACCGTTAAAATGCACTGGTCAACCGAACATTTGCCTCCTTATAACCCGGATCATTACATCTTCACTGGAGATGTTGAACATCCTGATGATATAAAAGAGCTAAATTCGCCAGCCGACTTTTTCTTGTATCTATTTACTGACGAGTTGATAACAACGATAGTAGAACAATCCAATTTGAAGGCTATTCAAGATAACGTCAACAAGCCAGCCAATATGTCGAAAGAAGAGATGGAACAATTTATTGGGATAGTAATTTTTATGTCATTGGTGAAACTACCCGCATCAAGACTTTATTGGAATGTGGACATAGGGCAGCCTCAAGTGAATGAAGTAATGACATGCAACAGATGGGAAACAATAAAGCGTTTCTTGCATTTCAATGACAACTCAAAATTTATTCCTATTGGTAAAGAAGGACACGATAAGCTGTTCAAAGTTCGTCCTTTAATAGAGGGAATTTGACAACGCCTTTTGATAGTTCCCAGGGAAGAATATTTGGCCGTAGATGAGCAGATGATACCTACCAAAGGCAGGCACGAACTCAAACAGTATAACCCAGCGAAGCCGGATAAATGGGGTTATAAAAACCAAGTTTTGAGTGGAGTCTCAGGATTTAGCTATGACTTTGAGTTATTTGCTGGCGAGCAAAGCAACAAAGTTCCTGATGGCGCACCTGAACTTGGAGTTAGTGGCAATGTTGTAACTCGTTTAGTGCAGTCAGTACCAAGGCACAAGAATCACAAAATCTTTTTCGACAATTGGTACAATAGTCCTAAATTACAGGTATATCTTACGCAAAGTGCCCTTTTGCCTTCGGGTACCGTAAGATTGAACCGAGTGCCAAATGCTCAAATGCCACCCGAAAAAGAGTTAAAAAAAGGAGGGAGAGGCCATATGATTGAAAAGACTGCTACGGTGGATGGAGTTCAATTAGGTTTGGTAACTTGGTTTGACAACAAACCTGTGAATATGCTTTCAACATTTGTTGGTAGCAAACCTACCACATAAAAGCAAAGATATTGCCGCAAAGACCACCAATACAAGGAAATAGACTGTCCACAAGTTGTTGAAGTTTACAATCGTCATATGGGCGGCGTGGACTTACTTGACTCAATGCTGGGCTATTACAGGATTCATTTGAGGTCAAATAAGTGGTACAAAAGAACTTTTTTTCATATGATAGATTTATGTGTGGTAAATGCGTGTATTTTGTGGCGTAGAGTAAACGAAAGTTCTTATTTATCTCTGTTCGTCTTCAAACAAGCCATCTCAGAACACTTACGCAAAGCAGGAAAGGCTCTTTCTCGTAAACGGGGTCGTCCATTGGCCAGTTCAGTGACTTGTTCGCCATCTACGAGCCGCCATGGAAGTCCATCAATTTGTGCAAGTCCTGGACCGCCAACTCCTCAGAGGAAGAAAATAAGAAAAGTCCCAGAAAAGCATCAGGTTCTACCCTTGACCTCTGTACGGACTGATAATATTGGACATTTGCCAGAGTGGCAGAAAAATCGTCAAATTTGTCAAGTATGCTCCATGAAAACCTACACTAAGTGTCCCAAATGTAAGGTATATTTATGTTATAATGATAAGAGAAATTGTTTGATTAAGTTTCATCAATAATTTTGTATAACTTTCTTTTTTTATATATATATAAAAAGGTTTTGATGGAAAGGGTTTGTTGCATACGAAACCATATATGTCCAAGGGGTTTGAGGTTTTGATGCATACAAACCCATATATGGTTCCTTAAAAAAAAATGAAATGGGGGGTACTTTTTGACTAAAAAAAATGTTATAATTATTTTTGAAGCTTTAATAAAACCATTAACCCAAAAAAAAGTATTCTTTTTTCCTTATTTAATATATCATGCAGTAAAGGGTTAATAAAGTAAAAATCAATGCAAAACCATCGTACTTTAAATTATTCAATTAATGGCAACACTTAATAATATTCGGCAACAACCTCGAACATCTAGTTTATTCTTGTTAAAATGTACCTAATTAGGGCTGGTTGTCCGGCCTGTTACGTTTTAAAGCATATGTGTCACATAAATTTTAGCTTACTTTGGATGCAAAACTCAGACTATGATATACGTGATTGGTTCAAATGCCTCGCATAGTGAATATACATTATATCACTGCATTGATTACTATTAATGAACTAATGATAATCATAATTAAAAATAACCTTAATTATAAAACACTATGTTATTATATTCTTGGCGTACCTAAATACCAAATTCATACTAAATAAATCTATCTAAGTCTTATTCTTTGCGCTCATTACTACTCTGTACGTACGTAACGGCTACTTGAATATAAAAAAACAAGGAATATATTTGCCATTTTCTCATAAGACATGTGACCTCTGATATAGGTCTATTTCTCTTAATATATTAAAACGTTCTTTTAAATGTCCATTAAACCTCACAGGGTGCCGCGTATATAGGTATAACCTTGACGGTAATATTTATATTTTATTTTATCTATTTATTTATTGCGCAATCTCGTGGGCCCATACTTCCTAGGAATAATAAATCATTTATTTATCATTTTGGTGATTTATATTATTCATTGCATCTCAATGTATTCATAATACCCTTTTCCATTAGGGCGGTACACATGGTCCGGCCGGACTCTTAATTTGTATCACCATTAATATATTTTAATATTTTTCTAGGGTAACGATTTAAGACTTTTGTCTCCAAATACTTTCATAGAGGAAATTCATTCGCAACATGATAAAGTAAAGGATGTAAACCCCATCATTAACTTTGATGTGTACCTTTTATCTTATGTATGAGTAAATTCTCACAATAATAACATCCATTACACATATACATACCCAAATGTACTATCAAATCCGAAATGAATATTTTGATCTATAAGGTTCTTGATTCGCTTTTGGTTGATCAGTCCACAGGCTTTTCAAAAACTTAAATACCAAAATATTCTCAATCACTTTTTAACCTTCATACAAACCCCACTTTCATATAATATTAAACATTCACACACTTTTCAATTACACATTACGTGCTTTATGTATTATCTAAGTCATATAACAAAACAGTACCTAATTGAAGTCATCAAACAACTAAAAGCTTTTTAATACTGTTCTTCCTTTCCTCTTTCTGCCTATTCTTTATATACGAATCAGTACCTAATTGGATTCACAATGCTACAAAAAGATTTTTAATACTGATTTACTACACGCCTGGAAATTTCTTATCTCTCTGGTATCGAAAACCACTAACGCTCTAACTAATCACTGTAACGAATAAAATACGTTGTAATCGTATCGTATAATCATAATACATTCAAGGTATTAAGAATGTTTTTTATATATCATACTTCTTGAAATAAATTAAGTCAAAGAATATTACCATGTCGCAAATAATTGAGTGAATTTAACGTTTAATTCATAGATAATTTAATTTTCCTACTCATTAAATTGTTTTCAACGCCTACTTAAGTAAACAACCCTTTCATCATCATCATATCAGCCAAAAGACTTCAACAACCATTTAATACAAATATATTTTAAAATTATGAAAATTGTTGTCTGTAGTTGACGCGAGTAAGTATAGAGTATGTATTTATTTTAATTTTACAGAAATATTTAGTATCTATATATATGTATATGAAATTAATTTAATTCAAAATCGTAAATACGGCAATAAATTTCTAAAATAGTTACATATAAAATTGCCTAAAAATAAATTCAACTCAGTATTGTAAAATAAATGATACGAGTAACTCACATTTTTGTCTAATCATATTCTTACTCGGCACTGGTCAACTTTTCGTATCGCTCGCAGGTCTTGAAAAAAAAAAAGTTTTGAATGTGACGCCTCGCCTGCCGCAGACTGGAACTTGGTTAAGCTTGACATTTTGGGCCGGGATAACCCTGGACTCCGCTGGGTGGCTGGGATATCCCTAGCCTAGCCTTCTTTCTTCATTAACATATTTTCTTCTTTATTAATATTAATCTTATTGTTTTTTTTTTTTTTCTTCTTTCCGTTGTTCCTTTTTTTTCTTATATTCTGTTTTTCTTATTTTTATTTCCCGATATTTCTTCTTATGTATTTTTCTGGCTCTTCTTTATTTATTATTGATTCTATTTTTCTTTTTGTCTCCGCAATTCCCCTCTTCCTCGTCAGGTCCTGGCCAGCACCGCCATGGTGATGACAGCGCTGGCAGGGTCGCCATGTGATGTTGGGTGTCTCAATTAAACACAAGTGATTAGCTTGAACGTCGCATTTATTATTCCCTAAGTCTAATATACACACATCAACAAAGTCTAGGGATACGTTATTTTGAAATCAAACATGGCTTTATTGTTTAAAACCTATTTAGTTTCCTTAAAAAGTTTATTTACAGATTTAAACCTTGTCTATTCTTTATTCAAAATTTAAAAATTAAAATGAGAAACAAATGAAAACACGCAAAGCACAGCGCAATCTTGAGTTGTATCTAATTTCAAGAAGTTGCATTAAAATTTTTTTGCGTGTTAATTGAAGAAAACCTGATAAATTGTTTTATTTTCTTTTCTCAATTGGTTGTGTAAGCTTTTTAGCGTCATGCCACGCCATCATTTGAGTCGAGATGAAATGTTACGGGCAGTTGGCATGTTACAAAACGGTGCTATTCAACGCGTCGTTGCTGAGTCTCTGGGCACAAGCCAAAATGTGGTATCCAGGCTGTGGTCACGTTATCGCGCTACTGGAGATGTGGCAGAACGGCACACAGGTAGATATCGTGTTACCACTCAGAGACAGGATCGATTTCTCCAAATGACCGCCAGAAGACTACCCAATATCACAGCGATGCAACTAGTGCAAAGGCTCCAGGAGGGTCAGCAGCTGCTGGTGAGCGACCAAACCGTGCGAAGGAGGCTGCATGAAGTTGGTCTTCATGCTCGCAGACCGCTACGAGTCCCAGCGCTGCGACGTGGCAATCGCGGTAGGCGACTTTTATGGGCTCAAGAACATTTGACATGGAGTGATCAACAATGGTCATTGGTGCTGTTCACTGATGAGTCCCGCTATGGATTTCATCCAGATTCGAGACGAACACGCGTTTGGAGAACTCCAGGCAGGGTCAGCCGTCTCCGACATCCACAGGAGGTCCACTCTTACCAAGGCGGGACAATTATGGTGTGGGCAGGAATACGAATCGGCGGACGAACCCAACTCATTTGGATTCAGGGCAGCATGACTGCCCATAGATACCGTGAGGAGGTAGTAGAACGTGTCATTGTCCCGCTCAGGGCCCTAACGGGGCAAGAATTTCAGCTCATGCATGACAATGCACCTTCCCATACAGCGCGGCTGGTGAGGGCCGCCCTTCGAGAACACGATGTTCAGGTATTAGATTGGCCTCCACAGTCGCCAGACTTAAACCCAATTGAACACGCCTGGGACATGTTACAGCGAAGAGCATTGAGGGATTTTCCGCCCAACTTGACAACAGAAGAACAACTTTTCGAACATTTAAAAAGAACTTGGGACTGCATACCCCAGCAAGACATTGACACCTTAATTTTAAGTATGGAAAATCGTTGCCGCTGTGTGATTAATGTTAGAGGAGGAAATACCGATTACTGATTATCAGATTTGGTAAGATTTTTATTCATTTAATTCGATTGAATAATTTTATAAGAATAAAATGTTTTTGTTCACTCAGTAATTTTCTATGGCTTAATTAATTTAAGACTTTTATTAATTAGAAAAACAAAATCGCATCGTGTTGTTAATGTTTAAATATCGGCCATGAAATTATCTTTAATTCTTCCATTTACAGTCATAACAAAATGTTTATAGTTTTCTAGATAATCAATGAAATGTTCAATATCCCTAGATTGTGTTGATGTGTGTAGGTAGTAGGAGAGAGGCAAGCCGCACACTACACTGGTTTGCTCTCACGAGCGAGTCGAGCAGGCGTAAATTACAGGTCCAGCAGAACCTAGCGCTCCGGACCATCGCTGCCGCTCCTCGCTACGTGAGAAACGCCACAATCGAGAGGGACCTGAGGATGGAGGGGATCGACGCACATAGGGGTATTTTGCTGATCTAGCCGGTCAAAATTATTTATTTCGTTTTTTCACTCCAGGGAGTTGCCCTGGATAACTATAAGCCATAACATGTTTTTAAATTAATAATGACTTAAAATATTGGAAGAAAATATAATAAAAATATATTTCAGTAATTTATAACTTCGATATTTATTAATTTCTTAAACAAAATGTTATAAAATTTATGTAAGTATAATGATGATGAGTTCCATGGTTCTTCATTATCTTCATCACTTTCAGTGCCTCCAGAAACCTCCTCCAAATCAAAATCTGAGTCTCTCTCAGAGTCCGGTAAAGCAGGAATCATTAAAGAAATTGCTTCTTTTGTGAATGGCAACATTCTTTTTTGGCGGTTGGTCTCTTTCCAGTATTCAGTGGTTCAGAAACGAGTAATAATCTATTAATAATATCAGTGTTCCACTTGACCCTTGAAAATTTTCTCGCGAATATCTGCCTGTTCTGCCGGAAATGTTTATTCCGTGCCTCAGTCGCTTCTTCCGAGAGCAACCCAATTGGCAACAATGCCTTGTCTATGACGGTAGCACCATGCACCAGGATCTTGTGCATCGTAGGTACAGCATGTATAAACAGATCATTATTCGCTATAATATGTAAGGTTTCAGTTTTCCTTCTCTTACATCTTTCGCTCAGCTCATTAAATGGTTTTGATGGTCGACCCAAACTTTTAGGCTGCGCTCTCGGTATTTCGAATGTATTGTTTAGCCATTTCTCACTGTTATCTTCATATTCTATCTAGCTAATCTTAAATTTAGCTTCTGTTTTATCACCTTTTTTCCACCTTGGCTTAAATTCCGACTTAATATTCGAAAACTGGTGCTTCAACTGGTGAGTTTTCGCTGGACAGAGTAAAATTTTCTGAGAAATTAAATTTTTATTCAAAATTAGGCCAAATTTTGCCCTTTTTTACAAATTTTACCCTAACACCTGAGTGACCAGGTGACCCTGAAACCAAATAATTACTAAGTAAACATAGTGTAAATTCCAAATATTTTTGTTATAATTTTTTCACTGTCTTGGTCTATCGCCACTGTAAAAAAAGAGGGCGGATATGGGCGGCTAGTTAGACCATAATAATTTTATATAAACTATAACCTATCGTTATCAATTAACATAATAACCGGGAGGAACCCGGAAATACAACAAAAAGCTTTTCAAACTTAAAATTTGGTCAGAAATTTTAATAATTTTAAACTATAATTTCAACCGTCAAATAACAATATCCTATCAAAAAAAATACAATATCATATTTAAAAAATATGCGTATCTACCTTCTTGATCCACATCCATAACAATATTTTGAATAAAGACGGTAGTCACGAAAATATTATTTTTTTTGTGTGAAACTGTCACACTTAGGATACGCGCAAGATACGTGCAGTTGTTGCAATGACTAACTTCAGACTAAACAACCGCGCCGGTGCAGCTGATAAGAGACCAGGGACGGGTTGTGTATTGTTCTCTAGTCATTCAAGAACAATAAGAACCAGGTTTTTTTTACTTGCGACAACTTCTTATAAATTTAATTTTTTTATGACCGGCTAGATCGGAAAAATACCCCTATGTGCGACGCCTTCGTGCAGCGCCTGGCGGAACAGATGTTTCGCCGCGCCGACTCCTCCTCTTGGGACCACCTACGCAACATCGCGCCCTACCACGCTCGCCCTCCTGACCGCCGCCGGCTCCCTAGGGACCTGGCTACTGCAGACGCCGACAACCAAGCTGCCCATGGCCGACCGGGACAGCCTCCGGGGGCCACCTCACGTTGAGTCGATGTCGGTTGTAGATCGGCTCCTGCTGGGCCTCACCAAATGGTGTCTCACCCGGTTGGGCTTTGATCTCCCGACACCGTGAAGAAAGAGGTGGTCAACATAAACCCCCCACTGCTGCCCCGGCCCAGGCCGGCTTAAACTACACTCGGCACAAGCCATGACCCGTCCCTAGGGCAACTAGCCGCAGCTCAACTCTGTTTTGAGCGCACCCAAATACCTACCCGTACTTTTACGGGTAGCGACCGACACTTCGGGCAGGGAGCCATCGCTGCGAACCCGAATACCTCCGCCCCCGTGAGGGGACGAGAGATGACCGATAGAGAGTAGTTAACTCAGTCGCAATAAAAATATCAACTAGTAAACACGTCTTTCTGTATAAAATCCCTGCAAGCTGATTTGAACTTTATCATATCGAGCCGGATAGCAGAGCTACTTACAACGTTTCATGCATCGAGTGCAACACAAAAGATTCACCAGGGGTCTGACGCGAGAACAAAAGAACTGCATTCCTGAGTTACGAAGTGAAAAATAATAGTGGCTTTATGCGTAAATAATATTCAAGTTAAATAAACAGATGTAAGCAGATAAGTTTAACTTTGTCACTGGAAATCGAGTACCTAAACTAAATAGAAGTTGGAACCTACAAAGTGGCTTGCACGAATTTGGCAGTGTACTACGTGTAACTTAAATAAAAAAATATAAACCACACACAGTGAGTCGGATCAAGTTGGACGAATTTGGCAGTAAACAACGTGTCACTTAAATAGAAAACATAACGTACTCACTGTCAATCGGATCAATTTGGAAGAATTTATACAACGTGTCACTTATAAATATAATATAACCTACACGCTGTGAGTCAGATCAAGTTTGAAGAATTTATACAACGTGTCACTAAATAGAAAATATAACCTACACGCTGTGAGTCGGATCAAGTTGGAAGAATTTATACAACGTGTCACTTAAATAGAAAATTCAACCTACTTACTATGTGTAGGTTGAATTTTAAGATCAAGTTGGACGGATTTGGTACTATACAACGTGTAACTTAACTACAAATTTAAAATTATCTTGCTAGATGTCTACACCGGAGCAATGTTTAATGATATTGGAAGATACAGCATTATGGTTACAAAGAACTCAAACTAACTTGCAAAAGTGTCACAAACAGGGTCTTCCCAAAGGTTATGTTGAAACACGTATTCAATCAATAACGGAATACTTTCCGTGCTGCCCATCAAGACCTTGTTAAATGTGTTCCGAAAGAGCAAAAGTCTGAAATACCGTACTTTGCCAATGAAGACTACTATATATATGAAGATTTGTATTCTTGTGTGTTAGCTGATCTACAAGATTTGTTGTCATCCTTTACATATTCGAAGCCCACAGAATTGAGTCCGTCTGTGGCGGACTTGCCAATATTTTCCGGTGATTACGAGGGATGGACTGCATTTAAGAACTTGTTTCTCTCACTAGTACATAATAATACATCATTGAGTAACGTTTAACGACTACATTACTTGAAAAGCAGTGTTACTGGTGATGCCGAAGCCCTCCTGAGGCACATTCAAGTTACTGAAACAAACTATGAACAGGCCTGGAATGCACTTAGTTCACGTTATGGAAATAAAAGGCTGATTGTAAATTCGCTTTTTAAGAAATTATTCTATTAACGCAAGATGTCCATGCTCAAACTGCCAATTCAATTTGATAGTCTTAAAAACTTGAGCATCTCCATTGACTCTTGGGATCCTTTCATTATATTTTTGGTGGTACAGAAATTGAATACAGAGTCACATCGAGATTGGGAAGAGTTTGCCTATAAAGAAGATATGGATACTTTACCTAAATGGAAAGATTTTGTAACATTTTTACAAACCAAGTATCGCACTCTTGAACTAGTGTCCCCTCCAACTAAGAAGCGGTATACTCCTAAAACCCGTACTACCGTCCATTTTGCTGACTCAAATGCTGTTAAAATAAGAAAGTGTATATTGTGCAACGAGGATCACACCTTAAGCTTTTGCAAGGAATTTACGAAACTGGAACCAAAAGAAAGATGTGACGTAGTAAAACAATACAACCTTTGTTTTAATTGCCTGGCCCAAGCTCATCCTGTGATGCAATGTCGATTGAATATGAACTGTCGTAGGTGTAAGAAACGTCACCATAGCTTAGTACATACCAGCACTCAGTTGAACACACCTACTAAACAAGACGACGACGCCTAAGTTCACCACAGTAATGTTGAGGAAGAAGAAACTTCAAATGCTACCAATCCTGAAGAATCTTAACTTCGAGATGTCATCATATTTTTCAACGCACGCTTCTACCGCACTACTTGCTTGATCCACTTACTTGCTTGCTTGTCTGATCCACTTGGCTGGCTAACACCAGCAATGTTACCTGCTAAGCTACTTATGCAAATACTGTGGTCACAAGCTATTACTTGGGATAAAGAACTTGGACAAGCAATACAAGAAGAGTGGCTGGACTTGAGTGATAGCTTTCGTCATATAAATACAATCAAAGTAGACCGGTGGCAATATACTCTTTCAAATTCAATGCAGAACGTTACTATTATTATAAAAAATATTTTTAAATATTATTATAAAAATTTTATTATTATTTATTAAATAATAAAAAAGTATAAAATTTTTATTTTTTATTAACAATTATTATAAAAAGACTGTCTGTGTCTGTATAGCAAAGTTTCAATTTGTCTTCATAAATCCGTTTCATTATTGAATAATGAAATCTATATAAGTGACCTTTCGCGATTTCTAAAATACTGAAACCAATGTAAATAGGACGATCCAAAACAATTTTAGTATGTTCCATTTAAATTGATACTAGGGACTCTGAAATAACTAAAAAGTTTTTGAAATTGGGAGCGCTAACATATTTTTCTGCTCCACAAAACTAATTGGTTCGATTAGAATGATCTTTCCAAATATTCACAAGTTTAACATCAACTTGTTTTCTTTTATTCTCTATGGTTTTCCCAAATATAGAATTATTTTGGTTTTTAAAGAAGTCTCTTTCACAATCAGTTGTTGCTTTTTGCCTCAGTGTAGTATTTAAAGAAATATATGGTTCCAAGAAATTACTTTGACGAAATTCTAGTATTCTATATGTTTTCAATAGTCGCAAACCATTCTTCAAGCATTCCTTCAAATGAATGTAATGAATAACATATTTATGTTTTTCAAAAAGATTAGCAATAAGTTTTGGATTTTGGCAGTAGAGTAAAATTGGGGGACCTGGATCAAGGAGATCCAGGTCACCCCAATTTTACTATTCATTTCATCAATATTCAAGATCTGGAAACCCGCAATTTTCACCATTCATTATAGAATCATTTTAGATCCAGAAACACCCAATTACAACCATCATTCATTGTTTTTAAATAGTACCTGCAAAATATTCTGACTTGACTATTGAGTGGTCTTTAATATTTAACTATTTTAATGTAATAGATATCACAAGAAATTTAAATGTTCAATATAAATATGAAACATCTTATTGAACATCCTTAATTATGTACATTATAATTTATCATTACATTTATTCAACAATTAAATGACACGGAAATTGGAGCAACAGTCGGTATAGTCTATTCGATATTCGATACGGCAGACTAACAAAAATGAAGTGTGCTCGCCATTGTTCATCGCGCTGCCTTATATATGCAGTGTAGTAAAGATTTAGTTTAAATATTATGACGTACAAATAAAAGGTACTAAGTATATTTTAAATACTTTTATTTACAATAAATATTTACAGTATATACTAACCATTTAAAAAACAAATAATGATATAACTATTATACGTCTATTTTAAATATCAATTAGGTACATGAAGTTGAACTTAATTTTTTAACTATTTTAGCAACTAAATACTCGGTTTCAGTCATTATGTCATCAATATCACTACGGACTAAATATTGTATATTCACGCTTGCACTATCAGGGTCACTGTCCATTTCATTCATCTGACGACCTTCCTCATCATGTACAATTATTTTTATAATTCGGTGAACATGCCCGGGCTCTTTACGTGTGATAAAGGATTTGTTTTTAAAAGGTTTTGATTTTTTCTTCTTCTTTATTTTTTTCTCTTGTATTTTTTGCTGTCTACTCTCTTCACATGCTTTTTCCGCCTCTTCGGCATACCAACTTTCTCGGTCTTGAGCATAGTAAAATGGATTAAGAACTGGATCGGAGCATTCGAACGAATTCTGAAATAATGAATAATTTGATGCTATTAAACAGCATCAAATATGAATTCAATTGCTAATATCAATGATCACTTAGATACTTACATCACATTCTCGGTTAATGTTATCTAAAACAGGACTGTAGGATGGTGAGTGTGACATATTTAATTCTATGTCCCGACTTTGTTAAACACCTGGAAAGTAATACTCTAAATTAGTATTTCGCTAACCGATATTCTATCTCAAAACAACAATTGCGGTTGAAACATAGTGTTATATAGAAATAAACATGTATCAGACCTTTAAGTATTAAACATCGATTATACTGTCAGATAATAATGCTGGATAAAATATGAAAGAAGAATAATATTTAAACTTACCAATAATACACGATCAGGCCAGTTGTAACAGTCAAGTATAGAATTGGAATAAATTTTAAAAGATTTTTCTCTCTATTTATATACCCTAATTTAATTTTATGGATAGAGTTCAAAATCGTACATTTTTAAGTTAGATATCATATCTTTTTCCAAAAATGGTATAGTGAAATAGGAAACGTAAGACATTACGACGCCTATCATTTTATTATTTATCATAAATATATATCGATAAAATAATACTACTGCCCTTATGTTCACGGTAAACGTTTTCATACATTTTATTTAGATAATTAAGCAAGCAAACTCATGGTACGTTAATAGTATATCAAAGTTGCACCGTAAGCTGAATTCTTTTTAAGGAGACGAATCAAAACAATATAGCAATAATGATTATGGTATCGGAATATTTGTATGTTCGTTGATGTTCAATATGTGTAAGTAAATGTATGTTTAGCATTTTTTAGGACAAGTGAAGTCGTGGTATTTGTGTAGTATAATTCTAAGTCATAGGATATCTTGTTTTGCTTACACATGGACTTTACATATTTGGAGGAACATCATATGGATTTTGCTCTATATAATGTGCAAGAATCTTAGCCAAATCATAAACTGCTCTCTACGAGGGAAAGAATCAACACCTACACGCTAGCTACGCTTCAACCTGAAAAATGTAAGTTAACTTTAATTATTTTATTAAATAATAATGAGTTACAAATGTGTCATGTGTACATACTATTATTCAATCATATCGACCATTAACTGACATACTGCAAGACCCATTCCAGTATGATTTAGGATGTATAGACTGGGACTCCATAGGCAAGCTAGGAGATGTCAATTGCATGGTTGAGACTCTAAATAACTACATTACAACTTTATTTGACCTACATGCTCCAGTTAAAAGAATTTTGGTTAAAGAAGCATCTTATCCATGGATCACCACCACTATTAAAGATATGATGCAATTAAGGGACAAACAGCACACTAAGTCTAAGCGGACCAAATCTGACATTCATATAGAATTCTATAAAAGACTTAAATATGAAGTAAGGGAAGCCATTGACAGAGAAAAAACTGCCTACTTTAAGACTCATATTAACAACAAAATAAAACAGCCTAAAATGTTATGGAAGTCCATTAAAAAAAATTTAACAAAGCACCAAACCCAAAGCCAAGAGTTACCACAGCACTGCAATAATCCTGGTCTTTTAAACAATCACTTTTTAAACATACCTGGCAGTGATGAAGTAACTATATCCCATCTTACCCAGTTCGAATTTGACAGGTTTGGCTGTGGTAGTTTTCAAATTCAGTTTGTCAATGAGGAGCAGGTATCAAAGATTATCCATAACCTCAGGTCTAATGCCATGGGAATAGATGACATATCACTAGACATGTTGACACTAACACTGCCACAAACACTGACAACTCTCACGAGAATCATAAACAGGTCAGTGTCAACATCAACTTTCCCCGACATATGGAAGACTGCTATTGTAAGACCTATACCTAAAAAAGATAGTCCCAATGATATTAAAGATCTTCGCCCAATTAGCTTATTACCATGTATATCCAAAATTCTGGAGAGGGTGGTATGTGACCAATTAAGCAAATATGTAGAACAATTTGGTATTTTACCTTCTAGACAATCAGGCTTCCGTAAAGGCCATAGCACAACTACAGCTTTAATTGATGTAGTAGATAATATACTCCAGGCCAGGGACCAGGGCATGGGAACAATATTAACATTACTAGACTTCTCTCGTGCATTTGACTGTATAAATATTTCACTGCTACTGTCCAAACTGACATACTATGGGTGCAATGTGGAGACAGTTAAGTGGTTTCATAGTTACCTTACAAAAAGATACCAATTAGTACGGATTGGTGGTAACAAAAATAGTCATGAAGCTTCATCCTCGCTTCGTCAAGTAAACAGGGGCGTGCCACAAGGCTCAATACTCGGGCCTCTGCTGTTCCTGATATACAGTGCAGACATTGTCCATTCTATAACATATTGCAAATTCCATCAATATGCAGATGATCTGCAACTGTATTTTTCATGCCATCCCACAGACTGTCTTGACTCTGTAACAAAAATAAATTATGATTTAAATAGAATATCTAAATGGGCATGTGAAAATTCACTTGTCTTAAACCCATCAAAATCAAAGTTTATGGTTATGGGGTCAAAAAACATCATAAGTCGAATGGAGCAGTATCACCCTACTATTAAAATTGATGGAAACACTATAGGTCAGGTATATGAGGCTCGCAACCTAGGTATTATTTTTGATCCACAATTACAGTTTGAAAAGCATGTGGCAAGTGCAGTTCAAAATTGCTTTTATCGCCTAAAACTGCTGTATCGAATAAGACCTTATATAAACACCGACATACGCATATTACTATGTGAGTCACTCATTCTCTCTCGACTAAATTATGCTGACACAGTATATGGAGCCTGTCTACTGGCAAGAACACAAAGGCTAGTCCAGCGGATACAAAATGCCTGTGCTCGTTTCTGTTTTAATGTACCTCCACGAACACATGTAACAACGCACATAAATAGTGGAAACATGTTAAAAATGTCAGCCCGTAGACTACTTCACTTGGCAACTCTAGTATTTGGTGTGATTGCCAACAAAAGACCTGAGTATCTGTACAGGAAATTAACTTGGTCAACAGACGTCAATAGTTATAGAACCAGGTCTTCAGCTCACCTGATCCTAATTCCGAGACATAGGACTGCAGCATTTCGTGGATCCTTTAAATACGCCGCCGCAAAGGTCTGGTGCAATATACCTCCTCCGTTGAAGTGCCTACGAACAATATATACGTTTAATGCCAATTACAAAAAAGAATTGTTGATGCGACAAAAATTGAACTCATAATCTCTCAAACTCAGTTCAAATACTATTTAATTTAATATTTTATCAAGGCTGAACTTACCCGTCTCTGTTTCACACTTTTGTAGGAAGGAGTATCGCAAGATAACCACACACTATTAACGGCTTGTTTAAGCTGAACACAACAATGCCCTGACGCTCACGCAGCGATGAACTCCGACATAATAGCAACGCCATTACTCCATCAAAGTAGTTTTCATACTTAATTCACCCTTTATATCGAAAATTACCAATTACCACTATTACCTACTCATCAAACATATTTAAGCTATAAACTTAGTACTTTGTATTTAGGAATCACAATGAGTTACTGTTCATAAAGATTTTTCAATTGATTTAAATTCCGCGTCCCTTTTTCTTTCATCTGACCCAAAGAGTAATTAAACCTAATCTGACAGAGAGCATATAATTGACAGAATCAGCTTATAACATGGATTAAATATGTAATGTATACTGGTTGTGACATAGTCGATATTATTATTTTTTGGTGTATCTATTGTTATAAACAAGGTATGACAATCATGTCGAGAGTATAACAATCATTTTATTTTAGATACTGTGTGTGATTGATATGCATTTAGAAATTAGTGTTAATTTATTAATGTTTTATTGTATAAGTTCGTTTTTCCATACATTTATTATTTTAATTAGTTATGAGTTATTATAATATTAGTGTCCAGGTACTTTGAAGATGTAACTGCGAGCTGTACTAACACATCATTGTCTGTGAGATATTTTACATGGTTCCATCATAAAACCAGCGCTGCAACAGTTAATGTTGCAGCTAGTGCTGAGGTGGGACCAATTCGGACTCGCACAGATAACCAATAAGGACTTCTGTATGTGTACCTATTTATATATATTATAATGATTGTCTGTGCTCGTTTACTGAATAAATGTATTTTCTTTCTTTCTTTCTTTCTTTCAATATATAGAACTTATTTAATCCTAACTAATATTATAAATATCAAAGTGAGTTTGATTGTAGTACAAACTTTGTACAAATAAAATTAATATTGCATTCGATTTAGCTATTAGCAGAAATTCTAATGAGCAAATTATATTTTCCCTGTATTGTTATAATATGACATTAGATTAACCTAGCGAGTCCTTCAATAACTTATTTGCTATCATTTTTAATAATATTTTGAATATATTGTTTTAGGTCCAAGTCATCTCCATCTTCAATGCCTCAATTGTTCTCATCTGGAGAAGAATCAGATACCGAGCAACAGCCGATGCAGCAGAAAACGGCATCATCGCATCGGGTTGAGAAATCTGCTGCAAACAAGCGTTCCAAAGCGTCTGCCGGATGTGGATCTAAGCCTCGCGGATCGAAGAAGCCTCGAATAAATCCGATACCGTTGACTGGTAATAAGTTAACGGCACGAGACCTGTTCGGCAGTGAAAGCGAAGAGGATGATTCACTGAAGCCGTCCACATCAGCCGGTAAAACATCGCCTCCTCTTTATTCTTACTATACTAAGAAAGTTGAGAAAGGCTATGCTCGAAAAATCAGCGAGACAAAACAAGGACCGTATTACGTTGAAGTAAAGGTCTATAATTGTGAGGAGATCGCAAGTGTACCACCGGTAAATAGGTGGCGTCACTCAATCGTTACGATCAAAACAAAAACTGATACGGATACGGAGATGTGGCGCCATCTAAAAGCATTTACGTCCTCAGTCGACAAAGATTTTAAAAACTGTCCAGTGACTTTAATAAATTCTTATTATTAAGTTTTAATTTGTCATTATGTTAATATAATAATCCTAGTAATTTCCGGTAACCTTCTTTAATAAATTCTTACTTTAACGTTTTTATTATTGTATTGTTTAATTTGTCTGTATGCTATGCAATGTGATCCTAATAATTACATGTAAAAAAGTGTATTCTACTTATATCGTATGTTTTTATTTCACAGTTGTACAGTCCAGAGAACACAGAACACCATTCACAAGATCATGTAGTACAATTATGACTTGTGCACAATGTAAAACTGAAATACCACGAAATCAGTATGCATATCATATGAGAACTAATATACACAAGACTAATAGTTTATTGAGAACTAAATTCAAAAATATTTTTATTGTAGCAACAGCATTTAAAAACAGAATTGTAACTTTTCGTCTGAACTTAACTCAGGATGACGAGCACCTCACTTGTGAGGCGATCCCGAGTAAAACTCAGACATATAAAACTCGGGATGACGAGCACCTCACTTGTGAGGCGATCCCGAGTAAAACTCAGACAGATAAAACTCGGGATGACGAACATCTCACATGCGAGGCGATCCCTAGTAATACTCAGGTATATGAAAAAAGACAGGATGCCGAGCACCTCACACCGGAGGCGATTCTGAATTCAGTGCTTCCAGATGTTAATAAATTAATTACTATGATACTGAACAAGTATGATTGCATAAAAGTAAATTTTGAGCTTTTTGTTAAGTTTATTTTACTAAAATCTGACCATGAACAACTAGAATTGAAATCTTTCAACACTAAGTATGATATTATCTATAAAAATACTGATATAAATGACTTTTTTTTAAATAAAATTGATATCTTGATACGGAAGATGTCTGAATTTGAACACGTGCAGTCAGGTTGGACATATCTTTCGCTAAGTTATATTGTGATAAATATAAGTAAATATTGTCCCATGAGTGGTGGCACGTACTTAAAGTTGCCATCAGTTATAAAAAATACTAAAAGTTGTTTGAATTTACGTAATAATGATGAGTGTTGTTTCTTATGGTGCGTTGTAGCTGCATTATTTCCTCGTACAAATAATGTGTGCAGAACGGCGTCTTATCCTCATTATAGTGAAGTTCTTAATATCCAAGGAATGTCATTACCTCCTTCTTATAATGATATCAAACTTTTCGAATTGATAAATCCTACAATAAGTATTACCATATATGGGTTAGACAACAAATACTTTGTCACTGGACCTTTATATATGACAAATAAGAAAAAGGAAAATCATATTAATTTATTATATATTGAACGGAATGGAAAAGGACATTACTGTTTAATAAAAGATCTCATACGTTTAGTGCGACGTCAGATTACTCGTCATCATGGCAAAGTTTTCTTATGTGATTCATGTTTACAGTTTTTTACAAATGAAAATAAGTACACATCTCATTCTTGTTCTAAAATATTGACTATATTACCAGAAAAAAATACCATATTGAAATTTAAACACTATGAAAGACAACTTAAAATTAATTTTATTATTTATGCTGATTTTGAGAGCTTGTTAATAAATTGTAATGAGAATAGCTCTAAAAATACTACAACGCTAAAAATGCATCAGCCGTCAAGTTTCGCATACTACATATGCTGTTTGCATGATAATAAACTTAACAAGTTTGTCACGTACAGAGGCATAGATTGTGTCAAAGTATTTTTAAAACGTTTAGTAAAAGATGTTAAACGAATAAACAAAATTATGTCCACTCATTTATCAATGAAACCTTTAACTTATAATCAAGAACGAGAATATCAAAATGCAACTAAGTGTCATATATGTAATCAGTTATTGGCCGGAGACAAAGTTCACGATCATGATCATATTACTTCCGAGTATAGAGGGGCAGCTCACTCACATTGTAATTTGATGTACAAAGTGTGTCCATTCATACCAGTGGTATTTCATAATCTAAGTGGTTATGACTCGCATATATTTATTAGAGAGTTGGCTAATTATGAAGGTTCAGTTAAAATAATACCAAAAACAAAAGAAAAATATCTTACAATAACCAAGTTAATAATGACAAAAAAAGGTACTCGCTCAGTACAGATTAAGTTTATTGATTCATTTCATTTTCTTAGCTCAAGCTTAGATTCGTTAAGTAAAAGCTTGTCAGAAAAAGATTTTGTTTATTTGTCAAGAGAATTTACCGACAAAACTAAACTTAATTCATTATGTAAGAAAGGTATTTATCCATATGATTATATGGACGATTGGTCAAAATTTGATGAAAATCAACTACCTCCAAAATCCAGTTTTTATAATAGTTTAACTATGGAATCTCTATCAGATGACGAATATGCTCACGCTCAAGATATTTGGAACAATTTTAAGATAACAACGCTTGGTGAATACAGTGATCTGTATTTGAAATGTGATGTTTTGTTGTTATGCGACATATTTGAAAAATTCAGAGACACAAGTTTAAATTTTTACAAACTGGATCCCGCTCACTATGTGACTTCACCTAGTTTGAGCTGGGACGCTATGCTTCTGTACACTAACGCTGAATTAGAGCTCATTAGTGACTTAGAAATTTATACATTTATTGAAAAAGGTATACGAGGGGGCTTGGCACAATGTTTCCTCCGTCATGTTAAGGCAAATAATAAGTATTTACCTCATTATAATGATTTAAAACCCTCGAGTTATTTGATATATCTAGATTGCAATAATCTTTACGGTTATGCAATGACTAAAAAATTGCCTGTTTCAGAGTTCAGATTTTTAACTCAGCATGAAATTGATAGCTTTAATGTATTGCATGTATCAGATGACAGTTTGTATGGTTTTATTTTAGAAGTAGATTTATATTACCCGGATTGTATTCATGATCAGCATAAAGACTTACCATTTGCTGCAGAGAAATGTATACCCCCAGGAGGGAAATCAGCTAAGTTAATTGCTAATCTGTATGATAAATCAAATTATGTTATTCATTACGTACATTTAAAACAATGCATAAAAAATGGTTTGATTTTAAAAAAAGTTCATCGCATACTAACCTTTAGACAAGATGATTTCTTAAAGAAATATATAGATCTTAATACTAATCGACGTATGGCATCTAAAACTTCTTTTGAAAAAGATTTTTTTAAACTTCTAAATAATGCAATATTTGGTAAAACTATAGAAAATAAAAGGAAACAAGTTGATATAAAACTGGTAACCAAATGGGATGATAAAACAAACTTCACGAATAAGAAACTATGTGCACAAAAATTGATTTCGAAACCTAATTTAAAAAGTGTGTCAATATTTGCAGAAGATTTTGTAGCTATACAATTGAATCGTGATAAAATAATATTAGACCGACCAATTTACATCGGATTTACAGTTCTGGAGTACGCCAAACAGCACCTTTATCAGTTTCACTATGATTTTATAAAAAAGAAATATGGAGATAAAGTTGAATTATGTTATACAGATACCGATAGTTTACTTTATGTAATCCATACAGACGACTTTTATTATGATATACACGAAAATATAACACAATTTGATACTAGTAATTTCCCAGTAGATAATCAATATGGCATACCTAGAATCAACTCAAAAATCCCTGGCCTTTTTAAAGATGAAATGGGGGGTGATGTGATTACAGAATTTATAGGCTTAAGAGCAAAACTCTATTGTATTGAAAGTTTGAAGACAAAAATAGCAAAAGCGAAAGGTATGTCTAAGTCTGTCACAAAGCATTTAAAACTAACAGATTATAGCGACTCTTTGTTATTAGATAAAAGTCAATCCTTAAACATGAATATGATAAGATCTATCAAACATATATTGTACTCACAACAAGTTAGTAAACAAGTATTAAATAGAAACGATGACAAGATTCAGATACTTTCAGATGGCATCCACACCTTGCCTTGGGGGTATTGTGATGCGATGATCTAAACCAGTGTTCGTTAAACTTGTTTTTTTTTTTTGTTCTTATTACGTTTAAATTAAGAACCAATTAATATGTAATCCACCTGTTCTAAATTATATTTATTTATAGCAGCAACACAGTTCATAATACTATTGCTGTTATCTTCGTTTTAAGTAATATTGTTATGTATGTTTTTGTTCCACAATAAACTATTATTATTATTATTTGAAAATATGATATAAAATACTAGAATAAGAATAAATTAATGTATTGTATAGAAATGATGTATGATAATTACTTTAGAATAAGGTATGTACTATAAATAAATATATTAGCCTACTATTACTATGAACTTATAATAAAATGTTATGTCTCAAACAATGGACTTTTATTCCTAAACATCATCTTCATCATCAAATTTAAGTTCATGCTTGCTTTATGATGAGGTTGATGTACTCGTAGTAACGAGTATATAAGTGTACTATAAGTGGTAATAAGGTTAATATACACTATGAAGTTGATCAAACAACCCATATCTCTCAGTGTTAATAATATAAGATTAAGTGACTGTTATCAACACATCAGACATAGCGCTTTATTGCCAAATATCGTGCGCTGTATATATCGTGCGGTCCATCAAACTGTGGTAAAACGAATGTTATGATTAGTTTACTACTGCATGAAAATGGACTCAAATTTAAAAATCTTTATCTTTACTCGAAAACTTCTTTTCAACCGAAATATCGTTTCTTGACCGAAGTATTAAAAAGAGTGCCACAGATTAACTTTTACGAGTTCAATGATGATAAAGATGTCATATCTCCGAGTGAAGCTTTAACAAATTCTGTATTTATTTTCGATGATGTTGCTTGTGAAAATCAAATAAATATCCGCAATTATTTCTGCATGGGTAGACATAAACAAATAGATTGTTTCTATTTATCTCAAACTTATTCTAAAATTCCGAAGCAATTGTTACGTGATAATGTTAATTTTCTTATTATATTCAAACAAGATGATGTGAATTTAAAGCATATTTATGAAGAGCATGTTAGTTCTGATTTACAATGGAAAGAGTTCAGAAATCTTTGTCAAACTGTTTGGAGTAAACCTTATAATTTTCTACTTATTAATAAAGAATCGTCATTAAATAACGGGAGGTACAGACAGAATTTTGATATGTTTTTTAAATTTGACTGACTGATATGTACATATAAGTAATTAACATGCAAAGTCAAATTCAGTATAATTTGTTCTTTAGCTTCATACAGTTGTTATAATAGGCACAACATGGAGAAAAATATTAAAATAGAATTAATGAAGTCTGTAGACTCCATAAAGAATAAAATAAAGCAAATTAAAAACCAGGAACACTCAATGAACTTGTCACTTAACAAAATGTTAAAACCTGTCACAGATCCCCTAAAAACCCTAGTTGATTCGAACAAAACAATAGAAAAAATACAAAATTTAGAAAATACACGCTCTAATTTTGAAGACATGGAATTGGATGACATTAATACTAGCTCATCTACAAAGTTTGAAGAATGCTGCGATCCAGAACTGAATTCTGTACAGTTCGTTAAAAAGTCTCCCCAGACAGAATTACTGAAAGATTTAGAAATGTCATTAGAGGGCTGTGATATCCATGATATTTATGATGGGGTAAATATACCATTTGGAATAAGGAGTGCAAACAAAAAATTACTAATGGGTAATTCAATGGTTTCATTTTCTAAAATAGATAGCGTGAATGATGACAATGTCATTTTAATTAAAGTTGGTGACAAAAGCTACAATTTAACCCCTGGTTTAAAAGAACTTTTACTTCGAAGAAAACCTGATTTGAAACTAATATCGAGCAAAGATAAGCTTGTCTATAAAGACATGTTGCATTATACAAATGCTCATAAGAGAGATTTCAATTCTAATGGACAAATTAGAGGCGATAAAGGTATAAAATATCGTGAAATAATTAGACCATTGTTTTCTGAATCGTTAAACAATAATATTATCACTAAATTTGGAGGAGACTTACCAACGCTAAAGAAATACAAAAATAACACAGACTTGGTATATTGGGATGATCCTAACGAACTGGTTGACAGATTGAAATTATTAATTGCTTCCCGAGATGCTGGTAATACAAACCATGATAATGAAATTTTATCAATAATCGAAGAATTAAAAGAAGCTGATATAATTAAATAATAAATAGTCATAATAACATGCTTTTTATTCAGTATAATAGCTGAGTTCAAGACAAGTATACTGAATTGTGAACATGAGCAAAGCTGACGTGGTAAACGAAATTCATAAAAATGCGAGGGTGAACTATCCACGAAGACATGTTATCATGAAAGATATAGATGATTTGTGGCAAGCAGACTTAATTGATATGCAGTCAATTTCAAAAGAAAGTAAAAATTACAGATATATTCTTGCCATTATTGATACATTTTCGAAATATGCTTGGGCCTTTCCAATGAGAAGTAAAACCAAAGAAGATGTGTGTAACTCTTTCAAAACTTTGTTGGATAAAGGGCGTGTTCCTAAAAATCTGCAAACGGATAATGGAGCAGAATTTTATAATAACAAATTTCAGAAGCTTATGAAATCATATAATATTAACCATTATTCAACCTTCTCAACAAAAAAGGCTTCAATAGTTGAACGATTTATCAGGACACTGAAATCTAAAGTTTATAAGGAATTTAGTTTAAAAGGCAATTACAATTGGATAAATAATACTCTAAATGATGTTATTTACAAATACAATCACACTCACCATCGCACTATTAATGAAATCCCTGCTAATGTGGACAATATTAATAAAAAAAATATATTAGAAAGGTATTTAAAGTTGCTAAAAAAATATAATTTAAAAAGCAAATACAAAGTAGGTGATTATGTGCGTATCAGTAAATACAAAGGAACATTTGAAAAAGGTTACACTCCCAACTGGTCAACAGAAATATTTAAAATTCGTAAAATACAAAAAAGAACTCCCATAACTTACTTAATTGAAGATACTATCAGAGGTCACCCTATTTTAGGCGCATTTTATACACAAGAACTTCAAAAAACAAAACATCCCAATGTATATCTAGTTGAGAAAGTTCTTAGAAGAAAAGGTAACAGAGTTTTAGTAAAATGGTTGGGATGTCTTCAGCTGAAAGCAGTTGGATTGATAAATCGAATGTAATATTATAAATAATATTAACAACAAACTCGAATCGCATAACTATTTATTAAAGTATTCAAACCGGAATCATCAGTCTTATAATGTGTTTTGGAGAGAGTAGTCTTCTCAATTGGCTTATTAATAATTTACCATTTGAATTGCACTTACCAGGATATAATTACTGCGGTCCTGGTACTAAATTAATAAAAAGACTTGCACAAGGAGATAACGGTGTAAATAAGTTGGACGAATTTTGCAAAGATCACGATATTGCATATCACAAGTCATCAAACTTGAAAGATCGACATAAGGCTGATTTAATTTTGTTAAAAATGGCAAAACAGCGAGCGGTTGCTTCCGATGCTAGTATGGGCGAAAAACTCGCGGCACGCTTAGTAAGCAAGGCTATGTCGGCAAAAATTAAAACTGGTTCTGGTTTGAGGAAAAGGCGTTCTCCAAAAGTTACATCTGGAAAAGGATTAAAAAGTAAATTAAAAACTGTTATTACAAAAGCAAAAAGACACATGAAAAAATTAAAACCTAAGAGTAAGAAAATGGCTATAGAATTAGCTATTGCCGCTACTAGAGAATTAGCTAATGATTCATCGATTAAGCTCCCTCGTGTTATTCCTATTCCAAAAACTGGGGGAGTACTACCTTTGATTCCTATTTTTGCGGGATTATCAGCAGCGGGAGCTTTAGCAGGCGGTGTAGCTGGTATTGCCAAAACCATAAATGAATTCAAAATGGCTAAAAAGCTGTATGAGGAATCGAGGAGACACAATGATAAAATGGAAGCTCTATGTATTGGGAAAGGACTACACCTTAAACCACATAAGGGCGGCCTTGGAATTTTCATATCAAAAGAAAAAAACTAAGATATCGGCTACCCAAACGGGCCTTAACTAACTTTGACATTTTAAAGTATGGAAATAGAATACCTTATTTTAGAGGTGTCTTTATGAGAGATGAGCTCCCTAAATATCCATATAAAAAAGAATGCGGGGTTATTAATTTAGATAGTTCTAAAAATCCTGGTTCTCATTGGGTAGCCTATGCAAAATATAATGATTATGTCGAGTATTTCGACAGTTATGGAAATCTTAAACCTCCAAAGGAATTTATAAAATATGTAGGTTCTAACATTCAATATAATGGATATTCAATATAGATTTTAGGATTTGCGGAGGATTACAATAAAATTGTGATAAATTGTAAACATGAACTTATTTTGAATAGAAGTAACTCTAATTTAAACAGTATCATAGCAACTGATGATATTGCGCATTTTCAAATAGACATACAAAGATTGCAATGGCGTGTACCACATATAAAAGTGTCAGACCGTGAACGACTGACACTACTAAAACACTTGGAAAGAGATAAACCTATTCAAATAGCGTTTCGAAATTGGGATTTATATGAGTATCCTTTGCTCCCTAAAACTACAAAACATTCTTGGTCAGTTAAGACTGCATCGCAATTAGAGAAACCTCGGTATGTAATTTTTTGCTTGCAAACCAACAGAAAAAATAATAAAACCAAAGACAGTTCTTTGTTTGATCACTGTGGGGTTACTAACGTAACACTATTTTTGAATTCACAGTATTATCCTTACGAGCCTCTAAGCTTAAATTTTTCTGAGAACAAATACAATATATTATATGAAATGTACGTGAAATTTCGTCAGTCGTATTACAACTGTCCTGCAGACCCCTTGCTTAATTTGATTGATTTCAAGGAGAAGGCCCCTCTCTTTATTATAGACTGTTCAAGACAAAACGATAGTTTGAAAACAGGCCCCGTAGATGTACGGTTGGAGATTGAATGTTCAGCGCCAATACCAGATCACACAACTGGATATTGTTTAATTATTAACGATCGGCTTGTGGAATATAAACCTTTAAGTAACATAGTGCGCAGATTATCATGACAGCCATTGTAGATGTTCAAGGTTTCAAAACAGAAACAAATGAATTTATCGTTAAAGAATTTGCTGTAATATTGAATGAAAAAATTCAGGTGTTTTTAATTAAGCCACCATTTCCATTTTACGATTTGACGAAACCAGAAAAACGAAAAGTCAGTTGGATTGAACGTAATAGAAGGATATACTGGAGAGACGGATTTGTGCCCTACTCAAATCATCAAAATTTGATTGTAGATATTTTAAGAGATAAAAGTGTTTACACCAAAGGTTTAGAAAAAGTGTTATGGTTAAAAAATATTTTGAATAATAATAATATAAATAATTTAGAAGATGAAGGTTGTCCTAATTTATTAAGCTTATACAATAAATATGAACATTCTCATGATGTGTATAGTTGTATTTATCATGATAAAATATGTGCTTTAAAAAATGTAATATGTTTAAATAAATGGTGTATAGATAATAAATTTTTGAAATAAATATTTGCTTGTTTAATTTTCAAATCCTCTATCCCTACCAATCCCATCAAATGTTAATCATTATAAATTGCTGGCTACCGCAGTACGATATCATTTCACCTTTATATTTATCTGTATGAAGAACTTTAGTATAGTTATATATTGAGTGAACAGAACATGTCTCTAAATAAATGTAGCCCTCGTTATGACATGTATAATGCGTATAAAATGCGTGAAATTTCGTTTAGACATTATTGGGCAACGACTAATTCAAGGAGAAGGTTGGTGATGGAAATGGCTGAAGCCGGTTTTTTTTATTATGGAAATAGTGTAAATGATAAAGTAGCGTGTTTCTCATGTGGAGGTGTTATAGAAGATTGGGAGATTTACGACGATCCTTGGATGCAACATGCTATACATTTTCCTCAATGTCTTTATTTGAATGCTGTGAAAGGAATATATTATATTAATAACTGTCTAAAACATATGGGTAAATAGGCATAAAGTCGACTACCAAAAAAAATTGATATTTACGTGTACATTTAAATTTCTTGTGATATCTATTACATTAAAATAGTTAAATATTAAAGACCACTCAATAGTCAAGTCAGAATATTTTGCAGGTACTATTTAAAAACAATGAATGATGGTTGTAATTGGGTGTTTCTGGATCTAAAATGATTCTATAATGAATGGTGAAAATTGCGGGTTTCCAGATCTTGAATATTGATGAAATGAATAGTAAAATTGGGGTGACCTGGATCTCCTTGATCCAGGTCCCCCAATTTTACTCTACTTTTGGCTACCAAATGGCACAAATTTTTCAAGTGCAAATGGTAAATCAGAATGACTCTCATGTAAGTAGACGGGGTAATGAAGATCTACTTCTAATATAAATCCTATTTCAAAATCAGACGTTAAACTCATAACGTCGAAATTTAATATTTCGTATTATTAAGGAGAAATCTAAAATTACGTACAGGTAACTTTTGCATCATTGTATATCCATATAAATTTACACAATCAAGGTAAACAAGAAAATCATCGGGCTCTTTACTATTATAATCTGACTAGTATTCATTATTTGCCTTAGCATATCTGAGTGAAAATTGGGCAAGTCCTCCTCTTATTCCTTTCTCTATCATTTGATATATTTCTACATCAAAGATTAGATCTAACTCAATTTTTGTATACAATAACATAGCATCCCAACTTAAGTATGGAGATGAAACGTAATAACAAGGATCCAGACCATATTGATTTAAACTCATTTTCCTGACTTTTTCAAATACATCACAAAGAAGTAAAACGTCACATTTAAGGTAAAAATCTGTATATTCACCTAAATTTTTTATGCCAAAAGTGTTCCAAACGTTTATAGCATGCCCATAGTCTTTATCGTTTATAGATTCAGATGTAAGTTTGTTAAAGAATTTGGATGGTTCTGGTAATTCAGTCTCATCATATCGTTCCCAAGAGTCTATGTAATCATAACAGTACATTCCTTTTCTACACGCAATATCAAATAATTTTGTATCAGTAAAGAATGACTTTAAATTTTTGAAATCTTCAGGGTTCATTGGTTTAGTCAATTTATCCATACTAGAGGAGAGAAAATTAAAAGAGTCTATAAATTTTAATTTTGCAACGTTTGTAGCATCGATTGGTATGAATTTTGAGAATGAAATATATTTCTCTTTGGTTCTTGGTATAAGATGGATTCGACCATTTATTTTTGAAAGTTCATTAATAAACAAATGACAATCATGCCCGGATAAGTTGTGAAACACAATTGGTATAAAAGTACATTGTTTTACGCTTAAGTTACATGTGTTATGGGCAGGTCCACGGTATTTTCCAGTATAGTGGTCATGGTCCTTAACAATAATATCATTACATTAAAACTTGTTTTTACAAATATGGCACTCAGTACTGCTGATAAAATTAATTTGTTCTTCTTCAGTAAGCGGAATCATATTTTTGCTGTCTAATAATACTTGGTATAAACGTTTAACATCATTAGTCAAAGATTTAACAAAGTTCGTAGAACAATTAGGCCCTCGATAGCATACATAATCATTCAAATCAGAATTCGCATTACAACAGATATAATAAGCAAAACATGTAGCCACGTGAACTTGTATATTTTCAACATATATTTATTTGAATACTCACGCAATATGCTTTCAAAATCTCCATATATTACGATCGGTACAGTTTGAGTTCTCTCATCATTCAAAAATCGTATTGTGCTACCTTCCTCAGGTAAAATAGTTTGTATTCCAGCACATTCATGACAATGCAATTTGTCTTGACTATCGAAGTAAATAAAACATTCATCACTTTAATATATTTTTGTTTTATGTTTAGTCAACTACAAGTCAATTGTCCAGCTTGACTCGGATAGATCAAATTCAGAAGATTTACAAACAAGGTTACTACAAAATGTTTTATACTAGGATAAAATATTCGTGTTTTGTAATACCGTATTATATTTTGTGTTAAATGATTTTAAAGACTTCTCATAATTTTTGGGGAGTATATACCAAACAAATAGTTCAAAATTGACTTTTATTGATGTGTGTTTCTTCAGTATGTCTTTGATTAAATAACAAACTGTTACTGAAATTTGCTTCAAAAAAAAAATCTGGCGAAATGTTATTTGTTCTAGGATTCACTCTATAACTTATTATTCGGTTCCGAAAAGCTGTTGAAATTATACGAACATTATCAAAATGTGTTTGTAGTAGACTATTTGATTTGAGCACATTTGTTTTTTTATGCTTAGAATATTTCGATACTGAGACATTGCAAACTTTGCAGAAAAACATGATTTGATTTTACGATTGAAAACAAAGTTTAAATAATTAAAATATCATAGACTTAAATTTTTATATAAAGCGTGCATAAATTAATAATATTCAAGTAAGCTAATTCAAGCATTATTTTTAGTATTTATTATAGATTAGGTAATGTCAATATTGAAAATCTTATAATGATATCGCTAGTAGTACAATACAATTAGTTATTTGTTTAATAGCAAGGGTGTATAAACAGTAAACACCGTTGATATTATTTGTAGTCAATAATAATATAACCGTTAATATCATCAAACAGTGTTATGGGGATATAATATAGGCTGTACGCCTTTAAATTCTGCTTTTGCTGCGGCAACTAATCGGCGCACGGTTTGCCAAGTCGTTGAATTTGTATGTAAAGAAGCCTTGTAATTTAATAGCGCCTGTTTCCACCTATCGTTCCCCAACTTCCTGCGTCCCTGCGGTTTTAACTCGATATAGTAGTCTCCACCATGCGTCAAATCTTCTTGGAAGGTATATCCTGACGCTGTTCTTCGGCTCAGCGACGACTTTAGCGCAGTTGCCCGCACAGGTTCAAGCTCTCCCTCCCCATCCTGTTTAGGAAGAAAAACTTCTATTAGTCTGATTGTAAAGAAATTGGCTTGTTTTCGATAAACGGCAATAGGTTCACCTCCAACAATAAAGCCATCAATATACCTATGGAAAAGGAAAATATAACTAAAATAAAAAATAACACTGTCGAAATAAGACATGCTCGATATATCTCCGAACAGCCTTTCGGGAATACAAGTGTGATGTTATTTAATGAAATAATTACAACAAGTTGATAAATCAATAAGAATTCATCACCATACTAGCCGAAAGGCGTCCACTGCGGGACAAATTAGAATTAAATAAAAAAAATTGACAACACGATTGGCGCAGTGGCCGAGCGATTGACTGCTGTACAACGGGTCGAGGGTTCGATTTCAGCATGGTATGGAATTAATAATAATAATAATATAATAATAATTAGTTTATTTCTTAAAACCAAGTACAACATATGAATACAATATACAATACAAAATTAATACTAATACTAGGTATACAGTGAAATTTATGCAATATAATAAGAGTGCAACACAACAAATATAAATTAATTAACGAATATAAATTACTGCGGTTCAAATAAATAAATAAAGTTGTACAGTAACAAATTAAACAAATTGCGCACTGGCTTCCAAACTGAGTTTATCTCGTATTCTGGAAACCTCATATATATATACCTCAATTATTTACATGATCTGCAGATATTTGTTCCGGCCTGGGTGTATGTGCATTTGACATTCATTATATGTTTGTAACTGCAGCCACGGCCCAGCGCAAAATCCTAGTGGACTATGCTTAAAAAAAGAATAGCAATAAAAATAAAATAAAAGTTTTAAACTCACCGAGGACTCCAGCACACTGCAGCGTTTAAATTTTTTGGATCTTTTTGAAGATTCCCTCTCAGATTCCGAATCACTTCCAAATAAATCCTTCGCAGGCGCTGCAGGTTTCTTAGGCTTGTGTTTCAATATGGATTTCGGCTTCGAAGACTTAGCCCTTTTCTTCGACGATGATGTAGAAGGTTCAGTCCCCTCTACTTCGGAATCAAAGGGATTCACAATTGACGCCCTAAAATAAAATAAAAATAGTTATGAATTAACTGGAATTGCAAGAACTGTCATATAAAGGTATAGTAAGTAAAATATCAAAACAAAACAATAGAATTGGAAATCGAATTTAACAATTAGAAACCTTCACAATCAGAACAATAAGAAAAATAATTTTAACTAAAAAAAAACGAAAAGTTACATTGATATCATTTAGACTATGGAGGTCATAAATTAAATAAAGTAATAACATAGTTTTCAAATCTGGGAATCGAATCCCTAACATTGCATTCAACTGTTATATTTATAAATATTAAACCACTGCGATAATAAATACAATAAATAATGTGATACATACATACTTGTTTTTGTACATATGAATCTGTAGATAGAACTTATCACGATCACCACTACTATCTGCCACAATATTCACCAATATATGATTGATGGATGAGCAAAAAGAACATGTATTTATATAAGTTCATTGTAAGGTAGCGGTTTTATTAATTTTTGCAATCATTAATTATGCACTTTAGCAATATTGTTTTTGTAAATTATATTTAAAGTACTCTTAAAATAAGGTCTTAAATTGTTTGTTGTTGATTCGACACTATGAACGCAGCCTGCAACATGCATAACTGCATGAATTTGAGCAGGGGCGACACTCAGTCGCGGATATATGACACGAAATTCTAAAAAGGAAATCGTATGTACCTTGTCTGTATCAAGACGGTGCAATAAGAGTTTCTTTCCTAATTGGTTGCTAGGATTTTCTTATAGATTAACTAACATAATCTGAACTCAGACTTAATCACTAAAAATTTATAAAAAATATGTAATAACTGGGCATTACAATTTCTTGTAGTAAATACATTTTTGCCTTGTTTATAAAATTATAACAATTTTCTATTTATGTTAGTAATTATAATCTATGCTTATCTGATATTTATATGTTTTAATTTTTAGATAATGAATTTTTAAATTATAAACATATACTGAATATAATCTAATAATTATAATGATTCGTTTATTTTATTTTATTGGTACAGAAACAGATTACAGATTCTATGAAGTTCTACCTATTTTGTGTTATAAGCAAAATTTTAACCTGTAGTCCAATTATAACTGTACATAGCACTTATATTATAGCTTCATATATATTTTTAATATTCTAGATAATTGAAATTAAAGTACACACATAATAATTATACATAATACACAATAATTGGCATGCTAAAATTAATAGTTTGAGTTTATAAAGTGTTGATAGGTTTTAAATGTAAATTTTCTTTTATGAACAAAGTTTTTTTAAAGTTGTTTATACTGTCATGACATATGTCAGTTTCGGAGCATATAGAATTATACTGCTTACACATTCTTATAAGTGGACTATTTTGAGATACATTATTATTTCTAACGGGTATGCTAAAGAGTTGTGGTATACGCACGCGATAGATCTCGTTGGTATTTTAAAGTCTAAGTGACTTACAAGGTTACTGTTAAGTGTGTTATTTGCAATTTTATGTAGAGTGCACATGTCGTTTATCCATCTCCTTCTTTCTAGGCTTATCATATCGAACTTTCGAAGTCGACCTTCGTAATCTATTATTTTTCTCCTTAGGCCATACTTTGTGCAAAGAGCTCGTCTTTGTATTGACTCTATTCGATCTGTATGAATGTCATATATAGGAGCCCATACAGAAGAGCAGTATTCAAGTATACTTCTCACTAAGGAGTAATACAAGTTGATAACAGAGTGTGTTTGCTTGAATGGTTTGGAATTTCGAAGTACAAAAGCTAACATACGGTTAGCTTTATTGCAAATATGGTCGTAGTGTTGCCTGAAGGATAAATCTGAATCGAATATTACTCCTAAGTCCCGAATCACTTTGACCCTGTCTACCGTACTTTTTTTATGGTATAGTTGTAACTTATAGCATTTCTGTTTCTTGTAAATGAGATTACTTGACACTTTTTGATGTTCAGCGACATAGAGTTTTCATCACACCAATCCACTATAGTGTTCACTTAACAGTCTCGGTAATCAGAGATACGTCTAAAATTTTTTATATCATCAGCATAAGCTAAACATTTACTATTTATCTTGTTTAGGAGGTCATTCACAAACAGTAAGAACAACAATGGGCCCAAATTTGAGCCTTGGGGCACTCCTGATGTCGCTAGGAACTGGACAGACTCGTATCCACTGAGAGCAACCAACTGTGTGCGATACATCAGATACGATGTGAGCCATCTATATAGATTGCCATGAATTCCAACATGGTGGGCTTTGGAAAGTAGTATCAAATGATCAACGCGATCGAAAGCCGTGTATATTGAATCCACTTGTACTTTGTCGTTAAATGATTCGCATAAATATGTGGAGTAACATAGCAGATTAGAATTAGTTGATCTACCAGTAATAAAGCCATGCTGATGGGGACTCAAAATATGTTTAAGATGGTTATATATATGATTATAAACGAAGCTCTCAAAGATCTTGGCAAACCTGTTTAGGATACAAATTGGTCTGTAATTTGACACATCAGCCTTATCCCCGGATTTAAATATAGGGGTTACTTTAGCTACTTTCCATAACTCGGGAAATATGCCCTCCCTAAGAGATTTATTGAATATTATCGACAGTGGATCTACCAGAGCTGTCGCACAGAGTCGAATGAAAATAGGTGGTAAACCGTCGTCGTCGTTTAGAGAGGTAGGTACTCATAGTTTACCTATATAAACAATAATATGTTATTCATAATTGCCGATTGTTATTAGATATGTATATCGTATTTTAACGAATTGAAAAATGTATCATCATGTCTGTAGGTATTCTACGAAGGATTAGTTTACAATCATAATGTAGTTCACCAGCTATGTTTTTTTTTCTAGTTACCTATTATATATCAGATATTCTTAGTAGCAGCTCGTCTAGTGAGATTTTTTAACAGATATTCCCAATAACAATTTGCTCAAATCGGAAACCAAACTATAATTTTTTAATTTTAAAATTTAGTATAGATTAATATTTGTAAATCTTTATTTGCACAAATAGATTATGGGTCAATTTGAAATTACAATTAGAAACACACAGACGGGCATTTATCAAAAAAATAATATCTAACTTATTCATATTTATCATTCTGTTGATAAATATGAATAAGTTAAGTTCAGTCTCATTATAGCATGATGTAGTTGGTATACGCCCTAAACCTTGCTAGTGTGGAAGTCGGAAACCAGCGTACCTATAATAAAAACATTTCAATTGTTATTCGGATAACTATTCAATGTATGAAACGAAATTCGAATAACAAAATGTATGAAACGAAATTCGAATAACAAAATATCATATACCCGAGAATGCATCGCAGATCATAACACTCTATCGTTATTTAAAAAACGAGTGAATTTACATTTTCTCTCTCTATGTTAATATATATATATATATTTTTTTTTATTAAAAAAGACATTTATTTATTGTATTGGTTATATGTTTAGAACTGTTTATGTATTTATACAACATGTAACTTAATTAACGCACATCCTGAAAATAGTTTGTTCAGAATCGTTTACTGAATCGATTTGTATCATTTTTAATATAGGTAATTTTTTTACAAAATTATTAAAACTACGGAAATTATTGTCATATTAACCCTACACAGTCAAAATAAATTGAAATGGACCGTAAGTCAAATAATCAGACTTTTAAAATTTCAGTTTTATTTTTATTCATACAAATTCCATCATTCAATACAAAATAAAGAAAATAAACTTTATTCCAAGAAACTAATTTAGTAAATAACAATGCATATACATGTTAAATTAAAATTCAGTGTATGTATTATGATTACAACATAATATTCTCATTGGGGTGTCTGAGGGTGTGCGTTAATTACGTTACATGTTGTATATGTATTTATTTAAGTATTTGTATGTAAGTTTATTTATATTCTTCTGACTAATGAGTTTTTATTTAATATTTAGACTAAGCTACACAAAATTCCTCCTTCATACTATATCTCCTCTCACGGGCCTGTTGGGAGACTTCATTAGAAATAAGCAGTGCCTTTGTAGTCTTTCATTTTGTATATTTGCTTTTATTAACTTTTTACTGTGTGTACATAAAATAAAATAAAATAAATATATAAAGAATTTAAAATCATTACAAAGAGAAATGAGATGAGTTGTATTAAAGCAGTTTGTGGCTGTGGGAATTTTATGAGAAGTATTTTTAGACTAATATTACATATGTTCTGACAATATTTATTACCGAATTAAACCTTTACATACAAGAAGCATTGGAATTGCTTCGTTAGACAAATAAACATGGCCAAAATCGCTTTTTGGTCCTAGTTTGTCTTGATCCCGGAAGTGCTTTGAACAAATAACAGACGATTTAGTCGGTTGCCAATCAGTCTGCTTTCTCAGCAATCGAATAACTTCCACCCACGTCTCACGGCATGATGCATCTTTTGGTATACTGCAATTAATATAAAATTGGCTATAAAAATACTAGATAATTGATTACTTACATTAATTATTTTTATTTAATTAAAAAACAGAGGTAAAAACGTTACGTATTCCATGAATTACAAACTCCCTCAATATTGTGGGAAAACTAACCAATGTTTTAGTGGTAACACTGAACCTTAAATAGAATATTAAATGTTTAAATTCAATTTTAGCGTCATTTACGTTACTATGAATACATAAACAATTAACTTACGTGTGGAAAGTAATTCCGCTTGATTTGTGATGTTTTTGCGACCTTGAATCGCATTCTTTGACTACGCGTTTACCCATTTTTCACTTGGTTGTACACGGTTGGCGTTTCTAAGCACTGAACTGACATTAGCTGCACATAAGGCTGTGGCCTTATGTGGAGTGGCTACGCATTGGCGCGGTAATTACTAATCTAGTAGTTTATACAAATTATTTAATATATATTAAAATATATACCAAAGTACACGTCTGAACCGGGAGCGATATTAATAGATACGCTCTGTATCTATGGATATCGCCTCCGGTTGTGATTCTTTTAGTCAGATAAATCGTCGTTTAAGTTCAAACACAGCAGATGTCCCAATGCGTAACTTTTCAGGATAGGGATAAAATCCGCTTTATTTAGCAAAATAACTAGTTTATTTAGCAAAAAACAGTTTAGTTCAATATAAGAATTAAAATATGTTTATAATTCTTATATTGAGGATAAACCTAATTCTAAACAATAGTTTGATGCTAAATAAAACGGCATTTTACTCTCGTGAAAAGTTACGTACGTTACATCCGCGGTACTTAAACGACGAAATATAAGTTTTGTGTACACTCCGCCTTACTAGTTCCTAATCGTAACGCTAAGTTCCACGAGCGTTACTGTCCAGTTTTGGTTGTGTGATTAATTTCGATTTAATGGAAAAATACTAGGGTTAGATTTTTTTTTTTTTAATATAATGAGATAATTACAAGGCCATTATTATGCAAATCCTAACCTACGTTTTATATCAATAATCATTATCAGTCAATAAATTTACTCTCCCTTAATTTTCAGTCTTTGCTTGTTCATTCCTTAATTTCTTGGCTTTCTCCAACAGGGGAGCCGAATCTGCTGTGGTTCCGAGATCATCAAGCTTAGTAGAGAACTTGTCACAGAATGCTTGGGAAATATATTTGAGATCCTCTACTTATGCAAGACGGGTTTTTACCCAATTGGCTTCCCAAACTCCAGGATTGTTCTGAGCTATCTCCAAAATACCTGCAAGTAAGTCAAAGTCAAAGTCAAAAGTTTATTTGCGACTAAGTGTTGTACAGACCTTATCTAATAATAATATTAGGTACAAATTTCGCTCTTAGTGGCCTTTTGCAGGCATTGCAAGTTTAATTATTAAAATTAGGAATAAATGTCCTTTATCTCAATTGCGTTATTTGTTTTTGTTATATAATTCTATTTTTTTAGTGATATAAATATTAGTAATTTAAAGTTTGTCTCTATATAATGCAACGATGATCACTATAATTAACAATTGTCTAAATAATCTAAATATACGTCTAGGGCATAATTCAAATAAATCTAAAACTAAATCTAAAATAAGTTAAATAGGATGTCCATTAATTTATATTTTCTCATAGCACCAAGTAAAATGTCAAGATAATTTTGAAGTAGATATAAAATTTAAATTGGTTCATACATTTTTATTGAAATAATTATATTGGAATTAGGTATGTCGTTTTTCTAAATATTCTTTGTTTGAGTAAAAGCAGTTTTTTAATAAGAATGTTCTTAATTTTTTTACCGAATGCTACACAATGGGTTTCATTTTTTATGTCAGGTGGTAATTTATTAAATATTTTTATCGCCATATAGTGTAGGCTTTCATTTAGCATTTTTATTCTAGATGGTGGAAGATATAGTCTTTTTTTGTGACGTGTGTTTCTCGTATGCGTGTCTTCGACTTTTGTAAATGTGTCTATGTTTTTACGTACAAAGAGGCATATGTCTTGGATGTATATTGATGGTAGGGTCAATATATTGTATTTGATGAAGTAAGGCTTACGGCTTTGCAGCTTTGCAGCAGTATGACACAAAGATGAAAGTTCTTCTTTGCAGTGAAATCCATTAGATATGCATCATCTATGATGCGCGCCCATGGATATGCCATTTGAATTATATCCTTCTTCATATACTTCTTAAGGAACTTCATAATCCGAGCCCAGGAGTCGGCTGTAGCATCGAAATATAATACTTTTCCGATTTTTACCCAATCTAGCCCAAAGTGATTCTCCACTTCTGTTAACATATGGAAAACCTGAAGTCCATTATAAGCAGTGTGAGTGAGACAAGTCGCTGCAAGGATGGAAGCTGGCCATGAACGGCCAGTCTTGAGGAACTTCATCCAGCTAACCACGATATATGCAAACAAAAGTCTCGGATTGCGGAAATTTTTCATCATAGCATCTATAGACTTGGTAATTGCCTCTAGGCATGGAGGAGAGTAAGATCCATCCCTCGCTTGGTCATACAGAAGAGCAATGAGATTCCTTCTATATTGTGTCTTCGAGAATGCCAAGGTCATCTGAGCCTTGTCTTTTACAATACACCTCAAGAATGTGAGAGCCAGGTATCCGCAGACTCTTCTTAGGGTTATTGTGCCAGAGCTGATGTAGCAGAAGTGGCGTTTAGAGTCTTTCTGGCACTTTCTAAGAAGCTTTCACACTCCTTTGTGGTGTAGTCATGGATTAGGGTATTGACCTGCTCAGTCTTACCATGAGGTCCGGGAAGGCTCTTCTCTTCCAGAGAGGTGTCTGTATGTATCTTGTAAATAGTACGTGCTTGTAACACTCAGAGCTTCAGGCGGGCCGGCAGTCGACTTTTCGACGAGAAGAACGCGGTTCTAGGGAGAAGAGAGAAATCCTCTCGATCATCTTGCTAGTGCTGGCGGAAGGCTCAATGTTGAACATGAGAGATGCTGCAGAGTCCGCATTCTCATGAGGCATTATGAATATGGTGGCAGGAATTATGTCGAAAGCCGTGAAGCCTCTAGCTACATCTCCTCGACTATAAAAATTGATAAACCGGATGAGGATTGCTCTCTGAGATAATTGTTCACAACATTTTACAGGAATGTCGATTATATCACAGGCCTGTTCGGCAATCTTGTCATCCCATGAAGCTTTTGGCACAACGGTAGCCAAGCCCGGTGAGGTGACAATGTCGTCGTCAGGAGAAAAGACGTCCCGAGCCTCTTGATCTAAATTCCTGATAATTGGCATATTCAGAGCGTGATAAAAACAAGCACGAAAGAGAGAGGAAAGTCGATAAGTCCAAATTCATTTTTTCTTTTTGATTGTATTGGATTTTATGATATTTTGTCAAAACATAATATGATTATATTGTTTTAGTAATTTTTGATATTTTTTGTGTATTTTGAAGGCAACGACAGCTTTTGATTACCTGATATGTTAATATAGTGACGATTATGATGATTTACGCTCTAAAACATTTTTATTATAATAAATATTTTGCATTACATTTTGACTTTTCATAGCTTTTATTAATTGAATTTTACAAATAAACTTTATTTCGGACAAATGTGTTTATTTATTTATTATTAACCTTTTGACCGCCAGAGCAAAAGCGCTTCGCCGTGCCCTCCACGCCAAGCCGACAAATTCAATGAAATAACCTTGAAAATAGTAGGGAGTCCAAAATGTTATCGATAAACATAATAATTTTCGTCTGAAATTTGTGAATAAACAGCTTATAACACAAAAAGAATATTTATTTAACCTCATCTCCTACTGTAAAAAACTTAAGACCACATTTATAGCAACTATCAATAAAAAAATCAACCTTTTGAGATACAAAAATACATATAAAATTGCAGCAAGTTACAGCACTATTCTCTATCAGTTACGCGGCCATTGGCATGTATACATGCCAATGGCGCGGGCAACCATCCTTTTTTATAATTTCTCGCTTCTGATTAGGGATGTGTAGCTGTATATTATTATAACTTATCGAATTTATTTATTAAGTTTATATGAACTAGGTATCATTGTGGAGTGATTATTTGTGAGTATCAAAATAATAATTATTTACAAAAAAAAACAAAGAAAGTATCAATAACACAATATAGTAAAAAGACATAATTAACCTTTTTTTTTAGTCTGTAACTGTTAATTTCGGATAGATTCACAGGACTTTTGCTGTTAAACAGCCAGTATTATAGCGGGTTACCTAAGCTACCTACTACTTTAGATTTATTTTATAATAAAAAACTAATTCATAATCAGTCTTTTATTTACTTATTTTATTTTCATCATCAAAACAACTATTATCTTTAAATAAAGGGAGTTGCATTAAAACTACATATTTATTTTCCAATCATTTAGTTTAATAGAGTTTACGAGTTATATTTTCAAATATTAGTTATTTATGTAGTTCAATTACCATAATTTGATATGACATAGCGACAATTTGTATCATAGGAATATTCTAATAAAGGCACTGAATAGACTTATTAGGTAATACATTTTGAAAACTGCTAAATAGGTAAAGTACAGTTTTTTAGAGATAAGTACTTATACACTTTCATATTCTTAAAATAGTTGCCTTGTAAAATGTCACATGAAACTTAAAAATATAAAAAATCAACAATCGTATATAATTATTATGCTCATTAACAGCCTTGTACTTATTAGTAAAATGTCACATGAAAATAAAAAATATTAAAAAATCAACAATTATTATGCTCATCAACAGCTTTGTTCTTATTTGTAAAATGTCACATGAAAATAAAAAATATAAAAAAATCAACAATTGTAATAATTATTATGCTCATTAACAGCCTTGTATTTGTAAAATATCACATGAAACTTAATTAGCAGTCATCAACAGTCTTGGAATTGTAAAATTTAAAATATCTATACCTATAAAATATCAATTAAAAAAATATCTCATGTTAATAGCAACCTACAAACATATTTTATAATTATCTACTGTGCTGGGCTGTGATATTTTTGAAAGCAGGGTGCAGCACACAAATTTACATTACATATCTTGCACATATATCGAGTCATCTTGCGTCTTTTTTCATTTGCACATGATTTACATCTAAGGTATTTCCCCATGATTGTGGGCATATGGTCTTTTGAATTACCTGGTAATATACGCAAGGGATTTCTCGCGCTTTCCCTATTTGTAATGGGTCTCTCTAAAACATTGCTATTGTGATAACGTTCTATTATTTGCCGAGTTACGGACAACTGAAAGTCGGCAAATTTTAAATTTGGAGTACCGTTTATCTTTTTAAAACAATAATATGCATTTAAAAGGTGCATATCAAATATATGGAAAAATAGTTTCTTGTACCATTTTATGGTTTTGCGTATGCACTGCAGGGATGATAGCAACATATCTGCAGTGTCAACACTTCCCATATTTTTTGAATAATCTAAACATGCTTTAGGCTTCATTACTGGCAATCCCGTACTTCTACTGGTTCTTGCCGATGGTTCCATGTCATTATCATGTATAGTTGTTAGCATGTATATATATTTCTTGTCCTTCCATTTACAAGCCATAAGAGGACCAGAAAACTGGGTTTCCATTTCATGTAAATTTAGTATTCTACCTAAATTAGGCATACCTTTTCTATTTTTTTTTACGGTGCCGCAAGCATAAATTTGATTATCATATAAATATTTAAATAATAAAGGGCTTGTGTACCAATTGTCTACATACAAATGACGATTTGAGCCAAAAAAATCTTTCATTAAAGTGGAAACAACAGCTCCCCCAACGCCTAAATTCGCTGGATCATTTATGTCTGTACTTGCACCGCAATAAACTATAAAATCTATAATCACTCCGGAATCTACATCACACAAAACGAACAATTTAATTCCAAATCTATTTCTTTTTTTTGGCAAATATTGTTTTATTGATAAACGACCCTTGAATGGCACAATGCTTTCATCAATGCATAGATTTCTATGCGGTGTAATAACATTTCTAAATTTTTCCCTCGCGTGAGTTATACATGATTTTATTTTCGACAAAATAGAATTTTCTTCATTTGGTTGGGAAAAATGTAACATGCCAAGAATCATACAAAATCTATTTCTTGACATTAATTTTGAAAATATAGGAGAACTCAATAATATATCTGTAGACCAGTGTTCTTCTATAGATAAATGGCGGTTTCTGGTCATCAGCATCATAATTACAAAAAATATGTACATTTCTGGGACAGTTACATCATGCCATGCATGTAGTCGTGAATGCATTCGCAAACCAACATTTAAAATAAAATAATTGTGGAATTTGTTTGTCATTTCAACAATAAATGACACGAAATCAGAGTCCATAAAATTCTGAAACATATCTAACTCCGTAACAATTTCAGCTGGGGTGAAATGTATACCACAGGCTAACTCATCAAAAGCAGCAACTTCGGGTGTACGTCTTTCAGCAGTCCACTCGAAAATTGGCGCTGTCTCACAATTTCTGTTATGACGAGCTTGTCCAGAAGTTGAAGGCGTATCTTCAGGCAATTCTTGATGCTCAGCAATCGTCGGCTGTAAAATAATAAATGTTTTTTTATTTAACTTTAAACTTAAAAGAAATAGAAAATCGATTAAAAACACCCTGCGAAAAAAATACTAAAGCATAAAAAAAGTTTCATTATTTTTTAAGCTAATTTTGTAAACTGGTAATACTGTAACAAAAGTGACAATTCACCATAATCGTTTGATGTTAAGGGAAGATATTTGAAGATAATTACATGGTATTTGTTATTTCGGATTTTAAATCCAAAGATAAAAAGTTGAAAATAATATATAGTCGAAGGTCATCTGTTTGACCCAAATAATAATAAGTTACCTACTGACTACAATTCAACAAGTAAGTATAATCTTGACTATTAGCATGTATTAATTTATTTATTTATTATTTTATATAAGTATTTTTTTTTATTGAAGGTGATATTAGGACTAGCCTTTAAGTTTAAAAGTATAATTTAAGTTAGATTAGATAGTTTTGAACGTCAGAAAAGTAACGAACATTTGTCAGACCTAACTATTGATGTACGACAAGAATAATCACGAAAATAATACCCGTAATAAATTCTAATAATTACGGTACCTTCGTACTTATCGCATCAATGTGTCTGATTTCAGGTGTAAAAAAATGTCTGGCAAACGACCGGGGTCCCCGTCCATACTGAGTGGATTTTTAAAGATGCGGTGTGTAGAAAAATCCGAAGAAACTAAAAAAGAAGCTGCTACACAAACGTTCGTCGAGCCGTGTAACGAACAATCAGATGCTGGTACACAAACGCTCGTCGAACCGTATGTTGGTCGTTTGGGAGACAATATATATTATGCTTCGGAAGCATTACCGAAGTTACTATATGAAATCGAACCTTCGGATCAACGAAATAAAAGTTTTTCAATGTTAATAGCATTCGAATTAGAGACAGTGCCAGAAGAGAACCGAAGCAATTTATATGCTCATATTCTTAATTTAATCAGAATTTATAGAGGGGATTCCGATTTGTCGGAAAGCATAGATTTAATTCCAGAATTTTCTTCGGGCACCCCAGTACCATTAAATATAAAATACAAGAAAATTGATTAAATTATATTTAATCATTTTCTTGTAACGTATTATATCGATAAATTAATATGATGACCAAGTAGGCACAGGTTCTAAGACAGGCCGCGGGCCAGCAAGCCGGCAAACTTATTGGTCTTCGAGCTTCGACGCGAGTTTGCCGGCTTGCTGGCCAGCGGCCTTTATATGTAGGAAACTGTGCCTATTTGTCATCGCATTAATAATTTATCAATATTAATATAATTAATTTATGTGATTATTTTGTTTATGATAGGTGCCTATTTATTGATTCTTGTATTACATTTGTTGATTATTGAATATGTTAATTATTAAATTAGTTGATTATTACACGTTACCTAATTTTTTAATTTGTTGATTGTTATTTACCTATGTGAATTGTTAAATTGTTGATTAGATACGTAATAACAAGAAGGCACAGGTACGTTAGGCAGGTAGGTACTTACATAGTCCGGCGTGCCAGTTAACTTGTTATTGGTACCTACATAAGTGTTAATTATGTGTCCAAAATTATACTTTTTATATAATAAGTACTTAATACAATTTAAATATCTATGGAGTTTTTTTTATTTAATCCTATAATGACAACTAAATCCTATTACCTATGTAACATTCTAAAGGTATAAACGCGAAATTTTGTTACCTACTCTTCCACGCGAAAACTACCGAACGGATTTTAAATTAAACTACAATAATTAATCACTAATATAGCTTAATTAAGAGAATGACAGTAGTACCTAAGTCTATATAATATTATTTAAACGCGTCGTCTTTAGATGAGTAGGTACTTACCTATATACTTACATAATACTTGTATAGATCTATATGTTTACTGTTGATTGTACTTACTATTAAAACATCTGATATTAAAGTAAAATTAACTTACCTCAAAATCATTTTCATTTACTGATTCCGATTCAGAAAACTCATCATCTTCAGTGCCTTCTAGAATACGCAATAGTTCTTCTGTACTAAATAACTCTTCACTTGCCATTTTTGCAATTATAATATTGGCAGATCGAAAAAAATATCGAAAAAATATTTTTTCAACTTCCCAGCACTTAAAAACATGGCACGCGCTTACGACGTCACGAGTCCGACATCTATTCATGTCATTGCCGCAGAAGTGATTGCAATATCGGTACTGTGCTAGGGATGCGCATGATTGGCGAAAAAGACAATATTCAAATCAACAATATCGACAATATAGAAAATATGATATTATACCAAAGAATGTAGTATTTACCTTTTTTGTCAGTGACTAAGCTTATATATTTTTTTAATAGTTATTACAAAAATTAAGCGAATTTGAGTAATTTAGCTGAAATTTTAATGAAGTTACTTGAATATTACACCACATCACTAGTAGGCATGTATACATGCCATTGGCGCAAGAGAACATGTTTTTCAGCCATTAATTAAGTTATTTTTTATCATAAATATTTGAATAACTATTTTGCAATTTTGTTCATTGTGTACAATTATATGTAATAACTGGGGATTCAGTTCTTAAGATATATCAATAAAACACGTTAAAGTAATGATTTAATATGTTTATTTTGTATTTTTCTATGATCTGTTTCTTGGCATCTATAGATGTCGGTGGCGCACAGGGCACGCTTGCGCATGGCATCTATACATGCCATTGGCGTTCAAAAGGTTAATTAAAGTGACGAAATGGAGCAGTTCACTGCATGACATTGCATAATAAACTTAAAATTTTCATCAACCGATGATATTTAACGTAAAATGATATCTTTATATTATGATGTATATATTACCCCATGAAATTAGCTATAATTAATTCAAATATATATATTTGATGAAAGTGTTTTTTTTTGTCTCCGAAGGCTGGACGAGTACTTTGCAAACAGGGTGAGAAATATATCTATCAATTTGTGGTGACGAAAAGAAAAATCTGATAGTATTAATTACTGCTAATGCTGCTGGTCAATTGGCGCCTCCAATGATCGGTTTTAGATATGAAAGAGTTCTAGCTCACATATCTGCCACGGTCCCAGACCATTGAGGCATAGGAAAGCCCGAATCAGGGTGGATGTGCAGAAGCACATTTTACGAGTTCATAACAAATATATTCAATGCATAGCTAGAGCAACAGAATATTCCAAAACCTATTCTGTTTTTATTTGGATGGCCATAAGTCACATTTAACCTTGAATCTTTCATAATTTTGATCCGCCAATGGAATAGAGCTCATTGGTCTATACCCCAACTCAACCCATATCCTGCAGACTATGGATTTAGCAGTGTTTCGTCCTTTACTTATTTATTAATTAAAGTACTGCCACATGACACATATGACAAGTACACAGTTAAATAACATCTATAATACAGTTGTCTGATATGCATCACAATAACGCCGTTATTGTGATGCACTCATTTTGTAAGTAACGACAATTTATATGTAAATCTAAATTACATTAAATGAATTAGGAGCTAAACAAACAAATATAAATCAATGGTAAGGTGAACGGCATGCTTTGAAAGTGGCATGGAAAAAAGAAGATGCTAAATGGCAATTAGACCATCTTGGTCAAGTTCTAAAAAAAGAACATTTCGCTCCAGTTCTTAAAAATGCAATTTGCTCAATATCTGAAGAATGCGTTCGCAATGGGTTCAGAGCAGGAGATCTGCGTCCTGTTGGACCGGACTACATTGATATGCCCAAAATAAAAAAAGCGCCAAGTTTTCAAAGCAGTAGATCCAAAGCAAATATCATTCGTTAAATATTTGGAAGACGAAATAGTCAAAGTTAATTCTAAACGAAAACTAGAAATGTTTAACTCTCTTTATCTTACAGACAGAAACACTGTCGAAAAGGCGATACCAAGTGAAGATAAATCAAATCATTTGGGTTTGAGGTTCAGCCCTCAACTTCTGGGATTACAAATAGTGAGGCATCCGATACACAAGTTCAAGAAACCGAAAATGTTAATGAAACCGTTGGTTTGAAACTCCTCAAAAACATGACTTAGAAACTACATTAAATGTAGTGGTCCCATCGTCTTTTAAAAAGAGTGTTCTGGCCTGAAGAAACGCAGGAAAAGAAACGTAAGATGTGCCATAAACCTTGGAATATTTATTGACTGCACATTATCATGGTCCGAACACGTTGCAGAAGTAAGCAGGAGAGTATACTGTTAATTTCAGTCCCTGAAACGGCTACAGAAATTCCTGCCTTTTCGCACTAAAATATACCTTGCTCAATCACTTCTACTTCCTCTTCTTGACTATGCCGATGTCTGTTTCCTGGATGCAAATGAAGAACTTCTCAACAAGCTCGAACGTCTACTTATGTATCCGATTCATTTACGGCCTCCGAAAGTATCACGTGTCAGTTTCGGTCGCAGTTGAATTGGCTGCCTATTCGGAGACGTCGAGATTGTCATATTCTGTCATTCCTCTATTCTATCCTGCATAACTCCAATGCTCCCACATATGAGGCTTATAAAATCAAAGACAGCTAAGTCCAAGTCGGTCAACTTCACAGGAACCAAAAAAAACCGATAATATTGTCAAACTAACAACGAATTCAATATGTTGAAATTTGATTTACAAAGATAGAGAACATTATTCATAATCTGAATTAAAAATAATAAAACTGCTTCCATATTTGAGTACAGAGTGAAAATAAAATCACACTTAGCTGTATTTGATCCTCACTAATGGACTTAGCTATATTTGATTCGGAGTAACAGGATATAGCTGAGTTTGATAATGACAGCCGCCATTTTGATTTGCTTCGATTAGTGATGTATAAATCAATTCGATAAAGTAAACACAACAATATTTTGACACATTTTAATAAATTCTTAAAATAATCAGCATAACTACCAACATACTATTATTTTCATTACACTCTTAAATCTGGTGACTCTTCTGCTACTCCTTCGCACAAACTTTCCTCTAAATCTTCATTTTCATCCAAAGTTGGCCCTCTAATAATACCTAAATAAAATTGTAAATCGTCTCTTTCTTTCCAGTCCAATCCAAAATGTTTTTGTAATAATTTGTCGACGTCGGTTATTTTCGCACGCGTCACAGGCGCTCCCAGTGAAATGGTGGTAGGTCGAAGCATGCTTGTTTTTTGACCGGTTTTACAAACATTTGAAGATTTACTTAAATCTGATTGATAAAACAGTTCACCGCGGATAAGTGTATTTCCTGGGGTCTTCGATCTTTTTATAATAAATCTTTTGCATTGGGTTATTTTAAATGGCCATTTCGCAGTCGGTTTAAAAACCTTTTGAGTGGCACTTTTGAAGTCAAATATTTCAATATCCCTTAGATTCGTGACCGTCGCATTACTGGAAATAACGTTGCAATATTCTTCTGGTTGTATGATTACTTCTCGTTTCTTTATGACCTTTTCTATGTTACCGAAGACTCTGTCCGGAGGCATAAAACTATGTCCGGTTACGGGAAATATAATTTCAATTTTATTGACGGTGGCGTGGTCCACTAACCATTTAGATAGCATACCTAGCATTATGCTATTTTTATTTTGTCCACCACATCCATCGGCAAATAAGCGTATGACGGCGATACCGGCTAAATTAGTTTTGTTCAATCGATCATATACGGCTGATGATATCTGATTAGCTGTTTTACCATATTCGTTTTCTGTCCAGGTGTAGGCGAAGGTTGTGTCCTTATTAAGTTTGTCTTTAGAGGTTCCTTGTACAATAGTAAAATTATACAGGTAAAATTGTCGACTGTAATATGCACTCTGGTCAGGAATTCGAGGTAGTGGACTGTTTTTCTGACAGTCAAAGGAAAATGTTATCATGTCGTCTTCTTTTTCCTGCATCATTTTGAAGAATGCCTTGGCTCGTAATTTATGCACTCTCAGTGACGTCATGACTTCATTTTTCTTGGCTGGATCGTTTTCTGCTTTGAGTTTCTCGTTTAATTCTATACAAGTTGAGCAGACGTCAGTCTTAGGGTTACCGAACCCCAAATTAAACTCTCTATTAAAAATATAGCGAAAGTATGATTGTTTTACAGGAGACTGAGGATTTTCATCTTTAAACATTTTGTACAGCTTGTTAATATTCAAGTCACTAGATAAATATTTGCGTTCTTGAGTAGCTGAGCGACAATAATGCGACTCGATACATTTTAGTTTCATAATAAATTGACGAACGGATTCCTTCTGATCTTTATATTTATTTATCTTGCGGTTACCCCCCCGTCGTTCCTTGGCAATCTCTCCTGTATAAAATAAATGTTTCAAAACATACTCTGCACGATATTTCGTAATGCCAAGTATTTTCAAAAATGCATTCTGGCAAACAGGAACAAACTCATGGCGACCTCTTATAATATGATACTTAATGTTAAAGTCTCTACCCCATCTTTCGTTTTTGGAAGGACGCCTTCTTTTTACCTTTTCGGCTTTACAACACTTCAGTATCAAAGCATCTTGTACGCTCTTTTCACTTGTGGAATAAAAAGAGCGGTGGAATTTCAAAATGTCAGGCATTGTCAAAGTAGAACATTTCAGTTTTGTACTTTTATGTGTACAGATTATTCGTTCTGGTGCTTCCTTTGGCATGTACCTGTATAACAAAAATTATACGGCTGTAGTTGTATAAGAGAGCTTGAGTATCATGCACTATTTTAAACGCACGGAAAAGTCGTATTTCATAAAATAAATGGTACCTATATCTACCTATACACGACTTTATTTATTACAAATTAGTATTGCTGTTTAAAGGTATTATTAATATATATTATTAGATAGATAGTGTTTATAAAGTGTAATACTTAGTTATAAGAATCCAAGAAAATACTTTGTCTTTGCAACGTTTAATAAATTATAATATCGGAATAGTATCGAATCGTCACATCACTAACCTCATTTTCTTAGCTATGTTAGCTTTCCACTTGTCGGGGTGTTTTATTCTTTTACGAGCCTTGCCCGCACTTGCTGGTATTACTGGGACCTCCATGGGTATCCAAACTCGTGTTTTAATACAAAATTAATAACGTTATTTCACTAAAACCACAAGTTATAAGCCAACAACTGGACTGCATGTGCACACGAAATGTATGGTGGCGGCCATGATGAATCTCATAAATCCTGTTCTTTGATTGGCCGGCGTGACTCCTAGCTGTATTTGATCCTTATTGGTTGACACGTAGCTGTTTTTGATGCCAACATCGGTTTACGAATTGAATTTATAGGGAGTTTAGCTGCATTTGTTACTAAAATAAAGTTATCAAAGCGTGCGTAACTAACTAAAGCAGATGGCGCCATAGCTAACTCATTCTACGAATGTATGGCGCTTAGCTGTCTTTGATTTTATAAGCCTCATATCTCCGTGAACGCTTTGAGTATTTAGTCCCGCGAGAAAAAAACTGTCGTTCAACCACTTCACTTCTTCTTCGAATGTCTTCTCACTCCTCAAGCCGGTATGACGGCTCATTTACCGTTCAGGCAGTACGTTTGTGGAATGCTCTTCCACATTCAATTCGCGCTACAACATCTCTTGACGTATTTAAGAGAAAAATAAAGGAACACTTTCTTCGATCAATTAAGCAGGCAGGCAGCTAATATTTATGTATATATTATATGTTTATTATATATATATATATATATGTTATATAATTAGGTATGTAGTTACGTAAGTAACTTAGTATGTAGTATTAGTAAGCAGGTTTATGTATATATTTATTTACCACTGGTAGATTGTGTTTTGTTTTTATTTTTGTATTATTTTCATTACCTTAGATTGTTAAAGATAAGATAAAGATAAAGATATATTTATTTGTCAGAAACATGTGTAGTTAAAAGATATTACATACATATAAAATATTGTTTCAACATGTTCTACCTTAATAGGTGTACAAATCAAGACATGCAGGTAAAAACATCAGCATTTATGTATAATTAAGTAAACATAATTAGAAAATATATAGGGATTATGGATGTCAAACTTTTGAGAATAATAATAACATGATAATGATAAGCTGCTAGTATGTCAATATATATAAAATAATAATAATAATTCTACAGTAGTCATTAAATAACAGTCAAAACAGTTTATCAGTTAAATAATCATTTATATTATAATAAGCCTTATTGCCTAATACCTTTTTTAATTTATTTTTAAATGAAATGACACTCATATATCTGTAGTCTTTTGGTAATTTATTGTATAGTTTAGGTGCCATACAAAGTATACTTTTTCCCATATGGGCAGTTCTAGCGCTGTGCATACATAGTCTATTATTATCTCGTCTATTTCGGACGACAAAATCTGACACCCGCGGGAAAAGTCCAGGGTTTGTTTTAACAAATACACAAGTTTCTAAGATGTATAAACTAGGCAGCGTGAGTATGTTGTGTTTTATAAACAGAGGCTTACAACTATCAGTGACTTTAAGTCCAAACATGGCTCTAATACAACGTTTTTGTACTTTGAATGCTAGATCCTTATCCGTCGAGTTTCCCCAAAAAATTATGCCATACCTTAATATGGAGGCTACTAGACCATGGTAAGCAGTGATTAACGCTTCAGTACTAACTATAGGGGCCAGTTTATAGAGTGCATAGGATGATTTACTTATCCGTTTACATATAATATCAATATGGGATTTCCAGTTCAGTTTTTTATCAATATTAAGACCAAGAAATTTAATATTGTCTACCTCTTGAATTTTAATGTCATTATATTTTATATTCATGTTAGATGAAGTTTCTATTCTTTGACTGAAGTGTATGATATTAGTTTTATTTAGATTTATTTTTAAATTATTATTGATTAACCAAGAAATTATTGATGATATAGAATTATTAATGTCATATTCATAAGTTTCTAAGTCGTTACATTTTATAGTTATTGTGCTGTCGTCGGCAAAAAGCGTCATAGGTTGGTCAATTGATTTAGGTCATTAATGTATATATATAAGTCATTAATGTATATGATAAAAAGAAGTGGTCCGAGGACGCTTCTCTGGGGGACTCCGAATTTATTTTACGATGTTTTGATATATATTTCATTTCATTTTTGGTGGTTTTATCAATTTTTGCGATTGACACTATTTGTTGTCTATTTGAAAGATAAGACTCAAGTAGTTTTAGAATGTTTCCCCTTATACCGTAACGTTCAAGCTTATTCAGTAGTATGATGTGGTCAACGTAATCAAAAGCTTGCGTCATGTCACAATACACAGCCGCAATCGGTTTCCTATTGTCTATGTTCATCATAATATTCCGTAGAAAGTCAAAAATAGCCATATTTATAGTCATATTTTGTCTAAAACCTTTTTGTTCATGGCAGAGTACTTTATTTTTCTCTAGATATGCATACATTTGATTATAAACATATTTTTCAAATATTTTTGACATAACTGAAAGGAGTGCTATTGGTCTATAATTCTGCATTAGTTCCTTGAAATGAAATGAAATGAAAATGAAAATGTTTATTTGCCAGAATTAGAATTCTTTTTATGTAATGGTTTTATTATTGCTACTTTCAAGCTCTCTGGGAAGACACCATTGATGATACATAAATTTACAATGTGGCTTATGTGACTGCATATAAGATATCCTACAGATTTAATTATTTTGGTACTGATCTCATCTTGACCCACTGAATTTGTATTTTTAAGATTATTAATAATGCTTAGGATATCTATTGGTATGCTTGGGTTCATAAACATCGAGTCTCTGTTATTGTTTATATTTAGAGTAGGTTGCGTTTTTGAGCCGTGTACAGGTATGACTTTGTCAATAAAATAGTCATTAAATTTATTTGCTATGGTCAATGGGTTAGTTATTAGGTCTTTACCTATGAAATTGCCGTTCTGCAGTACTGGCCATTTCAAATCAAAATAATTTTTGTTTGGCTAAGAATTCTAATTTCAAATTAATTTTATTTTAAAAACATGGATTCTTTTTTCCAAAAGTAGTCATTTCTTTATTGATTAGTGTTACATTTTCATCGCATTTCAATCTTTTTCGTCATCATGGATACGTTAAAAATTCGAGTAATTATGGAATATGAGTACTGTCGTGGCAGCAACGCGGCACAAGCGGCACGCAACATCAACGACGTTTACGGAGCTAACACTACAAACCAACGCACCACCTGTTATTGGTTTGCTCGCTTCCGTTCTGGAAATTTCGACCTGAAAAATGAACCTCGCGGTCGTCCGAAGACTTTGGTCGACAATGACGAATTAAAGGCGGTTGTGGAAGCTGATGATACACAATCTACGGCTGAATTAGCAGCAGCTTTCGACGTTAGCGTCAAAACAATATTGGTCCATTTGCGTCAAATTGGCAAGGTAAAAAAGCTTGACAAATGGGTGCCCCACGAACTCAATGATCGCCAGCGCGAAGTACGCGTCGAGACGTGCCTTGCACTGCTCAACAGACACACAAATGAAGGAATTTTGAACCGCATTGTTACCTGCGATGAAAAATGGATTCTGTTTGATAACCGCAAGCGCTCAGCAAGTTGGTTGGATCCTGGTTCAGCACCTAAACAATGCCCTAAACGAAAACTTACCCCTAGAAAAGTGATGGTCACTGTTTGGTGGTCTAGCGCCGGTGTGATTCATCACAGCTTCTTACCAAACGGGGTGAGCATTACTGCAGATGTGTACTGTGAAGAACTGAGCACAATGATGGAGAAGCTGGCGCATCTCCAACCAGCATTGGTCAATCGCTCGTCTCCGCTGCTCCTGCACGACAACGCGCGACCTCATACTGCACAGCAGACGGTCTCCAAGTTGCAAGAACTGGGGTTGGAAGCTCTCCGTCATCCGCCCTACTCACCAGACCTTGCGCCTACAGACTACTACTTTTTCCAGAATTTGGATAACTTCTTGGCGGGAAAAAAATTCAATACCCGAGAGGCAGTACAAAATGCCTTTGAAGAATTTGTTGCCTCCCGTCCAGCTGATTTCTTTAAGAAGGGCATCAATAAACTGCCACTGCGATGGCAAAGATGCATTGATTGCATGGGTGATTACTTCGATTAATACAAATAAAAAAATTCATGAAAAAAATTCGTTTAAATTTTTTCATACAAAACGGCAATTTCATAGGTAAAGACCTATTATTTGTTTATTGTCAATATGTATTCGGTTTATAGTATCTTTAGGTAAATTTTGTTTTGAATTGTTTATAATTTGCCATGTGGTTTTGTTTTTATTATCAGACGTTTTAATTTTGTAACAATTTTGGGCACGTTTTGTTAAGTGAATTATTTTTTTAATAATTTTCCATATTTTATGTAGTTACTTTGATTCACTTTAGTGCGTTTGATTCGATAACTCCATAAGAGTTCACGCTTCCGTTTGCTGCAGGTTTTAATGCCACAGGATATCCATTTCGGTTTCTTATGGACGTGCACAGTTTTGCGTTGGATAGGGAAACAAAGGTTATAAAAAAGCTTAAATTGATTCATGAACAAATTATAAGCTACGTTAGGGTCATTTGTTTCATAAATATCACTAAAAGATATATTTCTTAAGCAGTCTTCGAACTTTTTTATATTTTCTTTGGAGAAATCTCTTTGTGTTTTCCTCCAATATTTGAGAATGCATTTATTATTCACCGGGCATTGTAGTAGCTGGGCGGTGTGGTCAGATATAGCATACTCAATTATTTCTGTTTTGCAAACCTTATTGAAGTTATGGGCAACATTATCTATACATGTTTGACTTTTTAGACGCGTAGGTTGTTCTAGAGTTAATCGAAAGTTATAGCTTAGGAGAATACATTTAAAATCCATACTAACACTATTCTTTTTCAATACGTCTATGTTAAAATCACCAGCTATGATTATGTTAGTTAATTTTTCTTTGTATATTTCTCTCAATAACTCTTCAAACTTTTGAAAGAATAATGTCAGTTTTTGGAGTTCTGTACACACATACGATGCCTATTTTATAGTAAAGAAGTTCTATAGCACAGAATTCAAATATACCCATATGTGAAAATTTAGCAATCTTGGGTAGCTCTTTGTATTTATGTCCCTTTCTAACTAATATACATGCTCCACCTCTTTTGCTAATTGATCTACTATAACAAGCAGCTAGTTCATAATTGGGAATGTTAAGTAGAGATTCGTAGCCCGTTGGCATAAAATGTTCGGTAAGGCATAGTACATCTACAGTTTTTTCCTTTATACATAAGTCATCAAGACAAATAGAAAGTATGTCGGACTTAGACAATAGGCCCGCAATATTTTGGTGAAGTATGTACAGGCTTTTGCTAACGAAAAAAATCTTCATCGACATGACAATTATAGTTTTCCTCGATTTCTGTATTACAAGCGACTGTTTTTGAACATTGTATGCCTTTGTAACATTTGTTGTTTTTATAAACGTCAATATAATAAAATAGGTTATTAAACATATTTCTCATACCATAATTATTGAGTATACCATCTTTCTTTGAAAACATGGTGTAATCGCACGGTAGGTCATGGTTAGAATCATATAACATGGCGTATTTATGAATATTGTTATCAAGGTACAAGAGGTTATTGAAGCATTCAATTCTACAGTTAAACATTACACTAAGATAGTCAGTCATATTTATACGTTGGTAGACAGATAATAATATTTGTATGTTGTATGGCTGACATTGTTTCTCTTATATTAAGAATTAAATTAAAATAATCATTGGTTTTAATAAAATCATTGTGTCCGATCATGATTATACAATAGTCTTTTAGGCTGAAGTTAAGTAACTTAGTATCTAGATTACTAATCAGTTGTCGAATTCCACAGTTTGGAGTCAGATAGTGACAAATTTTTGCGTCCGGAAAAGTTTATTCTGCCATTGATAATATGTGGTTTCTTTTATTGCTGCTAATAATACATACTTTTGGTTTATGATGCACGCTATTATGTTCATTTTTCTGTACTAAAAGCCTTTTATTATTTGATGGTATGGTTGTCGTGGTATTCTTTTTTGTATTGTTATTTATAATTACAGCATCATGTAGCGTCGTGTCATTTTTATTTTGTGTTTTTTGTGTCAGGTCTTGGTTTTCCGGGTTTTTCTTATCAACTGGTTTTATTTGAGGTGTTTGCCATCCAAATGTTCTGTTAGTTTTGCCTTTTACAGTATTTATTAGCTCGTTGGTGTCGGTTATTTTGATGTGATCACATTTAATATGCTTATTTGGTGTGTTTTTTGACGCAATTTTTTTTTGGGTTTTTGATGGTGTTGTTATAATAGAAATTTTCTTTAAAACTTCAATTTTTTTATTACTTAGCATTAAGGATTCTTTCAGATTTTTATTTTCCATAAGTAAGTTAAAGTGCCGCATGCTCACTGATGTTGTATTAAATTCACGCTCGAGTTTTTTTATTTCTATAACTTCAATCCCATCAAGTGTCCATACCCAGTTATTTAATGTAGGTACATTTTCAGCCTTTACAGTTATTGGGTGGACAAATTTCATTGCCTTGAGTTTTAGTTTTGCCTCTGTCCACTACTTGTGGTGAGCAGACTTTGTGTCACTCCAAAGTGACGACCACTCCAAGAAGTGGCTTTGCATGTTTTTCTTCTTTTTGTTATGGCTTCCATTTTGAGAATCAAGTAGGTTGTCGGAGAATAAAAGGATATCAGCCGTGTCGTTGCATTCTTTAGCAACAATACACTTATCTGATATATAAAAGTAGTTGCAATAATATTTACTAAGACTATATTATGTGAAAATGAGTTTTTTTGTTCTGTTTATTCAGTCAGAACGATTTATTTTCATATAATTTCGCACATAGGAAGTATTAGAATAAGGTCATCATACTTCTTATTGGGCAAAGTAAGATGTAATATTTTTTAAAAGTTTCAAGTGTAAATTCGCCGTTTCTGTTAAAGCAAATGTTATCAATATCTTGTCATAAGTATAAGATTGCGGTTTATAAGGTTGTAAGAGATGAGTTTATGGAGGAATTTTGCTGACCTTTTGTTAACAATTACGAGTGGCTAGCCAACAACAATAAACTTTAGATAAAATCCCATCATGGCATAACCTTTAAGCATTTTTTAATAATATAAATCCCATTGAATTTAACGCAGTACTAACATTTTGGCTGTATATTTATCCATTATTTCTTTAATGTACACAACAATGCGAAATTAATATAATCTATATCTATAGTAATATATAAAGCAAAAGATTATTTATTTGTGTTGCCCATTAATGGAGGAAGGCTATAGGCTATAAATATTCCACGCGGACGAAGTTGCTGGCAGATACTATAAAAATAATTTGCCAGCATAGAACAAGATGATTTATGACAACTCCCTATAGGGCATGAGTAATTAAATATATTACCTGCAAGTTATGCCATGTTTGTTGCTACAGTCCTGCTAAATATTTGACTGGCAAATTTCACCTTCATTTTGTTTCGTGATATTTTCTCATGTAGTTCCCATGTACTACTTGAGAACTAACACATAACCATTTATCTGTTAGTTTAGGAATCAATCTTACTCCCTTATAACCAGGATTTTCCTTATGCAATAATATAAGGCGGTGCCATTTAGCAGTCTTGTCAATATTTAGTAAGCAAGTTATTACGAATGCATTTTAATAAATGCGGAGGATCATACAGTGGAATCAGTTCGTGATTATTTATGAGAATTACATTATTCTTCGGCTCTAGTCCTGTTCTTAAATGAGCACCCCGTCTTTCTTGCAGCAGTAGCTTAATGGCATAATTGGTCACACACTGTAGCTACAACAACGATCCCTGCCCCCTGTAACTCGGAAGCAATTTCTTTTAATTGTTTAGCAATTTCCTGACCAATTGTAGCAGCTGAAGAATAAGTGTATGCGATTGGTTGTTTATAACTTTTCACAACGCCCCTTGTGATAAAAATTTGCGCATGATCAGCAAAATCTGGCTTAGTTTTTTGACCATCTGCAACAAATCCAATTGCCATGTCTTTCCTTGCCTTGTAAAATATGTTTGCTTTTAGAGACATTTCATCGAACAGTAAAATGCACAGCCTCTCTTCTGAATTGAATCGTATTTATTTGCTTAGAATGTAGGTTAACAGTTCAGGGGCTCTACCGGCTAAGTCGCCGAACATCGATTTCATAAATGGCGTTCAAATAAATAAAGGTTAAAAATTACTTAATCAAACGTTAAATCGGCTTCCATGAGCACATTTATAATGTAATAAAATAAATTTTATAAATGTTTTCCTACAAGATGTACCTAAATATCTATGTTACTAGAAATAATATCTAATGTATATGTACCTACCCAGGCTTACAGCTCGTGGCGGCCGTTATCCTAAATACGTACAGTATGGCTACGTTTGAACTAACAGAGCCTGTGGTTACCTAAGACCCTGCTGACTACAAACCTAGCCTTCTAACAATCACCTAGTACCCTAGCTTCCCTAACGCCCTAGCCTACCATACAAACCAGACCGAACGTAGGTTACGTCGGTTTTGACGTACGGGATGTCTGTCACAGGAGACCTACGGTAACAGACGGAAGTTGGGTAGGAATAGGGGTTCGTGTACGTCGTGCAATGTACACAGGAAAAGGTTTTCCCACTGCCGATGCCACAGACTCATAGGATCGATGACGGCTAAAGGTGTCTTGGCCACAGTGAGAGGAGTTACAGGAGATGAATCAAAATCGACTCCAGCTTGATGACTAGTTTATTACAATAATTAACTTTATTATATACAAATTTTGTGGTAAATACACATTGATGCCTATTTACATGTGTGTTGTGTGTGTATCGAGCCGATGCAGCGAAAATCTCAGTAGGCCACTTCCCAGTGCTGACGGTGTGCCGGTGTTGCCGGCGCGTGTAACGAATGTATGTCGCTCTTAATGTTAACGCTGTGATTTTTTGCTGGCGCGTGTAGTAGATGTATGTTCAAGGTTGAACATTCTGGCGCCTCTCAGGACCTGGACTCTAGTTGGTATAACTCGATTGTCTCGCTCAGCATAGTTGGTTGTTTGTGGAGGGACCTTGGCTTATCCTTCCTTGGTTGCTGTGCTGCCCGGCGTATTGGTTGACTGTATATAGGGTCCATGGTGACAGTTGTATGTTGCTGTCTTATTGGTTGGTCCGGCTCACGCTGCGTAGACGACTCTGTGGCGACAGGTTGCGTGGACACTTCGGCTGGTTGGTCCGCTGCCTTTCCTCTTGAACACCTGGTATGATGCTGTGTTGTGGCTGCAATCCATCTCACCATCGGTGGTCCGTAAGTAACTATAAGTAATATAGCAAGAAACAAGATTATTGATGATATAAAACTGGTTAAATATGTGTGAGCGCTGATTTGCTTCCAAATAGTGTTGTCTAAGTCTGTTTGTAGCGTATTTTCTTTGTTGATTAGATGCTGAAAAATGTCTGTTGAGCTATCTATTATTTCCTCTTTGGATATTTTCAACATGTTATTAGTAGAAACGTGTGTATTTATAGAAAAATCTGTTTGTTTTGAATACGACGCTACAATCTGTACTGACATTGATCTTTTAGCAGTTACTTACTTACTTATCGTGTGGGCAGTGGTTACCCTAGTGTCAGAGTTGTTCAAGCCGCCCATTAGGCCTCTGACATGGCTTAACGACTGTTGCCTAATGGCTACAACCGGGACCAACAGCTTAACGTGCCCTCCGAAGCACGGAGACGCTCAGAAATGAAACCACTTTTGCGGTCACCCATCTATGGACTGACCGCGAGCCTAGTTGCTTGACCTCGCCAATTACTTACTGACCGGTGAGAGCATCTAGCCGTGAGCGCCTCTTTTTTAGCAGTTAATATATTATTAAATGTTTTAATAATACAGTTATCTGAGATTTGTATCACACCAACATCTCGAAGCTCTACTTCTTCTCTTTGACCGTCACAAATGATTGAAATTGCAATATGATCTCTTACAATGAATAACCATGTGTTCTGCATGTACAGTTGTTTCCATATTATACTATTAGGTATATTAAATGTGTTGGTTAAACATTTCGTACGTGTGTTATTGGTGAAAAGTTGGTTAACAATGCAATTTTCATTTAATTGCATGTTTTTCACCGCCCCAGGGTAGCAAATAAAATGATTACGTCTATGTAAACAACTTTTAAATTCTTCATAATTTAAATCAAAATATAGTTCGTTGTTGTAATCTACACCTATGTAAGCTTTTTGAACTTGTATATTTTGAAATGATTTATCTGAATTTTTCTTTGGGACCGGCGTAACATACACTAAAGTATAATTAGTTATGTCTTGTATAGGAAAATAAGCGTATATTTGTATGTGGGTGTTGTTTTCAGTTATTCTGGTTTCTAGTAATTGTTGTTGAACGATTTTTAAGTTCGATGGTAATTTTTTATTTGCTGTTAATATCACATCACTGACGTTCTTTGGTGATAATACGCTGTATACTGTTGCTTTAGCTAAGTAGATTTCCAGTAGTCCAGAATAATAGTCCATAATTTCTCCTATGTAGTTATGCGCTAGTTGATAAGTCTGCATAATGCGTATGTTTACACTATTGTGGTCAATTGTGTTGTACCATCGGTTGCAATTATCCATATACTTTATAACTTTGTTTAGTTTGGTTTGGTACCTCATTAGTTTTTGTCTTATCTTTTCTTCAGTTTTGTTGACTTGTGAAATAGTTGTAATCATGAATTTTGTTTGATGGCTAGCCGCTTCAATTAGTTTTTGTTGGTTCAAATTCAGTGAGTCTATGTCTCGGTATACTTCATCGTTTACACCGAATATAGATGTTAGTAATTGTCCTAGTATGCCCCTCTTTTTCCTGGTTTGATTAATTTCTGTCAAATACTCTTTAGTTCGCTCAAATTTTGATTCCTCTTCTATCAGGTGATGGTATAATTGTTTGCAATGTGTTGGTTCTATTATGGCTTCCGCATTTCTGCATAGTTGACTGAACTGTGCCGTCACTGTTTTCATTTCAGTGTAATCTTGTTGTAGGTGTTCTTTTTCAAAGTTTGTCTCTATTCTGAAAATTCCTCTATCAATGCTTGCTGTACCTATTTGTTCTATATAAAATCCAGGTGGCACCGCTCTTGATGTATAAGTCGACATTGTCGTACCCAACATTTGTAGGATGACTAGTAAAACCATGAACCATTTTAATGGTTTGCTACATTTTTTTATGTGGTATGTTTTTTGTTTTCTTGTCTTCGTGGCCGTGTTTGTTTGTATAGTATTCGTCGAAAGTTCGTTATAGCTACCCGTTTCCGTTTGAATTGGTAACGGAATCAGTGTATGAATTGAGCGTTTTTGAGTTGACCCCGACGATTTTTGGAGAGTAACAACTCTAGTTAAGTTGTCGTTACCAGCGTGTATTTCCTTAACTTTCGCAAGCGGCCATTTGCTGGGACTGATCTTTTCATCTTTCATAATTACTAACGTTCCAACTGCCAAGTTCTCCTGTTCATTTTTCCACTTGTAGCTCTGTTGTAGTTGGTGTAAATAATCTTTAGTCCAGGTTTTCCAAAAGTCCTTTTTCATTCTTTGAATTTGCTTCCATCTGTTTAAGAGATCCGTATTAGTGTCCGACAGTGGATCCGGTACCCCTACTGCTTCCCGTCCTATCAAAAAGTGACTAGGTGTCAATACGGCGTTGTCGTTTATGTCTTCGCTTTGCGCACATAATGGCCTTGAGTTCAAACATGCTTCAGTTTGATGCAGAAACGTATTCAGTTCTTCGTATGTGAGTGTTTGCTCGCCTATCACTCTGCGCAAATGATGTTTCATTGATTTTACTCCTGCTTCCCAGATTCCACCAAAGTGGGGAGATGATGGTGGGATAAAATGCCATTGTGTTCCAATTTTGGTCATAGTGTTTTGAAACCCGTTTGACTGAGTTATTTCCAACATCTCCTTATGAAGGAAATTTGCAGTTCCTACGAAATTTGTCCCGTTGTCACTATACATATGTGATACTGGGCCTCTTCTTGCCATGAACCTTCTCAATGCTGCAACGAATGTTTCTGTAGATAGATCGCCTGCTAGCTCCAGATGTATCGCTTTCGTGGCTAAGCAGACAAAGATTGCAATGTAGCCTTTATAGGATTTGTGCCCTCTGCCTTTCATTGCTCTTACTGATATTGGACCTGCGTAATCCACGCCTGTGTGACTGAAGGGAAATGATTCAGTCACTCTTGCTTTTGGTAGAGCACCCATTTGTTGTGTGGCTGTGGACGATTTGTATCGAATGCATTTTACACATTTTCTGATACAACTCTTTACTACTCGTTTCCCACCAAGTATCCAATATTTCTGTCGTATGTATGCTAACGTCAGACTGTTACCTCCATGTAATGTAATTAAATGAGCGTCTTGAACTATAGTTAGTGTTACATGGTGGCCGTGTGGTAACAGAATTGGGTGTTTCTGATCGTATGGCAGATTAGAGTTTTGCAGCCTGCCTCCGACTCGCAACAATCCATCAGTATCAATAAATGGGTCTAACGATGACAATTTGTTGCCTTTCTTCAACGACAGTCCGCTTTTAATAGTTTTGTACTCCTCGGGGAATACTGTTTGTTGAACTAGTACGAGAACATTTTTAGTTGTCTCATTAATTTCCGTACAACTCAACGGTTTTTTGTTTCTTTGTTTATTTGTAAATCTGTAGCAATATGACAACACTCGTATCATCCTCTGAAAGCTTGAAAATCTTTCCCATACTTCGTTTTGCGGTTGTACTGTAGTGGTTACGAGACAACAACGCTTGATCTCTTCACATATTTCCGGTATTGTTTTTGTACTGGGGAAATTGTTGTTTTTTAACCAATCAGGGCCATTCCACCACAGAGATAAGTTTTGTAGCTTGTTTGGCGGAACTCCTCTTGTAATTACGTCGGCTGGATTTTGTGTTGTGTTCACGTAATTCCACTTTGCTTGTGGTAGTAGTTTACGTATTTCGCATACCCTGTTAGCAACGAAAGTCTTCCATCGCTCAGCTTCACCTTTGATCCAACCGAGAGTTATCATTGAGTCGGTCCAACAGTAAATATTTGCGATTGGAATTTCCATTGCGGTTATAACTTTTCCCATCAATTGTGTTAGTAACAGTGCTGCGCATAATTCCAGTCTCGGTAACGTGGTTTTGTGCTTTTTCGGCGCCACCTTTGATTTAGCTTGCAACAGAGTTATATTATACGTGCTGCTATCACTCTGTGCCCGACAATATACCACTGCACCGTACGCTTTCTCTGACGCATCACTGAACCCATGCAGCTCAACTTTAGAGTGAGGCAACCAATTACACCATCTTGGGATGGAAATATTCTCAATCGTTTTCAGCTATTTCTGTAGTTCAGTCCATTTTATTTTAACTCTGTCGTCCACCGGCTGATCCCATTCTGCACTATTTGTCCAAAGCTCCTGGATTAATAGTTTCATATCGATGATAACTGGCGCTAGCCATCCTAGGGGGTCAAATATTTTAGCAACTTCAGATAAGATAAATCGTTTTGTTGGCTTTTCATTGCGATTGACAGTAATCTGAAAACAAAACCTGTCTTCTAGTGGCGACCATAATACTCCTAGTGACTTTCTTGTCTCATCTAGCGGTATCTTCGTCATTTTGCTATCTTGGTTTTCCTCAGGTATATTTTCTAATAACTCAGCATTATTGGAGGACCATTTTCTGAGATTAAATCCGCCTGCTTGTAGCATGTTTATGAGGTCTTTTTGCAGCTTCCTTGCTGATTCAACGTTGTTATCCCCTGATAATATGTCATCCACATAAAAATCTCTGAGAGTTATTTGGCTGGCCGCAGGATAATTCGTTTTTTCATCTATGGCAAGTTGTTGTAATGTTTTGATCGCTAAATATGGCGCAGATGCTGTGCCGTACGTTACAGTAGTTAATTCGTACTCATCGATTGCATGTTTTGCCGATTTCCTCCATAATATTCGTTGGTAACTTAAGTCTTGTTCATTTACTTTTATGAATCGATACATTTTTTCAATATCCGCCATAAATACTATTCTATGTTTACGCCAACGTAATAGTATATCTGCTAAATCTTGTTGTAATCTTGGTCCTGTAAACATATTTCCGTTTAGGCTTACATTGGTGCTTGACTTGCTGGACGCATCAAATACCACTCTTAACTTAGTAGTTAACGAATCTTCTTTGATTACTGGCTGATGAGGGATATAGTATTTGCCTTGATAATAGTCTGTTCTAGTGACTTTTCTCATGTGGCCCATTTCTAGGTATTCATTTAAGAATTCTTGGTATCTTTTTTGCAGGTTCCCATCTTTAGCAAACTTTCGTTCTAGTTGTAAAAGCCTTGCCACAGCTTTTTGGCGAGAATCCCCGTAATCGATATTGTTATCCTTGAAAGAAAGTCTCACGGTGTAGGTTCCATCCGGATTCCTAATTGTAGTTTCTTGGTAAAAGTTTTCGCAGTCTTGGTCGTAATTCGATAACTGGTATTTTTCGGGTACTTCCTCTAACTCCCAAAACTTGCTTAGTTGTTGAACTTCTGTAGTACGTGTTGTCATACTGATGATTTTTATTGTATTAGTGGTAGTCTGATTACAGCAAATCCCAGATAAAATCCATCCAAATTCTGTATCTTGTGCGATAATTCCATCTTGAATCTTGTACAATCCGTTTAATAGTAAATTACTATATTCTTGAGCGCCCAATATTATATCTATTGGGCCTCTTTTGTAATACGTAGGGTCGGCAATTAGTTTGTTTTGTAAACAATCTGACCGTATTTCTGGTATGTTTTTCTCTGGTAGCGAGCCAGTTAATTTTGGTAGAATGATAAGTGTGACTGGTAACCTGTATTCGCTGGGGAATCTTGGTTGTAGTTGGACATCGATAGTATAATTCGATGTTTTAGGTTTCTCGTCAGCAATCCCGATTATCTCAGTTTGTATATTGCACCGTGGAAATGCTAACAATTGGGCCACCTCTTCCGTACAGAATGAGGCTTCTGAACCCTGGTCGCATAGAACTCTCAGTACGTGGGATGTTCCGTCTATAGAGTTTGCTTGTACTAAGGCCGTCGCAAGTAACGTGGTTTTTTGTATATCAGCTCTGTAAGTGGTAGATATGTTGGATGTAGACTTTGTCATAGCTTTACTTGTGGATGGGGTTGACAAACCTTCTTTTCTAGACCCACTTTTTAATGGTGACGCGTTTTGGTTGTGATGGTGCAAATAAGAATGGTGACCTCTTTTCCCACAGTATCCGCAACTTTTCGTGCTGTTACATTTAATCGTCATTTCGTGTACCAAACAATTTTTGCACATTTGTTTGTCATTGACCGCCTTATTGCGGTCTTGCACTGTCAGCGCTTTAAAACTAGAACATTGATAAATGCTGTGTTCGTAACTGTGACAAAACCAACACATGCGTTTGTCCTCTCGGTTTTTTATGACATCTGAAAATTCATTGCGCGGCTTGTGACCACTAACTTCTTCTTGAGAAAAGCAAGTACTTTCCAAACATTTAAATCTCTTCTCCAAAAATTGCATCATTTCCGAAAAATCTTGTATTTTGTTTGGTTCCTTCAACTGATGTTCGTATTTTTCATCAGTTTCTGAGTCCCATATTCTACTAAGCAGTCTAGTTAAGAGAGGGTCCCACGTTGAGATGTCAATTTTTTGACTTTTCAGTGCCTCTAGGTTTTCATTAATCGTATCATGCAAGTTTCTCAAGTTCGTAGCATTGGCCTTTTTTATTTTTGTCAAACTTAGAATTTTGTCGATGTGTTTGGTAACGATCAATCTCTCATTTTTGTATCGCTTCGTTAACAGAGTCCATGCGGTTGCGTAATTTGCGTCACAGACTGTTAAATGCTTAATCAGCTTAGCGGCGTTTCCTTGTACATGCGTCTTTAAGTACTGCATTTTTTCTGTGTCACTCAATGATTTATCTTCGTGTATTATCTTCAAGAATAAGTCATAAAACGAACTCCATGACTCATAAGTGCCATTAAACGTCGGAATTACTATTTTTGGCAACTTAATCGATGTTTTATGATCGCTGTTTGATGGTTTTTTACTCATAGTTGCGGCCAATTTTTCAATAACAAGCTCAAATTCCGTCTGTGTCCTTTCAAACATATTTTCTTGAAAATAACTGTGGTCAACGGTGCTATCTTCCATTAGGATTAACAAATGTGTTTCTTCAATCTCTTGCCATTGTTTTTGTAAAGTTGCTAGTAGAGATTCTAAGTACCAATCCGCCTTGCCCTCAACAATGGATTGATTTGCTGACTGCAGTTTTTTTTGCATCTGATTGATACGAAATAATTGTATAAATATTTTCGGTGAACTGACCACTTTTTCTTCTTGGGGGTATGTCTTCTGGCTCATAAATTTGGTTTAGTAATTGTAATCGCCTCTCACACTTCAATAGGTAATCAATAGCTTGCGCGTACTGTTTTTTAATAGAATCGTAGTAGTTAGTAGTGATGTATTTGTGATCACACAACGCATCCTGGTCTTCTAGTCTTGAATGGTTATTGGTCGTTCTTGTAAATATGTCTGTGACTCGAGCTCTCCTTTCCGTGATGTACTTCAAAGTTTTCCGTGTTGCGGAATCTTTCTTGATGTTAGCGAATAATTGTCTTATTTCATTGTAGTCCGCTTCTTGGCTTCTTATGGTTTTATTAATTTCTTGTATGTCCATTTTTCTAACTGCCCTATCCTATCCCTAACGAACTGTTTCTACGACACTTAGTTGCAATCTTTGCCCTCGATACGGTATGTGCGACTTCTCAAAACACCGGTGAGACCCGCTTGTGGAGAGGCCGGTTCCCGATCCGCTACCGTACGAACGACAACTAAGTTAGTCAGTCCTTCAACATACAACAAAACAGGCGCTTATTGAGTACGCAAGCTTGAAGTACGTTAAAGTGTATGTCAGTAAGTGCTATCCTACAGGAACAAATGAACAAACCCCCCTGGTTCTTAAAATAAGCTCGAAGGACCAAATGTACCTACCCAGGCTTACAGCTCGTGGCGGCCGTTATCCTAAATACGTACAGTATGGCTACGTTTGAACTAACAGAGCCTGTGGTTACCTAAGACCCTGCTGACTACAAACCTAGCCTTCTAACAATCACCTAGTACCCTAGCTTCCCTAACGCCCTAGCCTACCATACAAACCAGACCGAACGTAGGTTACGTCGGTTTTGACGTACGGGATGTCTGTCACAGGAGACCTACGGTAACAGACGGAAGTTGGGTAGGAATAGGGGTTCGTGTACGTCGTGCAATGTACACAGGAAAAGGTTTTCCCACTGCCGATCCCACAGACTCATAGGATCGATGACGGCTAAAGGTGTCTTGGCCACAGTGAGAGGAGTTACAGGAGATGAATCAAAATCGACTCCAGCTTGATGACTAGTTTATTACAATAATTAACTTTATTATATACAAATTTTGTGGTAAATACACATTGATGCCTATTTACATGTGTGTTGTGTGTGTATCGAGCCGATGCAGCGAAAATCTCAGTAGGCCACTTCCCAGTGCTGACGGTGTGCCGGTGTTGCCGGCGCGTGTAACGAATGTATGTCGCTCTTAATGTTGACGCTGTGATTTTTTGCTGGCGCGTGTAGTAGATGTATGTTCAAGGTTGAACAGTATACAACTATATTACTACAAACATGTTCTGACTATTTACAAGCGCTTTTTTAAAGTCTACGTGAATAAAAACCTTTTTTATTATATTTTATTTTACATGTGACGTCATAAATGGTCCGGAATCGATTGTCAACGTTGAAGCAGATTAATGGATTGATCGAGTATTTTTAACCTTTATTTATTTGAACGCCATAAATGGCGTTTATATAAAGAAATCGATGTTCGGTGACTTAGCCGGTAGAGCCCCAGGTCTTATATTTAAATAATAAGGGTCTGTTACACAATGTCCTAATAAAGTCCCGAATAAGCTACTTGCAACTTATCTATCGAATAGAGACATCGTTTGCGTTTCAAAATTCATGAATAGTACTAACTGGCAGATAAACTGCAAAGTACACTATTGGTCAGATCAAGCTTCAGATAGCAAAGTTAACTGATGGATAATTCATTTGACAGCTGTCATTCGATGCTTATTTCGGTATATAATTTAATAAAATGGAAATATTTGATACTCATCAAAAACCTCTACAGGATCAACCATAGTTGGATTACTCAAAAAGTCACAAATTTAAAAAAACCCATACATTTTGTAATATGTTTGTGTAACTAAAGTACAAAAAATGAAATAATAGACAAATCAGATCTTTGCAATGCAAAACGCCATATTAACCCACCGGGAAGTGTCAACAACAGAATGTTCATATCGTCTCTATCATTTGAAGCTAAGCAATAGTTCAATAAAATGAGTTTATGTTAATACTTTTGCGCCATCTCAAAGATACTGTTAATTACGTGTGGACTTTTCAGAGAATTCGGAACCACTTAAAAATATATTTGATAGGTATGTTTATCGACCACATTATTTGGATTTTATAAGCTTAGGTGAATTTGCAGTTGCAAGTTGAATAGTTGAATGCGGCAAAAACGCTCAATATTATTACGTCTGAAGATAATCAAGGTACTGACGCTTACCCTGTTGACGATATTCCCGTAACTTAACAGAGAATTATCACATTTTTAGATAGTGTGGGGCGAATGAAAGCTAGAAATCGTCCAGCTGTTTTACGTACTAGATATTATACAGTTTGCCAAGAAGCTTACTATTACTCTCTATTAGTAACCTATGTCCATTTAAGAGCACAAGAAGAATTGCTGTAATTTTTTATTTGAAACTGCCAAAGACGCTTTTATGAATAAAGGGCATTTACTTCGACCATTACCACACGGCTACGATACATAAACTATGTCTAGATGGGAAACGGAAATTCAACAAGCTCTTATCAGAAAGTGCAGCGATTAACATAAAACAAAATAATGAGGATAATGCCTTCCTTTGACTTTTGAGAATAATTAACTATTAATGTATATTGCTAAATCAAGGAGAGCAAGAAGAAGATATATCCGAACATGAAACTGATACAGGATTTTCTGATGAAGAATTTGAACGAGCTCTCTCCTCTTGAAACAATAGACAGCTCTTTTGACGAGTGTCTCAGAAACTTTTAAACGATGATTATCAACCTCTTAGAATGTTTGTTACTCGTGAAGCCGGTTCTGGAATATCCTTTACGCTAAAATTAATCGTAGAAGAAGTAAAGCGCCTTCGGAGCATTCAGATGCACGAAAAATCTATAGTCGTGACTGCACCTACTGGTGAAGCAACCCAATTGATAGGTGGGAGTACTCTCCATTCGAACTTTACACTTCCAATAGAAAAGGGTCAACCAGAAAGCCTGAGGCCTTAACTGGTGAACGCCTTCAACGAGAACGACAAAAATGGAAATCCATAGATTGGGTGACAATAGATGATACATCAATGGTGCCGTACCTCACACTACGAAATATTAATAAGCCTTCAGCAGTAGAACAATCGATTTCAATCAATTTGGTGGTTGCAATCTTATTTTTTTCGGGGATTTAATGCAATTGCCACCTGTCTCTAAAACAATTGCCGGGGTTTATTGTTTTCGTCAACCTGCTACTTTAACAGGTGAAATCAAACTCCGGCACCTATTTCATATTCAGAGTCGGGTAACTGACCAAGCCACAGCTAGAGATAGTAAATAGGCGACGAGTAGAGGCAGACCATCCATTTAATATTGTATTGGGGTGTAACTATACACAAGTTACAACTTTCAATCGAGCCGTTGTCGATATCAGTTCGCGCATTTTTGTTAAAGGCCAAGCTTACGTAGCCATGAGCCGGATTAGGCCTTGAGATGGTTTAATAATTAGTAGTTTGGACACCGCAAGCTACTAAACAATCCTTATGATATCAACTCTCTCAATGAAATGGCGAGATTGCGAAATTTGCCTTCATATAACTATAATATTGACTGACTTATGCCTCACAGGTTAAAGGGATTAACGTCTAACGCCTGGATGTTTATTCATTCATTATAATATCACAGATTAACAAAATAAATAAAAAGAAAACAGTAAAAGAAATAAAACAAAAACAATAAATACATATTTTATATAACAAAATAATAAATGGTAAAAATATAAAAAAACAACAAAAATATAAATAATACAAAACACAAAAACATTTTGAAGAATTTTGTCAGATTTTCAATTCATGTTTTGGCAACACTTTAAACAAAAACTATGAGGGTACTTGTAAAACTTTGAAAAAACTGAAGAATGTTGTCTTGGCTTAAGGGTACGTTATATGAGTTAAAACATGATCAAGGTGAAACCTCAAGTTCTAATACTCATGTCAGAACTTCCGAAGATTAGATCCAAACTTCCACCGATCTCAATCCCTCAATTTTCAGGTGATTATAATCAATGGATAAGCATCCGAGATTTATTCCGCTCTTTAATTCATGATGATGATTGTTTCAGTAAAATTGAAAAACATTATTATCTTAAGAATAGTCTATCCGGAGAAAATGAACAACTTTTGAAAATTACTCACTAACATAATCAAACCCAATAACATAACATAGTTAGCTGCTGTTAGTGAGTAATTTTTCCTCCGCTTGGAAAAAACTAAATGAAAGATATGGAAACAAGAGAATGATTGTGAATAAAATCCCCAGTCGGTTTTTAAGTCAAAAGACATTATTTATCTCAAGCCAATGTATCACGTCCCTCACAAACTTGAAGATCGATTCTTGGAATGCTATGGTCGTGCATATGCTATCGAGCGTGTCTCAAAGACATTGAATCTCACCAACTTTGGGAACAGTCTTTAGGAAAAGCCATAACTATTCCTACATATCGTTATCCTAATTTGCAAACCTACTAACTCCTCTGGAGCAAAATTTACAGGAGAGACTTAAAACTTCATAATAAATTTTATTTAAAGCTATTGCTTTAAATAAAATTGGGATTGTATATTTATATAGATAAAATGGAATTGAGAAATTCAAAAATCCCGCTGGAAGTTATACTTTTTATTCATCTAAAAACACTTAAAAATCTATGTTTTTTTATAATCATCGTGTTTTATAGTGAAAAATTCACATGGTATTTATCTTTATTGGCATTAAGAAGTAATAGACCAGGGTAAAAATAATAACAAGTGAAAAAAAATAATAGTAGGATGAAACCCATTAGGAAAGGAATTTTTTCGATAGGACTTTTAGTTTTGCCGGAATTCGAGAAAAACCGTTTTTTACCCTTAAAAACTCACCCCCATCCCCTTCCCGCCCTCAAATCGCCCGTAAATTATTTTCCTTTAATTTTTATAACATGGGGAATATTATAAAAATTAAAGGAAAAATAATTTACTTGTATTGTAGGTAATAAAAAGATCTAAAACTTTTGTATTTACACTTTTTTCACATAACCTCAAAATTTATGTGAAAAATTCAAAAAACCAAGTTTAAGGTTTTTTATTTTTACCTTTTACAAAATAATTTTGTAATGAAATTTGGTGAAAACTTACCTTTTTATGTCACAAATACGCTGTAATTTATTTGATTAAAAATATTTATTTTTTCACCTTATTTTGAATTAATATCGAAAAAGCACCCTAATTTTCTTTCCTTTTTTCAAAAAGTTGGTATGTTTTCTGTTCGTTGAAATCTCTAATATCCGATAGTGAAAAAAAAATTTTACTATAGTAAATCTTCTCAGAAATGATCTTTTGGTCCTTTTAAATCAGTTAAATTCATATAATCATGACATTTATTTTCTCAAACCAGGTTCTGGAAATGTAATAGACCTATTTTTCACGTCCAATGAATACTTAAGAAACATTGTTGCATTTCTGCATTGTTTTTCTGGTTGCGATACAACATCTGGATTTGCCGGAAAAGGAAAGAAAAGTATCGTCAATTCATTATTAGACGTTAAATTTTGTCAAATTTGGCCAAAGTTTTTATAAGAAAGATGCGAGTAAAGAAGAAATAAAAAAAATCCTGGTCTATAAAAGAATTTTCTGTTGTTAAAAATTTCTTTAGTAGCGAATTATAATTAAATTATAAGAGCTCTTGTTAGAAATAAGTTACTACAATTTAAGAATTTTATTATTATATAAATTCATAATTAAGGGGTTGTGTTGACTTTAAAATTGTATAGCATGCTGTAACATGCATAGCTTTAAGGTGTGTGGCCCACTTTCACTTAATAGTTTATATTCCTAACATGTTATTGACTCTTTGTAACTCATAGTTACTCTTATTACATCTTTGGACTCTGCTAACAAAGAAAGATGGTGCGTTTAAGTTTAAGTTAGTTTAAGTTTTAACGTTTTAAGTTTTGGCCTAACAAGACAAGAGTTATTCTAAACAGTGGTACGTGTTGGTAAATCTTGCAAAAAGTCCATTTCAAAATGCAGTGCCCGGCGAAGTTTGGTTCTTATCATTCAAAAAGAGGAACAATTTTATCGATCAAAAATTACAACTGGTGGAATATGCTCGGAAACTACCATGCAAGTCCATGCGTTACATACCCGTACTTCGATTTACTAGAACTACTTACTAGTGGATAAGCTGGGATTGAGGGACAAACCATCACACATTTGGAACGTGGATGAAAGCAGTTTCTCCTAAGACCCCTCCAAATCCAAGGTAGTGGTACACGAACTATTGCTTCCCCAGGTAAAGACAATACTACTATTTTATTAGGGTGTAACGCCCTAAGAGAGAAAACCCTACCCATGATAGTTTTCAAGGGGAAAAATGTATCTCAAGATCACAACAACCTATACCGCAAGCTCATCGTTTTACATGCAATCAATCTGGAATACTTATGAAAAAGAGAAATATTGATGTGGACCAAGAGTATTTCGAGATCGAAAAAAGAAAACTTCAATTATATGAGTCCAGGACAGCAGATAAATCCGCAGATGATCCTGATCTTAACTTTTTGTTGAGTTTGCTTCCATACTTAAAAGAAGTGCCAGAAATAGAAAAATCTTTGTTCAACGAAAATTGTTACACGTGTTCATGGAAGAAGAAAATACCCAACCTTAGTATTCTCCTGTGAGCCGTTACTCAGAAGAATTAAATCGTCCCGATTCTCGAGACTCGTCATCTAATATGTCATTTACAATGGGGTCCTCATATTGAAAAATTATCTGCCAAATTAAGTTCAGCTTCATATGCAGTTTGGAAAATCAGACAATTGCTAGGGCGCGTTTATATGACACGGAATGTTACAGCGTGTCGGCCGCGCGGCGAAAGTACGGTGACCGCGCGGCAGCCGCGCGGTCAGGCCTGGTAGCCACGCCACTGCGAACCCGAACAAATTCCAGTTGATCTGGTCTTTCTTAAAATTCACACGTGTTCGTTATGAGCTATTTGACTAAGAAGAATAAAATTATGATTGCATATTACTTGTACCGACAAAGCAAAAAGAAAGAAAAAAAGAAATGTAGAAAATTTTGGATTCATCCTATTTTAGCACGGCGAGAAGAGTTTGGTGAATTTCATACGCTATACAACCAATTGCGAGAAGATGAAAAAGAATTCGCAGATTATTTCCGCATGGATGTTAAAACATTTGATAAACTACTCAACTTCATACATGATAAGTTGAAGCACCAGAACACTAACATGTCCGCGCGTCACGACGTCTCGCGCAAGTGACTGACGGACCAATGAAAGGAGAATGCGGGGACGCCGCGCCGGCGCGGGGCGTACATCGAGAACATTCGAGTGATTCGAGCGAGACGGCCGCGCGGCCGCCGTGTGATCGAGGAGCGAACGCCGCGCGGTCACCGCGCAGTTAGTTACTCAAAATTAATTTCAACTTTACGTCCTAGTTAATAAAACATAAATTTGCTATAACTGAACAGCTAGTACGCGGCCACCGCGCGGTCGACGCGCGGCGGCCGCAAGAATTTTTTCGCGTCGTCTAACTGCAGCCTTAGACGAACCAACTGCTAGACTAGTATATTTTGCTTACTTCCATAGCATTATGTCCTATGGTATTCTGCTGTGGGGCTCAGCAGCTGACATAAGTGCTTTTTTCGTATTACAAAAAAGAGCAGTCAGAGCTATTTATAATCTAGGCAGTCGCGAGTCTCTACGAAGCGTTTTTAAAGAGGTAAATATACTTACTGTTCCATCTGAATATATATATATATACATATAGAAATAAGGACAAACTAGCTATACCAGCCTTTCGAGTTAGCAAAACTAATAAGGCATTCATGGCAAATTGTATTAGGTGTTATAAAAAGCTTCCTATTCATATAACTAAACTAACTGATAATAAGTTTAAGTCACACATTAAACGTGAACTTATGACTAAGGGTTACTACACTACTAAGGATTACATTGACGATAAAGACATTTGGCGGTCGGCATCTACCTGCACATAGTCCGCTGGGGATCTTATAGCCATATAGACATGGGTAATCTTTTATGTTACATGAACTATCTGTAATAAAACTATCTATTATTCAAATATTCCACGAATTTCAGAACTGTTGATTGTGTCTCAAAATGATTAATGTTACTTTTATTATGAGGTTTTTATTTTCTCTTTTTATTATATTAAACCTAAAATAAATACTTAATCAGACAACCGATCGAGCATAAATTGTGTTTGCCTGCTAAATAATTTCAGTAAGTGGACCAAATCTCGTGTATATGCCCCATTGAGTATGTTTCGCCGTAGCGTCTCAACTGGGCCGAGTTGAAACCGGTAGTAGAGACACCTGCTGAGTTTGTTTCGCTGGGTCTTCTCAGTTGGGGCGAATTGGATCCGGTGGTAGCATTAAAACGCGACCGTCGCTATAACACGAGGTCTGTTATAATAATAACATTTAATTCGTACCTTAATATAGACAGAACCATTCAGACAATATGTAGTAAAATTTAAAGAACAATGGCGAATATTTATCTGACTTATGCAAAACTTAATCATTTAATTAGTTCAGTTTTTGTACGTAATTTGTTTTACATCTAAAAGCCGAGGATAAATAATTTAATTAATTAACTTGTATTTGATTGAAATCACATCCGGTGATGGTTTTGTTCGTGGTTTGAAGTACCAGAGTTGCCACAACAAAGGAAACGTGTACTTTGTTATTAGAAAATAATGAATATAAAATCCGATTGAAACGTTTTAAAAATAAATGTAAAAACAATTCTCAGGTTAATAAAATATAATATATAAGACATAGTGTTTTAAGATTTTTTATTCAAGCACTACAAGGCTTATTACATTATGCTAGGGGGTTAGTTCGGAGATATCACAATGTTTGCTACTGACTCCGGTATTTGCATTGAACATATTAAGCCTTGTATCCACTTGAGCATGCTCAGGCGAATGAGCGGCTCATTTGGCCGAGCCGCTCCAGTGGAGACGCCTTAGCACGCTCGGCCCGAGCAAATCCGAGCGCGCTCAGGGCGAGTCGGCATCTGTCGGTTTTTGTCCGTGCTCAAAGTTCAAAGGCGCTCAGTATTCGCTCGGCGCTCAGTGTGGACGGTTGTTTTTGTGTTTCAGTTGAGCGTGTCGAATTCCCCGAGTTTTAATTACGTTTACTTTTTCTGTTATTTGAAAAATGAGTGGCTTGTGGGATAACGAGACTTGTTTAACATTAACTAACTCTTTGATTCATACGCATCAAGCGTATGAATCAAAGAGGGTGTTATGGGATATTACATACGAAGAATACTATAATCGCATAAAAAAAAGATGCTTGGCGTGATATCAGTGAAACATTAAACATTAGCGTAGACGATGTAAAAAAAAAATTGTAAGCTTGACAGGTTCATTTAGACGAGAACGATCAAAGCAAAAACGAAGTTCTCAAACGGGCAGTGGTAAGTGTTATTAGCGTTTATTTGATCCGTCAACATGTTATCTTTGATTATAAACATGTCTAGATAGAGCGTTCGAGCGTATAAACGCCAAAAAAAATATCAGCCAACTGTTGGCTGATAACCTCATTCCGCCCGCTCAGTGGCGACACTGTCATTGTAGAGTAAACACGTGTTTAGTGGCTTAAGAAAATGACAATTTGCGCTATAAAAGTGTGCAGGAATTACAAAGGACGATTGAAAACAACTAAAAAAGTTACCTATCATCGGTATGTAAACTTTAAATAACTATATTTTAAGAAACAATTAAATTAATAAAATGAAATTTGATCAGTAGATGCGACGCCATTTTGACGGCATGTTTACAGGGTTGCCTGTTATTTGACTCTAAAATTTCCCATGAAAGCTTTAGATAATTAAAAAAATGTTTAATGATGATCCAAAAAGTATATTTCGAGGTTTCAAGCCACCATTTAATTACAGTGCTAGATAATACATAAAATATATTCATATTTATAATTGTTTATTTTATTTAATAATCTGAAATGGGGGTCAATTTTGGTGGTCCTTGGGTGCTCATAATGAAAGTAGTATGTATTCTACGTATTATAAATGGTGATATCGAATATCGATAATGGCGTTCTGAGTTTCTTTTTTTGTTTCTGTCTCTGAGTTTTTAGGCCAAAGTTGGTTAAGCAAGTCACATGAGGGTGCATAACAGAGCAGCAGATCTGAGCTATTCAAAATGGTTTAGTGCTGAAGCCGTTGTTGTGTAAAGTTTTAATTTTTTTTTTACAGAATACCTAAAGATCCTATTTTAAGAAGTAGGTGGATAGATATTATAAGAAAAAGCCGCGGAGAGGATCTCTGGCAACCCTCTAAAACAACAGTTATTTGCTCTGAACATTTCCGTGCCAAAGACCTGTATTTTGCCAACAACCAAAGTCGTCAAAGGCTAAAAAAGCAAGCAATCCCGTGCAAGGTAATTTTATAACTATTTTTGTTTTTAAAAAATATCCATCATGTTCGAGTTTGCCTCGCACTTGGCAGATTTTTTATTTTATTATATTTTACAGGCTTTGTTCTTAACGGCATTAGAAACAGATGATGATGAAAGTGACGGCTTACTAGAAGAAATAGAAAAAATAAGCGATTGTGTAACAGATGTTTTAGATGATGCGGTAAGTTTTTTTTAAACAAAAATAGTTTTGAATAAAGTAAGAAAGTGATCAAGGTTCTCTTCCTTCTGTTTTGGTTTCATTTTTGAAGTAAAACTTCTTTACGGGCGCTTGACTTGGAAAGTAAGCTGGTGAATGCGTTACGGAAAGGCGAGATCGGGCGAGGCGAATGGAAGTATAACTTCTTTACAGGCGCTTGACAAGCTGGTGAATGCGTTATGGCGAACGGTGAGGGGGCAAGGAAATGAAATCGATATTGGCCAATTGATATAAGTTTGTGATATTATTAATGGATGGATGGATGGATGGTTGGATCGATCGATCGGTTGATGGATAGATGGATGTATGGATGGACCGGTCGATCCATGGATGGATGGATCGATCGATCGATGAATGGATGGATGCATGGATAGATGGATTGATAGATCTATCGATAGACGGATAATGATAAAACTTATTCAAAAGTAAAAGGTTTACACGTTACTTACGTTTACAGTTTTTCTTAAGTCTATGTAAAGTTCATTCATAAATTGTGCCTAAACTAGGTAATCCTGTGTTTCAGGCGATCGAAGGTAACATTAATTTATTAAATAGTCACACACTCTATTAATCTTATTTGGTTTTATGTAAAAATGTATATAATTTTTTTTGTAAAAATAAATAAAATAATAAAAATAAACTTAGCTAACAAATTAAAAAAAGAAGTATTTAGTAGTTATAGATAATTTTGGGTAGTTTTGGATAGTTATGGATGATTTTGGATAGTTATGGTTAGTTATGGGTTGTTTGAATAGTTTTGGATAGTTATGAATAGTTATGGATGGATGGATGGATCCACGAGCTAAAGAAATTTTACTTCAGACGAGTGATCGAAAGCACCCTCATTTTTTTTATAGAGCCGTCTACAATAATTAATTTAAGGAAGATTTTTAGTGTAGGTACTCTGATTATGACGCAAAATATATAAACTTAGTTTTATTTTCAGAAAATTACGGTATCCAATAAAGAGGAATCTTTTCTTGGTACAAATGATAACCAACATGCTACCTCTTGCTGTATGGAACTTTCAGACAATATGTCTAGTAATTTAACGGGCATAGCATCTGCAAGTACTAGTGGTTATATACCTGAAGAAGCAACCTGTAGTAAAATCGGAGATGGACGGAAAGATGAAGAAAACGATATAATTGAAGACTTTTCTGATCTTGAATCCATTTTTGATACACCAAAAAAAATTAAATTGCGTCAACAATTACGAAGAAGAATACGACTACAAAAAAAACAAACTCTAAAGATCAAATCTTTAAGACGTAAAAACCTACGACTTCAAAAGAAAATAGCTTCTTTTAAACAAATTATTGGTACCCTTAAAAAAGAGAGATATATTGACAACGACACTCATAATATTTTAAGTGATAATGTTTTTGCGGCGGATCTATATTCACATATGAAGAAAAAGCTACAAGGGTCCAAGAGACCAGTTCAAAAGTATGTTCCAGAATTTAGAAAATTTTGTTTGACGTTACACTTTTTATCTCCAAAGGCGTATAGCTACGTCAGAAGTAAATTCGAGACTTGCCTTCCACACCCAAAAACGTTATCTAAATGGTATTCCAATATTGATGGATCCCCGGGTTTGACAGAAGATGCTTTTAAAATGTTAAAAGAATAGAGTCAGACAAAAACATGATTTGCGCGTTGGTAGCCGATGAAATGGCAATAAGACAACAAACATGTTTTAATCGAAAGACTTTGCGAGATGAAGGTCTCGTTGACATAGGGAGTGGACCCACTGACAATATGAATGTTAAAGCGTCAGAAGCATATGTATTTTTACTGGTCTCATTAAACGAGCCTTGGAAATTACCGGTGGCTTATTTTTTAATCCATGGCATGACAGGGGAACAAAAAGCCAATATTATCAAAACAATACTATATAAATGCCATGAAGTAGGCGTTGATGTCGTGTCATTGACTTTTGACGGCCACAGATCAAATTTATCAGCCATGGAACTGTTGGGTTGCAAATACAAAAACCCAAAAGAGCTGAAGACAACATTTAAACATCCTTGTGCCGATTATGAGGTGGCAGTATTCTTAGACTTCTGTCATATGTTAAAATTAATTAGAAATCATTTTGAATCAAAAGAAGTGTTTCTATATAAAGATGATGAAATTAAATTTGTATATGTTAGAAAGTTGGCCGCATTACAAGAAGAAACTGGTTTGCATCTTGCTAACCGCCTTACAAAAAAGCATATTCAATTCAGAAACTCCATAATGAACGTAAAGTTAGCAACCCAGCTTCTTAGCAGAAGTGTTTCTGTAGTAATTGAATTTTGTAGACAAGAGCTAAAGCTGCCCGACTTTTTGGAAAGCGAAGCAACAGAAAAGTTTATAATGATTATGAATAATATATTTGATACATTCAATTCTAGGAACTTACAGGCACATGGTTACAAGCATCCATTATTTCCTGGTAATAAAAATGAAGTGTTTGCTATGTTAGAAGACGCGAAAGATTTAATTTTGAATCTAAGCCTAAAAGAATCCAGAAAAAGGACATATAAAGAACAGCAAACATCAAAAAAACTGGTATTAAAAGGCTATGTACCAGTTCTAAAATCTCAATCATTTACTGGATTTCTTGGCGTTCTGATTTGCATAAATAGCTTAAAATTTTTGTATGATTCTTTAATAGAATCGAAAAGAATGAAATATTTAACCACGTATCGCATCTGTCAAGATCACATAGAGTTATTTTTTGGTGCGATACGGATGCATGGGGGCTATAATGATAACCCGAATGCTCGCCAGTTAAAAGGCATTTACAAAAAATTACTTTGCCATATGGAACTTAAATCTGCTTCGTCAGGAAACTGTGTGCCACTGGAAAACATAAGTAATGTGTTCTTCATTCCTTAAATGCATCAATGCGACAGTTCCATCGTTGAGGAAAGATGACGACGACGACGAGGACGAGAGTGAAAATATCGCCAAAATGTTTACTGCTCAAGACTGTAAAATTAGGCTATTAGATGATTCGCAATTATCTGAATACACACAGCAAATTGTTGGATACATAGCAGGTTTTGTTGTTAGATGTTTACGTAAACAAATAAAATGTGTCGCTTGCATTGAAAGTCTGATATCAAATGAACCTTTGCAATACCATAAATTGGTTAATATGCGAGATGAAGGTGGACTTATTTACGCCTCTCATGATGTATATTCTGTATGTAAGACTGCTGAAAACGTTTTAAGGAAGTTTATTAAACAAGATTTTATAATGACGCCCATCAATTATGCAAAAATAGTATCCACTGTAATGAAACAATTTGTTGGAGGTACAAATTATTTTGAAGCGAATACTGATCATGTCTGCGGTCTTGCATCAAGTCAACTTAATAAGACTGGTTGTGGAGAAATATTTGGATTTAAGATATTACTATAAGTCAAAATTGGATAATATCAACCGGGATATAAAATCTAAACGTAAACTGTTTAAAAAACAAATTCAAAGAGAAGGTCACTAAGATTCCTATCTGCTGTATGCTGCCTGCTGTATCTAGAGCACATTTTGAGAAAAATATGGTAAAAATAATGTTGTTGTTAGATATTTTCCGTCTAGAATATTACGATAAATAACGTTTAATAGCAATATCTCTTTCATTAAAATATATTACACCTTTTTTATTTTAAGTTTTAAGTAATTCATATGCCTAATATGTGAAAAAACATCATTCATTGAATTTAAACTTAAAACAAATTACTTATTACTTAATTATCTCAAAATCAAAACATAATATTTGATTCCCACCTTTTATGGGAATTATTCAAGGGCTGGTATCACTCAGTACGCTCCCACGTGATGCGCGCGCAGCCGCGCGCTTGTAAGGCTACGTTTGCTTGTGTGCGTAACACACACACAAGCGCTTCAAATCTGGCCTGTTGTTTTTGTTGCGCTTGCACCGCAACACTCTATCTAGACATGTTTATAATCAAAGCATGTTATATTTATTTACATAATTCAATATTTTTGTTTTAGGTCAAGATCAAGCGTTATGTGTCAAAATGATTTGCATTTGATCGGATGAAATTTTTAATGGATAAAAGTGAACCAAATAAAACTCGAGATAGTTCCAATGTAAGTTTATTTATTTTCATAATCTATACTGATATTATAAAGAGGTAATGTTTGCGACTTTGGAACTCACAAACACAACAAACTCGCAAATGTTACCGGAGATTACTCTGGTGCTTCTGGTCTAATATGGATAATTCTTTCACTAATATAAAGGTACACTATTCCTGGTGGTTATACTCGTATATATTTTGTGAAAATTAACTGAACTGATGACCTGCGTCAACCAACTCAGAAAATATTATGGCACTTTTGAGCTCAGCTAATTTTCTGAAAATTCTTATAAGTAATAGAGATGAGTGATAAATCACGTCACGACAATAATCACGTTGCTATTTCTCTCCTCAAATGATCACTGTGACTGGTAATGAAATAGCAACGTGACAAAATCACTACTTTGGTAAGTTTGTGTGAAATAAAACACATTCGTCACTTCATTCACTGCGTTCACTCAATCGTCCAATAACAAAAGTCACGAGTCGTCACGATGCGAAACGAAATTTGCCGAGCGCGGATTGTTGGACATAAACTAGCCTATGAGTGTGATAGTGACAGCGACTGTTTTCCTGTTTCTGTCTCGTTCACTCGTGGACGCCTTGTAGGTCTACGTTTATAGACATTATTACTGTCAGATATGGCGGCAGGCTTAAATTATTTCTTCGATTAATTTTCAAGTTAATTTATAAATTCATTAATACATATTTTTGAAGATTATGATGATAGTAGTTTGAAGAAATAACTACGGAAACAAAATATTTCTGTTTTATAATGCTACGTGAAATTATTCGTCTACAATTTTATGAAATTTTAGTTTTTACGTACCTATTTTTATTTTAAATGAAAATATCTAAATACTTATTTAATTATCAATTATTATTGAGGAGTATTTCTGTCTTTTAAATAAATATCTGTTTATTATCATTAATGTATTATTTTTGTATTTTCTACTCTAACCCTTTTTAATACTATGCATTTCTTTGACCTTGATTTCGTACACAAATGAGTCACTGTGTCAAGTGCACTTTATCTGGAAAGTATTAATAATTCAATGCACATATTAATTCGTTTTTGTTTTGTTTAGTTTTACGAAAGGTACCTAGTGTAAATCTGTAAATAAGTGTTGAATACACGTTCAGTTAAAACTTTAATAAAAGTGTAGTAGAGTATTTATTGACTAGTTGTGTAAATAAAAAAATGACGGATACACGAAAAATGAAAACCAGTAACATTTGGAACTGTTTTGAAGACTCGGGTGACAGTTTAAATAAAGTGGCTATATGTAATATATGTAAAACTTAGTTAAGCTATAAAACTTCGACAACAAACTTGAAAAAACATTTAGAACGTAAACTTCCATCCCAATCGACGGATTTGAATCCTGGACCATCCACTTGTAATACGGATTTGAATCCTGGACCATCCACTTGCAATGATAATGCTAAAAATGAACAAACCTCAACTTCAAGTGCGCCAATAGCTCAAAATACAAATACTGTGAATCATCAGACAACGATGTCTATATTCATCAAAAAAAAAATTACATCAACAGAAAAGAAATAGCTTGATGAGCTACTAATGCTATTGTTTATTTATGACTATCAGCCATTTTCGATGGTAATAAAAATGAAGTGTTTGCTATGTTAGAAGACGCGAAAGATTTAATTTTGAATCTAAGCCTAAAAGAATCCAGAAAAAGGACATATAAAGAACAGCAAACATCAAAAAAACTGGTATTAAAAGGCTATGTACCAGTTCTAAAATCTCAATCATTTACTGGATTTCTTGGCGTTCTGATTTGCATAAATAGCTTAAAATTTTTGTATGATTCTTTAATAGAATCGAAAAGAATGAAATATTTAACCACGTATCGCATCTGTCAAGATCACATAGAGTTATTTTTTGGTGCGATACGGATGCATGGGGGCTATAATGATAACCCGAATGCTCGCCAGTTAAAAGGCATTTACAAAAAATTACTTTGCCATATGGAACTTAAATCTGCTTCGTCAGGAAACTGTGTGCCACTGGAAAACATAAGTAATGTGTTCTTCATTCCTTAAATGCATCAATGCGACAGTTCCATCGTTGAGGAAAGATGACGACGACGACGAGGACGAGAGTGAAAATATCGCCAAAATGTTTACTGCTCAAGACTGTAAAATTAGGCTATTAGATGATTCGCAATTATCTGAATACACACAGCAAATTGTTGGATACATAGCAGGTTTTGTTGTTAGATGTTTACGTAAACAAATAAAATGTGTCGCTTGCATTGAAAGTCTGATATCAAATGAACCTTTGCAATACCATAAATTGGTTAATATGCGAGATGAAGGTGGACTTATTTACGCCTCTCATGATGTATATTCTGTATGTAAGACTGCTGAAAACGTTTTAAGGAAGTTTATTAAACAAGATTTTATAATGACGCCCATCAATTATGCAAAAATAGTATCCACTGTAATGAAACAATTTGTTGGAGGTACAAATTATTTTGAAGCGAATACTGATCATGTCTGCGGTCTTGCATCAAGTCAACTTAATAAGACTGGTTGTGGAGAAATATTTGGATTTAAGATATTACTATAAGTCAAAATTGGATAATATCAACCGGGATATAAAATCTAAACGTAAACTGTTTAAAAAACAAATTCAAAGAGAAGGTCACTAAGATTCCTATCTGCTGTATGCTGCCTGCTGTATCTAGAGCACATTTTGAGAAAAATATGGTAAAAATAATGTTGTTGTTAGATATTTTCCGTCTAGAATATTACGATAAATAACGTTTAATAGCAATATCTCTTTCATTAAAATATATTACACCTTTTTTATTTTAAGTTTTAAGTAATTCATATGCCTAATATGTGAAAAAACATCATTCATTGAATTTAAACTTAAAACAAATTACTTATTACTTAATTATCTCAAAATCAAAACATAATATTTGATTCCCACCTTTTATGGGAATTATTCAAGGGCTGGTATCACTCAGTACGCTCCCACGTGATGCGCGCGCAGCCGCGCGCTTGTAAGGCTACGTTTGCTTGTGTGCGTAACACACACACAAGCGCTTCAAATCTGGCCTGTTGTTTTTGTTGCGCTTGCACCGCAACACTCTATCTAGACATGTTTATAATCAAAGCATGTTATATTTATTTACATAATTCAATATTTTTGTTTTAGGTCAAGATCAAGCGTTATGTGTCAAAATGATTTGCATTTGATCGGATGAAATTTTTAATGGATAAAAGTGAACCAAATAAAACTCGAGATAGTTCCAATGTAAGTTTATTTATTTTCATAATCTATACTGATATTATAAAGAGGTAATGTTTGCGACTTTGGAACTCACAAACACAACAAACTCGCAAATGTTACCGGAGATTACTCTGGTGCTTCTGGTCTAATATGGATAATTCTTTCACTAATATAAAGGTACACTATTCCTGGTGGTTATACTCGTATATATTTTGTGAAAATTAACTGAACTGATGACCTGCGTCAACCAACTCAGAAAATATTATGGCACTTTTGAGCTCAGCTAATTTTCTGAAAATTCTTATAAGTAATAGAGATGAGTGATAAATCACGTCACGACAATAATCACGTTGCTATTTCTCTCCTCAAATGATCACTGTGACTGGTAATGAAATAGCAACGTGACAAAATCACTACTTTGGTAAGTTTGTGTGAAATAAAACACATTCGTCACTTCATTCACTGCGTTCACTCAATCGTCCAATAACAAAAGTCACGAGTCGTCACGATGCGAAACGAAATTTGCCGAGCGCGGATTGTTGGACATAAACTAGCCTATGAGTGTGATAGTGACAGCGACTGTTTTCCTGTTTCTGTCTCGTTCACTCGTGGACGCCTTGTAGGTCTACGTTTATAGACATTATTACTGTCAGATATGGCGGCAGGCTTAAATTATTTCTTCGATTAATTTTCAAGTTAATTTATAAATTCATTAATACATATTTTTGAAGATTATGATGATAGTTGTTTGAAGAAATAACTACGGAAACAAAATATTTCTGTTTTATAATGCTACGTGAAATTATTCGTCTACAATTTTATGAAATTTTAGTTTTTACGTACCTATTTTTATTTTAAATGAAAATATCTAAATACTTATTTAATTATCAATTATTATTGAGGAGTATTTCTGTCTTTTAAATAAATATCTGTTTATTATCATTAATGTATTATTTTTGTATTTTCTACTCTAACCCTTTTTAATACTATGCATTTCTTTGACCTTGATTTCGTACACAAATGAGTCACTGTGTCAAGTGCACTTTATCTGGAAAGTATTAATAATTCAATGCACATATTAATTCGTTTTTGTTTTGTTTAGTTTTACGAAAGGTACCTAGTGTAAATCTGTAAATAAGTGTTGAATACACGTTCAGTTAAAACTTTAATAAAAGTGTAGTAGAGTATTTATTGACTAGTTGTGTAAATAAAAAAATGACGGATACACGAAAAATGAAAACCAGTAACATTTGGAACTGTTTTGAAGACTCGGGTGACAGTGTAAATAAAGTGGCTATATGTAATATATGTAAAACTTAGTTAAGCTATAAAACTTCGACAACAAACTTGAAAAAACATTTAGAACGTAAACTTCCATCCCAATCGACGGATTTGAATCCTGGACCATCCACTTGTAATACGGATTTGAATCCTGGACCATCCACTTGCAATGATAATGCTAAAAATGAACAAACCTCAACTTCAAGTGCGCCAATAGCTCAAAATACAAATACTGTGAATCATCAGACAACGATGTCTATATTCATCAAAAAAAAAATTACATCAACAGAAAAGAAATAGCTTGATGAGCTACTAATGCTATTGTTTATTTATGACTATCAGCCATTTTCGATAGTGCAAGATAGAGGTTTCAAGGCATTTGTTTGTAAGGCTTAAATCCTTCATACCATTTACCAGATCGGAAAATGTTGTCCAACAATTATTTACCAGCACTTTATGAGTCCTGCGTAACAGATATAAAAAATAAAGTGGAAACTGACGCTGAAAGTGTTTGTTTGACGACTGATATATGGACATCCAGTGTGAATGATGCGTTCCTAGGGGTCACGGCGCATTATATAGACAATAATTTTGAACTCAAATCAGTGCTTCTGGAATGTTCAGTTTTACCAGGTTCGCATAATATAAAAGACAGTTTGGTTCGTACCATAATTAATTATAAGTTAAAAGAAAAAATTCTAATTATTGTATCGGATAACGCCAGCAACTTGAAAAGTGCAGTAGAAAAAATGGGCTACAGACATTTTGGTTGTTACGCCCACACGTTAAATTTAGTGGTTAAACACTGTACAGTCAAAAGTACAGCTGACGAAAAAGTACGAGACGTAATCGGGAAAGTAGAGGCATTGTCTCCCATTATAAAAAAAGTGTGAAAGCGACAGAGAAATTAGTGACGTATCAAAGACAAAACGGTGTAGCTGTTCCATTAAAAGTTCTTCATGATGTGTCTACTAGGTGGAACTCTGTTTTAAAAATGTTAGAGCGCTTTGTCTTATTGGAAGAGGCAATTAAAACCACAATAGCTTTATCTGACGACAAATGGGAAACTTTGACACCTGAAGATTGGCGAATATGTCGAGAACTATGTATCATAAAAGCCATTTGATCAATTAACAGAGGTAATGAGTGGGGAAAAGTATGTGACTGGAAGTCAAATACTTATCTTAACAAGAGGATTAGTTTCAGCTCTAAACTAAATGTTGGAAGTCACAGATGACCCGTTTCAAGAGGACTTTGTTGACACCTTGCATGAGGTATCAAAAAAAGTTGCTTCGCCGTTACGTTCTGAGATTGAGCGAAGATTTCCTAATCTCAAAGCAAGTAAAACCATTGGTATTGCTACAATGCTTGACCCCCGTTTCAAATTGCATGTGTTCAAAAACAGAAATAATATAGCAGAAATAAAAAAAAGCAGTAACAGAGCTAGTTACATACAATATTAAAAAAACAATGCCGAATAATTCTGTTCAGCAAGATTGTACGGAGTCTGAGGCTGCCGAACATATAATAAAAAAAAGGGAATGGGGTGAATACGACTCCATTGTCGCAACACTGCGTCCTGAAGGAACCCCTACTTCTCAGGCTATCTTAGAAGTGCAAAGGTACTTGGAGTTACCACTGCTGGACAAAAAACAAAATCCCTTAGAGTGGTGGAAGACTTTTAAGTCACAGCTTTCCACATTTATCGAATTAAGCCAAAACTAAATTAAATTTTCTTGCAACTTCTGTACCCTGCGAGAGATTATTTTCCAAGGCGGGCAACATAATAAATGAAAGGCGTACAAGATTAGGTGTACGCAAAGTTCAACAGCTTTTGTTTTTAAACTCTAATTATAAATAAATAAAAAAAAAACAAAAAAAAAATACACAAAATAACAAAGTCTGTAAATAATAACTGTGCATAATGTATATATGAAATCAATGTATATTAGTTGATCCAAATAATAAACACGCCACACATCTTTGTGTGACAGTCCTAAGCCTGTAAACAGTGTGAAGGTGTTTTAGATTAACTATCGCAGTAGCAGTTTAAGTATAAAATACGTTAGCCAAACGAAAAGCCCGGCCGGCGCACTATAGTTAAATCACTCGTGTGACAAAGTCACAGTGATTTATCACTGTGACTTTTTTGTAACCGGAACGACAGTCACAGTGATAGGAAAATCACGCTTTTCACCATATAAGTACTAATTTAATTAATATTGTATTGCCAAGGTAATTCTGCATTTGTTATAAAATGCCGTGCGATATGCAAACGAATTTCTTTGATTTGGTTGGTAGATCTCCTGGGTACGTGTGGCAAAGAAGAGAAGGATTGTAATGGCTCATCGTCCCTAAATGTACCTGGAATTATCTCGCCATTTTCTTCCCTATCAAAAATCCCAATGGGACAGTAGTATTCTCTAGTATAGTTTCTTTGACGCATGAAGTTATGCAAATGCGTGATAGCCATTACAACTGAAACCGCATTATTAGTGTCCATTGCAATCGGTTTACGTAATACTCTGAAAACGGATGCAATAATACCAAATACATTCTCGACGACTCGTCTAGCTCTTGAATGTCGATAGGTTTAAATTCGTTCGAGTGAACCTCGTATATAATTATTACCAGCAAATGGTTTCATTGTATATTTATTAAGAGCAACAGCGTTGTCTCCTACAATACAATAAGGTACTTTTACATTATAAGGGATTTGCAATATCTTTGGTGGGGGAATATTCAAAGTTTTATTTTCAAGTTCTCTATATAAATTGGTATGTTTAAATACACCTCTATCAGAAATTCTACCCTTACATCCAACATCAACATATATAAAATTATAGTCAGCATCTACTACCGCAAATAATACAATACTAAAGAAATCTTTATAGTTTCGATATTCAGCTCCACTATGGGGCGATGCTTTGATTTGAATATGCTTGCCATCCATTGCCCCAATACAATGAGGGTAGTTCCACTTTTTGTCGATATTTCGTGATATATCTAGCCATTCTCTTTCTGTTCGAGGAACCTGAAGCAGAATAACAAACCATTAACAAATTACAATACATCAATTCCTTATTAATTTTTTTTTACAGGAAAACCGTACCCAAGACGTTTTGGATGTTGAAAATGCTGATAGTCAAGGCATTAATGACAATGAAGCAAGCAGTGAAATGCGCCCTCCAAAACAAAAAAGTGCTAAGAAAAAGAAAATAGAATATGACAATCCAATGGTAAAGAGTGCATATGAACTTTTGAAGAAATCAGCGGACAATGATGACCCGTACACAAGTTATGGATTGCATATTGCCAACGAACTAAAAAAATACGATAAAGGTACCTTGGCCTGTGTCAAACATGCCATTAATAATATAATATTCCAGGCAGATATGGGAAATTATTCACCAAATGTCTATTGTCCACGTGAATATTACATCAGCCACAACAATATGGGTATACTACAAGTACATCAACGGCTTCATCGCCACCTGCGCCACCGTCACCAACTTTGGAATCGACTAATCGACCATCACCAGTAGGAACAGCAAATGCTGATAACCAATTCACTGAATCGGAATCGCTGTTAACCTCTCAGATTTTTTTTTAACATTTAAAAACAACATTATTATTCAATGATAATTTTTAAATTTAATAAAAAATATTCCAACCACATTTTGCATTTATTTGATAAACTTACCTCCCTACTTAGTTTAAAAAAAACATATAACTATAAATAATCGAATTAGCTTACCTTAGGGCACCTACGCACTATGCGGGTAGCCGCCCGGCTGACCGCAAGCACAATTATGTGCGTAATATTCATGTCTATGCGCACTGCGATGCGGCTACCCGCAGACCGCTCCGGTCGCTCGGAGGGCTGCGGCCCGAGTGACGGCCAGCCGGACGGTCGCCATACACACTACGCGGATATGCTAGTTTGCGGTTGCCCGCCATTGACGGTAAACGTGTTCACCAACATTCGCGCATTTAACTGATACTTTATTACTATGGATTTCGATACCGAAAAATTTATAATCGAGATACAAAATAGGCCAGCAATCTGGAATACTAAATCCGCAGAATATTCCGATAAAAACTTACGTTCTAAAGCTTGGGAAGAGTTGGTGGAGTTCATTTATCACAGGATAAAAAAAAGAACTTGGTAAGTGCCAATCAGTTTATTTGAAAATATTGTTTTAGTGATGATGATCCATCTTCTTTATTGTCTCAGCATATTTAAATGAAATTATCTTGCCAGATTACCCTCCCTTCGTTCATGAAATAATCTGCAAATAATTCTCGATATCTCAATGCAGTTGTATTGTTTCTGCGCACACTATGTCGAGCAATTGATTCAGTCAGTGGATTATTTAGTGAGTCTTCAAAAGAATACCCATCTTTGTCTCTCACGAAGTTGTGTAAAATACACGCTGACTTAATAATATCATTAATTAAATCGGTATTAACATTAATGGGTCTATGGAAAATCCGCCATTTATTCGCAAGTATCCCAAAAGTACATTCAATATAACGTCTAGCTCGGCAAAGCCTATAGTTAAACGTTCTTCTTGTAACATTTAAATCACGTCTAGGATATGGGCGCATCATAGTTGTACTTAAGGCGAATGCCTCATCTCCTACAAAGACGTAGGGGAAACTAGTGCTATTAGATTCTGAAATCGGTGCAGGTTCAAGGATGTTCAAGCGATTCTCCTGCATTTTTTTATAAAAGCTCGAATTCTGAAATATTGCTGAATCACCGAATCTGCCATATGCTCCAACATCAATTAAAACAAATTTGAAGCTGCTGTCACAAATTGCCATCAAAACCAGAGAATGAAAGCTCTTATAATTAAAGCACATTGATCCACTATTGTTAGGTGCTATAATTCTTATATGTTTCCCATCACAAGCCCCAATGCAGTGAGGGAAATGTGCTCGGTTAGAGAAATCATTTGCAATTTGAAGCCACTTTTCTTCCGTTGGTTCTGGTAGGCATATTTCTTTTAAGCAAAACCATATCGCGGCACATACTTCTCGTACTATTTCGGCGACTGTGCTAACTCCAATCCTAAATATGTAATGCAATTCAGCGAATGAGCACCCCGTTGCCAAATATCTAAAACTAATTTTCTTTATTGCAGGTCTCAATATTCAAAAAAAGTGGCGGAACATTCGCGACGCTTTTGTAAAGGCCCATAAAGCAAAGATGAGTCCGAGTGGGTCTGCAGCGAAATAAAAGGATTCTTATATATTTTATGATAATCTTTTATTTATAAGAGATACAGTAACTGTTAATCGCACAGACGGTAATGCTACAGTAAATGAAGATATTGGGACGACTACACGGAATGAAGACAATCCTTCATCAAATACTGTATTGGCATCAAAGAAAAGAAAGAAAAATAATGAAGACCACATTGGTGCACAGTTAGTCGGAGTTTTAAATAAAAATTTAGAAAAAAAAAAATTGGATGATGACAATGATCGCCTTTTTTTCTTGTCATTGGTAAAGGATTTTAAGAAAATACCCGATCACCTGCGAATGCAAACCAAGTTAAATATTTTAAAAGTAATTAATGACGCACAACAGTTTTCTGATTACTATGCAAACACACAGTGGAGTTCTTCAAGGCACAATTCCTATCGTGGATACCAAACGACGCAGTATTCAAGAAATAACCCCAACAGTCAGCCTATGTATCCGTCGGAATTCGGACGACCACATTCTCAAGAGTCCGCAGCGAGTCCGTCGCAAAACTTGGATGTACAATCACCATTATCAACGGGCCAACAGTCTCAAAATAGTGAACACTCGTCTTACTTGGAACTTTTTAATTCTTTAAATGATAATGACAATGATTAAAATGTGAACCCACTTTCTTTTGATGAATAATCCATAAATAATAATAAATTAACCACATACCAAATGTAATTTATTTTTCTTACCTTAGCACTAATGTTAACTTTAATTCCGGCTTAATGCAATTTCGAAACTGTGTATTTTGCTTTGTTATATTGGTTTTTAATATGTTCAAAAGTTCTTCAAACGATTTCAGACTCATTCTAGTATATCCAAAAAACTTGTCTCCATACTTTTTGAGCTCTTCGAAAAACAATTCAAAATGCTTGCTCTCATCTCGAGTTTGCAAATAAGGATGCACCCAGTACCTTTTTTTCTGTTTCTTTTTATAACGCGAGTAAATATAATAAATAGCTGCGACTTCTTCGACGTCCATCTTGGAAATGAGCCGATCCAACTGCAAACCACTACGGTTTCTAAACGCACTTTCCGGTTGGAGTTGCGGCTATCCGCCACCCAGCTAACCGCAAGCGCAACCGCTTCCTACGGTTAGCCGGACGGCTGACCGCATTCCGGCTAACCGCATAATGCGTAGGTGCCCTTAATGTAATCTTTGAGTGCCTGTATAATAGCTTCACACGCTACCGGAACAAGACGGCTTATACTTTGAACATGTATTGCAAGCTAGTATAGGAATCTCCTGTAGCTAAAAATCTTAAAGTTCTCAGTAACTTATCCTCCGGTGATATGGCCTCACGCATATGTGTCTCTTTTTTTTTATTTGCGGTCCGATCAATGACAGTAAATATTCAAAATCAAACATTGACATTCTTGTAAAGTTGTTAAATGGTTCGTTATCTCCTTCGAAAGTCAATTCACGAATTATATTAGCCGAGTTGTTTCTTCGATGACGATAAATTTCTCTCATCCACCACCTTGGTGGTTTTCTCGTCTTCTTTATGGCACAGTGAATGATTATAAAGGCAGCAGCAGCTACACGGACACGTGAAGACATGACGGAGCCGAGCATATACTGAGCAGCCTGAGCACAGCTTTTTCAATGTTGAGGCTCGTTCGACCAAACCAAACCATTCATTTTGTTCCTCTGAGCATGCTTAGGCGAATAAGCGGCTCATTCGCCCGAGCATGCTCAAGTGAATACAAGGCTTTAGACGTCAGATAAGTGGGGAGCATTCAGTTATTTTTTTTTTGGTGTGTAAGTTGCGATCAAACAACTCGTTCGGGATTATTGATCGCACCATACTTAGATGGCGCGTAAGTAGATCGAAGAATTTGACAAATTAATATAAAATATGTTTACTAACATTTTTTTTCATGTTTAGGTTTATGAAATTATTTGATATTATATATTATTAAACACCATTATTAGTTGAGATTAAAAGAAAATGTTATGGCAACACCTCTCGACATGACAACGTCATTTTGACAACTGTGTAGCGCGGTACTGTTTACACCATAGATTACACTACATACTGTGCTTGATTGTATTTAGTACGAGTACCTTGTTGTTTTGTTTAATTATTTGGTTTATTTGTATTTCTGACCCTCGCTTAGCTCCCGGACTTGATTCTCTGGCCCAAACGACGACTTGTGCGTTCTTACGGACTATCTGCATAAACGACCAACTGCTTTCTCTAAACGGACCGATTGTGCTTAAGGATTTGTATATCGTTGGGTGCTCGAAAATGAATAGTCTTAGGCCTACACGCATCTTGTGCGTGAATTGCAACATTTGCGTCAACACGGAGGCGATATCGGATCTTAGATCAAAACACAAGAGTTTGTAGCGTGCTCTGCAACTGGGTTTATCCACAAATCGTTAGTTTTAACAATACTTATCTGTATGTATAATTTATATTTATTTTGCTATCTCCACACTTACTTAGTACTCTTCGATTTAAAAATAAATCTACAACAGGCACCAGCCTCTCACAAAGTACGTCTCTAGATAAATTAACAAAATGTACAATCAGTGTGTATTCTTAGGGACGGTACCATTCCTGTATTGTAAATCTTTGTGAGAGGATAAATAACTGATTATTATTATTATTCCATAATATAATTAGATCAATGCCATCATTGGCATATATGTCTGGAGAAGTACCAAATAGCAGAAAATCAGATATATTTTTTCATTTCCTAAATTGTAAATGTCTGTTTCAGTGTTAGTTTAAGATATAACTAGTTTGCACTTAACTCAAACACAAGTCACCAGTCTGGTGGCAACACAGATTGCTAAATTACATTAATTGCTAATAATTATTCTTTTCCTTAACTTTTAGATTACTGAGGATGATTATGTTTGTGAAGCATGTTGGGAACTTTCAATGGTTGCAGTAAATCAGAATTTGCAGCAAAATATTACTGCCAATGATAATCAAGCTGGACCAAGTCAACGAGGCCATGTTAATGTGTGTCTTCTGTGTGGCTGTTCAATTGCAAGAAAGCAAAATGACAAAGTTTTAAGAGAAAACCCAACAGAACTGCAACAGAACATGATAAATATTATTCGAATGAAAATAGAACCACGACAGGTATGAAAGAATTGATCTTTGACTTTGTCTTATTAATTTAAAAAAATATTTCTTTGGTCTGTTTCCTTATTACATATTTTGTATTTGCTCAATATAAATAATATATATGTTATTTTTGAAGTATATAAATAAAAATTATAAACCTGAAATGACCTGAATGGTTATAAAAAGAAAGAAAGCAAATTCTGTTTATCTTGTAATTGAATTACCTGTATATGTTTCCTAATTTTGATTTACTTTCATTGCAGCTGACACCTTCAGATAGAGTGTGTCATGCCTGTTGGTTGCGCACTAAGAGAGAAGCTCTCCGTATCAATATTGTTGATGAAATGAGATCACCTGCAGCAACACCCCAATATCAAGATAATATACTACAGGATGATGAAACCCCTGAGAGTCCACAAACTGAAGAAACTGCTAGGCCAAACATACTAGAAAATATTATATTACCAGAATATAAGAGGGCGGCCAACACTGGTAATCATTGTGTTTACCAATTGCAGTAATACTGAAACATTGCATGGCATTTCTGACCAATTATTTGCAATTATTTTGAGCAATCACAAATATTATGTGCCAAAATTAGCTCGTGTTTGTGGGAACTTTAGCTGGAAATTCTTGGGACAGTTTATATCAATCAGAAAATAGTATAAATACATTTAATGCCGAACATGTTCAACATATATTTTCATTCGTTAACACTTTTAATCCTACCGTAGATTTTGATAACCTCCAAGAAATGGATGAAAGGATTTTCGCATACTGGGTACGATTGTCCAAAGAAAAATTCCATCTACTACTAGAAGAAGTACCAAGAATTTTAGAAATTAAAGGGGGAAGACTACGACTTGTGTCTTTGTTAATAAAGATGAGAAGCGGAGACTCTGATGAACGGATTGCAACTTTAGTGCAAAAGCCACGTCGTATCTTGGAAACCCTGATGGACCGAGTTCGGCAAGTGCTTATACAAGACTTAGTACCTAGTTACTTAGGTATAACACATTTATCCCGGGAGCAGTTGCTAACCCATAATTTAATCATTCCAAGTGGTTTATATGGAAATGAAAATAATATAATAGTAATTTGTGATGGTACATATATATAAATAAATAAAAGTTCTAATTACATGTTCCATAAAGACACCTATTCACTAAATAAATATAGGAATTTATTAAAACCTTTCTTAATTGTTGCTAGTGACGGTTATATTGTGGATTATTTTGGCCCATACAAGGCAACAACCTCAGATGCTAACATAATGTCATCCTTATTTAGTGTTGAAACATCTCCTCTAAGGCTGTATTTCAGAGAGAATGATGTTTTTATATTAGACAGAGGATTTAGAGACAGCATTAGCTTATTGGAAGAATGTGGTTATCGCACATATATGCCACATTCCCTGTTAAAAGGTGAGCATCAGTTGACTACAGCTCAAGCTAACCAAAGCCGCTGCATCACTATTTGTAGATGGGTGGTAGAGGTTGTAAATGGTTACATTAAACGAGATTACAAAATATTAAGGCAGGAGTATTTTTATAGATGTCTACCACACATGATGGACAATTTACAAATAGCAGCAGCTTTATTAAATAAGTTTGGCACTCGCCTAAGAAATAATGAGTATGCTAATGAAATATTAAATATATTTAATGAAAGAATTAACTTGGAAAATAATCTGGCAAATTTGGTAGAAATTCATAATATGAACCGACGATCAGCCAGCTTCCAAAGTCTCACAGCAGACCGACATAATGTAATGGTCTTTCCTATATTAGATTATAGAGACTTAATCAAACAAATGTATCAGCTCCGGCAGACTTCTTGGATGACATAGTTGTTAGAGAAGATGAATAAAATATATTAAAAATATTGACGACTGTTTTATTTAACCTCTATTAGGCCTCTTGAGGAAAAGTAACCAATGGAATACGATTATCGTCAGTCTTCTGGTTACGTTTCCTTGTCACCCCCTCCACTCTGCTTTAATCATGCGATCGTGGTTAATATAAAACTGACTTTAACTCGTAAACAAATACCACTCCCCTCCGATTCTCTACTAAGCACCGTCGTCCGAAGCACGTCATAGAAAATTAATGTTTTTAAACTTTCGCGATTTGTAAACATTTTTATATACTGTGGACACGGGTCTCATCGCGATAAAGATTTAGGTAAATCATTACCTTGGTTACCCGACGTTTCGGCATGGATTGCATCAGCCGTGGTCACGGGTCGACTGGTTTGGCTCGGCAGAATCCTTTGAATGGATCCTAGAACGGAATTTGTGACGAAGTGACGAAATTGTGACGTCTCCGTCACAACCGAATTCCATTCGTGGTATACCGCAGAAAAGTTTTTAAGACATTTCCAAAAGAACAAAAAAGTGTAACGTTCAGTATTTACCTACTATATAACAAAGACCAATTATCGTATACTGCTCAATTAAGTGTTAGATCCAGTGGCAGACGTAATGATGCTGAGTTAATTAGGCAATAGCCACTGCTTCACCAAGACGTGCCATTACATATAAGGAAGCCAGAATACTTTATTCAAAGTCTAGAAGAAATATGCATTTTAAGAAAGAATTACGACAATGCACTACTTAAGAAGCATTAGCCCTGTTTATATCAAACAATTTTACAGTCCACACATATAAAAATATACAACAAGAAGCTTAGAACAACGCTGCGATCGATTAGCACGAGTAAAAATAAGTACTATCCTCCCGTGAAATTGAGTACAGTTAGTGATACATGGGCTCAAGTTCAGCTTCAAGCACTTCTTGATCACACTGTTATAAGAAAATGTAAAAATATCTTGGGATATGTATTGCTCACCTCTACAAATGAGTTAAAATATACGATGATTTTTAAGTGATGATTCCTCTGGACATAGGTTGTATAAAGTTAGAATGTGAAAGTGCAGAGAGTACCGACGAATATATGTTTGTTATATCTTAAGTACCCTTAAGACTTATAGCAGATGATAATAAGCAAATCTTTTGGGAAAATCCACGTCCTTCTTCAAAAAGATTCTGTACATAATAATTAAATATATATATCTCCAAAAGAAACGGACCTTTTAAAGTATGCAAAGAAGTACAAAATCAAATTAAAAACTTAATGCCAACCCCTGTAGAGTAAGATGGACATATCATACTCGTTATCCATCATTTGATTCTTTCTATGATAGATGAGAAAGAATGTAATGTTTTGGCAGAAAATAAATCTTCCCAGAGCTTCTTAATTTGCAAGGCTATATCATAAGAGATGTTCTCACCTACAGACCATAGGCAGTCCGATCAGGATTTGTACTAGTTTAGCACATCAAGCCTTCATGCATATGTTCGCATTATGGCGTGTCTTTTAAATATTACATACTGTAAGGAATTTTCAGTGAATTCCTTACCTGGATTTGGGACCAGCAATGACAGGAATACCGCAATGGCATTTTGTGTGTGGCACAACAGCACGCATTATAGGTCTAGATGAAGATCTAATAAAGCGTTTTGGAATAATACTTGCAGCAATAGCTAGTGGATATAAAGTTGATTCTGCAAAATTTGAACAATACTGTGCTGAAACTCGGCGGCTATATTTAGATTTATACCAGTGGTATTACATGTCAGCAACTGTGCACGTGATTTTAGTGCATGGTGCAGAGATTATGCGACATTCGATAATACCAGACTGAACAGGCTTCCGAAGCTAAGAAAAAAGAAATCAGTAGAGTGCGATTTATTTGATTAAATATATGTTTATGTCTTGAGACCCACATATATCTTTATTAATAAGACTGCCTTATAAAAACGTGTATAAAAATCGTAAAAAAAAAATATTTCTTAAAAAAATAACTAAATATTGTTTATAAGTCAAATATAGTTTTAAAACTCAAATATAGTATTAATTTTACTTCTATACCCTGTATTAATCATTTACAGTCATTCAAAATGCTCTCACTCTGCAAATGTAGGGCTGCCATAAGCTTTTGATTTAGCTTTTGGTTCAACTAATTCTAAGGTTCGGCCACGCTTTAAAAAAAAACACGCGATACTGTTTAAAAGTAAGCAGTTCATCGGCGCATTGACTAACATGCAGTTCCCACTGCTTCCAACTTTACTGCGTCCATCTTCAAACTTACTACATATATAATAATTTGTCAGCCACAATCCTTTGCTCGGAATTGGCCGACACATTGGGGATTTCTGGGCTGTTCGATGAAGGAGCTGCCTCCTCCTGAACTGTCACCAACGGCTCCTTAGCCCGCGTTGGTGATCTATCAATGGCACTGTCCACTTCACGTTTTCCACTGAAGTCTGCGTCCTCACCACTCGCCGTGGCAAGCCCCAGTGACTTTCTAGACTGTCTGCTAACAATTGACTTCGTTGTGGCTGAGTCTGGACAATTTTTTTTATGAAAGCTGTTCCTTGCGCTCTCGTCTATTGTACGGTCTGTAACCCTCGGCCTTAGCTGGTCGACATGTCTATGAGTTTCCATTCCAGAAAGCGACCTAATACGATAATCTGTATTCCTTATCTGTTTGATAATCGAGCCCGCTACCCACTTGTCCGGGCCCCTATACTCGCGGTACCATACCGGTGCCCCAGACTCGAGCCGGCGGCGTGACCCAGCCGCCGCTAGCTCACTCTGCGCTTGATGTTCGGCGACTCGAGTATCCCTTTCTGGTTTAAGATTATCTAATCTCATGCGCAGACTTCGGCCTAGCAGAATATTAGCTGGACTCTCACCGGTAGTGTAATGTTCGGTGTTTCTCTAAAGCTAATAAAAACCTACATAAAGCTGTATCTACGTTTAAGTTTTGTTTTAGTGCCCTTTTGATGACGCGTTTACAGATTTTAACCGCATTTTCCGTGGCACCGTTGGAAGCTGGATGGTACGGTGCTGTAAATATATGTTTTATGCCATTATGTGTTAGGAACTTTTGAATCCATTATCACTTACTGTTTGCTTAGGAATACCGAATTTAGCCCACATCTCTCTTAACACGGCTAAAACTGACTGTGCCGTAGTTCTATTCATCCTCTTTATTTCTATCCACTTCGAACAGGAATCTACTACTACTAAATATGTAATTCCTTCTATTGGCCCAAGAAAATCCAAATGAAGCGAGATCAAGGCATGCACTGGTGGCGCCGATGCCAATGCGGTGCACACGGTGCAAGCTTGACATTCGGCCTCCACAGCTTCGTCTATCCCTGGCCACCACACATAACTCCGGGCAAATGCCTTTGTTTTTACAATACCCATATGTGGGTCGTGCAATTTTAAGACCACTTGCCTTCTACACGATGACGGTATAATTACTCGATGTCCCCACATTATACAACCTATCTCAAAGTACAATTCATTCTTCCTATTAAAAAACGGAGTTAATTCTCTTATACCGACTTCCATGGGCCAACCGTCCATGGTGTAACTTAACACCCGGCTTAAAATGGGATCAGAGCGAGTTTCTTTCTTTAAAATATTATAATCTAATAACAACGCCTCCGTTGCAAAATGCAAATAAGTTTGCTCAGGTAATCTTTTTCCTCCGATCTACCTACTTCATTTTTCTGTGACTCAATTAAACGAGACAGAACATCGGCAATCATAAGCTGATAATTTAATAGCCCAGCGCTGGAGTCGGCTAGCTGCTGCGCTTGGAATACCGCTATTTGGTCCGAAAATACTGATAAGTGGCTTATGGTCGGTACGTAGCACAAACTTCCTACCGTATAAATACTGGTGAAACTTCTCTAGTGCGAAAACAATAGCCAGTGCTTCTTTGCGAATTTGACTGTAATGCAACTCGTGTGTGGTAAGAACCCTCGAAGCACATGCCACACGTTCGGCGCCGGCCCCGCTAGTGCCAGGTGCCCGCTGCGCCAGAACTGCGCCAATCCCGCGCGCGCTTGTATCTACTGTTAGCACTGATTCCGCGGACATGTCAAAGTGGACCAACGCTTTAGTGCTACACAACATTTTTTTTACTTTAATAAAGGCTAAATTTTGTTCATAGTCCCACCTCCAATGTCTGCCCTTTTTTAAGAGAGCGTAAAGTGGTGCTAAATTTGTACTTAGATTTCAATAAATTTGCCATAAAAATTTACCATTCCGATGAATGATTTTAGTTCGGAAACATTACTGGGATGGGGCATAGTTGTGATTGCTGCTACCTTTTCAGGGTCCACTCGAACACCATGCTCATTAATAATGAAACCCAAATACTTGACTTCCTTACATAAAAACGGATTATTCCCGGTGTCCACCTCCTGCTTGTCCACCGCGGGTGGACAGAGACACAAATATTTAAAAGAATTCTCGCTGTGCACCCCTGCGGGACAGCGAGAATTAATTTTAAATTATTTTCGCTGGCCACCCCGGGTGGACAAAGACACGAGTTTCATATGACTACTCTCGATGTCCACCACCGGTGGACAAAGCCACTGCTTAAATAAACATTCTCGATGTCCACCCTTGCTGGAATTGGGAGTAAATAATTATCACAAAATTAATTATATAAGTAGTTTAATCATATTATCAACATCTTTGGGGTAAATAGGAGTAAGTACACCGTCAATAATTGATTATGTGTGTTTTCACACATGATGTTGATTGACACTAAGTTGTGGGACTTAATGCCATGTTTTTCCTCATAATGTCTAATAAGTACTATCATACAAACACTGTTTTAAGTACAGTATTAATAAGTCACAATAAATAAATAAAACGGTTAATCTATAAATTGTGTACAAAATATTAAGTGACTAGCTGGTGCCCGCGACTTCGTCCGCGACAATTTTGAATGATTACCAATGTAACTACTTACTTCTAGCTTAATCTATAAAAAAATACTTTTAAAAGAAATAAGCAATATAAATTTAAGAAAACCTAACCTATAAATAACCTAGTTAAGAAATAATCTAAAGACTACTTTGCTACTGTTATTTAAAAAAAAGACCCGATATCATAAACCCAAAAATATCAAAGAATACATATCAATTGTCCTTAAGTAAAGTCAGTAAGTCAAATAAAGTAATATAAAAATCAACGATGCATTAATCACAAAGGTGATAACCATTAGCTTAGGTTGAGAACACGGCATTGATAGGGCTAATATTTAATTTTGTGAACGAAACCATAGCGCGATCTAAAACGATGATTACACCATCTACTAACAAAAATATAAACTTGTAAAGCGGTAAAATTAAGATGTGGGCATATATTTTGGGTGAGATTTAGGCGATCATCTTTTGATTCAGTTTTGGACTAACTTTTACTTCAAGCATTTATTTATTTTAACCGATATGTCAAATGATGAGATGATTAATGCCCGGTTCCTATATTCCAAAAACGAATCGTTTCTACTACGAATGGTTAGAATTTCTATCAGGCGTAACGCAAAACCGTTCCTAAAACATACTAGTCGTTATCCAAATAACGAACGTCTGGTTACTAACGGATGGGAGGACGTTAGTAAGCTTATTGTATGGAGATGCGTTCGAAAGTGTTCCTATAAATATTTTCTACTGTCACGGAACTGTCAAAATAACGAGGCGTTACTGCTTTGATTACTAGTCGAATTCGGTCGGTTTACCAGTCGTTTGTATTTTATTTTGGTAGATAACATAGTGTTTGAGGAGATTTCCGTGATGTCTAGCTCTGAAACTGATAGAGAATTCATAGCTTTGTTTCCCGACGGTGAATGATCAGTGATAGTTGCACAATTGATGTACGATGTTTTGTTATTACTAAACGTAAAGAGGAGCGAGAGGTTCATCGCCGAACGAGTCGTAGGTGGTTTAAACTACGGATGTTCGTCGCAGGTAGGGCATTGTGGAACGCTAGTTTTGCATCGGTATCGGTAGCTGAATTACGGATGGTAACGTTGGTCCAATGACGGATCGTAAAATAAAGTAACCGGGCATAAGATGATATTTTTTGGGTGCGATCATCTCGACACGAACAATTTATACTACGCTAACTCGAATTTTGGGAAAATTACTTTTTTACCCCAAATTTATAAAATTGACGTTTTTTTTAATATGTTATATGTTGTTATATAATAATACCAAAAAAAAGAAGTTACAAATCTTATAAAACGCTAAATTAAGTTGGCGTACATTTTTGGTGTTGACCTATTGAATCAGTTATGGATTAACGTTTTTTAACAACAAATTATTCTCTTGATTGCTTTATTTTAACTGAAATACCAATTTACATGCTTTTAACTCCAAAAAAAAACAGATTTTCATACAAACTTACATCCCCTATTTTAGTCGCCTTTAGGGGTGGAATTGCCAAAAGTCCTGATGGTATATTTATAATGTTTAAATGAAAGGCGAAATACTAATTTTCATGCGTTTACCTTAAAAAATGTCACATTTTTCATACAAACTTCCATCCCCTATTTGTCACCCTAAAGGGCTGGAATTCCCAAAAATCCTGAAATACATATTTTTAAATGAAAGGCCAAATACCAATTTTCATGAGTTTACCTTAAAAAATGTCACATTATTTCATACAAACATCCGCTATTTGTCACCCTACGTGGTAGAATTCTCGGAAATCCTGAAACATATAGGTACTCTTAATTTTTTACTGTAATGCTAAATACCAATTTTCATACGTTTAACTTAAAACTTGTTGGCACTTTTTTCATATAAACTTACATCCCCAATTTTACGCCCTTGGGGGTGGAATATTCAAAAATCCTGAAATATATATTTAAATTTTTTACTGCAAGTCTATATACTAAAGCCTTAAACATCAAAATTAAGGACTTTCATAAAATATTTCATCCCTTATTTTAGTCCCTTAGGACTTTAGCCTACGGCATAAAAGGTAACTACTGTCAAAATTCAAGTCCCTAACTCCAGCCGTTTAGACTGTGCGTTATGATATGTCAGTCAGGCAGTATAAAATTATATCCCCTATTTTCCGCCCTTGGGGGCGTAATTTCCAAAAATTCTGAAATAAATGCTATATATTTTTAACAGAAAGGCCAAATACTCATTTTCATGCGTTTAACTTCAAAAATATCGCATTGTTCATACAAACTTACATCCCCTATTTTATGACCTTCGGGGTGGAATTTTCAAAAATCCTGAAATATATTTTTTTTATTTTTAACTAAAAAGCCAAATGCTTATTTTCATGCGTTTAACTTAAAAATTGTGACTTTTTTCGTACAAACTTTCATCCCCTATTTTTTGCCTTTGGGGGTTAAATTTCCAAAAATCCTGAAACACATATTTTTATTTTTAACTGAAAGGCCAAATACCAACTTTCATGCCTCTAACTTCAAAAACGGCAAAGTTTCATACTAACTTGGCACCCCCGTTTTACCCCCTCAGGGGTTGAATTTCGAAAAACCCTTCCTTATTCCTTGTCTACATTATAAATAAAACATCTGTGCAAAATTTCAGCTTTCTAGGGCCAAGGGTTTGGGCTGGGCGTTGATGAGTCAGTCAGTCAGTCAGTCAGGACTTCTCTTTTTATTTATATAGATTAAAAAATTTCATGTATTTATGTGGGTTATTTAAAAAACAAAAAATTTAGAGGGTATATGTGTTACCCTTTCGCATTTACACTATTTTTGTTTTTTATGATAATGTTCGTATTCGCTGTCCGTTAACCATGTCGTTTGTAAACGCCGCAGCCGGTACTTCTTCTGGTGAAGTACGTTTTACATTTGTGTATAGGAAAGGTGGAATAATTTTATTGCATGCAGGACATGAATATTGTAAGAAGCGAAAATATAATACTGGTTTAGAAATCTGGGAGTGCACTGAGAGAAAAAAGAATAAATGCAGAGGACGACTAAAAATAAAAGTAAGTAGATAGTTATACAAATACCTGATTCCGGATTTTAAATTAAAATTTAATAATAATAAATGTTCAATGATCTGGGTCTGCAGAAGCTATCCGCTTTAAAAGGCAAAATTCCGTGCGCACGCCCACCTGCTTAGTATCAGCGAACCATAGCTTTTGCTTGCACAAGGACCCGCGGTATATTGTTTATATTTTTAATAAATGGGCCCTTTTTACTTTTTTACAGGACCGGAATATTATTGAAGAACAGCCTCATTTTTGTCAACCCAATTTTGCAAAAAATGCGGATAAACTAGCGTCTGGATTCCCATCGGTGCCAAATACCTACAATACAACAGTGAGTGAACTCAAAGATAGTGGCATGAACTTGATCGAATATATACCTTCATTTTCGAACATTAAATCGAGTTTGTACAGACACAAGAACAAAAGCGCAGGTATGAAAAAAACTCAGTTTAAAAATGTAGAAGAATTTGAAGTGCCCCCGAAACACAAGGACTTTCTTTTAGCAGACTATTATAATGACGGTAATCGAATTTTAATATTTTGTATCGAAGAAGCTAAACATTATATTTGTGAGATTCGAGATTTTTTTTGCGACGGAACTTTTAAATGCTGTACAGCGCCTTTCACGCAACTTTACTCCATACATGGAGATATAGGTAGTACTGAAAATAATACTAATATCATACCATTGATATACGCATATATGACTCGCCGCGATGTCGAATCGTACACAATTCTATTCAACTTAGTTAAAAGTCAGATACCTCGATGGGAACCTTGAATGCCACTTAGCCATAATGTTGCTGAACATAGATCGAATATGTTCAGCAACATTATGGCTAAGTGGCAAAAGTTTAGGTACTCTAACCCTAACTGGTATACTCAATTCCGCTAACCATTGTCGGCCTAATAAGTTGGTCGTTCCCTTATTTATAACATACAGGTCCAGTTTCTTAATGGTACTTTTATATTGAACAATGGTTTCAATGTATCCCAAGGGCTGAATAGTCGAGCCATCATAAAGTTTTATATTTAAACAACACGGCTTTAATTCTAAGTTACTAAACAATTCATTGTAAACATTCTCACTAATACACGATAAGGCCGACCCCGTGTCTATTTTCATGCTTATTAACTGACTTTGAACCTTAATTGTTATACACACCGGTGAATAATTGTTCAAAGACAATTGGTACATAGGTAATTCTTCGTCGTCTTCTTCATACTCTGCCGAGTTATTATTATTGCAGATGCTGTCTTGCTGACCCAGCAAGTACACTGGAGCCCGACCTCGGACCCCGCTCCCTGCGCCGCGCTGCCCGCGCCCCGCACGCCTCCACCAGCACCGGCCGCCGCCACCGCGGCCGCTCCCGCGCCTTCCGCGTGGAGGTCCATTACCACCGGCAAATGTCCCCGACTCCGAGTCTCCTTGTTGATTATACTCTATACCCCGAGACAATTTTGGACACATTCTTCTCAGATGACCGATTTGCTGACAACCACTTGCTTGTTGCCTTATGTTTTTTGTCTCCGCATTTTTGACACTCGCCCCCGGTCAGTTTATGCATTCCTTCTGTCAGCTCCTGGCACACAGCATTGGCGTCGCGCTCTGCCGCTTCTAATGATAAATCTAATGTGACAGCCTTGTTGTACTGCAAATCCACCTCAGCGAATAATCTCAGCCTTATTGTTTCGCTTTTAAGGCCACACACTAGCTGATCGCGTAAGTTGTCGTCCAAACTCGATTTAAATTCACAATATTTTGATTACTTTTTTAACTCCGAAATATTATCTGCGATCGTTTCCCCGCTAAGCTGGCGCCGTTGCCTAAATTTGTACCTTTCTGCCATCGGTGAAGGTTTGGGCTGCAGATGGGCGTTCAGCGCCCTATTAAAAGTTAGTTCTGATGGCTTCAGAGGGTTAGCCAACGTGGACAGCAATTCATAGGCCTCTTCGCCCATTACAGATATTAAAGTGGGTAGCTTTAACTCATCCGCCACTTAATTGACTAAGAAGTACATTTCCACTCGTTCCACGTAACCAGTCCAATTTCCTGACTTCAACACAAACTCCTTTATTTTTCCGATTGACATCGTCACTATTTTTATTGTTTTGTTAGTTTTATCCTCGTCGCCACTAGTAGAAATGAAACACGTGCGCCCGGTATAATCATGTATTGAGACTGAAGCTGCTTACAAGCGCCTACGTATGCAACAATCTATTGATCTCATATTCCTATTTTATTTTCTTCTACCGTATCGTATCTTATATCGATCTCCTATATCTGTACCTATTGCACCTATCTAATTATCTCTGCACCACCTTAAGGTTGACTGGGAGAATATGCCTTAGGCATTAAGTTTGCCATGGTACCTATATGTGCAAGTTTAAATAAATATATAATGATGATGTTGCTACGCTTTTAAATGAGTCTGATATTGAACAAGACTTGGAGTTTATTTCATTAGAAAATGTGCTTGCTAGTAACACAAATGAAGATGCGGAAAACCGTGATTTGCCAGTTCACATGAGATGTACCGCTCACACATTTAACTTAATAGCAAGCAAAGATGCTGATGCTGCTCTTAACACATCAATTTTCAAAATTCCATACAGAGCTGCTATGGCAAAAGCTCGCGCCTTTTCGAACTTACAGTCTCGTAGTTCAGTAGCAAGTGATAGTATCGAGTCTGAATTGGGAAGGAAACTGGTTCTACCAAATGCAACAAGATAGAACTGCACTTATAATGCTCTTGTCGTCTCCAACACAATTTTGGAAACAAAAAGACCAGCTCTTCATAGAGTTATGACCCAGATGAAATTACAAGCTTTCAATGATCTAGATGTCGCTATCATGAAGGAGTATGTGGTAAATTTAACATAAACTGCTTAACGTACCTCTTTTGTTTTTATTTAGCCTATTCAATTTTTTTTATATAAATGATAAATATCTCTGGGCACAGCATTATCTAGTCCCAAATTAAGCTACTAAAGCTTCTGTTATGGGTACTAGACAAGGGATAGAATAAATATAAACAATTCAAAACGAATCGGGACGAATGTTAATAATCCCTGTTCAGCTTTCAACAAAATTAGACTTTACTATCATATATTCCTAAACCTCGAAAAAAATTCTTCATGCTATCACCTCTCTACCATGACATGGAAATAGAATGTGAAACAGATGGGAAAAACCTGTGATTATAACATTTTAAAATAAAACAAAGGGTGGCGTAGACACCGTCGACAAGCTTATTCAATCTTACGGTGTCACACAGAACTCGAGGACGTGGCCATTGTCACGTTGTTGTTTTTCTGAATGCTCAATACTACTGGCATAAATGCTAAAGTTATGCAAATGCTCATCCAGAGAACAAATATAATCGAAGAAGTTTCATAAAAGACTTGGGCCTTGCACTGATTGAACAACATCTGCAGTCAAGAAAAAGCAACAGTCGTCTAAAACTTCGAAAGCGAATAGGTGGCCATTTGGGCACCCAAGATGATACGCACTTGAAAAAATCGTTTCTGGCATAAAACGTAGATGCTACGTATGCGCAGTCAAGAAAGATCGCAAAACAATTTATCTGAGAGATCTGTAAGAGTCGCATATGTCTGGATCATGCAATTTTCCAATGTGCAATTTGCTTCCGAACCAGAACTCTGGAAAATATTGATAGAAGTGCTGAAGACCGAATATTCATTAGATTTTTATAAGAACATGGAAGTGCCTTATATTTTATAAAGCCTGATTGAGATCTCTTTAGTTTTTAATGTGTGTTTTAAATGTAAAGGACTAATTTTTTGTAAAAATGCCACCTAAGTTTAATTAGAAAAAAATTATATAATTTGTTGAATTGCAATATATTAACCTGTGTATGTGCTTAACATTATAATATCATATTTATCAAAAATTATTTGAAAAATTACAAGTTAAAAACCGGGTCCGTCAGACCCACCAGGCATACCGTGTAACTTTTTGCTACCAGGCAAACCGAAGGTTAATGGGACAATACCATCATTAGATAAGTTTGACGACGATGAAGTCCACGAATTCCAAATGGGAGTGCTACAATTATTGAAAAATATTAAAAGCTTTCGCGGTCGCGAGTCGTCGTCTTTCAATCTCCCATCAATTCACAGACGATATTTTATCCAGGAATACTAAAATAATATACCACACACTACAAATTCTATCCCTACATTAGATTCTCTTCAAAGTCCGGCCTCTGTCGATTTCTCCTATTCTAACTTCACAGAAATTGATTACAACGACTTTTAATACGAAATAAGAAGACATTATATTAGCCAAATAAAACTTATTTTATGAATTACATGAATAAAACTTTAGTAATTTCGCCCCGTATATATTTATTATGTACTAACCTTATACAGATTGCTAATTTCATTTTAGTACTGATGTACTTCCGCATGTTCGTATTTGTTATTGGTAGGCTTGAATTTTCCATTTGATTTCACCTTTTACCGCATCTCGTGTCGATTCTTTTTTTTAATAAAAGTTATGAACAGAAACCAGATGACCCAAATTTTGATAAACTTCAGAAAATACGCCAGCTTTTTAACATTTTGAGAGACAGGTTGTTAAAAGTTTCTAAAGAAGATTTTTTATCTAGTGATGAACAAATGATACCTATTAAAGCTCGAACTTCGGGGATAAGACAGTATAATGCGAAAAAACCACATAAATGGGGTAACTTAAACTATGTTTTGAGCGTAGCGAGTGGTTTTAGTTACGATTTTGAGGTATTTAGCGGAAAGCATCTTGGTCCACCTGAAAACTGTCCTAATCTTGGAGTTCCTGGAAATATAGTACAAGAGACTATTGCAGACGGTATCTGAGAACATAAACTACAAAGTTTTTGTGGACAACTGGTACACGAGTTTGCCACGTATGGATCAGTTACATTAAAGAGGTTTTCTTCCTTTAGGCAATAACTCAAAGCATCTGGCTATTAACCCAACACTGTATACGAAAATTGTATAATGTTGTTTAATTGAGACTCGGTTAAGTTGTTTGTGTAATTGTTTACACACCGTGGCGGTGATAGTAAGCTGATTTGATATCAAAAAGACATAATCCGTGATAGTGTAATTTGAGCGATAAACACTTCATGTGAAGAACTTTGAGTTTGTGTTCTGGAAGTCTATTTGGAATCTACCTCGGCCGCTACCTTGGAGCTGGCGTTGGTAAGCATATCAATTAACATATTGTTATATACACGGCCGTTTATATTAGGTATTTTTATCAATACCTTAAAAAGTTTTGGTGTTAGACTCGTGTAAAAGGCACGTTGAATTTATTTTCCTTTAAATTTGTCAGACAGAGGACAAATTCACGAAAAAAAATATTTGTTAAGCTCTCCAAACCGGAGACAAGTTACTGGGTTTGACCCATATCACTTTGAATTTAAGGAAATTTGGTTGAGCAAGTCAATGTGTTGGTCTTCACATAATATAAAATAGATGAGGATAAAGTGTTGCTAGATCAAATAGAAAAATGTATAACAGGAATATTAGCAGGATTGTCAGATTGTATACCAGTGTAAACACCATTTGAGGTTGATATGATATTTAGTGATAAAATGGAAGTGAAAAAAATTACTGAATGCCTATATCACGCTTGGTAATGCTCGAACAAAAATACATAATGTATAGTATGACAGTGCAAGTTTTAAATTTGACGTTCCTCGCCACTGTCACCCCCGCCATAACCCTTGGCCGGCGGCGATTTTGTCATTTCCACAGATTATTTATTCTTGATAGTCTGTGGTCAAACGCGTATGTATTTTCTTGAAGTGCGATTAATTTCGGGATTAATTTCCACCGCTTTAAATACATAAATACAGTGTTTCCCGTGTGTTTTAATTAGAAGTGTTGCGTCGATTAATTTCCGCCACTTTAGATCCACATATAGAGTTTTTAGCAGTTGTTAAGATTGTTTCTCAAATGTTGTGTACCTAAGTGCAACAGTTTACGACAGGACGTTAATTTTCATCAGTTTCCTATAAAACAGGAAAATAAAAGAATGGCTGAAGTGTGTGAAATTGTGAAAGGATAATGCTCAGCGATGTCACCAAATTATATATCTGTCATAAGCACTTTGAGCAAAAAGGAGAATGCCCACCAACAGTACTCTTGATAAATCACTTGTGTCTCATAACCTTGAACGGCATGAAATATCTAAAATGAAAATATATTTTTTAAAAAGATTTAATGATTACTTTAAAATGGAATAGTTTCTCGAAAAATAATTAGTACTTTTATGTTTCCGCCGTTATTACTATATTTTTTATTATCGGCTGTCATACGAGGGATGTCCATTCTTTCTTTTGCGGGTAATATGCGTGCCTACCTACATAAACAAGATGACATCGATTTTGTATTGATGGTTCAATCTATTATTGTATCGTAATAACAGAGTTTTAAATCACATATTTTTTGCACGTATTTATAATATCAGTGGTTGTAAACGGAGGCATCGGCGCCAAGTGGTACTCGGGAAATACCACTGGCTGGTTTACGGAAATCGATTTTCATCAGAATGGGTACAACCTTATTTGACATTTATTACGCGTACCTATGTCATATTTTTGAAATACAATGCTGCTGGTTTTGGTAAGTTGTGCGTCGAGTCAAGTCTTTTAGTTCCTCCGTTACTGCTGCCAACCCATTGAAAATATACATACTTCTAACGCCGCTGCACCGTGTGTGTCATCATGTCGGGTGCGACTGTGATGCAATGTCTCAACTGCTCTTTGAGATTAACGCCACTTAGGCGCAGACGCATGTTGTCGGAGATTCCGAATAACATCATGGACATTTTACGAGTCTGGATCTCACCAACACCGGTAAGAATGCACATTGGCTTTTTAACGTAGTATGATTTTTTTAGTTGGAACTGCGCTTTATTTTTAAGTACTATGACGTTCTGCAGCTTCAGATCGTCTTCAGGATCTTTTCTATATTGTAAATAATACACTGAACTTTATTTAAACGTCGTATATTTTCTTCAATTTCACTATGATAGGTAACAGGTCTTGTTATCCTATCGGGCTCTTTCGTAGACTCTCTGACTTTTCGTTTGAAATATTTTCAAACGCGTTCTTTTTTTAATGATTTCTTTTTAAATGTTTGGACGAACGAAGGTGCCAACCAAGAAGGTCGTCACATCTTCCCCGTCTCTCTTAAAAAAATTGTTTATTCTATTATTAGAATAAATAATTTTTTTCTCCGAAAGAACCCTTTACAACATTATACTAGCTTATTTTTACCTACCTAATGGAGGAATAATTACAATACATGACGGCCTTTACGACTAGACCGGCAGTTTCAATTTTATCATATAATGGATAACTATTGAAAGTGCCTTGTGGAAGCAAAACCTCCAAAAAAACTTTCCACACATCATGTGTGATTCTAAGCCAAAATGTTACAAAGGTCTTATTAATAAGTTTTTGATTAATTCTATTTATACTCTTTGCTCCTACTCTCAACCATGTTTGACACTTTCAAAAATAATACCAAATATGGAAGGGTCATAAATTAATTTTCATTATGTCACAGATAATACAATACACGGGAGCGTCACAACAGGTCTTATTGACATCATTGACCATAACATACTATATGGGGTTATCATATAATACGTTTTGTCGACATCAAATACAACCTATAAATGGTACAACCATACACTGAGCATATCGGACATCAGCATAGACAACCTATGGAGAGCATATTTGGTCTTATGGCAGAAAATGACAGACAGAAGGAAAAATTCTACCTGTCATACGTTGGCATTGTCATTTAATTGCAAAGAACAAAACATGAAATCATCAGATATACGTCCACCTTGCAATGATTAATTACAATGTGTTCGAACAATCCATGATGCACCATAAAGGCGAGTTCTTGTTCAAGGCAAGCTTTTTGTGGCAAGGGCAGCGTATGCTCGTGAATGCGTATGATGAGAGTAGCGTATGCCTACGTGTGGTGTCAGGACCCAGAAGTCTGCCTTCAGACAACCAGTCTGATGTCCACCATTCCTTATGGAATTTTATGGACCATGGATAATCCCTAGACTTGTCAAGTAAAAACAAGACAAGGCGTGTGTGTGTGTTCGTGTGAGGAGTTCTCCAATATCAGGCAACCAGTCTGATGTCCACCATTCCTTATGGAATTTTATGGACCATGGATAATCCCTAGACTAGTCAAGTAAAAACAAGAAAATGTATGTGTGTTTGTGTAACAAGTTCTAAAAAGCAAACTAAATTATAACCAAAAAGCCTAGCTCCTACTGACCTGCCCGCGACACAAACGTTAATTTATTTAATCCCTATCTATACGTTCTTCCTTGTGTGGACGTATATCCTGCTGTCTCCTTTGGATCTTCAAGCAGATCCGAAGGCTGGTCATCTTCTCCCATCATGATAGCTCTCCAATGGTATTACAACATACATGAAACAAATTAAATAGTATTAGTGACATTCTTTTAAGTAGAAGCATCAATTATAATATACAATTATATAGAGCAATATAACATAAAAATTCAAACTTCTATCACTGAGTGATAAGCAGATGTGCACAATTTTATCAAGTACATACACGTAACACAAATTACATAACATAAGTAAACTAAAAGTAAATGAAAATTTAAGATATAATACAATAATAACATATTAATATTTTGTACTTTAACATTAAATAATAACCATAAGTTGTTCTAACTTCAACTCAATCTTATTTTACAAGACTTTAAACGATGTTGACTCCAATAGGTTAGTAATACACTATTATTACTCATATATTTTATTAAATTATTATCATTTATTAAACGTTTTAGTATTTTATATGGCCCTTTATATGGGCGAGAAAGTTTGTTACATACTCTAGTTACTCTTTTAGGACAACGTAATAAAACTAGCAACTTTCGTTTGGACTGGGTTCTATCTAAATTATGACGAACTTTGCGTCTACAAATTTTGTTCAATTTTAGTGTTTGTACATTTATATTAAAATTTTTGTGTGTATTTCGTATATTATTAACCTTTATGGGCTGCAATGGGACAATATTATTTAAATGGCTATTGATTATTTTTGGCAGATCATTAATTAAATTAAATTCTACTTTACTTTCTACAATTTCCATACTTACTTCGCATGGAAGTTTATCTGTATTTGTACTCTTTTGGTAAAAATATAAGTAATCATTCTGTGAAAAAAATTGTTTATCTGACTGTACGTCAGATGAATTATTTTCTAGTACATATTTTTCTTTTTTAATAAAATTACATGACATCTTATCAGTAAAAAGTCTATGTTTTTTAAAATCTAAAATAATATTGTGAGAAAAAAGGAAATCTTGTCCTATGACAAAATTTTGTGAAATCTTATCCACAACATAAAAACTATGATTAAACACAACATTTTCCATCAAAATGTTCAATTTAATTTTTCCTATCACCTCCAACTGCGCACCATTGATTGATTTTATTTGTGCATTGGAGAACTGCGGCATTTCTCCTAGCTTTTCTGCCATCTTTTTATCGACAACAGACACTGATGCCCCCGTGTCAATCAGGGCTAGAAAAGGGATATTTTTACAATTAATATTTATAAAAGGGGTAAACTCACACTGCTGAGTGATTTCACTTTCTGGTGGCTGTTGACTGGTCTCTTCCATCATATTAAATGCCTCTATTCTTTTGGGTACGGCTGGCTGACGCTCCGTTGCTCCTCGTCTGTATGGAACGTAGCCTGGTGTGGAGGTGGTATCCCCTGGTGTATGGTTTCTTGGGCTAAAACTATAAGGGGAAATTTTATTATCTGGTCGGGGATAAACAGCTCCTGGCGTAGGCTTGTTGATCCTCGATGCCCAAGCTCCGGTGTAGCCATGCGGACCCGGTTGACCGTCATTCACTTCGCTGCGACTCACTGATATTTGTGTATTTTGTCCAACACTTCTTATATTTACGGGTAAATTTAATGACGTGTGATTTGGTGTCATAAAAAGGTTTTTAATTTGTCTAAGACATGTTTTTAGGTCTTTTTTGTTGGTAAACACTTGCATTCCAACCTTATTTTTAATAAATGAGTTGCATTTTATTTAATAAATTGGTTAATAAATATACGCTCCGTAATCGCTGTACCCGCTTTGGCAGCCAGTTCATCTAAGGAATAAAAATAGGTAACTGGGTCTTCATTGTAGCCTTGTCGCCTTTCAAAGAAGTCGGCGAGTGGACTGCTTTGCCCGTCAAATTCGTCGGTGATCTTCTTCTGCAGATCAGCAAATGTATCACACTGAGAATAAATGGTTTTATAAAATGATAAAGCGGGCCCCTGTAGATATGCCCCTAAGATGAGTTTTTTTGCATCTTCATCGTATTTGTTGATTGCGGCAATTACTGCGAATTGCCTAAAAAAATCGTTAACGTCGGCCGTTTCCCCGTCGAATTGCTCCATCTGAAATTATTTATGGAAAAAATACTTCTCGTGATATCCTCGATTCTTCTCTCGTTCTTCAGGGTATACTTATCAATATACCCGGCGCCAGCACCATATGACGTTCTGCAGCTTCAGATCGTCTTCAGGATCTTTTCTATATTGTAAATAATACACTGAACTTTATATAAACGTCGTATATTTTCTTCAATTTCACTATGATAGGTAACAGGGCTTGTTATCCTATCGGGCTCTTTCGTAGACTCTCTGACTTTTCGTTTGAAATATTTTCAAACGCGTTCTTTTTTTAATGATTTCTTTTTAAATGTTTGGACGAACGAAGGTGCCAACCAAGAAGGTCGTCACAGTACCATATAACAAATCTTAGAGGACAAAAGTACAATCCATGTCTGTGTGCTAGTTCCTCACCAGTTGGCTTATCGGATTTTAATATAACCTATATAAGTAGGAACCTTCTACTGATGTGTTGGTAATAACTAACTTACTAACTAGGATTGTTTATTTCAATCAGTTTAGTGTATTCTAGGATATAAATTGTGTGTAGTATGAGTCTACACACATTTTTAAAGATTACTGTTGATAGAATTATAATTGTTTAAATATGTTTTTTCCAGCTGTCAAACGAAGGCACAATGTGCCTTGAGTGTTTTACACTGTTGCAAAATGCACTCACATCCCAGGGACAGTTGACACGTGCAGTAGGACACCAGGCCGTCTGCAACGGTTGTGGGGTTTCCATACTGAGATCAAGAACTCATAGAGTGCCATTAGACTGCCCACAAAGAGTCATATTAATGCGAGGGCTACCATCTCATCAGGCTGATATTTTTATACACATACAACAGAGGATATTGGCTTCCCTTTATAGCCCCTTAGGTACGAATTCCCTAGGATACTAAACTAGTCCACACTGTTTACTTACTGTTATCTTACAAGTGATTGTACATGTTTAGGCTGGTCAAATTATAAACAAGTCATTGTATTGATCTACAGGTGTCACGTCTGGACAGAGTTTGCCGAGCATACTGGATGACTGCAACCAGAACAATGCAAAGGCAAGAAACTCACGATGCTGACCGATTGGAAGATGCTAACCAGAACCCATCTCAGGAATATATTGAACGGGGTTTTAACATGCCAATACCACCTCCTCTGCCAGAACAGAATGTTAACCGTGAAAATAAAACGTGTTGCTGTCTCTCCAAACCATTGCTTATTCAGTAACTTAATTATACTTATATTTTAGTAAATAAAGATGAAAATGTAAGAGATACATTAGGCGCCATAGTATGATACTATTGTTCTTGCCTTGTGGGAAAAAGAACTGTTGGTTGCTGTGTACATGTAATGTGCATAATGTGGTATTTAAGCTGGGCCCGTTATCACAATGTTAGTGTTCCAGCTCTATTTTCGGATAACATATTTTTAGAGGAATAAAATACATGTTTAAGAAAAAAACAGACTCCGGACTCAGGTGGGCCGAAGCAAAGAAAACATGTCTAGGTGGGGACTGTCGAACAACCCCAAAATGGACTGTATTTGTGGAGCATCGGTCCAATCCATGGCCCATCTAACAGCTTGCCCAGCCTGCCCTGCCACATGTTCATGGCACGATCTTAAAAGTGCCACAAGCAGGGCAATCAGTGTGGCCACGTTCTGGGCCACAAAAATTTGACGAGTTTGCCATCGAAACGCTAAGAAGAAGAAGAAGAAAAAAACATTATTTTATTTAATGAATTTAGTGTTGTGTGTTTTTCTTTCCCTCTCTACTTACAAAGACCATTTCATGATACATGATTTGAGAAGCATCTAGATATAATTTAAAGATGGATTTATCTTAGTAATAATTTCTTCCATGCTTTGCAATTTCATGAAACGCGAGAATAAGATGTAAAAATATTTAAATTCTAAATCTGAAAAACTAAGTGAGGTAGACACAGGTGGCCACCTGACATAGCTAAACCGTTACAGATTTTACACAAATACGCTTCAAAGACACCAAGCTCACCCGTAAACCCATTCAGACCGTTTTAAATAGATTTTTTCAACCAATTTTTGGTCGAACATAACCTCAAAATAGTAATTTCATTTATGTAAACATCTCGGAAATGCCATTGTAGTTTGTGTTCAATCTTTTAAGTTAGTATTTAGACATGCCATCGAGTATTTTAAAGGTGATTTGATGAAGTCACAAAAATGTTGAATTGAGTACATTTGTCCATAGGGCCGTGGGCATTGTCCTTTGTCGATCCGGCGACATATCGTCTGAGGATTGGATAGTGCTTCAGGAATCTCGAGAAGTGTCTGTTTTGAACCAGGTAAACTATCAAACAAATGCTATAATTATTCTTCCTAAACAATTAATCTCTTTTTATTTTTATCTAACATAATTGCTTCAATAATGTAGTTAATTTGGGATACAATGCAACTGATGACTGGCCCCACCAGGGCCAGAACTCATTGCTATTATAACTAATTCCATTTAGAAATTGACAGTGGCAAATTGCTATTTTTAGATAATGAGAATACTACCTGCAGTAATCATACTTACTCAAGGAAGCGCCATATTGATCATTAATATGCACTACCAGTATTGATAGAGCATGGACCTGATAAAGTTGCAAGTACAGAAGTTTTTGGTCTGTACATATATCATTTAGCACTTTTTAACTCATTAAATTTAATGTTATGTTTTTCAAGCCATCAAACTAATGCCACATGTATGTCTCCAAATAACACAGTGCAAATAATATCAGGTAACTTTTGCTATAAAATACAATCTCATCTTATAGATAGTTATAATTAAATAAATGAGAAAACCAAGCAGTTTGCAGACCATGCTCTAGTCTTTATGTTGCGGGGTGCTGTGGGTAAATGCCAACAACCATTAGCATTTTATTTTTGTGAAGGAACAACACCTGAGTGTGGAACCTAAAATAGAACACGCTTCTACGATACCACTACAAACAGAAAGCAAAGTTAATAGAAATCTCTGTTCTGCGAAAACTTTGTTGATAGAAAACATTGTTCGTAGACATCTCGGTCCATAGGACGCACTGTTAACAGAAATCTCTGTTCATAAATAATACGTCTATCCGGAAACATTGTTCATAGAAACCACTATTTCCAGTTACCTTGGTTCACAAAAAGTACCTCTGAAGAAGAAATGATTAATATTATATAACAAAATTTAGGTTTTCTGACTCTGACAGATATCCATAATAAAAACATGTTTATTTGCATGTTTGCAAAAATGCCAATTTCTTAATGTTTTTAAACTTTCGCGATTTGTACACTTTTTTTAAAAAATGCCAATTTCATCAAAAATGTAGCAAAACGAAAAACAAAACACAACTCTTCAGCATTATAAAACACTCATAGGCACAATTAACCGCCCACCTCTATGATTTCTCGCCCTTTATGTTTACGCTATTGCTTATCTACTGTTTTATTTTTTGTCAAGTGGGTACTCCAGCAATAAATTAAACACTTATACCCTTATAACGTTTCCTAAATTTGTGGCATCGCTAGGTTTTTGGAAATTAGTCGATGTTTGACATTGCTGCCCTTGCGTTACTGTGTTAGATTTTTCTGTTCTTTTCGGGAATAGTGTGTGAATATTGTTTAATTTAAGTTTTAGGGTTCGTTTATTGTTTCTGACTGTTAAAAATGCCACTCGATGCAACTGGTGCAGCTAGTGCAGTGGCTTTTGAAGGACGCTACTGAAGGTCGTAAGCGTCTTTTTGAGGTGAGAAATGTCACTATAAGTGAATGCACCATTAGAAGAAAAATGGCAGAAAGAAATTAAAGGGATTTTCGTCCAGCTTGCGCCCCACAACTGCTCCCACAACACCGAAGAGGCGGACTTGCTTTTGCGCGAGAATATACTGACTGGACTTCAGCGTGTCTACAGGCGCCAAAATGAAAGGTTTACTCCATGCACTATACATGAAACTGTGGGTTACCAGGGAGGGTCCGTAATGGTTTGGGGAGGTATCTCTTACGAGACTTGCACCGATCTTGTTGTGATCGATATAGGCAGTGTGAACGCTCAAAGATACGTGGCGGAAGTTCTTCACGAACATGCCATACCTTTCGCACCATTTATTGGTGATAACTTTAGATGAATGCATGACAATGCATTTTGCCATACCGCAAGATCCGTCACTGAGTACCTTAATACACAGAAAACACAAAAAATATAAAAAATTCTTCGACATCGCTTTTTGCAATTCTCGAACCTAATTATATATTATATTGTATTAATAATAATGGTACAGTTTATTTGAAGTCCCTGGATCCTGTGCTAGGTTATTTAACATGTGTTACAGAATACAGTGCCCTCCCCGCTTTTGGTATGACAACAATAATTTATGCAACAAAGTAAATTAAAATTAATTAAATTAAAAATTACACTAAAAGAAGGTTACAATTAATATTAAAACATTATTACAATAAAATAAAGACCTTATTCAAATAAAATTAAGACATGATTAAAATAAAATTAAATTAAAATTAAGACATTATTATTATTTGGTTTAGTAAAAAGAAAGAATGTTACACATACATACATACATAGACTCACGCCTGTTTCCCAGAGGGGTAGGCAGAGACAACGGATTTCGATTTGTCCATTTAGAGAGGATGAATGAAAGAAGATTGACCAAAGAAGTATACCTGGCCTGTGTGAATGGAACAACCGGAAGGGGAAGACCTCGTCGAACATTCTCTGACCAAATCGGGACGTTCTCAAGAAAGGGCAGGTCAGAAGTACCCTAAACCGACGAGCATGTATTGGGGTCCCTAGACGATCAAAATTGCTTGACAAGCAGGTTAAATTAACGTGCTTGTCAAGCAATTTTGACCGTCTAGAACGAAGCTTGATGTGCTTGACAAGCAAACTCGATGCTTGATGAAGCTTGATGAAAAATTATATTTTTGCAATGCTTGTCAAGCATGCTTGATCGTTTAGAACATGCTTGTCAAGCAACAAATTCAGTGTACTACGGAACGTTATGGAGAGACCACGCGACACGAACAGCGCCGGCGCCAGCGGTGATGATGGCGGCAGCGGCGCAATTAGTGATCGTGATTTTACTTTGTTGTTGATATCATTATACAAAGATGCGACGATATTGTGGGACATTAAGGCTCGGGACTATAAAGACAAAAATAAAAAGAATATGGCTCTCATGAATATGGTGGATATTTTAAAAAGATATAAGAGTAATTTCAGCATTGAGGAATTGAAGAAAAAAATTAATTTGTTACGAACAAATTTTAATCGAGAACATACAAAATATAAAAATTCTATTAAGTCTGGAATGGGAGCAAGTGAAGTTTATAGCCCAAAATTGTTTTATTACAACGACTTAATGTTCATAGCAGACGGAACGGAAATCTCGCCAACAATCAGTTCGGAAGGATCACAAGTAAGTTCCCCTTCTTATCATGTTACACTATTATGTACTACGCAGTATTCAAGCATCTATTTTGCCATGGAACTGCTCCTGTTGTATTAAAATCAAATGCCTCGGGTTTTGCCACGTTAAGGCCAAATGCAACAGTCCCACAGATCGCAGCAAATGCTGCTATGTCTGTGGCGACCTTGGCCATAAGGCCACAAATTGCAAAGCCAGCGAACCCAAGTGTCCGATCTGTACGGACCTTGGCGTCGCTGGTAAACATAGGATGGGAGGAAGTAAGTGCTTCCCTCCCAAAAATCGGACAGTACAGCGGCCGCAGGGTCCTCCGACTACACCGGTAGCGAATTCGTTCGCGCTGCTGGCTGGTCAGGAGTCTATGGATGCCTAAAATTCACGCCCCCATCAAAGATATTGCAGGGTAATTTAAACCACTGCCGTGCAGCGCAGGACCTCCTGCTACAGACGCTCGCGGAGTGGTCAGTTGCCCTTGCGGTGATATCGGAGCCCTATTCCATCCCGGATCACCCACGGTGGTTCGGGGTGGACGGGGGTTCCGTCGCTATTTACTGGGCAGAATCATCAGGTGGCCTCCATTGCCGCCTCATCCATGGTGGGACAGATTTTGTTGTCATCGAATGGGGCGACGCCGTAGTGGTGGGATGTTACATCTCTCCGAACTGCGGCCTTGCCCACTTCGAGGACACAATCGACAGACTGGGCACCTGCATCCGGGGACTCCTCTCTCGTCCACTGTTCGTCATGGGTGACTTCAACGCACACTCTAGGGTGTGGGGGGACGCCCGTGATGACCTGAGAGGGGAAACGCTGATAGAGTGGGCGGCTACGCTTAATCTTCAGCTGCTGAACCAAGGTTCGACGAGTACTTGCGTGCGGTGGCAGGGGGAGTCGGTTGTCGACCTAACGTGGGCGACTCCCCCTGCTGCTCGCCGAGTGTCGCGCTGGAGAGTGGCTGAAGAGCTCGCAACTCTGTCAGACCACCGGCACATCCTCATTGAGATGTCAGGCAGAAGCGCAGGTGGCGAGCTGGGACGCCATCAAAATACCGCCCCGCGACGATGGGCCTTGAAGCGATTAGACAGAGATCTGCTTCTTGCTTCTGCCCTCGTCGCGGATTGGGAAGACTTGGAGGACGAAGCCTCTCCGGAGGTGGTGGCGGCCTGGTTCGGGGAAAAGATGACCACTATTTGTGACGTCGCCATGCCCCGGGCCAGGCCGACAACGAGGTCCTCCGTCTACTGGTGGTCAGCGGACTTAGCGCGGCTGCGGGGGTCCTGCGTCTCTGCGCGCCGCCGTTATACTAGGGCTAGAAGGGGACGGCGTGCCTCGGCCAACGAGATTGCAGAGGCTTACCGAGCGTACCGCTTGGCCACCATGGCGTTCCAGTTCGCCATCAAGGAGGCAAAGACCAGGGCGTGGGAGGAGCTGATCGAGGGGATCAACAGGGATCCATGGGGGCGCCCATACAAGAAGGTTATGGGCAAGCTCAGACCATGGGTCCCTCCGCTCACCGAAACGCTCGACCCCGACTTCGTGGGAAGAGTGGTAGACACCCTCTTCCCAAGGGCCGAGCCCGGTGACTCGGTCGCTCCACCGCCATCTATACCGGACTGGACATCCGACATGGATGTGACGGAGGACGAGCTTGAGAGCGCAGTAAGGCGACTCGCGGCGCGAAACACCGCCCCTGGGCCCGACGGTATCCCAGGTCGGGCCTGGGTGCTGGCCCTGTCGGTGCTAGGCGGTAAGCTGCGTCGCCTCTTCTCTCGCTGCCTCCACCTTGGGGTTTTCCCGTCTGAGTGGAAGGAGGCCAAGCTCGTCCTCATCCAAAAGAGAGGGAGAAATGCGGACTCTCCCTCTTCGTTCCGACCCATTTGCCTTCTGGACGAGGTGGGCAAACTCTTCGAGCGAGTAGTGTCCGCCCGTCTCAGCGGGCACCTGTCACGAGATGGGCCTGACCTGTCGGACTGCCAGTTCGGCTTCCGTCGCGGTCGTTCGACGGTGGACGCAATCCGGCGGGTCCAATCCCTGTCACAGGACGTCGTTCGGGAGGGGGGAGTGGCGATGGCTGTCAGTCTTGACATTGTCAACGCCTTCAACTCCCTCCCTTGGTGGGCAATAAGGGAGGCACTGGGTTACCACAACGTGCCCCCTTACCTACAGGGGATTGTTAGCTCATATCTGAGCGATAGGCTCATCGTGTACACGGCTCGGGGCGGAGAGGGAATGTCAAGGGAGGTCGATCGCGGGGTTCCACAGGGATCTGTTTTAGGACCCCTCTTGTGGAACCTCGCTTTTGACGCGGTCCTCAGGACGAGGCTCCCCCTCGGCGTAGATGTCGTTTGCTATGCAGATGACACTCTCGTGTTGGCCAGGGGGAGCAATTTCACGGATGTGGCACGGCTTGCCGAACTGGGAGTAGCCTGCGTCGTCGGCAGTGTCCGCGGGCTGGGCCTTCAGGTAGCGCCTCATAAAACTGAGGCGCTTTGGTTCCACAGCCTCCGTCGGGGCAGGGAACCTCCCAGCACGCGGATTCAGGTGTGTGGTGAGGCGGTCCCAGTTGGGCAAACCCTCAAATACCTCGGGCTGACGCTGGACAGTAGGTGGGCTTTTGACGCCCACTTTGTCCAGCTGGTCCCCCGACTTCGCGGAGCGGCGGGCGCACTCCAGCGTCTGCTGCCCAACCTCGGGGGACCCCGGGAAGAAGTCCGCCGCCTCTACTGTGGGGTTATCCGGTCTATGGCCCTCTACGGCGCTCCCGTCTGGTCTTCTGGACTGGCGAGAGCTCCCCGCTGCAAAGCTCTTTTGAATAGCGTGCAGCGGGTGGTTGCCATCAGAGTGGTCCGTGGATACCGGACGATCTCCTTCGAGGCGGCGACTTTACTAGGACGATTCCCACCACTGGACATCTTGGCGGACATGGACGCGAGAGTTTACGATCTCGTCCGTGCCCGCTCGGATGCCGGGGGCCAACAACCGGACTGGACAAACGTGCGGCGGGACGCGCGCCGACAGGCGTTAGAGATTTGGCGCGAGCGGCTTGAATTGCCGAGAGGCTTGCGTCAACGCTCTGTCGGTGCGGTCCTGCCGTGGTTTGACGCATGGCTGCTCCGGAAACGGGGAAGCCTAACCTTTAGGTTGACACAGATACTCACCGGACACGGGTGTTTCGGTGAGTACCTGTGTCGAATAGGTAGAGAGGCGACACCGTCGTGTCACCATTGTGGCGGCGGCCCGGACTCGGCCCAACATACACTCGAGGAGTGCCCAGTTTGGGCCCCCGAGAGGCGAGTCCTGGTCGCTGAAATAGGATTGGACCTCTCGCTGCCAGCAGTGGTTTCGGCTATGCTGGCGGCGACAACCGGATGGAACGCGGTGGCCTCCTTCTGTGAAGCTGTTATGCTCAAGAAGGAGGCCGCCGAGCGCGAGAGGGAGCGCAACGATCCCTCCCGTAGGAGAACGAGACGGCGCCGATGAACTGGATATTGACACTAATATCCGCTTCATCGGCGCCGGCGCTGGGATCTAATCTCAGCGCGAGAGAGAATGCGGCGTCCGGCTGGCTTCTCCCCGGCTTGACGTCGCCCCTGGGACCGCTGGCGTTTGGAGGAGGGGAACTCCACTCGTCTTACATAAGCGGTCCCGGGAAGAGGTAACCTGCTGTAGCTCAGGTTGCCTAAACGCGCTTGTGCGTGAAGGGGAGGGGCGGAGGCATTTGGACCCCTCCCGTCCCCGGAGGAGAGTCTCAGACGCTTAGTGTATAGCGGGGGTACTGGCGAGATCGTTCATGAGTACCCAGGCCCCCCGCTACAGGCATTGTGAGGCTGGCTACCATGGTGGTTTTAGTGCGTATCCCGGGACTAGCCCAAGTGAGTCCCACATAACCCGTCGCCTCCCCAAGCGGCGGGTATGCGTAAGTTTAATGCATTTCCACCAAGTAAAAAAAAAAAAAAAAAAGGTGTAGGGATCAACTCTTGTGATTCTGTTCTCCACGAGCCTGGCCTAATTTCTCCTGTATTAATATTTTCAAAATCAACGTCATTATTTCGAATGTATTTTTCTGACTTTGACAGATAATTATGCAAGTGACAACATGCTAAAACTATTTTACTGACTTTTTGTGGATCTAAATTAACAGATCGCTTAAATATCTTAAAACGTGATGATAAAATCCCGAAGGCATTCTCCACAACGTTGCGGGCACGTGATAATCGATAGTTAAAAATTCTGCGTTCATTGTTTAAAACAGTTTTATTGTAGGGCTTCATGAAATTGGGAGTTAATTGAAATGCTTCATCGCCTATTAAAACGTATGGCTTTTTTTTATTTGTTGATGGTAACTCTGACTGTTCAGGTAGATTCAAACAATTGTCACTGCTGGTGAATTTTGACCAAAATTCTGTATTTTTTAAAACACCTCCGTCAGATATTCTGCCATTTGCTCCAACATCCACCATTATAAACTCGTATTTAGCATTTACAATAGCCATTAAAACAATACTGTGTTTGTTTATAATTAAAATAGTATGATCCGGAGTTATAAGGTTTCTGTATTCGAACATGTTTTCCATCCACAGCCCCGATCACATTAGGGAAATTCCATCGAGTTTCAAATTCCTTTGCAATCTTTTTCCATCCTTCTGAAGATCTGGGTACCTTTAAATAAAAAATATGTTTCAGAAAATGCCACCACCAACCACATCAAGGAAGAAAAATAAGAAGATAGTTGTGAAACATCAGAATTATTTTCTGCTGCTACTTCCTATTTCAAGAATCGTACTGAAGATGACGCTGATGTCATCGCAAAAGGTTGGGCTGTCAAGATTAGAAGATTAGCTGTAGATCAACGCCGATATGCTGAGAAGATAATTAACGATGTTTTATTTGAAGGAGAAATGGGCACATTAACTAGACATGGTGTTACTTTTTTACAAAATCCTTTGCCTAGTCCACTTTCATCTCAATCGCCAATGTTCAGATATAACTCACCTAGTTCCAACCATTCTTATATTTCCGAGGAATCTCCCGCTCCCATTCAATCACCTCTGCCATATCAATCACCATCTCATCAATCTCACAATATTCAGCAATCTCCCGCTCCCATTCAATCACCTCTGCCATATCAATCACCATCTCATCAATCTCACAATATTCAGCAATCTCCCGCTCCCATTCAATCACCTATGCCATATCAATCACCATCTCATCAATCTCACAATATTCAGCAATTTCCCGCTCCCATTCAATCACCTCTGCCCTATCAGTCGCCCTCTACTCAGTCCTACAATGTCCAACAATCTTCCGCTTCCAATAAAATTCAATTCCTTTCTAATCAGTCCAATATATTGGAGGAATACAACAACGAAGATACAACAGCAGCCGAATTTCTTAGAACATATTCATCTTTTTAATAAAATTCCTTAATACTTTTGTTAATTAAGATAACTACCTAAATAAAGTGTTAATTTCTACTTACCGCAATGTTTTCTTTTAATTTCTCTATGATAGCCTCACAAGTTTCCATTATTATACCTTCTAATGTGTAAGGAGCAATAGCACAAGTAAATTTTAAATCTTCCAAATCCATGCCAGTAGCCAAGAATCTTAAAGTCACAGATAATCGCTGACTAACTGGAATCGCCTGTCGCATGTTAGAGTCCTGTTTTTCAATGTTTGGCCTAACCATTCCTAATAATGTCTCAAATGCTTCATTATCCATTCTCAAAAAATTTTTGAAATCATTGGGCTCCGTCACTTGTAGAATCTTTTGCAAATGCTCATGGGTAAATCTATCTCTTAACAAATACCACTGCTTAGACCATCGTCTTGTTCGTTTCTTTTTTGTTTTCTTCAACAAAGCAATTGTGAGAGCAAGAAAAGCCATATCTGCATCTAGAGACATTCTACTACTTTGCAAATGTTTCTGTTTTAGCGCAAATTCAACACTGGGTCACTCTATCCGACAAAATGATGCGAATGCTTGACAAGAATATTTTTTGATGTCGTGACCTCGTCAAGCACGTAAATGCTTGTCAAGCAATTTTGATCGTCTAGGGACCCCATATGAAGAATATAATGACAGTAATCGAGGCAAAAGACGTGTGCAAAGAAAGTAAGGTGTGTGTATAAGCTTTGTGGTGGAGATCCGTGTATGTATTGGATGTGTGTAGGTGTAAGTGTATTATGTACCTAATTATAAAACCGTTTTTAATATTTATTCTGTTTTGTCATGTGTTTGGGACTGTAACCAAGGTTGCAGAATTTTCTTGACTTTATGAAGATTAAGTTTATCTATTGAGAGAGCCTTGTTAATTAAGTTGTAGATATAGGAACTCTGTGCACAGAAGTGTCGTCGTGCAAGCGCAAATCGACAGCGAACACTCTTACAAACTGGAAATCCAGAACGTCGGTTGGTTATGTTATTGTCAAATACAAGGGTGGAGTGTTTACGCAGGATAGTAATGAGGTCGGGATTCAAATTTTACCATGGCCGGCACATAGTCCCGATCTTAACCCAATTCAGCACATTTGGGACAATGTCAAAAGACGTGTTCGAGAAAGAGTACCAGCCCCTACGACCCTAGGAGAGCTCAAGCCGGCCGTGGTAGAGGAGTGGCACAATATCTCCCAATTGGATATCCAAGATATCATGGATGGATTGCCAAATCGGCTCCAAGAAGTCATCAGAACCCGAGGTGCCCTTATTAATTTTTGTTTCGCTTTTTAATTGGACCCCATATTCAAAATTATAATTCTTACTTTTTTATAGAAAATTTTCACAAAATCGCTTTTGTTATGCATCTTTTAGTAAACGACTTTATTTTGCAAATTTTATTTTTTAATTTACCTCATGGATAGCTGTCAATGTACCTCTCATAAAATGTGGTTTCAATTTGGTGATTTCTGCAAATTGAAGTAATGTCACAACAAACAAACGACTTTATTTTGCAAATTTTATTTTTTAATTACCTCATGGATAGCTGTCAATGTACCTCTCATAAAATGTGGTTTCAATTTGGTGATTTCTGCAAATTGAAGTAATGTCACCTGTCGGACATTAGGAATGCGCGGAATGTTATGATGGAACCAGTTTTGACAGATGTCAGATGTCACTTCTAGCGGAACGTCGTGTCGATGGTCGGCGCGGCCATGTTGGATTTATTCTATCTGCAATGGCCGTTGTGAGCGCACCACGTTATCGACGGATCGCTTTTGTTCCGCGTAATCATACGATAATGCTAATTGTGATTAATTCCTAAAGTAAAAGTGACTATTTTAGTTTCAATTTGAATTATCTGTGAAGTAAAGTGATTTTATAATTGATATTGGACTTTTACCTCTTCTTTATGCGCCCACATGAACAATCATGGCCAATCGTGACGATGGCACCCCCTGTGCCGATAAATATAATTTTAAAAATATTGTTTATGCACCTAATGTCATTATTAGTTATTGTTTGAGCCACCTAGAAAGGCTAATAAGTCCATCTCACTGCTTTTGCATTCTGTTTTCAAAATCAATTTGTAAAGATCAATGACGCTTTGCCATGGACTGGACATGGACAGTGTATTTTACCTATTTAGCGAATTCTTTGAAAGTTTAAAACACATTCCATGTCTAACGGTTAAGAAGTGTAGTCCAGCGTTCATGCCAAGATTCCAAGACGGTTTGTGTCTTGGGAATGTCATATGTGCCATCAAACACGGGCCACATAGCAGGTGGGAATAGTGGTTTCTTACATACGTCGCAGAGACATAATATTTCTCGAACCACTTTGCTAGTTCCTGCCTCTTCCTCTGGTAATACTTTATCTTTAACAATTTAAAAAGCTTCAGATATGTCGTTGGGATCTAGGAATGCCAAAGCAAATAAATGCCTAATTTTATGCGAAAATGAAAAATCATTCCCATACTTCTTTGCTAAACCCTCGCTCTGTAAATGACGTCAAATGCTCTGTGTAAGATGGAATAAACATAGTCTTTGTTTACATTCTGGGAATTGCTGCTTAACGGCATTGATAGCTGCTATTTCAAGATCAGTTAAAATGTTCTGAGGGGCCAAAGTAGTCCGAAATGTATTAGCGCTGTTTTTAATAACTCCAATAAAATGATATAACATGTTTCTGTCTTATGCGATAATAATGCAAACACTAAAGGTAGAAATTTATTTGTGCCGCTTTCTGTTCTTATTGAAGCATGTACATATAGTACATATTTGACTGAATGGCGCTGGACATGTAGATAACGTGAAAACCATCCATAACCATTTTGCGTTAATAAGTCGTTTGAAATTACTTCTTGTGAAAAATACGAATACGGTCTCATTTTGGGTAATATATTGGCCGATTTAAAATTGCTCTTCTCCAATTTTCAAAAGATAGTCCAGTATGTCGAAATTAATGGTATCAGGGATTTTTAGTTGTCTTTTATTCCTAATGCGGTGCACAATCATTCGTACTGCTGCTTTATAGGCAAGTGGGCAGCACTCGTACTTGGAACATCCTGGAGGCAGCGGTTTACAATATGTGACCATGGATTTTTTTGCTATATTCCTTATTTTTGATTTATATTCCATTTGTATTTGCTTTTCTGGCTCGGGCTATCCATGTGCGTTGTTTTGACTGATGATTGAATGTTCATTATTAGTTATTACAGTAGCACCACAAACTTTAGCACTACTCCGCGTACATCTCCAGTAAAATGTATCACTCACTTTTTTATTTAACCATCCACTATTAGTACACTTACTCCACATTTTGATTCTACTTTAAAAAATATTTTTCATTAGCGTCGTGACAGTATCGAAAGCAAAACTAAATGCGTCAGAAACGTTTGTAACTATGTAATGCGCAATAGTTTAGATCTACCCAATTTTTATTCACATTTCTGCATTAATTCTATTGTTAAACTTTTACAATACGACGTTCATACGAGCCAAATCCAGCCTAAAGCCCTTTAAAATACAAAAAAACTAACCTTACTTTCAAAATTAGCCTATTCCAGACCAGCTTACTTTCAAACATGGTCAAATCTGTTTGAGCCAATCACGTCGCTCCAAACCCCAACCGCCATCTTGCAATCTCCATACATTGAGGCGACGCGTGGGCGCATAATGTTTTTATTTTGTGTCGTGTTTATTAGTGAAATTCTATCAGTAAAACGGAATAAATATGTGTATAAAATGGAGAAAAGTGTTGAGGAAGTACCTAGCCATCAGGCTAAGAAGAGAAAATCTGCCGCAGGACCAAATAGTGGATAAAAGAAGAAGAGGTCAGTAATTTCTCGAACATTTGGTATATTTACCGAAGTTAGGGTTGTGCAACGTTTTCACTAATATCTAAAGTTAATATTTTTTCCAGCAAAAAAAAAATGTTTTTAATGGAGGCATTTTTTTTCTTTTTCAGGTATTCGTGTTTCAATTTGCCGTCGAGATACCCGTGTAGAAATAACTGTGAGGCATAGATGTATTAATATATCAATGCAAGATATCAAATGATTTCATGATCTCTACGCTCACCCTGATAAACAGCATCAAGATGATTTTATTATCAAAGCCTGCAAAACTGTTATCCCTGTCCGTAAAAGATTAGTAAATGGAAGAGGCAATGCCAAATATATGAGCATTGTTTACAATATAAGAGATTCTAAGGGGGTGATGATACCAGAGTGCCGTAATTTTTTTTTATTGCTTTATCGATTAAAAAGGGTCGAGTGAGAGGAGTGTTAATGAGACACGTAGATACCGGTTTGATGGGTATAGAAAGGCGTAGTGGGGATAGAAAATCGATCAAAAAAGAGGTATTGAGAGATGCAATTATCTCATTCATCAAGAAATTTAAAGGTGTTGAATCGCCCTACTGCCAATCTAAAAGTCGGCGTACCTATCTGCCATCAGAGTTAAGCATTGCATCAATGTTCAAAAGTCACAAATCTCTCTTTGCAAAGAGTCATATTTTAGAAGAATTATTAACACGAAATTTAACTTACATTTCAGTCGTCCAAGAAGTGATATGTGTTCCACATGCACAGTATTCAAGGAAAAAAACAAAATTGAGAAGCATGATTCAACCAAGGCCCGAATTCGAATTGAACTGACACTTAACCTATATGTACCTACATTCAAAGCAAATAAAGATATTCTATTCTATTCACGAAAAAAGAAGCAAACCCTTTTTGCACATTTTTGGCAGACATTGACCCTACAGTAAAAATATTATCTTTTGTCTGTGGTAAAAACCAACCGTTACCAAAAGTCCCAGACCAAAGCACCTATTATTCCCGCCAGTTGTACATTAACAACTATACAATAGTTGTAGGTCATTCCCATGCAGAACTGACAAAAGAGAATGTATTTTCTTATGTTTGGACCGAAGATGTTCATGCAAAGGGGTCAAACGAACTATCTAGTGCACTATATCACTGCCTACGAAATAATGTCGATTTCACTGGTGTGGAAGTACACCGACGTATGGCTGATGGATGCTCTGGACGAAATAAGAACTCCATTACAATAGGAATGGTTTCCAAATGGTTCAGCAGTAGTGCACCGACATCACTAAAAAAGGTGGAACTTATTTTCCACATCACAAGGCATTCATTTATTCCCCTCGATAGGTTGTTTGGTGTTACTGAAAAAGAGATCATGAAGAGAAATACAATTGTACAACCTACTGAGTATTTTGATATAATAAAAAAGCATGCAACTGTTTTTCATCTGAAGCACATTGAAGTATGTGATTGGAAGACAGCAAGCCAACAAAATCCATAAGGGAACCCAAGTTTTCCATTTCAAAATAATATCTTGTACGAGGTTCGTATTCACAAGAATGAAAGGAGATCCCCGAGGAATTATAGTGAGACGTGAACCTTTTTATCACAATGATACCGGTTCTCGACGTTCCATAACTAAACCAGGCAAATATGCTTAGACATATTACCAGAACCTATCACCACCACTCCCAAAATAAAAAAATAATGATGTAGATAAGCTACTAACGAAACATTTTGGCAAAGACTGGATGCAAAGAGAGGAGCTCGACCTATTACAAAACTGTCATTGACTCCCACAGAAATAATGCTAATATTAATTATGTGGATGATGATGAGGCGGTAATGTGCGAAGAACAAGTTGAAGAACCTTGTTTAGGCCTATATGATATAGATATCACTAACACAAGGTGCTTCAACATCTTTTTGAAACAATTTTATGATATTAAATATTATTTCTTTATCCATGTTCACAAAATGTTCTTGTTTATACTTAAACATAAGTTGATTAATGCTAAACATTAAATTTGTTGTAGCATTTCGATACTACACCTAATTTAATGCTTAACATTGATCAAATTCTGTTTATTGTAGTGTTTGAAGTAAGATAGTAATGGGAGTGATTTTAATTTTAAAATGTTAGAAATATTTGTTATTTATACTATGTTGTGTCTGATGATTGTGACATAAAAATATTAGTATAATTAAAACCGGTCTCAAATGAAGATTATTCTGTTCCATGCTAAAAGGTACTAAGTTCATCAAATACGTTTTATAAGTGGTTTAAATAAATAATCACTTTCGATTTTCATGTCAACTGTTTTATACTATTTATCCAATTTCCCTTAAACACAGAACCAATGACAACCCTATTTGAATCGTAGTTGGATTGTTCAAAAGAAGTCAAATCCTGACAGCTTCCTAAGAAAATTTGTCAAATCCATACCTTGGAAACAAAAGAAGTCAAATCCGTTATTTTATCACAGATTTCTCTTTAAATAGTCGCATTAACTTTATTTCTATTATTGTTTAATAATATTAAACTCGTAATCGTAAGTAATCTATACTTACCACCCAAGGGGTCACAACAGCGTACATCAAGACGGCATGCAAAAGTTCACTTTTCTCAATTTGGCATAAAATGGATTTGAAAGCTATTGAAAATGACCTCCTGATATGTGAAAATCATGCAAATTGGAGTTCCAAAAAGTTCTGGGCATATATGTATATGGATTAAATCAATTTATACTAAAATTGCCCAGGACTTTTAGATTTTTAACAATTCTTTAGAATAATTTATTTTTTATCTGGATGAATTATATACCTAACTAATTAATTTAAATCAATTTTTATCATGTATTTACGTCACTGGTATTGATTTTTGATATATATTACGCTGAGAACGCGGCCCTGCTTAAATTAGTTACGTTGACTTTTCTTCCCCTGCTGGCAACACTATCGCTAACAGCTGACTTTGTATGTCCTTAATTTGTAATTTAAAAATTTTCATTGCAAATAAGCCCAATTATTAGTAGATTACTGAGTGTATTAAAAGCGTTCCACGTATTAATATTGCATTTTTTTGTGAAATTCGTGTGCGTGAAGTGATTGTATTGTGACAGTTGCCGGTACATTTGTATGAACTTTAAGTATTAATAAATAATGCCAAAAGTAATGGAGAAAGAACGCCACCCTGTGGAACGCCGGTAGTAATATTACGTCATGAGGAGACGGTATCTTGAATGGATATACGTTGTTGGCGTCCAAACAGGTAATTATGAAACCAATCAGTTGCGGTTGGAGATATGTTAAGAGACCCGAGGACTCCAAGCAGGATGTCAAAATCTACGGTGTTAAAAGCGTTGCTGAAATCAAGAATTGAGAGCACCGTAAGATTTCCTCCATCCATACTCAATCTTATATCGTCAGTTATTTTGACCAAAGCAGTAGCCGTACTATGTGACCAGGGCGGATTGTAGTGAATTAAGAAGTCAATTTTTGGAAAGGAATGAACTAAGCTGGTTAGAAACCAGACGTTCCAGGACTTTGGATAGGAAAGGTAGAATAGATATTGGACGAAATTCTGACATGGAAGTAGGATTAGGTTTTTTAGGAAGTGGGATTATTTGGGCTTCTTTCCATGCTGATGGAAAGCTACCACTGGATATGGAATAATTAAGGATATGACAAACGACAGGAAGGAATTCATCAAGGATGGGAATGATCATGTTCCGGCTCATTCAGTCACTGCTCACAGCGTTGGGAGTGATAGAGAGAATGGCCTTCTTAACATCACAATCCGCGAACTGAACAAAATTAAATGAGGAATAATCAGGAGATGGAAGTGAAGAAAGATGGCTTAAGGTATTGTTTATACTTGTCCTATTACAGTTGGACGACGGAGAAAAATATTGATTTAGAGTATCAATGTTGGAATGTTTTATGTCATTATCATGATGATGTGATTTTCCAACCCCCAGACTTGAGAAATTTCCAGACTTTGGCTGGATCACCATTTTCGACAGACTTGTGGAAATGCTGGCGTTGTGCCTTTCTACACACCTTATTGCAGTGATCTCGAATTGAGGTGTATTTTTTATATGATGTTGGTTGACATTTGTGTTTAGTTTTTGCTGTAACTTTTTTTCCATGACAGCTTTAATATCATTAGTAAGCCATGGAGCCGGCGGGTGCTTGATTTTAATAGGTCGTATTGGAGCATGTATATTGAACAAATGTATGAGTTTGGAACCAAAGTAATCGATCTTGGAGTCAATGGACAATGTACCGTAAAGAGGAGTCCAGTCAATTAACCTTCGGCATACGAGGTGGGGTTATTTTAACCCCAACACTTTTAAATTGCGTTGATTGTATATTTAAACGCAACCAAATAACTTGATTTTCACAGTAGCTGGAGTTTAAATATTGCCGCGTCGAATCACAGCGTTGGATCAGTATTGCGCGCGCCGGCGTCGTGTGTGCACGCGCGCGAAGTGGTTCCCGGGCGTTTTTAACCCCACGTTGTATGGGACGTCGTAAAAAAAGTTTGTGCCTACTTCTGTGTTTTTCGTTATTTACACTTACAATTAGTGCTTTTTTAATACTTTTTTATTTTTATTATAGGTTCAGCTAGTTAATATGTCTAACAACCTTCAGGATGATCGTATTGCGGCGGCCTTATTGGAAGAAAATGATACTTCGTCGGACGATGAAAACTTTCTTCCTAGCAGTGACGACGAAGCAGATAATATCAGCGAGGCTTCTGAAGTTCGAAGTGATACGGACGTGGAAGATGCTGAAAATAATCTGGAACCATATTTAGATGATACACCTCAACCATTTTATCTCGGAAAAGATGGAAGAACAAAGTGGTATAAATCGCCACCGCGAACCAATGTTCGGACAAGGGCCGAAAACCTAATAACGCATTTGCCTGGGTGTAAAGATGCAGCTCGACATAAAAAAACTCAATTGGAATGTTTCGAGACCTTCTTTACTGACGAAATTATTGACATGGTTTTGATATATACAAACCAGAAAATTACTTTGAGAATGGAAAACTCTACATCTAATCCATCCTATGGGGAATCTAATAAAGCTGAGATGAAAGCTCTGTTTGGGTTGTTGTTCTTGGCAGGTTTGTTTAGATCTAGCCGGCAAAGTCTTATAGACTTATGGAGTAATGACGGCACAGGAATTGAAGTGTTTAGAAATACTATGTCGAGACAGAGATTTTCATTTTTGATAAATAACTTGAGATTTGATGATTCGTCAACTCGTACAGCAAGAGCAACTATTGATCGTTTGGCGCCAATTCGAGATATTTTTGACATATTCGTGAAAAACTGTCAGAATGCCTATACGCCTCATGAATACTTGACCATAGATGAAGAACTCGTGGCGTTTAGAGGAAGATGTATCTTTCGTCAATACATACCCTCGAAACCAGCTAAGTATGGGTTGAAAATCTACGCTCTAGTGGATGCTAAAACATTTTACACAATGAACTTGGAAATTTACTGTGGAAAACAGCCTGACAACAGTCCTTACACATTGAGTAATAAGCCATTTGATGTTGTTGATCGTTTGGTAAGATGCGTGTCTGGATCAGGAAGAAACATCACCATGGATAATTTTTTTATGAGCTATGAAACTGCTGAAAATTTGCTCAAAAACCACAAATTGACTGCCGTTGGTACACTAAGGTCGAACAAGACATGCCTGCCACCTCAGTTCAAGACTAGACGTGAAGAAAAATCATCTGTGTTTGGATTCCAAAAAGACATAACTATTGTATCTTACATACCAAAGCCATGAAAATGTGTACACATGATGTCCTCATTACATCATGATGATGAGGTGGATCCAGAAAGCGGAGACCAAAGAAAGCCGTCTATTATAACGTTTTACAACTCGACAAAGAGCGGAGTTGATGTTGTCGATAAACTTGCAAGAACATACGATGTTACCCGCAACTGCAAACGCTGGCCTCTTACCGTATTTTTTTCCATGTTGAACCATGCTGGTATAAATGCTTTTATTGTGTATATGTTGAATAACAGCATTGAAAGGAAGAAAACTAATCTTAGGAAGAACTTCATCAAGCAATTAGGACTTTCTTTGCTCGAAGACCACATTAGGAAAAGGAAAGACAATCCACATATACCACGAGATATAAGAAGACGCGTGCATGAAATGTTGCATGAAGAAGTTCCAGGACCACCACAAAAGCAACCAAGAAGGTCTCAGAGATGTTCTTTCTGTCCAAGAAACAAAGATAGGACGATTCTGAACGGTTGTTTCAAATGTAATACCGCGATATGTAAGAAACATGCGAATTTGATGTGTCTAAATTGTACTGATTTAGATAACGAATGATCTCCCTTATATAGCCATAAAGTGCTAATTGTGATTATTTTTATAAAGCCAAATATATCTAGTTTTATATAATAAGTAAAATAATTGTATTAATTTTAAGAAATATTTTTGTTGATTTTTTATTTTGTCTTAAGATCATTTTGTTAAATTCACGGAAAGGTTATGTGATTTTTAAGTTTTTTTATAATAAATGTTTAATTTATTACATTTTTTATTTTATTCATTAACTTTGTGATGTAGTTATATAAAAAAACTCATTCACACTTATTGCACTTAGCGCATACATAAAGTAGAGGCAATCCCTTGTGGGGTTCATTTAACCCCACGTTGTATAGGTGAGGATTTCTTTTCACCTCGTATGCCGAAGGTTAAGGAAGCATCATTACGAAGAGCAGTTTGATCCATACCAGAAAATTGCGCTGTAGAAGCGTTCTTGACTTCGCTTTGGGTGGACGAATTTTGTAAGAAAAATAAATTAAGTTATGGTAGGAGAAAGCATCTGCATGGTACTGACCATGTTTAGCGACTTTATGACTGGAAAATACAATAATCAGATCCAAAAGAGAAGGTGTGGAATTTGGAAAGTGGTGAGTAGATTGAAGTGGAAGTAGAGCTATATCAGTACCATTAACAATAGGACGTAAGGAAGTAGACCGAGTGCCATTTTTAAGAAGACAGGTGTTAAAGTCACCCATGATGACAGTTTGACTGTAAGAGGGCGTGAAGTCTTCTAAGAGGTTTTCAAATGAGTCGAAAAAGTTGATATGTTGGGAAGGACTGTAGTAAACTCCTAGCATGACTTTAGAATGATGTAGGTCAAGTTCTAAAAAAATGTGTTGGCCTGCATTCAGTGGCGGTGGTTGCGTTGACAAACTAACTATAGAAAAGGGTATGCAGGCACGTTAATATATGGCAACACCACCACCGCGACCTTTAATGCGGTCGTTTCGAATCAATATAAAACCTGGAAGAGAATAAGAGGTAGAGGGGAGACAGAGTTTAAGCCAGGATTCTGAAACAAGGATCGCGTGGATATTCTTAGAGTCAAAAGTAGCCAACATCTGCGAGGGTAGGAATACTGGAGAAGCTATCATCGTCGCTACTGGCAGTGAGAAAAGTGTCGCGGTCACTATCATCGCAGCTGTCTGAATGAGACATATGCAAATATATTAAAAAAAAAATACGAATAAAGTATATAAATATATATACTTTTAACAAAAGTATAAAAACGGGTAAAATGTATGTATAAATTTTCTACTAAAAGTAAAAACAATCCAAATATGGGTCTATCTAAATTACTATAGACTTGCCAGTAGAGTGTTACAGATAAGAACGTAAACAAAATAATAATAATATTTTTGAATAATCTTGCTTTGCTAACACTGTACGAAGGTATCGAACAAAATGAATAAAAATAATAAAACGCGACAGTGAACGGAAAATAGTGTGTAACTAAACGCATTCTTATTTGTCTTATCTATGGTTCTAGTCTTATCTGTGATGTTTGTTTTGATAATTTTATTTACAAGTTATTGGAAGTACCTATTTAGATATTACTCATTTAAGTTCTGGTCATATTGTGTATAGATAGGTAAATAAAACGTAAACAATGTAAGGACAGTGTTAGCAAAATACAGAAGTTGTGTAAAATCACTTTTTTGTGAACGCATTACGCCTCTATATATCTGAGGCTATCGTTGTTGACGCCTGTGATGCTCCCGCAAGCTCCGAATCGGCACTGGTGGCAGGTTTTTCAACTCGATTCAGGTCTTCGATCGAAGTCACTTCTAGCCGTGTTTTACCAGGACCCGCAACGAACACCCGGCCAGCTTGAGTCCAACAATGATTAATGCCCAGTTTAACTCTGGCTGCCATGAAAACTTGATGACGGGATTTAGTTAGAAATTCCGGCACCGTGATACCGGTCCCCTTCAGATTGGTTTTGGAGAACCAAGCCTTGTCACGGCAAGCCACGTCCCGGAACTTCACAAGGATTGGTCTGTGTCTATTTGAAGTGACGCGCGTGCCCCATACGATGGCACCGGCTAATCTCAGCGGCTGTGAAGTCGCTCATATTCAAATTACCCTGGATATTTATTGTTTCCGGGCTAAATGTTCTGGAGATTGATTGCTTCTTGGGCCTCAGGCTGCTAATAAGTGGTTCCGAACTTAGTAGTAATCTATGGTACACATCAATATTACAATGTTCTCTGGAAAATTTCCTGGCGAAGTTTTCGCGATATACACGGAAGTGTTTATTTATATATATAATATATATATATATAGCTGACCTATTGGTAGCAAAGCATTTTCTATTATAGTGGCACCATGTGTCAATATTTTATGCGTGGTCGAAGTCATAGGGAGCCATCCATAAAGGCTTACGTATAATTTAGCTGTGTCTTTGGCATAACAATCGTATTTCTGTAAATCAGTTCGTAGTTTATCCCGGTTATATCTCCTGCCAGATGTGGACTGGTGTTACCATCATTGGTATTTCCGAAATTTGTTTTGGGCATATCTACTAGTAACCCAGTTTCAATCCGAAATCTTTCTTGAATTTGCTTCTTTGTTTTTTCTTCTAGTTCTTTTTCTTCCTTAGACCTCTTTTCCCTATATTTTTTTACTGGTAATATATATGCCAAATGTAAATCACTTTCAAAAAGTCTAATTCTGGCATGCAATACAGAAAGCCCAAAGTTAATACCCGTAAAACTTGATGTTTCCTTGTTATCCATTATGTTGTTGAAGTCTTTCGATGTTGCACCACAAATATAGCACCGACTAGTTGACTTTGTTCCGGTTGCAGCATTGCATACTTTTCCATCTACCATAGTCATCTCAAAAGAATGTTCAAAAGATAATTTTGTTTGGTTCAAATTTATTTCTGTGGGTTTCAGTGCTTTCACAGACTCTTCAACGTATCTTATTTCTTCTTTTGTCACGTCAGTAGACTCTTTTACAAAACGAAATCTTATGGGCGGCATAATCGTGGGGACGAGGGCGTGGGGTTCTGCCAGATAACTTTATTTTTATTCTTTCCACATACTATTCTAAGAGGCACAAACGAGCTCAGAAATACATATATTTGCATCTGATTAACCATCAGTATTAAATTTTTGTTTGTATTGTGCTTGCTGGGAGCCATCGCAACCCCACTTACAAATTATATTCAAAGAATTTCTTTGTTCTTCGTTAAGCGTCAATAGCACTTCTTCCAAGAAAATTGATAACCGGTTTACGGAATTGTCAATAAGACTTTGTAAGCTGCTTTCCGCGCAGATATCTGTGACCCGTAAACATTCCTTTGGTGGATAACATTCTTGTTTTGCTTGTAACAATAGATAATATGGAGGATAAAATACCTTGTTTGTGTTCCGAATGATCTCGTACTGACGTCTTGTGAGATCAGCCTGAACATAGTTAAAGGTCGTGGTGTCAGAGGAGTAACACTATCGTTATTTTCTTTTTCATTTACTGCTTTTCTGTATTCGTTCCCTCGACTAGGTAAAAGAGAATGACCAAAAGTGGTACCAAGAAGTCTCATGCATCAAGATCATAATTGTATAGTAATTATTTTCATATTATTTTAGGACATTACGCTTCATGGATTTGATGTTTGAACAGGGAATTTAATGTTAAAGTTTAAAAGTATGAACATTGTTTTACTTCCCTCGTCACACAACCGGTCATAGAGATGTGAATGCAATAGAAACTATTTTTGATGAATCGACTAACCAGTTATTCAAATAGTTTCTTTTGTATAATAAATAACTATAACGTTTTCTTCAAAAACATTAAACGAATTATATGTATTAGCATTGCTTTCGTTTCGTTCAATAACGTAACAATTCAAATTAAAGCAAATCAATTTAGTATTACTGATTGACACAATACCGATTTTCTTACTAAAGATTATGATTTATCAATCGCATCCCTAAATCCCGCCAGACATATTTCTGACATTTGTCTGTGTTTTTACATGGTTTTTACAGTTGAGAATTGAATTGAATTGAGATTTTTATTGTATTGTGTTTTGAGAAAAATAACTTGTTGTTATTTTGTGAACTTATTTCTGTGTATCATTGTACAAATAAATATGTAGAGTCGTGGAGTAAACAGACTGACGCCGACAGTTCGGCAAATCCGATGTAGCAATTGTTCGTTTTTTATACCCAGAAATCTACATACACATTCAATAGTTCTATTGAATGTTGAATATAACGTCTGATGATGTGGCCAACACATTAGAAAGCATAGTAGGTTATTGCTGCAGATGCCTCGTCAGTAAGCGAATAGTGGGCTGCTGTGCTCATGTGATGACAGTAGTGTGGTATTTGAGGTGGGGACGGTATAATAATGTGACTGCATCGGCACCAGTTTTAGATGATTCTTTTCAGGAATATGATGAATGATTTAAGTTGTTGTTAATTATTACTGTTGACGTTGAATCGCTATTAAAAACAATATGGAACTATTTGTTTATTTTTTTTATCCCCTATCTCCTTACCTAGTCGCTTCACTACGACAACACGAGCATGAGCAATAGTGTCTGTCATAAATAGTATTTTAAGATTACCAAAGGGTTATTATTGTTTAAGATGCTCTCTAGATTCAATGAGCGCTTTATTCAGCCTCACTAATGGTAATGTTTTATTGGTATTGGTGCTATCACACGGTAGCGTCCAGTGATATTATATCCTTATTACTGTTTATTACAATTAGATAAGTTACCCGCTCACACTGTAATATAATTGTCGAGTAAATGCCTGAGTTTCACTCGCGCACCCTGTTTCGAGATTGTTCGTCTTTGTAACTACTAATATAAGCGAAATACGCTGATTTTGGAGCAAATGTTCGTTCGTGTATACCGTGTCTATGTTATGTAACACTTACGTGATATACTTACGTCATTGGTATCATCGAACAAAATATACCTACTTACCGACTTCTGTAGGAGTTAGTATGATAATTATAGACCCTTAAAAACAACGTTTGGATTTGATGCAAGATGGTACGGGATCCCATATAACCATGAGCATTATCCTTTGTTATTTCTTTTAGGATTTTCGACGCATCTCTTTTTCCGTGTTCTCTTAAGGATGTTTGTGCAGCGTGAAAAATTAAGTCCCACAATTGCTCGAATTTATTCTGTTGTACGACGCTTGCTCCATTCACTTAATTCGTCAAATGATTTCGAGGGCCGTCCCGGCCGATTCAACGATTTTATTGATTTATTTATTTAAAAACTTCTTGCACAGAATTGCACAAAGGCGGACTTAATGCCAAAGGCATTCTCTAACAGTCAACCTTGGGGTGATGCTGAGAAAACATGGTAGGTGCACTGAGTGTAAAAATATTGTAGATGACAAGATATTTATATAAGGTACATATAAATTAAACATATACATATCATATATATATATATATATATATATATATATATATATATATATATATATAGTTATATCAATCCGTCAATTGTTGATCATGCGTGCTATACCGCGAGCACTTTGTTGATCCGAAAACCTATGTTGATCCGGTTGGTTTTTGTTGATCCAATGTAATATTTTTTATACAAATGTGGTTCCGGCCGGATCAACGATTTACTCCGTTGAAGTTTAGGAGACGCAACCGAAATGTTGATCCAATATACAAATCCACTCCGATAGTTGTTGATCCGATTCAAATGGGCCAATCAGAAGGCAGCAAGGCCTCCTACTGGATATACCTTAGGTATATGGATGGTTTAATTCCTATAATTTATTGCAAGACCACCTAATCATTAACTTTTCTTTATTTATTAAGTTTTTATGTTTATAGGTATGATATATATATGGTAAGGAAATTTGTTGACGACACGAGCTTGTCGCTTACCCGATGTTAAGCTTCGTGCCCAGCTGCCTGCATGCCAGCAGCTCAATGTCATACAGAGTATGTGACATTGTATCGCACTCAGTACCCTGAGATATAAGATCTAGAGTCTCGAAGCCCCGTTATTACTCCGCAAACAATGCCCTTCAACCCGGAACACCGTAGCGTTGATTAGCTACTGCTTGGCCGTTGATTAACTGACAAAGGTCTGGCCATTCCTCAGACTGCCCTCGCAAGAGTCCTACCAATAGATATAGTTGTATATAAGGACAATTTCTAATTGTTATTATAATGTTTAAGTACATACATTAATTAAAGTGATAATTGAAAGGCAACAAATTAACTTATCGCATCATATCAAAGTTGAGTTTGGATGACATGTATAAAAAAACAATTGTTATCAATCATATTTTTTTTTACTATATAACATCTTTAATCCGTGAGACATTACTAACATTAAGAAAATAAAAAGACATAATTATTATGAAAATAAAAAACATAAGTTAAGTAACATTTCGTTTATAGGTACCTACTTACTTAATCGACAATTCTAACATATGTAACAAACATTATAATTAGCCAGATAATAAGAAAAACTATGTTCTTAATATTTTTATTAATTATATAACTTAAAAAACATCTTCAAAATATTTATAATCAGTCAGTCAAAGATTATAATTATTAACAGGTAGAAAAAAAATCACATACCAAATATTCTTACAACTCATTCAATAGGTAGGTACTATCACTAAACTACTAACTAAATGAATCAGTCTAACATTTAGGAGACATTACATGTGCCCTTGTTATGAGATCAATACAATTACCTACTATTAATATTAAGAGGAACTTGTTGCATTACACAGAATCTTCATTAAAATATATTTACTTTTTCTTATAAATATTGTTAACATACGTGTTAAGTTGCACCAATCCAAGTCCTATTTTGAAGAATAGATTCTTTATTTAAAACTTCCATACATTTGTTTTTGCCTGGATTTATCTTTTTATTTATGTATAATTGGAAATATTGTTTGACTAATTTTATCTCTTCATCCGACCACTTTCTATGACTGTCTTTTTTTCGTTTCTTAATTGGATTATCACTATCACTATTGCTTGAACTCGGGCATTTTATTTTTGTCTGTATGTTATTTGATTTAATATTGATATTTTATTTTTAGAATCTTTATGATATATATTTTTTTCTTTTGTTCGTCTAGTTTTACTTCGTTTCTGAATCTTTTTAATATCGCTTTCACTTGTACTACTTGACCATTTTGTTTCCGTCATGCTTCCGTTTGACTTAGTTGTAGGGTCTTTATTTTTAGGATCTTGGTTGAACTAATTGTCTTGTTTTTTATCGTCTACTTCATTATAGTCTTCGCCGTATTGCGAACGATTATTAAGCAGTGATAAACGATACTTTTCTTTTAAGTTACGGAATAACATGTTCAGAAGCTTTACAATATCTTAAATTTCTGAAAAATGGAGATCTTTTAAATGTGCCCAAGCATGTTTTACAAGTAGCGTAAGTTCACGGACAAGAGGTACCTTGGTTGGTTCGTTTTGATGGTAATAGGTTAAATGAGCGTCCCGATCAAAGCTCACTTTAGAATTGTGTAAAAAATGTCCTTTGTTTCTCAATGTATCTGTATTTTTTTTTCGTTTTTGTTTTCGTATTTTAGGGTCTTTATCATTGATAGCTTTATACTGAAGAACTTCGATTTCATCTACGTGGTTACGTAAAAGATGTCTAGAATAATTAGATACAATTGCTTGACAGTAGAAATATGCATACCTTCGGTCACATTTATGTTTTCTCGCCATAATATTAACGTCTTTTTCAACATTACCTCCTTCAAAATCCGGATTTCCTTCTATCACACTTACGCCCTCATTAGTCGATAAGTTCTGGCTCCTTTCCACACTATTGACTTCTGTGTTTCTTTCTTGTAACTGTTTTACTTTTCTATTACAATTTTTTTTTCAACTAAACGATTACTGGGTCATCATAATATTCATCGTCAAAAGACTAAAACAAAAAATTAAATATTATATAAACTTAATTTTTTTTAAGTTCTAATTAATTAACTTAAAATAAACTTGTAAAATGGAGCCTTGTTTTCAAGAATTACAAGTGCTAGGTAACAAAATATTCGGTACTCATTAAAAAAATCTAGTATCGCGTACATATTTCTCATAATAACAATATGCTGTGTGATAGTTAGGTGGTAATTGTTGAACATCTATAGAGATGTCTGAAAGTATGTTTTCAGACAGATTAGACATATTCATAAGTGACGATATTCCCGATACGTCAACAGCATGTTTGTGGTCAGGTACATATTTATTCCGGCGATTATCATCATCAATATGGCTTTACTTCTAATTAATAGTGCAACTTCAGTTTCTTTTTCACTTTCAATTGCATTCTGAAAAATTGTATAAAAATTAAATACCTATATTTATTATAAAATCTCAGTATGAATACTAATAGAATAAAGTAGGTAGGTACTTACACTAGTCTGAATTTGCTCACTAGGATTAAACAGTTCAGAATTCTCAATAAGACTATCGTTTGAGTTATCAGAAAGAGCAATCATTCCATCATATCTTATTCGATCATTTTGACTAATTTTTATAGTAGATATTAAAGAAATTACTGAGCTACCGGATGTATTCTCAGACACAGAATCTAATCCAGGCAAATTAAGATGAGACATATCTTCTGCAAAAAACATGAAAATAATGCAAATTACATAATATTGACATACTAGGCATAGGTAGGTAAGTAGTAACAGAGTAGATAATAAAAGGGATCAAGTAGGTATCTGCTTTTCTGACTCGAAAATTAATTTTTTAATTAATATTTTATAATAAACGTTACTGATAATTTCGTATATATAAAGAAATATTTAAAAATACTTACCATCACAATAATCCGCTGCAAACAGATTTCTTGTCTGACAGTAACCACACGTCTAAACACCATCCCATTTTCGAAGGTGTCGACGGGTTCAAGGTCAAATGCCCTCGGATCAACGTTAGTGAGTAAGATTGCGCATGAGCATGAATATAAAACGGATGCACATTTGACTCGTCGGTATAATTTTTGCGACCGTTACGGATCAACAAAAACATTTAGTTAATGTATTTTTTGATGTCAAGTATGTTGCAAAGCGACCGATGCAGATCCCCAAACAACTCTTCCATTTCAAATTCGGATCAAAGTATATCAGTTATATTTGTAAAGAGCCAATTATACACAGCAAAAAGGTGGATCAACATTTATTTTAATATCTAACTGGATCAACCTTTACATAGAACGGTTAATTATATATATATATATATATATCTTATACATAACTAAATAGCATAAATAAATTGTATAATAAATAATACAACAGTAATACTTTTAAATACTAACCTATTTTTAAAAGATATGCGCGACTTTTCTGTTTAAACGAGTAACGAGTCTTTGCCATCCTGATTTCCGGTGGAAGGGAGTTCCAAAGAAGAATGGATTGTACGAAGAAAGAGGTGTGAATGAAATTAGAATGATGAGAGGGGCACTGAAGAAGTCTGTTATGTGAAGAACGAAGATATTTACTGTGATAGCTGTGTAAATATTGAAGCTTTGAAGTTATATACGAGGGAGAAGAGGGAGAATCAAGTAAAGAGTAAAGAGTAGTTAACGCTCTCAGAGTTCTACGCTTCCGAATAGGCAACCAATTAAGTTGAGAGCGATAATTAGACACATGGTCGTATTTTCGGCGATTGAAAACGAATCGAATGCAGTTATTTAGAAGTCGGTCAAGTTTATTAAGGTGATCTGCATTCAGGTCAAAGTAGCACACATCACCATAGTCGATGATAGGGAATATTAAGGCCTGCACGAGCAACACTTTTGTTCCAGATGGGAGAAAGTGTCTAAGACGATAGAGAGACCGTAACGTATTTGTGACCCTTTTTTTTATATCTTTTATGTCCTCATCTGTATTGCCATAGTTCAATAATAAATGACTTTCTAAATAATTCACTTTTGCATCGAAATTCGGTAAATATTCCTCTTTAATAACTTGATAAAGATATTTCCGGGTAACAATTTTCACACCTGATGTGCTTGAAGTACCTACAACAACAAAAAGTAAAGATTACATAACTACTAAAAAATATATATTTTCATATGAAATCTTAATGATTAAAAAGGGCCTTCGTCTTGTCATGCGCACTCAGCTACTCGCAGCTAGTGTTCTCTCTTAGTCAAAGTATTGTACTTTAAAATAAAAAAAGAATAATGATCGTATCGCATCGTAAAATACAACAAATTTACCTTTAAAGTTGAAAATTACTTACAAAATTGTCTATAAAAGCACCATGTGTTTGAAACCGCCTAATAATTCGAATTGAGCATTTTGGGTACTTAAACAACAATTAAAATAAAGAATCATACCTGGGTCACTTTCACTACAAAAACTGTCACAGAAAAAAAATATTTATGTTGTAACTTTTGTATCTTTAAATAACAAAAACGAGCGCACGGGTTGACGGTCAAGTACCGACTGCCTGTGTTCGGTCGTGATGTACCCCAGGTAGGTGGTGGGGGTCAGTTATGATTCTCCAAACGTTCTTCTAGCTCTGCATGTGCAATTTTATATGATTACCGTAAGTTTTTAAAATTCAATTTTGGCCGCATAAATATAAAAAATTTACGTATGTGCGCCGGGAGAGCGGTGAGGCGCCAGAGCAGACGCTCAATGCCTATATGCGGGATGCACACCGGCGCGTACTAATACAGTGGCGCGCACGGCTTGAGTGCGTTGGCGCGCGTTCAGATGCGGCGGTCGGTGCTATCCTGCCTCACCTCGAGGTCTGGGTGGGATGGAAGGGCGGTTACGTCTCCTACAGACTGACACAGATACTCACCGGACACGGGTGCTTCGGTGAGTATCTGTGCCGGATCGGCCGAGAAGTGACGACACATTGTCACCATTGCGGGAGCGACCTGGACTCTGCCCAGCATACGCTGGAGGAGTGCCCGACCTGGGAGGCCGAGAGACGAATCTTGGTCGCTGAGATGGGACGGGATCTTTCGCCGCCAGCAGTCGTGTATGCGATGCTGGCTGGCGACACCACCAAATAGGACGTCGTGGTCTCCTTCTGTGAGGCAGTCTTGCTGCAGAAGGAGGCCACCGAGCGGGATCGGGAACGAGCCGATCCTGCTCGTAGACGGAGGAGGCGTCGGGGTGGCGGCGGCAGCCGTTAGCCCAACACCCTAGATTTTATTTGTAAGCGACTAAACCAGCAATCATACGTACTTTATAAACTCGGCAAGATATCTGATAGGACTGCTGTTATGACTGCTTACCACGGCCACGTTGCCTCCATCTTGAGGTATGGCTTGATGTTCTGGGGTAACTCCACTAACAAAGATTTGGCTTTTAAAGCTCAAAAAAGATGTATACGATCTATAGTCGATATTAAATCAACAGACTCTTGCAGGCCTCATTTCAAGGAGTTAGCTATACTACCGCTACCATCTATGTATATTTATGAATGTGCCATTTTTGCCAAGTCTAATTGTACTTTATTCAAGTTCAGCAACCGAGCTAGACATAAAGATAAGATGAGACGAATACAACATAAGACAACTTTATTCCATAAAAGTATATTTTATGTTATCCCTGACATTTATAAAAATTACCCATTAGTATTTTAGGTTTAAGTGACATTTATAATTTTAAAAAAGCATTGTATAAATTTCTTATTGACAAATGTTACTATAGCTTGCAGGAATATCTGAATGATTGTAATTAGTAGGGAAGTGATTTGTGTATTTTTTTATTATAAATTTGTTTATTATTCGTATCTAACCTATTGTATGCCAATTTGGCGGGTCATAGCGGCACAACTCATTCTGTAACATCTATAACACCTATGTACCACAATAAAATTATTTCATTTCATTTCCCCTCGGGGCTGCGGCGGCAGTGTGAGTAGTGTCCTCCACTGCCGCCACGTACAAGCAGCTCCTGGAAGACAGCGATCTATTTGTGGCACAGTCGCTGTGGCGTACTCGCAGGAGTCGGCGAATAGGGGAGGGCAATCTCGAGTCCTCCGTGTCCCGACCATCTGGGACATGGTGCAAAAGGAGCAGCATTCCCGGGATTCCTCCCATTAGGCGCCAAGAGAAGTCCACGGCAGGTTAGGTTTAGTCGGTGCGAGTCCGACATACCCACCCGCAGAAACTTTTTGCGAGTGGCATGCGTAGGCATTCCCCTGCATTATCAAAAAAAAAGAACATGCTAGAAACTTTGGACAGAAAAAGACGCAACGTCGTGCTGGCCGCAATCGCCCTGAAGTTCGTTGGGTGAATCCAACATATTAAATTAATAACGTGATCTACCCGTTACTATTTTCCACTATGTTCTAGTGGAATAGGTTCTATATCCTCACGTTAGGTTTAACCAAGTGGACTATCTTTTTACTCTTATTCAGTTTAAAATACTTGATCAAACTATTTTGTTCACAATGTTAGAAAAAATGTTTACTATATATATTTCAATACTTTTAAAGGAAATTGTGGAACTTAGGGAAATTTGACAGATTGGGGTAGCTTGATGTGCTGGCCTCTGTACTTACAAGTATTAAAATACAATATTTTTAAGTACCGATGTTTATTAATGCAAAATTAAACCATCAGTTAGTGAATAGAATGGCACAATTCAAATCTCCAGTATTCAACCGGAATTGCATTTAATAATGTATAGTATTCAGATGTACATTATTTTTATTTGCTGATATTTAATAGTGTCCAAGAAAACAATGTAGTTATCTTATCTTCTATGTGTGTTATCTTCTAATTCTGGATAGCTTGTAATTACTCTGCAGGTGTTTACTATGTTTCATGTATATCTGACGGCTTGCAGTCAACACCAATCAAATTGAAAGTAAACCAAGAGCCTCTGAATTTACTGGCCTTTGTCTCGTTGAATGCTGGAAATAAACAATTTTTATTTTAGATCATCATCATCATATCAGCTGAAAGACTGCCACGGCTGGACAAACCCTTCCCTTATGATTTCCGCAATTAGAGCCCTTGAGCTATCCGCATTCAGCAGCTTTCAGCGACATTATCAACAAACCATTTTGTAGGGGTGGCCTGCACAAGCTACGTCGTTCCCAGTACCCGGCAGCCTAGCCATTCCCAGCCTTGGTAATAACTTGCTTGTTGTTAGTTTTATTTTGGTGCGCTTTATATGAGGATACGGCATAATGGACAAAAGAGAGATCTTTATTAAAAATAAACACACTACTCATCAAACCAGCACTATAAAAAATATAAAATTACAGATATATCGGCGCAACAACATTAATTAACCAAAAACAAATGCGTCATAGGAGTACTTTTAAGTCTTTGTTTAAATTACTCTTAAATAGTTAGTTAAACTTAATGAATTTAGTGTTAAAAATCAAGTTACGATTTATAAACCATCTTAACATTTGTACAATTGATGATTTCAATAGTTTAATTTACATTCGTTCATCGAACAAAGAAAATACTTAACATGTTTGTCGCCGCACATTTCGTATAAATACGGCCGACGTGTCGAGTACAAATCACAGTTTTTTAGGGTTACCTGATTGCAGACCCCCAAGGCTGGTAAAACACCATGGAAACTTTCTCGAATAATAATGCTTCTGGATCAACGCGCGGTAAAGCAAAACAGTCACGCGGACGCCGACTGTACCAAAGAGGTAGAGTCACTACTATGCGTCAAGACAAGGGCGCCATAACTATGGCAAACCTTCAGGAGGAGATAAAGAAGAAGATGTTCGTTGGAACATCAGAAGAAGATGCTCTTGCTCGTTTGAGTGAGCAGCAGACACTCAAGGCAATCACCCTCTCTATAACAACACGCGGCATTGGACTCGGTATATGTCACTTAACATTTATTTCAATATCATATCACGAGAATATCAGAGTTCCGTCATGCTATGCGATGTATAAGGTGTTTCTCGGCCTACTCGAGGCTATACTCGAGGCCATAAAAGTAGATCTCCCAGTGGGTCCACGTCTAGTGGACAACATTAAACAACCCGGTGTAAGCAGCGACATGCTCAGAGCAGCACAGGCAGTTACCATCGTGCCAGAACCGATCAGACGCATTATCAATGCTGTTGGTTACGTCAGATTTGAAGAAAAGGTCTACGTTCCTGCAGTCGCAGCCGATCCTGTTGATCGTCGAGGTCAAGTGATCCCTAGACCGGAGAATGTGCTACTTAGCACTTTGAGGAGGACAGTCGAGTATCTAGCGGATGCTAATTCAACGCACGCCGTTAGGAGGAGATTCCACGAGAATTGCCCATTCCCTGCTGCCACATGGAGTGACGACGATATCCTGCTAAATCCAAACGACATCATACCCGCTGGCTACAATCTTTATGATGACTTCAGAAGGGAGTCACTTCTGATTGCACCATACTTGGTTAGCCTACAGAAGCATGTGCCAAAGTTGGTGGGCGGTACGCTGGATTTTAAGTCATCTGGCCGCAACTCTCTGCTAATCAGCAACGAGATGCAAAACCTAAAGGCCCCTGACAGATTAGTCGGTGAAGATCTTGCTGACTATTATAAGCGATGTGTCCCTGAAGGGAATGTGCGTAATTATTATGCACTAGCACGTCTTGCCCCTGCCGAACGAGTACAAATCACTTTCGCTCGAGCCGTCGGACCGTACGGATCACCTTGTATCGAAGATTGTTATGGAATAAAACTTCACGAAACATATTTCGGGTTTTACTATCGCCATGAGTAAACAACCTTCAGTGGATAACCAACGTGCAGATAATAGTGACGTCAGTCTTGCTGACGTCATCATGACTAAAGACAACGATACCCCCGTTTCTCCGTTATCAGAAGTGGGATTCAACCCAGAAGATGACCAGCGTGAAAACACCCTCAATGACGAAGATAGTGATAGTGTGAGGCAATGAGGTTGCCTTCTGCTAGCCAAAACATTCAGAGTTAAACCCGGATAAGGATAACGTGTACGGATCCGGACTTACAAAGGACTGCTTTCATGATGTCTTTGAGTCAGGCGGGTTTCGGCGTGGCTGTCACACGTTTTTGACTTTTTGACTTTGTCGGGGTGTACTTACGTACAGCATTTCGACCCTTCAGGATCTTTCGTACTAAGAAGCATTATTTTCTATTCTATCCCTAGTGCCCTGAATGCAGTCTGCACATACTTCAGTACGTTTGTTAGGAGTAGCTCATCGTAGTCTCCTGGTGCTGGATATGCCAGCCGCAGGTTGGCTATTCTGTGTCATACCATAGTGGTGGTACTGCTACTATTAGTCGTAGTTGGTTCCACCTGTACTTCCATTGGATGTTGAACCAGCTCTTCTCTACTCCTTTTATGAGCTGTTTGGAGTGTTCCTTGATTTTGGTCCACATTTGGTTGTGATTAACTGTGGATTTATCTTTGGGGACTGCTCAAGGGCTATCACAAATTAGTTGGTTGACTGATTTGTTTTTCGCATTTAGCCTCCTGATTGGGCCATTGTGCGGGGGCTTGTTTGGCTCCTCTTACCATTTTGGTTCTGTCCGCAGGTATAAGACGCCTCGTAGGTTAGGTTTGAGTACTTGCTGTAGTATCTACGGATCATTTAGGAACTTTGCCCGTTGGCAGGAAGCGCTACTGCATTGTGGAGGTATGTTTGCTGGTGATTCTTCAAATTCAGTGCATCCTCTGCAGGGGACTGTCTGTCGCTACTCTGAAGGAGTGTTTGTTTAGTGTGCAGTGCCCGGTAATAGGGTCATACATGGTTTTAAGCACCACTTCTACCCTATGAACCTTCTACGTTGCCAGAAGGTTGTTTGGGCTTTGTTAATCTTCACCTCCGTGTATTTCTTCCAGTTAAGTATTGAATCAAGCGTTATTCAGTACCGTAGAATGACGTGGACCAGCTTTAAAAAGATGTTTGCTGCCAGCTGCGGCACTGCGAGCCATGAAAAACTGTCCTAGCCATAGCAGCAAGGAAGGCAGTACCAGCAACGTGACTGGTTCATTGCTGGATAGGCACGTTAACGTCTGTGTCGTTGACACACCAAATGGCTGTACAATTTTTTAACTTTTCGCAAGTGAGTTAGTCAGCATAGGCCGAGTGCAGATACTACAATATTGTCGGAAAAATGATTATTTTCAGGAACATCACACAAGGCGTGTGAAGAATGTAGTAAGATTAAACAATCGAGCACCCAAGCTGCTACATCAACTCATCATCTGATAAACAGAAACCAACTAACACCCAGCAGCTGGAATCTGTGCTGCGCCATGCTCTACAACCTGGTGATCAGTTAACCGTATCGACGGGAAACGAATAGTCTTCTCACCGGAATTCTGTTGCAGAACCAACCAAGCCAATTGCATCAACCTCACGAGACCTTATCAACCTTCACAGTAAAGGGCAAGTAACTTAATTCAATAACTCTAAATAACTCTACGAGAACTACTAATAAACCTACGATCACAGCACCTTCCTAATAATATTTCCTTGTATTGTGCCACTGTGTTATCAGCCACTCAAAGTACAATATAACACAACTCCTTGTCCCTTAATCTACGAGAACTAAACCTACCCTCACCTTCCTAACCTTATTTCCTTGTATTGCGCTACTGTATGCCACTGTATTAACAAGCTCCAGAGCACAATATAACACCACTCCTTTTTCCTAAATCTACGAGAAATCTACGAGAACTCTACGAGAAATCTACGAGACTTCTACGAGAACTAAACCTATCCTCACCTTCCTAACCTTATTTCCTTATATTGCGCTACTGTATGCCACTGTGTTAACAAGCTCCAGAGCACAATATTACACCACTCCTTTTTCCTAAATCTACGAGACCCTCCGAGAACTCTACGAGACCCTCCGAGAACTCTACGAGACCCTCCGAGAACTCTACGAGACCCTCCGAGAACTCTACGAGAACCTTCGAGAACTCTACGAGACCCTTCGAAAACTCTACGAGACCCTCCGAGAACCTACTCATTGATATTACCAAAAGACAAGAAAATTGTTTCGTTCTTTTCAGGTCTACGAGAATCCATAAGAATCTACGAGAACCAACGAGGCTGGTGCAGAGCGCGCACCGCCTTTCAGAATGGCCGTATCGGCGCAACAACATTAATTAACCAAAAACAAATGCGTCATAGGAGTAGTTTTAAGTCTTTGTTTAAATTACTCTTAAATAGTTAGTTAAACTTAATGAATTTAGTGTTAAAAATCAAGTTACGATTTATAAACCATCTTAACATTTGTACAATTGATGATTTCAATAGTTTAATTTACATTCGTTCATCGAACAAAGAAAATACGTAACATGTTTGTCGCCGCACATTTCGTATAAATACGGCCGACGTGTCGAGTACAAATCGCCCTTTATCGATTACACGGCCTCCTGAATGCACGCAGTAAAATGTCCCTTGAAAACAAGGTGAGAATTTACAAGACGTGCATTCGACCCATGATGACCTATGCGAGCCCGGTCTTCGCGCACGCTAAGGATCGATTCATCCACCTCCTCCAGGTAGTCCAGAACAAGTTTATGCGACGAGCCGCGGGTGCACCGTGGTTCGTCCGTAACAAAAGCCTCCATGCTGATCTCCAATTGCCTACCATCAGGCAATGGATGAAGCAAGCGTCCAAAAGGTACTTTGACTCTGCCACTCACCATCCAAGCAAATTGGTGGTACAGGCGGTCAAATACACTCCTTCCCGACTCTCACGTAAACACCGTCGTCCGAAGAACGTCATAGACGAATCGGACGACGAGATCACCGTTTACTTAAACCAAATCAAATCGATTAGAGACTCTCGCAACACTGCACAACCGATATTTCGTACTCGCCGGATGCGAGTACGACCGCGAACGCGTCGCGACCACCAGCGTCCTCCATGACCCTTAGTTTGCATATCGTACCGATAAAAAGCCCCCCTCAACGCGGACGGGGGGCCGCGTCATGTCATTAACGTAGAGCGAAAGTTGCACTAAACTCCCTAAAAACCATGATCTTGCCCTCTCCCCGTCAGTATCCGCCCAGAGCCGAGGTTCGAACCCCACAGGGGGTGCCCTCCGGCGCGGGTACTTAGTTTGTAGTCTATATTTGCTAGGCCGGTTAGAGCCCACGCTCACCCCTACTGCCCGGTGAAGCAGTAAAAGCCGTAAGGCTAACTGCACGCGTCATGTTAAAAAAAAAAAAAAAAAAAAAAAAAAAAAAAAAAAAAAAAAAATCACTTTCGCTCGAGCCGTCGGACCGTACGGATCACCTTGATTCGAAGATTGTTATGGAATAAAACTTCACGAAACATATTTCGGGTTTTACTATCGCCATGAGTAAACAACCTTCAGTGGATAACCAACGTGCAGATAATAGTGACGTCAGTCTTGCTGACGTCATCATGACTAAAGACAACGATACCCCCGTTTCTCCGTTAGATATAATAAAGTATAGTTGTAGGTGGATTTGGGGTGAGACGGCTCATTACAAATTATCGGATGCCTTCATCTACAAATTTTCGATTTTAGATTCCGGCGGCTAGTTGCTCCTACGATTTACCAAAACTAAAACTTTAACAGAATAAGGAGTGAGCATCTCATTCTTATTACCTTAGGACCTACTTTTGATGATATAGGTACATATTTCTACTTATAGCATGAAACAAGTCTCGTCATACATACATAGACTCACGCTTGTTTCCCAGAGGGGTAGGCAGAGACAACGGACTTCCATTTGTCACGATCCTTGCACACCTCTTTCGCTTCGGTTACTGACATAATATTCTTCATACATGCTCGCCGGTTTAGGGTACTTCTGACCTGACCTTTCTTAAGTACGTCTCCGATTTGATCAGAGAATGTTCTACGAGGTCTTCCCCTTCCGGTTGTACCATTCACACAAGACAGGTATACTTCTACTTAAGTCTCGTCATAGCGGAGCTAAGCAGTTTAATACATATTAGTAAAGGCGAGAAGAAATGTATTACACTGATATTATTGTACGTATTTGACTGAACATTTGGTACAATTGGTACATTTACACATATTATATCAGTTGCCAATTAAAGACCAAAAAAAGCGAAATAGGTTCTCTGTGGTTAACCTATTTCGCTTTTTTCGTCTATAAAATAGTAAATATTGATGATTGTGAAAAAATTATTAGTGTTTGTATATACTGTTCAATTTTAAGTTATGTACACGAAGACGCGCCAAACTTTTGTTTGAGGGAATCGGGGGGAGTCTTTGTTATGAAAATCCAGACTCGTCACGAAATATGCTCTATATTTTTTAATATAACCAGTACATAATATACAGCCCTCTCTTTTATTCATCATACCCAGTACGTCTCTAAAGGTCGAACAGGTCTTTACAGAGACACCATATCATTCACGATACTGAGTGGATAGGACAACCAAGCCGAAAATCAACAACAAAAATAAGCTAATTCTAAAGCATTTACATATTTAATACTAAATCTTTTAAACAACGACTGCTACTTACTATCTATATAGCCAAGCTCTTCATAACAAAAGTCATCCATCTTACCGCAAAGCTCGCCTATTTTGCTAATTCCAAACATTGATGTACAGAATATAGTGGGGCTGTAACAAAAATTAACTTACAGATCTACATAGAAGGAGTTGCAAACTATAACCCGGAGTGCGAATACTGTAGACCAGGTGTGCTCGAGCATGAGTACCAGCCGTAAGACCAATCGATGGCCACTGTGCTTGTTCTACGACATCCTGAATTTGTCTATAGTGAATGCATATCTTATCCACATCTCTAATGCAATTCGAAATGGAAAAAAAACCCATGACAAGAAGGCCATTTGCATTAGAAATGGCAGACGAACTAATAAAGCCTTGGTTGCAAGAGAGATGGAACTTTGCATTGAAATTTGAAGCAGATCATCGCGTAAATCTTGAAAATTGATGACCCTCAGGAAGGTTCTAGTCAAGACGTTCCCAGAACTCGTAAAACTTTCAGCGTTACAATAGTCCTGCGAAAAAACGTCGTATGCCCACTAACTTCTGCAAGGGCTGCAAAACATCGATTTGCAGGGAGCATATTGTCTCTATGTGCAATCATTGTTCAATGTGCATTAATTCTCAAACAGATATGTTATTTGATCAAAAGAAAACTAAGGCTGCTAATTAAGGTCGTTGTGTGTCATAAATAAAGTTGATTAAATAAATATCGACGATTTAATCCGTCGTAAAATTTAAGAATAGTTTGATAGTGATAACGTTAATTGAAATTAAGGTTAATGAGCTAGGGTTTATTATACTAGAGAGGCCGAGCAAGTACGATGTACGGAATAGTAGGAGAGCTGGCACGCATTTTTGGGTAGGTATTTGAGGCAAGCTGAAAACTTGTCCTATAACCCTTCAGACACACCCCAACACGGAACTGCAGACCTGGCAGGCGGGTAGCGGGTCTAAACCAACCTCTAAATGTTTGGTTTTTTTTTTTAACCAAGTAATTTATTTGAGGCAAGCTAAAATGTTGATATTCTGTAGTTTAATGTTTATACAATACAAAAAAAAAGACAGGCGATTCTGTCGGGTCTTTAGCACTGCCAGGCGTGTGCAAAAATATTTTGCAAAAAAATCGAAAAAATGTATTTGAGGCAACTTGAATGTTATTTATGTATTGTATAAACATTAAACTACAACATATCAAAATTTCAGCTTGCCTCAAATAAATTTTTGGAAAAAAAAAAATCATAAATATAGGGATTGGTTTAGACCCGCTACCCGCCAGCCAGGTCTGCAGTTCCGTGTTGGGGTGTGTCTGAAGAGCTATAGGAAAAGTTTTCAGCTTGCCTCAAATACCTACCCAAAAATGCGTGCCAGCTCTTGGACTAGAAGAGTCTCAACCACTAGTTAAACAAATGTAGACGCTGCAGCATTGTGCGAGTAATGCCACGACTCTAGGCGTCAGCTGTAGTAAATAGATCAATTTAAACTGAGATGTAAACGGAGCTATGTCTTTAGGCACGCGGATCACACAAATAAAAAAACTGATCCTCCGCGAATTTATCAAGAGACATGTAGAATACATGTAATGTGCATTTATATGTATATATGATTTATTTATCATATGGCTCAAAAATATTTAATTAACTGCCCAAAAATATAAAAGGTATGGACGACTTATCAACTTTTAAGAAAGAGCTTAAGATCTTGTTGGTCAATAAATGCTATTATAATGTAGTAGACTATTTAAATGGTAAATTATAATTTTTATTTATTTTCATTCTTTGATTTAATAATAGCATTATGAAAACTGACAATATTTTTTGACTCTTGCACTATGCATTGACCTTATTTTTTCAATCCCATTACTTTATTTGACATTGTTTTGCTACTTTGGATATTATTTTGTTGCTTTTGACATTATTTTACTGTTTACTGATTAATTTAATGAATTGTTATTTTAATGCATTGTAATGCGTGGATATAATGTATATACTGATTCTTAAATACTAATTATTTTCACTACATTAATACTATTTAAGATGATGTAAAGATGAAAAATACTGTTCGCATGCCTTATTTTAAGGTAGAACATAGAGCACTATACCAACACTGTAACAACTTGTACTTTTAACCTGTATTCTGTGAATAAAGATTATTATGATTATTATTTGATTCCTGGTGCAACGCTGTTTTATTACATTTTAGGTCCAAAAGGAACCTAATATTTTCTAGGTTTGGTGTTAATCCAAGTAAAAAACTATTTCATTTAAGTGTCCTAAAAGGCGAGTCAATGATACTCCAGGTAGTCGGGCAGTACCTGTGTTCTAGAAGTTGCGAGTTGGCGACCACAGTAAGGGTAGCAACCTTAACTGCGGTCGCCAACTCGCTTGCCAAGCGCGGTGAGAACGGCAAACCATTCCAAATGGCAACGTCGAGGAAACCTTAGAGAAAGATCGAGTAGTGTACGAAAACAGGCTGATGTTGGATGCTTTAATAGTTAATTAATTTAACATAATTCATCACTTACTTGACAACTTCGAAGCATGTTAACAGATCAGTCAAACATTGATCAGCATTGTAATGACCACGGACCTTGGGATCAAATTGAAACTTTTTAAATGTTTTCGAAGGATCTTCAAACGACTGCCCAAAACTGAGAAGGAATACTGAAATAAACAAGTAATTCGAAACAAATAGAAAAGCAATTATATAATGAATTATCGCTCGTCATGGCACTAAGAACTGAGCTTGAGACGTAGAAATAATTGACATTAAATCCTACTAATTTAATAAATGTAAAAATTTGTGTGTGTGTAACACATTCAAACAAAATTCTCCGAACGAATTTGTATGATATTCGTAGTGCAAATAGGTTGTATCCGAAATTAACAGATAGTCTACAATAAACTGCTAAATCGTGTTCATATATTTAAGTTCAACATTATTAATGAATATTCTTATAATATAATATAATGCTTAATACTGATTGAGCTGCATTAATGTATAGGGTGGATGCCTATACATGAATGCAGCTCGACTTTACGTTAAACTGGCAACCCACCAAATGCCATTTTACTCCACCTTATTAAAAATTGTAGCAGTGTATAATTATGTAAACAGTTTTGAAATATAAGTACCTAGGATATCGCTAGACCAGACAAACAAAATATATTTTCAAGCAGACTTCTCGTAAAATTTAGCTTATTTATTATTATTATTTATTAAATTAAAGGCCAACAAGGACCAATTTATAAAAATACACTAATACAATACAATACTTAAAATAACATACAGAACAATAACATTACAATACAATACAACAAAACAATCAAAACAATATTTCTACATCATCCCGTACATGTACCATGTCACAGTGATACATGTATTGGCAGTCGAATCGCTGGGCGAAGGCGCTCAGGATACTGTTCCGGCTGACCCGCACCCTGCGCACCAGTGATGTGCACCGCTTGCGCATTGTTGTATAAAAACAATCCACGCGCGCTTCGGCGAACAATTATGTTGTCGATAAAACGAAAAGAAAAAAAATACATACCGTTTACTAAAACTAAGCCAAAAAAGAATATTAAAAAATGCTTCATACTTTGAATAACGAGCGGAAACTAGTGTCGATGAAGGTTTGAATAGAATAATAATAGCAAGCTTATCAGTATGCTATAATTCGAATTGAACTTCTTAGTAATCAACATTATCCCAGTAGCAGATTATCTGATAATAGGATTCTTATCTAAATGAAACTCATATAATTTCCATTTTTACTTTCACGTTAGTTAGCGGTAGCGTCTTATACTGCAGGTAAAGAATTCCTGGGATTGAAGGTATTACTTTACGTCTCAAATTCGCCGTAATATGGCGCTCATAGCCAGATGCTCTCACCGGTAAGTGATTGGCGAGGTTAAGGAACTATGCTCGCGGTCAGTCCATAGATGGGTGTACGCCAAAGTGGTTTAATTTCTGAGCGTCTCCGTGCTTCGTAGGTGACGTTAAGCCGTCGGTCCCGGTAGCCGTTAGGCCGCACTCGTTAAGCCAAACTACTGGGCGGCTTGAACAGCTCTGAGACTAGGGTACCACTGCCAATACGAAAAGTATGTAAGTACCGTAATATGTATTTGACATTGATCAATTCCAAGGAAAATAGAGGGAATTAATTAGACACCATAATTAATTACAATAACTTTATTAACACCCAAATACCGGTTTATTGTCAGTTACCAATATACGTAACGAATAAATTAATTATCGAGTGTCTTCCGGAGCTGGCGAGTGATCACTGGTGTACTCGTAGCTCATTTGCCTTATATATTAGGTCTTTACCTATGAAATTGCCGTTCTGCAGTACTGGCCATTTCAAATCAAAATAATTTTTGTTTGGCTAAGAATTCTAATTTCAAATTAATTTTATTTTAAAAACATGGATTCTTTTTTCCAAAAGTAGTCATTTCTTTATTGATTAGTGTTACATTTTCATCGCATTTCAATCTTTTTCGTCATCATGGATACGTAAAAAATTCGAGTAATTATGGAATATGAGTACCGTCGTGGCAGCAACGCGGCACAAGCGGCACGCAACATCAACGACGTTTACGGAGCTAACACTACAAACCAACGCACCACCTGTTATTGGTTTGCTCGCTTCCGTTCTGGAAATTTCGACCTGAAAAATGAACCTCGCGGTCGTCCGAAGACTTTGGTCGACAATGACGAATTAAAGGCGGTTGTGGAAGCTGATGATACACAATCTACGGCTGAATTAGCAGCAGCTTTCGACGTTAGCGTCAAAACAATATTGGTCCATTTGCGTCAAATTGGCAAGGTAAAAAAGCTTGACAAATGGGTGCCCCACGAACTCAATGATCGCCAGCGCGAAGTACGCGTCGAGACGTGCCTTGCACTGCTCAACAGACACACAAATGAAGGAATTTTGAACCGCATTGTTACCTGCGATGAAAAATGGATTCTGTTTGATAACCGCAAGCGCTCAGCAAGTTGGTTGGATCCTGGTTCAGCACCTAAACAATGCCCTAAACGAAAACTTACCCCTAGAAAAGTGATGGTCACTGTTTGGTGGTCTAGCGCCGGTGTGATTCATCACAGCTTCTTACCAAACGGGGTGAGCATTACTGCAGATGTGTACTGTGAAGAACTGAGCACAATGATGGAGAAGCTGGCGCATCTCCAACCAGCATTGGTCAATCGCTCGTCTCCGCTGCTCCTGCACGACAACGCGCGACCTCATACTGCACAGCAGACGGTCTCCAAGTTGCAAGAACTGGGGTTGGAAGCTCTCCGTCATCCGCCCTACTCACCAGACCTTGCGCCTACAGACTACTACTTTTTCCAGAATTTGGATAACTTCTTGGCGGGAAAAAAATTCAATACCCGAGAGGCAGTACAAAATGCCTTTGAAGAATTTGTTGCCTCCCGTCCAGCTGATTTCTTTAAGAAGGGCATCAATAAACTGCCACTGCGATGGCAAAGATGCATTGATTGCATGGGTGATTACTTCGATTAATACAAATAAAAAAATTCATGAAAAAAATTCGTTTAAATTTTTTCATACAAAACGGCAATTTCATAGGTAAAGACCTATTATCATCACCCCGTAGAATACGTGAGATGCAGTGCATGTGCAAGAATGTGTCGTTACACTAGTTAATGTTTGTTTAGCTTAATGTGAACGCAACGAACCAGGGACCACGTCTGAGTTTAGTCAATCAGTAGGTAGCCGCTCAATAGCTTTCCGCAACCACAATAAAAATTTTATTCAAACAAAATTTCTAATGCCTCCATTGCTCGTTGCAACCTTGGTTGCGTTTGGCATTTTATTTTAAATTCATGATGATCCTTATTACAATAGCTTAGGGCTCTATTTAAACGTGTCTGAAACAAAGTCTAATAATAAGAGCATAGACAAAACGTACCAACTACACGGAACAAAAATATTCAAATATTGGTAGTTGAATGTCAGTTAATATGTGTATTGAAGGACCAAACTAAATATGTCAAATTAGTCTTAAATTATATTAGATTAAATAATAATCAATTAGATCTTAAATCGTATTTTAGTGCTTTCCGTCTTTTAAAACGGCTTGTATTTAACTTTTCAAATGTTTCGATTTTGTGTTATGATTATTAACATTTGATAAGAAATGTTTCGTATTAGACCTTAAATAACCTATAATACTGTTCCGGTTGAGAATGATTGCGGAAATAAGTCGTAAAGGTGATTGCCCGTTTGTGGCCCACACTGGACAGTAGACTAGAGAAAAAATACTTTATGCATTAATTTTGTCATAATAAAATATGTAAACTACTCAAAACAAAATAGGGCCCACCACAATTTATTCACAAAAAGTGTTGGCATGTTACTTCAAACTTATGTATGGGCAAGTTCAAGTGTTTTACCGTAAAACTTTGATGTTTATGAGTCCTTATCATTCTTTTGAACAACATTTTTTAAATGTTAACCCTCAAGTGTCGAGATAAAAACAAATTAGGTTAAAATCACCCTATGCACAATTTGTTATTCAGTTGAGTTCCGACTATTGTTACAGGCGCTTCTTGTTTTGTTTTACTGTTTTTTTTATTGAGTCATTAGAGCAATTTGTAATGCCACGTATTCGGAACCATATGAGCATGGAAACTGCTTCAAGAGCAGTGGTATTGCTGCAAGAGGGAGAGTCTCAGCGAGCAGTAGCATTACGACTAGGAGTATCGCGGTGAGCTATCAGGAATGTGTGGGAACGCTATCAGGAGACTGGCAGTGTAGCAAGAAGACCTGGATCAGGAAGAACACGATCCACAACTGTTCAAGAGGATCGATACCTTCGTTTGTCTGCTCGTCGAGAGCGCACTGTTACTGCCCGTGCTTTACAAAACCGACTCCGGCAAGCCACTGGTACGCGGGTAAGCGACCAAACAATTCGCAACAGACTCCATGAAGATGGACAACGATCCAGAATGCGTGTTGTTCGCATTAAACTTACGAGGGCTCATCGTGCAGCTCGTCTTAGGTTTGCACGTGAGCATTTGGACTGGACTATGGACAATTGGAGGACTGTACTCTTCACAGATGAGAGTAAAGTTAAGTTTTGTAGTGATGACAGACGCGTACGAGTGTGGAGAAGAGAAGGCGAACGTTTTACCAACCCTTGTATCCACGAGACTGATCGGTTTGGGGGGCCCAGTGTTATGGTGTGGGGTGGCATTAACTTAACGGGTAAAACAGAGTTGGAAATTTTAAACGAGGGTACTGTAACTGCTGCCAGCTACGTCGAGCGTGTGGTCCAACCTCATATCATTCCTTATGCACAACGAATGGGCAACAATTTCATTCTTATGCAGGATAATGCTCGTGCGCATACGGCTCGTCAAACCCAGAGCGCACTATCTGAAGCCAATATCTCTGTTTTACCGTGGCCAGCAATGAGCCCCGATCTCAACCCAATCGAACATTTATGGGACCAGTTAAAAAGAAGCCTAAAAGTAAATTATAGTGAAGTGCACAGTCAACAGGAGCTCATAAACGCTTTGAAACTGTACTGGGAGCAAATACCCCAGGAAAATATTACCCATTTAATTGAAAGTGTCCCAAACAGGCTCAGGGAGTGCGTTCGTAATCGAGGAGGACCCACTCGATACTAAAGATACCCCTGTGTAACCAACCCTATTAGCTTAAGTAATAAAAATCAAAATTGTCAAAATCACTTTTTCAAGGGTAAATTTTAATTTTTCGTTTTTATGTCTATTTTTAAGGATATTAAAGTTTTTTTTATGATTTGATTGGTTTTGAATAATAATGAAAATATTTATTTTTATCAGTTTTAATTTTCGATGATAAAACCCATGTTTGTTTTAAATGAACGCCACTACAATTATTTACCGATAATAATATTGTTTTAGTTGTCAAGAGATAATCCTGTTTACACAACTGCTGGTTGGTAGTAACTGCTAGCCTTGCTCCTCAACAAGAGCTGGAAGGATCTGTACGTCAACACGGCCGCATTAATTGTGGCCGGTCTGTCAGACGGATAAGAAGATACCCATTAAGAACAGATACAGATAGAGAAAGTCTCATTAGAAATGTAATTATGGAATGGATTCAACCTCGAGAGACAAGTTTTTAAAATACTTTACAAATGTATGATAAAATATATGTTAAATCTGTTTGCTGTTATTATCTAGTTTATAAGAATACAATATACTTTTTGGGTTTCATCATCAAGTCACAACTGTCATCCTTGCTGGCAGAGAGCTGACAGAGCCGCTTTCATTTTGTACAATAATCAGCGCGAGGGCAGGGGCGAGCGCCGCCGGCACGGTACAGGTCGCTGGACACGATCAGCTGTTCAAGATTACGCAATCGACGGCGGCCCGCCAGCCGGGAGCGAGTCTGCCGAAGGATGGCGTCGATAAAGGGCAGTGTCAAGTGTGCGGTTATCATAATCATGATACGTCCCAGTGTCGGTTCGCAAAGTTAAAGTGCAAAAAGTGCAAAGCTACGGGGCACTTACGTAAGATGTGCAAAAAATTAATTACGTGGAAGCAAGTGTAGTGGATGATAGCGATGACGATGGGGTGTATAGTCGTTTCGCACCGTGACCGGTTCGAACCGCGGTATGAATCGCCCAAGAGCTCTTTTTGAATGTGTCCTTTCGCACCGCGGTTCGAATCGCCCAAGAACTTTTGGTAATGGGTTGATTCGGACCACAATATAGGGAAAAAACATTTCTAATTTTGGATAGGTGAAGTCTGACAGAAGAGATGTAGTTTTTATTGTACATTTCGTACAGTACAACCAGGCACAAAATGATAAAAGATATCGTAGGCCCGCTACATATTAAGTATTGATGCAATTGCATTTTACATTTTTTTTACTTACTAAATATATTGATTGGCTTAAAATGTAGTAAACATACATCAAATACATGAAAAAAGGTGATGGTGTGCACACGCAAGTACATTCCAAGAATCTCAGGTAAAATTTATTATCCCTTTGGTAAAAAGTTGACTTACCGGTCACATAAACAATAGAACAACCCTACAGCAGGAACACTTGTTTCTGATTGGTAGATGCTTCTAGTGTCATTTTGCTTGCACTTTGGTCATTGAAGACGTCACAGTGTCTTATCAACTTTGAGAGTGGTGATGTGACTGAATAATTTGTTATTCAAATGTTGTGATGTGTTGATTTTATATGGTAAGTACAACTACATTTATTGCAAATTCATTATTAAGTAGGTAATAGAAACCATGATAATTTATATACATAACAATATAGCATTTCCATTTTTCTATGTTTTTTATTTAATATCAAATTTGCACCTATATAGTACAATGTAAAACAAATTCATTTAAAAGACATGGTATTGGAAGAAAAAATGTGTTTAAATAGCAATTTTTTATTTAAAAATAACTAGAAATAAATAAAATGTTTTGTTTTTAATAGATCTTTTGGATGTATCTTTTGGATGTATATATGAAACAAGTGATCGCTATAAAGTAAAATTTAAACACGTTTTTTTCTTAGATTATAATCTATCGAAGTTTGTATAATGAAATAACCAAAAAGCTGCCTGAACTTGATATTACTTCCCAAAGCCTACCAAGTATTGATCAATTGCTAAATCAATTGATATACATTAAGGCTATTGTTCCGTTTCTTTAAATTTATCTTTAAAATGTATAAACTATAATTTGTTTCTTTTATTTAATGCATGATGATGATGACATGCACATTTCACCGTTAAATTGTAAATAATAATTGTAAAGATAATAAATAAATAAGAAATAATAGTTGTAACATAAGAAATAATAGTTGTAAAATAAGAAATAATAGTTGTATTGTAAAATAATTGTTAAGTACATCAAAACTATTATTTTTTTTTAGGTCGCTGTTTCAGTTCTGTAAAAATGTCTGGTCACCCTTCAGCTTCACATGGTGAGCCTAGCACTGTCGTCTTTCAAAAAACAAAGAGAGGGAGGCAAATGCTCTGTCGCGCTGGATATAACTATGTGTTGAAGAGAACAAACAAGGATGGGTCTGACTTATGGAGGTGTACTAATAAAGACTCTAGTAAGTGCAATGCAACACTCAAAGTGAAACCAAATCCATTTATAAATAGATCGAGAGATGTATTTATGTACTGAAACATTGCAAAAGAACATTAAGAAACCAGTAACGCAAATTTACGGGGACGCTGTACAAAATCTTATCAATAAAGGAATAGATTTATTAAATCCTTTACCTCAGTTTGATAATATCAAGAAAAAACTTTACAAACTCAGAAATGAATCGCAAGGTGCTAAGAAACTTAACTTCCATAAAGCCTGTGAACTCGAGGTGCCAAAACGGTACGAAGATTTATTGTTTGCGGAATATAAAGAAAAACAGAAGCGAATCCTTATTTTCGCAAAGAAAGAAATGGTCAAATATTTGAAAAAATCGACAAAATATCTCATTGATGGTACATTCAAAATTTGTCCAAAGTGTTTCTGTCAGGTATACACTATTCATGCAGATATCGGCAGCAACCAAGAATATGCCAATGTAGTTCCCGTGCTATATGCGTTGCTTCCCGACAAAACAAGGGCTACATATGAAATTTTATTTCAAATGATAAAAAGCCAAGTTAAAGAATGGCAGCCTACAGAAATTTCAATGGACTTTGAAGTGACTGCGATATTGGCAATAAAAGATTTATTTCCAGAAGTGAAAATACTTGGTTGTTATTTTCACTTTAACCGCTGTTTATGGCGTAAAGCTAAGCAGTTGGGAGTAGTCAAATCAAAACTGGGGGTAATCCATGTGAAACTATGCACACAATTGGCACATCTACCCCCAGACTTTTTGGATGAAGGGTGGCTATATGTGATGAGTGAAAGTCCAAACAATATGGAAGTCACTAAGTTCAATGATTATTTTGTTCAAACATGGCTTGAACATGAGGTACTCTCAAAGACATGGAATATATATAAACAATGTGACAGAACCAATAATATGGTGGAGTCATGGAATGCAAAAATAAAGAAAATCATTCCAGAAAAACCCAATATTGCACAATTCCTTAATGGAATAAAAAAAGACGCCAACTTTTACTTTAGTAAATCAAACAGACCAGGTGACATACAAATTTCAAAAAGAAAAATAGACACCATAGAAATGAACCAAAGAATTCATAATATCATACAACAGTTGTTATCTGGTAGTATAACTGTGGGCCATTGCTTAGAAAAATTAAGATTTTAGTTTAAGTAGTTATACTTTTTTTTTCTTTTTATTGATTTTACAAGTTTCTTTATCTTTGTTGATTTTTGATAAGTAAATTATAATGAATATCATAATCTGTGATTAGCAAGAGTTAGAATTAAGTTATAATGTTGATTAAACTGTGATTTTAAACCATTACCGTCTTACTACAAAAATGTAACCAGTATTAATACATACGGATTAGGTCAGTTTTGGCCGATTCTTTTTTTGTGAATTAGCACTTGTTACACCTGTGATTGCCCTTATTTAACTAATTATAAGTAAATTGTAATGTAAATCTCTGATTAATGAGAGTTAGTTTTAAGTTAAATGTATGATGTTGATCAAACTGTGATTTTAAACCATTACCGTCTAACAAAAAAAAATATAGCTAATATTAATATACACTTGTTATACCATTTGATTGTACATATTTAACTAAGTAGTTATAAGTAAATTACAATGTAAATCATGAAACTGTTAAATGTTGATGAAACTGACTGTATATTAAACATGATTTCTAAATCGCATATTTTTTTACACTTACCACTTTTCTAATCGTCTGTCCAAATGATTAGAAATCTTTAATTATTTCTATGAGTTGAAATCAAGATACACGATATGATTATTAAGTACTTTCGCTCAGTGGTCCGAATCGACCCATTCCAAAAGATACCTTGGGTTATTCGCACCGCTGCAACCACTGTGGTGTGAATCGCCCTATTCAAAAATAGTACTTGGGCGATTCGGACCGCGGTTCGAATAACTCGTGGTGCGAAACGCCCCAAGACTCTGACGATGGTGGGTGTTTCAATATTCGGTCGGTTAGAGGCGAAGCCATGACAGAGACGGTGTCGATTTCGGGAGTCGAATTAAAATTCGAAATTGATAACGGGTCATCCGTTACTGCGATTTCTGAACAGACATACAAAAAATATTTTAACAATGTAACATTGTCTAGAACAAAAAAACGATTATTTTCATATACGGGAAATAGTATTATTTGTATTGGAGTAGCACAGTTACTGGTAAGTTATGAGAACGAATCACACTTACTATCCGTTTACGTAGAGCGAGACGGAGGGCCACCGATTCTCGGGCGCGATTTCATTTCTAAATTCAAGTTAGAATTATTACCAGTGTAATATTGTAAACAAGTGGATAACAACAATATAATTAACGAGTTACAATCTCGTTACCGTATGGTGTTTTTCTGATAAATTAGGATTATTTAACAAATTTAAAGTTAAATTGCAATTAAAGGAAGATGCAAAACCGGTTTTTGTTAGAGCACGGCCAATAGCTTTCGCTTTAAAAGACAAAGTTGATAAGGAATAGATCGTTTGGTAGCGGCAGGGGTGTTAAAACAAGTTGTACGCGCGGTATCCGTCACCAATCGTACCCGTATTAAAGCAGAATGGTTCCGTACGTATTTGTGCAGATTTTTCGACCGGGTTGAACAAACAATTAGTTGTTGACTAATATCCTTTGCCCACGGTTACTGAACTATTCACTAAGTTACATGGAGGACAACAGTTTAGTAAACTAGACTTATCGAATGCATACAACCAACTTATGTCAGATGAAGCGTCACAGAAATTAACGTGCATACATACGCATAGGGGAATTTATAAGCATACTCGCCTCGTGTTCGGATTGGCTAGCGATCCTGCCATCTTCCAACGCGCTATCGAGGGCGTGCTGGGTGGCGTCACCGGTAGGTACCCTGTGTCTGTTAAATGACATTTTAATTGCGGAAAAAAATAGAACAGAACACTTGCTCAGATTAAATCAGGTACTACAGAGATTACAAGACGCGGGATTAACACTTCAACGGGAAAAGTGTGATTTTTTTCAAAATGATATGAATTATTTGGGGTACGTAATAAATAAAGATGGCCTTCATAAATCACCTCAAAAGATTAGGGCGATGACAGAGGCGCCAGTTCCGACTAATGTAAATCAGTTACAGTCATTAAAAATGACTGTAACTGATTTACATTAGTCGGTTTAATCAATTATTATAGAAACTTTGTTCCGAATGCATCTGCAATATTAAAGCCGTTATATGAACTCTTAAAAAAAGGAAATAAATGGTGTTGGACACGGGAACATGTAGCGTTTAATTTGATAAAAAAATGTTTAGCGTCGGATCAAGTTTTGGCTCATTTTAACCCTAATTCGACCATAATTCTTACAGTTGATGCATCACAGGTCTTTCGGAAATATTGTCACAGAAAGAACCAAACAGATCTGAGAGACCGGTGTCTTTTGCGTCACGAACCCTTAATGCCGCTGAAAAGAGTTATTCTCAGATCCAAAAAGAAGCCATCGTGATTATTTTTGGAGTTAGACGTTGCCGTTTATATTACGCACAGTGCCTCTAGCACGAGTTCCTGCAGTTTATTTACTCGATCACACGTACAGTTTCGTTCCATACATTGAGCACCAGCGCCTCTCGCGGAAACTATTACGAACTAAAACTCGCACCATGAGTTTATTTAATGAAACTGATCGAATAGAGAAACTGGCGGTTAGATGGTTTACGAGTCTGACATGCAATTTTGGCAACACCAGTAGCACATTTGACAGTTAGTTGGACGTGAACGTAAACGGAAACTATAATGTTCTAAGTATTTTACCTCACCAAGAATTTTACAATGAGAGCATATTTGTTTTCATGAAAATCATCAATTATTTTATTGTGAAGACCTAATTTTGCGTAATTATGTCTTGAAAATACTGTGTGGTACTAAGGAATGGAGAGAATATAACTAAAACGCACTTAAGTAAAGAATGGAGATGTTTGTTTGCGACGCTTTTACGACTCGTATATCAAAATAAATCTGTAACTATTACACTGATACGAAGATAGAGCGCACTTGAACTTTAAATCACATACGTGTTAGCATGTTATTTAGGTGCTATCTTTGTTAAATTAATACTTAATATAATTTTGAAATAGGCTAACGAAAGATGAAATCTATTTTGGCAGATCATAACGTGTTTTCTTTCTGTTTAAGGTTGACAATTAATCAATTAGAAGATCAGAGAATGATCAAGAACAGAACATGCAGATGAAATATCTACATAAATTACGAAGCCTTCAATAAATTAAGAAGCAGTAATCGGCCATTTGAACTATGTTAATGAATTCGGTAACAACGCAAATGTCAAATGTCCGATGTAAATGAATATTATCACCTGAAATACTCAAGTTTGGTGCCAGCACACTTCAAGCAACTGTTCTTTTGAAGCTTCGGCAGCGGTACAATTATTCGAAAGAGCAGCGCCTTACATATTTTCAACACCTGATTTTGACACGTTTTGACAAGCAACAAGCAACAGGCTGTTGCTATAGCAATAATAAGTGAATTGGCCTGTAATTGGCCAAAATGTTTTCGTCGCTATGGGACACCAATTTGTCTTCCAATAGGAGATTGTGTCAAAACGTCAAGTTGTCTGTTTATTTTTATAATTTGTAACTTTATTTTTATTGAGTATTTAAAGGACATCAACCACTTTGTATGGCGTTTGGGCTTGAACATGAACATAAAAATATTGCACTATTTTTGATTTTATTGAGTGGCTTACAGTACATAGAAAACATATATTTAGGAAGTTTTGTATCAAATTGTTTAATATGATAATAAAATATAAAATTCACTAGGCAAAATCGGGAAGTCCATATTCATGCGCGGGTCGTCATGTAAAACGGGTTCATTATCCGAAGAAATGCCAGGGTAAACGTTTAAAGCGGGTTCTGAGTCCAAGAGTGAGCCGGAATCGTTAGGTAAAAAATCATCAGAATCCATTTTGAAATAGGTAAGTTGTCAAAAATATCCAAAGTCGAAATAATATTCACAAACGAACAAGAGCACAAACACAGACATTCATTCGATCATTGACATTGACATTCGATCACCAAACGATTCTGGATCGGGGTTGCCAGTTCTCTGAACTAGGAATCAGTCGATTTGAATTCCTATGGAATCGATTTCAAATCGTATATTATATTATGCTGAGCTGTTTTGCTTTGCATTTTATTTTTGTATATTATGCTGAGCTGTTCTGCTTTGCGTAATTATTTTGGTTATGGCCCATCTAATTAGAATCTTCAAGAAAAGCACGCGTTAATAATACTCGCTACCATGACGGACAAAACTCAAATGAACGAAGACGAAATACCAAGTACGACGATTATTACAATTGTTACGTTTATTACATTTTTTTTCTCGATAAAAACTTTCTTCGTTTGTTTTACGTTGCGCAGGCAAGCTGATGATTTTTAACACTTAAAAAAAATGTTGTTCTACAAAAAATATATTTTATTATTTGTGTGCGGTTAAGATGATGATGATGCTAATGCTGAATATTCCACAACGGCTAGATAAAGCTCGGTCTTCCATCAAACATTTTAATGTTTTGAAGCTCTCGAATTGAAACATCGAATATCGATGTTATTTTTTTTTTTAGTTTTTTTTTGGCAACCCTTACTCAATGCATCCCGCATGTTGCACAGCAAAGCAACTGTCACCATACACAACCAATAGTCAATTAAAAATCTTTTTTATTCGTTTTTAATATCATTTAGTTTGACACTCCCAAAAGAAACCAATGTTTACTAAATATTATTACTAAATTATTTATGAATTTCTTTTTACCCAATACAGCTGTTCACCGGTTAGCCCAAAATGGTTGAAGTCCTTTGGTTTGTACAGCTGTGTTAGTTTAAGTACATGAATAGCACCGACGCAGGCAGTGATCACGACAACGCCTCCTATGGTCGATTTACCACATGGCTGGGTTCACTTGTTCGGTGCCCTCAGTGTCCTCAGCAGCGGTTTTTCAAAAGTGAGAGGGGCTTGAGAATTCATCTAGGGAAAGTTCACAAATCCCAAGGTATAGTTTCGAGCCCCAATGTTCTTTCTGTCACCAATTCTGATATTAATTCCAGTTCGCATCAAAATCCCCTTTGGAAAACATTATCTTTATGCAAAAATTCAATCCCGGTCGGCCGGCGCTGCTGCTGCTTTAGCGGAGACCTCTAAACGGCGTAAATATGTGAACCTTATTGGTAACTACGAGTATATGTTTAAGCCGTTTGGAGTTGAAACGCTCGGGCCGTGGGGTCCAAACGCTTTAACCCTTTTTCGTGACATCTCAAAACGTCTGGTCGATGCTTCACGTGATCAGAGGGCTGGCCAATACTTAGGTCAAAGAATTAGCATTGCCATTCAACGTGGCAATGCTGCCAGCCTTCTGGGTACGTTCCCGGTTCAAAGCGATGTCGACGAATTTTTTGACGCATAAGCTTATTGGTTAGACTTTTTATTTATGTTTGTATTTATTTTATTTATGTTTCTTTAATTGATAAGTTAGGTTATTTCAATAATAATTCATTCAAATAATTATAATATTTATGTTTGTATGTAAATACAAGTCTTATCCCGGTACTAAAGCATGTTCCTCGTGGAGCAAGGCCGGTAGTTGCTCGCCATTTAGCAGAGTCTATACGCCTTGCTGCCCAGGAAAACAGTGAAGCCGCCTGGGAACAGCTGCTCACCTTCCATTTCAGAATTTTGCATGCTAAAAGAGCTAATAATTGCATATCTTTAACGGCACAAATAAAAAACAACTGCAACAATAATGCTACAACTTTTACTCCAACATCTTTGAAAATCCATAGGCGCAACCCAAATAGAAGCTCTTTTCAGCATGTGGAAGCTAAGTTGGGGGAGGGTGACATTGGGGGTGCTGCACGACTGCTTTTTAGTAGCGACGTGGTGGCAGCTTGCTCTGCGGACACCCTTGCTGTTCTGGAGAGCAAGCACCCAGCGCCCAATGATGTCCTTACTTTCCCCGCTCCTCCCGATGACACATATAATCCCCTTATTGTAAGTGCTCGGGAGGTGATTACTGCCTTGAGCTCCTTCCATAGCGGCTCCGCCAGTGGTCTCGATGGCTTGATGCCACAGCACCTCAAAGAACTGACGAGTGCGAGTGCTGGAGCCGCTGGCGAGCTACTTCTGACGGAGCTCACGGCTTTATTTAACTTAATGCTTCACAGCGGTGTGGACGGTGCTGTCATCGACGTGCGTGCTTGCTTGGAGTTACCGGCCCACTGTGTGACGGTGCGGACGGACTTTTTGCTTATCATAAGTTACGTGCAGTTAAAACGGAAATAATATTTTACCACTGAGCATAATGTGGTGATAAAATAAAATCACGCTATATATTGAATAGTGTTATATTGCTCAATAAAACGTACTTAAATAAATTAAACATTCATCTAGTCACTTATAAACTACCTACTTATTATAATTAATAAGGTTGTGTAGTAAAAATATTAAAACATAAGTGAAAGAGTGAAGTAAGTGATTATACATAGTGCAAAAATAAATAAATAATAGTCTTACTGGAGGAACAAAATAAAAACAAATAAAGAATAACAATGGTGAATTGCTCAATGTGTAAAAAATACCTAGCGATGCGAGGTAGCGCCAGTTGCAGTAAGTGCCCGAACAAATATCACCTTGCCTGCGTACAACTGTCCGGCGTGCCCAGGGCCAGTAGTAACTGGAGATGTCAGCAGTGTATGGGTACGCCTTCGGTCAGCAAACTAGCAACAAAAACCCCTACTGATCATACGGATAGTGATAGCGGGAGTACACCTATAGTAAGCCCTAACTCCATGTCTGAGGATACTGCCAAGCTTCCTGAAACCGACCAGGATGAATTTGTTGATGTTGCGTCACCTTCCCAACTAGATTTGCTCCACCAAATAAAAGCCGAAGTCCGCCAGATGAGAGCCGAAATAAAGCGCGACACTAAAATATTAAGGGATCAAATGACTGACCTCAGCAGCAAGGTATCGAGTTGTATTTCACACGTGGACGGCTTCGAGGAAAGGATAGTAGCTCTGGAACAAAAAGCAGCTCTTACCACCACCTCGGACGAGGCTATTGAGATCCTCGAGCGAACCGTGGATCGGCTAAAACTGGAGCTCAATGACCGTGATCAGGACTTGTTAGCCGCTGACGTTGAAATCGCTAACCTTCCTGAGGAGAGCGGTGAAAACGTCCTGCACACCGTGGACCTGGCGGCAAAGAAGCTCGGTGTTGCCCTGGAGTCCTCTGACATAGTTTTCGCTGAGAGGGTTGGCCCTAAGCCCGGGCGTGTCACCCAAGCAGGTGTAACAGACGGGGCAGGCGAGACAAGTGAGGGGGCGACGCGCGGGCGGCGCATAGTGGTTCGCCTGCTGCGGCGACAGCTCCGTGACAAACTGCTTCAGACAGCTCGAGTCCGACGGGGAGTAGACTCTGAGGGCCTCGGTTTCACGGCGGCTCCGAGACGATTCTACGTGAATGAGAGACTAACTAAAGTAAACAGACACTTATTCTACCTCTCTCGTCAGGCAGCCCAACGCATGAAGTGGAGATACACCTGGACAAAGAACGGCAAAATTCTTGTCAAGAAAACTGACGGTAATCGCACCCATGTCATTCGGACCGAATCGGACATCTTACGTGTTTTTGGAGATGATGCGTTGGTACAGGAACTTTAAGAAATTTATAACATGTATGCATTTCTTACATTGTTGTTGTAGACTTTATATTTGTTGTGTTTTGTGTATAACTATGTTTTTACTACCTCTTCTTGTGCCACCTTCCAACTTAGTATTGTATGTTTGTCTAGCCATACTCATAACTAAAAAAGAAAGAGGAATATTTGTTCAATATTTCTCTTCAATATGTCTATGTGATTCAAAGATTCATCCATTTAATTTTTTTAATCAATATCAATATACTTTCAACTACATAATTTAACATAAACAATATCAAAATAATCACTTAACAATTTGCAATATAAATAATTTAATATCATGTAAATATACAAATTTTATACCATATACCTTGAGTTTAATTATAACATTCATAAACATTACTCAATAGGTAAAAACAGACATTTAAAAGTAGGACTTTTTAACGCGGGATCTCTCGGTACTGGGCATGATGAGTTTGTAGTCGCCATGGGCAGTCATGATGTTGACATTATGGCTATCAACGAGACCTGGCTCAGGGAGGGGGAGGAAGATCGTGCCCCAAATGTTCCTAACTATCGGTTACACCATGTTCCTCGCATGGTCACCTCGAGAAGATCGCGTGGAGGGGGGGTTGGTTTCTATGTGCGTCGAGGACTGCGAATACGTGTACTGACGCATCCACCAGCGCCATCTCTTGACCAAATGTGGCTCAGGTTAAATGTAAATACATACTCAGTTGTCATCGGTACAGCTTATAGACCTCCCTGGCTTGAAGTTAATATATTCCTAGATGCTCTTACAGAGTCGATGGCTTCCTTTCCTAACACTGACAAAATAATTCTAGTAGGAGATTTTAACATTAATGCGCTGAATCTCATAGATGGTAAAACAAAACTTCTTAACTGCTTCCTGCAGACCACGGGCCTTGTCAATATTGTAACTGAGCCTACACATTTCACTGACCACAGTGAAACACTCATAGATTTAATATGTACTGATGCCGTGGTCTGTGGGGTTTCAGTGTCACATATACCAGAGCTAGGCCATCATGCAATAGTCTCAGCAGAATTTAGTTTTAAAATAGAAAAGCCCATCCCACATTGGATTACCTACCGTCCAATGAATGACATTATACCTGAGATCTTCCAAAGTGATTTGACCAGGATGGATTGGAACTTTATTTGTGAACTAGAAAATGTCAATGATATGGTTGAGACTTTAAGCAAGGACATCATAGCCCTATTTGATCTCCATGTACCAATTAAAAGAATCCTAGTCAAAGAGAGAAACTATCCTTGGATCACTCCTACTATAAAAGAAATGATATGGATTCGTGACAGGCATCATAGTAAATGTAAGCGCACTAAGTCTGACATTCACATCAATTTCTATAAAACACTTAAATATGAAGTCAGAGCTGCCATTGAAAGGGAAAAGTCTGTATATTATAGCAATCATATAAATAGAAATATAAAAATCCCCAGAAACTTTGGAAAAACTTAAAGCAAAATATATCATTCAACAAAACACAAAATAGTGATATTCCACCACACTACAGTAATCCTGACCTATTAAATAAACACTTTTTAGATATTCCCTGCAAAGATACCATTACCATATCTCAATTAACAAAATTTGAGTATAATATATATAGGTTTAGTGCTGGGAATTTTGTTCTCCAACCTGTCAATGAAGTACAAGTTTTGAAAATTTTCCGCAGTTTCAAGTCTAATTCTATGGGCATCGACAACATTTCACTTGACATGTTGACTTTGACACTTCCACAGGCTTTAGCTTCAATTACTAAAATCATAAATAAGTCTATATTAACTTCTACTTTTCCAGACATTTGGAAGACAGCAATAGTTCGACCAATACCCAAAAAGTCGAATCCTTCTAGCCCAAAAGATCTACGTCCAATAAGCTTACTGTCTTGCCTCTCTAAAATTCTAGAGAGAGTGGTATGTGATCAACTCACTGAATATGTGGAGCACACTAATATACTGCCGATATGCCAGTCTGGCTTCCGCAAAGGTCACAGTACATCAACTGCACTATTAGACGTAGTAGGAAATATATTAGAAGCTAGAGATCAGGGCATGGGAACTATCCTTACTTTGTTGGATTTTTCACGTGCATTTGACTGCATTGATGTTTCCTTATTACTCTCCAAACTCTCATATTATGGCTGTAGCATGGAAGCAGTTAAGTGGTTTCATAGTTACCTTAGTAATCGTTACCAGTCTGTTTGGATGAGAAATAAAACAACTAGCAATGAGGTCACATCCTCACAATGCCCAGTGAAACGAGGCGTACCACAGGGCTCAATCCTCGGCCCGTTACTTTTTATAATTTATACAGCAGATATCTCTCAATCCATAAGGAACTGTAGTTTCCATCTATATGCAGATGATCTGCAGTTGTATTTTTCATTTACTCCTTCTAATTGTCTTGAAGCTGTAATGAAAATAAATAATGACTTAGATAGGATAGCAGAATGGTCACATAAAAACTCACTAGTGTTAAACCCAGCTAAATCAAAATTTTTAATCATTGGTTCCAAGAACATCATTACACAAATTGCTTCAAATTGCCCTAATGTCATGTTAGATGGCATGCCAATAGAACGAGTACTTGAGGCCCGCAATTTGGGAGTTCTATTTGATGGCCAACTACACTTTGAAACCCACATACAACAAGCTGTACAAAACAGTTTTTACAGACTAAAACTCTTGTATCGCATACGACCCTATATTAATATTGACATTAGGACAACCCTCTGCGAGTCACTCATATTATCTCGACTCAACTATTGCGACACGGTATATGGAGGTTGTCTATTAAAAAGGTCTGAAAGGTTGATACAGCGACTGCAAAACGCATGCGCACGTTTTTGTTATAATATACCTCCACGGTCACATGTCACTCCTTTCCTGAATAGTGGAAATATGATGAAAATGTCATCCCGTAGATTACTTCATTTGTCTACTTTGGTTTTTGGTTTAATTGCTACACGTAGACCCCAATATCTTTACTCAAAACTTTGTTGGTCCAGAGACTACAATTTATATAATACCAGAGCATCAGCTTACCTCATATCAACACCAAAACATAGAACAACTGCCTTCCGTGGTTCTTTTAAATACGCTGCTGCCAAGGTGTGGCGAACCATACCGCCTCCGCTCAGATGCCTGCAAACAGTGTGGTCTTTTAACATAAAATATAAAAGAGTACTTCTGGCACAGCAAATATTAAATAGTTAAGTAAATGAAGTAAATTTACTAGTTTACAATCAAAAATTCTTACTTACCTAGGTTTATGCATCGTGTAGCTGCGAGGACAGTGGAAATCTCTTGGCAGAGATAAATTTCGTTTTCATTCTACGGGCGTGACATTTTCGATAAGTTAACATTTACCGTTTCACACAATGAGTATGGCTATACAAGCAGCAGTGCATCATCAGAGAGTTCATGTGTACATCACATTTAACTCCTTACTTTGGTGTTTGTCGTATCTGATAAGTTTATGTTTTATATGTTCGGAAAATAATGTCCCTGTCATAGTTTCATAATGTTAACCTTCGGCATACGAGGTGGGGTTATTTTAACCCCAACACTTTTAAATTGCGTTGATTGCATATTTAAACGCAACCAAATAACTTGATTTTCACAGTAGCAGGAGTTTAAATATTGCCGCGTCTAATCACAGCGTTGGATCAGTATTGCGCGCGCCGGCGTCGTGTGTGCACGCGCGCGAAGTGGTTCCCGGGCGTTTTTAACCCCACGTTGTATGGGACGTCGTAAAAAAAGTTTGTGCCTATTTCTGTGTTTTTCGTTATTTACACTTACAATTAGTGCTTTTTTAATACTTTTTTATTTTTATTATAGGTTCAGCTAGTTAATTTGTCTAACAACCTTCAGGATGATCGTATTGCGGCGGCCTTATTGGAAGAAAATGATACTTCGTCGGACGATGAAAACTTTCTTCCTAGCAGTGACGACGAAGCAGATCATATCAGCGAGGCTTCTGAAGTTCGAAGTGATACGGACGTGGAAGATGCTGAAAATAATCTGGAACCATATTTAGATGATACACCTCAACCATTTTATCTCGGAAAAGATGGAAGAACAAAGTGGTATAAATCGCCACCGCGAACCAATGTTCGGACAAGGGCCGAAAACCTAATAACGCATTTGCCTGGGTGTAAAGATGCAGCTCGACATAAAAAAACTCAATTGGAATGTTTCGAGACCTTCTTTACTGACGAAATTATTGACATGGTTTTGATATATACAAACCAGAAAATTACTTTGAGAATGGAAAACTCTACATCTAATCCATCCTATGGGGAATCTAATAAAGCTGAGATGAAAGCTCTGTTTGGGTTGTTGTTCTTGGCAGGTTTGTTTAGATCTAGCCGGCAAAGTCTTATAGACTTATGGAGTAATGACGGCACAGGGATTGAAGTGTTTAGAAATACTATGTCGAGACAGAGATTTTCATTTTTGATAAATAACTTGAGATTTGATGATTCGTCAACTCGTACAGCAAGAGCAACTATTGATCGTTTGGCGCCAATTCGAGATATTTTTGACATATTCGTGAAAAACTGTCAGAATGCCTATACGCCTCATGAATACTTGACCATAGATGAAGAACTCGTGGCGTTTAGAGGAAGATGTATCTTTCGTCAATACATACCCTCGAAACCAGCTAAGTATGGGTTGAAAATCTACGCTCTAGTGGATGCTAAAACATTTTACACAATGAACTTGGAAATTTACTGTGGAAAACAGCCTGACAACAGTCCTTACACATTGAGTAATAAGCCATTTGATGTTGTTGATCGTTTGGTAAGATGCGTGTCTGGATCAGGAAGAAACATCACCATGGATAATTTTTTTATGAGCTATGAAACTGCTGAAAATTTGCTCAAAAACCACAAATTGACTGCCGTTGGTACACTAAGGTCGAACAAGACATGCCTGCCACCTCAGTTCAAGACTAGACGTGAAGAAAAATCATCTGTGTTTGGATTCCAAAAAGACATAACTATTGTATCTTACATACCAAAGCCACGAAAATGTGTACACATGATGTCCTCATTACATCATGATGATGAGGTGGATCCAGAAAGCGGAGACCAAAGAAAGCCGTCTATTATAACGTTTTACAACTCGACAAAGAGCGGAGTTGATGTTGTCGATAAACTTGCAAGAACATACGATGTTACCCGCAACTGCAAACGCTGGCCTCTTACCGTATTTTTTTCCATGTTGAACCGTGCTGGTATAAATGCTTTTATTGTGTATATGTTGAATAACAGCATTGAAAGGAAGAAAACTAATCTTAGGAAGAACTTCATCAAGCAATTGGGATTTTCTTTGCTCGAAGACCACATTAGGAAAAGGAAAGACAATCCACATATACCACGAGATATAAGAAGACGCGTGCATGAAATGTTGCATGAAGAAGTTCCAGGACCACCACAAAAGCAACCAAGAAGGTCTCAGAGATGTTCTTTCTGTCCAAGAAACAAAGATAGGACGATTCTGAACGGTTGTTTCAAATGTAATACCGCGATATGTAAGGAACATGCGAATTTGATGTGTCTAAATTGTACTGATTTAGATAACGAATGATCTCCCTTATATAGCCATAAAGTGCTAATTGTGATTATTTTTATAAAGCCAAATATATCTAGTTTTATATAATAAGTAAAATAATTGTATTAATTTTAAGAAATATTTTTGTTGATTTTTTATTTTGTCTTAAGATCATTTTGTTAAATTCACGGAAAGGTTATGTGATTTTTAAGTTTTTTTATAATAAATGTTTAATTTAATACATTTTTTATTTTATTCATTAACTTTGTGATGTAGTTATATAAAAAAACTCATTCAAACTTATTGCACTTAGCGCATACATAAAGTAGAGGCAATCCCTTGTGGGGTTAATTTAACCCCACGTTGTATAGGTGAGGATTTCTTTTCACCTCGTATGCCGAAGGTTAACAAAACATTTATAGTATTTTATAGCGAATCTTGTTCAATCTTGTTGTCGTTTGCCACAGAGCAAGTAACATAATTTTAATAACTTTGTTTCAAAGATTATATAAGATGTGTACTACGACATTGATACTCGATTTATTTGTTTAGGAAGTAGAAAAAATGTAGTTTAGCTTTAATGATAATAATTTGTGTTTGATTTATTTTATTTTTATTTTATCATTATTTTGTCCGTGATTTACTTGTATTTGTTAATATTATTATTGGTTGTATTTGTTTACTTATGTTAATGTTCCGTGAAAGTCACTCGGCACCATCAGAATTACCAGCGCTAGAGCAATAAATTGTTCTAGCAAATGCTGAGGTGGTGCCATTTCAGACTTGCACGGACAACAAGTGCCTTTGTTTTACTTCTTTCTTTTTTTCTTTCTTTCTTTATGGTGCCAACCTAAGTGCTTTAAACAAAAAAGATGGCGGTATCCGTCCCATTGCCGTTGGAACCACTTACAGACGCATGACTGCTAAAATGTGATGTAAAAAGATTTACACAAAATTATCAAACCTTTTCCAGCCTCTTCAATTGGGTTTTGGCTCTAAAGGAGGTTGCGAAGCGGCCGTGCATGCGCTGTCAGCGTACATCAATAGCGGGGAAGGTGAGGTCGTTCTTAAAGTCGACGTAAAAAATGCTTTCAATCCCGTTAATACGGACGTCTTGTTGACAGAAATTATGAAAGAAATCCCGGAAATTTACAATTTCTTACACCAGTGTTACAGAAATCCCTCCAAATTAATTTACCAAAATCATGTTTTGAATTCTGCTGTCGGCTGACAACAAGGCGATCCACTCGGACCAGCTATTTTTAGCCTAGCAATCCACCCAATAATTCGGCGTTAAATTCCAAATTTAACGCGTGGTATTTGGATGACGGGACTCTAGGAGGCGACGTAAACACTGTTTTTAATGACTTACTAATTCTCTCCGATTCTGGACGAATCTTTCTCTTCATATATAGACGAACAAATACAAAATTTTAGTGACATTTCAGCAAGATTTAACAAAATCAATACTCATTCGGCGTATACTATTATTCGGCTGTTGTTGTTTTGTTCCCAAATTTATTTACGTGTTACGTTCCTGCCACCTTTGGAAACAGGTTGCTCTTGATACACTAACAAATATTCTTAATTTAGACCTGGAAGACCGAGCATGGCTACATGGCACTCTTCCTGTTCGCCTGGGCGGGCTCGGGATCCGCAAAATATCCCATGTAAGCTTACCGGCATTTCTGTCATTGGTCCATAGTACGGAAGCACTTACCAGGAAAATTCTTTTATCATCACTGGTTAGTTCGGAAGTGCCGTGCCTTACCGAAGCCATTAATGCCTGGAAAATTGCTTGTCTGAATACGGATTTGCCCAACTATCCGTCTTCCCAGATGCAGTGGGACCAGCCGCTCTGCAACCTAACTCGGATTTTTTTATTAGATACATCGGTTAATCGCGCCCGCCTACTGGCTGTGGGAGAATGGGAGTCGGGCCTTTGGTTACAGGCGTTGCCGTCGTCTAACATAGGGACCATGTTGGACGACAACTCTTTCCGGATCGCTGCCTGCCTTCGTCTGGGGGCGCCCTGTGTTGCTCCGCATCGATGCCTCTGCGGAGAGTTTGTCAACCGCCTCGGACACCACGGCCTGTCTTGTAGCAGAAGTGCAGATCGGCTTCCACGCCATAACAGCCTAAACGATATAATTCGTCGGGCTCTTGTCACCGCCGGCGTCCCAGCTGTGTTGGAACCAAACGGCTTGGCACGCGACGATGGCAAGAGACCAGACGGGATGTCGTTACTGCCTTGGAAGTTGGGTAGGCCTTTGGTGTGGGACGCGACATGCGTTGACACCCTAGCCCTATCACATCTTCCAAGTACCAGTGCGGCGGCGGGCGCTGCTGCTGCCTGTGCGGAGACTCTCAAGCGGCGCAAATATGGTAATTTAATAGGAAATTACATATTTGAGCCGTTTGGGGTCGAAACGCTTGGAACGTGGTCTCTATCGCCAGATTTCTGACATGACGCAATGAACACAGCGCGCTGTTTTGATTTTATATGGTTTTGACCATTAATGCAAATAACCCTTGAAATAGCAGGGTATTAAAAAAGTCTGAAAGGTGTGGTGTAACACATTTGAGTATCGAACGCTACTTACCTGCTATTCTGTAAGTACAACGAACCAAGCAATTGATTATCGACTACTTTATTGTGTCCTATTTTCGTGGTTGCAACACCAAATACGATATGATAAAGTGACAGCTAGCTGTCAAACTGAAAATCTTGGTACATTCAAATCTCTGTTTTCTTTCGTTTTCGTTTGTGTGTTTGTTTTTATTTTGACTTGAGTAATCAACTTGACGACCAAGGCCTTAACATGGATTCCGTTCCCGCTTTTCACGACAAACCCGGCACGAACTTGGACTCTACGTCTGACGACCACGGCTTGAACACTGATTCTGTTCCCGCTTCTCATGATTACCCCGCTACGAACTTGGATTCGCCGTCTGACGACCATGGCATGAATATGGACTCCGTTCCCGCTTCTTACGATGACCGTATGTCCCGTTTGGTATGTCATGCATGTTGGACTGCAGTTTGGACTGAAATTCGACATCCAACAAATCAACAGAAAGTATCACCTGTTGGCCATGCTCGTGTGTGCATTAGCTGTGGCAGATCACTTCTCAGAGCAAGAACTCATATGCTAAGGACTGATACTGAACGTGATAATCTCATTAGGAATACAATTTCTCGTGAAATTTAACCACGAGAGGTGAGTTTTGAACAATTTATACTAAGCGTCAGAGTTGTTAAAGCCGCCCAGTAGGCCTCTGACATGGCTCAACGACTGTTGTCTAATGACTACAACCAGAACCACTAGCAAAACGTGCCCTTCGAAGCACGGAGACACTCAGAAATTAAACCAGCATTGTGGTCACCCATCTATGGCTGACCGCGAGTCTAGTTGCTTAACCTCGCTGATCACTACGGACAGAGAGAGCATCTAGCAACAATTTATTAAATAGTGTTTATACTTAATTGAATACTACTTATTCACTGTAAGTGTGATCAGTGCTCAAGGTAACAAGGCAACCTTGCTATTATCACAATGCCTACTATGGGAGGTTCAAACTCTGCATGAGACATATATTTGTATGTTGGTTATACAGGGACAGGTGTAGTATCTGTTACGAGCCAAGGTGTGCTTTATGTCCGTAACTTGTATGTTTTTACAGTTCCTGCCAGAGGATTTATTTCACTAGAACAGGTTTAAACTAAAAACAATTAACTTCATTAAAACGAAACTATTTATTTTCTGGTATATATATATTTTATTATTACAGATGCCAAGAACTGCTCACATCTGCCATGCTTGTTGGCGAAGAACTGTCAGAGCAACATCACGAGTGGAACTAGAATCTGAACCAGCGAGTCTTCCCACATTGGATTCAGAAGAGTTTGGTTCACAAACGGTACAAAGTAGCATGGACACATCACATAATATACTGTTGCCCAATTATGTTCGAGCACCATCCACGCAATGTCGTTTTTTCTTCCCTGGCTGCATGGAGTCTAATCGGCTCACTGTCCCATCAACACTACGAGTAAGACTATTTTGTGACTACAATTATTATGTACCTCTTGATTGTAGAATATGTAGTTACCATCGAACAAGTAACTCATGGGATCTTCTTTTAACATCGGTATATAATCCTCTAAAATCCTTCAATGCTGCACAAATTGAAGACTTCGCTTCATTACTGAAGGATAATATGTAAGTTCATTTAGATTTTGATGATATTGATAGTATGCCTGACCATATTGTTCATTATAATCTGGGTTTTACAAGAGACCAATTTCGGCAAATTCTGACCGCTGTTCCTAGATTGTCAAATAAATACAGAGGTACTTTCGCACTTGCTGCGTACCTTATTAAGTTAAGAACTGGAGATAGTGATGAACGTATTTCATCATTATTACAGGTACCAAGAAGTACCCTAGAGCGTCTAATGAGTATGGCTCGTCAAATACTAAATCAGGACTTTGTTCCAAGGAATCTTGGAATAAGTCATACCTCTAGAAGTGAAATTGCACAAAGAAATCTACAGATTCCTAATGGACTATTTGGTGGAGAAGAAAGGAAGCCAATTATAATAGCAGATGGTACATATATTTATATTGAAAAAAGTTCCAATTATTTGTATCAAAAGCAAACATACTCATTACACAAATATCGTAATCTCATCAAGCCATTTCTGTTTGTGTGTAGCGATGGTTACATCATTGATGTTCTTGGCCCTTATCCAGCAACAACCTCTGATGCAGATATAATAAAAAACGAATTTCGAGATGCTAGCACTCCATGCAGACAGTATTTTGAGGCTGGTGATGTCTTTATTTTAGATAGAGGTTTTAGAGACTCATTACCATTATTAATAAGTTGCGATTACCAAGTGCATGTACCCCTGTCCCCAGAAGATGGTGAATCACAGTTGACAACAATATATGCCAATAAATCTAGAGCCGTCACTATGTGCCGATGGGTAGTTGTGGTAGTGAATGGGATTTTTAAGACTGCTTTTAAATTATTTAGACAGAATTATTTTAACAGAGCTTCCCCACATCTCATGACAGACTTTGCTGTTGCTGCTGCTCTGATTAATAGATTCCATGCAAAAATAAGGGACAGGGATGATGCCGCTCAAATTCTAGAAATAGTTTATCGCAATATGCATTCTAATAATGACTTGTCTGACTATGTGAGGCAAAACAATTTAAATAGAGCTAGGGCTAATTTTAGAAATATTAATGTGAATTCTGAGAATGTCAGACAGTTCCCAATTTTAATTATAATGATTTAATATTAATTGGGTGTGGAACATACCAATTAAAACAAGCACGATCATACTATGGCGAACATGTTCGATTTAATGGTTGTTACCTTTGATTATAAACATGTCTAGATAGAGCGTTCGAGCGTATAAACGCCAATAAAAATATCAGCCAACTGTTGGCTGATAACCTCGTCCCGCCCGCTCAGTGACGAAACTGTCATTGTAGAGTAAACACGTGTTTAGTGGCTTAAGAAAATGACAATTTGCGCTATAAAAGTGTGCAGGAATTACAAAGGACGATTGAAAACCACTAAAAAAGTTACCTATCATCGGTATGTAAACTTTAAATAACTATATTTTAAGAAACAATTAAATTAATAAAATGAAATTTGATCAAAAGATGCGACGCCATTTTGACGGCATGTTTACAGGGTTGCCTGTTATTTGACTCTAAAATTTCCCATGAAAGCTTTAGATAATTAAAAAAATGTTTAATGATGATCCAAAAGATCCAAGATCCAAAAAGTATATTTCGAGGTTTCAAGCCACCATTTAATTACAGTGCTAGATAAAACATAAAATATATTCATATTTATAATTGTTTATTTTATTTAATAATCTGAAATGGGGGTCAATTTTGGTGGTCCTTGGGTGCTCATAATGAAAGTAGTATGTATTCTACGTATTATAAATGGTGATATCGAATATCGATAATGGCGTTCTGAGTTTCTTTTTTTGTTTCTGTCTCTGAGTTTTTAGGCCAAAGTTGGTTAAGCAAGTCACATGAGGGTGCATAACAGAGCAGCAGATGTGAGCTATTCAAAATGGTTTAGTGCTGAAGCCGTTGTTGTGTAAAGTTTTAATTTTTTTTTTACAGAATACCTAAAGATCCTATTTTAAGAAGTAGGTGGATAGATATTATAAGAAAAAGCCGCGGAGAGGATCTCTGGCAACCCTCTAAAACAACAGTTATTTGCTCTGAACATTTCCGTGCCAAAGACCTGTATTTTGCCAACAACCAAAGTCGTCAAAGGCTAAAAAAGCAAGCAATCCCGTGCAAGGTAATTTTATAACTATTTTTGTTTTTAAAAAATACCCATCATGTGCGAGTTTGCCTCGCACTTGGCAGATTTTTTATTTTATTATATTTTACAGGCTTTGTTCTTAACGGCATTAGAAACAGATGATGATGAAAGTGACTGCTTACTTTAAGAAATAGAAAAAATAAGCGATTGTGTAACAGATGTTTTAGATGATGCGGTAAGTTTTTTTTAAACAAAAATAGTTTTGAATAAAGTAAGAAAGTGATCAAGGTTCTCTTCCTTCTGTTTTGGTTTCATTTTTGAAGTAAAACTTCTTTACGGGCGCTTGACTTGGAAAGTAAGCTGGTGAATGCGTTACGGAAATGCGAGATCGGGCGAGGCGAATGGAAGTATAACTTCTTTACAGGCGCTTGACAAGCTGGTGAATGCGTTATGGCGAACGGTGATGGGGCAAGGAAATGAAATCGATATTGGTCAATTGATATAAGTTTGTGATATTATTAATGGATGGATGGATGGTTGGATCGATCGATCGGTTGATGGATAGATGGATGTATGGATGGACCGGTCGATCCATGGATGGATGGATCGATCGATCGATGAATGGATGGATGCATGGATAGATGGATTGATAGATCTATCGATAGACGGATAATGATAAAACTTATTCAAAAGTAAAAGGTTTACACGTTACTTACGTTTACAGTTTTTCTTAAGTCTATGTAAAGTTCATTCATAAATTGTGTCTAAACTAGGTAATCCTGTGTTTCAGGCGATTGAAGGTAACATTAATTTATTAAATAGTCACACACTCTATTAATCTTATTTGGTTTTATGTAAAAATGTATATAATTTTTTATGTAAAAATAAATAAAATAATAAAAATAAACTTAGCTAACAAATTAAAAAAAGAAGTATTTAGTAGTTATAGATAATTTTGGGTAGTTATGGATAGTTATGGATAGTTATGGATGATTTTGGATAGTTATGGTTAGTTATGGGTTGTTTGAATAGTTTTGGATAGTTATGAATAGTTATGGATGGATGGATGGATCCACGAGCTTAAGAAATTTTACTTCAGACGAGTGATCGAAAGCACCCTCATTTTTTTTATAGAGCCGTCTACAATAATTAATTTAAGGAAGATTTTTAGTGTAGGTACTCTGATTATGACGCAAAATATATAAACTTAGTTTTATTTTCAGAAAATTACGGTATCCAATAAAGAGGAATCTTTTCTTGGTACAAATGATAACCAACATGCTACCTCTTGCTGTATGGAACTTTCAGACAATATGTCTAGTAATTTAACGGGCATAGCATCTGCAAGTACTAGTGGTTATATACCTGAAGAAGCAACCTGTAGTAAAATCGGAGATGGACGGAAAGATGAAGAAAACGATATAATTGAAGACTTTTCTGATCTTGAATCCATTTTTGATACACCAAAAAAAATTAAATTGCGTCAACAATTACGAAGAAGAATACGACTACAAAAAAAACAAACTCTAAAGATCAAATCTTTAAGACGTAAAAACCTACGACTTCAAAAGAAAATAGCTTCTTTTAAACAAATTATTGGTACCCTTAAAAAAGAGAGATATATTGACAACGACACTCATAATATTTTAAGTGATAATGTTTTTGCGGCGGATCTATATTCACATATGAAGAAAAAGCTACAAGGGTCCAAGAGACCAGTTCAAAAGTATGTTCCAGAATTTAGAAAATTTTGTTTGACGTTACACTTTTTATCTCCAAAGGCGTATAGCTACGTCAGAAGTAAATTCGAGACTTGCCTTCCACACCCAAAAACGTTATCTAAATGGTATTCCAATATTGATGGATCCCCGGGTTTGACAGAAGATGCTTTTAAAATGTTTTTAAATAAATAAATAAAATAAAAAAGGTTTTTATTCACGTAGACTTTAAAAAAGCGTTTGTAAATAGTCAGAACATGTTTGTAGTAATATAGTTGTATACATTAGATATTATTTCTAGTAACATAGATATTTAGGTACATCTTGTATGAAAACATTTATAAAATTTATTTTATTACAGAAATGATATTTAGCTAGCTCGTATCAAGTTATTGTCAAGAGATTATGTTTAATTATCTAGTTTAAGTCTAATATTTTTACTACATATTGTCAATGGTTCTGTCTATATTAAAGGTATTATTATTATGACGGACCTTGTGTTAATAACGACGGTCGCGCTTTAATGCTACCACCGGATCCAATGCGCCCCAACTGAGAAGACCCAGCGAAACAAACTCAGTGGGTTCATCTACTACCGGTTTCAACACGACCCAGTTGAGACGGTCCGGCGAAACATACTCAAGCGGGCATGAACACGGGATTTGGTCCAATTAGAGTAATTATTTAGTAGACAAACACAATATATGCTCGATCGGTTGTCTGAATGCTTATTATTTTAGATTATATTTAGGTATACAAAAGAAAAACTTCGAAACAATAACATTATTCATTTTGAGACAGAGTCAATAATTTTAAATTAAGTATATGATAGCAATCATTTACAGATAGTTCATGTAACACAGCAGATCAGTCATGTCTATATGGCTACAAGATCTCCAGCGAGCAATGTGCAGGTAGGAAGTGAGAGCCAGACGTCTTTGTCATCGATGTACTCTTTAGTGGTGTAATAACCCCTAGCCATAAGTATACGTTTTATATGTGTTTTAAAACTTGTGTCAGGCAGATCAGTAATTTGAGTAGGAAGCTTGTTATAAAACCTAATACAATTTCCTAAAAATGATTTATTAGTTTTGCTTACTCTAAAGCCTGGCATGGCTAGTTTGTTTTTATTCCTAGTATTTATATTATGCAGTTCACTTTTCTTTTTATAATTATGAATATTTTTTCTAACAAACATTATATTCTGATATATATATTCCGATGGCACAGTAAGTATATTTATTTCTTTAAACAAATTTCGCAAAGAATCGCGACTGCCTAAACCATAAATGGCTCTGACTGCTCTTTTCTGCAATACAAAAATAGTACCTATGTCAGCCGCCGAACCCCACAGCAGAATGCCATACGACATAATGCTATGAAAGTACGCGAAATACACTAATCTAGCAGTTTGTTCATCTGACAATTGCCTTATTTTCCAGACAGCATAGGAAGCCGAACTTAATTTACCTGCTAACTTTTCAATCTGAGGACCCCATTGCAATTTTGAATCAAGTGTCAATCCTAAAAATACGGTCGATGGGACTAGATCTAATATTTTCGCATTAAGTGCAGCTTAAAAGTTAAAAGAAAAGAGTCAGACAAAAACATGATTTGCGCGTTGGTAGCCGATGAAATGGCAATAAGACAACAAACATGTTTTAATCGAAAGACTTTGCGAGATGAAGGTCTCGTTGACATAGGGAGTGGACCCACTGACAATATGAATGTTAAAGCGTCAGAAGCATATGTATTTTACTGGTCTCATTAAACGAGCCTTTGAAATTACCGGTGGCTTATTTTTTAATCCATGGCATGACAGGGGAACAAAAAGCCAATATTATCAAAACAATACTATATAAATGCCATGAAGTAGGCGTTGATGTCGTGCCATTGACTTTTGACGGCCACAGATCAAATTTATCTGCCATGGAACTGTTGGGTTGCAAATACAAAAACCCAAAAGAGCTGAAGACAACATTTAAACATCCTTGTGCCGATTATGAGGTGGCAGTATTCTTAGACTTCTGTCATATGTTAAAATTAATTAGAAATCATTTTGAATCAAAAGAAGTGTTTCTATATAAAGATGATGAAATTAAATTTGTATATGTTAAAAAGTTGGCCGCATTACAAGAAGAAACTGGTTTGCATCTTGCTAACCGCCTTACAAAAAAGCATATTCAATTCAGAAACTCCATAATGAACGTAAAGTTAGCAACCCAGCTTCTTAGCAGAAGTGTTTCTGTAGCAATTGAATTTTGTAGACAAGAGCTAAAGCTGCCCGACTTTTTGGAAAGCGAAGCAACAGAAAAGTTTATAATGATTATGAATAATATATTTGATACATTCAATTCTAGGAACTTACAGGCACATGGTTACAAGCATCCATTATTTCCTGGTAATAAAAATGAAGTGTTTGCTATGTTAGAAGACGCGAAAGATTTAATTTTGAATCTAAGCCTAAAAGAATCCAGAAAAAGGACATATAAAGAACAGCAAACATCAAAAAAACTGGTATTAAAAGGCTATGTACCAGTTCTAAAATCTCAATCATTTACTGGATTTCTTGGCGTTCTGATTTGCATAAATAGCTTAAAATTTTTGTATGATTCTTTAATAGAATCGAAAAGAATGAAATATTTAACCACGTATCGCATCTGTCAAGATCACATAGAGTTATTTTTTGGTGCGATACGGATGCATGGGGGCTATAATGATAACCCGAATGCTCGCCAGTTAAAAGGCATTTACAAAAAATTACTTTGCCATATGGAACTTAAATCTGCTTCGTCAGGAAACTGTGTGCCACTGGAAAACATAAGTATTCTAATGTGTTCTTCATCCCTTAAATGCATCAATGCGACAGTTCCATCGTTGAGGAAAGATGACGACGACGACGACGACGAGGACGAGAGTGAAAATATCGCCAAAATGTTTACTGCTCAAGACTGTAAAATTAGGCTATTAGATGATTCGCAATTATCTGAATACACACAGCAAATTGTTGGATACATAGCAGGTTTTGTTGTTAGATGTTTACGTAAACAAATAAAATGTGTCGCTTGCATTGAAAGTCTGATATCAAATGAACCTTTGCAATACCATAAATTGGTTAATATGCGAGATGAAGGTGGACTTATTTACGCCTCTCATGATGTATATTCTGTATGTAAGACTGCTGAAAACGTTTTAAGGAAGTTTATTAAACAAGATTTTATAATGACGCCCATCAATTATGCAAAAATAGTATCCACTGTAATGAAACAATTTGTTGGAGGTACAAATTATTTTGAAGCGAATACTGATCATGTCTGCGGTCTTCTGCATCAAGTCAACTTAATAAGACTGGTTGTGGAAAAATATTTGGATTTAAGATATTACTATAAGACAAAATTGGATAATATCAACCGGGATATAAAATCTAAACGTAAACTGTTTAAAAAACAAATTCATAGAGAAGGTCACTAAGATTCCTATCTGCTGTATGCTGCCTGCTGTATCTAGAGCACATTTTGAGAAAAAAATGGTAAAAATAATGTTGTTGTTAGATATTTTCCGTCTAGAATATTACGAATAAATAACCTTTAATAGCAATATCTCTTTCATTAAAATATATTACACCTTTTTTATTTTAAGTTTTAAGTAATTCATATGCCTAATATGTGAAAAAACATAATTCATTGAATTTAAATTTAAAACAAATTACTTATTACTTAATTATCTCAAAATCAAAACATAATATTTGATTCCCACCTTTTATGGGAATTATTCAAGGGCTGGTATCACTCAGTACGCTCCCACGTGATGCGCGCGCAGCCGCGCGCTTGTAAGGCTACGTTTGCTTGTGTGCGTAACACACACACAAGCGCTTCAAATCTGGCCTGTTGTTTTTGTTGCGCTTGCACCGCAACACTCTAGTTACGCGTGCATATATTCCAGAAGGTTCCATGCGACCTGGTAGACTAAACATCCTTTCATAGAGTCAGCAGTCTGTCGGGACTCAGGCTGCATCCGTCAAAACAACTTTTATGCATACGTTGCTCATCCCGGTGGTCTGTTCCACCTCCCACTCTGTTTTAGATTAAGGTTTGCCATATTGTGTACTGGCACTTGATGTTCGATCGTCGAACAATAAACTTGTCTCTACAATTAATATTTTGTATTTTTTAAAAGTCGCTCTTGCGCGCCCCCGATTAAACTGGCGCAGCCGTTCGGATTAACGTAAAACGCCGAAAAATCGTGCTTCAAGAACACACAATCGGTTCGAGCTTGAAAATTCGGTTACGGGAATCCTTCGAACCAAATAAATTCGTTTAATTGTTCAACGTATACACTGCAAACGTAAGGCGACGCTGAGCTGACTTCTGGAGAGAATGGAGAACCTGTGAGTAGACCCACATTGCTATTCCTTGTCTTTCCTTCTTATTCCGATAGTTTATAAATAAGATTTTGTGATATTACGGGACCGACCATCGCCCACGCTATAGAACGTTATCTTATTTGCAACTCTATACACCACATCGGTATAGTAAGCATTTAATTCTAAGAACTGTAATTAAATAATTGCAGATAGTAGTGTAGTAAAATTACCTGCGTATTTTTATTGTTCGCAATATAATTATATAAAAATTTAAGATGTCTCTAAATATGATTCCTAGGGAAATATCTTCTATTATCCCGAAATTTGACGGGGATGAAAAACTTTTAAATCTTTTTATAATTAAGTGTGAGTATGTAATTAATAGATATAGAGATACCGGAAATGCGGACCAAGATTTATACGTTTTTCATACCATAACTAGTAAGTTAATCGGTAGAGCCGCCGCGCTTATTAGTGAACGTCAGGATATACAGTCGTGGACTCAATTAAAAAATGTTTTCACCCAACATTTCGGAGATCCTCGTTCCGAAGAATGTATAGCCATAGAATTAGAAACATTACGAATAAATAGTACTGAGTCTTATCTTGATTTTTGTAGTAGAATACAACACGTGAAAAGTACCCTATTGTCGAAAGTAAATTTAGAGAACGATGTAAATTTACGTAATAGTAAAATCACCATTTACGACAATATGGCCATGAACGTTTTTCTGTACAACTTGCCGGAAGATTTAATTCGTATTGTTCGACTAAAAGGATGCTCTACATTAGAGAAAGCTCTCAGCATAGTGCTTGAAGAGGTTAACTTCCAATATCAGTATACATCTAGGAATAAAATGTTAAAACCAAATAGTTCTATTAAACTACACACACCTAACGATAGTTCAGTGCCACATAACCCCTATGTAGAAAAGTTTGGCTTAAAACAATTTTATACCGCCAACCCTGTACAAAATTCCACTCTTAATAAAAACCCTCAGCCACAGAACTTTAAATTTAACGCCCCACCTAATATACAAGGTTATAAACCTAATATTCAGGGTTACAAAGAACATTTCCAAATGCAGCCAACAGGTTTTAGACCTAACTTTAATCAACAGCAATTTAAATATGGCATACCAAATCAGCAACAATTAGTTAAGTTCGGTCCACCAAACCAAACACAATTTAGATATGGTACACCAAACCAACAACAATTTAAATTTGGTATTCCACCGCAGCATCAAGGTTACAAAACATTTAATAATATCCCTCCGCAGAATAATTTTAATAAACCTCAACATGGTCACCCCAACTTTGGGTTTCGACCTCAAAAATTAGATACTGATGTATCAATGCGCACTGCCGCTCCAGCCCCAAGGGTAAATAATTTATATTCAGATGGAAACGACATTGAATACTTTGAAAATTTTGGCTATAATGAAAATGAGTTCAATGAAAATTACGAATACACTGAAAATATAGAGCCAAATTGTAATTTTTCCGACACCGATCTACAATTCGATACAGTAGGCATATCTGAAGATGAAAATTTTCAAATAGCGGCCTCCAGTACGAATCGGAGATAATTAAAATTAATAATAATAAATTAGACCAATTACCCTATATTTTGATACCAGAAATAGAATCAAAATTTATGATTGATACAGGTAGCACTCGATCATTCATCAGTCCTCGAAAAGCTGATGAATATTTTTCAAATTATAAATATATAGAGCCTTTTCAAGTGATCAGCACGCACGCTCGAAGTCAACATGACAAGGTAATTTATATTCCTCTTTTACAAACGTTTAAATGTGATTTAAAACATAAATTCTTTGTGTATGATGTAGATTCCAATTATGATGGCCTCATTGGTTCCGATTTGTTAACGCAATTAGGTGCAAACATAGATATGGACAACCGTGTTCTGCGTACCCATAATACCGAAATACCTATTATATATAGGCCTCCAAGCCAAGTAATTTTGGAACCTCGATCTGAAACTAAAATTAAATTACCTTCTAATCTATACAATGGAGACGCCATCCTCGATTACACCGATTTCGGGAAGGGTGTACGAATGCCTTCAGCTTTAGTTACATGCAAAGATGGGTCTGCAGAAACTATTATTCAAAATACTTCAGAATGCCAAGTAACATTAACATTTTTTAAAAAATTCAAAGCTCAAAAATATGAACCTGATATTAATCTATTGCACTGTCTTACGTCGTTGAAAGATTGCGAATTAGATAACATTTTAAAAGAGAATTTGCAAAGGTTGCGGACTGATCATATGAATGAGGAAGAACGTGCTGTCATTAGTAAATTATGTTATGAATATAGAGATATTTTCCATTCGGACCAAATACCTTTATCCTTCACTAGTCAAGTACAAAAACTATTAAAAGATAATGTCATACAAGAATCTCATTCGCCATGGAACGCTCCTGTACATCTCGTACCAAAAAAATTAGACGCTTCCAATGAAATTAAATATAGGCTAGTTATCGATTATAGGAGACTGAATGAAATAACTACCGATGATAAATATCCTTTGCCCAATATCTCAGATCTTTTTGATAAATTAGGCAAATCTACTTACTTCACTACAATAGATCTAGCCAGTGGCTACCATCAAATAGAAGAAGAAGAGTCTGATCGTAGTAAAACAGGCTTTAGCACGCAAGCAGGACATTTCGAGTTTAAAAGAATGCCTTTTGGCCTTAAGACAGCTCCAGCCACGTTTCAACGGGCTATGGACAGCATTTTGCGTGGTTTGCAAGGCACGCATTGCATGGTATATCTAGATGACATAATTGTCTATGGGTCTAGCCTGCAAGAACACGTCGAAAAACTTAGAAAGGTTTTCGATCGTCTAAGAGAAAATAATCTAAAGGTTCAACTTGACAAAACTGAATTTCTAAGGAAGGAAGTTTTATATTTAGGCCATACTATAACCAATAAGGGTCTTAAACCCAATGAAGATAAAATTAAAGCTGTACTAGATTTTCCTGTACCAAAAACTCAAACCGAAATTAAGAGCTTTTTGGGCTTAATCGGCTATTATAGAAAATTTATCAAGGACTTTTCAAAATTAACTAAACCCTTGACAGCATGCCTAAAGAAGAATTGTAAGGTAGTAATTAATGAGGATTTCATATCAGCTTTTGAAAAATGCAAAGAACTATTAGTTAATGCTCCCCTTCTTCAGTATCCAGATTTCTCAAAACAGTTTGTGCTAACCACAGACGCATCAAATATGGCGCTTGGAGCCGTATTATCACAAGGTCCTATAGGTAGCGACAAGCCCATAGCATACGCAAGTCGGACTCTAAATGATGCTGAAACTCGCTACAGTACAATAGAAAAGGAACTATTAGCGATTATTTGGGCAGTAAAACATTTCAGGCCTTATCTGTATGGACAAAAGTTCTTAATATATACTGACCACAGACCATTAGCTTGGTTACACGCCCTTAAGGAACCCAACAGTAAGTTAACGCGCTGGCGCTTATATTTAGCAGCCTATGATTTTCAAGTTATTTATAAAAATGGATCACAAAATACTAACGCAGATGCGTTATCCAGAATTAAGTTAAATGCAATAGATAAAGATAGTACGTCGGATGTATCTATGGAAGTAAATCGACCTATTAGTATATCATCAGATTCAGATGGCGCAGAATCTACAAAACATAGCTCTACTTATTCTATTCCTTCACCATCAAGTGGGACAGATACTGCATCTGAAAACCCAGATACCATTCACTCTGCTGATGAATTAGAATCAACAGGTATCCCTATTTTAAAAGAAGCCATAGACACAAAACCAAATCAAATTCTAGTTTATACATGGCACCGAAATCAATTATCAGTCAAGGATATATCTACGAATAGGCAACGAATTCTCGAAGTGCACTTACCTTTAAATAACTCGGAACTAGTGAAACAATTTTTAAAAGAATATATCAGAAATAATGTAAAGTATTTTATCTATTTTGAAGATAAAGAACACAGACGTCAGTTCACACAGATTATAATTCAACTTTTTAAAAAAGACTCCGTTCAATTTCTAGAGTGTACCGAACGAGTTGTACTTGTTCAAGATGAAAATGAACAACGCCAAATCGTTCTTAAATACCATACAGGAAAAACGTGCCATCGGGGTATTAAAGAAACGTTAGTCCGCCTTAAGCGCACATACTATTGGTTTAATATGGAAGAATCAATTTCGGCTATTATAAATAGTTGCGAAACCTGTAAAAAAATGAAATATGATCGAAATCCTTACAAACCTGCATTACAACTTACTCAAACTCAGAAAAAACCATTCGAAGAAATATTTATAGATCTATTTTCCATCGAAGGAAAATATTTTCTGACTGTATTGGATGCTTTCAGCAAACTTGGTCAAGCTTTTGAAATAAGCAACCGATCTACTCCTGAAGTTGTAAAAGCTCTCATAAAGTATTTTTCATTTTATGGAACTCCTCAAAAGGTCAGTTCTGATGCTGGCTCAGAGTTCAATAATGCTCTCATCAAAGAATTATTATCCCTACACAAGATAGAAATGCACATAGGAACACCAAATAACACAAATTCAATGGGACTAATTGAAAGATTCCATTCAACTATATTAGAAATATACAGACTAGCCAAATATGAACATAAACTTACGGATATTGCATCTGTCATGACTTACGCCATTATGGCATACAATCAGACTATTCATTCAACTACAGGGTTCACACCCTTCGAAGTTGTCTTTGGTCATACAGACTCTAATAACATATTTGATACTAGATTTGATAAACAATACATGCAAAAACTAATAAATGATCACAATAAACGCACTAGACATTTATATAATTTCTTAACGGACAAAATCACGGAGAAAAAGCAAGCTATAATAAACAAACGGGGTGGAGAAACGTCTTTTAAAATAAAACCTGAAGAAAATGTATTTGTTAAAGGTACTAACAAACGTCGTAGCAAAGATAAACCTCGCTACACCAAAGCAAAAGTTTCAGGTGATCTTGAAAGAAACATTGCCCCTGTAATCATACATAAACGTGACACACGAGTGCCTGTTAAAGACATTAAACGTGTTCCACAGAAACCTCCCGATGTTCCTGCTGATAACAACAGCGACCCAGTTGCTGGCCCTTCAACTTCAGCCCGTGAATGATAATCCGGGAATTCTACCCATACGGGAAGGAATTGCATCCATTAGTAACGATAAATGGATATTAATTAAGATTTTAGATTTTAAGAATATTTACTCTGACTTAGATGGTAACATTCAATTTTACTCTCAGTTAAACTATTTAGTTGACAATTGCTTAAATATTAGTTTTAAGAACGATTATCTAGATTCTAAAAACCAAGTAGAATATGTATATAATATAACTATTAGCAAATATAAGCAGTTAGTACCGTCTTATAAGATAAAGAGAGGTCTCTTAAACCCTTTAGGATCAATCATAAAAATAATCACAGGGAATCTAGATAATGAAGATGCCATTAAATACGACAGATTGATAAAAGAAGTTAAGACTCAGCAAAATATTAATAATAAGAAAATTACCTTGATATCCGAAATGGTGGGAAGCCTAGTAAATGTTACCCAAGTTATTAATACTAACCTTAATAAGCTTGATGAAAATATAAAACATTTAGATGAAAAAATAAATTCAATTACAATAAAAGGACAGCTAAACTATATAGGAAATCGTATACTGAACACTTATAATTTATTACTACATAATTTTCAAAATATTTACATCAAACTTAATGAGATAGAAACTGCCGTAGCATTCAGTAAGTCAGGCATCCTACACCAGTCTATCATTGAGTCAGATAATTTGCTTTTCTTGTTAAAAAAGATTGAAAATTCTGATAAGCTTATATACCCGGTTTTGCCTGAGAACCTTGTAAAAATTGAAGGAACTATAGCAATTAAATCTTATTATAGCGAAAGTAAGATAACGTTCATCTTGGAGATTCCACTTGTTAAAATAGACACATATTCTTATTATAGACTATTACCCATCCCAATATTATCTAATAATCGTACCCTTATTATTATACCCAAATATCCTTACCTAATAGCAAAAGGGTTTGAGGTCAAATCACTTGCCAAGCCTTGCAAAGAAATCGACAGATCTCGTTTCCTGTGCATCGAAGAAAATGGTTTTCAACTCAACGAAGATTTTTGTATAAAAGACCTAATGCAATACATTAACAACATCAGCTCCTGTAAACAAACTCCTATAGAAATTGAAAACTTTCGAATAGAACTTTTCCAGCCCAATCGATGGATAGTATATACAAGAATGAATGCCGTACTAAGCAGAATCTGTGAGAGTGAGGTGTCTCGACAAACTCTTCGAGGTACATATATACTTACGATAGACGATTCATGTACTATCCAAATACATAATGTGACTCTAAGAATGCATAAGATTGAAACAGAACAAATCACCTATGAAAAACTATCACTAATTAACTTACCTGCAATTAAGTCACATGTGGCAAATACTACAAAGCTCCTGAACCTGGAAGGAGTGGACCTCAAAAACCTGCGGTTCCTCTCGTACGCTCTACACAAAAGTGAAGATAATAGTGCAAGTGAAAACAAAGGCCTTTCCCTAAATGTGAAAAGTGTTAGTGTCTGGACCATTGTTTTATATATAATTTTAATTATAAGCCTTTTTATTGTCGTGTATAAAAATAAGTATAATCTATCAAAAATGTTTAATCGAAATTTACCGAATCCTATATCTTCGGTAAATGTCGATCCTGATGAGGGAGGAGTTACGCGTGCATATATTCCAGAAGGTTCCATGCGACCTGGTAGACTAAACATCCTTTCATAGAGTCAGCAGTCTGTCGGGACTCAGGCTGCATCCGTCAAAACAACTTTTATGCATACGTTGCTCATCCCGGTGGTCTGTTCCACCTCCCACTCTGTTTTAGATTAAGGTTTGCCATATTGTGTACTGGCACTTGATGTTCGATCGTCGAACAATAAACTTGTCTCTACAATTAATATTTTGTATTTTTTAAAAGTCGCTCTTGCGCGCCCCCGATTAAACTCTCTATCTAGACATGTTTATAATCAAAGGTTGTTACTACATAGAAGTTTGCAGTGATCACACAAGCAGTACAATGGCAGGAACGAACTTTGGTCCTAACCATGTTTTACTTAGGGCAAGAATTGCGAGCCGGCATATTAGTCGCAAAGTATATTTTGTATACATTTTAATTATTGGTAATGATTCCGGTCACCATGCAGTCAAACAGTATTGTTGCAACTGTATTTTCGGAAGGCGAACAGTAGGATGTTGTGCCCATGTTATGACCGTTATATGGTATCTGGGCTGGGCACGGCATCAGGGTTATATTGCTGCTCCAGCTCAGTTCCTTGACAATGTTTTAATAGTCTATGATTCAAATGATGATGATATTGATGAATAAAACTAATACATAGAATATTTCCTGTTTTTTATTTATTTTTATAACACATTTTACTTAACGAAAAGTTGCATTTTTGTAAATATAAAATTATCAGTAATTTAAAAACCCCAAGTTTTTTAAACCAATTTATTATCCATTGTAGTTATTGAGTTGCATATTATTATTTCCATAGTAATTTAAATGTGGGCACTCATAGCCAAAGTTACTAGGGGCAATGGGCATCCCCTTTGTCATGAAGAATTAAATTAGTCAAAATTAAATTAAAGTAAACCGGGATTTCTGGGCCTGACTGTAATAAGTTGAGATATGGTTTAAAAAATAGCGTTATATTTTTCTATTTCAAACTGTAAAAAATTGACCCATTTTACAATCTGGAAAACGAGAAATTCTCAAAATAAGTTTGTCACGAATTAAATTGGTTGTTGATAACTATAATCGATAAAACTAAGTTCAAACAATGTTATATAAAAACTCTGACACCAGTGTCTGGTGCAAGACTTTTATAACTGATTTAATCAAAATAATTAATATATACATTAACATAATGTCAACAGGTTAAAATAAAATATCAACAAAATAAATAGAAATCATAATATCGGTTATTGTTCACAAATCGATTTATAAGTTGGACGTAGTTAAACGGAAACGATCCAAACCAAACGATCCAAAACACGACTAACCCGACACTACACCGAAGACATCCCGGACGTCAGCCTGTACGAGATTAGAATGGCTCTCAAACAACTCAAGAACAACAAGGCGCCTGGTGATGATGGAGTTACAGCAGATCTTCTGAAGGCGGGTGGTACACCAATCCTACGGGCCCTTCAGAAGTTATTTAACTCCGTCATACTAGATGGTCAAACGCCACAAGCATGGCACAGAAGTGTGGTGGTGCTTTTCTTCAAAAAGGGCGACAAGGCCCTATTGAAGAATTATAGACCCATCACACTGCTGAGCCATGTTTACAAGTTGTTTTCGAGGGTCGTTACGAACCGTCTCGCGCGCAGGTTTGACGACTTCCAGCCTCCCGAACAAGCCGGTTTCCGAAAAGGCTTTAGCACCATAGACCACATACATACGCTGCGGCAAGTTATACAGAAGACCGAAGAGTATAACAAGCCACTGTGCTTAGCGTTTGTGGACTATGAGAAAGCCTTTGATTCTATCGAAACATGGGCCGTATATCGAGGTGATAAAGTGTTTGTATGAAAACGCCACTATGTCAGTGCGACTCCAGGACCAGATCTCGAAACCTATCCACTTGCAGCGAGGCGTGAGACAGGGAGATGTTATATCTCCGAAACTGTTCACCGCTGCATTGGAAGACGTCTTCAAGCTTCTGGACTGGAAAGGCTTTGGCATCAATGTCAATGGCGAGTACATCACTCACCTTCGATTTGCCGATGATATCGTAGTCATGGCTGAGACCATGGAAGACCTCGGTACAATGCTCGATGACCTCAGCAGAGCCTCTCAACAAGTGGGTCTGAAAATGAACATGGATAAGACGAAAATCATGTCAAACGTCCATGTTGCACCCACTCAATTGAAAGTTGGTGACTCTGCACTCGAAGTTGTAGAGAACTATATTTACCTAGGACAGACCATCCAACTAGGTAGGTCCAACTTCGAGAAGGAGGTCAATCGTAGAATCCAACTCGGCTGGGCAGCGTTCGGCAAGCTACGTAACATCTTCTCGTCCAAAATACCGCAGTGTCTCAAGTCGAAAGTCTTCGACCAGTGTGTGTTGCCAGTGATGACATACGGAACAGAGACGTGGTCGCTCACTATGGGCCTTATTAGAAGGCTCAAGGTCACCCAAAGAGCAATGGAGAGGGCTATGCTCGGAGTTTCCCTGCGGGATCGCATCAGAAATGTCGAAATCCGCAGGCGAACCAAAGTCACCGACATAGCCCGAAGAATTGCCAAGTTGAAGTGGCAGTGGGCAGGGCACATAGCTCGTAGAGCCGACGGCCGTTGGGGCAGAAAGGTTCTCGAGTGGCGACCACGAACCGGAAGACGCAGCGTGGGCAGGCCCCCTACAAGATGGACCGATGATCTTGTGCGGGTCGCTGGAAAATGCTGGATGCGAATAGCACAAGACCGGCAATTGTGGAGATCTTTGGGGGAGGCCTTTGTCCAGCAGTGGACGTCTTTCGGCTGATATGATGATACCAACCTACATGTATGGCAGGTTAATGATTTTTTTATTGAGATCGCTCCAAGCTACTTAGATCGTTATTAAGAAAATGATATTTATAAAAAGAGTTCCAAATCATATATCACGAAAACGATCCAAACTACTTAGATAATTGTTAATTCAAATATATATAATATGTAAATTTTATTTATTAGATTTGTAGGGAACAGTAAAACTACAACTATAAGTGTTTCTCTGTAAATAGAAAATTTTATTTTATTAAAGAACTACATACTAACATGCATATTTACAAAACATTATTTATAATTACTTCATTACAACTTACCTGTAAATAGAAAAACAACATTAAGAGCTATTGTTTCACTACTTTTAGTTCTTATAAATTACTTTTATTTAAGTATTGTAATAATATTATTTTAATGTGAAATTATCAGAATCTCCATATTTTATCATGCTGCCAATCCGTCAATATAAACGGCCAGTCCCTTATACATAGACAAGTTTGTAAACCAAAAAGTTATAATACGGTAAACTATAAACTAAATGAAGGGTCACTTCGTTTACATCTCCCCCCCCCCCCTCTCTAAGCTACAAAGTTTTACTATTTTATTCTACTACCGGAATAAGTTTTGTGATATGAAAGAGATTTGACTCTAACTTTTTGTGGCCCGTGTTTACTTTGTAAATTGAATTGGATATTTTGTCTACAATTTGATAAGGTCCTATTTTCAATTCATCTAATTTTTTTCGGTTTAACCGGTTTCCATTTTCAACATATACAAAATCACCAACTTTTAGTTCATAATGTTTTCTGTTTTTATCAAATCTTTGTTTATTATAATTGTGGGATTTCAAACTATTTTCTAAGGCAATTTTCCGGTTTCGCAATAGATGATTATGTGTTATATTTTGTTTCAGTTCATCTGGGAGAATATCAACATTTTTTCCCTCCAATAAGTATTTTGGAGAGAAACCTGTTACACAATGTTCAGTTTCGTTATATTTTTGAGTACATTCATGAGCAATAGTTGTCCAAGCAATTTTATCTCTTCTTTCATTAATCTTGCACCGAATTTTATTAACCAACGTTTGGTTTAGCCTTTCGTTCAATCCATTTGAAAAAGGCGCATTTACTGCAGTAAAAACTACAGTGATATTTTCCTTTTCTAAAAAACATTTGAAATCTTTTGAATTTATGCCTGGATATTGATCTGATAGAATTAAATCTATTTTATAATCTTTTGTTACTTTTTGGACAAGTTTTATAAAATCATTCGCACTCTGGGTTTTGGATGTCAAAATATAGGCGTAACGAGTGAAATGATCTACTAAAAGATGTAAATATGTTTTGGTTGAACGAGCACTACCAAATCCCCCTATGGTGTCTATTGACACTATTTGAAATGGATAGGTAGCGGGACCTAAGTGAGACATTAGTCCAAACTTGCTTTTCCTTCTAGATTTATTTTTTATACAGATATCACAATTTTCGCAATATTTCTTTATATTATCCAATAAATTTTTAGCTTGATAAAAAGGTTTAATCTTGTTTTCCATTTGCTGTCTTCCTATGTGACAGTAGTAGTGATGTACATGTTTTATTATATCTTTACTGAACTCTTCAGTTAGTACAATCTTTTCATTTTTTCCTATCTTTTTATAATATATATTATGTTTGAAAATAAGTTTATTTCTATTTTGTTTAATATCCTCATTTTTATCTTGATCGTTTAGTATGTCTTTTAATTTAACAAAATTCATTACTTTTATATTACTATCTTGATTTTCATATGATTCTAACACAGGATTTCTGCTCGAAGTATCTGCTTCTATATTATATTTGCCCGGAGAATATATTATTTTAAAATTGAACTGCGACAAATAATATGTCAAATCTCCCAGTTCTTCGTCCGTTCTGGCCTTAATATTCATTTTTTCTAAAGGTTTGTGATCTGAAAAAACCGTAAATGTTTTTCCTATAAGCCAGTGTTGCCAGTATTTAACCGCCTCTTTTATTGCCAAACATTCAAGATATATGGCTTTTTTCTTTTTTTGGGTTTCGTTTAATTTTTTTGAAAAATATGCGCAAGGCTTTTCCTCACCGTTGGTTTGAATTTGTTTGAAAATCGCACCTATACCTTGTATACTAGCATCTGTATAAATATGTATTGGCAAATCTGGATCAAATATAGCTAGAATAGGTTTTGAGCAGAGTAGTTTCTTTATAGTATCAAAGGATTCTTGACATCTATTGGACCAAACGAATTTTTCCGCTTTTCTTAATAAGTTATGTAAGGGATCCAGTATTATTGAAATATTTGGCACATATTTTCCATAGAAATTAATTTTTCCTAAAAATTGTCTAACATTTTTTTGTGTTTTTGGTATTGGAAATTCTTTAATGGCAATCAAGTTATCTTTTAATGGAGTGACAGTATTGTTTTTTATTATGTGCCCTAAATACTTCACAGAGTCCTGTGCAAAGTTACATTTTGTGAATTTTAATTTAAAACCTTCTTTTAAAATCGCTTCCAATAACAGAGATATGTGTTCAATGTGTTTTTCGAACGTTTCAGAAAATACTAAAATATCGTCGATATAATTGACAGTAAAATTTGACAGTTTATGCTTTCTTATAATGCTACTCAAAATTCTTTGAAAAATAGCAGGAGAAGTTTTTAAACCAAAAGGTAAACAAGTCCATTGAAAGTGTGCGTCTTGAGTAACAAATGCAGTTTTGTGCCTATCTTCAATTTTAAGAGGTATAGACCAGAACGCTGAGTTTACATCAAATGTTGAAAAAAATTTACATTTTCTTGTTTTAACCATTAGATCCTCAATTAGCGGAAATGGTTGCGATTGAGGGACAACAATTTTATTTAATTCACGAAAATCTATACAAAGCCTAGACTTTCTTCCGTCTTCTTTTTTAAATGCTAGTGTTACTGGAGCGGCAAAAGGGCTATAAGACTCCTCAATTAAATTATTTTTTAGTAAATTTGATACTTGATGTTCAATTTCTTTCATATCCTCAATAGAGCACCTATACGGTCTTTTACAACAGTACTTATCAATCAACAAATCAATATGGGCTTCATATCCTTTTACAGTACCTATATCATATTTGTCTTTAGCGAAGACTGAATTATATTTGCATATTAATTTATCAATAGCAGTTTTTCTATGTTGATCTAAATCATTTACTGAAATATCAAATTTATCAACACTTATATTTTCATTAAAGTTTATTTTGTACTCCTTAATGCTAGTTTCTTTTTTATCGCTTTTTGTAATATCCATGCCTTTTGTGTCATAATATATACCTTGTTTATTCCCTATGTCACTACCTGAACTGCCAGGAAGTTTTTTTAGTGTTTATCGGTTGCTTTTCTTCAATTTTTAGGCATTCTTTATTATTATTGCTGAGCACATTTTGGATGACCTTTAAATTCTCATTTTGAATTAAATTAAATTTTTGTATACAGTCTAATCCAACTAGAAAGTCATAGTCGAAGTTATTTTCATCTATAACAAAAATATTAACATAATTTTCAATTTCAAAAATTTTAATTTTTAAAGTTACCATTCCTATTGTTTTTTTTACGCCATTAATTGTTTTTAAATTTGCATTATTATCATAAGTAGGTTTTTTTTTACAGATAATAATCTTGAATTTATTAAGGACACATTAGATCCTGAATCATAGATTCCTGATGTTTCCAAAGTGTCATTTATTAGTAATTTAATTTTTATTAATGGCGGCACTATTAGTTTTTTGGATCCATTTCATTTAATTCTATCTCTAATTCAGAATTGTTAACACTCCTTATTATATCTTTTTTTAGGCTATCATTATTTTTAATTTTGAACCAACATTGGTTTTCAGGGTGGTAACGTATACCTTTATTCTCTTTTTCACAAATTTTACACGGACTAAACAAGGACTTTACATTTTTCTTTTTAATGCTACTTTCGGAAGTTACTATATTTTTATAAAATATTTTTTTGTTTATCATATGTTCTAAACTTCTTAAATTATTAAATAAGTCTTTAGTTTCCTTTAAAGTATTCCTATCAATCTTATCTGCAATAAAGTTAGGTAATCCAGTGGCAATCAGATCAATTAGAGTGAGTTTATCTATGGACTTATTTATCTCTAATAGTAGTCTCTCTTTCTTTAACGCATACTCCAGTAATGAACCCTGTTTGTATTTAAATAACATTGCATACCTGATTGGTGACCAACCCTTATCCGCATATGTTTCGCAAAAGTTATTTTTCCATGTTGCCCATTCTGAGTTTATTGTATGCTTTATAAGCATGGAACTGTACCAATCTAAACAAGAATCTTCTATAAATAACCTAAATATTTCAATTTTTTTGACATCTTCTTCTATTCCTATACGGACGCATTCCGCTTCAAAAGTAGCCATCCACTGGGACACATTAGTTATCTTGCTATTGAATTTTTCTATAACAAATTTTCCTACCATTTTCCCCATATTAAGTTTCGATGAATCTTTTTTCATTTCAGCGAAGCTTTCCACGATTCTTGCTAGAGATTCTTCTGAAAGTCCTGTTGTAGAAGTTTGTGGTTTTGTTTGTTCCTCCAATAGGTATTCCATAAACTGTTTATTTCCATCGTCATCACAATAAACCGCCTTTATCTCCGGGGTCATGGGAATCCACACCTGTCGTTTATCATGTCGTTTTTGTAAGGTAGCCTTTACTTTCTGAAAGATTTGGGTCTGTACTATTCTGTCATGTAATTTTACAGGTTGTAACTTATCTGGGATCGCAAAGGTCCGGCCATCTGAATCCGTGATTGTCGTTACACAAATAATATTTGTTTTTACATTATCACTGGCTTTGAGCATGAACTCAAATCGTAATTTTTCCATTATTCGTAGTAACCAGCTGTGTAATGTTGTTTTATAATATGTAAATTTTATTTATTAGATTTGTAGGGAACAGTAAAACTACAACTATAAGTGTTTCTCTGTAAATAGAAAATTTTATTTTATTAAAGAACTACATACTAACATGCATATTTACAAAACATTATTTATAATTACTTCATTACAACTTACCTGTAAATAGAAAAACAACATTAAGAGCTATTGTTTCACTACTTTTAGTTCTTATAAATTACTTTTATTTAAGTATTGTAATAATATTATTTTAATGTGAAATTATCAGAATCTCCATATTTTATCATGCTGCCAATCCGTCAATATAAACGGCCAGTCCCTTATACATAGACAAGTTTGTAAACCAAAAAGTTATAATACGGTAAACTATAAACTAAATGAAGGGTCACTTCGTTTACATATATAATTAAACGAAAACAATTCATGTAACATGGATCGTTTTCGTTTTATTCAATTTCATTACTTAAGCAAAGTAGGTAAATATCGAAAACGACCCATCTTACATGGATCGTTATCGCTTAATTCATTACCTTTATTATGATAACTGGTCTAATTATTAATAACGATCCATGTAACATGAATCCTTTTGTTGTAGTTAATTGTGTGACCAGATTAAAATATTTGAAAGGAAACAGGGCACCTTCCTGTTTTTTTAGTTATACCTAATTCTTTAATATACAAAAAGAGTGAATACAGAAAAATATTATGTATTTCTGGCATTATTTATGAATAAAGCGATTACTTGAACTTCATAATAATATAGAAGTAATATTATTGATGGTTAGAATTAATTTTGGAGGTATGCTTTGTGGAATGGGATATTCAAAACTTGCAACATTGGTTGGTTACTTTTATTCCATTCAAGTTCGTACGTCTTTGTTGTCTGCACATTATTAGATTGTGGTCTCGTTTTTTTATAATAATAGGTCTTTACCTATGAAATTGCCGTTTTGTATGAAAAAATTTAAACGAATTTTTTTCATGAATTTTTTTATTTGTATTAATCGAAGTAATCACCCATGCAATCAATGCATCTTTGCCATCGCAGTGGCAGTTTATTGATGCCCTTCTTAAAGAAATCAGCTGGACGGGAGGCAACAAATTCTTCAAAGGCATTTTGTACTGCCTCTCGGGTATTGAATTTTTTTCCCGCCAAGAAGTTATCCAAATTCTGGAAAAAGTAGTAGTCTGTAGGCGCAAGGTCTGGTGAGTAGGGCGGATGACGGAGAGCTTCCAACCCCAGTTCTTGCAACTTGGAGACCGTCTGCTGTGCAGTATGAGGTCGCGCGTTGTCGTGCAGGAGCAGCGGAGACGAGCGATTGACCAATGCTGGTTGGAGATGCGCCAGCTTCTCCATCATTGTGCTCAGTTCTTCACAGTACACATCTGCAGTAATGCTCACCCCGTTTGGTAAGAAGCTGTGATGAATCACACCGGCGCTAGACCACCAAACAGTGACCATCACTTTTCTAGGGGTAAGTTTTCGTTTAGGGCATTGTTTAGGTGCTGAACCAGGATCCAACCAACTTGCTGAGCGCTTGCGGTTATCAAACAGAATCCATTTTTCATCGCAGGTAACAATGCGGTTCAAAATTCCTTCATTTGTGTGTCTGTTGAGCAGTGCAAGGCACGTCTCGACGCGTACTTCGCGCTGGCGATCATTGAGTTCGTGGGGCACCCATTTGTCAAGCTTTTTTACCTTGCCAATTTGACGCAAATGGACCAATATTGTTTTGACGCTAACGTCGAAAGCTGCTGCTAATTCAGCCGTAGATTGTGTATCATCAGCTTCCACAACCGCCTTTAATTCGTCATTGTCGACCAAAGTCTTCGGACGACCGCGAGGTTCATTTTTCAGGTCGAAATTTCCAGAACGGAAGCGAGCAAACCAATAACAGGTGGTGCGTTGGTTTGTAGTGTTAGCTCCGTAAACGTCGTTGATGTTGCGTGCCGCTTGTGCCGCGTTGCTGCCACGACGGTACTCATATTCCATAATTACTCGATTTTTTAACGTATCCATGATGACGAAAAAGATTGAAATGCGATGAAAATGTAACACTAATCAATAAAGAAATGACTACTTTTGGAAAAAAGAATCCATGTTTTTAAAATAAAATTAATTTGAAATTAGAATTCTTAGCCAAACAAAAATTATTTTGATTTGAAATGGCCAGTACTGCAGAACGGCAATTTCATAGGTAAAGACCTAATATATAAATAAAATATGAAGAGAATTGAAAAAATAATAATGAATGCGTTAGGGGATTCAAGAATTGACACAGAACAAAATAGTTTATCGTGTAAGTAAAAATACTTAATAATTTATTAACCTAACCTAATTTTTTTTAATGTTATGCTCATCTTAATGCTTAAATGCTTATTCTTTTTTTGTTTATTTATTTGTTTGAACTACATGCATCAATTTGTACATTGTTTTAGCTATCAATAACACAATGGTGCTTCCGGTAATGGATTTATTGAATAGTACAGTGGAGAGTGATAACGGTTTATGCGGTAGTAAGTTTTATTCAAGTACCTAGTTATGTCATTTTTTAAACCACAGAATAAAATACTAGGTTGAGAAGTATATTTCTAAAAGCAAACGTGCGAATTTATACCTATTTACATGATGCTACTGATGTGTCTAAAACCCAGCATGGCACGAATTCCACTTCACTACATAGTATAAAACAAAGTCGCTTCCTCTGTCCCTATATCCCTATGTATGCTTAAATCTTTGAAACGACGCAACGGATTTTGATGCGTTTTTTTTTAATAGATAGAGTGATTGAAGAGGAAGGTTTACATATATAATAGCATCCATTAAATTGTGCATAAATACTGTTATTTTTGAGGTTTCTAATGTGATGTCGTAAATAATTTAATTTTTTCCGCTTACATTGCAAACGCAGGCTGAACCCTACGAGATATATCAAAATTATTGCACCCGTGCGAAGCCAGGAAGGGTCGCTAGTTCATAATAATTGTCGGTAGTAGTAGTAACCGACACAAGCGAATACCGTAATGATTAAAAATGCACTTATCTGCGCTCGATAGTCCTTATTATTTTGCCCGCCGAACGAAATACTTTTACTAACTATTAATTTTATATTGCACTGTTATATGACTGACTGCTTATTGTTGTTATTAATAATATTTCGCTTTATACTATATTAATATGATTGACTGCATATTTTTCAAAAGCATTAAATTGTTATGGGGTGTCTTGCAGAAGTTGATGGCGTATCAGTGATTCCAATAACAGCTGCTATGACAGCTAATGCTGTTGCTGAAAATATAGAAGATTTATGTAGCGGTAAGTTTTGACTAGTAAAATGTTTATATAATTCATATCTATAGTTTGTCAACTTACCTAATATTTTTCCCGATTGTTTGTAGAATCACCAGCGGCTCCATTATACTCACCTTTAACCCCATTAGTAAAAAATATTCATCGCGTTGAAATTATTTTTAAAAGTAAGTCGCTTCTCTTTATTACAATTTTAGTGTGAACTAGTGAATGATGTCAAAAAATAAAATGTTTGATATTTTTTATATTGGTAGGTAGAAAAGAAACATCATCTCCTGTTCGAAGTATGTCTCCAGATACTCTAGATTTATTGCATACGTTGAGTGAAGACATAATTTCATGGCCAAAAACAGATTTTTCAGGAGTCGTAGAAAAAGAAGAAGAGAGGCGCATAGGTCAAACAATAATAAATAATGAACAGGAAACTGATTTTAATGCAAGTACCGATTCGGATTACGTACCAGACAATGAAGAAAATAGTGATAGCGAAAACTTAAACCCCAAATAAAAAAAATTTAAGGTTGTGGCTGTGGTACATAACAACAACAAAAATCAGGAACTTTGCGAAATAACTCGAAATACTCTTTATGACTTAAGACGCCACAGTAATAGTTCATTCCAAAACTCTATCTCCAATATAGATACTGATGAATCACCGGAAAGGGACATTATAGAAGACATAGAAATGCGTTCTGATCAAAATAGTTCAGAAATTCCACGTGGTCGACCGAAAAGGGGGCGAAAACGTCTTCACAAAGACCACACTATTGCACAAAGAAAAGAAAGAAAATATTGTAGCTTACCTTACCACAACAAAAAATTGATTCCATCTAAAATATTTAAAGATTATGTCTGCCAATGTAAAAAAAGTGTTTTAACCTTATTGGAAAGGAAAAACGACAAGAAGAATTCGAAAACTATGTTAAGTTGGGGTCTTAGGAGGCTCAGTTATTATATATAGTGAATTGTGTTTCTGAAAGTTTAAAAAAAAGATCATACTGTAAAACTGATACGAATACTGACAAACATAATTCAAAACAGTTCAGTCGCATTTACAAAATAGGAGGCACCCAAGTATGCCGTGAAATGTTTGTTAACAATTTTCAAATAACGCCAAAGAAGGTAGATGAATGCCTAAAAAAATTTCGGAAGGGTATAATAAAAGATGGAAGAGGACAGACTGGTGGCTTTAATAAAACTGCTGAGGAAGACATTAATCTAATAAAACAAGTTATTGACTCCCTACCCAAATATGAATCGCATTATAGACGAGAAACAAATAATGGTTGTCAGTATTTAAAATTGGGGATGACGATGCCTAAAATTTATGATTTATACGTAGAAAAGCATAAAAATGAATACGGGGAAAGTAAAAAACCGGCAAGCATTGGTGTATTAAAAAATATATTTCATAAATTTTACAACTTGCGTTGCAAAACCTTAACAAAAGACACTTGCAATAAATGCGACACGCTGCACATAAAATTAGCTAAAGCCTCGGAAACTGAAGCTGCCAAGTTTCAAAAAGAAAAGCAGGAACACCTTGAACGAGCTGAAACCTTACGAAAAAACATGAATGACGATTTAAAAAAAGCTACCGCAGACGAGATGTTTGAATGTTTAACTTATGACATGGAAAAAACTCTTCCACTTCCCCGGATTCCCACTAGCATAGTGTTTTATAAACGCCAGTTATGGCTATACAACTGCGGAATACATGCAGGATCTAAGGACATTGGCTACTGCTATGTGTGGCTTGAAGGTGAAGCGGGCCGTGGAGCACAAGAAGTGGGGTCTTGCCTCATAAAACCATACTCTATATTTATGAAAACAACAGAAAGTGAAGAATTTCAGGAGCTAAATATAGAAAAAAGAGTTAAAGGGAAATCTTTAGAAATTTTGGAAAAAGATTTAACTTTGTTATGGCCAAACGGTAAAGAGATTCCGCAGGCTAAATTAGATGATCTTAAATCAATGTTTGATTTAATACCAAAAGATTGCTTACTTTTTTATAAATCCCTTAAAGGGAATGAAAATATTATAGATGATGTTGATGGTTACGGGGACAGTATTGATTTTTCCATTGAAGATGAGAATAATGATTAAATTTAAGTAATTAAGATAAGCTTTACTTAATTTTGAAGAAATTTTATTTGTTTTTTTATAGTGTGTAGCATACCTGTGTACCTGCCCCTCTCACCGTGCCCCAACTTTCACGCCCGCCGCCGCCGCTGCCGGCTGCGGCCTGAGAGTATATAAAGGCATGCGCACCCGGCATTTATCAGTTCGGCTCGCACGGACACGCTTCCTTTGGAACGGTCTCGGGCAGTTGAGCGCTCTCTGGCTTGCACGGTCGGCATCCGTCACGGAACCGATATCGGGCAGTCATTCTTCATAACTATTGTTATCAGTGTGTAGATTTTGTTTAAAGTAACGTTGTGAAAAGAACAATAAATATCCTTTGCACTTACATTGGTTTTGCGAGTGGTTTTATTGGAACAACCCTTATAAGTGGCGCACAACGTGGAGGCCGAAGATAAAAGATATTATTTAAGGCCAAGGCCCATTCGCAAACCACTTCGTTTTGGAAGCAGTTCACCTGAAGAAATGACTATCAACATGTCAGACAGCCAGTTTAAGGAGCTCATCCTTGCAATCACCACCAACACAAGAGGGATGAGTACCTTTGCACAATGCCCAGCTAAATTTGGAGGATCAAAGGTGGAAGTTGAAGCTTTCTTAGCAACAGTGACAGTGTTTAAGGAAGTAGAAAAGATATCTGATGCGAACGCTCTTGAAGGCCTACCTTTAGTTCTGACTGGTGACGCAGCGATTTGGTGGCAAGGTGTTAAAAACAGTGTCAAGACTTGGGAACTTTTTAAGGAACGCTTGCGCAATACCTTTGCTCCAAAAAAATTGGATTACATAATCTATCAAGAGATAGTTGGTATTAAGCAAGATAACCAGACCCCGACCGAGATTTTCATTGCCAAGAAGCGAGCGCTTCTTGCCGAGTTGTCAGAATCACATACGGTGCAGCAAGAGATCAACCTAATTTTTGGCCAGATTAAATTCGCTGTTAGGGAGAAGATTTGTAGGGATTCTATAAAAACTTTTGATGACCTACTAAAAAAGGCAAGGGACATTGAAAGTACACTAATAGAGAAAAATAATCAAAAAGAGGTATATTTAGACGATGGGGATATAACAACACAACATAAAAATTATAAAAAGCAAAATAAGACACGCTGTGGTTACTGTCGTCTTCCCGGTCACACAGCTGAGATGTGTAGAAAGAAGGTAAGAGAAGACGCACATAAACAAAATGTTGTTGTGAAGACAGAAACTACTTCGAGCACCCAAAACGAGGAAAAGCCGAAGTTTTCCTGTTATGGTTGCGGTGAGCCAGGTGTGATTCGCAGTCGTTGCCCAAAATGTAAAAACAAGCAGTCTCCAACATCAGTCGATTTTTGTTTTTGCTCAGCCAATATGACTGCTGATGTACGACCACGTCCCACTGTACCGATTACCATCGAAGGAATGACTGGGATAGCGTATATCGATACATGCGCAAAATCAAGTGTTGCCTCCTACCAACTATATACACGCCTAGAACGTAATGGCGTAAAATTTGAGAAGGAGATAATGTACGTGACACTCGCCGATGGGGTACCAAGGAAGCAGAAAGTCCTTACATTCAAAACGACTGTCAACCTCTATGGCCGAGACGTAACAACGTCCTTCGTGATATTTCCTGACGCCCGGGAAAATAGGACACTGCTTGGGGTAGGATTTATAGAAGATGCTATGTTGGCACTAGATCTTCCCCAACGAACTTGTCATTTTGTTGACGATCCACACAAGAGCTACGACCTAAATCCAGAGGGTCTAGATGAAACAAGGGATATAGCGGGAGTTTTATCCAGTGTGTGCTTGCCAGCGATGGAATCGCCAATGATGAGCACACCCAGCCCTGTACTATCGCCTGTTGGCATGACAAAATTCGTTCCGCAACATCATCAGGAACCGTCCATGCAAATGATGACGCCTCCACATTCTCCTCAGAGAAGCGACTTTATTGTGCCTGGAGCAACAGAGCAAGCCTTGGAACGACCTTATGGACCATTGATACCCATAGGATTCTCGACTCCACCCAAGAGACCAGTCCTATTCGATGGATACTCTCCACTTATTGATGCCCTGTACGAAGATGCGCGTAGAAGCATCAATAATGCCGACGTCGAGCTGTCGCCAGACTCTGCTGGTTTATTCCCAGAAACTGAGATCTCTTCTGTTTCCATGCGCAGCCATGAGTGCTTATTAACCGAGGAAGAGACCAAGCGCTTACAACATTTTCTTGAGAGAAATGGAGCGGTATTCGTATCTAATGGCAAACCAACAACGGAGACTGAACATACCATTGATACGGGATCACATAAACCTATAACTGTTCCACCATATAGGCTATCTCCAGTTAAGATGCAAACCCTGAAGGTAGAAATACAGAAGATGTGTGAACTAGGAATTATTGTGCCGTGTTCCTCACCTTGGTCAGCGCCAGTCGTACTGGTTCCGAAAAAAGACGGCAGTACCCGAGTCTGTGTTGATTACCGCCAGTTGAACGCGATCACGACTGCAGATGTGTATCCACTGCCACGTATCGACGATCTCCTGCACAGTGCTAAGCCTACGCGTTACATGAGCACCATAGACCTCCGCGCCGGCTACTGGCAGATTCATGTTAAGGATGGAGACCAAGTAAAGACAGCCTTCATCACTCCTTTTGGTATGTACAAATTTTTAAGAATGCCATTCGGTTTACGAAACGCGCCTGCTACTTTTCAGCGCCTTATGGACAGATTTCGCATATCCCTCAGTCACATTAAGCTCCTCATATATTTAGATGACCTAATAGTCATGTCTGCTAGTCTAGATGATCATTTTAGAGACCTGCAAGATGTTTTCAATCGCTTAAATGACTACAATCTCACAGCAAACAAGGACAAGTGTATTTTCTTCTGCGCTAAGGTCAAATATTTAGGACATTATAAACTCCTGATGGTCTTCAAGTGGATTCCGACAAAGTTGCTTCCATAATGAATATGTCTGCGCCAACAAACTTGAAGCATTTGATGTCTTTCCTACAGATGTGCTCATGGTATAGGCGATTTATCCCAAATTTCGCAAAGATCACCGAACCACTCTCTCGTTTGATGAAGAAGAATTCTGTTTGGACCTGGAACGATGAACAGAAAACAGCATTTGACGAGCTGCAGAAACTTTTAGTTACGGCGCCAGTGTTGGCCCAGGCAGACCACACCAAACCATTTACGATTAAATCGGATGCAAGTAACTACGCGATTGGTGCTGTTTTGGTGCAGGGGGAGGGAGAAAATGAGCATCCAGTTGAGTACGCTAGCCGCCTCCTCACTTCAGCTGAAAGAAATTATTCCACCACAGAACGAGAAGCACTAGCTGTAATCTGGGCGGTGAACAAATTTCGTGGATTCGTCGAGGGTACTAATTTAACTGTACTGACTGATCATCAAGCCCTGAAGTGGCTTATGTCATTGAAGTCCCCAACAGGTCGATTAGCCCGATGGGCCCTGCAACTGCAACCGTATAATCTGACGATTAAATACATCAACGGTAGAACGAATGTTGTCGCTGACACCTTGTCACGTCCCAACTGCGATCCTACAATGGAAAAAGACTGTGGAGTATGCAGCATGGTAATTGATATGCCGAGGAAGAAATCAAAAGAAATAAGAGATGAACAATTAAAAGACAAAGACTTAGAGAAAATAATCAGCGGACTAGAAGGAAACCAATATGAAAACGGAAGATATTGGAGTACAAAAGGATACCTTATGAATCATGGGCTACTCTACAGGTACAAATCAGAAAATGATAATGAAAATGCTCAACTAGTTGTTCCCAAGCATGAACAAGCAAAAGTCATCAGTGTGTATCATGATGAAGCTTCCGCTGGTCATTATGGAATTGAAAAGACTATTGAACGCATTGCTAAGCGATACTTTTGGAAGGGTATGAGAACCCAAATAGAAAGTTATATCCGGAACTGTATCCAATGTCAACGATACAAACCAAGCAATCTCAAACCAGCGGGCCTGCTCCAAACTACGGCACTCAACCAAAGATTTGAAGTCGTATCCTTCGATTTGTTCGGACCTTTACCTAAAACGGCTAAAGATGAGACATGGATCTTCATTATAGAAGACCTGGCTAGTAGATGGGTTGAGATATTCGCTTTGAAGCAAGCTACCGCAGAGGAATGTGCTAGAGTATTATTGGATGAGATCATCCTACGGTATGGCACACCAAGACGGTTTATTAGCGATAACGGGACGCAATTTGTTAGTAACGTGATGCAGCAATTGACATACTGTCTGGACATCGAACATGGATTTACTCCTGTTTATCATCCCGAAACTAACCCTGTCGAAAGGCGCAACCGAGATTTAAAAACACAGTTGGCAATACTAGTAGGAGATAACCATGACAGATGGTCAGATCATTTGCCAAGCATACGTTTCGCTATGAACACAGCTATTTGTTCATCCACTGGGTACACGCCAGCGTACTTAACTTTTGGCCGAGATCTTCGCACGATCGACGACATAAATCATGATTTGCGACACATAGTGCAAAATGAAAACTTTGTTCCTGAGATAACACCGAAGTTATTGATGATGGCCTCTACGTTGAAAAGAGCCCAAGAAATACAAGAGATGAAAGAGGAGAAGCGAAAAGAATACGCTGATAAGAGACGCCAACCATGTCCTAACTATCAGCCTGGAGATCAAGTTATGGTTGATGTTCATGCCTTAAGCAAATCGTCAAAAGGTTTCAGTGCTAAACTGGCACCTCGCCGAGATGGCCCGTACCTTATCAAAGACATTCATGGACCATCTTCTTTTCAGATTTCTGACCCCACCACTCCAAACCAGACTGCAGGGTTGTACCATTCCTCAGCCCTGCGTCCGTACCAGGGGTTGGCATCAGCCGCTCTACCCGAGCCGGTCTTGCCTTTACGCCGGCGAGGTCGCCCGCGGAAAAACAAGCCAACTCCACCGGAGGCCCTGGCAACACCTGCCAAGCCTCGACACCGTGGAAGACCGCCAAAGAAGCAGCCGCCTACTTAAGTCCTGTCTACCTCACCGGGACGTCATCGGAGACAGAGGGGGAGTCTGTAGCATAACCGCGCGCTGACGCCGCTCCGCGCGCGTACCTATGTACCTGCCCCTCTCACCGTGCCCCCACTTTCACGCCCGCCGCCGCCGCTGCCGGCTGCGGCCTGAGAGTATATAAAGGCATGCGCACCCGGCATTTATCAGTTCGGCTCGCACGGACACGCTTCCTTTGGAACGGTCTCGGGCAGTTGAGCGCTCTCTGGCTTGCACGGTCGGCATCCGTCACGGAACCGATATCGGGCAGTCATTCTTCATAACTATTGTTATCAGTGTGTAGATTTTGTTTAAAGTAACGTTGTGAAAAGAACAATAAATATCCTTTGCACTTACATTGGTTTTGCGAGTGGTTTTATTGGAACAACCCTTATAAGTGTTAATTCTTTTTATATGTCTTTTATGCCATTTGATATGTATGTTCATTTAAGTGTTTTTCTAGTAGTAGTTCTATACTAAACTAAGCTAGTAATTTATGGTAGTAGTGTTGTAAAATTAAACAAATATTGCCTATTATGAACTTTTATTTTCTAAAACATACAAATCTGTCAGATTCCTTTAAAACTTTAGCATTTAAAAAAAATAGTTATAGTATGGATCCTTATGGCTAAATATGTTTATTAGCCTAGGCTTTTAAAATAGTATTTTAACGAAAAGGATCCATTATCACATTTTGCTAATAACTTGAAAAATATGTCATAATGTTGGACTAGAAACTAATAAAATATATTTTTGTATATTTATCCTTTAGTTAAAATCATCCCCAGAAAATGTATGTGGAAAATCAAAGACAAAACACGATCTAAACTTAAAACTTGAATATCTCAAAACAGATTGCGTGTGGGTTGGATCCTTTCCGTTTAACGACGTCCAGTTATGTTTGGAAACTATATCTTTAATCCATGCTGACAGTGACTGGTGACAGATTTTGAATCTTACTCTATGATCGGTCACTCGTTTCTCGTACCGTTTAGTGCGTGTGTGATTTGAGTATTTTCATTGTTTTGTTTATATATCCCTCGACAACTGCATTCTCTCTACGGACTTCTGATATTGCTTAACTTGTACGACCTTTGCCAAATTACTGGACACGGATAATCTCGTCTGACTTTGGCTCGTTATTTTGACCGGCATATCGATTGGATATTGACAGCATAGACCGCTGTGTGAATTGTGGTATAGCGACTAGTCGTTGTAATACACTAGGCCGACGAGCCTTAGATAATGAAACCATACTTTTAGTGATTCGGCAATGGCGTGCACCACAACCTGTAAGTACTCACCTCCTGTTCGTTAGATAACTAGCAACTACGACACCGGCGCGGCCTCCAGGTTTCTGCACATATTTTCCTTCACTGTTCTAATTGCATCAGAAAGCGTTCTTTTTCTTGATGAGACTTCTTATTTACATTTTACTTAAAACCTAAACTGTTGCTTGCTTTACAGTACTCATGATCTGTTGATATTTAAAACTTTTCTTATCCTTCAGGTAAACAGCAGAGACCATGTATGTCAAGCATGCTGGGGCTTGGCTCAAGGAACATCTTCTAATGAACCAAGACAACTTGGCCACCGTAGTGTTTGTTGTCGCTTTGGTCGTTCTCTTGCATCACGAGTCAGTCATTTACTTCACACTGGCTCAATCCGTGAATCGAGAATTTATAATGTTATACGGGAGTGGATTATACCCCAAACTGTTAGTTAACACTTTATTTATACCCTTTCGGGTTTTACTTAATTTGTGTGTTCATTACTATAAGACAAGAGTTAAACCCAAAGAATTCTGATAGTGTTGTTTTTTTTTTGCAGTTACAAGTAGAAAGTCACATATGCCATAATTGTTGGGTGGCTGCCGACAGAGCTGCTATTCATATGACCTCAGTTCCATCAACTTCCTCCCAGGAATAAATACAGCCACTGGCACAAGATCTTCCCATCTAACATGAACAAGTTTTAAATAACCAACCAGAACCTACTATTGTGTTACCAGATTATAAGAGAGCTATCGAAACTGAAAGTAGGTGCTTTATTCAAGGATGCAATAGAACGAAACGATACAGGGTTCCACTTTCGTCTACAAAAATGTTACTGAGTCGGTATAAATATTACATCCCAGAAAATAATCGTCTTTGTAATAGGCATTTAGTGATCGAAGCATGGTATTTTCTGGACAATTTGAGAACGAACTATGTACAACCTTTTACTGCTAAACATATCCAGGACATGATGATGTTAAAAGTAATTGTTGATTCCAGCTTACTTCATTTTGAGAGTATATATGATATGGAAGATCATGTTGTACATACATGGATTGGATTAAACAAAGCTCAGTTCCAGCAAATGTTGTACTGAAGTACCTCGGTTGTTGGAAATACCAAGAGCGTCCCTAGCTTTAGCTGCATATTTGATGAAACTCAGATCTGGGGATTCTGATGAGAGGTTGTCAAATTTATTAAAAGTTTCTAGGCGAACCCTAGAGAAGTGGTTGCACCAAGTGAGAGACATTCTTACTGAGTATTTTGTGCCAAGACACCTAGGCCTAAATCATTTAAATAGGCAGCAAATAGTGCAAAGAAATTTGGCGATACCTAATGCATTGTTTGGTACCTTTGAGGGGGTTGTTAGGCCTATTGTAATATTTGATGGAACGTATTGTTATGTCGAAAAGAGTTCAAATTTTTGTTATCAAAGAATAACATATGCACATAGCATGCACTAATATAAAAATCTTGTGAGACCATTTTTAATGGTATGTACTGATGGCAGAGTTGGGCGTAATCAACTACTTTTGTAATCGGATTAATAATCTGATTGAAAGTAATCATGAATACATCAATCATGATTACTTTTAATCTTGATTACTTTCAATCATGACTACATTTGTAATCATTAGTTTTGATTACAATAGTCAGTAATCTTAATTACATGGGTAGATTTTTTTTAATTTTTTAAGCATATTTTTTAATAAATGCGGTTCTATATTCAATCAGTATGTATCTTGTATGTCTGCGTTTTTCTAAAAACTTCTGATCCAATTTGGATGTCATGGACGTTTTGTACTCTTTCGTTATTTAAATCCCTAAGTAAATTCGAAAAAGAATTTCTGCGTGCTCAATTGCATTTCGAAGATACGGCACGCGGGGTGCGGGAGTTGGGTGGGGTACGGGGTACGGCCGGTAAGCCAATCGTCCGCCGCCTGCGTCCCGCTTCTTGCCATAGCGCAAGCAGTCAGTCTGTATAAAGCCGGGTACACATTGGTGCAATGTAACATGTAATGCAACATGCAATGCAAGAATTTGACGTCCACATTGCTGCAATGTATCATGTAAAGTAACAGAATTCCCATAGTGTAGACGCCTTGCGCGCACGAACCGCGTCTACTACGCGCACGAACAGATTGTTGCAACTCTTGCGCGTAGCGACCCGAAATTTGTCGGTTTTTTCCCCGAACACAAAGAGGCGCGCAGTATGCGCGGAGCGTCAGTGTGGACAGGTTGTGTGGTGTGTACGGCTAGACGCGCGCGAACATGGAACAAGACGACGCTACTGCGGCGGAGGAGGCGGTTACATTTACGTGGAGTGAAGAAAAAGTGCTTCAATTAATTGAAGTGTACAGATCAAAGGAAATTTTGTGGAATCCACAACATGAGAATTTTTATAAAAAACATTTTAAAGAGGATGCATGGATGGAAATTGCTAATTTGAAGGAAACAACACAAGAAAAATGTTACAGTAAAATGATTAGTATTTTATCATCCTACCGTCGTGAAAAAGCGAAGGAAAAGAAATCGAAAGGAACAGGAAAAGGTAAATAAATAATAATAATTTACTATTTATTATTTATTCATATACTTTATTCTTAGTACAATCGTAGGTTGGAAACCGCAAAAATGTTTGTGTATTGAAATGTAAATTGGCATAGCCGACTAATATTGAAATTGGCTTTTTTCTCTACAAAATGACAACTTTGACAACAACTACAATATTTTAATGGATTGAAATCACAAATTAATTATTAAATATTATTAATTATTATTAGTCAAGTTTACTTAAAAACAACTATGTTTAAAACTGACTGAATTATGTTTTTTATTTAATTTTCTTCATGATTATTATTTTATTTTTTCAGGTGCCTCGGAGACATACAAAAGTCGATGGTTTGCCTTTGATTCTTTGAAGTTCTTGGACAACCGTAACAAACCGAGAAAGAGAACGAACACGGTAAGTAAAACTGGATTGATTCTTTTACGAACATCTGTCTTGCCAATGAACCTTCCCTTCTTTCATAAAATAATCGGAGAGCTCATCTCTTAACGCATTCAAATGTGCAGGCGATCGTCGAGGAATATTTCTCATAGGTAGTAGTGATCTCATATCTTCATTATTTTGCCTACGTGTGTCTTCATTCGTAACTTCATCTTCAGTGTCATTCATATATGTATTTCTAGAGTGACGTCTCAAATAATTATGTAAAAGGACAATTGCCATAACCACTAGCTCAGCTTTATCAGGCTGTAAAAGCATTGGTTTTCTGAGAACTCTAAAGACAGACGATATGATACCAAATGCATTTTCAACAGTTCTTCTGGCTCTGCTTAGCCTGTAGTTGAATACTCTCTTTGAAGTGCCTTTTGGATGTGCCCCAGCATATAGTTTCATCAGATTTTCACTTAAAGCAAAGGCACTATCACCCACAAAGAAATATGGTATTGGAATATGTCTCCGTGGGAGTGAATCAGGTGATGGAAGGTTTATTGTACGATCTTCTATCATTTCACAGAGTTTTGTATCTTTAAAGATGCCACCATCTGAAATCCTTCCTTGGCATCCCACATCTACAAATAGAAAATTATAATCGGCGTCAACCAAAGCAAAAAGAACGATGCTAAAGAAGTTTTTATAGTTGTAGAATTCAGTTCCACTTTTGATAGGTGCCTCAAGCACAACATGTTTTCCGTCCAGTGCCCCTAAACAGTGTGGAAAATTCCACTTCTCTTCAAACTGTTTGCTTATGTTCAACCAAGTTTCTTCTGTCGTTGGAAGCTAAAACAAAAAACTTTTATTTAATTTATGGCTACGAGACAGTCATTGTACTTAGTAGCCCAACACTCGCTGGTGACATTTTTGAGGTGCCATTATAGTGAGCATCTCTTGATTTTATTGCTAGCTATATTGAACTAGACTAAAAAACGAACTAAATATTTAGTCGTTTCGACATTTGTCCATCGGTGCCACGATACCTACCTTCCTGGAGAGTTATATCTACTATCTAGTAGTTTATATCAAGAGATGGGACCTACAGTTATAAATTATTTTTATGTTTTTCAGGAGGCGGTTCAACAACCGATTAATGAAGAAAATCTGCAGAACGAATTTGCTACTCCACGTACACGGTATGAACCTACGCGAGCTAAACAAGCAAAAAAAGATGAAAGCAGCAGTGTACTGGCCGATGTAGTGGGCATATTACAAACTACTGCCAATAAGTTGGGAAATTCAGGCGCTCCAGATTTAACTACAACTTTCGCTTCCTATATATCAGCTAAAATGAATACTTATTCCCTTCAAACCAGGAATTCGGTCGAACATGGAATTTTTGAAATTTTGATGAAGGCTGACAGAGGTTATTATGAATCATCATATCGACAGCAGGATAACTACCCCAGTTCATACCAAGAATCCTATTATGCATCACAGAAGAAAGGACAAGATTATGTGGATCTGACCGGATATGTTAATCGTCCTGGAACTTCCGAATTTAATCGTCCCTCGCCTTCCGCGCAAACTCCAGATACAAATCAAGCCGGACGCTATGGCTATACCACGGCAAGGAACGAAGAATATATGAACCAACAGCCATCGTCTGTAACGTCACTAGAATCTAACCAATCCTATGACGACTTTAATGATTTGATGTGATAATACTGTTCTTTAATTGACTTATTAAGAATAAAACTTACCTTGATATAATCTTTTAATTCCTCAATTATGGCGGAGCATACTTCTGTAATAATGCCACTTATGGCTTGTTTTGATACTCTGAAGGTATACTGTAAACTTGTGTAAGAGTCACCACTAGCTAAAAAACGAAGTGTTATTGCCAGTCTGTCTTGGATTGAAATTGGAGCCCTTAACTGTGTGCGATTCCGAAAAATTCTTGGTCCGACTAATCTGAGTAGATCTTCAAATGTCGTTGGACTCATCCTTAAGAAATTTTGAAATTGTCCAGTTAATCTCATATCGGCCATTAGTTTTGCACCAGCTCTCTGACTATACAACTCTGTACGCCACCAACGTCGATGTCTTCTGCGTTTTATCACATGATTCACTATTAATAATGAAGCACTGACTATCATCAGAGCCCGCAATTGGTCGTCACGATCCATTCCTTTGCGTGTTCTTTTGCAGACTGAGCGATCCGTTCGCGCGCATCTCGGAAACAGATGTGAGTAGGTACATGCGCGGTTCGTGCGCACGTTGTGCGCGCCCCGCGTCTACACTGATGCAATGCTCGTTTCGTGTTGCATTGCATGTTGCGTTGCAGCAGTCTGTACCCGCCATAATAGTGCGCAAGGATATAAACGTAAATTGATTCACGAGTCTAAACCGTGACGTATTGGCCTATGTGTTTTGGTGTTTAAACATTATTATTGTAAAATCAGTATTTATTGTAAAATGGCGTCAAGTTCTTTTTCGTCTTTATCTACTAATTCAGAATCTGAAACCGTGCACCATGAACAACATGAGACATTACCATGCATTCTTGATTGGATGAATTTTTTTTACGTATTCAGAATCGGAGCCTACGAGCAAAAAGTGGCAATTTGTACATTATGTCAGCCAAAACTAGTTAAAATTAGTGGTTTTAATAATTCTACATCAAATATTGTAACTCATCGCAAACGAAGACACGGGGAAGAAACACACAACGAGTATCAGAGTTACTTGAAAACTATGAAAAAAAATAAACGGTCTACTAGAACAACTAACCTGCGCGCGCCGCTTACCAACGCGGACCTGTTTTGTTTTGCTCCGTAAATAATAACAACAAATAGTAGTAAAAAGTGAAAATTCAGTGATAAACTTATTAAATATCCATAGTTCATTTAAGTACACTTCTAACAGTGTAATCAGTTTTCAAAAATACTTATAGAATAAACAGTTATGTGCAAAATACTTTTGAAATATTAAAAAAACCGTCACCGTGCCTGACCTACGACAACACGCAGCGAGCCCGGTGAGCACGAGTCCCTGCGCCGTGTCGTGCTGCGTTCAAACGGGCAAGTAAACTTGCCGTTGTGCTTTGTTGAGTGTTAATTAACTATGTCTCAGCCAAAATTAAAATTTGGTTGCTGTAATCGACAGACATCATCGGCGGGCTTTCTAAACTGTCAATTTTGTAAATTAAAATACCACTTGGGCTGTGTTAATGTTCAAAAGCAACTGAAGGACTTAACAGAAGATTTTAAATTAAAATTCACCTGCCCAAGCTGTCACAGTAAGCTGCCAAAATTTGATAATACTAATACGCCAATAAGGTCCAGTGGCCATTCAGTAGACTGTTCTCAGTTAGACGAGCCCTCTACCAACTACGTTAACAATAAGCGAGGCGGCCAACCACTGTATCACTCTGAACAAAGCATAACGACTGAAAACATACGGCTGATTATTAAGGAAGAACTAGAAAACGTGTTAAATAGTTTCAAAATAAGCATATTAAAAGAGTTTGAGTTGAAAACTCAGGAAGTGCTGGATCGCTTTAATCAAGTATCTGATAAACTAAATGCATTTGAAAACAAGCAAGAGATCCTAAAAACAGAAATTACCTCGAACTACAATAAAATAAGTGTGTTGGAAACGGAAAATGTCACTCTTAAGGAAACAATAACCGATCTCCAGTCTAGAATCACTCGGATGGAACAACACTCCCGAGCCAGCAACCTAGAAATTCAAAACGTGCCTGAATACAAGTCAGAAAACTTATATTCAATAGTTAACCAAATCGCTGCAGTCACTAACTTTAAACTAGAAGAAGCGGACATTCAACTGTGCACGAGAGTAGCCAAAATCAGCAACGAGAACCGACGTCCAAAGTCAATAATAATAAAATTTAACTCGCAAAGAACACGAGATAACTTTCTAGCTGCATCATTACAGTTTAATAAGAAAAAGAAAAATCCTACTGACAAGCTTAATACTAGCCTGCTTGGTTTTGGTGGCGACAAGAAACCGGTTTTTGTGGTTGAGCATCTGTCGCCGGTTCAAAAAGCATTGCACGCTGCAGCGCGCATTAAGGGAAGAGAGCTTCACTATAAATTTGTCTGGGTGAGGGGAGGTAAAATATATATGAGAAAGTCTGAAACTTCCGAATACATATTTATTAATTATAATAATAAAAATAATAATATTAAAAATACTCAGGATTTATCCAATCTTGTGTAGGTAATTTCATTTATTTTAATAAGTGCATATTTTTAATTTTTGTGTCAATTGCTTTCTGTCAAATTACTCATGTTCTTTATTATTTTATTTTTTAAATTTTATTCACAGTATATTGTTCTGTTAGTATTAAGTAAACTCTATGTCAATTGATTGTTTGAATATATATTACCAAAATGTAAGAGGGCTTAATACGAGTCCAGCTGAAGTACGTCAACAAATAAATAATAACAACTATGATGTTTACATATTTACTGAAACTTGGCTTAATGGAGGATGCTTTGATAGTGAATTTTTTGAGAGTGGGTACAATGTGTACAGACGAGACCGAGAAACAACTGCTTCAACCAAAACAAGGGGAGGCGGTGTCCTAATAGCTGTATCAAACCGGTTCATATCAGAACGGATAAATGAATATGAAAGCGATTGTGAGGACGTTTGGGTCTCGATCACCGTCACAAAGGGAAGGAATCCATCGAAACTTAATATATGCGCCATCTACTTACCTCCACCAGTAACAAATAATAATATTAAAATCTTTACCGAAAAAGTTTATATGATATTAGAAAAATGTACTGACCTCGATTATACGTTGATTGCGGGCGATTTCAATATGAGTGGTATAACTTGGCAATGTGACAGTGATAGTGATACCTTGAGTCTGGCACCTGTCGGCTACGGTAATTGCGAATTGTTTTGTAGACTCGTTGACTTTCTAATGCTTAATAACTTAAAACAGTTTAATAATATTACCAACTTCAATAACAAGATCTTGGATTTAATTATATGCAACAAAGATATTTTGAATATTGCTAATTGTCTGCAGCCAATAAAGAAAATAGATAAACATCATCCGGCACTAGAAATTAAATTGAAACTGAAAGTAGAATCACTTAAGAAATCAATTATAGTAACGCGCAAAAACTTTCACAAAGGTGACTATTTAGCTATAAACCACTACCTTAATTCAGTTGACTGGGAGAAAGAGCTAGAACCTTATGAAAATGTTAACGGAATGGTAGCTCGATTCTATGAAATAGTACACGAAACCATAACTAAACATATACCAATGTCAAAAAATCGTCAAAATTCCTATCCTGTGTGGTATTCACCGCAGTTAATACGTCTCCTCAAACGAAAATTTAAGTATCATGAAAGATTTAAAAAATATGGTAACCAACTAGATAAATTAGAATTTGATTATTTAAGAACTGATTGCAGCAGGATGATAAAAGAATGTTATAATAAATATATACTAGCTATAGAATCGGAGTTAAAGAAAAACCCAAAACACTTCTGGACCCACATCAAAAACCTAAGAAGAAATTGTTCATCCTACCCTAGTAAAATGGTCTTAGATAACAATATAAATTCGGACACACATCGAATCCCTGACATGTTTGCCACACATTTTTCTTCGGTCTACGAACCTGATGACAACGGCCCCAATTATATTTCCAGCCATGCTTTCGAGTCTAACGCAAATACCCTAGATGTACTCAATCCTATTCAGTTTAATCCAGATGAAGTTAGTAAGAAACTAAAAAACATCGACACTACGAAGGGAGTTGGTCCTGATAATGTCCACCCGGTATATCTGGTAAAATGTGCAAATATACTAAACTTGCCATTATGCATACTTTTTAACAAGTCGCTACAGTCCGGCACGTTTCCTGATATTTGGAAGTTAGCAAGGATTGTACCCATCTATAAAAATGGCAAAAAAGAATATATTTCCAATTATAGACCTATAGCTATACTCTCCACATTGGCAAAAGTCTTTGAATCAATGGTGCACTCTATCATCTATGAACATATACAAAAATATATTATCAATGAGCAGCACGGATTTCTGGCGAAGAGGTCTACGAACACGAACTTGGTACTCTACACCTCAGATTTAATGGAATTGATAGATCAAGGGGCACAAGTAGACGCAATCTACACAGACTTTTCGAAGGCTTTTGATAAGGTAAACCACAGAATACTCCTAGACAAACTTTACATGTTCGGTGTAACAGATAACATCCTAGATTGGTGTCGATCTTACCTTACAAAACGTCCGTTGGAAGTTGTTGTGGATAATGAACGATCTGAAAGCTTTATGGCGCTGTCTGGAGTCCCCCAGGGATCTGTACTAGGACCACTATTTTTTAACGTGTTTATTAATGATCTGGCAAAAAACATCAAACATTCCAAGCTATACCTCTTCGCTGATGACCTTAAGTTGACTAGAAAGATTTCATGTGTAGAAGACTCTAAATACCTTCAAGAAGACATTGACAACCTACAAGATTGGTGCACCACAAATAAAATGTTTCTAAACGTCGCAAAATGTCACCACATAAAGTTTACTAAGAAACGCAATAAGTATCAGACAAAATACCTAATAGGTGGCGACGAGCTTCAAGAAGTTAATGCCATAAGAGACCTCGGTATCATGCTTGATAGTCAATTGCGGTTCTCAGATCACATCGACCAAATAATAAAGGAAGCAAATAAATCACTAGGTTTTATTCTCCGAAATACTAGAGACTTTAAAGACCCCTCTTCAATAATTTTAATATACAATGCTTATGTAAGAAGTAAACTGGAGTACTGTAGCACGGTCTGGTTTCCAGACTATAACATACATTCAAGCAGAATAGAGAGAGTACAAAAAAAATTAGTCCGCAGCCTATCGTACCGCTTTAAGACCCCAAGAACATTTAGAACCTACAAAGAAAAATCTAAACATTTTCGTCTGGATGAGCTTTCTGCGCGCCGTGTTCATCTGGAGATGTCTCTACTACATAAAATAATTAACAACCAAATTGATTGTCCTGAGCTGGTTGGGCGATTCGCATATAATGTTCCTACAAGAATGCCAAGACATCCATGCAAATTGTTCAAGATCAGCTTTTGCAGAACAAGAATGGGTCGAAATTCACCAGTTGTACGCTTGGCTCGTCTGTACAACGATTTGACAAATAAACTGCCTGAGCTCGACATTAATTTTCAAAGCCTTCATAAGTTTATGAAACTCATAAAAGGTTGTGACTTACTTTAGGTCTATGATATTGTTTCTTTTTATTTTATTATTTTCCTGTATTGTTATTATTATTTTTTCAATTCTTACTTGTATTTCATAATTTAAAAAAATATAACTCTAATTTAAAATGTTTAACGCATGCTGTGGTAACCTGTAATTTGTAAGTGCAGTTAGCCTAGAATAATTTAAGACTTAATTTTTTTATGTGTCAAGTTATGCTGTACTTATGTTGGTAACCCTATTAATAAATAAATAAATAAATCCAACCAACTGCAACCAGATATTAGAGATGGTAGTACTAGTGATGTACCTACTGATCGAATGATTTACAGCTACAGTTACTGATAACGGTAGTAATTTTGTAAAAGCATTTAAAGAGTTTGGCATAGACGTGGAAAATGACGTGAAAATTTTACTCATAACATTGATGACAATTCAGAACCCGCAGAAAGTTCTATCCTCGAAGAAGATTCTCACATCGAGGTCATTTCTGTGGCACACTTTAGTACTTATAATGAAGTTGATCCGCTAGCTTTTGACGAAAATATTATTCCACAGTCAATAATACTAGAATTGCCTGTACATTTAAGGTGTTGTGCACACAAGCTAAACTTATGTGCCACTACGGACGCCAATAAAGTATTACGAAATAACGACACAAGTATTGGCAATATTCATAATCAAGTTATTAAAAAATGCAACAACTTGTGGAACTCCGCCGGCCGGCCTAAATCGGCTGAAATAATACTTGACATTGTTGGTCATACCCTTTCCAAACCGGGAACCGGGCCTCTCAGAAAACTGCATATATCACGCTCGTAGCAAGCACATAGATGTGCGATTTCATTTCGTACGTGAGAAGATTGCTGCATATCAAATAGCTGTGAGGTACTGCTGCACCCGAAACATGATCGCCGACGCTATGACGAAGGGGCTTCATAAACCACAGCATGAAGAATTTGCTGCGTCAATGGGCTTCAGTGGGCTTTAAAAAACGTTCGCGTCCAGGGGAGCCTGTTGGATATATGGACGCCTAACGTTTTCTACAGAGCAAACTGCACTGCGGTGTTGTGTTGCGTTTGTTTTAAGCGCTCTCTCTCCTTGTCTGATTCTACTGTGTCAATGTGCTCTTTGTTAATTTTATTCATTAAAAATTAATCTCAATATATCTCAAAGTGTTATTCATTTTATCAATTTAATATCAATTTTTAAATATCATTTAAGTAAATTACTACTAATAATAAAAAGATATCATGTCAAAGAGATGTTAAAGTCTTTATTAAATACAGAAAATATATGTATATGTTTTATTTAATAAATAAATAAATAAAAAAGGTTTTTATTCACGTAGACTTTAAAAAAGCTTGTAAATAGTCAGAACATGTTTGTAGTAATATAGTTGTATACATTAGATATTATTTCTAGTAACATAGATATTTAGGTACATCTTGTATGAAAACATTTATAAAATTTATTTTATTACAGAAATGATATTTAGCTAGGTCGTATCAAGTTATTGTCAAGAGATTATGTTTAATTATCTAGTTTAAGTCTAATATTTTTACTACATATTGTCAATGGTTCTGTCTATATTAAAGGTATTATTATTATGACGGACCTTGTGTTAATAACGACGGTCGCGCTTTAATGCTACCACCGGATCCAATGCGCCCCAACTGAGAAGACCCAGCGAAACAAACTCAGTGGGTTCATCTACTACCGGTTTCAACACGACCCAGTTGAGACGGTCCGGCGAAACATACTCAAGCGGGCATGAACACGGGATTTGGTCCAATTAGAGTAATTATTTAGTAGGCAAACACAATATATGCTCGATCGGTTGTCTGAATGCTTATTATTTTAGATTATATTTAGGTATACAAAAGAAAAACTTCGAAACAATAACATTATTCATTTTGAGACAGAGTCAATAATTTTAAATTAAGTATTTGATAGCAATCATTTACAGATAGTTCATGTAACACAGCAGATCAGTCATGTCTATATGGCTACAAGATCTCCAGCGAGCAATGTGCAGGTAGGAAGTGAGAGCCAGACGTCTTTGTCATCGATGTACTCTTTAGTGGTGTAATAACCCCTAGCCATAAGTACACGTTTAATATGTGTTTTAAAACTTGTGTCAGGCAGATCAGTAATTTGAGTAGGAAGCTTGTTATAAAACCTAATACAATTTCCTAAAAATGATTTATTCGTTTTGCTTACTCTAAAGCCTGGCATGGCTAGTTTGTTTTTATTCCTAGTATTTATATTATGCAGTTCACTTTTCTTTTTATAATTATGAATATTTTTTCTAACAAACATTATATTCTGATATATATATTCCGATGGCACAGTAAGTATATTTATTTCTTTAAACAAATTTCGCAAAGAATCGCGACTGCCTAAACCATAAATGGCTCTGACTGCTCTTTTCTGCAATACAAAAATAGTACCTATGTCAGCCGCCGAACCCCACAGCAGAATGCCATACGACATAATGCTATGAAAGTACGCGAAATACACTAATCTAGCAGTTTGTTCATCTGACAATTGCCTTATTTTCCAGACAGCATAGGAAGCCGAACTTAATTTACCTGCTAACTTTTCAATCTGAGGACCCCATTGCAATTTTGAATCAAGTGTCAATCCTAAAAATACGGTCGATGGGACTAAATCTAATATTTTCGCATTAAGTGCAACTGTTGGTACAATTTGAGTCACAATCGGCAATGAGAACCTGATGCATTTAGTTTTCCCTGCATTTAACAAGAGATTATTTGCCGAAAACCATTCTGATATAAAGCTGAGTGTTTTATTATGCTCAATAAGATCTTTATCCTTTCTATTTACTTTAAATATGAGCGACGTATCATCAGCGAACAAAACTATCTCTGATACTTTCTCTACCAGATAAGGGAGATCATTTATATAAACTAGAAATAAAAATGGGCCCAATATAGACCCCTGGGGCACCCCCATTTTCACAGGATGACGTGCCGAAGTGACACCGCCTATCGAAACCATCTGTTGTCGCCCCGATAAATAGGACATCACAAGATCAAGAGATGTGCCAGATATTCCATAGTACTTCAGTTTAACAACGAGCGTACGATGATCAACGCAATCGAAAGCCTTAGAGAGATCACAGAAAACTCCCAGCGCATCCTGTGATCCCTCCCAAGCCTCCAATATTGACCTAATTAATGTGCAACCTGCATCCTGAGTAGAGCGGCCCCTTGTAAACCCGAACTGCTTGTTATGCAATATCTCATTCACGTTAAAGTGCGACAACATTTATACTTTAATTAATACAACACCTAGCCTTTGTGCGAGTCAATAGACTGGTAGTCAATAGAAATGGGATATTCTTAGTGGAGTAGGCTCACTCTCACCTGTTCTGGTTAGTTGCTGAACTGAACAATGCCATCTAACCAGAGAACCCATAGGTAACAAGTTGTTACTTTTATGGTTTCACATTAACATGTCGAGCATAGACAAATGCTCAAAGGATTAACCTGTTATGGTTATTTAAAGTTATGGTTCACATAATAAAACCTGATTTATAAAATAAAATACTAAGTTTGATATAATATATTATTATTAGAAATAATACAAACATCATAGGCACACATTATTTATTTTCTAATTCTCACAGTTAATTATTTGTTAACACTAGTGAATCTTCAGTATTTCATAATATAATTTTATTAGGATGCATGCATGTATAAGCAAAGTACTTTTTATTCTGTGGTATAAGTGTCACCAAGGTTTTGTTTACTTTGTACGTTCAGTGTAAGTGGAAGTATCCTGAAACATAAAAATATGTCAATAACATTGAATTATATAATAATAGTAATATCCTGAAGCATTATTTACACACGGTCATCTGATCCCAAATTAGGCAAAGCTTGTACTATGGTAAGCAGTAACTGATATACTACATATACTATTTTTCTTTTGTAAATACATACTTATATAGATAATTTACACCCAGACTCAGGACAAACAGAGGACAAACACACATGTTCATGCACACAAATATCTGTCCCGGGTGGGAATCGAACCCACAACCTGCGGCGTGAAAGGCAGCGTATCTACCAACCACGCCAACAGGCCCGTTTAAGTATAATTATTATATTTAAATGGATGACATAGTTGACTTCTGAGCAATGTTATTTCTGGCCCATAGTGAATAGAAGAACCACCCTATAACAACATCCCACTGGTTATGTAAAAGGTGACTAATGGATAAACCATGTAGTTAGTCAGCAACACCACCTATCATCAAACTGCAGCTTGGCAACTCGCATGCCAAGCATGTTGACTACTTCAAACTCTCACTCCTTCATATAGCAATGTTGTGGAATGTGAAATCTTGTCTGGTCAAAATTTTATTTGAGTATTCCTGGAGAGTAATATTCATAGTAGCAGCGTAAATATTCATAGCTGCAATTATTTTAAATAGTTTTGAATGTTGAAAGATTATGATGAGATATTATAAAGACTGTAAATAAATAATGTAGTTATTTGGAAAAATGAGTTCAATAAAAATAATTTCGTATAATGCCACTTTTGTTTTAAAAGTGCGATATGTAACCCAGCGATATGTAATATTGTCGCATATAATTTTTGTTTGCCGCGCTACAGCGCAATCGTCTAATGTATTCCTCAAGCATTACCCCCGCTCCCGCCAGTAGCGTGCCGTCTCCCGCGGCTCACGGACGTCTGCAAAAATCACCCTTGATGTTGGTGGGCTACGCCTGTAGCCCGCGCGAGCGTAGGAGGAAATTAAGTGTGCAAGTGGTAAAATTTAGGAAAATGTGAAACATTTGTTGCAGTATTACTACAAAACGTACTGTTAATTAATTTTTAAGTGTTTGTTGTTTGTATTTATGGGTTTTTCATGTATCTTTATACTGTTTTGTTCACTTTTTAGATAGCGGGCAACTCGAACAGATTGTGCCAACAAATACAAAGATGGCTGCTGGAGGATAATGAAGACGACGACATTTCGAGCGAAAGTGAGTAAGGCGGAGAATCCAAGGAACAAAGTGGCCCGCTTGGATCTCCTCACCATTCTGATACGGAACAAGATGACGAGGAAGACGAGGACGAAGATGAAGACGTGCCTCTATCGACTTTGGCTTCCTATCAGTCTCGTAATGGTACAAAATGGAGCAAGATTGCACCGCCCACTTCAAGAACCAGATCTCACAACATTTTAGTCCGTCCACCAGGCCCAGTAGGTGTAGCAAAAGACGCTAAAACGGCTCTCCTATCATTGCTGCTGTTTTTTGAGGCTGATATTTGGAACGTGCTTGTTGATTCAACAATTTATATTGATATCATAAAAAGCAAATACCAAAGAGACAGAGATGCATCTCATACCGACATGATAAAAATCAAGGCACTTATAGGTATTTTATTGGTGATTGGAACTTGCCGTGCGGGGCGAAGAAATCTGAAGGACTTCTGGGATGACTCAAAAGGTACTGGCATTGAAGTGGTGTATACAACTACTACGCGCGCGCATTAACTTGAGACTCCGCTGGAATGCGACCCCCTTCCCGCCTCCCCGCGCCGCGTCCCGTGCTCGCCTTGCGCGCTCGGTACCGATAGCACATTTGTTATGGATACGCGTCTCGACTGTTGTTCGATATTTTTTAAATATTACTCGTTGTTTTGTTTGGACTTTTGTTGCATTTGGACGTTATTTTATCTGTTTTTATTAAGTTTGGACGTTGTTGTTGATTTATTGTTAAGTTTGGAATTTGTGTTGTGACGCTTAGGCGTAACCAACCGCTGTTAACCGTCTTTATTTAATAAAAGATGGGAAAAACAATCCATAGCGAAGCAAGGACACTTGCTTTAAAAGTTTTAAAATTTTTCGAGGCCGAAAAATTAAATAAAACGTACCTCATTCCAGTCGACCAAGCTTTGAAGAGGGCTTGTGCAGCAACAGGCATTTCAAAGGCCACATTGCTAAGAATAAAGAATGAGGCGAAAAAAGATACCCCAATTTCCCAAGGCCCTGAAGAAGATACAGTAACACCGGAGCCAAGTACGTCTGCAGCAACAGCAATACAAGAACCACTCCCACTTCGGGAAACCAAACTGTCTACTCCGGGAAAAAAAAGAAAACAGAGCTCAAAAAAAATGAGCTTGAAAATTTTGATCTGTGTGCTCTAAGAAATTTGGTCAATAATTTCTACACAGTTCGGAAAGAAATTCCAACATTGAAGAAGATTTTAGCGGCTGCAAAAGCAGATCTCAATTTTCCAGGTATGTAACCTTGAATTTTATTGATGTGTAACATCTTTCCTATCGCTTTTTGAGGGAGTAATTTCGTGAAATGCAACGGAAATGTGTTACAGGAAGGCGATTTTTTTTTAAAGATGGGGCTAAGATTATGTAACCATGCAGCCTATTCAAACGTAACATCTCTTACAATAGGTAAATTTTATTTCGTGGACGTAACAGTAGATACCAAATTAATAAATAGTTTTTTATCCATCCATCCATCCTTCGGACATCATTGGGTCGGCTCGTCCGGGGTAGCACCATCCTCTCGTAGAATACTGGTGTAACGAAGTCGTTTTTGGGCTTTAAATTTTTACCAGTGGCAGTGCCAGTAGGCTACTTTTTTTTCCCTCCTAATATTATAAATAAGAAAGTTTGTGTATACTAATTTTATTTTACAGGTGAAAAAACCACATTAAGACGGATACTCAAGGACTATTTGGGTTATAAATTTAAAAAATGCAAGAATGCGAGGCAGATTCTTATTCAAAATCCAGACATCGCCGCCTGGAGAGCCCGCTACCTGCGTAGAAAAAAAGAAAACGAAGCACTTGGGGCGGACAAAAAGCCCGTAACTTATTTAGACGAGACATGAATACACTCTCACTACACCGTAAGCAAATGTTGGCAGAGTAACAATGACGCAAGCGTAAAAAAAAATTGTAGTCCCGGACAGCGGTGGATTTTGGTGCACGCCGGCGGTGACAACGGTTTTATCCCCGGTGCCGAATTGCTGTATAAATGCAAAAGTAATACCGGGGACTACCATCACGAAATGGATACCAACAACTTCAAGAAATGGTTAACATAAAAACTTCTCCCAAATTTACCACCTCAAAGTCTCGTCGTAATAGACAATGCTCCATACCACTCAACGCAGACTGAAAAACCACCTGTGAGCTCGTCCTTGAAAAGCGAGATGCAAAATTGGCTTAAAAATAATAACATTCCATATGAAGAGAATATGACCAAACGGGAGCTTTATCTTATAATACTTCAAAATAAGCCACCGAAAACATATATAGTGGACGAGCTCATGAGAGAACATGGTCATGAGGTGTTAAGGTTGCCACCCTACCATTGCGATTTGAACACAATTGAATACATTTGGAATTTAATAAAACAAAGGGTGGCAGACAAAAATGTCAACCAGTATGAAAGCGAAATAGAGCGTTTGACAAGGGAAGCTATCAATTCTATTACGACTTCTGATTGGAAAAAAGAAATAAATCATGTTCAAAGATTAGAAAAAGAATATTGGGAGAAAGACAGGTTGGAAGAAATACAACAGAGAGAATTTATCATATCCCTTGGAGGGGAAGAATCCAGCTCAGACAGCGATAGTGACGATGATGGAATGGACGGAATAGAAGCGATTTCTTGTAGTGACGATGAATCGATATGATATTTGACGCATTGATATTTAATTACATTTTAAAAGCTACGGCAAATATATATTAAAAACAAATAAAATTGTTTTATTTAACTACTAGCTGTAACATTAACATTTTCCTGCAGTAAAATTCATCTTAAATACCTTACTTATTGACCAGGAACAGGGTAATAAACAAACAGAGCAAGCTAAATAAAACCGTTACAGATATTCTATTGTTTGACAAAACAACCGGAGCAGGTAGCCACTCATCGCTGCAAACAATTTTGACCCTAATGGTGGACAGGCTTCGCTCCCGTCGTTAGCACATATTCGTAGCAGCGACATAGGTATTAATATTTAATAATATTAAATTTAACTCGAAAAGGCATCATAAATTATTTTTGAAAGATTTTTATGCACACTGTACACTGACAATTACGTCAGCGGCCCAGGTCTCAAGTTAATGCGCGCGGGTTGTATACAAGTCGACAGCGGCGTCATTCGTTCGTTGTTCAGTCGCCGCACGTGAGTCAGAGCAAGCGGAACGTGTCGGTGCGTGTTTTAGTGTCGTGGCCAACAAAAACAGTTTTTGAGCGTATTGTTATTTATTTTCATTTAATATACTCTTGTGTAGTGTGGTAAGTACATGACCTGCATTAACTTTTATACCATAAGTCAGTGGGAGTGGTATTAACCTATTCAAATTATAATTTGTTTTTGATCATTTCTATTGAGGTTAGAAATGGCCGACCAATTTGAAAAAAGTAATGTTTGGGGCAAAATGAACGGGGCATTATGGGATGGTATCCCATTTTGCCCCTCTCACAGAGGCAATTTAATTAATATTTTAATATTTACGCTGGCCATAGAGGACATTTTTATTGCTTTTAGTAAGTAGGTCGGTATCTAATTCGTTTACTTGATTTATAATTATTATATTAAAAGTCCTTTTCTTTATTTACAGTCATTATGGTTCGTACCTACAAAAGAAAAACGAATCGACAAAAATGGGACGAGGCAGACATGAGAAGAGCAGTGTCGGCTGTGCTTCTCAATAGAATGGGGTTTCTCAGGGCTTCTGCTACTTATACTGTGCCAAAATCAACTTTAGAACGACGAGTAAAAAAAGCTCGCCTGTCTCAGAATGCAGATACAGATTCGGAAAATGACTACGGGAAAAAAGGTTTAGGGCACTTCAAACCAGTGTTTACAAAAGAGCAAGAAGAAGAGTTGGCCACTTATGTAAAAATTATGCAATCCCGATTATTCGGAATTACTGGGACAGAGCTAAGGATACTAGCTTTCCAACTAGCTATAAAAAATAATATCGAGAATCCCTTTAATCGAGAAGATGGTATGGCAGGGAAGAACTGGCTTAGTGGGTTTCTAAAACGCCGTTCAGATATATCATACAGGCAACCAGAACCAACTTCTGCGGCTAGGGCGATGGGATTTAATAGAATCGCTGTAAATAGCTTTTTTGATCTATTAGAAAGTGTTGTGGATAAACATGCACTGACTGCAGATAGAATGTATAACGTGGATGAAACGGGTATTAGCACTGTGCCGAAAAGTCAGTCCAAAATTTTATCTCTGAAAGGACAGAAGCAAGTTGGATGTCTAACATCAGGAGAAAGAGGCCAGCTAGTGACAGCGGAAATATCTTTTAGTGCGACGGGAGTATATTTGCCACCAATGCTAATTTATGCCAGGAAACGCATGAAGAATGAACTTCTAGATGGTGCACCAGCCGGCTTTTGGGGAACCTGCAGCGACAATGGCTGGATAACTTGCTCAATTTTTTTCGATTGGTTCAAACGTTTCGTGGACTTTACAAAGCCTTCTAAAGACAAACCAGTTTTGCTTATGTTAGACGGCCACGTGTCCCACACCAAAAATCTGGATCTCATAGATTATGCCAGAGAAAACAATGTTATATTATTGTGTACACCGCCACATTGCACTCATAAACTTCAACCCTTGGACGTGTCCTTCATGCGGCCACTAAGCACATTTTACAGTGCTGAAGTAAAAAAGTGGTTAAGAGATCATCCCGGACGCGTAGTAACTTCCTATCAAGTTGCAGACCTTTTTGGAAAAGCTTTTATACAAGCATCAACCATGAGCACTGCTATAAATGGTTTTAAAAAATGTGGCATATGGCCTGTTGACAGGAATGTTTTCACAGAAGCAGATTTTATAGCTGCGGAAACCACCAACACTGAGACCCTTGTCATTGAAGGCCTAAATGCGCATAATGCAGGAGACGCACAGTGGAACGAATGTATGGGAGCGGTTGGACGTAGACATGTCCGAAAAAAAAGAGTAAAATTATGCCAAACTAATGATGCCATCTTATTCGATTACTTAATGCCTTCATAACTTGTGGTGATGAATTTCTTCATAACTCCCATATTTCGGGAGTAATTTGAGAAAATGTGAAATTTTACTATGAAAATGAGTGTATCGAGCTCTCTCCCTCCTGATTCCGGGCTTGTTTCAAGTAGCGGTCTCTAATATCATAATGCTAATACTAAGAGCTATATTTAATACTAAGACACATAGTGCGCCAAATGTGCACTTTCTGGGATAAAGAGTGATGTTTATTTTATAACACAATTTTTTTATTTTTTGTTTATTTTGTTGATTAAAACCGTTTTTCTAAAGGTTTACCTTATTACAATAACATTTCTGAGCAGCCAATTAGAGAAGATATAAGCTAATTAGGATATATAATTAGGGACTTAAGGTTTACATATAAAACTGATGCACTAATGATTACTGATAAGAACATTGCTATTATTTAATTACTAAATGGCTCTTAATACACTAATTTAGCATGCATCATTTACTAATTATCACAATAACTAATTACCTTGCAATATTTAACAAAGGATACCTGGGATACCTGGATTTTATATAAATAGGTCACTATTAGTAACTTTAAAATCAGTGTTGATTTACACCTCGTTGTATCAAAGCTAATCTCGCAATGTATTTTCCAAATTTTAATACAAATCTTGATATTCACGTTGCTTTATGCGCACGCGCACATAAAGATTTACGCGACTTTAACTATTTGTTCAGTGTTTTAAAAGATAACAGTTGTGTTCAGTTATGTGAAAGTGCTGAAACAAGTTTAAAAGACTGGTGTCGTCGATTTTGCTACCGCATTTATGCAAAATGGACACAGTCTGGAAGAAGCACAGATAAGTTTCGGAAGAAACATGAGATTTGGCTACAGGCTGCAATTCAATGGCCGGAATTACAGAATGAAAATATGGAACCTTCTACAGAAAATATAAGTGACGTCATCGAGCCCATAATTTCTCCTGCTAAATCTGATGCTTCAACTTGTACACATCCTAGTCCTCGTAAATCTTTTGAGGACCTTAGTAACCGGCAAAAAAGAAGACGCACTGAAGATAGTCTTTCATGCAGCAGTAGCAGCGCTGAAATTATGTTTTCGGCCGAAAGGGCGCTTCAAAAGGCAGGACAAAGCGATACAGCTTATGTTATGAAATACTTGACGGAGAATCCAGAAGAGGCCTCAAAAATCAAAGCCTTCATTGAAGGTAAATCAATTCAGGTACGGGAAATATCCCCTTTGAAGGCATTGGCTCTTTATGTATCGATGAACTTATCGAAATGGCGCTATAACACTCTTCGGGATTTCAACACTCAAGAAGGAGCTCTTCAATACCCGAGTTACTACATGTTGGTTAAAGAAAAAATTAAGTGCTATCCGGCCAAAGAAGATCTCACAGTTACAGAGAGCTCTGCAAAAATCAAATTACAAGCCTTGATGGATTTAACCTCAAGAAGACTTATTAGGTCGTTAGAAACCCCTGTTGATCCCAATCAACAGCTCGTATTGACCAGCAAATGGGGTTTTGACGGATCATCTAGCCAAAGCATTTATCATCAAAGGACGAGTGAAGATGAGCAAATCGATCTTGCTAGTAATTTTATGATTAGTCTTGTACCACTGCGGCTCGTCTCAAAAGGTGTAACAATTTGGGAAAACGAGCGACCATCTTCCACTTCATTTTGCCGGCCAATATTGTTTAAGTTTATAAAGGAAACCAAAGAAAATGTGCAGAGAGAGATGGCTGAAATCGAAGCAGAGATTGAAGCCTTAACTCCATCCACCATCACTGATGGAATTAGTGTCAAACACCAACTGCTGTTGACAATGATTGATGGTAAAATTCATTCCATTATATCCAATACAGCAGCTTCAGTGTGTGACATATGCAAGGCTTGTCCTAAAGAAATGAATAATTTAGAGTTAATCAAAGATAAACACGCAAACGAGGACATGTATAAATATAGCTTAAGCACCCTTCACGCTTGGATTCGCTCAATGGAATGCTTATTACACATTTCCTACAAATTAGACATAAAATCATGGCAAGTAAGGGGTGATATAGCAAAAAGGCAAGTTGATGACAGGAAGAAAAGAGTTCAAGAGGCTGTAAGAAGAGAAACGGGCTTACTTCTCGATGTTGTGAAACAAGGCAGTGGATCCACCAACAATGGCAACTCGGCAAGGAGATTTTTTGAAAACTACACTAAATCTGCTGAACTGACCGGAATAGATGCAATGCTTTTAAGAAAAATCTGTGTGATCTTGCAGTGTATTTCATCAGGAGAGAAGATCAACGTAACTAAATTCCGAGAGTTCTGCTTTGATACTGCTAAGCTTTACGTGGAGTTATACCCATGGTATTATATGCCTTCTTCACTTCATAAAATTTTAATGCATGGGCCAGACATAGTTCAGAACATGTCAATTGTGCCCATTGGTTTTCTATCCGAAGAGGCATCTGAGGCTAGAAATAAAGATTTTAGAAAATATAGAGAGGGGCATTCTCTAAAGCATAGCAGTATCTCATGCAATGAAGATATTATGCACAATCTTTTACTGTCTTCTGATCCACTTGTTACAAGTATCCGTCCAAAAGGAAATAAGTTTGTAAAAAAATCTTCTTTTAAGGAATTTTATGAGCTTACGGATTCTGAGAAAAGTGATATCGAATTTGTTAACATAAATGATTTAGCGGACATCGATTCTGAATTTGAATTAATTGATGATGATGATGATGACGAAGATAATTAAATGATGTTATTGTTTTAAAATGTGTAACTTAGTAAATTAGAGCTTACATCTTAATTATTTATTGTACTTTTAATGAAACTAGGTAATTTATTATCAACTTACTTAAAAGTCATACTCTCATCAGTTCTTGTGAATATTTTTGTTAATATATATTTCTGTATATATATATAATATATTTATAGACCTCTTAATAAGTCTGTCTGCGGTTTAAAGTAAATACAAATGGGGAAAAAACGTTTTTTTTTTTTAATTTTCATTTCCTTTTATCCCAGAAAGTGCACATTTGGCGCACTATGTGTCTTAGTATTAAATATAGCTCTTAGTAATAGCATTACGATATTAGAGACCGCTACTTGAAACAAGCCCGGAATCAGGAGGGAGAGAGCTCGATACACTCATTTTCATAGTAAAATTTCACATTTTCTCAAATTACTCCCGAAATATGGGAGTTATGAAGAAATTCATCACCACAATTTATGAAGGCATTAAGTAATCGAATAAGATGGCATCATTAGTTTGTCATAATTTTACTCTTATTTTTCGGACATGTCTACGTCCAACCGCTCCCATACATTCGTTCCACTGTGAGACGTACCAACAGCATACTGTGAACCTTCATCGTCAGGAATTTCACAAGCAGTTCAATTAAATATGTCTATTTTAAACCTCGATGAAAACATTTCTGAACCAATCATACCCGCCGTCCAAGACAAATTGAATCAACAATCTATGTCCACCTCCCTGGTTTCAGTTCCTACACAGCCATTTGAACCTCTCGCGTCCACTTCAAGGGCTAAAGATAAAACTCCTGAAAGGCAAATTTTAAAAGAAAAGAGTTCATTTACAGTTACACCTGAAAATATTATGGCAATTCCCAAAGAATTAAGAACTAAGGAAAGACAAAAGAGAAAACGTGGGAAAACGGCTATACTTACGGATACCCCGTACAAAAATGATCTGGCTAAGGAAAAGAATGCAAATGAAAGTAAGGAAAATAAGAAGAAGACGGCACCAAAGAAGAAAAATGACCAAAGAAAAACATCCAAACCAAATAATAAAAAAAAGGCTAAGAAACAAAAGCAAAAGGAAACCACGTTTACTAGTTCATCGGAAGAAGACGAAGATGACTGTGCTTGCATATATTGTGGTTACTTGTATTCGCAGTCAGACGAGGGATGGGTTGCGTGTAGCTCTTGTGCGGGTTGGGCACACAATTCCTGCGCCGGAGTAGACGATGATGATGACGAGGCACACATTTGTGCACAATGTTTGCCTGACTAAATTGTATCTTCATTTTGCCCCTTAGCGTTTCCTGTTTTGCCCCGACCATGGGGCAAAATGGGAAATTTGACACTTGGTGATTAGTTCCTCATAATTAAGAAAATTAGTAGAGTAAGCCTAAAAGTACAAATTAAAATAATGAATAAGGATATAACTATTGTTTCTAATTAATAATTTTATTAAAAATATTGTTGATTTCGAATACATGATATTTTTTTACTTAAGTATCCCATTTTACCCCACCTTCCCCTAATAACTAGGTATCAAACCAGCATTAATAAGGCTACGCAAGTCACTTTTCTTTCTTTCGGATATATCTAATTTGCGCAGATAAAGCGGCTTAAGTTCTGGAGGACGATTGTTTCTATTTGTTCGTTTAATCAAATCGAGCTCTTTAAAATCATCAAAATACGTTAATTTATATTTTATTTTGATCTCATTATGATCATCATTGTTCTCAATTTTGATGACTTTTATATCTGACAACTTTACAACTTGGCTATCAACACTTTTGTTTAGTCAGGGAACTGGTAGTTGTTTTATATCTATGAAATCACCATAACCCATTTCGTTGACACTTAAAGGTGTTCCACGTTTTTTAGCACTTCGGATAACAGAAATATACTGCGAAGGTACGTATATCGGTCCCGATCTAAGATATCTTTTAACTTGTTTCTCAATTAGAGAATGCACAGCGTCCCCCTCATTCTGAGTATGACCACGAATTAGGAACTCACCGTTTGGAACTGTCATTACGGCCTACAAATCATAACACGCGACAATAAAGGTACTTGACACCATTTCTTTACCAGTAGTCTTTTCCTCACGACTCTTTTCTTTTTCAGCTAGATGCCGATCGTAGGCTTCTTTCTTAGCAGCCTTTTCATCACCTTCAGCAAGCTTATATATAGAGCACTGCTCACATTGATCCTTCTTTGGAATGAAGAAACCAATGTTGTATTTTTCATTAAAGATTTTTCGATAGGTATGTAACATTACGTAGGGTAAATCGTGTTGAATACACTCATTTTTGTAATCGTAATAAATATCTGTTAAGGTTTTTCCACCATCGATATATTCCTTAGTAGTTTGTTGCCGTAGATAATGGCTTTCAATGCGCGGAGTGCTCTTAATATGAGATGGAACTCCATTAATCATGTCATCGGGCACTTTTCTATGTTTGCCATGCTTGATTTTAGTGAATTTGAAATAATGAAGTTCTTCCATCAGTACTGAAAACAACTTAACTAGAAGTTAAAACTATAAAAAAGATTCTCGTAATACGTTTGTGTATCACGTACCTATACGATGTAAAGTATCCAATAGCTATTCAGCAGTGCTATAAATAAAAACATAACTCGAAATTAAAACAAAATATGTGTAGTGAGTGTAATCGGAATCAAACTACCTGGCGTGCATAAAAACACAGAGGTATGTCAAACTATTTCTCAAAGACTACTATAGTATACTGGCTATAGACAGGCAACTCCACCGTATTTTTTAATATTGGGAAGTTTCAGCGACATCTAGTTTTTCGCTAAGGGAACTATTTATATATGTAAATCTATAGCTAGGTGTATACTGCTGTACTGTCCAATCCTATAGGGTATTATGTGTATATTGTATGAGATTATGGTGTCCGCTATATACAAAATGCTTACGTACTACGTAAACGAAAAAAAAACTACAGAATTGTATATTTTGCCATTTTATTTTCTCCACGTCACACATTTAAAATAAAATTTTGTGTTCGCCTTTTTCTTCCTTTATGACTTAAGTAGTGCCGATTAGCTATTTCTTTAATTGGATCGTTAACATCCCAAAAGGTAATTTTGCCAGTGAGAACATTATTGACATCTTTGCACCAGTTATTAATAAAAAACATTGTGCTTTTATTTATCAGGTAATTTCTCAAACTATCAGCGTGATCTGCACAACTGATAAACGATACATTTATATTTATAATAAGTTTAATATATACAGAAATATTTTTTTAGTGCAGTGCTCCTTTAAAATTTCTATACATATATTTTCCACTTGGGCAAAGAAATCAAATAATGCTCTTTGTAGGATAACACAACTACTTTTTGTTGCCAAATTCTTTTTTTTTAATATAGTCGTGGAAACTTTGTGATTCTTCTGCTTCCATATAATTCCTGCAGGTCACACAATTTTTATAATTTTTTTTTTTTTGGCAAGTTGTGCTATCCACCCACTGCAATACCCTATAGCTGCGCTTCTTTCAAGAAGCATTGATGTTTGGCTCTGTAGTAGCTGGTCAGTATCTACCATTGACATATCCAAATGCTCACTATCAATTTCATTTTCACATTCAGTTGGGTGTGTATATACTGGATTTTTTAAAAAATATTTTAAGGATTGGAGACAAACTCCATCGTCTTTCTCACAATTTGACCCAACTGAATGTGAAGACGAAATATTATATATTAACAATGTTTTGAAGGCGCCTTCAAATGCGTATGTTGTAGGCATTATGTTGCTACAGCCATGAGCTCTAATTGCCCCAAAAAAGTTTTCCAATGAGTCTTGATTGAAGTTGCGCAGCAATAAGGAGTTAATTCCTTTGGAATATAATATGATACAATCAATTTAAAACCTTCTATGGTTTTGATCCAACTTGACAATGAAGGCACTACTCCTTGGTTATTGGCATTACAAAATTTCATCGATTTCAAAATTGGTATACTTTTATTCCACTATTTGTGATGAGGCGAGCTTGGGGTCACTGCAGTTCTATAGATTTTTCCTCCTCTTATCGCGCTATAACTGCCGTTGACACTGTCGAATAACTGATCAAAAAAGATGAGAAGATCTGCTGTCTCCGTGCTGTCTTTTTCGAGAACTCCACATCCTGTAAATGAGTAAATTATAATTTTAACGGGGTCATTATTTGTCTAATTTATTCAATATCTTCTGAACTATTTCATTTTAAGAACAATATATTTCTGCAATTGTTAAAATAACCCTTTGATTTGATAAGTCATATATTATAATACAGTTAAAAAACATTTTTATTACTGACTAGCTTTTGCCCGCGGCTTCGCTCGCGTTAAATGGGGTTAGAAAGAGACAAAAAGTAGCCTATGTCACTCTCCATCCCTTCAACTATCTCCACTTAAAAAATCACGTCAATTCGTCGCTCCGTTTTGCCGTGAAAGACGGACAAACAGACACACACACTTTCCCATTTATAATATTAGTATGGATTTAAAACCTCAAAGTGAACCAATTTCCTATTTGTGTGACACATCATATTTTGGTCACTGAAGTACGTATTAAATATCAACTGAATTGGTTAAATAAAGAAAAAATGGATATAAAGACAGACAACAAAATGATCCTATAAGAGTTTTTTCATACAGAGGTTCAGAACCTTAGGGTTAAAAAAACTTCAAAAAACTGCCTTTAATATTAAATTTAAGATTTTTTGTGATTAAATTATTTGTAATCCCCTTTATTAGGTGAGGTGGATCATATATTGGAAAAATCTGTTCCTTTTTCACTAAGAAAAAACCATCTTTACATTCTTGTCCATTGCGTAAAAATGTTTCTCGAGTTTCTTTAAGCACTGCGTTTATAGCTGCCACATTTGAGGTGCCTTGGTCACATACCGTTGCCACGACTTTCAGCCCTGTTTCTTGCACTTTTTTTATTATGGTCTGTATTTGTTTTTTTAATTAAATTGTTTTGGTGCTTCCTGTGCAATAGTAAAATGCCAAAGGCTGCTTGTATTTTTTTACAATGCCTCTTATCATGAAGACTAAAACATGATCACAATATTCTTTTTCCGTTACACAGCCATTGTTAACGAATCCTGATATTTCATCATTTTGTTTGTCATATGAAATGCCCGCTCCAATTGCCATCTCATCAAATCGACGGTCCCTACGTAAATAAAGACATGTCAAAAATTGAATTTTTTTTTATTGCACAATTGGCTTTAGATTTTCCATAAGCACATACCTGTTAAATATTATTTTTTTATATTACGTATTTAACGTCATTTACAAATTGTATATGAGAACAAGTATTATATTTACAACGAATAAGTGTCGTAGATGCGGATATCTATACGTATCATTTTGTACGGTGTTTTAAAATGCGCGCCACTCGATGCAAACGCGGTCTTGTCTGACATAACGTCATTCACGGCGGGAGTTCCCCAATAGTCGTGTCGGTGCTCGTTCGCGTGGTGAAATATTAATGTTTTGATACAGATTAGATTTAGTGGTGTGTTTTTTAGTTATAAGTGATAAATATTACCTGCAATAATACTGTAAAACATGAATAACAGTAGAGCAAAGTTATTGGTGGATATTGCAAACTCCAGAAATGATATTTTATGCGTTTCTGAAGCACAAGATTTAATTAATTACATCGATGAAGCTAATGAGGGTAAGTAGTAATTCAAATAAGAATACGTTAAACGCTCAATGATATACAAAACCGATATAAATATTTTTGTTGTTTTTCTAACCTAGAACAGTAGAATATCAGTGTAAAAGCAGTCATATCAGACATATCCGCTTATACTATGATATAGTCATTAAAATATCATTATTTCACAAATAATTATAATGTTGCATGCTTCTTTAAAATATGATTTCCTAAATAATTATTACAAAGAAAACAAAGTTTTTATTGTTATCGAAGTATATGAAGTCATGTCCTATATGTTTGTTTATACGTGTAACTATTAAATTTAATTATGGATTTGTTTTCATTTACGTTTACTAGGTACACTGTTTATTTTTTTTTTCTTTTCTTTTTAGCGTCCCGTGTTTGTACCGAAAAAGATACTTCAATGGATCTTGAGGATTGGCCTTTGGATGTTTCTAACGACGAAAGACAAGTTGCCGAAGCACATAGTGATGGAGAACAAAATCATACATCAGCTAATATACTATCGCAAAGTGATTTAAATTATATAATTGATACGGTAGGGGAAATTTCGAATGATGGAATTGACCTTAACATGCCCATTTGTGAAAATGAAACACCACAACCAATACCTGAAAATGATATTAATGAAGAATCTTTGATTTCAACACCAATGCCAAGTCCATGCATGACCTTCGGGGACATTGTAAATGAATGTAACTATCTGAGCGAAAGTTCTGTTATCCTATCTGATGAAACCTTAAGATCAAGCCCGGTCGGATCCAGTGAAATGTCTGGTTCATCAACACCGCACCAACGAAAAAAAAAGCGTCCGTATGTAAAAAAAGCTATAACAAGGAACAGAATTACTAACAAATCTAACTGGCTAGACGAAAAAAGGAAAGTGCTTGTCAATTTAGGCGAAGCTCATAAATCTCGATCCGGAAAACAACAAATGGCAAAACAAATAAAGGGTCCATGTCCATCTAAATGTCGACTAAAATGTTTTGAAAAGTTTGATGTGGTAGCTCGCCAAAATATATTCAAAACCTTTTGGAATCTAGGTGACCATTCTCATCAGTGGTCTTTTATTGCGTCACACGTGAAAGAAATAAGAAAAAAACAATGGACACAGGATTCCAAGAGGTTAAATGTTTATAAGTTTTTTTTGCCGCATTTGTCTGGTATTGGCAGTAAAGAGAAGATTATGGTATGCAAAACCATGTTTAAAAATACATTTTCAATAAGTAACACTTTTATACAATCTGCCATCGACAAGCATGATAAAAATATGGGTATTTGTACTAAAGACATGAGGGGCTTCCATCCAAATCATCCAACTATTATAAATACGGCAATGAAAGAAAATGTAATTCAACATGTAAAATGTTTTGCGCCCATAGAAAGTCATTATACGCGTAAAGACTCAAATAAACAGTATTTAGATAGTGAATTGACGTTTAAAAAAATGTACGACTTGTATACTGTATGGTGTAAAGAGCTGAACATAACTGATAATATAGCTACTTCTGTAAGACAATACAAAGATATTGTTAACAAAGAACTAAACATAGCTTTTCACATACCTAAAAAAGACCAATGCGACCTGTGTCACGCAATGAAAAACAACACCTCGCCTACCAATGATGATAAACTAAAGCATAAGTCACACATGGATAACAAAAAACTTGCCAGGGAATTGAAAAACGTTGATAAAATTGAAGCTCAATCGAATCCTTCTGATATTTGCACAGCGATGTTTGACTTCCAAAAAATAAATAACACTCCACATGGCGAAATTAGTGTGCTGTATTACAAAAGGAAACTATCAGTATATAATTTTACAGTTTTCGATGCTGGGTTAAAGGAGGCTTCTTGTTACATGTGGGATGAAACAGTTGCTAAACGTGGCGCCAATGAAGTGGCTAGTTGTTTGTTTTCTTTTGTTAACAACAAGGTTAAAGCTGGCGTTAAAGATTTTAGATTCTGGTCGGACAACTGTGCCGGTCAGAATCGCAATCGCATTGTTTTTTTTATGTACTTGTATGTAAGCAATAAATTTAAGGTAGATGTGTGCCATAGATTCTTGGAAAAAGGCCATACTCAAAACGAGGCAGATAGCGTTCACGCATTAATACTTCAAAAAATAAATTTATTTACACCCCAGATGAATGGTACACACTAGTTCGCTGGGCAAAACAGAATAGTCCACCTTATACAGTCGTAGAAGTGAACCAAGACTTAGTTTTGGACTTCAAAGCGTGGCTACATATTAAAAACTGGACAAAAGATACAAATTCAGAGAAAATTTCTTGGAATAAGATAAGAGAAGTAAAAGTGCAAAGGAATAATCCAGACATTATTGAATTTAAGTATGATTTTTTTGAAGAAAATTATAGAAAACTGAACTGTGGCAATAATTTGAAACTGACTAGAGGGAGAAAAAAGCAGGAGAAAGAACTAATACTAGGGAAGGTGTACAATAATCCTATTCCTATCACTGAAGTGAAATATAGAGACTTAATTAGTTTATGCGATACGATGATTATCCCAAAAAAGTATCATACATTCTATAATAACCTTAAGCATAGTAAAGAAGAACAAGGTAATGACGAAGAAGATTGTTAATTTTTTATACCGTCTTTTTTTTTCTATAAATTTTATTTTTTTATTTAACTATTAAGAAAACTTTAATAGTAATAAGATGAATGAGTCTGAATAAAGCTGTGATGATTATTAAATATTACCAATTACGTAGATAGATGAGACACATACGTAAATAATGCTGTGATGATTATTAAATATTAATAATTAGTTAGATACCTACATAATTAAACTGAGGCTCATGCTTAAATAAAAATTGTTAATTATTAATCAAAACTGTGATTTTAAATGTTTAGTTCCTGCTTCAATGAGGCTACAAGTACCTATTGTTTAGATGCTAAGAAGATTGTTGGTAAACAATAAATAATTTTCAATTATAAACCCTGTTTAATTAATAAAACACAATCCTGATAATTTTATTTAAGGACATGTCTTTATTTACATTACAAGAAATATAGTCCTACCCTGAATGAATGAAACCGCGTATAAAGCGATATGTCTTAATTGATGTATTGTTTATATCCATGGGTGGCGATTTTAGGATGTTTAACATATTCGTTGGAAAACAATAACATAATTCTATGTTTTCGTCAAACATTTTATTTAAATTCTATTGTATAAACTGTTTTCTTCTTTCCTGCGTATAAAAAGGTATCATAGACATGTCTGACATGCTTTTATTTTAATATCAGCGTAGAAACAGTCATCTATCAGTTTTTCTAAGAAAAAAAAAAAAAAGATAATATGTATAAATACCATCCTATAGTTCCTAAAGCTAATAAAACATTATAGAAAAAATATATTTATAATTGCACATAGAATTATTTCTAGAGCGGTTTGAACATAAATAACGCTCTCCTGTAAACCTCGCTTTTTGACATGTCTTTATGTACGTAGGGACCGTCGAAATGTTAAACAGCAGTATTTATAATTATCAGGCATTTTACTGACTCGAGTTTTTAAATTATCAAATATTATATCATTGATTCCACATTTTAGATTTACCTTGTGCAGTAAATCTAGCAGAGTTCTTCTGCTTGGTAAAACGCATATTCTGATTAGTAGGCGATATGCTTTAGGAGATGGCTTATATAAGGACAATGCCAAATTTTTTTCATCCAGACTGAATCACCTTCCTTTCTTTTTCTTGCCACTTTGAGAGGCTTGCATTTGGCAAAATAACTTTCTAGTATGTGGCATATTCTTGCAGACAATATTGAATGCAGTAGTTTTTGTAATTTTTTTGGCCATCATGTATTTTGTCTTAAATTTCTTCCTGTCACTTTCGCATTTTTGTAATTTCTTTAAGACAGATCTAAATTCCTTATGTTGCGTCAAAGTTACACGAGAACCTGAAAAATACATTTATCTGTTATTCCAGTATATATCTTTTTTTGGTTTAAGAGACCTAGATGCCTTGACCTCCATTACTATTACGCTTTAGTCTTATTATGCAACTAGCTTTTGCCCGCAGCTTCGCCTGCATACATAAAACATAGCCTATGTCGCTCAGGAATAAAGCAACTTTCTATCGGTGAAAAAAATTGGCTACTTCCCATTTGGTAAACTTCCCATTTCGTAAACCTCAAACTGTACCTACTAAAAAGTTGCGTTTGGTAAACATTTCGTTACTTCATACATTTAATCCCATTTGGTAAACTTTGTTAGTATTGTTATTTTTGTACGGTATAGTCAGTGTCAAATTAGTATTAATTTAGAGATGTATATATTTTTAAATGCTTCAGTCTTGAGATAGTATCTCGACCATCAAAAAGAATAGCCACTGCCACGTGCTTTTCCCGCAAAAGAAGCACCGAGCGGGTTCTCAGGTAGGGATTTATTGTCCTTACCATCGTTTTAAACAAAAGGTGTGAATGAGATAGACATAAGTAAGTATACGTAAATTATATCTATTACCGGGTTTAACTTATCAGTTCACTCGTTTTATGCATAGTGCAAGGTCGTTGCAATGTCGGGTGAGGGATCTTCTAGTGGTGCAGTGAATTTAAAAATTATTAATAGTACACGAGGCGGTGAAATTTTATTACGCGCTGGGCATCAATATTATAAACAGAAAAATAATAAGGACTCAAGTTGGTGGCGCTGTGTTAATAGAAAAGATGGATGTTCAGCAAGTGTAACTTTGAATTCAAATCGGAGCCATGTATTAAGAGAAAATGCTCACTGCAGTTCTTGTATTCCGAATTTTGAAAAAAATGAAGTGAAAGTAGCCATCGAAAAATGTAAACAAACTATATGTGAAGATCTGAAGCCGATTCCAGCTACATACAGGAAATGTACTAAAAAGCTGAAAGATAATGGTTATGAAATTATTAAAGAATTACCAAATTTTGACAAAGTTAAAAGCAGTTTGTATAGACACAGAAATAGACAACTAGGAATCACAAAATCTCAGCACTCTAACTCTACAGAAATCGTGATTCCTGACCGTTTTAAAGACAATTTATTGTTTGATGAGATTGACGGTGAAAATAGAATGATTGTGTTTGGTTCAAAGAGTGCAATTGCACATTTAAATGACGTCCGTCACTACTTTGCGGACGGAACGTTCAAATGTTGTGCAAAGCCGTTTCTTCAACTATACGTTGTACACGGAGACATAGGAAGTACAGAAACTGGGACAAATATTGTACCATTTTTTTATGCAGTGTTGACAAACAAAGAAGAAACTACATATGAAAGACTGTTTTACAAACTAAAATTTCATTTACCAGAGTGGACAGCCGATATTATTACCTTGGATTTCGAAAAAGCTCCAATAAATGCAATTAAAAAGACATTTCCAAACATAATTGTTAAGGGGTGTTTTGTTCACTTTGGCAGAGCGCTATTAAGAAAGGCAAAATCTCTTGGCTTATTACAACATGAAGAATCTCACTATCACGTCAAACTATGTATGGCTCTGGCACATTTACCAAAAGAAGACATAAACGATGGATGGCTATACGTTATGAGTCAAAGGTAAATTAATTTTGCAGTATTGAAATGAACGCGTTTAGTTCTGGATATTTCTTCTACCGCCATTTTCGAAAGCTACCCACTTGATTTTATGCGTTAGAAACTAGGTAATATATGGTTTTTCGTATCATAATCTTCAACGAATTAATTCTGTTACAGTTTTGAAGAAAAAGCTATAACTGAATTCAATGATTACTTTGTGGATCAGTGGTTGGAAAATGAAGATATGATGAATATTTGGTGCTGCTACGCACACAGACACCGCACTACAAACCTCATGGAATCTTGGAATTAGAGTTTCAATAGTGAAATTGGAAAAAGGCCATCAATTATTTTATTTTTCGAAACGATATCAGGCAATATTAAACATTATGAAAATCTTCTGAAAAGGTACATATTTTTGTTTCAATGACCTGTATTTTTAGGCGACACATATGATAAAAATTATACATTATTACTTTAATTAATCATAACAAATTTTTACAGCTTTTATAATAATGGAGAAAGTATATCAAAACGAAGAAAAAAATCTATCCAAAATGATATACGAATTAACAATATTCTCGGCGATTACAAAAGTGGAAAAATATCATTGGAAAATTGTTTGAACGAATTATCAAGAATTGCTTGTATCACTTTATAATTTATTTATTGATTTTTAACTTTGTAGTGTAGGTAGTAAATTTTTTATGTTAATATTCCAAATCTGTGATTATTATTGTTTTTATATTTTATAGTTGATTTAGTATGTATTTTTTTACGTTAACGTACCAAATCAGTGACTGTTTATTTTTATATTTTATAAGTAGTTGATTTCGTATGTATTTTTTTATGTTAATGTACATTAACATAAAAAGATAGTACCAAATCTGTGATTATTGTTTTTCTATATAAGTTGATTTCGCATCTAGATTGACTTATGTTATTAAAAAAATAAAACTTGTCATCGAAATAGTCAAATCGAACTGTGATTTTTCTTAAATTTTTTGAAAGTTATTTGTACACCCCACTTTTTATTTCTGTTTCTAAATATCAATATGTGTAAATGGCATACGTACACATAATCCGACTATTGTACCTGTGATTAAAAATATTTAACAAAATAAATGACAATGTTATCATTAGTTTCGTTTTTCTTTTTTTACTTGACTGTACCCATTTCATCTGAAAGTTTACCAAATGGGATATAACACAAAGAATTATTGAAATGTTTTCGAAATGGGACTAAATGTATGAAATGTATAATGTGTACCAAACGCAACTTTTTAGTAGGTACAGTTTAAGGTTTACGAAATGGGAAGTTTACCAAATGGGAAGTGGCCAAAAAATTTTGCAATTGGACCATTCCAGAGATTCACTCCAACAAACCAAAAAAATTAACTTTACCACTTTATTATATTAGTGTAGATTTAATCATCATCATCATATCAGCCGAAAGACGTCTACTGTGGGACATTTTTATAATAAGGATTCATTTTTATATATCACAATTCTATGTTAATTAATATAAATGGGCATATACCATTTTAATTAACTATAAATATAAATTGAAATAATAATGATTGGAACTTAATTATGATAGTAGAGATTAACTCCTACGAACCTGAAATCAAATTGTTTGACTGTGTCGCATTAGATGTGGAAGCTAGAGGCGGCTTGCTGATCATAGTCTCAACATGTGGTGAAGCATGGGCTGGTTTACTGTTTGTAGTTTCAGTATTTGATGTTGAAGCTAAGGTTGATGTACTTAAAGCTTCAATAGATTCTATTCCTGAAAAATAATAAAATAACTTTATTCACTTGAGGTTGAAGTAGGTAAGCCTGCACCACCTTTGCACATTCATTGTCTGAAATATGAATAAATAAATTTTGTTAAGAAGACACTCACACAAACATAGACTATTGTTTTTTTTTTTATGGAATAAAGAAACCTGAACCAAGAAAGATTCTTTGATATTGCAATACAATGTATGAGATTTAAATGAGTATTCATGGAGTTTCTTGCTTGTTGGTCTCCATGAGCAATTATAAAAGTTAAAAACCAGCCCAGTGCAAGTCGAACTCTGACACAAAAGAATCCATATTTAACTATAAAAACTCAAAAAAATCTCGATTGTTGTATGGGGAGCCCCTTTAAATATTTTTTTAGTATTTATAATTATAGCAGCAACAAATACATCTGTGAAAATTTTTACAGTTCATGAGATTACAGCCTGGTCTGTCACCAGGCTGTAATCTCATGAACTGTAAAAATTTTCACAGATGAGCAGAGTCTTAGTAATAGGGTCCCATTTCACCCTTTGGATATGGAACCCTAAAAAGAAAAAAGAACTAATTTAAGTACATATTTTTTTTTACATATTTAGTTACATACCTGTGTCAAAACCAGATTTTTGTAACTGAGTTCTTCGTGTTGTATCAGATGATACAACCATTGCTTCACCAAGTGATTGTGCTTGCAGATCTAGAATAATACAACAATATTGCATGTATTTATTATTTGTTTCAATAAAATAAATACATTGTTACATATTATATTGCTAATAAATATTAGTATTACCTGGGATATGCATTGTTGGAATTGCCAATTTAGACAGTCTACCACTTGGATACTTATGAATATCTTCAAAATGTCTATGACAGACCCGTCTGTTGTCATATATATCTTGACGATCCAATATAGCTATTTGACCACCAATATTTAAGATCCAAGATGTAAATTTGTCTCCACTTGTCTTTGGATTTGGGAATTGGTGTAGAGGCACACCTGGAAATATAAATGATTAAACTATTAGGTGCCATACATTGTACACAGTTTCGTAATGTAAACTACTGAAAAGTCACTAAAGTATAAAATGAAAGTCTGTAGTACTATGACATTTGGATAGTAAGTGATGATTTCCCAGCAACTAGTGAATAAAAACGTTGAGAATTAGAATTACATTCAGAGCAACTTTGATTGACATCTTACATTCAGCAGAAATTACAATAGGTGTATGACGATATGTGAAACATGTCTTTTAGATCATCATGTTGCATTGTGATCAAAATGGTGATGGGGTGATATGCCAGCTCCTAAAGAAAAATGTTAGCACCACGTTACTTACCGTCTTTCCTAACCACAACACATCCAGGTACACAGCAAGAATTTTGAGACATGGTTATGAAAACTGTTATTGCAATTACAGGTCCAAACTCTAGAGTGCCTATGCAAGTCCACAGTAACTTCACTAGATCTCGATGATGAGCATACACAACTCAACACGAACGTACGAACAAATTGTAAGGGGCAACGCAAATAGAAGACGGCGAGACGAAGGTACGGTACAGACACGGCGCAGATACGGTGCAGGCGCGATATCTGCGCAAACAGACGCGGGGACGGTACGGCACAGAGTATTATTATACAAGGTGCTATTTAGTGGAAATAACATTAACAATAACACCTCCTTTCGGTTTTTTTTCGAATACTAATTCCCTCCTTTTGTATCATTATAATTCCTATGTACAGTCGAGAGCACATCAAGTGTAACATTGCGCTACGAAAGCCGCCACTATTACAAGTGAAATAAAGGCGTGCTCAAGGTCAAACTGTATAGCTTGATGTGCTGTCGACTGTACTTATGTTTGCAATCTGTAACCGCTATGTTTGCTATTTAACTACTTTAAAATACGAATAACATCGAAATACATAAATCAAATCATAATAAGTTAAATTACATCGGATTTTCATTAAAATCATGGATTAAGGCTGATTTACATTGATACAGTAGCTGGCGCCAGCTACTGTATCAATGTAAATCAGCCTTTAAATATCCATATGGACGAAAATTTGAACAGTTTAAAATATATCGCTACGTATCTTTGTTCATACTGTATATAATGCGAGACGCCGCTTGCGCCTACATCTGCTGGCGACGTGGCGGGGGGCGAGGAGCGGCGTGCCTGCGCCGTCCGCTTGCCGCCTTCAGTCACGAACAAAAGATAACGCAAGACGCACGTCGCTTCGTATACAGGATGCGTGACGATATTGAGTTTAATATTGAGTTTTGCGAGTTAATTGAGCAATACCCGAATATCTATGACTACACTAAGACAGGGTACAGTAACAGAAATGTGCAAGACAAAATATGGCAAGAAATAGCAATAAAAGTCGGTGCAACAGGTATGTATTTTATTTAAATTTTAAACATTATGTCTAGTCTGAAACGGAATCGGAGATCGTTGTGTTAGATATGTTGTAAGATATTCCCTGATATGGTAGGGATTTTCTCCCATTAATCGCATGTTAATGTTTGCTCCTATCAAATTATTTCTAAACCGTGGATTTGATTTTTTACCATCACATGTGCGAATTACGTTATGCAACACACACATTGCTTTTATAATATTATCAACATATTCTGGTTTGCAGCAAATAGGCGTGTAAAGTCCACCAAACTTTGACGCTAACATACCATAGGCACATTCTACTGACTTACGTGCCCTTGACAACCTGTTATTATAAGCTCTTCTCTCATTAGTCAATTGATTTCGACCATATGGTCTCATAATATTTCTTTTTAGTGGAAAAGCTTCATCTGCCACATAATAAAAGGGCACATTCTGTGTTTCTCCAGGCAAAGGTGTAGGGTTCGGTAAATCGAGATCGCCTAGATCCATAGCTTGTCCAAAAGAGCTAACTTGTAATACTCGCCCATCACTATTTCGGCCGTATTCACCAACATCTATAGTTAAAAAGAAACCATCTGCATCTACAACTGCTAACAATACAATAGAGAAATATCCCTTATAATTTATGAAAGTCGAACCCGAGTTGATGGGCGCTGTAATTCTAATATGCTTTCCATCTAAACTCCCAACACAATTCGGTAAATTCCAGAGAATGTAAAACCGTTCAGCAACTTCTACCCATTTTTGTCGTGTAGGTACAGGCATATATTCCGGCTGTAGGCATTCCCACAAAACGCTAGAGGTTTCATGCACAATTTGCCGGACGGTACTGCCTCCTCTCAATACATATCCAGAAAGTGATGTAAACGAACAGCCATCTGAGTAGTATCTGTAACAAAAATAAAATAGCAATAAGTATGTAACATATGTGTGTTTAGATTGAGGTGCCACTTTTCGCATCGTAAAGTGGCTAATGGAGTTATTTAGTAGTAGTTTAGAAAATTTTGTAGAACGGATATTGGATTTTGTATTAGAATACTTCAAAAGTTAAATGAATATAAAGGTGGTACCTCAATCTAACTGTTTGCATTGAGGTGCCACTCAGAACTGGGAAAATTATGGATGAAATTTTATCAAAATTTTGTATTATTTTGTAGTACTCCAGAATTCTGGAGTACTACGAAATTTAGATGAAAACTCATCCATAATATTCCCAGTTCTGAGTGGTACCTCAATCCAAACAGTTAGATTGAGGTGCCACCTTTATATTCATTTAACTTTTGAAGTATTCTAATACAAAATCCAATATCCGTTCTACAAAATTTTCTAAACTACTACTAAATAACTCCATTAGCCACTTTACGATGCGAAAAGTGGCACCTCAATCTAAACACACATTGTAACTAACCTCCTTAAATATTTTTCAGCCCAAGAATGTAAAGAACGGTGGAAGAATATTCGATGTAGTTACAGCAAAAACAAGAAAAGGCTAGATTTGCCATCTGGATCAGGTGCAAAGACGATTAAAGAGTACTACCTTTCACCACATCTACATTTTTTAGACAATTACTTGAAGTCCCGACCAACCAAAAGCAATCTAAGCAAATATGATAGCACAGACGGTAATGATAGTGAAGAAGTCGATGAGACACTGTTTACTGGTCAACTAGCTTCTGAAAACACAAATTCGGATTCCATCTCCAATCAATCCACGCCAACACCGCCACTGCTACCACTATTAAATAAATCTAGGGCAATCTCTTTAAAAGATGTCAATAAATCAGCACATGAATATTTCAGTCAAAGAGCATTACAAATGAAGACCATACATAGAGCTGAGCCTGAAACAGACAGCGATCTAGCTTTTTTTCAAAGCATGCTTCCAGATATGAAATCAATGACACCAGCCCAAAAACGAAGATTTAAAATGGGCGTTCTCAATTTATCAGAGCAAATTTTAAATGACCCAGTACCTAGTTATCCTAGGACACAGCCGTATTATCCACGAACACCTTCTCGAGAGACAGATTATGATCCTAATGAAGGTGCAACCCAGCAGACTCTTACATCCAGAGCTAATACAAGTCCAGCACCTTCGTTTACCTCGACTCAGCAGACAGCTAAACATACTGCAGCAGCTAACAAAAATCCGGAAACTCAGCTGACTTTGATATCCGGAGAGTATATAAATCCAGCACCACCGGCGGCAGTGGCTGTAATTGAACAAATAGCTGGGCCTTCAAGACACCGAACTTATGATGAGAAAGCTTATCATCAACTCAGCATTTCAGAATATCAGCAAACGCGGACACCGGGAGCTTATGAAAGAGCACAATCCTTAGCACCTCCGGCAACTCCAACTACATTATGTTTGCCAATATTTTCACCAATAACTCCAGCTACACCTCACCCGAATCCAGAGACATCTATCCAATCTCATGAAGACGAAATAAGTGATTTTAATGAGAACTATCCAATGCCTTGAACTTTATTTATAAATGGCTCTTAGTGCGACAGCTAGCTTGAGTAGTCATGTGCTGTCCCTGTCCGCATGCGCTGATTCTGTATTGTGAGATAAGGACAGCACATGATGACAGCTTGACAGATACTCAAATTAGCTGTAACACTGAGAGCAATTTATAAATACTAATTGTAGCAAAGATGCTAAACCAAAAACATTTTCAATGAATATTATCTTTTGATTTGTCAATAAAAGTTTGATCTGTAAAAAATAGTTTCACTTACCTTAAAGTTATCAGTAGTCTTTCTTCAGGGCTGATTGGTTTTCTCCAATTTGTAACTTGCTTCCGAAGTCCTTCTCTTACTTTTGACAATACGATATGGTAACATTCCAGTGACATTTTATAAACTGTGCGAAAACGATCAGGATATTCATATAATGTTTCCATTATTTTATAGTACCTGTGCTCTTCTGCATTTCTCCACACTGGATGTATCCAATACCTTCTTGGTCTTTGCTGTAAATTAATAATCTGTAGCAAAGCCAGTGCATCTTCATCTTCGTCTGAAGAGGAATACATGTCTTATCCCGTCAATATCACGCTCTATAATGACTTAACTTGCCGTATCGTCCCCGCGTCTGTTTGTGCAGATATCGCGCCTGCACCGTATCTGCGCCGTGTCTGTACCGTACCTTCGTCTCGCCGTCTTCTATTTGCGTTGCCCCTAACGCGGCTCAATAACATGGAGAAACGAAAGCTCAACTCAACATGAAGATGCACTAGCGATACTACAAAAACTTAATTGCAAAAGGAAAAACAAAAGAAATGCGTACGAGTAAGAGCGTTTTCACATTATCCGATCCGATATCGGTATCGGACGCCGATCCGATATCGGGGCAAGCAAAATGTATGAAATATGTACCTGTCTTTCATATTGTCCGGCCCGATATCGGATATCGGAGCCGACACCGATACGCTGGCGGCACCATCGGACGCCCGTGAGCCGTCGGACGATAATGTTTGTATGTGTGCTGTACGTGTATCTAAATTGTCTCTGTGTGCGTAGAGCCGCCTGATGCGCGGCGGCCATTTGCTTTTTGTTCTTGTTTACTAGTTTGGTTGTCATCATGGCGTCGTCATCATTTAAATACGATATAATTACATTAATTGAAGTAGTAGAATCAAAACCATGCTTGTGGGATAAAACTCACCCGGAATATAAAAATAAAATACTCCGAGACAATAATTGGCGGGAAGTATTCGAATACCTTGAAGAGGGATATGAAGTTTTAAATCAGGACGAGAAAAAAAAGACTGGTATGTAATTTACACTTTTAATTATTCAAATTCAAATTCTAAATCTGTTTATTTGTGTACAAGTTAAGTAAATATTTATTTTTATGACCTAGATCTTGGACAATTGCCATGGTAATTTACCTACATCTGAAACGAAATAATCAGCAAAGGTTGCACGGACTCCACGTCCTGTTTTATTAGTGGATTTTGTCTGGGGACTGGACAAAGTTTCTAGCGATGATCTCTCACTTAAAATTATATCGTCTATTCGATATCCATCACGCTTCCTCACGATGTTGTGCAAAATAACACAAGCTTTCACTATGTTTTTGGCAAACTTTGGGGACACATCGATGGGTCGATGGAATATTCTCCATTTATTACTCATAATTCCAAATGCGCACTCAACATACCGACGTGCTCTGCAAAGTCTGTAGTTAAATACGCGTTGTTTTGGACTTAAATTATGTCCAGAATAGCTTCGTAACATATGTTCATTCATTGGGAATGCATCATCAGCAACAAATACGTAGGGAACTGTAAGTCCTCCATCAGTAATGGGTTTTGGCTGTGGAATGTGTAAATTTCGTTGCATCAACAATTTCCAAAAATGGGTGTTTAGTAGTATAGAGGAATCACAATCTTTGCCATATGCGCCTATATCAACAAAAATGAACGAATAATCTGAATCTACAACTGCCAAAAGGACAATTGAAAAGAATTTCTTGTAATTCATATACATTGAACCGCCATGTGGAAAATTTTGAATGCGTATGTGCTTTCCATCTATAGCACCGAGGCAATTGGGAAAAGATGCTCTTTTATTAAAACCCTCTGCTACTGTTTTCCACTTTTGTTCAGACATATTTTCTAAATGTTTGCTACGGAAGTTCTCCCATATTTTTTGGCAAACAAAATTTATAATTTCACTCAATGTACTGATGCCTAGCCTGTAATTGTAGTGTAGATCGGTTAGAGAGCAACCACTGGCCAGGTACCTGAAAAGAAAAAAAGAAATTGTAATCTTTTATGAATGCTCTTTTAAAAATTGTGGTTACATAAACTTTAATTTAGCCTATTTAAACTATGTAATGATACCTAAGTACATTTGTATTAATAAGCTAATTATTGTTTCAGCACAACTCATTATAAACAAATGGAATAATATAAGAGACGCGTTCATTAGATCTCTTAATGTAAAGTCAGGGCAAGCTGCAAAAAAACCATATGTGTATCATGAAAACCTAATTTTTTTACTGAAATTTACGAAAAAAGCTGAAACTGATGCCAACGTTGAGGAAGAAACAGAACAGGAGCATGAAGTGATCGCTGCTAATGATAATGAACATTCTGACAATGTTGCTATACATGAATCAAAGAAGGAGCCGTCAAAGACTAAAAGGAAAATAGACAGCATTGAGGCCGCAATATTAAAAGAAATAAAAGAAAATAAAACTACCAACTCTGAAAGAGTGTTAACAGAGGACAGTTTCTTTACGTCTTTTATACCATATGTCAAAGATATGTCAGAACCAGAGAAAATACAGCTACAAATGGACCTTCTATCTAGTATACAAAAAATTAAACAAAATCGGGTCCTTCATCAACGTGTACGATCACCATATACTCTCGCAAACCCTTCACCTGGACACAGTAGATCATATCCAAACCATGGCCATTCGAGTCATAGCAATTCAATAAATGCTCCCTCACCTATATTTCTGCCATCTCCTTCACCTACAAGCAACGCCTATATTGATGTACCAAGTCCACAATCAGTAGTAAATCAACAAACATCGACTCCAAGCAACTCCTACATGGATGTACCCACTCCACAACTAGTTGGAATTCAACAAACATCGACTCCAAGCAACGCCTATATTGATGTACCAAGTCCACAATCAGTAGTAAATCAACAAACATCGACTCCAATCAACTCCTACATGGATGTACCCACTCCACAACTAGTTGTAATTCAACAAACATCGACTACAAGCAAGTCCTGTGAATCGGTTAAGGAATCCTATAATAATAACTTTCAAAAATTTTTCGATAAATATTCCGAATTGTAAGTTCACCTTGTCATATGCTATTTCATCTTCATTTTGATCTTTATATAACAATACCTGTTTCTGATTAAAATACTTTTTATAACGAACTTTCTTTAATTAATTATACCACCAGGCGACAAACGATAATGATAGATACCAATGATTAAAAAACAAACATAAATATAGTAAACTTACCTTAATGTCACAGCCAGCATTTCTTTAGGCCCCACAGCCATTCGAAAATGTGTGTCTTGTTTCTTGATACTGTTTGTGAGATGAATGAACAAATAATTGAATGTGGATTCACTCATACGAAAGTAGTTAAAAAACTTACTAGGTGCGTTTTGTAGCTTGCTAAAAAGAGTATAAAATGCTCCCTCTGAATATCTAGCTTCCACAATGGGGTGTATCCAATACTGTCTGTGGACAGATCTTTTTTTGCGACTCAAATATAATAGATACAGCAAATAAAGTTTTCTATTATAGTCTGCCATGATGACCTGGGAGCAAATGGCCGTATCGGAACGATTTTGTCGGAAATATGTGAAAATAGCACAAGATGTCGGCTATCGGATGTCGGCTATCGTCGTCCAACACCGATATCGGATCGGATAATGTGAAAACGCTCTAACACTCTCACGCAACCATGCATGATGCAGCCATTTGCAATTCAAGTGTGGCCATACAAAAACCAACTTTTGCACGTTTAAATACAAAAGTATCACTTTTTTAGAATTAATCAGATGATAAAAACTTAATTATTTAATAATTTCTGTATTCTATTATTTATGTATACGAATAGTATGAAATAACATTTTTTTTTCTTGATTATTGTTTTAAGTAATTCCCAATATAAAATAATATATTTAACTGTAGCAGCACCGCAATTTGTTTCCCTTAACGTTTTGATAGAAGGCGCTGTTTTAAAGAAAAAAAGTGAATTTTCGTTTTGATCCAAGTTGCCATAGCATGCTATTTCTGGCGTAAATCAGAATAAGCTGTGCTGTGTTAGTACGGATGTTCGTTATATCGATAAAAATACTCGTCGATATATTGAATGGTATATTATTTTACGATCAAGATTAAAATGATGATATTTCGGTATGAGATTTTGTGTATAGGTAGGCTTAAGGAGACCGTATATGCCCCTTAAGTTACGTTCACTCTTTCTGTTACACGTAGTATATTCAACGCTGCTTAGTTTTCATTGTCTTATTAATTAACACGTCCTGACATTGTAATATCGTTGCAACTCGTTATCTGTTCCGGTGGCGGTGAAGACTTATCTAAACCGGTTCGGTAGCGTGAGCCGCCGAGCGGTCATTAAGCGAACGGTGCAGGCAGAGTTACCAACCGTACGAGGTTCCTCGTACAAATACGAGATTTGTGGTCTTCCGTACGAGGTACGAGGTCACTGATAGACCTCGTACAATTATAATAAATATGTACGAGATTTTGATAATATGGCCATACGAACATAGTTAAAACTAACTAGTGACATCTACCAGAACTTGTAGGAACTTCTTATGCCAAAAATTCCATTGCCACATTTACGCGATGATTGTCTATGGTAGCTATCTCGTATTTCCCGGTTAACGAACCGGGAAATCCCTGACTAATAAAACATTTCGTTCATCGCATTACTCATGTCTCTGCTTAGAAATTTCATTCCAAAACGTCCGAAATGTACTACGTTAGTACGTGTAGCTAATTGAAGTTTTTGTAAAATAGAAGATTTTTAAGAGAGAAGGTCTTTTCGTTGTTTCGTTCGTGTTTAGTGGCGTAATAGAAGTATCGTTATGAGTGATAACGACGAAAACAGTGACCGTTCGCCTACTTTGACTCCGCCTAGAAAATTACCCAAAAAAGGTGGATGGACAAGAAAAAAAGAAGGTAACACAGTATCGCAGCATCGTGTACAAAATTTTAGACAGCAATGGTTAAAGGATCCGACATTTAAAGACTGGCTTTTGCCAGACACCAATGATATAACAAAAGCTGAATGTGCATATTGCCCAGGGACGTCAATGGTAGCTGAACTATCCAATTTAAAAACTCATGCCTCTACCAAGGAACACCTGAGCAACAAACCTGGATCCAGTGGAAAAACACAGACATTAACATCGCTTGGATTCCAGAGAGGTCTAACTCCACAAAATAAACAAAAAGCTCGTGCAGAAATTAAACTTGCTGCTTTTTTTGCGGAGCACAACATAGCATTTTCGGTTGCTGACCATTTGACTGGCTTATTAAAAGAAGTCGTGACGGATTCTAAATTAATCAAGGAAATTGAACTTAAAAGAACCAAAATTACAGGTGTGGTAAAGAACGTTCTTGGAGAAGGTCATAAAGCAGATTTAGCCCAAAAATTACAAAATAATCAGTTTTCGGTGATGACGGACGAGACGACCGATGTTTCGACAGTCAAAACTGCTTGCGTTGTGGTACGCTATTTTGATCAAGAAGCTCAAAAGATATGTAGCGCATTTTGGGAGCTTTACAAAGTTTTTAAAGAAACACCTGATGCTGATGATATTCCTACTGCGAAAACCGAAAATTTATATAGAGCTCTTATCGATTCGTTGACTAACCGTAATGTTCCATTGACAAATGTAATCGGATTTGGATCAGATGGGTGTAACGTCATGATGGGTGATAACGACTCTGTAAAAACAAGGTTCATACGTGATTTTGCAGGAATCATAATCACGAGTGCGTTTGTCACTCGGCCCATTTGTGTGCCAGTGAAGCCTATAAACAGTTGCCTGACGGTGTAGAACAACTGGCTAGAGATATCTACAACTTTTTTAAACATAGTGATAAACGGCTATTTGATTTTCGTAACTTCCAGTCTTTTGTTGCAGTGGAGCCTCACAAAATACTGAAACCATCACAGACAAGATGGCTTTCCTTATTATCAGTGGTTGAAAGGATATTAGAGCAATGGGAGGCCCTACGTCTTTTTTTCATCGATTTTACGACAAACCGTGCACATAGAGCAAGAGCCGATGTAAGAAATCGAGCCGTATTTATTCTCGAAAAACTAAACAACCCGTTCTACAAACTTTATTTCTGTTTCCTTGAATGGTCACTCCCTTTATTCAATAAATTCAATCTGGAATTTCAAAGCGAGAAAGTAGTTGTTCACAATCTGCATGAGAAAATTCGTTCACTTTACCAGGAAATCCTATTGCGTTATTTACAACGCGAATATGTTATGAGGCCAAATCTTGGTGAAATAAACCCTGAAAGTCAGCGTCATCAGCTCCATGATGCTGCAATGTATCTTGGCGTCAAAGTGTATGAGCTCTTGAAACATCCAGATGTGATCAGACAGCCTGCAGATATAGCAAAGTTCTTCTCATGCTGCAAAAATTTCTACAAAGTTGCAGCTACCGAAATTAAAAAACGATATAATATGGAAGATCCAGTCTTGTCAAAGCTAAAAGTTTTTGAACCTGCATCAGCGCTCTCCCACGATTTTAGGAGCCATTTCCCTACACTTATGCCTCTTATGGAGGTGGTCCCCCGTATAATCGCACCAGCTGATTACGCAAAGAAACAAATAATCGACAATCAATGGAGGAGTTTGCCCAATGCACAAGCTCGTCATCCTAAAGGGTTGAATGAAATCAGTGAGCCAGATAAGTTTTGGGCTCAATTACTGAAAACTGAAGACTTTTCCGAGCTGGCTCATTTTGCCCTATCTACACTGTCCCTACCCCATGCGAATGCTGACTGCGAGCGGGTTTTTAGTAAAGTCAATTTAATAAAGACAGAGATAAGAAACCGGCTAACTGTGGAAACGGTGAACGGCACACTTCTTGCTGCAGAGAGCGCAAAAGGTTCAACTCTCACTGGAAACTGCGTCAATTTTGAACCCACTAAAGAAATGTATAGCCGCATGACAACAGACAAAATATACGGCAGAAAAAACGATGACAATGAGGATGTTCCTGACATCATATTTGGAGAGCAGATGTAATTGTGTGATTTTACTTGAGAATTAATAAAGATTTTTTGACATACAACAAGTGATATTTTATTTAGTAGGAAACTTGCAATAGTTTATTTTATTGAGTAAAACGTCCTAAATCCAATAGTTCAATATGCTTTAATTTTGGTTTTAGCACGTTTTCGATGCATAATAAATGTACGAGGTTTGAATGTCAAAATACGAGATTTTTAGCTGCATATGTACGAGGGATTTTTTTCAGGGTTGGCAACCCTGGAACGGTGGTAGGGCAGACTGAGACTGCACTCATTGCGATAGCACGTACGCACTCACTTCAAAAGAAACATTATATTTATCTTAGTCGAGTCGTGTAACGTGAAGATTCACAAATAGTTATTAGTTTAACAAGTTTTAATTTCATTCAGTGTCAACCCCATATTGGGTAAGTGTTTATTAATATTTAGTTCTCACTCATGTAGGGTATTGTTACATTACATAACGGTCACCTTTATTTCACCTTGTAAGACAAATCATAATCATTTCATTATGCTTCATTTTGTGCTTAACGCTAATAATGTAAATTAATATAATGTGCGGTGCTTCACACTACACATAATACAATTGTTTCCCATTTGTAAACTCCGATTCTGACTGTGACAATTGCACACACTCGTCTTAAGCGCAATTAGTACTCCCGCTTCCCCATCACCATGACGCGGTCACAGTCAGAAGAGGCTTTTGTTCAAAAGGATATTTTATTTACTAGACGAAAATTCCAGGGTCCAAAGTTCGGCCTACGAGGGTCCAAAGTACGGTCGTTAACCGTACCGCAACATCGGACCTACCGGTACCTGGTTGGTGGTCACCGACACCGCCACACTATAGACCAGCCTTATCCCAGTGGTCATCCTCCAGCCTGACAACCTCCTGGATCTACGCGTCATCTCCTTCACGAAGCCAGGAGAGTACATAGCGCGCCTACCTCCAAAGGGCATAACTAATTGACGGGCTTAGAACCCATGACCAATTCTTTATATCTTATTAAAATAAATAAAATTGTAAGTTATTGAGTGTAGTGATTTGTTTAATTACTTTCCAAACCACACCTCATACGCTTCAATATGATGTACACAAGCTGCAACAGATTTAAACAATAAAAAGTGGAATAAGATAACTATGGTGCCTTTAGCAAATGATTTAAACATTCTTAAAGAATACCTAAATAAAAAACACTTGGATGCTGCTATAAAAATTAAAGAAGGCTTACATACTACTGAAACATATTCACAACTTTTAGATACTGTGTATTGTAGAGTTTTATTATTAAATAGGCGCAGGCCTGGAGAACTTCAAAGAATTACAGTGCACGATTATTTAGAAAGCGACAATAATGATAATAATAAGTATGAAGAGTTTGATCGTGCGCTTACTGCCTCAGAAAGGATTCTGGTAAAGAAATTTAAAGGTGTTGTCATTAGAGGTAAACGCGGCCGGGGAGTACCAGTCCTATTTAATAAAGAAGTTCACGGTGATATTAAATTATTATTATTGATTAAGCAATTTATTTTTGCTTCGACACCTAATCAATTTTTGTTTGGTAATCCTGGTTACAAAATACTTTAAATTTCACATAAAAAATCACCAACCGCCAAAAAGAAATGAATGTGAGAAACTAAAAGAAGAACATGTAGATTTACTTAAGAATAAAAACTGGCTAAAAATAAAGGCATTCGTCCAAAATATTTACTCTAAGGCTAGGAAATGAGAGAAGAAAATTTATGTTTTAAAATAGTATGTTTTGTTTCAAATATTTTTACTTTGTTAATGCATACCAATGATTTCGATACTTAATTATGTTGGAATTGATGATTAATACCCGGTTTCTGAGGTCCGAATCAGCTGTTTATTTATTCCATAACTTTATCTGATGTTTAGCTGTCATTAAACTTTGTTTAAAAACGATTTTACTGACAATTTAACTGCAATTACATAAGCAAATGCCTTTAAAAGCATTTTTAAAAGGACTTAATAAAGCATTAAAAAGGTGGTCTGTTTATCGAATTAATAATTAATGAAGAGATATCTAACAGCACCTCGGAATCCGGGCATGAGACTTTTAGTTGTAGCCACTGACTTATTTTAATTATAATATAAAAATTCAAATTCAAATCATTTATTTACTGAATATGAGTATACATAAAAGTTGTTACAAGAATATTGATGGATCAATCACATTCTGCCGAGTTCTCGGCGTGTAAATATAACATTTCAGCTACAATACAAAATATATTAATACAATTAATTAAATTATTAACACATTATTTAAGAAACAAAGTAAAATATCACATTAACAATCAAATATTTACAAATTACTGCGTCCTGTGTAGTTCAGATACTCCTCGACGGTGTAGAAACATTTATCCAAAAGCCAGCGAGTAATATGCATTTTGAAATTAGTGAGTGGTAGATGTTTTATTGGTTCCGGTAACTTATTAAACAATCTAATGGCCATACAATAACTGTTGCGTCTGTAGTATTCTAGCCTGATCATAGGTAGGCATAACTTGATGAAACCTCGAGATGTAGTTTTCCATTCAAATTGTTTCGGGTTTTGTTTGACAAATATACATGTTTGTTTTATGTACTGACAAGGCAGAGGAAGAATCTTAAGAGATTTAAAGAGCGGTTTACAAGATTCCATGAAATGTTTATTACAAATAGCTCTTATGCATTTCTTTTGGACTTTAAATGCTCTTTCGAATTCTACGGAATTCCCCCACAGCATCAAGCCATAGCTCAGAATGGAAGACACATACCCATGATATGCATTTAAGGCTGTTTGCCTGGTTGAGATGTGACGTAACCTACGTAGAGCAAAAATAAATTTGTCCAGTCTATTGCATACATAATCTATATGTTGTTTCCAACTACAATGCTTGTCCAAAATGAATCCCAGAAACCTTACACTTTCAACTGATTCTATTTCATTATCACCATAACTTATATTTAAAGGGCAATCCGAGCCATGGTATGTATTAAATTGTACCACTTGTGTTTTGCCTAAATTAATCTTTAGATTATTAATTATTTGTTTGTAGTAAGGCAGTATTTAAGTCATTATTAAATGTACTAGGCGTTTTTTGTTGAACTATTAAAGTTGTATCATCCGCAAATAAAATACATTTATAGAGTAGGGCATTGGGCAAATCATTTATATATAAAAGGAACAGTAATGGTCCCAGTATACTTCCTTGAGGTACTCCACGGCTGTTGATTTTATAGGCAGATTTATGTTTTTCCATCGTTTTTGAACCCGAGATGTGTGTTACCTCAGTGCATTGTATTCTATTGTTTAAGTAACTTTTTAGCCAATCGTGTGCTTTACCTCTAATACCATATATTTGTATTTTTTTTAGCAAAACAGAGTGGTCTACGTAGTCAAAAGCTTTTGACATGTCGAGAAATATGGCTGCGATTGGTGTTTTATTATTTATGCTTTCAGTTATGTATTTCATTAGATGAAAACATGCCAATGTAGTTGAGCTATATTTTCGAAACCCATATTGTTGCTCTTGAAGTATGTTAAATTTACTTAAAAACGCATTTAATCGCCTAAGCATTGCAGTTTCAAATACTTTTGAAAGCACTGGGATCAATGTAATTGGTCTATAATTATTTAATGAGCAGCTATCTCCTTTTTTATATATGGGCTTAACTATTGACGTTTTTAAACCTTCCGGAAATATACCATTTTCAAACGACAGGTTTATTATGTGACTTAATGGGCCAGATATGTATTTGGCACAAGATTTTATTATATTTGTAGGCAATTCATCGTAACCTACAGATTTACTGTTATTGAGGGACATAATAATTCTGTACACCTCATTAGCATTAGTGGGTTGTAAAAACATGCTATTAACATTATTTTTTAAATTAGATAACTCAACAGTACACCGTTTGCTTTCTGAACTTTGAGTGCCAATAAAGTAATTATTGAATGTTTCGGCTATGAGCTGTGGGTCACTTATATGAGTACCATCAATACTAATGTGATCAATTTTATTCATAATGGTTGGATTGTAAACATTTTCTTTTATTATGTTCCAGGTAGCCTTACATTTATTTTTAGCATTGTTTAGCACATTATGATTGTGTAATTGATGGGCTTTGTGAATACATTTTCTCAATATATGGCTGTATTTCGAATAGTCTAGATGGTTTTTACCAATATTTTTCTTGTTCCGCAAAAGGTTAAGGTATTTTTTCCTTTTATAAGCGCAAGATAATCTGATGCCGTTAGTTATCCATTTTGGTTTGGTTCTTATTCGACTAATTTTTATTAGGTTGATTGGAAAACAGAGTTTATTAAATAAGATTACCATATCATGAAATTTTTGGAAAGATTCATTTGTTTCTACTGTATCATATGTTTCTGAAAATGATAAAGCAGACATACATTCCTGAAACTTATTTATATTTACTTTACTGTAGTCTCTCTTTTCCACTATATATTCCGAAGCTAAGTCTTTACTTTTAACCTTAAATGATATCGATTGGGCAGTTTCATGGTCAGATAGCCCTAGATAATGTATATCTATGTGAGGTTTATATACATTACTAGCAATTTGATCAATGCAAGAGGTTTGTCGTGTTGGTTTAGTGATATGTGGATCTAGGTTGTTATTGTATAGAATGCTAAGCAGCTCTTTCGTAATTAAATTCTTGGTTAAGGTGTTAATATTCCAATCTCCGGTAACAATTATTTTATAACCATATTTTTTTGTAGTAATGTGATAAAGCAGTTTATCGAGTTTATCTAAAAACGTACTAGTTAGAGTTCTATCTGGTATTCTGTAAATATTGACTATTACGAGCTTATAAGATGGTATTTCTATTCCGCAGCATTCGAATGAGAAAGGTGCAGCCAATTGTTCACAAATTTTCAGAATTTTATAGTCAGCAATGCTGTTCTCAAGTAATATACAAGAACCACCTCTCTTTTGCCTTTCACGAGAATAATTTGCAGCTACTGTATAGTTTTTTATGTTAAGATTACTTTCGCTACCCTTTTGTATAAATGTTTCACATAAACATAATATATGTATTCTTTTCTGTTTATTATGTAGTTCTTCTAGTACATTCTCTACATAATCAATTTTGTTTAGTACACCAGCTATATTTTGGTGCATTATAGTAAACATTGTAAACTTACAGGCGAAAATTATTATTTATATTGCTATTTAAATCTACCTTTTTGAAGTAGTGCGGTATTGTACCCCGTTTTGGTTGTCGTTTACTAGGAAGAGCACTGTCTGTTGTAATATCGCTAGTAGTGCTTCTAAGCTGATTAATATCTAATATTATATAATTATTTATAAATAGTGATAGATCTTGGAAAATCTTGGCCATACCTATATTATTTACCTTGGAATTAAATCGCCAAAACATTTTAAAATTGTATTGTAAAGAACTATTAGAATCAAAAATATAAATAGAATTACAAATTTCAGAGTCATTGCCTAACAAATAGTTGAACAATTCAATTCTCTTGTTAAATATTGTACAATTATTATTCAGTTTAAAATTTGGTAAACATAATATTACATTAGTATTTTTTGTTTTTTCGAGTTCGTATCTTATGTAGCCAATCAGTTCCTTGTAATTATTAGACATTTCAAAATCTCGCTCCCCAATATACACAACGCAAAAATCATCCTTGGTAAAATTGTTTATTTTTTGACCTATGTTGGCAAACAGTTGTTTGATACCTGCGTGAGGCATGCTATAGTGACAAAAGTTAAATTCTGAGAAAGTATTTTCACAGATATTCAGTATGTTATTATCTTTATTACAACTAATCAAACAAATCCTTTTTATATTATAGGTTTTTGAAATAACGTCTAAACTTTTATTTTTTATAACATGGTTTTGCTTATTTTCTATGAGAACAGGAATGGTTTGCGAAGTGTTTGCATGTTGCACGTTGTTTTTACAGTTATTATCCTTCCCAGTGCTGTCGCGGGAATTTGTATTTGGAATCGGTAAATGAGGAATCTGCTTTTCAGGCAAACAAGTTTTTTGAAATGCTGCTAGTTTTGATTTGCATTCCTTCAGTTCGTTTTTTAGGTCAATGTTTTCCCTATTCAAACTGTCAATTTCCATGTGAGCCCCATCTAGTTCCATTACTATTTGTTCCATTTTTAATTTAAGTACAATAAGTTGATCTTCTGCGCCACTTAGATCTGCCGAGCTTCTAAGGGTACAATTCATCGATACAGGACTGACGGGACTGGTATCTTCGTAATTGCTGTCATCAGTTTGTGAAGAAATGTCACTGCGTGGCGAATTCAAATTAATCTTTCGAATCGTTACGTTTTCCATTATGTTAAAATTTTTCAACTATATTCTCTTTCCAATATTTCACGGATTCTACGATTAACTGGCAACACCAAAGTCGAGCTAAGCTTCCCGTGTTATTGTCTATGGTCGTTCATTAGTTCATTCATCGTGAGCATGACTCATAACGTCACTGTAGTAGATGTAAACAATGGATTCGAAATAATTTGCCAAACGGTTTTTATTATGATATTTTGAGTATTGTCAAATATTTATAATTATTTAGCACATTATTCAGTCACGGCTCATTGCTTTCAAGTGTATTTTAAACTGTTAAGTGTTGGTGTCTTAAGTAATCACTCCACTTACATAGTTTTTTATGAGTAGGATACGTTAAAACTTCAATGTCGATTTTTCACATCTTTTTTGCAGCACAGAATGTTACGAACAGTATATGTACTTCACTTTCACAATATTCAGCGGTCGAACACGTTTAAAGCAGTCTTACTATCACATAAGTATTTTTACAAATTTAATATATACGGAGATAGAATTCACTATTAAACTGACAGCTGTCACTTTCTTTAAAAATATATGTTCCATTGTAATGAAGACTGATTGATGTTCATAATTAAGTTTATTTTGTTATTAGGCAAAGGCAGAGCCCACTTATGTTTAATTATTTAGTATAACTAAAATTGTTTAAATGTCAGTTAAAATGATTTGATTTTTATGTTTGGATAGCCATTTTATTTACAAAATTTTTAATTGAAAGATAAGCTGCAGATGGAGTTTAGGTTGTAGATGGAGTTTACATTTCTTTTAAGTAGATATCTAAAACAAGAATGAAAACATTGGGTTACATAAAAAATAAATACCCTACTGATTTCTTTTAATTATAATATTAAAAAAAAACATGTTCAATTGTAATGAAGACTGTTTGATGTTCATAATTCAGTTTATTTCGTTACTAGGTAAGGCAGAGCAAATTTATATTTATTATTATGTTAAATTGCATTAATTTGTTGATTGAAACGTTTTTATGTTTAGATACACATTTTTTGTAAAATTTAAATTAAACATTAAATGTTTTATATTACGATATGCCTTTTATTCCGTATATTCACCTGCATAAATATGACTACTATTAAATTATTTGTATCATGAAACTTCCTCTTTCTACCTTTGAACCTACATGTTCACACCAGCCTGTGCATCTGAGCTATGCTAACTATTATTTATTTATTATCTGTGAGTCTGTAGTCCTGGAGTCATTATAAGCCCTTATATAGGTGGAAGCCTCTTGGCTGATAAGCTGGATACAATAATTCAAAAACAGTATTCGGAACCAATCTGAATTCAGTAGTAGATGGATGTCTTTTAGTTATTATAATCATTGCGACATATGCAGAGCATTATACGGAATTGATTTAAACATACATTCGGATGGAGGCGTGAATGTGCATGCATTGTTTAGTAGGTATACGCAGGTAGGGTAGACTGGGTACGGTTGTGACAGTCGCAATATTAGCGAAACTATAAGGAATACGGGGGAGGCGTGAGGGGAGATAGGAGCGCCTTGCGGGTCTGAACGTGTTTCACAGTATTGCGTCAGCCAACGCGCGACGTTGACGTTAGCAGAGGCTCTCATTACTTTTAACGGTCAAAAGTAAGTATTTTTATTAGATTTTTTTTAGTGATTGTTATAATATGTGTACAGATACAATAATGAATGTTCTTTTACATTACTAGTCAAACATTAGTGGTCAAATAGCAGTGCTTACTTTGTACGTACGTTATTTTATATTGCCATAATTATTGTTTTTTTTGCGAAATAGTGCATTGGGTACGGCTGTGACACTTTTTTTGGGTACGGTTGTGACAATTTTTTGATTATTTTTTTGTTGCTTTTAGATGCCAAGAAAAGACGGAAAGAGGTCAGTGTAAAATAGGAAAATATGAAAATATGAAGAAGCTTATACAGAAGTGAAACGAGGGACATCATTACGGAGAGCTGCAGAAATGCATGAAGTTAATCGTATGTCTTTGTTACGGTATATTCGAAAACGCGATAAACCTGGCGCGGACCACAATAAAGACAGCATCAGCATGGGGTATGTTGCACATAATAAAGTTTTCTCTGAGGAACAAGAACAGCAGCTGTCAAGATACATAACACGTTGTGCTGAAATATATTTTGGTCTATCTCCGAAACAGGTACGGAAGTTAGCTTTTGAGCTTACACAAAAATATAATCTGAAGCGACCTGCTACTTGGCTTGAGAATGAGATGGCTGGCGAGGAGTGGTTTCGTTCATTCATGAACAGAAATCCATCACTGTCTGTTCGTGTAGCTCAAGCTACTAGCCTACAAGTTTTAATAAAACAAACGTGGAAGCTTTTTACAACAATTTGCAAATTGTTTTGGACAGACACCCCTATGAGCCTCAGGATATTTACAACGTGGACGAAACAGGCATAACTACCGTCCAAAAACTCGATAAAGTTGTAGCAAGACGTGGCATACGCCAAGTGGGAGCTCTTACGTCAGCTGAACGAGGCACATTAGTCACAGCGACATTTGCAGTAAATGCTTTGGGTAATCCTATTCCTCCTTTATTTATATTTCCTCGCGTTCGTTATCACGAACATTTTGTCAGAGATGGGCCTGTGGGATCCATAGGAACTGCAAATCCTTCTGGCTGGATGCAAGACGCGTCATTTTTAGTTTTTCTTGAACATTTAAAAAAAAATTCAAATGCTTCTCTCTCGCATAGAATTTTACTGGTGCTAGATAATCATTCTTCTCATATCCACATCAATACATTGGATTTTTGCAAAGCAAATGGGATCACTTTACTTTCGTTTCCTCCACACTGCTCGCACAAACTGCAGCCCCTGGATAGATCTGTCTTCGGACCCTTAAAAAAGCAATAAACACTGCTTGTGACGGGTGGATGCGAAGTCATCCTGGAAGAACAATGTCTATCTACGACATACCGGTATTGTGAAAATTGCAATGCCTCTAGCTTTTACACAAGCCAATATTCAGGCTGGATTTTGCAAACTGGTATTTACCCTTTTAATCGTAATCTGTTCGATGAAATGGATTTTGCTCCATCTTTTGTCACGGACCGACCAAATCCAGACACTGAACTGAACAATCCTGCAACATCATCTTCTGCAATTGATAAGCAAGCCGCTGTGACTGAGGCTACTAATAATATCGAATCATCTTTTGAAACGAACAGACCAAACCCTGACATTCAAGAAAACAATCCAGCTAATAACAGTGATATGCCGCCGTTATCACCACTATTAGACTTTTCCTTGAAGGAAAACGATCCTGGACCTAATGAAGACACACCACCACTTTCACCTTCCGTATTGGGCGAATCATCAATTCAAAATATAAATAGCAATGATCAGCCAACTGCGTCATCCTCAGCCACACCACTTATTTTTTCACCTGATATTGTTCGACCTTTCCCAAAGGCTCCCCAAAGGAAATCAAGAGGTCCCAGAACCAAAAAGTCGACTATTTATACAGACACCCCAGAAAAAGAGGCAGTAAGGCAAGACACGAAGAAAGAGAAAGACGAGTGAAGGCTAAACAGATGAAGAAAAACCTTAACGAAGCAAAAGGAAAAAATAAAGGAAAAGAAAAAAGAAGAGGGAGAAAACGGAAGACTGATGTCTTCCGTTTTCATTTTCGTTCACAGTTCCATAAAAATACTCTTCTTCATCTGATGTTGGTGGTGATCCACCAACATCAGATGAAGAAGAGTATTTTTATCTGGTGTGTGTTGGTGTATATTCCGATAGTAGGCCTGGCGAGAAATGGATACAGTGTCAAGGAAAATGTGAGCTCTGGTCACACTTAGAGTGCACAGATGGTAGTCGCCATTACATATGTCATAATTGTGATGACTCTGACTAGATCTCCAGTATATTATTATTATTTATGTTGATACAATTATTTTATTTAAAGAAGTTGGTTGTGATTTAGTTTGTATTTTGTCATTGTTACCGTTTTGTATGGTTAGAATATTTTAGTTAGGTTTTTAGACTGATTGGAATTTACTACTGACTAGTTATAAGCAATCAGACTGCTTTATGTGGATTGGTTATAATAGCTAAAGACGTTAAAGTGCCTATTACTTATAAACACGAAATATACCTGTGTTACGTAAACGTAATTATTTCAAGAACTATTGATATTTTGTGCAATAAAAGTGATTGATGAACATTCTGGTGTATTTTTGAACCTGTCACTACCAACCCCAAGTACTGTCACAACCGCCCCTGGGGTGTGGTCGGTTGTGACATTTTCTCTTTTTTTTCTAACTTGCTCCTGTGAGTTAACCATAGTGCTTAGAAATCCATTTCTTGTATTTATACGTAGGCAAATGTACTCTTCATAAAATAAAACTTATTTTGTACAGCTAACTGCCACACTAACAAAATTATTGGTCGTGAAATGAAAATTGTCACAACTGTACCCAGTCTACCCTATTCAGTGTGCAAGAAAGATTTAAGAGTGAACGGACGCACGAATTCTGCTAGAAATATTTAATTTGAATATCACCATTTAACGTTTAAATGAAATTTGACGTCGACTACTGATATGATACTGATTAAAACATCTTACATACGCATTGAAATCATTAAAAATCTCACTACATTCAGTGGACGCCGCAGGGTGGTAGTTTGAAAAGACGCAAGAAGACCTTCGCGATTTATATATTATATTGTGAGGAATTTTCAAGATGGGTGATGACTGTGATGAGTAACGTCGGGCTTTGCCTATATAAGGCCCAGTCAACCGTTGCGTCTCTCTCTTTTGGGACTAGACTTCACCGCGAGCGGAAACGCTGCCCGATTGCGTAACGATTTATTTCAAGCCCAAGTGTAGTGTGATTACTGTTTGTGGTTACAAGTGATTTGTCATAAGAAAATTGTGGTTGATTTCTAAATTATTTATTCAGAAGTGTGAATAAACCTCTTTTTATAATAAAATCCTTTTAATTCCTAAAAATATATATTATAATAAATTTAATAAACTTCCATAATGTTTGATTTTAGTATTTGCGTACCAGTTTATATCAGCGCCAAATAGGGCAATCAAGTATATTTTTTGTGAACATGGACTTAAATGCTCACGGGATTATGGAACTTAAGGTATCCATAAAATTCTGCAGCTGTGTGTACATTGGAAATATTAATGAATAATGCAAGAGAAGACTTTGTACCTCAACGACGCATGATGAAGATGGTTCTACATCACATCACTAGTGACAACATTTCTCAGAGGAATTTAATAATACCTAATAGTTCATTTGGACCACAAACCAAGTTAAACCTATTATAATTATGGATGGAACTAATGTCTACATCCAGAAAAGCTCTTATTATAAATATCAAAAATAAACATACTCTCTTCACAAGTTTCGGAATCTAGTGAAACCATTTATTATTACATGTTGGCCATCATAACATGTAACGAATAAAATAACCAGCATCACTCGAGGAAGATGAATCACAATTATCTACTATTGCAGCTAATGACTCCAGAAAAGTCAAAATATTTCGTTGAGTTGTTGAGGTTGTAAATGGTTTACTTATACAAGCGTTTAAATTGTTTCGGCAAGAATTTTTTTATCGTGCATCAACTCACGTAATGCAACATTTTGCAGTAGGTGCAGCATTATTTAATAGGTTTTATCCTAAGATCCTAGATAGATCTGATGCTGCTCAAATATTATCAATAATTAATCAAAGAATGTAGATCCATAATACTTTAGCAGATTATGTAAATGAATATCATTTAAATCGCAGGAGGGCACAATTTGTTAATTTTACCGTTGGCTCTGACAATTTAAATGACTTCCCCAATAAAAAATGGATGGTTTAATAATAATTGCATAAAGTACCTATCAAAAACATCAAGCTAGATCTTATTATGAAGAACATATTAGAGCCAACGGTATGTACAGTATTGAAATATGTAGAGAACGAAATAGCAACCTACCAAGCGAATTAATTAATGAAAACTGCTGGCTTTTGCGTTTTACAGGACAATCAGGACCGACTTTTGATGTGAAGATACAAAACCAGTGGACATATTCATGAAAGTCTTTTAATGGAACTTTTAACGACACGGACAAATAATCATGAGACTAAAATAATAGACAAGAACTTGACTGACCATTCACGACTCAACTTTTATATAAACGTAGACCGTGACAACATGTACCTTTTCTTGCCAATATTAATTTTGCAAAGACATCTCACTCGAAAATACTTTAAGGACATAATGGGGTATAACAGATTTATTTTTTAGTGCCCGTTTAAAGCACTACAATTTGCAGACCCTGATTCTGCAGTCTTACTGTGCGGGACTGACAACTGATGAAATGAAGCTCAGGAAGATATCGCCTGTGCTAAACTGCTTGATCGATAAATTTAGCACGCTATTATATCTTCCTGGTCAATATATAGCTATAGACAAATCGCTCCTCAAATAACACTTTTATTCGCACAACAAATTTCAACAAAGGCCGCCAAACTATTTGTGGAGCTTATTCGTCTATATGGGAAAACAGACAAACCCTGACGAGATTGATCAGACCTCAAGACTGTCCAAACGAGCTCGACTACTAATTTACCAATACCGGGCAATATTACAAGTAAAATTGTCCATGATTTAGCTAAACCTCTATTCAATAGAGGTCACATTATTATCATGGACAATTTTTACAATTCACCATTGTTGACCCGGTATTTAAAATCTCAGGGAACGGAACTCTTCGACTGATTCGTGAATTAGTGCCGGAGTCATTTAAATCCTAGCCAAAGAATGGACTCCGAACTGGAGAAATGGAACAAAGTATTTGCCCAGATCTCCACGTGATGGCTTGGCGGGATTCCAAAGTTGTAGCGATGATTTCTACTTATCACAAGGGTTCGGTAGGTGGCAAAGAAAAATATGGCAAATATAAATATAAGCCAGAACTTTTACTAGATTACAATCTTTCGATGGGAGGTGTTGATAAGAAGGATCAGCTTCTATCGGCGTTTCCCATCGAAAGACTCCGTAATCTCGTCTGGTATAAAAAGGTGTTCAGGCGGCTTCTAAATATTATGATTGATTCAGGACCGAAGTCGCAGAAACTTTAATAAAATTATTCCGACCACCATCGACAGAAAACGTATTAACTCTACAGATTGAAACAAGGGGACCTACATGTACCTCAAAATGCCGGTTTTCCTATACTGCAAAATTTACTGAACAAAAAAAGACTGAAATATTATAGTCTTTCTGTTAGTTGGAGAGTGGAGAAAGGCAACGAGGCTTTCTAAATGCTTGTAAAAGAGCACTAAAATGTGCTAACCGCCACATAAAGACTAACAGAATGTACGACAGAAAAGAATACACTGCATATTAATTGCTTAATGACAATAAAGAGATCCGCGTCTGTAAAACTTTTCTGATCAACACTCTGGATATCACACAACAGATTATACCGACTGTTATCGACGGCAAAGCACTGAATGATGGCTTTATTCTACTTAATCAACGAGGAAAACACGGAAAACAATGCAAATTGCAACCTGAAATTATATAAACAGTAAAGGATCATATCGAATCCATTCCAAAGGTAGAAAGTCACTATCTCGGGGCTAATACTAGCTAATAAATGCAGAATTGCGCAGAAATTCTCCCGAAATTCTGAAGCAACAAAACAAGCCTATTGTAAACTACGACGCTTACTCAAGAATTTTCAACCAAGGTTTTAACATTGGATTTTTTAAACCCAAAACAGATCGTTGCGATGAGTGTGAAGCATGCGAAAATTCCTCTTAAGAAAAAATCATAAATTACGTGACATCTTCAACTTACATCAGGCAGAAAAAAGTTTAAGTAGACAATAAAAACATATGAAAAGATGTCAGGAACCTGACAACAACATAATTGTTTTCACCTTTGACTAACAGCGGCGTTATCCTGCCCTGTTGGCAAATCAAGCTCTTTTTACTACGAATCAAGACTTAATTGTTATAATTTAACAATATCTAATCCAAACCAGCAAGAATCCTTACTGATACACCGGAAAAGACTTACTTAGAAGAGAAAAAGAAGGAACAAGATGCAAAGAAAAAAAAGTATCAAACGTGTGTTGAGTGAGAAGAAAGGAAAGAAAAAGGTAACTAAAGGAAATAAAACGGAGAAATTTGTTGACAATGAAGAAGACGAGAAAGAGGAGGAAGATTATTGCTTAGTCTGCTTGTCGCCCTACTCTGCTAGCAAGTCTAGAGAAGTTTGGATCCAGTGCCAAGATAGCAAACTTTGGACTCACGAAGCATGCAGATGTGCATGCTTCGCGCACGTTCGTCGACTACCCAATCACATATGCCAAAATTGTGATTCTGAATATTTTGACTGATCCTTTTTTAATATCTTAATCAGTCAATAATCTCTTAGGCCATATCTTCTATTAATTAAAACTAAAAATTAGTACCTTAGTATCTCACTAAGTTACAAATTTTTTGTTTAGTTTAATTAATAGAAAGGTATGGCCTAAGAGATTATTTACTAATTAAAGTATTAATGACTGATTAAGGTATTAATGACTGATTAAGAAAACATAGCGTCATGTACGGGCTAAGTGCGTTGCACTTGCACCGACAGCATTTTACCGTAGCGCGTGGTTTCAAATTATTATATTAATGTAATTTCATTAGTAGTGAATTGTACCTCGGTCGGCTCCCACGTCGAGTCACATTACTATTCATATACACACATCAACACAATCTAGGGATATTGAACATTTCATTGATTATCTAGAAAACTATAAACATTTTGTTATGACTGTAAATGGAAGAATTAAAGATAATTTCATGGCCGATATTTAAACATTAACAACACGATGCGATTTTGTTTTTCTAATTAATAAAAGTCTTAAATTAATTAAGCCATAGAAAATTACTGAGTGAACAAAAACATTTTATTCTTATAAAATTATTCAATCGAATTAAATGAATAAAAATCTTACCAAATCTGATAATCAGTAATCGGTATTTCCTCCTCTAACATTAATCACACAGCGGCAACGATTTTCCATACTTAAAATTAAGGTGTCAATGTCTTGCTGGGGTATGCAGTCCCAAGTTCTTTTTAAATGTTCGAAAAGTTGTTCTTCTGTTGTCAAGTTGGGCGGAAAATCCCTCAATGCTCTTCGCTGTAACATGTCCCAGGCGTGTTCAATTGGGTTTAAGTCTGGCGACTGTGGAGGCCAATCTAATACCTGAACATCGTGTTCTCGAAGGGCGGCCCTCACCAGCCGCGCTGTATGGGAAGGTGCATTGTCATGCATGAGCTGAAATTCTTGCCCCGTTAGGGCCCTGAGCGGGACAATGACACGTTCTACTACCTCCTCACGGTATCTATGGGCAGTCATGCTGCCCTGAATCCAAATGAGTTGGGTTCGTCCGCCGATTCGTATTCCTGCCCACACCATAATTGTCCCGCCTTGGTAAGAGTGGACCTCCTGTGGATGTCGGAGACGGCTGACCCTGCCTGGAGTTCTCCAAACGCGTGTTCGTCTCGAATCTGGATGAAATCCATAGCGGGACTCATCAGTGAACAGCACCAATGACCATTGTTGATCACTCCATGTCAAATGTTCTTGAGCCCATAAAAGTCGCCTACCGCGATTGCCACGTCGCAGCGCTGGGACTCGTAGCGGTCTGCGAGCATGAAGACCAACTTCATGCAGCCTCCTTCGCACGGTTTGGTCGCTCACCAGCAGCTGCTGACCCTCCTGGAGCCTTTGCACTAGTTGCATCGCTGTGATATTGGGTAGTCTTCTGGCGGTCATTTGGAGAAATCGATCCTGTCTCTGAGTGGTAACACGATATCTACCTGTGTGCCGTTCTGCCACATCTCCAGTAGCGCGATAACGTGACCACAGCCTGGATACCACATTTTGGCTTGTGCCCAGAGACTCAGCAACGACGCGTTGAATAGCACCGTTTTGTAACATGCCAACTGCCCGTAACATTTCATCTCGACTCAAATGATGGCGTGGCATGACGCTAAAAAGCTTACACAACCAATTGAGAAAAGAAAATAAAACAATTTATCAGGTTTTCTTCGATTAACACGCAAAAAAAATTTTAATGCAACTTCTTGAAATTAGATACAACTCAAGATTGCGCTGTGCTTTGCGTGTTTTCATTTGTTTCTCATTTTAATTTTTAAATTTTGAATAAAGAATAGACAAGGTTTAAATCTGTAAATAAACTTTTTAAGGAAACTAAATAGGTTTTAAACAATAAAGCCATGTTTGATTTCAAAATAACGTATCCCTAGACTTTGTTGATGTGTGTATTACCATACCAATCATCACCATCTCAACCTCATCTTAGACTAGTGTTCAGTGAATACACCATAATTACCATATCTCTAACCTACGACTTTCTATTATCACCACGCACTAGTCTATACATGGTCCTTCGACAAAAATGGTTCCATTCGCGAGTGTTTGTGTCGTGCAAAGCATAGTGCCTGTGAGACCTTTCCTCGTTCGAGTGTTTCCTGTTTGAATCCAGTGCTGTAGACGTACGGTAACCATTTCATCATCGATCTCAAGTAAGATCTTTTATTTTAACCAATGTTACATACCACTACAATGGAGGCTTTATTCGAGAACCAACAACAAATTATGGCGGGCATGAACCAAATTCTGGTTAATTTCAAGAAGGACGGTCGTGATCGCAAAACTCCTGATTATATTAGACGTAGGTTAGACTATATATTCTATATAAACACATAAACTAGCTTTCTCACACCAAGCGCTTCATGCAAGATCTTCGGAATGGTTGTCAGAGATTCCTAAAAGAACCTCTATCTCTCGATACGTCACATGAAAATCTTCGAGAATTAGATGTCTCACAGCAATGTTATCTTCAGAGAAGCCGGATTTTGGGCGTCCTTCGCCAGTTTTGTCACTAACACTAGTATGTCCACACTGGAATTCTTAATACCAGCGTTCGACAGTCCGCAAACATGGGGCTTCATCATTGAACCCAGATATTAGTTCTTCAAAACACTGAAGCCACTCTTCTAAAGTTGTCGAAAATTATTGCACGAACATTTTCCTTAGAAAGATTCATTTCCGTACGTAACCTGGCAGATTCCAATCGACGCTGTGACTAAACAATAGCATTAATCCTAATACTTCCCACTGTTTTGAGATTCAAAATTTAAACACATTCGAATATAGAACAGTTCCAAATTCAAAATTGCCGAGAAATATGGAAACGACAGAACTTAAAAGACATGCTGATTATCGAATAACTAAAATTTATATTCAAAAATTAATAGATTTAAACTTAGCACTCTCCCCTAAAATAAAAATAACAAGCATTTCTCGGATAAAGCTACAGGGTGTCCCATGGGAAATTTCAAACTTTAAATATGAATTAAAAGATTACGGTTGGCGGGAGAGGGGCGGAGCGAGCGGTAACAGGAGCCGGGGGTCGTGCGGATTATTTAGTAGCAATGGATCGTTGGTCCGGTTCGCACCGCGCTTACGCTGTGGAAGCGTATATTCAAAGCAACGAATCGCCGACTGTGGCAAGGCGAAGATTTTGTGCTCGATTTAATATTCGTCGTGTGAGTGAAGCTCCAAGCGTACAGCTTATTCGAACATGGGTTGAGAAGTTTCGGCAAACCGGATCTACAGTAAATAATCCATTACCTGGCCCGTCCAATGCGATATCAAACGAAGAAAATGTAAATTTAGTGCGGAACGCAGTCATCCGAAATCCACGGCGATCGATTCGTAAACATGCTGCTGCTTTGGGCCTTAGTAAGTCATCCATACATCGGATTATGAAAAAAAAACTTAAGTTCCATCCTTATAAGATGCAGTTGGTTCAATATTTAAAGCCTAACGATTACAGTTTGCGAAAAACATATGCCGAAACAATGCTACAGCGATTTCGCACTATTCGGACACTTGGTAACATAATTTTTAGTGATGAGGCTCATTTTCATCTGCAAGGCTATGTGAATAAGCAAAATTTTAGATATTGGGCTCCAGGAAACCCACATGAGAAACATGAACAACAACTTCACAGCCCAAAGGTGACAGTGTGGTGCGGAATGTCTATGAACGGAATTATCGGGCCATATTTTTTTGAAAATAATGGTCGCTCAGTAACTGTGACATCTCAACGTTACTGCAACATGATTGAAATATTTTTGAACCCAGCATTGCAGAACCATCCAGGATACAATAGAAGAACCTGGTTTCAGCAAGATGGCGCGACAGCTCACACGGCAAGGGCGTCTTTAGAGACTGCGAGGCAAATTTTCGGAACAAAAATTATCTCAAAGTTTGGAACCATCCCGTACCCACCAAGGTCGCCTGACCTCACGCCCTTGGATTTCTTTTTGTGGGGCTTCTTGAAATCTAAAGTATACGACCCGCCGCCAAGGAATTTGAGTCAACTCAAAAGGAATATCCATACTCAAATAAACCAAATCACGTCAGAAACGTGCAAGAAAGTTTTTCTCGCGATGAAGCGTGCGTTGGAGGAGACTGTACGAGCAGATGGGCGTCATCTCGACAGCATCATTTTTAAAACTTAAAATCCGCATGATTTCTTTATTCATTTCTATCATTAAAAGTTTTCTATAATCATAGATTTTTTTTTCATTAATTTTTTAAGTTTGAAATTTCCCATGGGACACCCTGTATTACAGATGCCTTAATGTAATAGCTTTTACAAACTTTTGTACAAACAATACCTTGAACTTTATTGGAAATACTAATGAACCTCCTACACCTTTTTTTTAAGCAGGGGGAACGCCTACGCTAGCCATCCGTAGAAAGTGTCTACGGGTGGGTATTTCGGACTCGCACCGACTAAACCTACCTGCCGTGGACTTCTCTTGGCGCCTGATGGGGGAGTTCCGGGAACGCGGGTATGCTGCTCCGGTACCCCTTTTGCGCCATGTCCCAGATGGCCGGGACACGTACCCTGGCAATCCAAAGGAGCCCTCCTTTGGATTGCCCTCCCCTATTGCCGACTCCTGTCAGTACGGCACAGCGACCGCGCCACAGACAGATCGCTATCATCCCGGAGCTGCACTGCCGTACACTCAACCACATAATTAAAACGATATGAATACAATATGATTGAGTCTGATTTGCTTAACTTGATAACCTTATATTATCTTTATCAGTTTTTTAAGGAATACACACTATTAATTAAATAACAAATAATTATGAAATCTAATCCTAATCCTTAACCCTTAAACCCTACCCGGGGCCCCGGTAACCCCAGAGGATGAATATTTCTAAATATTTTTGCAATAATTGAACGCACTTTTATGTCACTCGAGTCTAATCTCTTGTGACGTCGGCGGCCATCTTGTAATTAGTCGAGCGTCAGCGCTTTCACTGTTTGACGGATTTATTGCAATTTATGGGTTTGTCAGACCCCAGGGTAGTAATAACGCAATATATTGTCATTTCATTTCGTCGATATATTGGTGAATGCTATTATTTTTTATATAATATTATAAAGGCTAAGTTTCATATTTTGATGTAGTTATTACAATAACAGTGGTATTTCATTCTTAAGAAACAATTCTATAGACAAATCAAGCAATTTTGTTGTTTCGTTTTTACAGTTCATTCAATATTGTGTTTTATGTTATTGTTTTTACGATCAATATTGCATAAAATGGACCAACAGATTACTCAGTGGTTGTATGAAGACGAATCAGAAGATGAAGAGGCATAAGAAGTCGCTGTTCCTGACCTTGTACCTTGTGAAACAGACGACAACCAATGTACAACTTAATGGAGCTAGGTTGGACCCTGTTGAATCAACTGTGTTCTTGGGTATCACTATTGACTCAAAGCTACAATGGAGCCCACAAATAGAAAAACTGTCCGGCAAATTAAGTTCTGCAGCATATGCAGTGAAAACTATTAGACAGCTGACTGATGTTGACACAGCTAGAATAGTTTATTTCAGTTATTTTCATAGTGTAATGTCCTATGGAATTCTTCTCTGGGGTAGCTCTGCTGACATTAACACCATATTTATATTTCAAAAAAGAGCTGTAAGAGCTATCTATAATCTTGGCCCGAGAGTGTCTCTAAGAGAAAAGTTCAAAGAGGTCAACATTCTAACTGTACCATCTCAGTATATATATGAAAACTTACTATATGTGCATAAAAATATCGATTCTTTCTGTAAAAGGAGCGATACACATAATGTAAATACTAGATATAAGAATAATCTCATATTGCATACTACCCGTCTCCAAAAAATAAGTAACTCTTTTATGGGGCAATGTATAAGATTCTATAACAAACTTCCCAATGATATTAGAGAATTGTCGACGAATAAGTTTAAAAGAATTATTAAAGCCAAATTGTGTAGCAGAGCATATTACAAAATTTCTGATTATTTAAGTGATAAAAGTGCTTGGGATTGAGTTGTTCTGAGTCAACACACATGATTGTAATTAATCTTAAGTATATTTTATTTTAAAAAAGGATTCCTACTGAGTTTTCTGGCAGTGTGTCTCAGTAGCTGCCACGTCATGCACTGCACGGTAGGGTAAAAAAAACATGACGATTCCACATAAATGTAAAATTTTTACGGAATAAAGTACCTTTGACTTTGACTTGAAAATGATGTTAAAGAAGATGGAACTATTGAAGATTTTCGAGCAGAAATTCTGGATGATAATACAGAAGATTCTTCGTCGGATGATGAAATTCCTCTTTATTTATTTATTTATTTATATAGGACAACCAGTAACTGTTACATTATTGCTAGTCTAAACACAACACTTAAAAATTAAAATCAAATGCACAGTTTATTAAGGTGTCACAACATGCACAGATTCATGACACTCGTGACATCAGTAAAAACAAAAAATATATAACAACTAAAACTAAATATAAAATGAAAACACTATAGCTAAAATAAGATTAAAATGTAGGAAACAAAATTAACATAAAAAACGTAATTACAATTATCTGTGTAATTACAGTACAGGTAATTTTCTTCGTGTCTTACCTGTCCCTAATAATCTGAAGGGGAAATACGGGTTTAGGTGGACAGGTGAAAAACCAACAAGGTCTAGAATTCCACGAAGAAATATTTTGTTTCATCCTCCTGGACCAAAAGCTGCAGCTCGTGAAATAACAACAGAGCAAGAAGCATGGAGTATTTTTTTTTCTGATGAAATACTTGAAGAAATTGTTAGGAATACAAATGCTGAAATTGGTAGACAGAGAGAGAAAAATTTACGAGACAGACCTATACAGAATACGGAGGATGAAAACGCGGATGCATCGAGTTCCACAAAAATACGTCCTTCTTTTGCTAAGGATGCAAGTGTGTTGGAAATCAAGGCTTTATTTGGGCTTTACTACTTAGCGGGGGTTCTCAACATGAATCATGTCACCACCAAGGAATTATTTGACAAGAACTCAGGTGTTGGCTATTTTCGTGCCACCATGAGCCAAGCTAGATTTGAGTTTCTGACAAACTGTCTGCGTTTTGACGACCGGTCTACCAAAGAAGAACGACAGCAAAATGATAGATTAGCACCAATTAGGAACATTTTTGATCACATTGTCAAAGTTTCAAATGAAGTATATAGCCCTTCAGATTGCTGTACATTAGACGAAATGTTGTTGGGCTTTAGAGGTAGATGTATCTTCAAAATGTACATACCGAGTAAACCAGACAAATATGGTATAAAAATTTTAATGACTTGTTGACTCTAAAACTGCTTATATGATAGATGATTTTGTATATTTGGGCAAAGGCTCGTGCCCTACTAGTGTACCAGCTGCTCACTTCTTTACTATGAAACTGACTGAGAAAATTCATGGCACAAACCGCAACCTCACTTGTGATAATTGGCTCACATCAATACCAGTGGCAAAAGAATTGTTGCAAAAGCAGGTGACCCTTGTAGGTACGCTACGTAGAAACAAAAAGAGATATTCCACCTTCTTTTGTTGAGCTAAAAGACCGCGATCGCAACACAGCAAAGTTTGCCTTTTCAGAAGAATTTACGCTTTTGTCTTACTGTCCACCAAAATCCAAAAAGAAAAAAATTGTCACCATGTTGTTAACTATGCATCCAACAGCAGATCGTGATGCAACGATTCAATTACCAGAGATGATAGAGTATTATACAGGGTGGGCCAGAATAAAGTTCACTTTCCCTTGTCAAAAAAAACCGTTGCTCGCGGCAGGTAGCGGGGAGCGCGGGGTATGATCGGTTGCCGCGTCTCTCGCATTTTTAGTCGCCATGAGTCCGTTCACGGGTGAGCATCGCGCGTTCGCTATTCAAGCGTTTTACGAAAATGGTCGTTCTTATATTGTTGCGCGGCGTAAGTTCAGAGTTAAATTTAATTTACGAAGTATCCGCCAGTGTCCTAGCACTCAGTTACTTAAGCAATGGCTAAAGAGGTTCCAAGAAACTGGTTCGACGCTTCCTAAGAAACGTCGAGGTCGTTCCCGCACAGTACGCACAGTGCAAGCGATTGAAGAGGTTAATCAATCTGTTGAGCAAAATGCGGAACTCTCTACACGGCGACGTTCGGCAGCTATGGGAATTTCAAGAAGCAGTTTACGACGAATTTTACACGATTTAAAGCTTCATCCGTATAAAATCCAATTAGTCCAGCAACTCAACCCTGATGACCATACAAAAAGAGAGAGATTTTCTGCCATCATGTTAGAGCGGTTTTCCAACTTCGGGAACATCCTTTTCTCAGACGAAGCCCATTTTCACCTGAGCGGATTTGTAAATAAACAAAATTGCCGTTATTGGAGCGCTGAACAGCCTTCACGCAAACATCAAAAGCCTCTTCATTGCCAGAAAGTGACGGTTTGGGCAGCGGTTTCAGCTAGAGGGCTCATTGGGCCTTATTTCTTCGAAAATTCTAGCGGCCAAGCATTGACGGTAAATACGGAGCGATATGTCAAAATGCTAAAAGATTTTTTAAGACCAACTCTTGCTGGGCTGCAGGAGTACAACTCCCTGACTTGGTTCCAGCAGGATGGCGCCACCTGCCACACGTCTAATGCCAGTATGGAGGTCGTAAAGGAGATGTTCCCCGGTAAAGTGATCTCTAAGAGGGGTGATATCGAGTGGCCACCACGAAGCCCCGACTTGTCTCCACCGGATTTTTTTTTGTGGGGATACCTCAAAAATAAGGTTTACTCCTATAAACCAGAGACAATTACCGCCTTGAAAGAAAACATTCGAACGGAAATGGCGGCTATATCAACAGCAACGTGCCAGCGCGTTTTTGAAAATTTTAAACACCGCTTGGAAGAGTGCTCCCGGCGAGAGGGAGCACATCTAGATGATGTTATTTTCAAAAAATAAATTATAATAATGTTACATTAAGTTACTTTTTAAATAAATTGTTTTAGCACTATCAGTCTTTTTTTATAAAGGTTTCAAAAGTGAACTTTACTCTGGCCCACCCTAATAAGACTAAAGGCGGAGTTGACTTGATGGATCAGCTATGCCACAAGTACAGCGTGTCTAGGAGATCAGAAAGGTGGCCAATGGCAATTTTTTATGGCCTTCTGAATATAGTAGGTGTTAATTCATATGTCTTGCTAAAAATGACCACGAAAAGAGCTACAAAAAGACGTCATTTCTTGAAAAAGCTTGCCTTAGATCTGATCACCCCTCAAATGGAAGAACGCTTTACATGGCCCTCTTTGCCCATGAATCTTCAAGTTCTCTTAGGTGGAATCTTGCAAAAAAGCGGCCATTGCAAGAACCAAGTTGTGCTCCCACTGCTAAGAAAAGATGTGCCATGTGCCCAAGGGGTAAGGACCGGAAAACCAAGGTCACCTGTGGCATGTGCCGAAAACCTCATTGCGGTGACTATGCTGAGGCTATGTGCCAAGAATGTGTTACCAAAAACTTTTTTTTTTGTTTTGTTAAATAAGCGTTCATAATATTAAACAGTAATTGTAATTGAATTGTAGTTTTATTTTGTGAGCATAAATTTTTATGTATTGGGGTCCTTAAAACCCCTGGGTAGTAATAGTGTTTCTCCAGGAATGGGTAGGGTTTAAGGGTTAAATATCCTACCCAATCTTGTGAAATGACGAGTTTGCATATCGTCACGAGCCTAGCGCCCAAATTGTTGATGATCATGTGCTGTGCAACACCTCCAGTGGCCAAACTTGAAAAACTCCCAAGGACTGCGTAGCCCAACAACATCAGGAACCGCATAACTTCACAAACGGAACAAGATACGACAATAACATTGTACAACAATTAAAGATAACAGCCGGATTGTTAACACAAACAAGTAGTAGTAAAAACTACGTGTAATGTTTAATATCACAGAAGCAAAGGTGTCTTTTTATGTAATATAATATAATGTTACTAATTTGAAAACCACTGCAAGGTTAAAATCATGGATAAAACGGTAACAAGGTATCAAAAATATGTCAATGTAAATAAGTAATGTACACCTATAGCATTACCAACAAATATAAAATTGGAAACGTTGAATAGGACAACTTAAAGAATGCTCTTAAAGTAGGTAGATAAATTCGCAAATATGATCATGTTTCATCTTTCCGTTTAAAGCTCAAGTGGTTCCCAATTCGCCTTCATTGGATGGACTGCATATATTCTTTCCTTATTATTTAACACAATCTTTAACCCTGCTACGCCTTCTTATATTAAAATTCGCATTCCGGATTCCTAAGATCATGACATAACCTAAAACTACATACAATTCACCGTATTTATGAACAAGTTACTGAATTCAAATTAATTCAAATTACCTGGTTTGGCTTATAAAGACAGGCTGCCTATATCAACAGCAAAATATAACGACCTGCAGTTCCTGAAAAAGTTTTGTAGGCCTGAAACGAGACGTTATTATGAAGAACTTCCTCTTGCTGCAAATATTAAAGAAACCGAAGTTAATTAAAACAGTAATTTGGACATCTGTCATTATTGACCATCAACACAATGTGGACAGTGATCATTATTGTCCTGATTTTAAAGGGTTATTGTACATTGGTCATAAAGTTAATTCGTCACATTTTGTAGAACTCATATATTCAAAGTAAACTAGTCACAGGTAGGTAAGGGTTGTTGTAAATTAGTCACAAGTCCTCATTTTAGGAAAAAGTAGTGATAGCAAGCAAGGAGTGTAGCTGTCCAAAGAAAATGTAGATAATTATTACTAAAATTTTAAAAGTTAGAACATACGAAACAAGTATACTGCTTGTATAATGCTTGTAAAAACTTAAAACTTTTAAAATTTTAGCAATAATTAGGAGTGCAGGGTGAAACAGATATGTAAGATTACTTTTGCACTCGCTCGCTTGATCGATATGGTTAGAAAGAGATAGATACAGCAGTATCTATCTCTTTCTAACCGTATCGATCAATGCGTCTGATCTTACATAAAAGCTATCAGTCACAGTGACTTCCTTGACCTTGTCGATGCACGTGTAGGTAGTTATCTGTTGCGAAAGTGCTTGTACTGTTAAGTAACATTAAATTGGATGCCCCTCTAAAAAAATGGATTCGAATCAACCAGGGACAAGCTCGGGTAGACATGGGGTAAGTAATTTATTATTTAATTTTCTAAAAATATTCAAAAGAGTCCATTGGGAAGACTCCAAAGACTTTAATTTTATTTTCTAACTCCTTGGAGTCATCTCTATGAATTCTAATGAATATAATATGAATATTTTATAACGAATACTCTGGCATTGCTGCGGAATCCTCGACAATATGCTATTAACACTTTCACAGCCGATCACGTGCAGAGTACGTCCCAGGTTGATTGTATTGTGACGCTGATCACGTTCTCAGTACGTGACTGACTTTCTTAGTGTTTGTTTTAAAACGACGTCCGTAGTCCGTGTTTGGCTTGCATTGATATAATAGTGTAGTGCTTTAGCTACGCACACATGTAAGAATAACCGTGGTGGGGCGCTTGGTGTGAGCGGAACAAGCTATCGAGTGTCGCGCTGCGCCAGTGTTCCCGCGCCGCTATTGCGAGTGCACGTACACGAATTTTGGCGCGAAATGGCGAGTTCACGGCGAAGTTATCGGCTCGATTCGAACGAAATTATTGACTTCTTGGTTGCTGATGATGATTCGGATATTGAAGAAGCCCCAGATATTGAAATTCAAGGTAAATTATTGTATTTTGTTGGGCTATTATTGTAGAAATGTAGCCTTTTTGCGTCGTACATATTTTTATTGTTTTTTTCTCTTTCCAGACCTTATTCAAGACTTGCAAGAGGTTGTATCGGTTCATGATCGACAAGATGTTGATGCTGACATGTCAGACGACTTATCTGAACCTGTACGGGGGGAACATGTACGGGGCCGGGGTCGTACACCTCGAAGAAATACGAGATCCCGCCTCGGTCGCGGTCGCTCGGTGGTGCGTTCGGCTACACGCGGGCGCGGCGTTACCCGCAGATCAGCAGCAGCACTTACCCTCAGAGAAATGGATGAAGGTAATGGATGGTCATACCAAGCACTGCAAGAACCCCCAGAAAATCCAGTATTTCAAGAAGTATCTCAAGTATTGGCTCCAGTAGATGAAAGTTCGTCAGAGTTGGATTGTTTTTCAATTTTTTTCCCCGATTCTTTTTGGAACACTCTAAAGACGGAAACTAACCGTTACGCAGCTCAAATGAAAACCAAACAAGCAAGAAAAGGCATTCTGAAACCTGGCACTATGTTGTACGAATGGAAAGCTGTCAAAAAATCGGAACTAAAGACATTTTTTTCTATCGTGATTCATATTACGCTTGTACACAAGGAGAGTTTTGATTCATACTGGTCTACACGGGAAATAATAGCCACTACATTCGCCGGGAAGCACATGAATAGAAACAGATTCCGAGCCATTTATAGCTGTCTCCATCTGAATGATAACGCAAACTACAAACCGCGTGGTGATCCCGAGTACGACGCTTTTTTCAAACTCCGACCTTTTTTTGATGACATGTGTCGGTTGTGTCAAGAGTGTTATTATCCCAATGAGCACTTGACTATCGATGAGGGTACTTGTGGGTTTAGGGGACGAGTGCACTTCAAAGTGTATAACAAAGATAAGCCCGATAAATATGGCATGAAAGTGTACATGCTCTGCGACGCGGAAACAGGATACATACTGCGCATGGTTCCCTACATAGGCGACTCGAAATCGGTGGAAACGATTATCACGGAATTGAGTGAACCATACTTCGGTAAGTGGCACACCATATACATGGACCGTTTCTTTACAAGTCCGACAATCGCAGACTTATTGTGGATAAAGGACACTCGCCTTGTTGGCACTGTAATGGCGAATCGTCGTGGTCTGCCACAGGATTGGCGTCATCAACCGTTGGAAAAAGGCGAAATGGCCTTTTGTCACCGGGCCAATCTAACCGCTTGTAAATGGAAGGACAAGCGTGATGTACTCATGCTTTCTACGAAACACGGAGCTAGCTGGACAGAGGTGGATGCAAAAGTCAAAGGTGTCGGTGTGACCAAAAGGCTGAAACCAGATTGTGTACTAGATTACAACCACCACAAATTTGGTGTAGATCTGAATGACCAGTATGTGTCTTACTACTCCTTGAATAGAAAGAGCATGAAGTGGTGGAAAAAGATGTTTTTCAACCTGGTAGCAAGAGCAATGGTAAATGCTTACGTCATTTACAATAAATCAAGGTCTCAAAGGCGCCGCCCGCGATTCTCACAGTTCCTGATGGAGTGTGGTGACCAGCTGCTGCAAACTGCACCAGAGGCTGAACCAGGACCCTCACGTGGCCCACACCATGTAGGCAGCAGTACCAGACTAGTGGGAAGGCACTTTCTCGAAAGGATACCGAGCACCGAAAAAAAAGAGAAGGTGGCAAGAGTCTGTAAAGTTTGTGCAGACATTTCTAAGAAAAACACTGGCAAACGAGGACGCAAAGAAACCATATTTTACTGCCCAGACTGCAACGTGCCTTTATGCTACCATCCTTGCTTCAAAATTTTTCATACACGCAAAAATTACACGACTTGAACACGCAAAAGTCCATGTTCGACTTTTTTTTTTCCCATAAAACCTCTTTTTTATTCTACATTTTTAAATAAAAAAAAACTAATTTACGTCTGTTTTTTATTTTTATCCTAGAAATAAACAAGTCAATAGTATAAATAAAAAAATAATTATAGATTTATCAATGATAGTTCTCATTTTATAAATGTTGCAATATCGGCGAAAATCGCCGGCGAACCATGGAATCCGCGTTTTAAAATCTTCGGCTGTCAAAGTGTTAAATGTTAAATAAAATGGCGGACGTCGCGAGCGGCGTACATAATTTAATCTAATTTTCTATATATATTTTAATTATTTTTCTATTGTTTTTCTTATTATAGTAGTATTAAGAGCAAATCCACTTGACTACTGTGATTTTTACGTAGATGTAAGGTAAAACAAAATGTCAAACAAAAAGCACCGTCCGCCATTTTGTTTAACTTATCATACTTGTAGCATCTTGTCGAGGATACCGCAGCTATGCAGGAGGAAGAGAGGAGGCGGCACGGCGATGCACAGATCCTAATGCATTTGTGAAAATTAGACATTGTATTTTTGCTTAATTTTTCTATGTCTTAAGGGTGATTCTTTGAAACATAGATTTGACGTGTTTTTGACCGAAGAATACATCAATATAATCTCCAATTTGAAAATCAATTTCAAGTTTAATAGTAAATGAAAATGTCTATCGAGGCCTTATGTAATTAATTGAGATTACTTAAAATAAGTAATAATTAAGCCTGCAGAAAACAGTCAAAACTAATTTATCTGGTATGTCCCCATGCCGTTTTATGTGGAACTATTCAATTTTCTGCGATCATATAAAGCAATACATTAAAATAGATACGTTGCACTGATATTTAAATATATGTTTCTTGATATTTTATATCTTATATCCAACATAATTGTATATATTCGTAATTACATCACTTAAAAAAATGTCCCCGATTAAAATAATAATTCAGCTGGCGCAATTTGTTCACACATCATTTCAAAGTAAACACAAAATATTTGATAGAATAATATTGACTCATGATTCGCCGCGTCAGTCAGTGCCGACCTGTCGTACGGAGTGCTTGTGTGCGGGAGTAATCTTGCGAGAAAGTACGATCCAACGTTGTGATCTGGCGTTTGTCACGTAAGTCGCATAATTAATCTGTCTTTATTTATGGATTAGTTATGCGATACATACATATACAATAGTTAGTTAAGTTTTGCAACTAAACCAAAGCCTCTAAAAAGGTTGTTTATTAATGTCAATTATACTTTTGATTCCATCTGTTCGTATATAAACGAACAGAATTCTATTATCTTCAAATTCCTAATTTATCTGGCTCTCATTAGTCTGGTTTTATCTGGCTCTTAAGACCAGATGAATTGGAACGGGGCATATAAATTAGGTTTGATTCAAATAAGCATGATCTCCTATGACCAGATTAATTTTTCTTTAACAGATGAATTAGGTTTAACAAAAAATAATGTAATTTGTTTTTATTAAATTTGTGTTTCTTTAAGTATTAATAAGATAAAGACATTTATTCGAAGGATATGTACAAAGGTGTTTTGACGTATAGTTTCTTAACATATTATCACACGAATATTTACAAATAGTACATTATAAAGGCCAGTAACGAAACATTCCCAACTAAATCAGTAATTAAACCGTCTTGCGATACAATATTTATTATATATCATGTTCTTTACAACATTTAGGCACCTACTAAGCGATATCTGTTCTAGCTGTCGCTTGAATCCCATTTTCTTATTACAGGTATATATTTTCTAAATGGCAAAACCAAAGAAGCAAACAAGAGAAGAAAGGCTTAGAAAAAAGAGACTCGCGGAGAAAAGGAGATATGAGAGGATTAAAAATAATGAAGAGTTATGGAAAGAGAAACAGGAAAAAAATCGACAAAACTATATACGTAGAAAAGATGAAAAAAAACAACTTTCTATAAATGAAATGAATCATAGACAGCAAAGATTACAGAGAAAGAGATGGAGAAAGAATTATAAGTCATATTACCTTAGAAAGAAACAAGAGAAAAGAAAAGCGGCGTTGCTTGAAGAAAACACTCCACCTCCAAGTCCCAGCATTTTGTCGAATACTGAACCGATAGCTTTTCAAGACAATATTAATGATCCACTTTTACATTTCCAGTTTCCAAACAGAGAACTGAAGTCTCCCGTACCAGGACCATCTAGAGTTTTGCGCAGCATTTCTCAACAGAGCAATGAATTCTCCGCTGACTTAGGAGTAAACGCATTGAATACAAAATCTCCTTCCTGTTCTACACCTATATCTTCTATCGTAAGACGTATCCGTTACAAATCACAAAAAGAGATCAATAATCTTAAACGAATAATATTAAACATGAAGCAAAAAAATGAACGTTATAAGAAAAAACTGCAAAGATTAGAGTCGGCCAAATTAAATAAAGTATCCTCAGCTTTAGATATGTCCAATCAAAACAGAATAATCCCTAAAATAACACATATCGGTAAAAAATCAAATAAAGCACTGAGTCATGGTTTAAATTCATTGCCTGAACTTCTGAAAAAAGAAGTCGAAATATTTTACGAAGACGATGAAAATAGCAGACTCTGCTCTGGAAAAAAGGAATTTATAACAAGAAACAAGATACGTAAACAAAAGCGGTATCTCAGTGATAGTCTTTTTAATCTTCATAAAAAATTTCTTAAAAATTCAAGATTTACTATCAGCTATTCAGCATTCTGCAAACTACGACCTTTTTGGGTGCTACTACCTGATTTTAGATCACGAGACACTTGTTTGTGCAAATTGCACACTAACATGGATTTCATCGTCCAGGGATTGTACCAGAGAAAGATAATATCAACTAAAACCTCCCAAGATCTTCTCCGTTTGCTATGTTGCGACGTATATGATGTAGATTGCTTGCATAGAACATGTTCAGCTTGCAAGAATAAGGTGGCCTGTTATCTAGAATTTGATAATTCTATCGATATAAGCTACTGGCAGTGGGAGACTAAACAAGACATAATTGAAGGTACGGCAAGAAAAATAAGAATTACTGAGAAAATGAAAAAGAGAGAAGAACCAAAGAAATGTATTGAAAAATTTGAATCTAAACTGAATGAGTATTTCATGCATTGTGGTAATATAGTTGCTCAACAAAAGGCTTTTAAATCTTTAAAAGACAATCTTCAAAAGGATGAGTGCATTGTGCACGTTGATTACAGTGAAAATTATGCAGTCAAATGTAACAAAGAAATACAGTCCTATCACTTTGGTGGTAGCCGTAAACAGTTAACATTACACACTTCGGTAATATATTTTCTGGACGATGAGAAGATACAGCAAGTACAATCTTTTTGTACGGTGAGTGAATGCCTTCGTCATGATATTTCAGCTGTATGGGCTCATATTGTACCAATTCTCGAATATCTAGGTGAAACAAAGACAGGCATTCATACTATACATTTTATTTCTGATTCTCCATCTAGTCAATATCGGAATAAAAAAATATTTCATTTAATTTCTTCCTTAAATATATACCTGAGCTCCATCAAAACCATTACGTGGAACTACAGCGAATCTGGTCATGGAAAGGGTGCCCCGGATGGAGTAGGTGCTTTTATGAAGAGGACTGCGGATCGTGCTGTTTCACAAGGACAAGATATAAAAGACCTGGATGATTTTTTAAATATAATGGATCAAAATTTAAAGAAAGTGAAATTGAAAACTGTTTCAGAATATGATGTTAATGAAAAGGACTTCCTTTTCCCTCAAAATGTGAAAAGTTTTCCAGGCTCCATGAAAATGCACCAGATAGTATGGAACTCCGATTCCACTTCGTTAGCCGTTCGCAAACTGAGCTGTACACATAACATTTGCCTGTATCAAACTGTAATTTGCGATCATGGCATGAAACATCTTGGTTTTTATAACTTGGAAGATACGGGAAAGCAAAACTTATCGGTCACACCGTTAGCTAATTCAAAAAGACAACTTAGAGAAATCGGTGAATCTTTTTGGACCTCACATAAAAAACAAGGCAACATATCTTCAACTAAAAACAAAAACACACTAAAGAGCAATAAAAAATATTCCACAAATCAAGAAACTGAAGATGACGAAATCATATTTAATATACCAAATAAGCCAGCAATAAATTGTATGTATACACGCAAATCATTAGGCATAAATTATAGTATAGTAAAAGGAGTTGCTATGCTGAAAGAAAATGAAGAAAAAGGCAAAAAGAAGGCAAATGCAGAAGAAAGCCTGACATTGACCGAAGATGCTGAGTTTGATAATATCTCAGAGATAACATTTTCAAGAGATGGAAATAATAAATTTAGCATCGATTTAGAAAATGTTAATCCATACTTAAGATTAGACTCTAGTGATGAAGAGGATTTGAATATATTTTAATACATAGGTATATATTATTATTTAGTTATCATCATATATTTAGTTTTCTACGCTCGTCAACGTGACCTGCGAAATACAAATTTTCATACGTTTTATTTTGTAAATTATTACTTAGTATTAGGTCGTAACTTACTCAAAATGTAATCTGCGACAATAATGATAGTATACTTACTGATTTATAATAATTTTAATCATCAACATAACTTTTTAAGTTATAATTCCTGCAGATCTATTATTTTTTCATATAGACTTATCTGCAGGAAATATAATTTTTAGGATTAGTCATAGATAGACATATCAGTGATTTACATGAATATTAATCAGTAATTTCGTATAGTATCATTATCGTTGCGTATCATATTTTGATTAACATGCGGCCTAATAATAGCTGCAATTTGCAAAAAAAATAAGGAAAATTAAGTAAAGTTCCCATTGCTAAATTAGGTCTGAATTTGATTCTCATAGTTATTACATTTTGTATTATATTTATTATTAGGAGTTTGTAAGCATTTGTTTAAATCAGAGAATTTTTATTGTTTTTTGTTACTAAGAGTTTGGTTTAAAACTACGGTCTTTTAATTTGTGGCATTTACGCGTTACCAATTTCATTCAAAATATTATATCTTTAAAGAAATCCTGATTTACTCTTTAAGTTAAACGAATGATTAATTCGACCGAAAATGTTACGTTCAGTTCTTGAATTGTCACAGCATACCAACGTTTAAATTAGAATTTAATATAAGATTATCTTATTTTAGCCAAAAAATAGATGTGAGTGTAATTATTTCCATATTTTATAATAAAGTTGATTGAAGATAGTATGTTATTCTCATTTATCTGCATGATCCTAATTAATATGGTACAAAGTCTCATTCATCTGCCTTGGTCATCATTAATCTGGTTGGCCAATTAATCAGCACAGTCTAAATCTTAAACTACTGGGTACAAATCAGTGCCTTTGATATATGATACAACATATAATGATCTATACAAGATAATGTGTTAATTTAGATCTAAAAGGTAAAAAAAAATTGAGCCATATCAATGAGTCAAAAACACTCGGTTTCAAAGAATCACCCTTAAACTCGAATGTTACAAAAAAGATCTTTTATCATTGAAAACTTTTTGTAAAGCATACTTTTACCCGACTGACTAAATGAAGGGTAATGTTTTTAGTTTATGTATACCTATTGAACATATTTGCCGCAGTTTGATGAAAACATGAATGACCTTTTCAGATCACATTTACAAAAACTGAGAAAGGACGACGAAAGCTTGTGAGAGGCGGTTATACGTACAATCATCATCGAGAATCTAAATTTGGAACAGTATGGAGATGCAGTAATCGTTCATGCAGCGCAACGATTAAAATTTTGGAGAACAATAATGACATCAGAATTTTGCATGAATCGCCCCACAAATGTCAACAAAATATAGTAAAAATTGAAATTATGAAGATGAAAAATCTTTGCAAGGAAGCAGCAGCGAAAACAAGTACACCTATGCCTCAAGCATATGAAGAAGTATTTAAATCAGCTAAGGATGCGGGTTTCCAGTTATTAAATGCTATACCGAAATTTTCAAACCTTTCACGATCACTTTACAATGTGAGGAATCGTGAACTAAAAGTGCCAAAAACACATTTTTCAAGATGCGAAGATGTCATAATTCCTGAAAAATATAAACTTCACTTTTTGTTATTTGACGATGATAGTGAACGTGAAAGGATAATAGCTTTTTGCACTGAGACAGCTCGTGAAATAATACCAAAACTACAAACTTTTTTTTTGGATGGCACATTTTCAAGCTGTTGTACACCATTCTATCAACTGTATTGCATACATGGGGATGTGAATTGCGACGAGAATGTTTCAAACATAGTCCCACTTATCTATGTTCTTATGCCCAATAAGCAGCAAAGGTCTTATGAACGACTTTTTATATCATTGATGCAAAATTTGCCTAATTGGACACCAATTACAATGATAGTTGACTATGAAATTGCTGTGATAAATGCCATAAAAAAAATATTTCCTAATGTTAAACTACGAGGATGTAATTTTCACTTCAAACAAGCACTAGCTAAAAAAGCTCATGCCTTACAATTAAATGACATCGAAGATAAGAGACACTTAGCCATGTGTGCTGCATTGGCCCATGTAAAAGAACACGACATTGAAGACGCTTGGTTGCACATTATGGAAGAAGCTCCACAAACCGAAGCTGTTACTAAATTCAACGACTATTTCGTAACCCAGTGGTTAGAAAACACTAATATACAGGTTATGTGGAATGTATATGGGGCCCGTCATAGAACAATAAATCTAGCAGAAGCATGGCATAAGCGTTTCAACAATAAGATGTGTAAGAAAAAACCTAGAATGCTTCAATTTCTTGATACACTAAAAAAAGAGGCCCAACATATAGACTGGAAAATAAAGAATTTCCAGTTGCACATACCATTAACTTTGAGAACACGTCGATCTATCGCAAATGACAAAGAGTTAAAGAATATTTTGGACAATTATGACAACATGTCCCTGCCAGAAGTTCTTAAAAAACTTTCAGTTATGCAACATTTTAGAAATATGTAACTAATCAATCGCTTGCAATAATTATATATAGTTATTATTTTTTTATATATATGTAGGCAAATCTTGAGAATCGTGATTTTTACTTAGATGTAAGGATATTTTTTAATAACTGTGATTTTTACTGTGATTTAATTATTTTTATATTGTTTTTATTATAGGAGTGTTAAGAGCAAAGCCATTTGAGAACTGTGATTTAATTATTTTTCTATTGTTTTTCTAATTATTATAGCAATGTTAAGAGTAAAGCCACTTGAAAACCGTGATTTAATTGTTTTTCATTCTAGCGGTGTTAAGAGTAAAGACACTTGAAAACCGTGATTGAATTGTTTTTCATTCTAGCGGTGTTAAGAGTAAAGCCACTTTAGAACTGTGATTTAATTATTTTTCTATTGTTTTTATTAAAGTAGTGTTAAGAGCAAAGCCAATTGAGAACTGTGATTTGACTATTTTTCTATTGCTTTTCTTATTATAGCAATGTTAATAGTAAAGCCACTTGAGAACTGTGATTTAATTATTTTTATTTTTGTACTGATAAGAGCAAAGCCACTTGATTACTGTGATTTTTATGGAGATGTAAGGTAAAATTTGGAAACATGCGATTATGAAAAATAAATAATATTTTATTCTACTCTTTGTTTGATTTTTATGCTGTCTGTGCGGAAAAAACCAATATGGCCGTCTTCACATCATAAAAATAGAACTATGACCAATTTACACATACATTTTTCTATGACGAATTAACTTTATGACCAATGTACAATAACCCATTTTAAAGACTTACTTAAGATTTAATTATTTTTAATTAGTTTATGATACCCTAAGAATGGTTATTTTCCAAAGAAATAATAGGTACTATGATACATGTTATTTAACTTAAATAAACAACATTTTATTCTCTTCAGATCTGAGATTTATTTCACCGTTTATAAATTTAAAACCCAATTATCTTAAAACAAAAGACAAAGGACATTTATCATTATTGCAGTGGACCCTTCATATTATTTATGTATTTTTTTATACCTCTATATTACATATGTAATATAGAGGTATAAAAAAATACAAAACAGTATATATATACTGTTTTGTATTTTGTAGAATATTTAAATATATATATTATGTTATGTTAAAGAATGTATTTATGTTAATCATATATGTAGACATACTAAGTATTCAGTATGCCCCTTTACACTATTATACACATTTTTTTTATCCACTACTTCATTTGTTACACACCTACTTTTTAAAACAAGGTAGTCTGGAAGATATCACTTAATGCAATAAGACCGCCCATTGTACTAGATTGTATTAGTTTGTTCAACTTATTTATCCTGCATGTGTACAATAAAGAGATATAAAAGATATTCTATTCTATAAAAGAGTTTTCATAGAGAGAAATAATCTCAACCACTCCTAGCTGTTCATTAATATCAATCATCTGGAGCAGCCTTCTACTAATTTGTTTGGAAACCTAGATCATTGCAAACCTCAGTACTGTGGACAACAGCTGGAGACTCTCAGCAGGTATAACATAGATACTAACAATAACATACTGTTAATTAGATAAAATTGCACAATAATTGAAATTGCTAAAATACTACAATCTTCTTCTTCTTAGCGTGTCGATGGCAATCTAAATTTAGTCAGCCCAGAATTCAGCTATGAGTTGGGCGTTGTCAGTAGCGTCCGTTAGTTCTTGTAACGTGCAGGCATTTCAGCACGCAGGACATGTTAACAAGTGTGCCATACAATAAAGTTTGTAATAATAATAATAGTCTCATAGCGAAGAGTCTCGACCAACATGGAAAGAGGCTTTCGCTAGATCACTGGGTCAAGGGTCAGATACAAAAGGCTGCAATAATGGGAACAGCACGCATTGTGAGGAGGTTCCTTACTCTGTCGCCCTGACCACCAGCGGACTAGGGCGTCAAACCTCGCTGCTGGAGGACCTCTATTTTTTTAAATATTTATTTATGTAAATTGTTTTCTTTTTTGTTTCAATTTTATAGATATAAATATGTTAAAAATAAGAACTTTAAATAAATAATTTGGAATAATAATCTAAGTACAAAATAATTTATATATATGTATTATATTTTATTTATATATTAGGTATAGGATTTTAATATGTATATTTATCTGATGGGTAAACGGTAGCATGCAGTAAAGAGAAATTTCCCATATGAAACGCATTGAAAAGGTCTCACCACGGGTGATCCTAACAAGGTCTTTGATATCACACACATTTTGCTGAGGTCACCCAGATGCCTGATAATTATGATTATAAATAAATAATAAGACAATAAAAAAACAGTTACAGTAACTTCCTTAAAGCGTTCTGCTTCAATAACAGGAAACATTATGTTATCATAATAGCCCTTGATATTTAAGCAAATTGATAAGAGAATTGAAAATTAAAAACATCAGTCTTCTTGAGAACACTTTCCTATGATTTTTAAAAACCATCTTACTCTTACCCATTACCTAACTCGCTGTAAATGTTTTTTCTTATTCATAAAGGCAATGTTTACCCTAGTTTCTGAGTAGTTAAAGCCACCAAGTAAGCCTCTGACATGAAGTGCCCTGCTTTGGAGCGCACTTCATGTCATGGAGACATGGTACTCAGGTCCTTAAACTCACTGACCACTTACAGACCCATTAGAGCAAATGGCTGTGAACCCAAGAACACGCTGAATCATAATATTGCCAGTAACAAAACAATTATTATCTATTTCACTGAATAGATGGAGTAGAGATATGTTGACACTATCATGTTATTGAGAGTATTGGTAGGCGGCATAAAATTGAATGGCAATAAAAACAAACCACTTGGTAACAAACATCTGCTGTGAAAAACAGGTCACACACTGACTAGAATATAATAGAAATTTGATTGGATCTGGCCTATAGCACTGGTTTGTGTACAATGTTTCTCATCCACTTCTAGGACATAAACCCCTCTTAAAATTAACTTGCTGTGGACCTAAGAAAACTTACACAATTTGAAACACAAAGAAACAAATAAAATTGTCTTCTAAACGAACACTCAAAACCACAGAGCGACGGATTGAAAGGCTTCATTATAGTAACAAAATACCAAAGCTGTCAGTGGGTATTCCTAGGACTTATGAATCAAAGGGTTTTCTTGCAACCATTGACTTCATCATGATATTCTTTGTCGTTTAAGTCTCATGAAATCGAAATGACGGATTAGCAAATCAAATAGTCAGTAGGCTACATCAACCAAACAGTAAACAAATTATACCAAACACGTTTAACAACAACCACGATTCCGTTTTTCACCAGAGAGAATGTAACAAATTACGTTTATCACTAAGAGATTCTCTTCTGTTATCTTCAAGTATTATATATTATCTGAACACTGATCAGAAACTGACCAGGAATGATAAAGATTAGAATAACGCCCTCAGATAACGTACGACTAAAAAAATAATATTAGTAGGTATTTACGAGGATATCGCCCTAATTTCTGTCTGTGGCATCCATTCAGTGTTGCCACATGCCAAATCAGAAAATCTGGATTCCAGAGTCTAAAAATCTGTATAAAATCTGTAAAAGTTACTTTTTTAATTTAACTAATTTTACAAAGGTACATACTTAAATGAAAATTAAACTCTTAAAAAAAGGAAACAACTTCTCATATGAAATTATATATTATAGTTCTTTTTATAAGTACATGTTTTTATTTATTTTACTAATTAATTCTTTTCCTACATTTAATTTGTAGCAATGCTGATTATTTAGTAATTGTTTCGTTAAAAACAGTCCCTCTGTTGTCTCAGTCCTTAAATGGTTCCGAGTTTTAGTTTTAATTAAGTTTATTGACGAAAAAATTCTTTCTACTGCAGCGCTGGAGTGAGGAAGGCATAATAAAGCTGTAACTAGGTGCTTTAGAGTCGGATATAGAACATTTCCGTCACTGTTTTGTGCACAAAAAACATGTTGCCAGAAAACTTCAGGATCTTCTTCATTTCAATCTAAAAGATTATCATTCATTCTCAAATGTCGCCACTCATTTTCTAATGTTTGTAAATCTTCTTGTTGTATAATATTTGGAAAAACCTGTGCAATGTGACAGAATGATGCTATATTTCTGCGTTTAAATTACAAGTAGTTACTACTGGGTCAAGAAGATTTAAGCTCTTTGTTATTTGACTGCCAAAACTGTAACGTGCCTTTATTTGATTTGCCCCTTCTATAAAAAAATCGAGGCATTGTAACTTGAATAATTTTACATCACTGGGCTTTAAGTTAGCATCAGACAAAGACATGGCAACTTTTACACCAAGATAAAGATTTTCAATTGGTTTGTAGTGTCGCGGATTATCATGTTGTATGTTCTGAATGTCTGTTCGCGATATGTATGAACTGTCCATGTCTTTATATAAAAAATAATAACAATAATAAATAATTTCTAAATAATTATAAATAAATAAATAAATAATAATAACAATGACAATGTATCATTACACATTGTTAAAACTCATATAAAAAATAACTAATGAGATTACAAACTCTTTACTTCAACAAATCTGAAATCGATAAATTGAACAATCGATTTCCATGGCCGGCTAAATTGAATTTGTATTGTTCCAGTAAATCGATATTTTACATTGGAAAATAATGGTTATTTTTTTCTGTATTGTTAGATATATTTAGATAGTTTTAGATAAGATACGTAGCTGATTTATTGTCTTGACGATTTGGTATTTTTTATTTCTTTTATTTCATCCGCTTCTTTTTTACATAAAAAGAGTACCTACGTCAATTGAAACAGCCGTTCATATTGTTTTTAGTTGGAGAGCATGCTGATGTGGTGTTCTTTTATATTGATATATTTTGTCTGCATACTGAATGTAGGTACTTAGACAAATTGAATCGTATAAAAGTGGTTTTGCTTTTATACGATTCAATTTGTCTAAATCAATATCCACATAATTTTGAAATTGACATTTCGATGGCGCGATAAATGTAGCAATATCTTCAACACGTTTCGTAATTCATAATACTCCTAAGACAGCAATATCCCGTAGTAAAACAGCTACAAAAAATACGGTTTGTTGCAAACACAGCAAGATCCATGTTTGACAAGTGCATAGGCAGCAATATCCTAATCAGCCAATCAGAGCGCATCAAGCGGCACGGTTTTAATATGGCGTCGATTGTTGTGAACGCGAAACCTCGCTCCGTAAATTCTCGAAATTTTTAAATAGTTTTTAAGTTTTGTCGGAAAAAAGTGGTATATCGTAATTATGGATTGTTCCCCTGTACCTGTTGATAATAGTTCGGCTAGAAAACGTATAGCTCAACCCGAAAAGTGGAGGAGAAATTTGGCCAAAGTAACAAGGTTTGTATGTACCTACTGATAGTTAATGTGATCAAATAAATTATCTTGGTCCTTGTGGTTTGATCTTGTTAGCATTTTTTTTATATATTCTATTTAATATTCAATAACTACAGTGTTACTTAAATATTAGTTTATAATTTTTTATATCTATCTAATATTTAGTTTTTTTTTAAATAATATACCGGGTGTAATAGACACCGGCGTGAAAACGATTAAGACCACCTATTCTGTCTATCGTAGTACCTACAATATAATTATACGTAGTAATTTTTCGTTGGCAATTTAAAAAAATACGGATTTTCTTATACATTTTGACCGTGTAGGTATTGAAATTTTGTAGGAAACTTGGAGATTTTTTTTATTGCCGACGAAAACCTGTGTGGCGGTTTTCAAAATGGTGTACTGAATACGTGGTAATCATTTTCGAGTCGGTGTCTCTTACATCCCGCATATTTTATAACCCAAATTAACAGTACATAAAATACATATAACTAAAAAATAGGTAAAAAATGTGTAGGTACATTATGATATTGTTTTAGGTATTCTCCGAAAACATTTGCTGTGAGGCCGTTATGTAATCATAAGAAGAAGTTTGAATGCAGATCACTTTCGATGCAGGATGTAAAATCGTTTTTTGAATCATTTTATAAATTTAAAGACAAAAGGAACCAAGACGCATTTATATTAAAACACTGCACAGTGAAATCGGTTAAACGGCATCGTCCAAAAAATAGTAAGTATACGCCGAAATCTTCTCAAACAACATACTTCGTGTATTGATTGCGATTGCCTGTTTGTCAAACTTTTTTTTTGAATGTGCTTCAAATAAAAAAGTACAGAGTCCAAACTATAATGAAAGAATACTTTGAAAAGGGAACATTACTCAATGAGAAAAGAGGTGGTGACCGGGTTTCCCATAAAAATGTGGAAAAAAAACGTGCCGTGATGAGTTTTATAGAGAAACTACATTGTGAAGAGCCCCATTATTGCCGTGGAAACACAAAAAGGCTATACTTATCAGCAGAGTTAAGTATAAATAAACTTTACCGATTATATAATTCCCAGGTTGAAAGCGAGTTAAAAGTTAAGCCATCATATTTCCGCAATATCTTTAACAGAAATTATAATTTGGGCTTCGGATCGCCTCGTACTGATGTCTGCTCAATTTGCCTACAGTTTACCGAAAAAATGAAAACAGAGACACGTGTTAACATCCGTAACGATTTAATTATTATGCAAAGAATCCATAAATTAAAAGCCAAAGCTTTTTTTGGCTATGTAAAGGAGGAAAAACCGGATTTACTTACATTATCATTCGATTGCGAGAAAAATCTGTCTTTACCTAAAACCCCAGACCAATCAGCATATTATTCGCGTCAAATTAATTTTTTTAACTTTACAATAGTACAAGGTTCGTCAAAAAGTAAACTGGATTCATCAAATGTATTTGCATATTGCTGGTCAGAAAACTTGTTTCCCAAAGCATCAAATCAAATTTCATCAGCTATTTACCATCGATTACAAAATACAAATTTAACTGGTATCAAGACAGTTCGCCTCATTGCCGATGGATGTGCTGGCCAGAACAAAAATTCTACTGTTCTGGGAATGTGTGCAAAGTGGCTGTCGGAAACTCCTCATGTAAAAAGCTTAGAGCTTATATTCCCCATAGTGGGACATTCCTTCATACCCCCTGACAGAGTGTTTGCAAGGATTGAGAAAGAAATTAGGAAAAGGGAGATACTGGCAAATCCGGAAGAATATCATGAAATTATTAAAAAATTCGCTACAGTAATAAAGTTAGGTGATGATTGCAAAGTATACGACTGGAAAGATGCTGTTGGGACTAATTTGAAGCCGGTAGGCAGGTGGCATTTTCAATTTAAAAGCTGCAAGAGATATGAACTAAAGAGGTCTAGGAAGAAGAAGGAAATGTGTTGGTGAAAGGAATGGTCCACTACAAACATGATGATGGTGCATTTAAATCAGTAAATCGAGTTATCATCAAGTCTCAATCCACAAGAAATTTTAGCAACGAACGAAGTCAGCGTCGCAAAGGCCATAGATATCAACAAGTTACTGACTAATCATTATGGGGAAAATTGGAGGGAAATCGAGCGATTAAATTTCTATGTTCCGTTAGTATCGAATTCAATTAGTGGTAATGAAAATACTTTGGAAGATTCCTCGGAAAATATGATTTGTGAGCCACAAGAAACACCTACTGGTTTTTATGTTTAAACAAAAGCATTAAATACAAATCTGTTAGCGTTTCTTGTGGTAAAAGCTTTAGTTTATGTTTTGTAACACTTACCTACAACAAATGAAAATAATATGACATAAAGAAACATGTCATGTTTCTTTATGTCATATTATTTTCATTTCAATAAATAATTTCATTTAAACCCTATTTCTAATATGAAAAATAAATTTAAGTTTCAAAGGTACCAATAAGTTTTTTTTATTAAAATATTTTTCTACTAAACTTATTTTGTTTTGTTTTCTGAAAAACTTACTTCTGTGCATACTCACAAAAAGTATCAAAAATATTATTGCGTAAGTACAGGTGAACTATAATGAAAATGGCGTCTTGATGGTCGTTTATAGCAAACACAGCAAAATCCTTTGAAGTGAAATTCAAATACAGCAAGATCCAAATGTCAAGTACAAAAACAGCAAAATCCATTTAAGTTTTGTATTTTTATTAAATATTATCCAGATAAAGATTGATTAAATACCTTCAATATATACCCAGTAATGTATTTAATTATATTAAACAGAGTTTCGATCCAATTCAGCTTTATTTTGCACTATACAACAATTTTTTGTTTTGCCATGATTTGTTGCAAATGGATATTGCTGTTTTTGCTTTTATACGATACAATTGTTTAAATACAGAGAAAGTCCATCCGCTCTTCCTGTAGAATATATGCGCTGGTTTTCTTCTAGTGACTTATAATATCTCCTAGTCCACAGCTTAACTCAGAACTACATCCGATTTTGTCACAAATGAAGCAATCGTTCACACATTTTGATACGAGGCTGTAACAATAAACATTACTAATATTAATAACTAATGATTTATATTATAACATTTTGATTTTACATTACTAACTTTTGGAATCGATTTATTATAAAATTATATACAATTGAGTATTCTCAATTGATTTTAAAAGCGTGTGATATAAATAAGAAATAAATAGGTACTTACTATCTATTCCACTGTTTATAAAATTTGTAAAACCCAATAATGTTCAGTTATTAACCTTTATCACAGCACTATATTATTATATCTGATTCTGATTCTGATTCACTATAATATGATATACATGAATTTGCAAATAAACAAACATCAGACTTTTTTTCGGAATGCACAAAATCAGCTACTTATTGTTCCTAGCAAGTTGCGACGTGTACTATTCTGTTAGAGCTTGGGTTTCACAATAGCCATTAGCTGCTGTTGTATGTACTATCTAGTACCCTTTTATCTGCAGTCCCTCGAGACACAAGATCAAGTTTGTAATAGTTCTCCTTTTTAAAATATAACTTTACAGTAATATATATAAAATTGAGATCGCTCAATTACTTTTTGAAGTTATACTTCTTTTGGCGCGATGTAGAAAAATGATGAGAGTGAAGGAATACGATGCGCGCGGACACCGACACCAAAAAATTTAACAGCATGAAGTTAGTTCTAGGTGGTATGAAAATTGATAAATATGTTCAAGTTGTATATTAAGAAGTATAACTTCTAACGCGTGTACATAAGTACACACAAGTATTTTTTTTTTACATTATTCTATAAACAATTAAAAACACATTTCAAAAGTTTATATAAAGATGGCCTGACTAGCCCTGGATTCCGTGGTATAAAACTTACGGCGGTGCTCCGCTAATTATTTTAATCACACTAATATTGTAAAGGCGATAGTTTGTATGTTTGTTACTTCTTCACTTATAAACGGCTGGAGCGTTTTTAATAAAATTTGGTATGGATTTAGGTGACAGCGTGGATTAACACACAGGCTATAATTAATAAAGTTTAACGCGGGTAATATCGCGGGGCACATCTTGTTTTTAATAATTACAATTCAATGACTCATAAAAATAATCGATTCTCAAAAAAAACAATTTATATGCGTTTATTTTATTGCGTATCTATTTATCAGAATTTATTAGTATTGATTTAAAAATTGATTATTTTCGGGTTTAATTGTAGGTATCCTAGTATTATTATGTCCAAAAACTTATTAGGTACGCAATCTCTAACGATTTCAGTGCTGCCAGATCCAACGATCAATTTATGTCCGGTTGTTTTGAAAAATATGGGCATTGTAGTATGTTACATACTCTGTGGATACGGATTTAATGAAAAAGCGAAGAATTTACGTATTCGTTCTTTAATAAGTTATTATCTGTGGTAGTACTATTAATTTTCGGCTTTCATATCTTCGCGTTAAATATAATAATGATTTTGACATCACACATATACATAATACTGCGTTAGTAATTAAATGAGACTTGATGCTATCAGACTCAAATAATTTCAGATTATGGTTAAAGGTATAGATAATATTGAGGTTTATTATTTACTTCCATGAAATATTGGAATAATATTGTAATATAATAAAAATGGTTAGATTCAATGTAAAAATAGAATATCCTGGGATATTATTCACATACGGCCATCCATTCTAATGGGACAAAGCAGAACTTGTACTATGGAAACTGATTTACTATATAATATACTATTTTAATTTTGTAAATACCTACTTATGTAGATAATTACACCCAGATTCGGGACAAACAGACATGTTCATGCACACAAATATCTGCCCTGGTTGGGACTCGAACCCACGAACTGCGGTAAGAATGGCAAGTATTCTAACAACCACGCCAACCGATCCTTCTAATATATGTCATTGTGGTAATTTGTTATGTTTAAAAACTAACTTTATACTTGTTTAGCTTCTATTCTCGTGGGATACTTCAATCAATATCTGTGATTTCAGGAATTATTTCGCGATTGCGTTACTCGGGAGCAGGTCATACGTTAAAATGCGAGAGTTTTACAAAAAACACCGAATCAATTATTTTATTCAGTTCGTATTTTATTTGCAATAGCAAGATTTTCCCCTCATACTTGATGGACCAAGAGTGTTAATCAGTTGTTCGAAGATTTGAAGACTGCCATTACACAGTATAACAGGGACTTAACGATTTTCTGGTGCTTCAAGCTTCTCAGGCTGTAAACAAAGCACAAAAATAAATAATAATAATTATTTGCTGGGACATTATTAACACACGGCCATCTGATCCCAAACTAAGCAGAGCTTATACTATGGAAACTTGGGATACTGATTGGGATATGGGATTACTGATATACTACTTTTACTTTGTAAATACATACTTATATAGATAATTACACCCAGACTCGGGACAAACATACATGTTCATTCACATAAATATCTGTCCTGCGTGGGAATCAAACCCACATACATCTATACATTAATTTAGAATTACAAATTATTATAAGTTCATTTCCTTTTTTTATATAAATTTTGTATGTTACTATTAATTTTGTCATTACATCTTTAAAAAATTGCATGCCTTCACCGGCTGGACATAGTGATCTTCACATTTGTATGACACCATGAGATGTCATAATGTGCCTGTTTAATAAATTGATTTGATTCGTCCACCAGCGTGAAAAGCAAGCATTTGTTAACCACGCCAACAGGCCCATCAGGCCGTTCCAGGCACGAGTTTACGAATTTTGCCTTATTTAATCTTCAGAGAAGAGTATACATTTCATTAGTAACGTATGCTCGAAACCCATTCCAAATATTAATTAACCAAATTCATCTAGCATTCCGAAAGATAAAAATCCCGTACCAACATTAACTCACTCATTCGAAATAAATAACTAAACAGACTGACCGACAAAAAATAAGATTATTCTTATGACCAACTCCTTTGCAGGACGAAATACAAATTGGTCATAGAAATCAAGTACGAAGACGATTTCATTATTGTGTTAGACGTAAGTAAGATTGGAACAAGTCGTTCGCGGGTTTTATAGGTGTTACACGTGTTAGTGAATCTTTTCACAAAAATAGTCAGAATCAGTGTAATTTTTATAAAAATTAAGTGTTGTGTGCAGTTTTATGTGTTACTAGTAGTAGATAGTATGTACCTAGTGTTTATCTTGTAAGTTTTGCGCTCGGAGGCGGCCTCCATCACGAACGATCTCCCCCCTCCTAGTCCTCCCGATATCTCAGTCAATGGAACAAATCGTAGTAAACCATCGTCATAAGGTACAAGTTACAACATAGCATTCGTTAGACGTTGGTAATTCATCTGATTAAGCCTCAAAAAAATGGTTACAAACCTGTAGATGCCTAATACAGCTGCTATTCATCCAACCAGCGGTCTAATATATAGATAGATAGATACTTATGTACATAGAAAACCTCCATGACTCAGAAACAAATATTCGTGCTCATCACACAAATATTTGCTTTCCGGGATTCGAACCCAGGACCACCAGCTTCGTAGGCAGGATCACTACCAACTAGGCTACGGTGGCCGTCACATTATCACTGAATATACCAAATTGGTTTTTAAATCTTGGTGAGCGATGAGATTATATACTCTCTGATTGGAATTGGCAACACTGTGTTGGATGCCTGGCCAAAAAGCCAGAGCCGTAAACATTAAAAAAAATGCCTGGCCTGGCGTGCGGACTTGTACCTATTTAAAATTTCTCTAAGAAAGGCGTGAGACGTAGGGATGGCGATTCTTTCCGAAAAAGACCGATTTTAAATCGATTCGAATCGTGTACTGAAGTATCGATCCCCAAAAAATTGAGGTCTAAAATATCGATTTCCAAAAAATCGATCTTGTTTCAAATTTTTTTTTGAAAGACAACGCTCGCACTAGGGAACCTAATCCCTGTGTCGCGGGGTACTTTACAAACATATAATAGACGTAAGTACACAAATCACATCCAAACTCAGAACAACTATTTATTTATGTTTTTAAACTTTCGCAATTTGTACACATTTTTATATACTGTGGACACGGGTCTCATCGCGATAAAGATTTAGGTAAATCATTACCTTGGTTACCCGACGTTTCGGCATGGATTGCACCAGCCGTGGTCACGGGTCGACTGAGTCGGTAACCAAGGTAATGATTTACCTAAATCTTTATCGCGATGAGACCCGTGTCCACAGTATATAAAATCTATTTATTTATTTTAAAACTTCATATACATATAAATATTTTCACACTTATATGTGCATTTTCTACCAGTCGACCTTTGGGTGATGCAGACAAAACTATTAATTAGGTGCACTGTAAACTTGGATAAAGTACCAAGCAAGTTAAGAAGAGATACAAAACATATTACTATATAAAAAAGAAAGAATAGAAAGAAACTTCACATAACGGAAAGTACATCCATATAAATATTATATATGAATATATAAAATAAATATATACCACAATATGGAATAATAATATAGATATATATATATAAATAATACATATAACAAACATATACATATAAATATTATAGTGGAGATGATTCTGCCTTAATAGTACTAATAAAGTACTTACGGATTTTATTTTTAAACGTGTATCGAGTCTTAGCCATTCGGATTTCAAGGTGTAGCGCATTCCGAAGAAGTACAGATTGTACGTAAAACGAAGAATGGAGAAAGTTAGTCCGGTGAGAAGGGCGTAGTGAAAGACGGTTATAGGAAGAACGAAGATTTTTATTATGGTTAGAAGAAAGGTATTGAAAATGGGAAGCTAAGTAAGCAGGATAAGTACGAGAGTTAAGAAATGAAAAATGAGTAGTGAGTGCCCTTAGCTTTCTTCGGTGCCGAATGGGCATCCAATTTAGTTGATCACGGTAAGTAGACACATGATCATACTTACGGAGACTGAATATAAATCGAATGCAATTATTTAGAAGACGGTCTAGTTTATAATGTTCTATGCTTATAAGAATATAATGACAGTAATCGAGGCAAAATACGTGTGCAAAGATCGTGACAAATGGAAATCCGTTGTCTCTGCCTACCCCTCTGGGAAACAGGCGTGAGTCTATGTATGTATGTCTAGTTTATTGAGTTGATTGAATCTGTACAGAGAGCGCAAAATCCCGGTTATTTTCTGACTTACGCAGGCAATTTGGTTTTGCCAGCTCAGGGTTTCATCTATCATCAAACCAAGATTCTTGACATTCTGGCTGATCGATGATTTATGGGTCACAGAAATAGTTGTCCGGCGCGTTTTTGGGTAATTAACCGGTATTAGAGGTTAATACCAAATTAGAAAAAATCGAATGTCGATTTTAAAGGGCGACGAATCGATCCTGTACTACATATCAAATTATAAAATCGATTTTTTGGCTGAAAAAATCGATTTTTCGATTAATCGATCTCAGATCGTCATCCCTAGTGAGGCGTCACGTCAGTCAGTTACATTTGGGAGGGACACGTTGTATCGTAGCTTATATATTATACCTAGTATAATATTTAAATAGATATCTGTGAATTATTAATTATACAACATTATCGATTTTCGGATCTTATCACCGTTGCAATTATAACTGAAACTTATGATTAAGGATTCTACATGATTTAGTAATTATTGTAAGTGCTGTGTACATTAATGGCCTTTTTCTCTGCAAGAATCATGGCACCGACTACAATCATAGTCATTGATTGTAAATGTATGCAGAAGTGAAAGTCACGACGTTGTTCTGTGTTCGTATTTAATATGGTTTAAATGCATATGTTCCGTGTTTCGGGTCCATAACATAGTTTAAGGTTGTTATTAGTTATTGTGCGTCAAAAAATGTGTATACTGTCCTGTTGTTGACTTCGTAGACAAATTGGGTATTTTCGAATCTATTTCAATCAATGATCAGTGAGTCGTCTTAGGGGCGTAATTCAGGGCACAATGAGGCACAAAGAAAACACTAAAAATACCCCCTGACCAATTGTTTCTCTTTCCATTTTCATTACTATGGGTTCGAAAAAATTTCGTTTCTGTTTTTTGGAAATTACCTAATATTATTACAGGTTCGTCGTTGACCTCGACCATAGAAACTATTTTGGTCCTGTGACGTATGGTCCTACGTTGTACTGCACCTAGTAAAGAGCTTTTTTTACTTTTCTTTTTTTACAAATAACTTATGTTCATAAGGGATTATTCCAATATGTTCACATGGGTGATATCACTGAGGTAGAATTGACTAGTCTACTGGAATAGATTAACACATAAATAACCTCAAAATTTGTATCTAATGGAGAAATAATAATTTATACTTTTAAACAAATCTCAATGTTTATAGGATAATGCATATGTATATTTTTGGGAAAATCTAATGTATAATTTGTGATAGATTGTTTAAATCAGCAAAAACACAAAAATAACTTTTCTACAGTTGTCATTTAAAATGCAATCTGTTATAAAATTGTAGAATAAAGATTTTTAAAAAGTCATCAGTTTTTCTTGTAAATGGCCTATCAGGATATGGCCATCGACAAACGCCATTTGACAGTCTATTACAAAATTGTTGCAATTTCTTGCTGTAATTCTTTGATTTGATGATGAGCGCTCCACGATCAATATTGTAAATGTTTGTTCTTACAAATTAAAAAGATGCTTATTTTTGTAATGCATCAAGCAAATGTATAACATTGTTCATCCAAAGTCGGGTTGCACCACAAATTGAATAACTCTATAGAGTTATTCAATTTGTGGTGCAATCCTTCTAAAACATTTTTTGTTTGATGCCGCTGGCCCCATACACACCAAGTATTTGGCACAATTTTAGATATCCACTCCGATTTAAAATAATTCAGTAATGGTTTCATAGTGGATGGCAACAGTATTCTAAATGTATAACCTCCTGAGTCCGCCATATATTTTTTTCAAAGATGTCGAAAAGATCGGGTGTCCTTTAGGACAGACAAAATGGAAGAACACCCCAAGTCCTGATATTTCATTTGAAAACTACAGGGCTACCATTGCATAAAATGAATTTTACCTGAACAAATGTCTTAAATATATTTTTTTTCTTTTTTTTAAAATATTTAGCGTTGACGTACCAATTGTCCAATAAAAAGGACTTCCGGTCACCATAGATAAACATAGTAACTGGAAATTGTTCGCTATATTGGACTTTCGGGTATAATAAGATTTCGATTTCGGGTATACTAGTAGAATATGTAGGTATAGTAAAACACATTTCCAATTTTGTAAAAAAAAAACAAATTATATTTCTATCAAATTAACTTGAACTTAGTTTCAATAAATGAGATAATATCGTAAAATAATAATAACTTTCAGAAATTCTCTTTTTCAAAATAAATTGAGCAAAATCAGCTATGAATCAAAATCAAAGAACTAACAAATCTAACTTTTTAACAAAATAAAAAACAAAAAGTAAAAATTCCTTCTAAATAATTAATAATAAGTTGTAAAAACAAGATAAAAATCAAAATATTAATGATAATTATCATTAAATGTTTCTAGTAGGTATTAAAAAATTCAAAAATACTACCAACACTAATCACAGCATTCTGTTTCAAAAATCAGTCAGCTTGCCTAACAAGATATAAAATATTTTAGCGTAATTAACAAGTAAGTTCCACAATATACTATGAGATCACATAATATAAAACCGATCATTAAAGGATTAATCTCTGCTATGAAAGATTTTAAAGCAGTTCCTTTTTGTTGTCAAACATAAAGATATGTTACAACCAATACATTTAATCGATGTCTTTTTGGTACAACCTTGATTCCTACAACGATTCTGAACAGTAGACATATCTGGTAAATGGTCGATTCCGTGCTTTCTTCTTGCCTTTGATGGCAGTGGTACTAACGGCGGTCGCCTGAGTTTTACATTTCTTTGTGTTTCTGGAATACCATTATCATTAAGTGACGAATCTCTGTAAACATTATCATCAATTAGCTTTTCAGCAATTTGCCTCTTAAATTCGCGTAGTTGCAATATTTTGTGAGTAATTATACCTTTCTGTAATTGCTCTTGTTTGTACTTAATCCAAGAATTTGTAATTGCAAGATCCATGAAATGAGAAATGAATCTGACAGTCCACTTTCTTGTTCGCGTTCTTGCTGGACAAACTGCCAATAATCTATCGACTAAGTCCACACCTCCCATGTTGCAGTTGTATTCTTTGATGACTTCTGGACGTGACACTTCTATATAAGTCCTTGATTGCCTATTATATATTCTACAAAAGTCGATGTTTTCAGCAGCATGAATCGTTGAAAGCATTATCACTGCTTTGTTATCCATCCATTTGGTTATGGCAATTTTACCATCACTTCCTACGAGAATATCGTGGCTTCCTCTTCCTCTCCTTGCTAAAGTCTTATCATCGGTAATTTTTTCCTTCACCTCCACTGGTATTCTATTCTTCATTAGTGTCCCGGTACATTTAAAGCCCCTGTTATCCAGTTCATTTGCCAATCTAATAGTTGTAAAATAGCGGTCAAAATATAATAAATGACCTGGGACCAAAGATTCTGTGAGTTTCAATACAATCTTTTCACCCAGATGAAATTGATTCTCATTTTCATTAATAATGGTATCTTTACCTTGGTATATTATCATGTCGCAAACAAGACCATTTGGATTTGCGAGGACGAAAGCCTTTATTCCTGTTGGATTTGGCTTCCCAGGACAATACTGCCTGATTGGACATGCCCCAGTAAAGGGAATTATCATTTCGTCTATTGAAATTTTTTGTTGCCATAATTGTTTACGACAACCTTGTAGAACCCGGTCAAAAAGAGGTCGCACTTTCCACAGTTCTCATTTCCGGACTAACATCATTATCGAATACAACTTTAATAGAGTTTCTCAATAAAAAATATCGGTCACGACTCATGGCTTGTGTAATTATTGGCAGTGCATATTGACGATTCCAATACAGCCTTATTTGCGAGAATGGAATACATGACATCATCATTGTAATCCCGAAATATATTTTGCATTCTGCCTTGGACAAATTAAGACTTCTTCCAGTCCTTTCTATGGAAGTTTGGTTTGATTTTTCAACAATAGTTTCTATTATTGCGTCATCAATATACTCTTTGAAATAATCAAATAGGTTATCAGAACTTACATTTTGTGGTAGATAAGACTGCTCTTGTAGTTGGGGTGTTGATATGGCAAAATCACTCCTTCTCCAGTCACTTCCTTCTTCAGGTTCTTGAAGACGAGCACTACTGCCACCACGAGTACGTACACCACGTGAACGTCCTCTACTTCCTCTAACACGGACTCCTCCTCTCGTCCGAACTCCTCCTCTCGTCCGAACTCCTCTTGGAACTGATTCCGTGAAATGAATGCTTGGAGTGTCATTTTCTGATTCAGAAGAAGTGTGATGGATTTCAACGTCACCATCACAGTCAGCAAAATCAGCCTCGTCATCTGATATGTCCTCAAAATCTGATTGATTCACAATGTCGATCAATTGGCTTTCCGACAAATCTAAAATAAATATTAAAAAACATTTTCATTTATTATAATTTACCTCGAAATATAAATAACCTAAAAAGGGTGGCAACTATAAAATGTGAAATAGGTAAGTACTATTGAATCATATCTATAAAAGCCTAGAGTACTACAAAACGAACAAAAACTGTCAAGCTGTAAATATAGTAAAAACCGAGATTCCGTTTAAAAGGACAATTTTACTAGCGGCCTAATATACACAAAATCTTACAGATTTTTTATAAAAAACATAGAAAACTATAAAATACAACATCATTGCAATATAAAAACGTAACAGGAGGCCAAATAGAATTAAAGACCAGCAAGAAAAACAAAGATTAACTTACCTCTACTCCGGCGGCCTTCCATTTTTAACGACGCACGCCGGTAAAATGAACGATTGTCAATGTTGTCATTGGCTCATTGGATAGAGGAACAATATACAATCTGAATTCTCATTGGCTGACAAAACCACGCGCAGCATTGGCGATTTTGAATCGAAAAACTAATATGTGTGTTAGGAAGGACGTTCGGTTATTATAAAAGGTGACTATTACAAAATGTCAGGACTTTATGACATACGATAATTTGTCCGTTATAATGACCACAGGGACTCAGGAGGATATACCAGCCCTTTGAGGTATTTTTATCTGGGAGCAAACCTAGAGCATTTAATAACAAGACACATAGTCTATTGTACTTACTATAATTCAAATTCAATGCCCTTAATTTTCTCCAAAAACACTGTCCAAAACGATAATGACATCCTATCAAAGTAGGTAATGTCCAGGTAAATAGAAGACATTGCTTTTTTATTTAAAACAAAATGGTATAGGGTCATTTCGCCTGTTCGCGTCCATTTAGTGCAGTTGGCAAGTTTGACGACGATAATAAAAATGCCCCAGCACTCATTTCTATGACAAATTTGTGTAATGTATTCATTATATATTCTATTTTAAGATTAACTTTCAGCTGTATTAGAAACCTCTTGCGTTTTATTTTTAAATAGATAAATTTCAGAATTAGGCGTTATACCAATTTTGCGTCCACAAAATCCAAATTGCGTCCACCCGTGGACCATTTAGCGTCCAGCAGCTTAGAAAAGGAATATAGGGGTGACATTTTTAAGAATTAATAAAGGAGGATTGTATTTGAACAATTTCTTTATTTAAGAATATACTTCAACTATGTTTTCAATAAAATCAACATTATCATTATTTAGAATTCACTTTAAAAAATAAAAATAAGTCTTCTCAACATTGGTTTAAGTAACTTAAAATTAGGCAAATAATTATTGCAACTTGAAGAATAAACAGTAATCAGTTCTGTTAATTTTACCCTAAAATCACAAGGAATGCTAAAGATCCGCCTTGATTATAATAAGTTTTTGGCCATATATATTTTGGTCTAATCATACAACTAAAAGAATTGTTGAATCAATAAATTATCAGACAAGGTATGATTATTATAGACTTAGGAATTAAATTAATAACACAGGTCACATTCAAAAGACTTATCTTTAGCCTGTAAATAACTTAATCCTAAAAATCGCGTGCATTTCAGATGATACCATCTAATACACTTGTCACAGCCTATGTTTTTCTCATCGTCGTCTTCTACATCTGAAATTAATACATCGTCACATTTAGAACATTTCACTCGCTGCAAAGCTGGTAAATTTTCTTTCTCAAATTTCTCATTAACCGTTTCCTGTGTGATTTCTATCTTCTTGTTTCGTTTTGGAGCAGTTTTACGAACCGTTTGAGAATCTTTCTTAGTCTTTTTCTGTTTTTGTTTTTCTACTCGTTCTAACTTTCTTTTTCGTATTGCTTCCTTCTTTTCATTCTTGGTTTGCTCTTTATCTTCATAATATTTTCTCCATGTAGCAGAAGATATGGATGCTGGAGTTCTTTGATTCTTTTTTCGTAATTCGTTAGAAATTTCAGGTAGCATCAGGTGGTCTTTAAATGGATCAGAGGTTTTCTTTTGTGTTGCTGCTGAAGCTGGTTGTACTAGAGATTCTGTAGGTAAAAAGAATGGTAGGGATGTTGATGATGAAGTCAGCGGCAGTTCTGGAGTTAGTTGCTTGATGAGAGTTTCTTTTTCAACATTTAATATGGTTGGTGTTGATTCAGTATCTTCTAACGGTAGAATTAGAACGTCGTCTAAGGACACCACAGAGCTGACGTCGAGGTAACTGCCAGAAAGATGTAACGTCGAAAGGGACAAGTCAGGGACCGAATAGTTTTTGTTGATGTCAGGAGTTGAATAATTATCTGGATAAACTGTGGTACATTATTCAAATAGATCAACAATCATGCTAGCGAACACCGTCAGGTTCGATATTAGTAACATTGTAACAGGTAATATTGGCCTCAGTGCTCTTTTTTTGCCTATCTGTATCAAGAAAATTATAGAGGCAATCATGGAAACTGTACACATCATCAATGCAGACAACTCTATCCCCATTTCTATTTTACTTCTACTTCGAATTATCACTTGATTTGGGTTTGTTATCATGGTCCCCTTCTGCATGGGGTTGGCATTCGCTCTGAAATCGTTTAAACTATGTCTGTGTAAACACTGATGGCATCCTACTGTGATTTTATCGTAGTCAATCTCAGAAGATGCTACAGTTCTATTGCTGGCGGTTATTTTTGATGTGCAAGGTTCGGTAATTTGTTTTGGTGCAGGTGCAGAATGTATTTCGGCTGATGCTGTTTGAACTTGTACAGTAGGATTAAAGTTAGCTCCATCATTTTTGGTTTCGGCGTCATCTTGAAATGAAGAGATTGTGATTTCGTGAGTTGCATCCAATTCGCAATCAATATGACTAAAAATAGTACAATTTTTTTCTATTGAAAGTTCCATATGTGACGGCTCAGATTCAGTTTCGATAGAAATCTCCGCAAATCCTACTTCTGCAGGGAGAGACTTTTTTAGCCTATTTACTTCTTTCGTTATAGTTCTAATGTCAATATTTTTTTCTTTTAGTTTCGACTTCAGGTGTTTCAAAACTTTTTTAAAACTTTTAATGTCCGAGTGGGTAACAACTTTTGACTGTTGATCAACGGCCTGAACATTTTCCAAAGTGTTTCTTACACATTTAGTATAATCTGGACTATTAGCATCGAATGGATAAAGACCACATCGCCTAAATCCATTTTTAATGTTTTCCGACATGTTAGGATGTTTCAATGCATCATTTAACAATGTGCAAAAGTTTGTTTTTGTGACGGCAGAATTCAAATTTTCGGGTTTTGATAGGAATGCGCGGACTGTAGATTTCCAATATGTCTTTACCGGTGCAAATACGCGAACGTCAGCTGGCTGTAGAATATGGGTGGTGTTGGGCGGAAGGGCATACAAAATAATTTCCAGTTGTTCACACATCTCACTTAACATTAAGGACATATGCGATTTATGCCCATCTACCAGCAAAAGCACTGGTTTTTTAATGTTATTTTCCACTACCCATTTGTGAAACTCATTGATGATGTATTCAAAGAATACATCTCCTCTCATCCAACCTGTCTCCGATCTGCCTAAGCACCATTCTGGAGGCATACTATTCACTACAGCTCTTGGTGGTCTAATATATGGAAACACGATACAAGGTGGACACATATCTCCATTCGCATTAAATGTTAATAATACTGTTATATTTTCTTTTTCATTACTTGGCTTTATTTGGTATAAGTTTTTGAACCCTCTTGGACCTAAAACTTTTCCTGTCTTTGGACAAAGAGCAAAACCACTTTCATCCCCGTTAAAAATTCTCCTCGGGTCACTCAAAATATCTTTTTGGTGTATACTGTCCAAATATTCATCTAATTCTCTAAACCACAATCTGATTGACTGTTCTGTCACTTGGGCTCTAGCTTTATTAATACCCTCTGCATTTTTAAGTGTGATTTTTTTATTTCTGGCCAAAAAATTTTCAAACCATTTTTGACCTGGACGATCATCTTTGAAATTATTTTTAAACTCTCCGTCTCGAATTATTTTTTGAACAGTATCCTACAATTCTTCCTTTTTCACTGGAAATCCACATTTAGAAATGTTAAGAAGCCATTCAACTACTTTTTTTTCACCATCTACTCCTAGCGCCGGTTCTGGTCCTGGTTTCTTTAGTCCATCGGGTCTGCGCCCACTGATTTTGTCCAATATTGTGGTCTTGGGAATAGCATATTCTTTGCATATTTGTCTTATCGATTTACTCTTCTCTCGAATTTCATTTAACGCTTTCTTCAAATCTTCTTCTGTGTATGTTCTCTTTTTCTTCTTCTGTCTTGTATCCGAAGAACTCATCTTGAATGAAAAAAAAATGAATGAAATTACTCATATCAATTGATAATTTAATTATAACCACATATATATCTTAATAAAAAAATGTACATTAATATTAAACAGTACGTTTGAAATAATTTTTATAAGCAAGTATTTAACGAAAACAGTGGACGCAATTTGGTTTATTATTATAGGGGATAGGTATAGTTTGCGTCCATTGTGGACGCAAAGTGGAAGTTTTGTAAAATTCGATGTAGTAATTCGCGTCCACCTTATTTTATTCGTTAAATATAAAAAACATTACCAAATTCATAATAAACATTAAACCTTTTTTCATCATTAAAGTGTAGAAATAGCTATGTATCCTAAAATTCACATAAAATAATATAAAACTTACCATCAAACATGCCGCTGCACACTAATTTTTATCTAAACATGCAGCGCGTGTGCGCTTCCTTGTTGAACAGCCGAGACTAACTATTTTTTCTAAACAGGATTGGTTGGACGCACAGAACTTTTGTCTATGTGTGCGTGCCTCTTATAGATTGACGTATTAGCAGTAATGACTTTTCGTTGGATTGGTGTGTTAGTTGACTTGTTTTCGAGGGTTTTAAAAAGGAGATCGGCAAAATGGGCGTGAATTGGGCGATGGACGCGAACAGGCGAAATGACCCTATGCTGTATGTGTTTTATTTATTTAATTATTTGTAAATGATACACCATTGACAGTTCACAATATAATTTAATTTTTTTTATTTTATGTCTAAATACAAGTTCTGTGTGATTTGCCATTACAGGTGCATACAACATTTAAAATATTATTACAAAACAAAAACTAAATAAAAACTATATCACCTAATATTTGGTTTTAAATTAATGATAGAAACTACAACTAATATAAAAAGGTTAACATGAACAAATTAATGAATGAATGATAGAAGTGAGATCAGTGTTATATATAAATAAACATCAAATTAAATAAAATATTCAGAGAAACAACATTAATTGTTTGTTTGTTTGTTTGACTTAGAATATCCAGTGTTACCCTAGATAGGAAGCGGGCGAGGGCGAAAGGGTTTTAAAAAGACGTGTGTAGGTGTATACTCCTTGAGGAGGTGTGTTAGACTGACTTTATTATCTCTTAAATACTATAACATCATATTAGAATACAATAGGTCATTATGATATACTTATCGTAATACAAGGACAGTAGCTATTAACCCTTTATAAGGCAGAGAGAACAATGCTAGTTATTTAAAAGTAGTAAAAAGTATTTACTTAGTTTAGATTTAACATATTTTTTGAATAATTTTTGGGATCGGAAAATATTCCGGAAAACAGTGGAAAATTTGGTGGCAATATATTATTACTAGCCACTGCCTTGATAGAGCATAAAAAATGTAGGTAAATAATAAAACAATATTGTGTTTCATCTTTATTTTTATAACACATTTAAATGCTTATTGTGAAATATTTCGAAGCAAGGCACCATACACAAGGGAACTTTACACTTTTTGCATTGTATCGTCGATCGTACATTATTTGTTTTTGTGCTACAAAGCCTGCATCGCCGATATGATTCCAGTTTAAAAGGCATGTGGTCACCGACATTGCAATATCTTATATCATCAGGGACACCCATTATTTTCTGTCGGTTATCTGATACTTTTGGACGTTTGACGCTGTAATTTGGCAAAGTAGATACTGGTCTCTTTCTAGAAGTAAAATTGTTGACCAACTGCCTGGCCAATTCTTTACGAAAATCCAACATTGTTTTCGGATTATGTACCCTGCTATTAGTTGAATACAGAACGAATGAGTTCACAAGTGCCACATTCATAGTAAAATAAAAAATTCGCATCCACCATTTACGGTTACGACGCCCAGTGTGACAAAATCCCTTGAGTCAATGGGCGATCAACACCGCCCATTCGCTTTGTGTATTCAGTTTTTGCTAATGGACATGGAAAGCTTTTTTTCTGCCCATCGATTTGTTTTCTTTGGCAAAAACTTCAGAGCCGGGGATGATAGGCAGTTGTCAAAAGTGTGACTAATTTTTTATCCTGCCATGCAAGGATTTCTTCTTGATCCTGCTATCTTTTTTTATCAATTTTGGTAAATCAACTCTATCACTTCTCACTGTTGCCGTGGAATATATTTTATCATTACGTAAGTCACGCATCCATTCGTAACTGGAGAAAAAGTTATCGAAGGGTATGTGACAAGCAGCGTTGCCACCTTGGTTATTGAAAAGGGGCAGTTGGTCAAGCTGGAAAGGGGTAATTTCGCAAATTTTTCAATCAAAAGAGGTGCTAGAAAGGGCAAAAAATATAAATACAAATGCAGAGATAAAAATTGTTTATTTGAAACGTATTAAAATACCTGTAATCTAATTATTATTGAGTTATTAAACTGTTAAAAATCCGAGTTTTCGTCGGAATCTTCAAAAAGAATCATGACCACTTTCCATACATTGATTGACCTGTCACTTGATTTTTTTTACAGGTCGCGTCTATCTACAACTAGTGTTGTATAAAAACAATTACTATTTATAATAACAAAATAACTTATCATCTTTTCATTTAGAGGCCAGGGAAAAATACTATTGTGTAAATAAGTTTTTAAGGTTAAGCAGCTGTCAGATAAGATTAGACAGCTATTATAACCTCAAAAACTATAAGAGGGTAATTAAAATGAATTCGTTACATTCAATGAGAAATAAAACACTTAATGGTCGCAAACACTAGTTACATTCTCGTCGAAAAATATCCTGCTGATGCCGTAAAGTGCACTTTGTACTAGTTAAAGCAATTAAGTAGGTATAGCTTATTTTCGAGGTATCGGACAAAATATTTCGTCAAAGCGGACCAAACTCCAGGAGACTGGAGAACTCGAACCGAGAACAGACAAGAGGTCTATTAGTAAATAATACAACTAGCGTATTAGGGCCCTCGCGCATTACGCGGCCAAATAATTCTTGTGACATGCAAGCTCACCAGGTTTGGCACTAGGCGGCCAGCGACCAAGTGACAACACTTGGTGGTCGCGCGGCAAGGATTCTACATGGTTGCAAATAAACGGATTGGCCGCAGAAACTGGTGGCAAGGCCTGGTCGCTAAAAGCCCGTGAGCCCTTACTGTTCCATAACCAAGCAAAAGCCTCTTCTTATTATACAGAGAAGGAATGAGTATTAATTACCAGGTTTGGTCAAGACGGGTAGAATAGGGAAATTAAATAAAAAACAGGATTTTATTTATTTTTGTTTATTCAAAGTCTTCTCGCACAACCACTGCATCCAAAAATGCCGCTGGGGCCTCAATGTTGCTTTCGGGCTTGTACACAAAACTGCGATGCGACGCGATGCGAATTCGCAACGCAGAAAATTACGACACGAATTGCTGCGATGCGATTTCGTGCGGCAAGGCGTCTCCCAGTGTGACCATTCCTTCGACGACCGTTAACCGTACTAAACGTATTTTGAATTGAAAGCTAGGTCGTGACATGGATCGTAAAAAGAAGTGTGCACTTTTATTATTGCTTAGGAGATATAGAAAAAAGAAACAAAGAAGATTTTGGGTTCATCCATTTATTACTATTATGAATCCTGATGGAAACTTTTTTCTTCTAAAATATAAAGCTTTGAAAACCGACGAAAAAAAATTTTTGGAGTATTTTAGAATGAGCATATCTTCATTCGAAGAGCTTTTAAGTTTATTATCACCATATCTTCAGAAACAATCGTACAAGGGGAGAATTCCTGTTATGCCTCTGGAAATGATTGGCCTCACTATCCGGTAAGTAAAGTAAGACAATAATTGTTTACATTAGTTTTTATTGAGAAAAGAGTTTTTAAAATATTACAATCCATAAAATTTACGAAAAATCAAAGTCTTCTTCAGTTGAAAGTGTGCTTAATATGCTTGAGTTAGAAAAATCATTACTGGGTGAATCAATTTGATCTGGTATGTTAGATGACTGTGGACGTATCAGTGGCGTTTGTTGAGATGTCGCAAAATGTTGAGTTTGATAGCCACCCTGGTAGTTGCTATTCGGATAGTAGTAGCCATGAGGTTGATGCAATTCTGTTAAAATTTGAAGAACTCTGCTCTGAAAGATTAGAGTTTTATTGTCATCTAATTTTTCAAGTGATGGTAAAATACCTTTAAAAAAAGATATGTGTCTATTCTCAGGTTCCTTTAAAATCTTTACAATATCATCTTCAAATGTATTATTAACCATCTTTCTTTTTGGTGGCTGTCTTTGGTAACGTGTTTTAGATGTACCTTCTTGATTATCTTGCTCATTTTCTGACTCATTTATACTAGTAGTGGTCTCATTTTGCAAATTTTTCTTAAGAAATTGTAATTGTTTGTACAGATGGTATTCTTTTATATTTTTGGATCCAGACCCTGACCTACTTGCATCTTTGAGTTTCTTTTCATATTTATTAAAGGTATCCTTAATCCCTCTCCATCTTTGTATTACTAAATTACCTGCAAAAAAAATAGACAATATTTAATTTATTTATTTATTTATAATTCATCAAATACCGATTGTACAGAACAATAATATAATAATAATAACAATAGGCGAACTTAACGCTAGAAGCGTTGTCTACCAATGAATTAAATTAAAATAATTTATGTATGTTTATGTCGTTTTACGTTAGTGTTCTTTACTTTTTAAGTTTGTTATATAAATTAATCCTTATTTTTCTATTTATGTTACAGATTCCTAGCGTCCGGAAATGAAATCAGAAATATACATTTAGATTATTATCGAGGAATAAGTACAGTTGCTAAGATAATACGTGTAGTTTGTAAAGCAATATGGAAATTTTGTTTAAATGCAAACATACCAAAAATAACACAACAGCTGTTTGAAGAAATAGCTGCGGACTTTGACAAGAAAGCCAACTTCCCTAACTGTATTGGAGCCGTTGATGGGAAACATATTCGTATTCGTAGTCCCCCAAAAAGTGGATCACTTTTTTTTTAATTACAAGGGCTACAATTCAATAGTTTTGTTGGCTATTGTGGACTCGAAATACAGATTCATCTATATGGACATAGGAGCATATGGAAAGGAAAGTGACTCCACTATTTTCCACAACACGAAACTGTACGACTTACTGATGAGAGGTGATTTGCCTACACCAACATCAAGGCCGTTACCGGGCTTTCAAGAACCGGTTCCATATGTTTTTGTCGGAGACGAAGCTTTTTCTATTTCGAATAATGTCATGCGTCCTTATTCTGGCAAGCATTTGTCTGTTAAACAAAGAGTATTCAACTACCGTTTGAGTAGGGCAAGAAGATATGTCGAGTGTACTTTCGGCATACTAGCCAATAAGTGGCGAATATTTCACCGCCCCATTAACGTTTCATATGACTTTGCTATAGATATTGTTAAGGCTTGTTGCATACTACATAACTTTGTCATTAACCGTGATGAATTAGACACCCCTATTGAAATGATCATAGATGATTCCGAACTACAACCACTTGAACAAGGGTTGAATGTAGGTAGTCAGGTGGTTGGTGCAAATATAATTAGAAACGAATATTCGGATTACTTTACAAGTGAAGTTGGAGCATTAAGCTGGCAACTACAAAAAATTTAAGACTATACCATACGGCTTGTATTGTTGCTCGAGTTCTTGGTAATAAGTCAATACAACAGGTACAAAAGGACACATCGTAAAACATTAAAGTAACTCGCTGTCGACGCCTAAACATTTGTAAACAATTTAAAGAATATTTTTTGTGCTTATATGAATAGAATGTTTGATTTGTAGGTAGTTTTAGTAAAAAGTAAAAAAAAGTTATACTTAATAAATGTATTTGTGTACTTACCAAGTTTAGTTTTTTCATTGTTTTCTTTTTCCCCGAAATTTGGAAATAAACTTTTACACACGTCCTTCCAAGCATCTTGTTTGATGAATTTGTTTTTATAATCTTCATTACTAGTGTCCCAAACAACAGGGCGCTCCTCAATCAGTGATATTAAAAAATCAACGTCGTATTCTGTCATTTTTAAAGTACCTACACGTCTTGCCCACGCGCTGTCCCAGAGCGAACTAAAATGGTGTCAACAAGTGTGACGCAACATCGCAGGAATGCGCGATGCGAATCAATTCGCAAGTTCTTGCGATGCGTAGAGGGTGCTCGCAGATTTTTGCGATGCGACGTCGCATCGCAGTTTTGTGTACAAGCCCTTCATGCCTAGCCCAACCCAGGTACCACACCAACGTCATAACGTGCGCACAACACCCTACTGTGCGACGTCCTACTATGCAGTTGCAGCAATATTCTTTAATGCCTTCTCTTCCATTAACACCATTTGTTATTAAAATGTACACATAATACTGGCGTCTTGAGATATGTCTGGATTTTATTATTCCTTTTATAAGAGAATTTTCCCCACTGCCTAACTCAGGTATACGACTAGTGTCTAGACAGACTTCTATTCTATATCCGCCATGGAAACGTATGTGTTCACCAAAATAAGAACGTGCTTGACGAATTTGGTACGTTCCCAAGGCAAACAGTATTAATTCATTGTATTCTAGACGGGGGAACTCAATATTAACATTATCAGCAGTAATGCTTGGAAAAAAGGATGCCCGGCGATTTAAATTATATTCTCTAACTATACTAGATAAATTATTTTCCAGGGGCATCCTTTCATTAATTATATCCAGAATTTGAGGAGCATCAGCTCTATTGCGAAGACGAACACCAAACTTATTTATCAAACTGGCAGCAATTTGGAAATAAGCCATCATATTTGGTACAGTTTTATTAAAATGGTCAAACCTTAATAATCGGAAATCTCTTTTAAAATATCCATTTACAACTTCCACCACCCATCTGCATATAGTTACACATCTACTTCTATTTGCTTGGGCGGTGGTTAACTGGTGTTCGCCTTCCAAAAGTGACTCTGGCATATATGCCTTATAATTACAATGCTCCAATAAGCTGATGCTATCTCTGAATCCCCTGTCTAAAATAAATATGTCATTATTTTGAAAGTACTGTCTCAGTGGGGAATGTTCATTGCTGAATAAAGAAGACATTATTTCTGCATCTGATGTGGTAGCTTTGTATGGCCCAAAACAATCTAAAATGTAACCATCACATGCAACTATTAAAAATGGTTTTAAAAGATTTCTGTATTTGTGTAATGAATATGAGTCTTTTTGAAACATATAATTGCTACTTTTATTTAAAAAAAATGTATGTTCCATCACACATCACAATACTTTGCTCATTATTTTGATTATAAATTCCATTGGGTATCATGAGATTGTGTTCTATTAATTGTTCTCTCCTCAAATGATTTATCCCAAGATTACAGGGAACAAAATCTTGCAAAAGTATCTCTCGTGCTGTTTGCATTAACCTCTCTAATGTAGTGCGAGGAACTTCCAATATTGTGGATATTCTTAAGTCAGAATCGCCTGTCCGCAACTTTATTAGCACTGCAGCTAAACCTAGTGTACCCCTGTGTTTTTCCAACAGTCGGGGAAGGTTTTCCAACAAATTAAGGAAATGGGCTTTTGTTAAGCCCATCCAAAACCCAAACAAATTATCATCAATTTCTTGAACAGTTTCTAGGCTTGAAAAGTCAAGAAAAGTCTTGTGTTTTTGAACAAAGGAAAAAACATGCTCAACTTGTTCAATTGTGAAATCCCTCTTGCTGTTTGGATTGTCAACAAGAGAATCCCAACTGTTTACATATAAATGGTCTGTGCATACCCTAGCCAGTTTGGGAATATAAAAATTGTAGTTGGACAAAACGGTAGCCCGCAGTGCATCTGACAGAGTATGCAGATTCACATTCTCACACCCATAAAATACACAGTGAGATGCTGTATTGGGAGCACGTTTGTAATTAAGTAATGTTATGTTACTAGATTGTTGAGTTTGCGGTTGTTTACACGCTGCTTGTCACAAACGCTATTCGTCACTAACGCGTTATGTCATAATACGCAATTAGACATGAACGCAGCTTGTCGCAGACGCGGTCCGTCTTAAACGCATTTTGTCACAAACGTAGTTTGTCACAGACTCTGTTCGTCACAAACGCAGTTTGTCGCAAGCGCATTTCGTCATAAACGCAGTTCGTCACATGGTACGAGAAAACGTATTGACTCACAAATATTGTATCAACAACATTGGAACACAGAAAAAACACAAAACTATGTATAAATCATCATTTATTTACAATGTTATTATTATTCATTTTTTAGTCTAATATAATTATGCATTTAGTTACCTAATCATAAATAGTACGTATGTACTTGCTTCCCTAAATAATTATTTTTAACAATCATTGTAAACTCTAATATAATTACGTATTTAGTTATCTAATCATTAATAGTTAAATACAAAGGTAAAGTCACTTAGTTACATAATCATGAATAGTTAATACAAAACATTACAGTAAATCATTTTATGTATAAATTGTAGTGGTGTGATCTCGCCTGTTTGTAATTTTTCTAAATGTTTGTTAATATTTCGGTCTAAACAAATAACGTGATTTCTTCTGTTCTTTTTTTGCAGAAAAAAACAGACTGTTTTTTAGAATGAAGTCAAAATGTGTAGATTCTTTCCTAATTTTATGCAAAAAAAGGTAAAATGTCGGTTATTTTGGAATTGTAGTAGAGAGCCGGTGATGCCAGCCCTCTAAAACATTTGTTGTTCTGTGCTTGACTCCCGAACAACTTATTATCTCAGGAGGAAATTTGTTTATCCACTGCTTTTGAAAATACCTTATAAACTGCCTTAACTGCTCATTTTCGGGAATCGTTTCCAATATCTGATTCCACGTGCTATGGATCATGTGCGCAGGTAAAAGTGGTAAAGTTGTTGCCATTCTTAATAATCGCCGTCCATTGGAAGTTTCATTTGCCTTTAGTGTTTAGCCTTCTTTTTTGCCGCTTTCTTAAAATGGAAATAGCAACCCGACACTTTCACATCTGGAAATACTTCCTGAATCCCATTTATGACTGCTGCTTCATAGTCGCACTTGAAGGTAGTCATATGAATATCGAAATGTGTTTTTATCAACTGGAAAAATCGTCGATATGTTTCTTCTGTTTTATTCGGCAGTAGACCATAAATGACAGGAACGACGTTAGTGGTGTTATAGTTAGAACCCAAATCCAAATGGATGCTATAAAGTTGGTAAAATGGCGGTGGAGTTACCTTAAAGGTACCGTCACCAAAATAATCACCTGATGAAGTGCTTCGTACAACTCTTCTAGCTATTTTTGATGAAAAAAATCAAAATTTTCTCTCTCTCTCCATCGTCACATATAAGAAAATTTTCTGAGAATGCATTTGGCACGAACACATCAGCTAAACTTGTGAAACTTAATTTGTTGGTCTTGAGATACTTTTTTCTGCTTCTATAAAGTGTGTCTTGGATGTTTTTTAATGATGGAACTAAATCTATGGCGTTACTTTTAGTTTTCAAATCGCTGAAGTTTTTTTCGTATGTATTTTTTACTGGCGAAAAGTCTTCACATACATCTTGTTTACATTTATCTATTGCTACCAAAACGTCATTTTTACTATTTTCTAATATACATGTATGATTACATTTGTAAATAACACGTTCTTTCGCAGCATTTAAAGTGAGAGATGCACAGCATACCGATCGATTAATACAACGCCAATTAGTAGATCCACCCTTGTTCTTCCTGTTTATGTTGTACTGATAACCACCATATAATAGAATGTTCTTTCCTCTTTTGCTGGTAACAAACACTAACTCTTCCGTGTTCATGTTTAAACGTAAACGTACACAAAGCCAGATATAATTATCCTTGACGACTGTAGTAACTGATTTATTATTGACAATAATTGTTTTTTTTCTGTAAAATACCCACATTTTCGTATTATAAAACGGTTCCAACTTAGTTTTACCCCTTACTTACTAGATGGCGTTGTATGTATCTTGTTGCCTAAATTTTCACAAAATTTAATCTACACTCGCGAGCAACCAAATCGACTCAAGCCTTGTCGGCGCACACATACATTGATACAACTAAAATCATGAATGGAAATTATTAAAATGATATGTCATTCGAAAGCTTAAGATGTCAGCTTTAATTTGATATCATTATCATTGAAATCCATCCATCATTTTTGAAATAAATGATGTCTGAATGCAAGAGTAGGAAAAACGGGAATTTAGGAAAAAGGGTATGTGTCTCGTATTTGACAAATTAAACAAAAAAAATTAAAAATAAAATTATTTTATTTAAATCAGTATTTCGTATTGCCCCCTCTAGCCCTAATTACATCCCGCAGTCTGTTTTTCATGGACCTTATCAATTTTTTGACATTTTCTTGAGGAATGCCGTCCCACTCCTCTAATAATGCTGTCTTTAGCTCGTCTACGCTTGAAGGGACTGGATTTCTGGCCCGAACTCTTCTTTTAAGCTCGTCCCATAAGTGCTCGATGGGATTCATGTCAGGACTGAGCGCAGGCCAGTCCATCGTGCGTAATTCGACCTCTTGCAGAAACTGTCGAGTGACTCGTGCCGTGTGGCAGCGGGCATTGTCGTGCATTAACACGAAGTCTTCACCGACAAACCCTGCGTAGGGCACAACATGATCCAGTAGAATGTCGGTGATGTACCGATCAGCTGTTAGCCCGCCTCCTCGGCCGCCCCCAGGCACGAAAACATGTTAGGTTTTTCCCTCTAAAGAGATACCAGCCCACATCATGCAGGAACCGCCGCCATATGCCACTGTTTCAGCGAAACAACATTGGGCAAATCGTTCTCCCGGACGCCTGTAGACTCGGCCTCTCCTGTCACTGCCATGCAGACACATTCTGCACTCATCAGTAAACAGGACCGATCGCCATTGCGCAACGCTCCAATTGAGATGCTCTCGAGCAAATTGAAGGCGCGCTTGTCGGTGGCCTGCAGTCAACTTAGGGCCCGTCGCAGGTCTTTTTGGCGTCAAGTTGGCTTCCTTCAAGCGTCTTCTCACTGTCCACTCGCTGACAGCCACTTGTCGTACACGTCTCAGTTCTTGCTGCACATCAACGCCCGTAAGGTGTCGATTGCGCAGTGAGGTTGAGACAATGAAGCGGTCGTCTCTCTCTGAAGTGCACCGGTGGCGGCTCGTTCTTGGTCTCCGATTGAAGGCACCAGTCTCTTGGAACCGTCTGTATACTCGGGATACAGAAGACTGGCTCAAGTGGAGCTGGGCAGCGATTGCTCGCTGACTTAACCCTTGTTGCAACAAGGCAACAACTTGAGCGGCTTCTTCTGGTGTGGTATCCATGGGTTAGCGAAAACAAGGAATGCAATTTACGGAGATGTGTACCGGTCAACCTGTAACAAGCAACTGATAAGATAAACCGGAAGTGGGGGGTTTTATAGCGGGAGCAGGTAGCGCAAGTCGTGGATTCCTAAAGAGGTAATTTACGCTGACGGCCAATTAAAATGTGTCAATAAATCAGCGCTTAGTTTTTTTTAAGGTATTGATGTTAATTGAAAGCCTAATTCTTCAGCTTTCGAATGACATATCACTTTTGTAATTACCATTTATCGTTTTAGGAAAATCAATGTATATGTGCGCCGTCTAGGCTTGAGTCGATTTGGTTGCTCGCGAGTGTAGTTTATTGTAGTAGCATAAAATTAATCAAGTAAAATGTAAATTTAATATTAAGTACTGTTCTATTGTACCCACCCGCATAGTGCTGCACCTACGTAGTATTACGTATATTGTACTATACGTTGTGAGTGGGTGCAATAGAATAGACTAGAATATAGGTAATACTAATAAAACACATAAATAATGTCACAGGGAGAACGCACTGCCAACAAATTGTTCTACAGTCTGGTGGAACTTTAAACTTAAAGTACCTATGTAAATAATGTTGTACATTCAAAAATAAACGTTTCTTTTTATTTTCATTTCATTTTTTCATTTTATTTCAGCAACTTGTAAATACCTACCGAGATCATGACCAACCGCGTTTATGACATATTGAGATCGTGACTAACCGCGTTTAAGACGCATTGCGATTATGGCAAACCGCGTATGTGACCGAACGTGAATGTGACGTACTGAGTAAATCAGATAGTTGAAGACGAATTGCGTACATGTCAAATAGCGTTTGTGACAAGCAGCGTGTAATCCGTTGCGAATGAGCTGGAACTGGCTCTGCATATGATTCCCTTTCACGCTCTTCATCTGTACTTGCAAGGAATTGAGAAGGTTGTATATAGGGAATATGAACTGGATCAGCAGACTGTTCCACTTCTTGTTCAGTTACTTCATCTCGAAGAGTCTCACCACCGTCTAAGCCTCTTTGCTCATCCTGTTGCTGAGTTGATAGAGCATGTCTTTTAAATCGCAACCAACAGGCATGGCAGACACGATCAGATGGTGATATCTGTCAACAAAACACAATATCTCTATACTATAATATAATAAAGCTGGAGAGTTTGTTTCTTTGTTTGTTTGGTTGAATGCACTAATCTCACGATCTAGTGGTCCGATTTGAACAACTCTTTCACTTATAGAATGATATTTTATCACCCTACGACTATTAAGAGCGGAGCAGTAGCTAAAGATGTGGGTGAAACCGCTTGGTACAGCTAGTTTAAAATAAATACAGTGACATACATAATAACTCCATAGATTAAAATGTGATATTTTTAGAGAAATTGCAAACATTTTAACATCATCATCATTATTCATTTTTAGTTAGAGAGTAGAATATATACACACATCAACACAATCTAGGGATATTGAACATTTCATTGATTATCTAGAAAACTATAAACATTTTGTTATGACTGTAAATGGAAGAATTAAAGATAATTTCATGGCCGATATTTAAACATTAACAACACGATGCGATTTTGTTTTTCTAATTAATAAAAGTCTTAAATTAATTAAGCCATAGAAAATTACTGAGTGAACAAAAACATTTTATTCTTATAAAATTATTCAATCGAATTAAATGAATAAAAATCTTACCAAATCTGATAATCAGTAATCGGTATTTCCTCCTCTAACATTTATCACACAGCGGCAACGATTTTCCATACTTAAAATTAAGGTGTCAATGTCTTGCTGGGGTATGCAGTCCCAAGTTCTTTTTAAATGTTCGAAAAGTTGTTCTTCTGTTGTCAAGTTGGGCGGAAAATCCCTCAATGCTCTTCGCTGTAACATGTCCCAGGCGTGTTCAATTGGGTTTAAGTCTGGCGACTGTGGAGGCCAATCTAATACCTGAACATCGTGTTCTCGAAGGGCGGCCCTCACCAGCCGCGCTGTATGGGAAGGTGCATTGTCATGCATGAGCTGAAATTCTTGCCCCGTTAGGGCCCTGAGCGGGACAATGACACGTTCTACTACCTCCTCACGGTATCTATGGGCAGTCATGCTGCCCTGAATCCAAATGAGTTGGGTTCGTCCGCCGATTCGTATTCCTGCCCACACCATAATTGTCCCGCCTTGGTAAGAGTGGACCTCCTGTGGATGTCGGAGACGGCTGACCCTGCCTGGAGTTCTCCAAACGCGTGTTCGTCTCGAATCTGGATGAAATCCATAGCGGGACTCATCAGTGAACAGCACCAATGACCATTGTTGATCACTCCATGTCAAATGTTCTTGAGCCCATAAAAGTCGCCTACCGCGATTGCCACGTCGCAGCGCTGGGACTCGTAGCGGTCTGCGAGCATGAAGACCAACTTCATGCAGCCTCCTTCGCACGGTTTGGTCGCTCACCAGCAGCTGCTGACCCTCCTGGAGCCTTTGCACTAGTTGCATCGCTGTGATATTGGGTAGTCTTCTGGCGGTCATTTGGAGAAATCGATCCTGTCTCTGAGTGGTAACACGATATCTACCTGTGTGCCGTTCTGCCACATCTCCAGTAGCGCGATAACGTGACCACAGCCTGGATACCACATTTTGGCTTGTGCCCAGAGACTCAGCAACGACGCGTTGAATAGCACCGTTTTGTAACATGCCAACTGCCCGTAACATTTCATCTCGACTCAAATGATGGCGTGGCATGACGCTAAAAAGCTTACACAACCAATTGAGAAAAGAAAATAAAACAATTTATCAGGTTTTCTTCAATTAAAACGCAAAAAAAATTTTAATGCAACTTCTTGAAATTAGATACAACTCAAGATTGCGCTGTGCTTTGCGTGTTTTCATTTGTTTCTCATTTTAATTTTTAAATTTTGAATAAAGAATAGACAAGGTTTAAATCTGTAAATAAACTTTTTAAGGAAACTAAATAGGTTTTAAACAATAAAGCCATGTTTGATTTCAAAATAACGTATCCCTAGACTTTGTTGATGTGTGTATATAGAGACAGATTTTGAAAAACTTATTAAATACAAACCTGACGAGATGCCACAGCAGTTCGAATTAAGTCTATCATCCTTAGTGTGAAACTTGATGGATTTTCTTTAAGAATATGGTCACTTTGACGATTGCGCAATGATCGGCCACAAACAGGGCATACTTGGGCATGGCCACGGCGAGATGAACCAGCAGACGGATCACAATCATTGTTTGCATGAATCTGAGCATTTATAGTCTGCATAGATAGATCAAAGCATGCTTCACAAATGTAATCTTCTTCTGTTATCTGAAAAAACAAAAAACAATTATGACATTTGAAAACCTACAATGGAAATAAGTATATTTATATTTACATGTTTGGTTTTTTCTCTTATAGAGCTGTAAGAGAATACTAGCTAAACATGGGGAAAATCTACATGTAACTAAGACATTCAGTCAGTGGGTTGTCATCTATTTGTAGCAATATTAGAGCTATTTTTCATGTAGGTAACTTGTAAAAATATACTTTACCACTTCTTAATACTAATGAGTTTATATAAAACAATCATTGCATAGTGGATTGAACTTTTTATACTTACAATTACTGGAGATATCCAAGTGCTAATTAGTGAGATGACTCTGCTATCAAGCTGAATGGCCCGATAACGCCGAAGCGTATGCACACATATATTGCAGTTTATACAAAGCAAACTCGTAGAGGGCTCCATAACGCTTTCCAACAAGAGCGATAACGTCTTCGATCCGAATCAAAAAGTACTAAATCGGTATCCGTATAACACAAGCACAAGTAAACGTAAATAGTAGGTATCGAAGTCCGTGGAGAATGCAGAAGTTGTAAGGGTATCAGAAAATCACAAATCGCACAGTACAAACGTAGCAAGAGCAAACGAACGACTGCCAAAGAGAATACAATGACTAACGACTGCAAAACGTCAAACCAGTGACAGCCTGACATTTTTTTTCCATAAGGGCAGGCTAAAGTATTTGAACCATATTGCCAAGTTTTACGAATACTTTATCTTTTTTCAGTTTCATTAGAATGTGGGTGCAGAGCCTGTCATTTATTTAACGATATTTTGAGAATTTCGATATTTTGAGCATTCATTACCCACATTACGAGTCATTCCTAATTTGTGAAACACGTTCAGTTTCCAAAAATCTATTGAGAATGAAAACGTAACGTTGCTTTTTTTCCTGGCCTTATTTGGAAATTCTATTAAGCAATACGTAATAAGCAAAAAATTAACTATTTTTTGAGATATTTTCCATCATTAGACGAGTCAGAAAAATTTTAGGTCAATAATGTACATGATTCTTTCTGCCGAAGCCGAAGACGTTGATGGCTGATTGGGATCTATGTTCCTAGCCAATTTGAAAGAGTACTTCAAATTGCTCCCACACTTTTGTATTATTTCAGTTGGCACCTTGTGGGAACAGCAAGACTCTTTTAATCGTTTCAAACCCCATCGAATATGTAGTATGGATGTCATTATTTTTAATCCCATTTTATTCCTGTTTTTAGTTTTAATTATGTTCATAGAACTAAAAACACGTTCGACATCCGCGTTCGAATGGCGCAATGACAAAATTATTTTCGCCAAGTTTCCAAGTTCTTGATACAAGTTGTTTCCAGCAGCATCCTTGTATGTGAAAACTTCGCACCAAAATTTAACAGTGTCGACTTTGTTCTCCCAGTCGTGTTCTCCGATATTTCTATATTGTACTATAACTTTATCAATATCTTCTGGTATCAAACAAAATGCTTCTGCAAGGTGAACGATGTGTTCTACACTTTTGTTTCGTTTAAGTATGTCTTTAACAGAAAGAGCAGTCATTGTCTCTAAATTTTAGTAATTATCGGGTAGGCGCTGCTGCAATTCGCATATTAATTTTAATGTAAAATCTATGCATCTTTGTTTGAGTGCTTTCTTTTCAGCGTTTTCCAGTATTGATTTACTCAAGGCATCCTCAAACGAATATCCCATTTACGCGTTTGTATCAACGTAGTCGTTTACTCTTTCAACACAATAGTCTACTCTGGAATTCGATTTGATAATTTTATGACACAAACTTTCAATAAGCCTTTTTAGCGTATTTAGAAGAAGTACCGGGTCTGCACCCTTGCTTTCAAATATTTTTAATGTTTGTTGGACTCCGCTAAGCACTGATTTTAAGTAAATCAAATACAATTTATTCCTCTGATCTTGGAACATTGCTTTATGCTATAGCAATGTGGCTGTATAACAATTTTCCACCCTCTGTGTCAATTGAAAGTGTAGTTTGAGTTCATCCCATTGATCAAGAATACGAACTATTGCTGGTTCAATAGAAATCCAACGAGTAGCACACATCTTTAAAATTTTCAGTGGTTTTTTACCCACAATTGTTTCATACACTTCTTTGTATGCATCTTGTCTTGATGGGGATAAACAAAACCAATTGTAAGTTTCTCTTATTAAAAACTCAATGTTTCTTGGTATAGTTTCTTGGGACGCATGCGAAACAGCTAGTTGTATAGAGTGGCATACGCATCTATTCAAAATTAAATGAGGAAGATTGTACTCTTCTTTGAGAATCTTAAACACTCCATTGTTTATCCCTACCATTACGGAAGCGTTATCGGTTCCTATTCGCATTAATTTTTTAATATCCAAATTCAGCGCATTAAGAAGACTGATAACGGCATCAACTTTTGCTCTAGCATTTGCGGAAGTTAATTGTTGGAGACCTAGAAATGTTGAAGTTATTTCCTTACGTTCTTCACTCAGATATTTAATAACTACACCCAATTGTTTTGTAACAGATACATCCGTGGATTCATCAATAATCAGGCTGTACGGACCCGTGCCAATATCTTTTACCAACAGATCTTTAAAATATGGACTAAGGACTTCGGTTATAACATGGGTACATTTTGTACGATGCATCTTCATGTCTTTTGCTCTTCCTTTGCCACAATCACAACTGAAAACTTGCTTGCATAGATCTGTAAGGTGGTCAACACAGTTGATGGAAGAGTGTTCTGCAATATATAAGCTTAGATAAATTTCAGACTTAGGGCGTGGACACATGTTTGCGGTGCGGCGCCGGCCACCGTGTAACGGCACGGCACCGCTACCGCGAGGCGGCACGGCGTCGTGTCGCGACACGGCGCCTTGTGCGGTGCAACGCGGGCACAAACAGTAACCATTGTTCAGTTTTTATCTTGATATGGACCGCGAAAGACGTATCATTTTGCTCCTGTTAATAAGGCGACGAATGAAGAAGAAACAGAATCAAAGAAAATATTGGGTGAATCCATATCTTTCTATAATGAACCATGATGGAGGTCATTTTGAGAGGAAATATGAAGCGCTGAAAAAATGTGGTGATGAGAAATTTTACGAATATTTTAGAATGTCTATATCAAGTTTTGAAGAACTGCTGACCAAAATTGCACCTCGTATACAAAAGCAGTACGTGTTCAGAAAACCTGTGGAGCCTAAGGAAATGATAGGTTTAACTATACGGTAAGAAATAAAAGAATTTTACATTGATATATTTTTTTATTCAAATCCAAAGTGTAATAATTCGAATGATTGAGTATATTATTATTTAAGAAAAGTCGTATTCTGATTCTTGTGTATCCGTGGTATTGGATAGAATTTCTTCCAAAGGCGAGATTGGTGATGTTTGGTGACGATTTATGCTTTGAATGGATGAATTATAAGCTGTTTGATAAGTCTCATAAGACGTTGTAGCTTGTGGTGATCGTGTAGCTTGGTGATAATTAGTGTCGTAAGAAGTTGCTGTCTGGTATCCACTATATGACTGACACGGTGGTCGATGGAAATCCGTTAAAATCTTTAAAACTCCACTTTGAAACATCAAAGTCTGGTGGTCATCTAACTTGTTTAAAGATGGCAAAATAGCTTTAAAAAATGACAGATGTCGATTTTCTGAAGTACCTAAAGTTTCAATAATTTGCCCTTCAAATTCATCACTACTTGGTTTTCGCTGTCGCGTAGTTGTACTGTATGGCTGATATCGTGATCTCGTTTTTGGATTTTGAAATCCTTCTTCTATGCTGTCGTCGGTTACATTTGGAGCATTTTTTTGCAAAAACATGAGCTGTTTGTACAAATGGTATTCTTTTATATGTTTTGCACCAGCTCCAGATTTTTTTGAAAGTTCTATCTTCTTCATATATTTAATAAAATTATCTTTAATGTTGGTCCACTTTCTAATTACGTCATTACCTGTAACAATCATAAAAAAAATGTTTAGAAATATGTAATTAAATAGTTGTTTTTTAATATCTCTGTAAAAGTTAATTAAATATCCTACAGGTTTTTGGCGACAGGAAATTCATTCAGAGATATGGAATTCACAGATTATCGTGGAAAAAGCACAATCGGGAAAATTATACGAGAAGTTTGTCGGGCTATATGGGACATCCTTTTAAGAGAAAGCATTCCGAAAATAACTAAAGAGCTAATAGAACAAATAGCTGAAGATTTTGACATAAAAACTAATTTCCCAAATTGCATGGGGGCATTGGACGGGAAGCACATCAGAATTTGCAGTCCTGCCCACAGTGGATCTCTTTTTTTCAACTATAAAAGCTATAATTCTATAGTTTTGCTGGCATTGGTAGACTCTAGATATAGATTTGTATATGTCGATATAGGATCGTATGGGAAGGAATGCGATTCCACGATTTTTCATAATACAAAATTATACGAATTATTATTACAGAATCGACTTCCAATACCAGCGCCAAAACCTTTACCGGGGCTTCAAAATTCAATTCCCTATGTTTTTATCGCAGATGAAGGTCTACCATTAATGAACAATCTAATGCGTCCATACCCAGGGAAGCATCTAAGTGTAGAACAAAGGGTTTATAACTATCGTTTAAGTCGAGCAAGAAGATATGTCGAGTGTGCTTTTGGTATCTTCGCAAATAAATGGCGAGTATTTCACCGGCCTTTAAATGTTCAATATAATTTTGCGACAGACATTATTAACCCTTAAATGCATGAAATTTTTAAATATTCTGAAAAAAATATATATAATAGAATTAGGGGTACAAAACTCGGGAAAAATAATTAAAAAAATATTTTCCAACTTTTAATATATTTATTTCTAATAAAACTTCAAGTATCATTTTTGATACTCCATGTATTTAGCTCAAAAAAAATGTTGGTTTTAATTTTTATGAAATAAATAGAAACAATTATTGTTTCTGTTGTCACACAAAGACACCTTACATTTTGAACACAATACAGATGTCAACTTCCGACAGTTATTATATTTACACTTATTTCTCTTATTACAATATTCTCTTTCATGGCCTACATTGTCAAAACGGACGTCTCTTGTTGGCATTGCTTGTTCATGCGCTCGAGTTGTTCTTGCTTTCTTGACGGTTACTTCTTCTAAGCGACTAGAACTTGGCCGACCACGTTTGTTATCATGATTATAACTTTGGTACTTACATAGAGATTCTGCTAGATCTGTTCTAAAGTCAGCTAAATTCATTATTTGTTTCGGATTCTCTCCTTTTTTGGTCAGTACTTTTTTATAGAGCACCCACGCGTTGATGACCGTCATGTCTAACAGATGATAAAACATTCGTGTCGTCCATTTGCGAGACTTCATTCTGATGCGGTACCGACCTAAGTAGCTGTCCATTAGGTCGACGCACAGTGGAACGAATGTATGGGAGCGGTTGGACGTAGACATGTCCGAAAAATAAGAGTAAAATTATGACAAACTAATGATGCCATCTTATTCGATTACTTAATGCCTTCATAAATTGTGGTGATGAATTTCTTCATAACTCCCATATTTCGGGAGTAATTTGAGAAAATGTGAAATTTTACTATGAAAATGAGTGTATCGAGCTCTCTCCCTCCTGATTCCGGGCTTGTTTCAAGTAGCGGTCTCTAATATCGTAATGCTATTACTAAGAGCTATATTTAATACTAAGACACATAGTGCGCCAAATGTGCACTTTCTGGGATAAAAGGAAATGAAAATTAAAAAAAAAAAACGTTTTTTCCCCATTTGTATTTACTTTAAACCGCAGACAGACTTACTAAGAGGTCTATAAATATATTATATATATACAGAAATATATATTAACAAAAATATTCACAAGAACTGATGAGAGTATGACTTTTAAGTAAGTTGATAATAAATTACCTAGTTTCATTAAAAGTACAATAAATAATTAAGATGTAAGCTCTAATTTACTAAGTTACACATTTTAAAACAATAACATCATTTAATTATCTTCGTCATCATCATCATCATCAATTAATTCAAATTCAGAATCGATGTCCGCTAAATCATTTATGTTAACAAATTCGATATCACTTTTCTCAGAATCCGTAAGCTCATAAAATTCCTTAAAAGAAGATTTTTTTACAAACTTATTTCCTTTTGGACGGATACTTGTAACAAGTGGATCAGAAGACAGTAAAAGATTGTGCATAATATCTTCATTGCATGAGATACTGCTATGCTTTCGAGAATGCCCCTCTCTATATTTTCTAAAATCTTTATTTCTAGCCTCAGATGCCTCTTCGGATAGAAAACCAATGGGCACAATTGACATGTTCTGAACTATGTCTGGCCCATGCATTAAAATTTTATGAAGTGAAGAAGGCATATAATACCATGGGTATAACTCCACGTAAAGCTTAGCAGTATCAAAGCAGAACTCTCGGAATTTAGTTACGTTGATCTTCTCTCCTGATGAAATACACTGCAAGATCACACAGATTTTTCTTAAAAGCATTGCATCTATTCCGGTCAGTTCAGCAGATTTAGTGTAGTTTTCAAAAAATCTCCTTGCCGAGTTGCCATTGTTGGTGGATCCACTGCCTTGTTTCACAACATCGAGAAGTAAGCCCGTTTCTCTTCTTACAGCCTCTTGAACTCTTTTCTTCCTGTCATCAACTTGCCTTTTTGCTATATCACCCCTTACTTGCCATGATTTTATGTCTAATTTGTAGGAAATGTGTAATAAGCATTCCATTGAGCGAATCCAAGCGTGAAGGGTGCTTAAGCTATATTTATACATGTCCTCGTTTGCGTGTTTATCTTTGATTAACTCTAAATTATTCATTTCTTTAGGACAAGCCTTGCATATGTCACACACTGAAGCTGCTGTATTGGATATAATGGAATGAATTTTACCATCAATCATTGTCAACAGCAGTTGGTGTTTGACACTAATTCCATCAGTGATGGTGGATGGAGTTAAGGCTTCAATCTCTGCTTCGATTTCAGCCATCTCTCTCTGCACATTTTCTTTGGTTTCCTTTATAAACTTAAACAATATTGGCCGGCAAAATGAAGTGGAAGATGGTCGCTCGTTTTCCCAAATTGTTACACCTTTTGAGACGAGCCGCAGTGGTACAAGACTAATCATAAAATTACTAGCAAGATCGATTTGCTCATCTTCACTCGTCCTTTGATGATAAATGCTTTGGCTAGATGATCCGTCAAAACCCCATTTGCTGGTCAATACGAGCTGTTGATTGGGATCAACAGGGGTTTCTAACGACCTAATAAGTCTTCTTGAGGTTAAATCCATCAAGGCTTGTAATTTGATTTTTGCAGAGCTCTCTGTAACTGTGAGATCTTCTTTGGCCGGATAGCACTTAATTTTTTCTTTAACCAACATGTAGTAACTCGGGTATTGAAGAGCTCCTTCTTGAGTGTTGAAATCCCGAAGAGTGTTATAGCGCCATTTCGACAAGTTCATCGATACATAAAGAGCCAATGCCTTCAAAGGGGATATTTCCCGTACCTGAATTGATTTACCTTCAATGAAGGCTTTGATTTTTGAGGCCTCTTCTGGATTCTCCGTCAAGTATTTCATAACATAAGCTGTATCGCTTTGTCCTGCCTTTTGAAGCGCCCTTTCGGCCGAAAACATAATTTCAGCGCTGCTACTGCTGCATGAAAGACTATCTTCAGTGCGTCTTCTTTTTTGCCGGTTACTAAGGTCCTCAAAAGATTTACGAGGACTAGGATGTGTACAAGTTGAAGCATCAGATTTAGCAGGAGAAATTATGGGCTCGATGACGTCACTTATATTTTCTGTAGAAGGTTCCATATTTTCATTCTGTAATTCCGGCCATTGAATTGCAGCCTGTAGCCAAATCTCATGTTTCTTCCGAAACTTATCTGTGCTTCTTCCAGACTGTGTCCATTTTGCATAAATGCGGTAGCAAAATCGACGACACCAGTCTTTTAAACTTGTTTCAGCACTTTCACATAACTGAACACAACTGTTATCTTTTAAAACACTGAACAAATAGTTAAAGTCGCGTAAATCTTTATGTGCGCGTGCGCATAAAGCAACGTGAATATCAAGATTTGTATTAAAATTTGGAAAATACATTGCGAGATTAGCTTGGATACAACGAGGTGTAAATCAACACTGATTTTAAAGTTACTAATAGTGACCTATTTATATAAAATCCAGGTATCCCAGGTATCCTTTGTTAAATATTGCAAGGTAATTAGTTATTGTGATAATTAGTAAATGATGCATGCTAAATTAGTGTATTAAGAGCCATTTAGTAATTAAATAATAGCAATGTTCTTATCAGTAATCATTAGTGCATCAGTTTTATATGTAAACCTTAAGTCCCTAATTATATATCCTAATTAGCTTATATCTTCTCTAATTGGCTGCTCAGAAATGTTATTGTAATAAGGTAAACCTTTAGAAAAACGGTTTTAATCAACAAAATAAACAAAAAATAAAAAAATTGTGTTATAAAATAAACATCACTCTTTATCCCAGAAAGTGCACATTTGGCGCACTATGTGTCTTAGTATTAAATATAGCTCTTAGTATTAGCATTATGATATTAGAGACCGCTACTTGAAACAAGCCCGGAATCAGGAGGGAGAGAGCTCGATACACTCATTTTCATAGTAAAATTTCACATTTTCTCAAATTACTCCCGAAATATGGGAGTTATGAAGAAATTCATCACCACAAGTTATGAAGGCATTAAGTAATCGAATAAGATGGCATCATTAGTTTGGCATAATTTTACTCTTTTTTTTCGGACATGTCTACGTCCAACCGCTCCCATACATTCGTTCCACTGTGCGACGCCGCCCATATGAGCATTGTACTCTTTCACGACTCTAGGGCAAGGAATTTCAATAGTAGCTTTTTGCTTTTTGGCAAACCGTTTGATAGTTTCTACTGGTTCTGCTCCTACATACGTCGAAAGCAATAAGACCTGCTTGTTGTCTTTCCAACTAGTAGCTGCCAGGTCTAATCCATTATAATGAGTAACATTTTCACAGTATGACCCTCTGGGAACATCAGCTTTCATTACGTCTTTTTTTTCTGGCAACTTGCAGGTCTTTCCTAGTCTATTTCTTTGCACAGTGCCCAAGCAGTAGATTCCTTCTCCCCAAAGATAATAGAGTAGAGCACAATTTGTATAAAAGTTATCGAAATACACGATATGATTTACTTTTCGAGGAACAGATCGCAACAAACGGATGACTGTGTTGGACACGACACCTAAATCAGGTTCATTTTGTAATCTTTCAATAGTTTGTGCCCCTGAATAGATCTCAAACCTGTACGCGTATCCCATCAAGCAACATAAGACAAAAAATTTGAAACCCCACTTATGGGGTTTGTTTGGTAAGTATTGCTTCATGAAGTGTGAAATCTTGGTTGCACACATTTGTTCATCTAGAGATAGTCTATGCTCAAAAGGAACAGTCACAAATCTTTTGTTCAGATAATCGATCACAGGTCTGATCTGTCGTGATTAGAATGACTAACGGGAAGGTGATGTACGTTATCATTCATATGGAAAATTTGGCGAATTTTTTCAAAGCGATTTACAGTCATAGTATCTGCGATAGGTGCAAATCTAGCTTTTGCTGACCAATACGATCGCACACTTGGGAAATGGTAGACAGAAGAATAGATAAGTATGCCTAAAAATTTACGAAGCTCCAAGACGGTAATAGTATCGGTGAAGTTAGCATTTATTTGTATTGCATACTTGTTGGATTCATTTACTATTTGTTCGAGCAAATCATCTTCAAAGAAATAAGAAAAAAAATGGTATGGGGTGGAAAGTTCCATAATATTCTGTGGGTAAGTTGTATTTCCTTTGAATGCTAAAGCTTCTTCGACAAGGTTTAAATTTTTCCGTTTCCAAACTAGGTTACGAGTGATTATATTTCCAGTAACACTTACTGAAGAAGTCGATGGGAGCGGTGGCGGTTCAACCTCCTCATTTGAAACTAAACTGCCATTTTCATCGTCAAATAATATTGGCGGATCACCATCTACATGATCAGGATCACCATCTACATGATCTGAGCTGCCTTCTAAATCAGCTAAAATATCATTACGATCAGCATAATATCCAATTTCGTCTTCATCTTCCTCAAAATTGTCATCAGACAGTTCTCCACTTTCCAGTTGCCGCAAATATCCCTCGATGTCACGTTCTGCTAATCGCTTAGCCATACAGATTATGGCTAAGCGATTAGCAGAACGTGACATCGAGGGATATTTGCGGCAACTAAATAAAAGCATCAAGCAGTTGTAGCAATCACCCAAAACCAAGAATATGCGATATTTTATGCCATTAGAAGCCAAAAACAAATATAATACGACATTCAGGCAAGTAAGTAATTCTTGAATTTTTTTTTGGCGCCAATGCATGAAGTATCAATTTTGATACCTCACAAAAATAGCAAATTAGAGTATGAAAGCCCACAAATAAAGTAAATACGCGTACTCGATAATATGAATTGCATACTTACGATGGTCAGAACAATTTTTGTTGGACGAAAAGTCTCTAAAACAGAAAGCCACAACAAAAACAAAATCACGCGGGAATACCTGTACTACGAACGTTCACTAACTTTTGAAAATGGCAGAAAACCATAGACTATACTAGATGAATCCAAGTTTTTACACTTTATTTCGTTTAGAAATGAATCAATATACATAAATATTTTAAAAGCAAACTAGCTTTACATTAAATTTGAGACCATAACCTAATTCAAACTTTAGGTATCATTTTTGATACCGTATGCATTTAAGGGTTAAAGCATGCTGTGTCTTACACAATTTTGTTGTTACTCGAGATGGAGTTAGAAAGTCTGAAGAGCTATGTATTGATAACACTCTTTTAAACATTCAACAAACAACAGATGCAGATTCTTTATCAAATCCAGTCGATATAAGAGGCGAATTTTGTAAATACTTTAATAGTGATGTCGGTGCGCTTAGTTGGCAATTAAGCAAAATATAACTAAAGCTCGGTCCCGGAACAAACAATTTTCTACCTGTTTTTTGAGCCGACTAACAAAGCCAAAGTGTTGAGTATGTGTAAAGGATGGCAATATATAATATTGTGCAAGTTAGACAGAGTGATACAATGGTTATCACTGTACGAAATTCGCTTTGTTCTGCGTTTGCGACTGAGTTTTAGTTAAAAAAAAAACTCGACAAGTTGGCATATTGAACATTAACGCATTTTATTCACATTTAAATGTTAATTGTATTTTAAACTTTTTACATTTAAATTTTCACCTATTATTATGTCAAAAAGATAAATGAATAAAATATGCACTCACCGAGACTTGTTTTTTCTTTATTGTCCTTCTCGTCGAAAGATGGAAAAATATTTCGGCATACATCTTTCAAATTTTCAAATTTGTTTTCAAATTTTTATCCTTATAATTCTCCTTTGTCTTGTCCCAGAGAACGGGACGTGCTTCCACGAGTGAAATTAAAAAGTCGACATCTAAATCGGCAGCCATTATTATGCATTAAATAACACGTGCAGACTAAACACCAACAAAACATTAACTAGCGAGCGGTGCGCTCCCCACCGCACAAGGCGCCGTGTCGCGACACGACGCCGTGCCGCCTCGCGGTAGCGGTGCCGTGCCGTTACACGGTGGCCGGCGCCGCACCGCAAACATGTGTCCACGCCCTTACTGGCACTTGCGGTATCCTCTTTAGTAACAGTTAATTTTGTTTGTGAGGACGCCATGAACGGAGCTGAACTGTTTTTATGTTTTTTCGTTTCTTTGTGTCGTTAGATATCGAATAACTTCGCATTTATCTCCATTTTGCAATATAAACATAAAGCTTTTGATAAATTGCCTGGCACTGGCTTTATCCACTTAAATTCTACTTCCCACTCTTTTTTGTAATGTTGTTTGTAAAGAGTCTTTTTTTGGAGTGGTACTTCCGTCATTTTTCGTTTGTTACGTATTGAACTTTGAAAATATTCACTGATTCACACACCTATATAAACAAAACCAAAACTGAAGACACTACAGTTCACTCGCGCACGATTACTACAAGAAGTTACAAATACAAAACGTCCGCTTCGTTCTCATTACCTTAGTGATATTATAATACTACGAAAAAATAAATACATAAATAAGATAACTATTTAATGAATTGGAACTAGGTACATCATAAAAGTAGTCGGTTTATACTAAGAAATAAGTTTGGGGAATTCCCCTGTAAAGAAGCAGAAAAAGTAGGTAGGTTTAATAATGTTATCATAGCAAAACTAAAATTTACCCAATTAGTGATTTTAAAATGAACTGAAAAAATCTATACTACGTGGCGCGCATTGTTTCATAACTTAGTAATCGCAGTGTGAAGTTTTCGTATCGCTTGAAAGGGCTAGATTGCTCTTTTCGGGCTAAAGCATAAAAAAACGAGTTTACCTTCTCTAAAAAGTGCTAGATCTAGCCCGAAAGGGGCTAAGGTGGCAAAACTGGTGACAAGAAAAATTACTGTCAATGAGTGGCTGACAAAGTGTATTGACAACTTTAGCACCAAGGCCGGTTTCCGTCTTGTCAGTTTTTCCTGTGTACATATAAAACTGAAATACGTAGCCGGTAATACTATCTGCTCGTACCCACATTTTGTATCCTCGTTTTATTGGTTTCATTGGTAAATATTGCTTCATCGAAGATCTGCCTTTAAACCTGATCATACTTTCGTCAATACTTTGTGATGAAGTAGGCTTAGCAGCATCTTGACAACCTTTATTCAGTAGATCAAGCAAAGGCTGGATTTTATACAGTTTATCAAAGTCTAGTCAATTTAGTTCCGGCATTTTAATGTTGTCATTCAGATGTAAAGCTTCTAAAAGCTTTTTGAAACGTTTGCATGGCATAGTTTCGGCAATTTCAGTGACTCTATAAAAAGGATCGGTGGACCAATAATGATCTAAAGTCGGCAAATATGTATTGACATCATAATGATAATACATAAGAAAGCTGAGATTTCATTTTTGTCTGTAGGCGTCCAGGCATTCAAATTATTTTGGTCTGAATACAAATTAGTTTGTTCAACTATAAGTGTAAATACCTCTTCTGTGAAAAACTTTGAAAAATAGCAGAGAGGACTACTACGGGAAGGAAATAGCCCTGCAGCTCGTAGGGGTCTGGCATTGAAATTTGTAAGATCTGGTTGTATTGGACACTCACTTTTTGTCCACTCCTCTTCATCATCATCTGATGGATCTGTCGCATAATCAGAATCAGGGGCAATTCGTTCTTCTAATTGCATTGTCTGAGGTGATTGTCAGGCTAATGGTACAGAAGTATTACCATCATAATTACAAGATGATGTTGAAGCGACTTCAGCTAGAGCATTACTGGATAAATTCTCTTGTTCTGTGGAATAATCTAATACAGCCAACAAATCCGAGGTACTAGCATATTCGTCTTCGTTGTTTTCGCAGTCATCTTCAGATTCATACGCGTCAAAAGTAGGTTCGCAATCTTGTAAACTACTGAGGTACATTTCTATTTCATCATCTTATATACTTCGCGACATTTTGTACCTAAAATGAATAAACTAATAAAAACAATTGTCTAAAACATTAAATTTCAAACGGGCAGCTAATATATTTCCACCACGAAATTTACGAAAAAAACACAAAATATAAAAAAAAAAACTGTCGAATTACACACGAAATAGTGAAATACTAATACATATCTATATAAAAAATAAATTGCTTACGCTATTTCAGCAGTTTTTCAGAAGATGTGTTTAGATTCGTTCAAACCACCCAAAAACACAACTGACTTTAAGTTATGTCAAAATTATGCTCAAATGATTTTGACAGATGACACTTTCAAGGACACGTTCCGTTTTGTGCATTTATACACAAATATATTCTTTATTTGTCTTGTAATCCATGTTTTGAAATATTTGCCACTAGTCCGAACAGTTCAAGCGACAGTGATCGCCTCAACATACAAAACGACGATCCAAATACTTGGACTGGCAGCTTTGCCGGCGTCGGCGCCGGCACCGACGCCGTGTCGGCCACCGACATGACCGTCGTGTCGTCCAGATGTGGCCGGGGCGTTAATCTGGATTATTCCACTTTATTATTTATTCTAGCTACCAAGGACACCGGAAGAATGGAGAAACATTGCAGACGCATATTTTAAAAGATGGCAAGTCCCTAATTGTCTTGCATCAATGGACGGCAAACACGTAAAATTGAAATGTCCTCCAAGGAGTGGCAGTGAATACTACAACTATAAACATTATTTCAGTATTGTGCTTTTTGCTTTAGAAGATGCTGATTACAATTTTTGTACGCTAATGTTGGATGTCAGGGTCGGATTTCAGACGGCGGTGTCTTCAGTAATTCTGCATTATGCAGGATGTTAATGAATGATAATGCTTTGAATTTACCAGATAAAAATCCTTTACCCGGACGGAATACACCATTTTTTTTTTGGTTGATGACGCTTTTCCATTGGAAACCCATATTATGAAAGCTTATGGTGGGAATCACACAAAAGGCTCCCCAAAGAGGATTTTTAACTATCGTGTATGTCGAGGGAGAAGGGTAGTTGAAAATGTGTTTGGCAGTTAGCAAATAAATTTCAGATTTTCCATAAACCTTTTGAACGAATCCCAGAAAAAGCTACTATACAATAGTAGCTAACATTGGCGTGTATACATTTGTTCAATTATATAAAACAAACCGGTGCACTACCACAAAATGAATACGATACTGAAAATTATAAAGGAGAAGTCATTCCAGGTGAGTGGCGACGGAATGCACATGAAAGTTGTTTAGTTAACATCCCCAGAGAAGACAATAATATCGCTTCAGGCCCAGATGCAATATTCACCACCGAGGGTACAAGAATTGAGTTGACTCATTATTTTCTTTCTGATGTCGGTACATTAGAATGGCAATATAACCAATAAACGCCCCATAGTAAATTAAACTAAAACTCATAACATAATTCTGATTTATTTATTAATATATATTTGTAAAAACAGTGCCCAATAAGTCTCTTGACGAGATACATTTTTACTTTAATTTGAACAATAAAGCTTTTATCAAAGTAATGTGTTTTTATGAACAATCACACATATTATACATTCTTAGCTAAGAAATAGTAATAGCATAAATTCTGAACACATGGCAAATTTTTCTATTAGTGTTTTTATGTAATTTTATTCAATAAGCGATGCAGATTCCGATATAAAGATACAAACAAAATAAATTGAGAAAAAAGGCTATTCCATATATCTATGGATTTAAGGATGTTAAAATATTTTCAATATCCTGGGTTTCTGGAGGTGAAACTGTCTCGTGGGATTGGGCGGTGTATACGGATGTTGAGTAGTTTGTAGGTGCAGCCGAATAGTATCCTGGATGACTGTGTTGACGATGGTCTTGAAAAATCCGAAAACATATCGGCTCGACTGCCAGTTTCGGCTTCAAATATTATATTATTGATCCGATGTCTTACAATAGCTTTCGTTGACCGCTCCATTTATCTTAACTGGCCTGCAATATAATCTCCAAACAAACCATCCTCATCTTTTTCTAGTATCTTTGAGGCATTTTGTCGTTCGGAGATATTCTTCATAATAGTCAGTGTTTCGGACACCATCTCATCTTTTTGATTAATTCTAGGACGTTTATTTGGTCTTGGCAACTCAGATATCCATTTTTCTGTTGATTGTGATAAATTATTTTCTGTTGATTGTGAATCTGAATCCTGTTGTGAATGGTGTTCCGCCGGCTTATCCTGGATGAGCAGATAATTTATCATTTATATGATATTATATTATTAAGCTTTTAGTTAGCATACCTACAACAAAGTATCGCATGAAAGAGTACACAATTAGGATTGATATATAATCCTTTTATATATTCTATTATAAATAAGTGAGGTAAGTATAAGTATACAGGATGTAACAGAAAGGTGTGATAATATTCTATGTTGGTCATATTGATGGATAGAATCACAATTCTATCCATCAATATGACCAACATTTACCATGGGACCAACTTCAAAAACTCAAAAAAAAATTCGGCCTCTCCATACAAAATGGATCAGCTGTCCGGGCAATTAGTATGGAAATATCAAAATTTTTTTCGAGATGTCAGAGTTGGTTCCATAGTACGTGTTGGTCATATTGATGAGCAGAATCACCCCATTTAATTATTATCACAGATTTCTGTTACACCCTGTATATGTGTATGCGGGTGTTAATTGTGTATGTGTAGTAGTTGAAATTTGTTTTTTGACAATTGGCCTTGCTTAGTAAATAATTACAATGAAAATTCTTTGTTCAGAAATCAAGGTTAATTGCCAAAAAAATATTCAAATTAAAAAGGTAAAAGTGTGAAATACAGGTGGGATTGAATCCACGATTGCTCAGTGATCAGTGCAGTGAATGTGTCAGCCAAAGGTAGTGAGTTCGAATCTCGCTATTAATTATTATTACTATTTTCAGCTTTTAATTAACAAACAATATTTAAGTAATATTGTTATATTAATATTTAAATAATACTTACAGTATCAATTGTTCCAGTAGGCAAATTTTTATTGCGCAGAAAATGTAATGGTTTGTAGGCAAACCATTTACTTTCATATATTTCCTCGGTACCCGCTCCGGATTTATTCGAACTGTCACATTTTTTCTTTTCGCGGTAATAGTGACTAGTTAAATTTTATTTTTCTTTCTACTTCAGTAACAGATGTAGACAATTCAGTCGCAATGTCATTAAATGCGTCAAGGCCGTCGGCTTTGGTCGTTCAAAATCAGGCCGCCGGCCTTGCCCGCCGGGTTCGTGCCGCCGCACAGTATACGATTTTACCGATCTAGGTGGACAAAAAAGGCAAGCCTATTTACGAGACTCTAAATGGTTTTAATTAGGTATATAAAGGTTTTACAATAAATAAAAGACAAAAATTAGTTAATAAGACTACATTTATTCCACTTTCAACAACATTTTTAAATTTGCACTATGTTTCGCCATGTGCTTGCGGGGAGGTTTTCTTAATAAACTTATGTGGGGATCTGAACACATCAACAAATATTTAATTAAATCGTAATTAGTTCTGTATCTGCTGGTCTTCATTGTATGGCCCAATCTGGCTTTCCTGATTTCTTTATTTTTTGCTTCCGAAGCCTCCTCAGACATTTGTCCCACTGGTATAATAGAATTTTTTATTATATCTGCTCCATGCACTAAGATTTTGTGCACTGTAACGGGCATATTATACCATGGGTATAAACTGAGATATAAATCCCTAGTTTCCGTGCAATAATTTTGAAATCTATCGCCATCTATTTCATACCCTAAAGCTATAGCTGAGAGAATTGTGCTGAGATGTTCAATTAATTTTTCGTCCAGAGATCACAGCACGGATCACTGGATCCGTGCTGTGATCTTGTAATTGAAAAAAAATGATCGTGCAGTTACCGTCATTACTGGTACCAAATACTGGTTTGACTTTATCAATAATGAGACCAACTTCCTTGAACATCTTCTTTGAGACACCCCACACTAGCGTCTTTCGAGCGTCGTCGTCGTGCCAGCGTCCGCGCAACGTCCACCCGACGTCCGCGTCGCGGCGACGCGACGCCAGCGCTGGACGGCTGCCGAACGCCGAGCGTGCGCGGCGCTGGCGTCGCGTAGCCGCGGCTCCTGTCGCGTACAAGCAGTGTGAAAATGGATTCCGACGAAGAAGCACTGCTGCTGATATTACGGAAACGAAAAAGGAAACGTCGTCGTCAACATTGGGAACATCCTCTGTGTAGTGTTAGATTTCAGGAAAGCGTTTATTTCGTATTGTATAGTCAACATATAAAAAATAATAAAAAATACTTCTATGATTATTTACGGATGCCTAAACGAATATTTGACGAACTATTACAATTGATACAAAACGATATAAAATATCAAGATACCCATTTGAGGATTTCTGTGTCACCTGAAGAGAGGCTTATTATTACATTGAGGTAAGTAAAAACGCAATCTTTAAATGACGAACAAAATTTTGTATTTATTTAGAAAACTTACAAGAAACTAAATCACAGATTGATTAATAGAATTACAAATCAACAATATTTTGCCGACAACTGAATTACATATTCAGGTAATCATTAGCATCCTCAGTAAATATGTCGCCGTACAGTGACTCTTGGGAAGTGTCCGTTTCATCTAATGAATTGGCTGACAGTTGTTGTTGTTGGTCATGATTTGGCATGGTGTATCTCGACATTTGGGTATACTTTTTGATTATACCCATAATTCCCACCTTTGCGTCCATTTTGTAATTTGAGTCTATCGCACCAAAATCTTCTACAAGTGACATAAAAAACTGTTGATCACCATAATTTTTATCCTGTCTTTTATTCAGCATTCTTTCATATAAAATGTTTAACATTTTTTCTTGGGTGTTCTTTTTTGTTGTATTTTCTTTTTGAGATTCATTAGTAGAACTGCTTGATTTTTGTGGTCTAACCTGTGATAGAGGGTTTAAAAACCCCCAAAATTTGGAATACAGATACTCTCTGCTTGTTGATGCACCCGACCCACTCTTTGTCGTTTTATTTCTTTCCCTTGTGAACCGATCTCGTATACTCTTCCATTTTTTTTGTAATTTTAAAGCTGAAACAATTTAATTTTTTTTTCAGATTTTTGGCAACTGGATGTTCATTTAAAGATTTGCAATATTCGTTTAGAAGGGGCTATTCAACAGTGCAACAAATAGTACGAACAACATGCTTAGCGATAATTAAATGCTTATTTTATATTTGCAAACCACCCACACAAGCAACAGATTGGATTAATATTGCAAACGGGTTTAGAGATAAGGCAAATTTTCCGAACTGTATTGGAGCCATCGACGGGAAACACATCAGAATAATAAGACCATGTGATAGTGGCTCGCTTTTCTTCAACTACAAAAAGTATTTTTCAATAAATTTATTGGCAGTGTGTGATTCAAATTATGAATTCATTTACATTGATGTCGGCAGCTACGGAAAATCTTCAGACTCGACCATTTTTATGGAAAGCGATTTGAAAAATAATATGGACGAGAATGTGTTAAATATACCCCCACCAGCCCCAGTAACAGAAAACGGCGAGCCTCTTCCTTTTGTACTCGTAGGCGATGAAGCATTCCCTTTATCAGCTTATATGCAACGACCTTACCCGGGAAAACATTTATCACACCAACAAAGAGTGTACAATTACAGACTAAGCCGTGCAAGAAGGTACATAGAGTGCAGTTTCGGCATCATGACAAACAAGTGGAGAATTTTTCATAGACCTTTGAATGTGGGATTAGATTTTAGTGAAGAAATAATAAAAACTTGTTGCATACTACATAATTTTGTTAGGTCAAGAAAGATTCAAACAACACGCGCTGAAACCAACATACCATCGAATTCCGCAACAGTGAATAATGAAAATATCGATATACAAGAAATCATACGGCTATCGACCGGATTCGCTGAAAGAAATAAATTTGCTAATTACTTCGTTTCAAGTCTTGGTTCATTAACATGGCAAAGTGACAAAATATAAAAGTTTACACTTACACTCTTCATTTTTTTCTCTTGTTGTTTTTATTTCAAACTCTCGAATAAACAAAGTACACATCTCTTCCCAAGCCTTTCTTTTAAGAATGCGATCACTATATTCTCTTTTTGACATATCCCACAACACAGGCCGATTTTGTATTTCTTGAATAAAAAGTTCAGTATCAAACACATCTTCGAGCGGTGACTGCATTTTGGATATTACGTGTGCACTCTATACTGACGACGTTACAACTGACGCGACGCGTGCGGCGCAAGAGGGCGAGGTACTGGTGGGGAGCGGGGCAAATAGATTGCGTTGAGCATTGTACTTGTTCGCAAAAAACGTTGAATCGCGTCGCGGCTACGCGACGCCAGCGCCGCGCACGCTCGGCGTTCGGCAGCCGGCCAGCGCTGGCGTCGCGTCGCCGCGACGTCGACGTCGGGTGGACGTTGCGCGGACGCTGGCACGACGACGACGCTCGAAAGACGCTAGTGTGGGGGGTCTCTTTATTTCATCCTTTCGTTTTTTAAATATTTCTTTATTTTTTCTCCTCTCACTTGCCATTCACAAATATTTATACGGTAACTAATATTTAAAAGGCATTCCATAGATCGAATGTACGCATGTAAACTTGATATTCCAAATTGGTACATTAGTTCATCTGGCTTTCTAGCTATTGTCACGGAATTCATTTCTTTCGATGTTGCCTTGCATATAAAACACCTTTGAGTAGATTTGTTCTCTGATAAAACATTACACACCTTACCGTCAATCATTGATAGTATTAATTTGTGGGTGATAGAAGTATTTACGCCTTTGACTTTAACTAGGGTTGGCACTAGTTCCCGTATTTGATTTTCAATCATTTGGCATTCTTCTTTTATTAATTCTTCAGTTTCTTTCTTATAAATGAATTTAATCACGCGACAGAATCTGGGTGAGGACGGCCGTGGATTTTCCCATATCATGTTATGTTCGCTATCTTCAAGTCTAATTGGAACTAACGATATTATAAACATATATTGGGCTGTGCTATCTGGATCTTCAAATGGTTGTTTGTACAAGCTATGGCAAGAAGAACCATCGCATCCCCACTTGTAAATAAGTGTATAATTCAACACCCTAATATCAATCACTTCTCCAAGAACATCTCTGCATATTCTTAAGGCAGTATGGTTCAAAAGAGCATCCAATCTTACTTCAGCCGATATGTCCGTTACAGTGATATTTTCAACTGGAGGATAACATTGTCTCTTCACCTGAGCTACATAATCATAGCAAGGATACGCGTGGAATCCCCTTTCTCGAGCTTCTTGTTGGACGTTTTTATATGTCTGCACTGTAAAGTTATTTGCTATGAAAAAAGCCAAAGCTTCTTCAGCAGAATATGGTCTTTGTTTCTTTTTATCATCAAAAACTCGTCGCGCTTTCTTAATATTAGTGGCTCGCTTTGGCGAAGCCACAGATATTTCTTGTATAAGTTGCGCAGCATCGCGTTTACCACTAGCTCTAACACTTAGCTGTGCAGCTAAAGTTAACTGATCTTTGCTATAGTCAGTTAATAAGTGATGAATTTTCCTCTTTCTTGTTTTATTTGAGCTTTGTTCAAAGCTTTTCTGTGGTCTGCCTTTGCTAGAACTTGGTTGCGGAGATTCTTCTACTTCTACAAGCATATTTAGAACTAAATATTCTTCCAGCCACTGTTCATACTCTTGTAGAAACAAATCTTCTCGTCTTTGCTTCCGCTCCCATTTGGAACGAATTTTTTCGCATTCATTTTTCAAATATGCCTTTAATTGATTCTCTTTCTCTTCTGTAAGTACTAAATAACCTAAATTCATCTTCACAAAGTTGATAACTTTGCTTAATCGACCCTTAGCCGGCACAGAGCGCCAAAAATCAAATAATGATTTTCGTTGAATTCGGACATCTATAACAAAAATATATACCTATTTTTATAATCGCAAATTTTCGCAAACACATATTATTATGGAATGAAAATATAATAAACAGAAAATCATTTAAAACTGCTATCGCAGCTTTACTTCGCATTACTACATAGTGCATTGCTGATTGAAAAATGAGTATGAACAAAAAAAAAATTTTTTTTTAATTTTTAATGGTAATGCCATACCCATATAGATGTATTAATTAATTGATTATAATATTTTAATAAACAGATAATTACCTCTGTTTACGTAGTCCATAGCTTACATTCACTTAAAATCGCACAAAACACAGAGACACAAGGATACCCGTTAACGTTCACGGAGACACTGATCGAGCGGCCGACTACCACAACCGGTTTCAGGTAGTTTTGACCATTGTTAGAAAAGGATCGCGGCACCTAGGGATGTTTCTTTTGAATTATCAGGTAGAGTGCGTATTTAACAGTGTATTACAAGGGTGGAAACGTTGTTTTTATGTATTTGATATTTTTATTTTTGTCCTCTCAGATTGGTCAAATCGTATACAGTGCGCCGGGCCGGCGGCTTTGGTGTGGAGATAGCTTTCCACACATCCGAGTAAATTAGACTGCAATTTCGTGTCATCTGATGTAGATTCAATATAATGAGCCGTAACAGCCTAATAGCTGTCATTGTTGTCCGACGTCCAGCCGTCAGTCGTGAGGCAGACTGCGTTGGCATTTTCCATCTTGTGCCTCACTTTCTCTTCCTGTTTTTTACACTTTTCTTACCTTTCACTTTCTTTACCTTTTTTTACACTTTACACATTTTGGGAATTAACGACTGTGACAGTGTTTTCCTTGTTGGCAGCTTTTACCCAGGGCATAACATATACACGAATGTTTTAAATTCTTCGTCCTCCACCAGACTAAATGGATAATGCTATTTGCAATCAAGCGCACAAGCTGCTCATCTAAAAGTTCTGCACGCCGAGGTGGCAAGGATTTTGTGCTGTGCGCATATTCCTTGATGGATGACTGATGAAAATGCAACCCAGCGGAGGAAGGGCCAGGGGCCGGGGTATTGGACGTGGCAGGTTCTGTTGCAGTTGATGTTGCCGCAAGTGTATCCTCCGGGATTCTTGAAAACCTGCCTGCTGCGTTGGCTGCCTTTCAGCAACGAGGGGTACTGTGGGGTGTTTACTTTTTAAATGTCTACCCAGGTTACCACAATTTCCACTAGGTACATTTAGAATGTTCGTACAATAAAGGCATTTTGCTTTTTTAGGTTCTATTTCCTCAAAATGGTTCCACACTGCACTTCGTTTTCGTGATCCCGAAAAGTATATTTTGTAATGAAAAATATCTACGATATACGTTCTTCTTCGAATTCAAAGTCTTGTTCCCCAGCAAATCCTTCAATATAATCGGGTCCTTCTATACCCTGCAGGTTTTTATAAAACGACAGGCAATCCTCAGGAATTAGACTAAACATTGACTTTAAGTCATCTAATTTAGCCTGGGTAATAGGTTTTCCGTCTGGCCAAAGAGGAATAAGGAGTTCTGAGCATAAAGGAAGCATGCTTCCTTTAAATTTTCGCCCTATATATAACTCTTGATATTCCTCATTATTATCTGAACTCATGAAGACAGAGTGTACATTATCCTTTCTTATTTGGATATGTTTGGTCTTTAGCCAATTAACTTTAACCTTATTAATGAATATCTTTCGATTTGTTATATTTTTTTCTAATTTCTCAGTGCTCACGAAGTCTTCTTTTTCCATCTTTATAGGTACTAGAGGGGTCTTTTTTGTGCAAGTCTTTATCACATTCACATAATCTTCTGCAGTGTATAGTCTATGAAAATTTTTTAAATGACTTTCAATTTTACCAAAGTCAGTGTCATTTGGCAAAAATGTATGTCCACTTTCTAGGAAATTTAAATCTATAACCGTTATGGTAGGATAGCTGTATAAAATCACTTTAAGAATGAGGACCATTTTTATGTTCCGATTTTGGCCCCCGCAACTGTCGCTCCACAATGATAGATATTTAACATTAGGACGCATTACTTCGTTTATAATTTTTTTCAAACAGGAACCAACTTCTTGGGCACCTCTGCCAGCTTGACCCTCAACCCAAACAAAACAATAAATATCCTTTATTTGTAGAAGACACATGAACGCCGCAGTTATAAAACCAGAGTTGTCTTTTATATAATACCACGTTTGTTGGAATACGTGGTAAAGGAAACGTCTTCTCCATGTCAAATGTTAAACACTCAAATGTCTCATCTACTTTTGCCCTTTCAATCTGGCAATTCATTTGACTTCGTAAGGACTCAGCTAATTTTAAATGCTTTTCTTTTTCGGAAATCAATTGGTTTCTGTCTTCTATTGACAAATCGTTCGGGACTTAGTTTTGCTGCAAATGTGTCACATCTATTGCACGTGTCTTTTTTAAGACTTTTGAACCTTAAGTTAAATTCTTTCAGGAAAATCTTTCTGAAAATGGCTAATGATACATATTTTTTGCTGTCGTTGCCATGAATGAGTCTAAATTCGTCAACATATAAATATTATATCTTTTGCATAGTCAATCCTGGTTGCAAATATAGTGCATCACCAATTTGAGATCTTCTATAGTGGGACTCATATTTTGGTAAGTTATTTATAATATTACAAACAAAATCTATTTGTTCTTGCGCAGTTTTATTCCACCCACCAGATGAAAATCCTCTACAATCCCGTAAGTTATCACCATTGCGTTGTTTTTTTAAACTAATTGTGATTTTTTGTGTGGTTACTTGAAATGTGTTTAAAAACATGTCACGGCACATAGGAATATTTGAAATTCTATACGTTCTGGAGAAGTTTCGTGGCTTTTTGACCTGAGATGAAGTATTTTCAGATACACACATCAACACAATCTAGGGATATTGAACATTTCATTGATTATCTAGAAAACTATAAACATTTTGTTATGACTGTAAATGGAAGAATTAAAGATAATTTCATGGCCGATATTTAAACATTAACAACACGATGCGATTTTGTTTTTCTAATTAATAAAAGTCTTAAATTAATTAAGCCATAGAAAATTACTGAGTGAACAAAAACATTTTATTCTTATAAAATTATTCAATCGAATTAAATGAATAAAAATCTTACCAAATCTGATAATCAGTAATCGGTATTTCCTCCTCTAACATTAATCACACAGCGGCAACGATTTTCCATACTTAAAATTAAGGTGTCAATGTCTAGCTGGGGTATGCAGTCCCAAGTTCTTTTTAAATGTTCGAAAAGTTGTTCTTCTGTTGTCAAGTTGGGCGGAAAATCCCTCAATGCTCTTCGCTGTAACATGTCCCAGGCGTGTTCAATTGGGTTTAAGTCTGGCGACTGTGGAGGCCAATCTAATACCTGAACATCGTGTTCTCGAAGGGCGGCCCTCACCAGCCGCGCTGTATGGGAAGGTGCATTGTCATGCATGAGCTGAAATTCTTGCCCCGTTAGGGCCCTGAGCGGGACAATGACACGTTCTACTACCTCCTCACGGTATCTATGGGCAGTCATGCTGCCCTGAATCCAAATGAGTTGGGTTCGTCCGCCGATTCGTATTCCTGCCCACACCATAATTGTCCCGCCTTGGTAAGAGTGGACCTCCTGTGGATGTCGGAGACGGCTGACCCTGCCTGGAGTTCTCCAAACGCGTGTTCGTCTCGAATCTGGATGAAATCCATAGCGGGACTCATCAGTGAACAGCACCAATGACCATTGTTGATCACTCCATGTCAAATGTTCTTGAGCCCATAAAAGTCGCCTACCGCGATTGCCACGTCGCAGCGCTGGGACTCGTAGCGGTCTGCGAGCATGAAGACCAACTTCATGCAGCCTCCTTCGCACGGTTTGGTCGCTCACCAGCAGTTGCTGACCCTCCTGGAGCCTTTGCACTAGTTGCATCGCTGTGATATTGGGTAGTCTTCTGGCGGTCATTTGGAGAAATCGATCCTGTCTCTGAGTGGTAACACGATATCTACCTGTGTGCCGTTCTGCCACATCTCCAGTAGCGCGATAACGTGACCACAGCCTGGATACCACATTTTGGCTTGTGCCCAGAGACTCAGCAACGACGCGTTGAATAGCACCGTTTTGTAACATGCCAACTGCCCGTAACATTTCATCTCGACTCAAATGATGGCGTGGCATGACGCTAAAAAGCTTACACAACCAATTGAGAAAAGAAAATAAAACAATTTATCAGGTTTTCTTCAATTAACACGCAAAAAAAATTTTAATGCAACTTCTTGAAATTAGATACAACTCAAGATTGCGCTGTGCTTTGCGTGTTTTCATTTGTTTCTCATTTTAATTTTTAAATTTTGAATAAAGAATAGACAAGGTTTAAATCTGTAAATAAACTTTTTAAGGAAACTAAATAGGTTTTAAACAATAAAGCCATGTTTGATTTCAAAATAACGTATCCCTAGACTTTGTTGATGTGTGTATATACGACCGTTTTTTACGTGTTTCCGTAACGTTCGAGCAAATGTACAGTAGCTGAGCTTCATACGACCCAAGTGTGATAAATTTATTAAATTCTTTTCTTCTTTCTTCTTCTGTTACGTTCAAATGACACTGTTTTTTACAAACGCATGCGTAACTTTCAAACGTTTTTGCGCGTACTTCTCTATTTTTTCCTCTGTACGGCAAATTAGCATATTTGCGACATTTTCTTTGAGCTAACGTATAGTCTTTGAATTTTCTTTTTCGCCCCCTTTTTGGCCGACTTGGTCTTTTTTCAGTAGTTTCTTCTTCACCATTGATATTATTTACTACAGAATTTTCTTCTTCACACGTGCTATGGCTTATTCCTTCTCCGAGATCTTCATGCAAATTATTACTACATACTTCCTCCATGTTCTGTTCTTGTGTAATACTTCTAGGTAGTAAAATTGATTCGCTGTCCGCATCTGAAATTTCCGAACTCTCGGAAACTATGTAGTTCGGATCTTTGACACTATCTATTCTCAATATATCTTCATTGTTAGTATTTCGAGGTGTGATTGGCGAATAAGAAGGAGGATCCAGAGAAATGTAACCTGAAAAAAAAGCAAAAATTTCATAAATCTTACCAAATATTAACCTTACCTGCTTCCCAGAGAGGTAGGCTGCAACTACGAGTTTCTACCATAGTACTAGTTACTACAATCCTGACATGTTCAATATAAAGGTATAACAACAATTTAATGACTTTCAAAACTCTATGTTGTGGCAACTGTAAGGGAGAAGTTCTTACTTTCTACACTCGCTATTTTATCTGTATTGGAGAGATTGGTATCTTGATATGTTATAGAAGTACTAGTTGAAGGTAGGACTATTTCTAGGGGTGGTATAGTCTTGAGATTGATCACATCTGTAAAAAATATGCGTATTATATACATAGTATATGGTTTGATTAGTGGTTGGTAATATTGTTTGGCTACCTCTATTATCAGAACCTTTAGTTTGTTCTAAACTGTAATGAAAATATTTATTTGTCCACACCATCCCTGCACATCCTTTTAATAAGGTAGATAGATAGGTATAGATAACGTGCGGTCTTAATAAAACAAACGAAAATCACTCAAGAATGTCTCCAAAGCTGTATTTTGAATCATGTTACTTTAATAAAACAAAGGAAAATCACTATTAAAAAATGTATAAACAAATCATGACTAGCTAACTAGATACTATACCTTCAGAAGCATTTTTTTCATACTGTTTTATTATCTGGTCAGGATTCATTTCTTTCAAAGTTTCCACCAGACCACTGGTTTCAACTTCACCTTGCTTTTGAGAGGTTATTTTGTTTCGGAGGTCCATTAATTTCCGTATTTTAGCCAATAACTTTTCTAATGACAGAGTCGGTAACAAATCATAACGATTATGTAAGAAGTTAAACTTATATTAGCGAATCAGTCAACAAATATCTTTCACAATAAATTGGTATTTTAATGAATACTTACGTTTTCCTCGGCTTCCATAGTAAAATAAAATTAACACCTGACACTACAAATTAATAAACTTACACAGATCACTTAGTATTTTACAAAACACAACGATAACGAAACAAAACACGACACGGCAACAATACGTACTCCTTCAACGATGCTTGCGTCCTACATACTGATAAGTCAAGATTCACAATGACAGGAAGCAAATAGTCTGTCTCGCTTGCACTCGTGGATAAGTATTGACAGAAGCACTGAATAACTTCATTCATTTAATAAATAATTGTACCTAAATGTGAGAGAAATAGGAAATAAAGTTATTAATATTAAAATATAAACTTTCTTTTCTTCTTGTCATTAAATCATTATGTTAACTTAAAGATGATTTTTTTTAATCAAAAATATTCCAATGGACTTGGAACTTTTTAATGAAAATTATATTTTGCCGACATGGGTAACATTTATTTATATCAAAATCGTTTCAAATGATATGGACCATTTTAGTGAAATATCTATTCTCCGGAGAGTGCACGTACTATGTTTAAACAAAAACGTTTCAGATGGCTTGGAACGTTTTAGTGAAACTTTTATTTTAACAAGGTCAATCAGATTTTTAAAAATCAAAAACGTTTCAAACATCTTAGATCACATTTCAGAAAAAAAAATATGTCTCTGTCTTATATTTGGGTTGTTCCACACAGCTTGGGCTTTTTTAGTTTAATATTTATTTGTCACCATAGCCTAGTTGGTAGTGTTCCTGCCTACGAAGCTGGTGGTCCTGGGTTCGAATCCCGGTAAGTGCAAATATTTGTGTGATGAGCACGAATATTTGTTCCTGAGTCATGGATGTTTTCTATGTATATATGTATTTATCTATCTATATAAGTATGTATATCGTCGCCTGGTACCCATAGTACAAGCTTTGCTTAGTTTGGGGCTAGGATGATCTGTGTGACATTGTCCCCAGATATTATTATTATTATTATTATTATTTGTGTTCTCTATACAAGTGGGTTGGGTTACTAGATCATGATTTTATTAATAAAATAATAGTACAGCCACCAAATTTTGACAGTTAGTAAATAGCAATCACATGACTTATTTGGTATTATAAAGTAAGTTTTGATCTGATTGTGGGTTGGAACGTTTTTCAGGAACTACGTCCAATTATTTACACTGAATGTCTTATTTACCTATAAGAATTTAAATTAAACTCCTCTGTACAAAACTACTTTAATTAGATTATTTACACTTAAAGTCTACATTTAAATTAATCAGTCACTAACTGGTCAAAACTACTTTACCTAAATTATTTACAGTTTGCCTGCATTTAAATTAAACAGATACTATTCACTAACTCCCGAAGCAAACTGATTAACTGAACTTGTTTACTTTTGTAAACAGAGCGACAAAAACACTATTGTTTTTGAGTGGCTAAAACTTTAGGCAAAGTACATGTGCAGTTAAACCAGTATAATACTTAAATGTTCTCGTACCGTTTTACGACTTAAAGCCCTACGCCCCAGGTATAGAATTAGTTATCTTAGTTACCTTTGTGTGCCGACGTGTGTCAGTTTATAATGGTCAAACAACTCACCCTCTCAGTCTTGCAAAAGCGCGACAGAACATTCTAAATAGCGAGGTGCGAAAGAGACGTATGTTGCAGTCGCCGCGCCCCGTGCCCGCCGGCCCGGTATCGGCCGATGTGACACAGACGACAGATAGGGATTGTCCACACCAAACGTATTGTCCGCCGCTGACTGTGAGTATACTCACTGTCTGCCCCAGTGTGAACGTCGACTCAATCTGCAGTACGCGTACTCACCAAGCCGACAATAGGCTATAGCGTACGATGCGCTACATGTGTGAACAAAAGAATAGGCTCGTGTAGGTTCACACTAGATGCGTACGCTGAGCGGCTGACTATTCTACACATAAAAGAGCTCAGTATTTGAAGTTGCTCGTAGTATTTTATAAACGATCTCTGAGATCACTCGTGGTTCCCATACGATAAAACTAGCGTAATTTTTTTTTTAAATCAGACGTTTTACTGATATTTCAATTAAATGATTCGCATTCAGATAGTTGCCATTTGCGAAGCTCTAGAGGAAGACGAAAATAATAAAAAGGAGAGATTGTGGGTACATCCCTTAAATTTGAAGAGATGTTTTCTTGGTCAATTTCATACTTTATATTTCGAATATAGACTTTATCCAAATAAGTTCAAGAAATATTTTCGTATGACAGTAAAAACATTCGATGAGTTACTATCTTTAATACGTATAAGTTTATATAAAAGGGACACTAATTATCGACGTGCTATTCAGCCAGAAGAAAGATTGACAATTACTTTAAGGTAAGAGGAAAACAACTTATACTGTAATCAACACTTATTTATTATAATGAACAAAACAAATCAATCACCTTGCAAAAATTTCAATCACCTTGCAAAATTCGTTCGATATCTTCTATAGAAGCTGGTTCCGATACATTATCTGGAGATTCAGTATTATTCTCTGAGGTGTCGATTTGTGCATCGGCTTCTCGTTGCATACTCGTAGGTGAGGATGTGACCTGATATGGCTGTGGTGGGGGTGTACACTGTGAACGGTTCTGTGGCGATGACATGTACCCATAACTCGCCCTATCATAATCATAATAATGTTCATGCTGATATGATGTGCTAGTTGAAGGACCGGATCCGTAAATGTAGTCATTATTATATTTAATTTTATGTATTATTTTCATTATCTCAAATTTAAATTCAAATAATTGCCTTTCAGACATCGTATTCATTTCGGGTACAAGTGACATCAGAAAATTCATATGTGGGTTCATATTATTCTGTTCCTGTCTATTCATTGAATTTAATAAACATTGTTGAAATACAGTTAATCCTTTCGATTTTGACTGCTGAGATGAGTTGTTCATGATAGTATTATCACAACTAACTTCATTATAATTTATAGTATTATTACCCGAACTGTGACTGACTGGTGTACGTGCCGAGGGTAGTTGTATATTTGTGACTGAAGCAGGGCTCGAAGCACGTGAAATTGTTAAAAACTGAAGCATATCCAAATAGGGAGTTTTGCGTTTCTTCGGGGCACCGCTGCCACTTTTAATATTTTGTTCTTTGTTTTTTTCCCGAACAAAGTAATCTCTGAGATGTTTCCATTTTTTTTGAAGTTCTTGAACTGAAATAAAATTTTATAATATTAAACCCTTTATATATGTATAAATTTTTGTGCAATAAAGTTTTAAATAAATAAATAAATATATGTATTTGATTAAGGCAAATGGGTAGCTGGCGCCGCCAGTTGATTTGATCCTCTAACTGCTAAACTTAGCATATTTTTGGCAATTTCGGATTTTCGGAGACTCGGCAAACATGTATACTATTTATTTAATAATCATACACAAATATTTGATTTGTCTTTGTACCCAAAGTTTTGAGTACAAAAACAGACCAAAAAGTAGTGCACAATGATTAAATAAATAGTATACAGGTTTGCCAGGTCTCCGAGGATCCGAGGTTGTTGAAAATATGCTCAGTTTAGTGGTTAGAGAATTGAATCAGCTGGCGGCGCTGGTTACGGTACCTACCCATTCGCTATAAGTAAATAAATAATAAAAATATTCAAAAATGAATAATTTAAAAAAGCGCCATCTGTTGGAATTGTCCGATCTAAGTATTGGCATTCCAGCCGTTGTTAGCCGTGTAGGTTTCGGTAAGATGGCGTTAAAGCGACTTAAATGCGTTAAGAAATATCGAACGAATGGGTTGTATAAATTTGAAGTGTTCAGTACCTGGTGCGGTGGCGGAGCGGTTAACGCACATGGGCCGGATCCCCGTGGTCGTGGGTTCGATTCCCACCCGCACTTAAATTTATACAATTCATTTCAAAGATTTCTGAAACATTGTTTTCAGTATAGCATGTTTAAAATGCTAAAAGTAATAAGAAATCATAGTTAATAATAAAAACTATGATTTAATAAAAATATTCAAAAATGAATAATTTAAAAAAGCGCCATCTGTTGGAATTGTCCGATCTAAGTATTGGCATTCCAGCCGTTGTTAGCCGTGTAGGTTTCGGTAAGATGGCGTTAAAGCGACTTAAATGCGTTAAGAAATATCGAACGAATGGGTTGTATAAATTTGAAGTGTTCAGTACCTGGTGCGGTGGCGGAGCGGTTAACGCACATGGGCCGGATCCCCGTGGTCGTGGGTTCGATTCCCACCCGCACTTAAATTTATACAATTCATTTCAAAGATTTCTGAAACATTGTTTTCAGTATAGCATGTTTAAAATGCTAAAAGTAATAAGAAATCATAGTTAATAATAAAAACTATGATTTAATAAAAATATTCAAAAATGAATAATTTAAAAAAGCGCCATCTGTTGGAATTGTCCGATCTAAGTATTGGCATTCCAGCCGTTGTTAGCCGTGTAGGTTTCGGTAAGATGGCGTTAAAGCGACTTAAATGCGTTAAGAAATATCGAACGAATGGGTTGTATAAATTTGAAGTGTTCAGTACCTGGTGCGGTGGCGGAGCGGTTAACGCACATGGGCCGGATCCCCGTGGTCGTGGGTTCGATTCCCACCCGCACTTAAATTTATACAATTCATTTCAAAGATTTCTGAAACATTGTTTTCAGTATAGCATGTTTAAAATGCTAAAAGTAATAAGAAATCATAGTTAATAATAAAAACTATGATTTAATAAAAATATTCAAAAATGAATAATTTAAAAAAGCGCCATCTGTTGGAATTGTCCGATCTAAGTATTGGCATTCCAGCCGTTGTTAGCCGTGTAGGTTTCGGTAAGATGGCGTTAAAGCGACTTAAATGCGTTAAGAAATATCGAACGAATGGGTTGTATAAATTTGAAGTGTTCAGTACCTGGTGCGGTGGCGGAGCGGTTAACGCACATGGGCCGGATCCCCGTGGTCGTGGGTTCGATTCCCACCCGCACTTAAATTTATACAATTCATTTCAAAGATTTCTGAAACATTAATAATAATGTAATAAATAATTACTATTTATTAACCTTGAATTACAAGTACTATAATATCATGTAACGAGATCTATTTGATTTTACATTTCACAGGTATTTGGCTACTGGGAAATCATTTGGTACGTTATCCGAAGATTTTCTAATGGGGAAGTCTACGATATCTACAATTATTTCTGAAACCTGCTCAATTTTATGGGAAATATTAATGCCACTGGAGTTACCACAGCCTACAGAAGAAATGTGGATGAATATATCAAATACATATTATAATAAAACAAATTATCCCAATTGTTTAGGTGCTGTAGATGGTAAACATGTTCGGATAAAAAAACCAGCTCACAGTGGTTCTAACTATTACAACTACAAAAAATTCTTTTCAATCATTTTATTTGCCTTAGCTGATGCTAACTGTTTATTTACTGCTGTTGACATTGGATCTTGTGGCAGAGAAGCAGATAGTAACATATTTAAAAACAGCAATATGGGCAGAATGATAACACTTGGACAATTACATGTACCAAAATCTGCCAAACTACCTAATTCAAGTGGACCTGCACAACCATATGTGTTTTTAGGAGATGAAGCATTTAGTTTGAAATCAAATTTTATGAGACCTTACCCAAATCGCAACTTGACCATGGAACAACGCTCATATAATTTTCGCCACAGCCGAGCGAGAAAATGCGTGGAATGTGCATTTGGTATTTTATCTAGTAAGTGGAGAGTATTGCATACAACCATAAATACTGATGTCAATAATGCTATTAAAATTGTACAAGCCACGTGTCTGCTACACAATTTTGTTCGTAGAAGAGAAGGCATAAATTTTGAAGAACAGTTAAGAACTTGTAACCTAAGGGATGTACGAACATCACTGTTAGTTGTTTCTACGTCGGGTCAGAGGGTAAGAGAGTTTTTCAAAGAATATTTCGTGAACGAGGGTCGGCTGTACTGGCAGGACCAATACATATAATGACACTTTGTTTTATTATTTATGTAGTGCTACTAATATAATGATATGTACCTATATGTAAGTTGGTAAAAAATTTAGATATCAGAAAAACTATACTTTTTGTTTAGGAAGTAAAAATTTGAATAAACATTACTTACTAGTTTCGTTTCTCTTTTTAGTTCCATAAACCCCCCAATCTTCATACATAACAGATGCTATGTCTTCCCAAGCGCATCTTCGTAAGTTTCTATTACTATATTCTTCTGAATTCGCATTCCAAATACATTCTCTAGAATGTACTTCTGCAATAAACTTTTCGGTGTCGAACATCGCGAGGTGTCACGTGTCACGTCTGTCCTCTGAAGTTTGTTTCTCGAGTGAATTGCAGCCGAGGCGCGGCGCGGCGGTGCGGGCGCGGCGGAGCGGCGCTATTCGGCAACTGCGTCCGCGTAGCCAATCCGCGTCCGCCGTGCATAGTCGCGTTGTAAAATAATCGGCCACTGAGAGTCAGCGACAACAGACGACGTAATAGCGTATAGTCGGTTCGGTATGAACGACAATTTTAATATATATGGAAAAGCAATAAACTGCGTAACGCGCGCTCACAGTCAGCGGCCGACAATACGTTTGGTTTGAACGATGCCATATAGATAAAATAGAGACGCCGCACAGTGGTCCGGATTTTTAAAAAGGTGGACATAGGATCGAAAATGCATATTTAACTTAACAAAAAATTGTTTCGTATAGGAAATTTAACGCTGATTAATACTTATTACTGCAACTTTTCAAAAAAACTGCTCCTTCACGTCAAAAAAAAATATTGAAAATAAAAATGTATGGGAGAAAATCTATTTTATTTTTTTTCTCCGTTCAGTATCAAAGTATAGCAAGCAAACCCTATATTCTGGTAAGTACTTATTGTCCTTAATACGACGACATATAAATTGCTTGCGGCCTTGGCGCCTACGATGCTTTAAAGTTTAAAATTTTAATGTTGAATTATCTTAATATTATTAACGAGTTTTACAATTGAAATTAATCCAAAATATCATTTTTAATAAAAAACAAGCCCCCCGCGCGCCCCATCCGTGTATTAGGCTCGCCCCCTATTACTTGGGACTTATATAACTGTCGAAATGATAGTGTACTATAGTGTAGTATACACTTTTGCCGAACCCTTCGGGGAATATAAAACGTGATGTTATGATAAAATAAGCATTTTTGCTTAATTTTTTTTAATAATCATTTGTTGATTATTCTTTCATCTGTTGATATTTCCTATTGATAAATCATGGTTGATATTGTTGGTTATACTACTAGCGTGACTCATCTTAAAAGAAACAATTAGAAATAGATGCAGCCCTGAAAAGGGCTTTTTCTGAAGTCCTGAAAAGGACTATATTAAGTAGTTCTGAAAAGGACTACAAAACTCAATTCTAACAATAACAACATCACTAAATCTGTCACGTTTACATTAATGGATCATCTTCAGACTACAACTCCTGCAGATCCATATTTTCGGTTTCTTCTGTTACTACCTGAGGCAACAACAAAAGCTCTTTAACATCTGGAAAAAAATCGAACTGCTTTGAGTTGCTGTATTTTGGTCGAATATGGGATAAATACCGGTCTAAACTAATTAAAAAATTATGGAGCAAGTCCTCGTTGGTCTTCATCCTGTTAAATTTTCTTGTGTGATATTCATGAACTCTTCAAAATTCTTTATTTCTTGCTTCTCCCGCTTCTTCGGAAAGAATGCCAATTGGTAGGAGGCCAAAGTGATGACAAATGTCTGCACCGTGTATGAGTAGCTTGTGCACACTTGCGGGCATATAAAACCACGGGTATAGATGAACAAAGATCTCAGCTGTTTCTCTACAATAAGTCCTGAATTTTTCAATATCTATGGCACATCCTGATGAAATCGTTTGAAGAATAACCGCAAAATGCTTCAGTAGGCCTTTGTCAATATTGGTTATTTCGGCAGATTTCTCATAATCTCTAAAAAACCTTCTGGCTGTGTTTCCGTCGTTTGTGGTTCCAAAGCCTTGCTTCACAAAATCCACAAGTATTCCCATTTGCTGTTTGAATTCTTCTTTTGTCAAATGTTTCTTCGCAGCTTTTAGTTGCTGGTTAGCACTTCGTGCAGTCCACATCTCAAAGTCCATGTTGTAAGATATGTGTAGAATACACTCCATACAACGAATCCACATATGAAGAGTAGAAAGTCCATATTTATAAACATCTTCTCGAACAGGTCTTGAAAATACTTCTGACAGCTTGTTCATCTCAGTCGGCTTAGCAAGGCAAATATTGCAGACAGATGCAGACGAAGTATCCGTTATAATAGTGGCCACTTTTCCGTCGATCATACTCATATGAAGCTAGTGGCTAATCTCTAGCCCGGCCCATTTTGTAGAATTGATGTTTTTTATTTCTTCCTTCAATACAGCTTCTTCTTGCTTGATGTATACTGCTGTCTCTTTACAAAACTCGAACTTAATGGGCCTGCAATAATGTGTTGAAGAAGGTGTTGGGTTTTCCCATATGGTGCTATTATTAGAAACTAATTTAAGAGGGACAAGACTTGACATGAAAACCGATCCCTTCTTCACGCACCGGGCGATCGGTCCTACCGGGTGAGACGCTTATAGCGAGGCCCAGCAGAGACCGGTCAGCGACCGGTGCGACTCGAAGAGTGTTTCCCCTCACTCTCAGCCTCAGTGTAGAGGGGTAGGGTTTTTACCCTATTCGCTAGTAACGTCTTCGACGTTTGCCAGGAGATCTCGTGGGAAGCGGCGGCGGTCGGAGGGACGACTGTGGTAGGGGGCCATCTTCCTCAGGTGGTCCCACGATGCGTTGTCGGCTCGGTCCAGCATTTGTTCGGCTAGGCGTCCGACGAACTCGGCTATGCTCTCCATCTTGAGGTCCCTCTCGATGGTGGCGTTCCTCACGTAGCGAGGGGCTGCGACAATGTGCCTAAGCGCTAGGTTTTGTTGTGCTTGGATGCGCTTTCTGTTCCCCTCGCTAACGAGAGAGAACCAAGCAGGAGCTGCGTAGGTTAGGCGTGGACGGATGTAGAGTTTGTACACGCCTAACTTAGCTCTGAGAGGGAGTGTGGAGGAGAGCATCGGGCGTAGCTTCGCGCGGGCTACCCGGCCTTGCGCGACGACGTTGTCGACATGGGGGGTCATTGTCAGCCTAAAGTCGATGATGACCCCCAGGTATTTGGCACTGTAGGACCACCTGATAGGTTCGCCCATCAATGTGAGTGGTGGTGGGAGCCTGGAATTCGTGTCGAGGCGTCCCACGGGCATCGCCTGGGTTTTACCCACGTTCACCGACAACCTCCATCTACGGAGCCATGGTGGGAGCTCCTCTAGGCAGCGCTGCATCTTGATAGCGGCGTGAGCAGTTTTTAACGACGAGGTGATGTACGCCGCGTCGCACTAACGAGCATTTTGCTTTTTAAACCGGACAAAATTAATTAGCACTTTTATTTTATTGGAAATGAATAAAAATACGTAAGTAAATACAGAAAATCGTATATTTTTATGAACATGACTAAAAATATAAAAAAAAAACACAAATTAATAAATTCTGATGGACCTTATTCTGAATCATCTGAGTAAACATGTCTCGATGATTGGTCTACCTCTGTGTCCAGTTCTTCTGCCTCGAACAACTCTATGGTTTCACTCATGAAAGGCTGGCTTTTGCTTGGTTTACGTTTCCGTACACAACTTATGTAAGGATCTGAAGTGAGAAGCAGCCTGTTGAGGACATCGTGGTTACATTGAATCCTCTAAAATTTTCGGGCATAATTTTGCCGGTATGAACGGTAGTGCTTATTACGGGCTTCTGCGGCCTCTTCGGATAACTGCCCGATAGGCAGGATGGCATATTTGATCACAGTTGTACCGTGCACTAGGATTTTGTGAAGAGTCGGCGTCATTGGATGCCAACCGTACAGTTCGACATACATTTTTGCAGTATCTTTGCAGTATTTTCCGAACTTCTCTGCATTAATTTTGAGTCCAGATGACATTGCTTCCAGAATCACCTTACGTTTAATTATGAACTCTTTATGCCTGTGATTTCAGCAGCTAGATCAGGATCGGCGAAGAATCTTCTAGACGTGTTGCCTGAATTAGAATTAGAATCGCCGAAACCAGGTTTCGGCATATCTATAACAAGGCCAGTCTTTTCTCTGTATTTCTTTTGTATATTTTCTTTTGTTTTCTTGACCACAGTTTTTCTTCTACAGTTCGAGCTTGCCATTTTTGCAGAGGAAGTTTGTAGGCTATATGTAAAATCGTTTCAAAGAAACGGATTCTTGCGTGAAAAATTGACAATCCGAATTTTAAGTATTGAGGATCCTCCACATTTAAATTTTCGAAGTCATTGAAGGCTTTGGACGTTTTGCCACTAGTAGATGATGTGCCAGTAGCTGCGTTACAAACTTTCGCATCAACCATGGTTGGGAGCAATATATGTCGCACAAAAGTGGCTCTATTACAATTTTCTAATTCAGTCTTTAACAAATGATTTATTTGGTTTTCTGTATAGTTTATTTCATCATTTGTTATGTCTACTGTTTCGTGAAGAAATTGAATGCGGATTGGTCGACAAAAACGAGTAGATGAAGGTGTTGGATTTTGCCATAAAGTCTTAATTTTTTCTCCAACTCGTGATTGTAATCTCAAGGGAACCAATGAACTTTGAAAAATGTTTGAGTCATCATGAGAGCTGTCTAAAAACTTTTGTTGGTAGGCAGTTTGGTGAGAGCCATCACATCCCCATTTTGAAATGAGTTCCAGATTTTCCAATTCTTCTATTGTACAGTTTTGGAGTACATCCTCAAGATAAAGACAGAGTCTTTTAGCTGTGTGATCCAGTAAGTCTTGGAGCACAACTTCCACACAAGTCTCCGTAACTCGAACTGCCTCTGGTTTTGGATAACAGAGTTTTTTTACTTCTCTAATAAGAGTATAACAAGGGAATATACCCTCAGTTGCATCATGCAGTAACTCCCACTGCTTCCTTGTAAAGCCACCTTCTATAAAGATGCGCAAAGCTTCTTCAGGTGTGTGCTTCTTTATTTTTGGCTCCTGAGCGGTATTTATTGCTTTTCTGTACCGTTTGGCTCTTGTTGGTGTAGAAGTTGCATCTTTTATAAGTTTTGAAGCCGCAGCATTTCCCGACATATGTTGACTGACGCTAGCTGCGAAGGTAAGCACTTCCACTGGTACCTCCTCACGGAGTTCTTTAGTTTTTCGTCTTTTACTGCGATCAGTCAATTCTTGGAAGTCCTTGCTTAGGCGCCCCGGCTTATTGTTTGGCCTTATATGTATTAGTATCGAAACATTAAGCCAACTTTCGTTTTTTTTCATGAATCTATCTTCAATATAATTGCACGATGCCCATCTTTTCTTTAAATCTGATTTGAAATGTCGTAAATCATGACTTAAGGTTCGATACTCGTTTTGGGGACATTCCGTAATTTCTCGGACCTTGTTTTCCATAAATGATAACTTGTCATCTAATCTTCTTGCTGGGCTTTCTTTAAAAAGCATATACAACGATTTCCGTGTCATCTCAATCACATTTGATGTCGAATCTGCAAAAAAAACGACAAAGTGCTAAACGATAAAAAATCCTAATATCACTATAAAAGTAAAATTTTTTGGAGTGGTGGAATGATGTGGTAAATCTTATTACCGTTATGATGAGATAAAACTCTTTATTTTACCACAGAGGTATACTAATAGCTCGATCTAACTCGGTACTATTACAAATGTATTAATTAGTAAAAAAAAAACACGATTTTCACTTTTTTCCCCATCTATAGAAGCTGGTTCTAAAAATATAAAATAGTCAATCGTATTAAAGATAACAAACGTTAAAATTAAGTACATACCTTGTGCTTCAGACTCCATTGTTAAAACTTTCCACTATCCACTTCTAACCACTTTTTAAACCAAATGCAAGTTTGAAAACAATAGAGCGTATCGTGAAAGTAGACGTGCGTACTAAACAATGACTAGTTTCCGACTAACTGAACGGGGCGGGCGGAGGGGAATGCTCCGAGGTAGGACCGGTTTATGATAGTACCATTAGGGTGCTTGTACACGGTGCATGTAGCTGGAGCAAGTAAAGATGCGGGTTACACGCGTGAGTAATATGCGCAAGCTATTTGTTCGAGTTACTCGCTTGTACTTAAACATGGTGCATATAACTGGAGCAAATAATAACTTGCGCAAGCAGTAGTGGTCAAGAGCTACATGTGCATGCTATTCGCACGGTAGCTTTATGAGTTGAATCGCGTCAAAATGTCTCGACGAACGAAAATTCTTTTAAAATCATTTGTTAAAAATGTAATATTACCAGAATTATTAAATATGCTAGAAGACGAATTAATACGATTACGAAGCAAAAATTTATGGATGCGTAACTGGATAGCACGAAGAAATGAAAGTTTAAATGTATTGGAAGAAATTAGAGCTGAAGATCAGAAGGAATTTAAAACTAGTTTTCGAATGTCACCCGAGACTTTCGAATTACTTTTGAGTAAAGTCAGTGGACTCATTACTAAAAAAGATACTAATATGAGACTGGCTCTTCCTCCTTCATTGAAATTGCAAATTACTATAACGTATTTAACAACTGGCTGCAGTTATACTTTTCTGGAGAAGTTTTTCCGTGTATCAAAATCCGCAATATCTAAACTCATTCCGGAAGTATGTGATGCCATTTATGAAAAACTAAAGACTTCTATAAAGGTAAGTCATAAAATAAACAATATTTAATATAGATAATGCTTTTATTTCAAAAATACTAAACATTTGTTGTGATCATTTTACGAAAAATTAATACAGGGACTAAATAACAACTCGTGAATGGTTCATTATTCTTCATACTCATTTAAAGCGCACTCAGGTATAGTTTGATTAATAGGTTGCGTTAAAATATCACTTTGTGAGACATCGGATTGATCATCATTGTTTTGTTCAGGAATAGTGATTACAATTGCATCATCATCTTTGTCGAGGACGAGTTCCACGCTGGGTGTTTGCTGTTTAGGTCGCCCGCGACAATTGTTGGCAGGGGCGATCTTAATAGTGCCAGTATGTCGCGGACGTCTAGCTCTTCTGTGACGCTAGTCTTGGGGGGCCTGTAAGCGGCGTATATTCTTATACGGTGGCCCCCTGCAAGTATCTCTACACCCAGCGCGTACATCGCTCGGAGTGCGGGCTTCTCTAGGGGTTGGTGGACGACTCTTCTTCTTACGAGGACTGCCAGACCGCGGATCCGGCGTCCCTCGCTCGATTCCTCATCCTGTCGATAGACGAGGAAACCTGGGAACTTGACTTGGTCTGCGGGACCCAGGTACGTCTCGCTTATTAGCGCCACGTCGATGCGTTGTTCTTTCAGCAGAGGTCGGACGAGGACGGCTTTATTCCTTAGGCCGCGGGCGTTCCAATGCACGATCCTAATTTCGTGGTCTTGAGCCATAGTAACTAGCTATAATACGGCCCAAGCCGCTCATTAGGATCGTGGTGGGATCCTGTCCTTCTCGGAGGGCTGTGATGACCTCGGTCAGGAGCTGCAGTCCAGTCTCCAAGATGCTTGAGAAGCTGGGGGCAGGGAGAAACGGGCCGTTTCGGCGCCTACTTGAGGTTCCCTTCGGCTGTGGTCCTGCTGTCTAGTGGCAGCGGTTGGGGCTTCTGGTTGGGGTGGGGGTGGAGGGTTTGCAGCCGATGTTGTTGCTGTGGGAGTGCGGTTCTTGCGCTTCTTCCTCTTCCTCCTTGGTTGAACTCTGTCTCGGGACGTGGGGTCGTTTGCGGCTGCCATCAGGGTGCTGCTCGGGGCTTCTCCGTGGGGGGTCGGTTTTATGATCTCGACCCCTTTCACTTGGCGGGGGGCGCCTGTGGTAGCCACTGTTCCCGCCTTCTTATTCCGCGCTTCTTTCTTGAATACGGGACATTTGGTGCTGTTGGCAGGGTGCGCCTCTCCGCAGTTTGCGCACCTCGCCGGTTGGTCCCGGGGGATTGGGCATTCCTTGGCTGGGTGGGCTCCTCCGCAGCGGACGCAGGCTTGTGGTCGGTGGCAGTGGTGCGACGAGTGCCTGAATTTCTGGCACCTGTGGCACTGCGCCGGGCCAGCCTTGCCCCGCCACGCTTCGATGGTGATACCGGGCATGCACATTAGCTCGGTCACTTGGTAGATTGCTGGGATTGTGGTGGGAGTTCTCTTTAGGATCCCGAGGTATATGCAGCCCGGTCTCCCCTGTCTGGCCTTGACGTGGCGGACGTATTCGGGCTCAAACCCTAGTCGGGTGAGCTCCTCTGTGATCTCTGCCGGTGGTGTGTCGACGGGTAGTCCTCTGATGGCTACCTTCAGGTTAGTGGTAGTGAGTAGGAGAACCAGGCGACGTTCTCCTCCTTCTCCAGGTTTGAGAGATATCTCTGGAGGGTGCGGTATTCATCCTCGGTGCGCGGCGAGAAGCGCACGCCCTGCCCAAAAGCTCTCACATGGGGGGCGTGACCGAGGATGCCCTTCAAGGTCTTCAGATGGTGTGCCCAGTTCGGTAACCTCTCCACTACCAGCGGAGGGTATCTTGGGGCGGCCTTTTTTGGCTTCTCCTCATCAGTTTCCCCTCTGGCGGGGGGTTGTTCCCTCACCGTGTAGGGCTGTTTGTTGAGGGGAGGCGTCGGGGGCTTCCGTGTGGCCTCGGCGTACGACGGGTACGTTGCCGCTGAGGTCGATGGTACGGGGTCTGTGATGGCGGGGAGTCTGGTCTGCGCCTCCAGACGTTGGCGCTTTGTTTCCTCCTCTTCATCTGGGCTTCTATACCTTTTTTCCCGATGTAGGTCAATGTCCATCTGGGGTTGCGGCTCCTGCTTCCCTGGGTGTACATCCCTGGAGTACGCCGACGAAGCTGGAGATGCGCCGCGGTGGTCTGGTCTGGGGACGGGGGAGTAGAGGGCTTCTTCCCCTCCATAATTGTAGGAGTAGTGGCCCGCTTCGTCTTCCTCGTCTACCGAGAGGAGGCTCGGCATGTCCAGGCCTCTTCTAGCGTCGATTGGGCGGTATTCCGGGTCCGGGTGGTGAATGTGGTGGCGGTGGGCTGGTTGCGGCGGTTGCGGGCCAGTCGGGAAAGGCTTGGCTGCTGCAGCGTACGTTCCCAAGGGGACTACCGCTCGCGGAGCGTTCGCTCGTGGTCTTGGAGGCGCAGGTATTGTTTAGCGCTGCGCCTCTGTGAGCCCTCTGATGATCAGGTTTCGGTCATCACGGGAGGGTTGGGGGGGGGATGAGCCCCCCTCCAGTCACTCCTTCCTGTCTCGGGTATGTACAGGGGGGCGGGGCGTTGCGCGGCTCCGTGCCTCTCTCTCCGTGCCTCTCTCCCGTCGAGTATGGGAGAAGGTGGGGATAGGGCGCGAAACTCGACCCTCCCTCCTGTTGGGGAGGGGGGGGAGCGCGGTGTGGGTCCCTCGATCCCGTCGGGGAGAGGGACGTGCGGGGCGCGGGGGTGGGCGCGCTCGGTGCACCATGCGTCGCGGTCGCGTGCGCGTGCGCGTTTCTCGACCCCAACGGTGGGGGAGGGGTGCGGGGGTCGTGGGGGGGGGGGGCAGCGGGTACGCGGCCTGCTCTCGGACCCCGTAGCTGCTGGGTCTCCGGGATGCGGCGTGCCTCGTGGGGTTTCTTGCATATTTTCGGGTTTCGGCCCGACCTCCCTGCAAGGGGGGGGGGTCGGGCGGTCTTCAGGGTAGCCCTGAGAAGGGCTGTTCGGTGTGGTAGCTGTGTTACGCGTCCTCTTGTGGCTTCTGCCGGGTTTTCTTTGGTAGGAGGTCCGAGCGCTGTAGGTAGGTTTCTTCTATGTAGACACTGCTAGGCGAATCCACAAGAACAAGTGCCTTTAATTGTTTCATGCACAGATATTAATAACAAACACGGTCGCACGTAGTGACTGACAAAATTAATACCACATCTTCAACAGCCAATCAGCGTCGTCCAAATCTCCGGTGGTGGGGGTAAATTATTCTTTTATCACAGGAGTCGTTTCAGTCAGTTACAAATAGGCAACGAATCAGCACGTGTCTTTAATTACAAAACTGAATTTGAAGACTTTTATTACTATTTTTTATTAAAATAAAATAAACAAATACTTGCCAAATGCTTGAATGCGTATGTTTTAATTCTTATATAATTAAAAAATGATATTTTGAATTCAGCTTAATTGAAAATTTCGATAATAATTTAAAAAAATCCCAATTGAAATTTTAAACTTTGAAGCGTCAAGGCCGCAGGGATACGCAAGAAATGTATATGTTGTCGTATTAAGAACAATAGGTACTTACCAGAATATAAGGTTTGCTTGCTATACTTTGATACTGAACGGAGAAAAAAAAATAGATTTTCTCCCATACATTTTTATTTCAATATTTTTTTTTAACGTGAAGGAGCAGTTTTTTTTGAAAAGTTATAGTAATAAGTATTAATCAGCGTTAAATTTCCTATACGAAACAATTTTTATTAAGTTAAATATCGTCGATAACCAATACCTCCTAAGTGTTGAGAACCAAATTTTACACCAGAAGAAAAAAACTGTTTAAAATTAAGGTTTTACTTATTTTGATCAACTATTGATAGTAAAATAGTTTTGAATGCATTACATTTTTATTAGTTACGATGGGATGTGACCATGTTTACGTTTTATAGGGAGTTAGTCAGTTAGGAGATATTGATTCTAGATCTTGAAAATTCACTTTAATGTTAGGAGTTATTTCTTGTAAATAAAAAAACAGATTAAACTAAATTCTTTTTATTTAAACAATAACAATTTAAAATTTTTCATAATGAAAAAAACAAAACATTAAACAAAATCAAATTAAACATAAAAATTTCTTCAAAAATCTCTTTCATTAAATAAAATAATCAAAATATAAACAAAATAAGCTAAAAAAACTTCTCGACTTACTATTTTTTTCTTTTCTTATGCACTTATAATTTGTTTTTATTTTAATTAAATGAGTTTAAGCTTAAAGTTTAGGCAATGTATCGTAATATGTATGGCAATCTGACGGTAGAACATTTTTCATGCTTTGTAAATGATTAAATTTTGTTGTCGTTATAGGAAGAGATGCGTTATTCTTTTGTGAATAGGTATTATAACCTGCAAAAACTTTAGGCCTCGTCAGTAAACCAACCCAGTCAGCATCAAAATTCAATTTTACGGTGATGTTTCCGTCATCAGTATACCGTATGGCTCGAATGTTTGTTACAGTCGGGTCCCCCGCTTTCCGACCTGGCCGAATACTTGAATACCGGAAAGTTGAAGCACTTGCATAGTTCTTAACAAAACTGTAGTCAACATCAACAGCTTCGTAAGGGAACGGATGTAATCGAGCTTCCTTCCTGACAGAAATTTAATCGCTTGGTAGATGTATCTCTCGGTTTTTAAGCTTTCTTTCTATCGCGCTATGGACCGAGTCACACTCCATTTGAGTGTGACCCGGTTCAAGAAACTTTTGCTCTATTTGAACATGGTATCTCATACTGAAATCAATTAGGGCATTACTTAACACGTTGTTGCGATTCTGATAGGTACACCCATCAGAAAAAAATATGATCGGCACCCTTATTGTCAAACAAAATCTTTCTAGGTAATCTACGATAAAACTAGTGAATGTACTAGCCGTCAAATCTGCCGCAGTTTCAACGAACCAGTAACAGACATTGTTGTGACTTATTGTATAATAAACCGTAAAATTGTGAGTGGTTAGTTTGGTCTTAAAATAAAGAGAGCTAGCAGTCAAGTAGGGACAAACTTTGACAGCCTCAAGATCCATCATTAAAAGAATAATTTCGCCCCTCGCTGCTCTCGCCATGTCTTCTTCTTTCTCTCTTCTAGCCCGATTTTTCTTATCAATATGACGTACATACTCATCTGTGCTTAGATTACCAACCGCATGACTGGTACATACGTCACACATATCTTTTTTTAAGGTATATATCGACAAATTTTTCTCGTTAAATGCTTTTTCAAATGTAAACCTACAGACGGTAGGCTCTTCGTTTTCTGCACAATACTTTTTGTATGTGTTATATAGATCAGCCATCGAGCGAAAAGGTGGTTTTAAATATAATTTGGTTGTCTCCTTACGTCTGTAATGCGACGGTAGCTTCGGCATATCATCCAAAAAACAATTACGCGTTAGCAACTTTCTTACGCACGCCTGCCAGATTGAGCTCTTCTTGAATTTTGAACATCTTGAGAAGGCTAAAAAGGATGACATTTTTACCCAAGTTTGTACTGTAAAGGATCCCAAACAAAACGTATTTAAAAACATATTTCTGCAAACTTGCACGTTAGTGTTTGAATTTGGAGCAAGTGGAAGAAAGTAGTGCAATGTAGCCCCGCGCGTAGAGTCGTTTGTTGAAGTTTTTCGTGATACATTAGAGCGTTTGACTAAACTTGCAATGTAAACTTTTCTTTGGTCCCAATTGAGATTATCCCAAAAATGTTTAAAAATAAGCTGACGATATTCATCGCTAATATCCATACATTTCCTATTCTGGCTCCTTTCGCAAAATTTTGATTTGCATCTATCTTTCATTTGTCTTGGAGGTCTTATTTTATTATGTTCCATTTTGCTGTTTGCCGCTTTTGTGTAGCCCAAGTATTCTTTACCTTCCATTCTGAGTTTTTTATTCTTTAACTTCTTCCATTCATTACAATCTTTAAGTTTTCTACCTTCAGTTAAATCACCATGGAATACATTTTGCGAATTAGTAGATGATTCTTGAACAGCTACTATGTTTTCATCGTCATCATCACTGAAAGAAGACGACGGAAGAATCGGCGTAAACATCAACCTCGTCTTCACTGTTGTTCTTGTGAGAAGTATTGGAAGAGAACAAATTAGCCCGAACTATCGAAGGGCTTTCAACTAGATCTAGTCTGCTATTTTCAGATATTTCTTGAAAAGATTGAAAATCAGGATCTGAAATTACTTCTGGAATCTCAAATTTGAATGAAGGTGGCACAGATGATCCCCTTTCTTTAATGCTGCGAGTAGTATCAATGGTGAGATTTGAAACAGAAAGAGATTTTTACATGAATAATTTGGGGTATTGCTTGAAAAAAATAAAGTCTCTTTTAACTTCATATTCACTTCCAATGTTAGACGTATCAGCACCTGAAAAATAATAACAATCCATAAATCTAGGCAACATGCCCTATTTAGGGACTTTACAAGCATACAATAAACAGACACAAAGTACCTATGTACAGCCAGATTCAGAACAATAATACCCGTACCCACAAGTTCTAGCTGACTTTCGCATTTGTAATATTAGTAGGATAATTTACATTACGCTGTGTAAATGAGGTGGTAGATATATAAGACTCAATTACTTCTTGTTACTGTTTCCTGTCGTTTAATGTTTTCTTGAATCATACCAAGGATTTTTCTTGACCTATGCCCAGAGCAATATTTTGTCATTTTACTAAAACAAAACAAAAATAATAAATAAAGTACCTATGACATAAAAAAGTACAGTAAAGTTAACACACATAGGGATAGTTAGTATCTTTTATGTGCGCCTTCTTGAAATTTGGTGTACGAGTCGCACAGCTACTTTCCCGCTACATCGCTAGACACGCTTGCGCGATACTTGTTGCGTAAATTTTGGCATACTGTTCAGCCACTCGTGCAACAGCCACAACGTACAAGAATATACAAGAAAATACCATGGTATTGTCAATATCAGTTTACAGAATAACTGGTTCAATTCTATCTATAATCTTCATTGCCAACTAACACTTTTTAAAATTTTCGCAGCAATAATCTACCAAAATGAAATAAAATCTTTTAAATTCAACAATGAAAATGAATTGAATTACCTTTTTTTTGATAATCTCTCTAAAATATTGAAATTATTGGCAAATAACAATAAATTGTCCAGGAGCAAAACGCATCCCAACCGTTTTAATTACGACACCCCATCGAAGTGGTTTTTTTTGGAACTAAAACAAATCAAAACTCATCCAGTATCTTTCTCTCGCTCTATCAAATAGCGAGGAACGCGATGCCATGCCGCTTGCAGCGATCTTGCGAAGTTAATCAGTCGAATGCAGAGCCCGCCCGAGTGTAATCGGTTATCGAAGCAGTTAGGAGATATTTCCATAAAATACATACGAACGAATGAATTCCGTCACTTCGTAGGTATTTTCTCGTAGCTCTAAAAGCTTTTTGGTAAAGAAATGTTGGATAGGAGTTAATTTAATCCATGCGAATATAGGTTTTAAGTCTATTACAATAAGAAAGTAATTTTGGACCAAAATGTCAGTTAGGAGATATTGGTACTTCATCGACGATATGCATTTTCGATCCTATGTCCACCTTTTTGAAAATCCGGACCACTGTGCGCCGTGAGCGTATGAGTTGTAAAGATACACAGATACAGTGATACATTCGATCTGAAAGGATACAAAGAGTGATTTATACAAACGGAATGATTCATATCTTTTGTATCTATCACTTCTGAGGGTAACTCAGAAGTGATAGATACAAAAGATATGAATCTCTAGTTTCATGAATGTTGGGTCGGAATTGACTCGTTCTACCATGTCCTCAGCGACTTTAATGCGATTGAGTTTTTGGAGAAAATTCAGATCTTTTGGGACTAGCCGAGCGGCAACATGTTTCATACCCAAATGATTAGTTAAAATGGTACGAATCGACTCGTGAGATACAGAAAGTTCGGCGGATATCTCTCTCAGAGTTGAATGAGGATTTTCAGTCACTATTTCCTTCACTTTTGCGATGTTAACTTCAGTTGCAGACGTTGATGGCCTACCAGAGCGAGGCAAATCTTTCATCACATCTCGACCGCTTTTGAACGCTTTGAACCACTCATAAGCACGAGTTTTTGATTAAGTCGATTCACCGTAAGCCTTCTGTAACATTTTCAGTGACTCCGAACACGAAATTCCATTAGCGATGCAAAATTTAAGACAAACTGTTCGATATTTTTGTCCATTATGAAATTCGCAATACACACTTTATATGATATTACTAAAACCAGCACTGTATTATAAATAACAGATGCAACTCAAACTCCAAAATGGAAAACAGTTGTGCCAATCTAACAACAACAAAAAAAAAAAAACAAAAATTTGAATTTGGAACCATATACAAATCATCCATTCCCGATACTTTTTTGACTGAATGTATATCTCCATATCATAAGTGTGCCAGAATTTCTCGCATACGAAAATACTAAATGTAGTATATTCTCTAATCGGCGTTGTAAAGTTGTATTGTATAGTTCTTGTGTCTATTGCTTTGTGTGCTTCGTCCGTTTGTACATGCCTGTCGTGAAGTTTGCACTAGAGTATAATACACAGTTTTCTACATTGTGTCTCTCCTTGTATTTTACATCAGTGCACATGGGACTGCCAGCTGCTAATAATTTCCATTGTTCAAATTGATTGTCCGTTAACTTTTACTCCATGAAACACGCATTAACGTTTATAACGGATGCTAAGTTAAAAGAGCTTGCGGGTGTTAGCCCTGTTAGGCGCAAAAATTGTAGTGTATATTTACCAGACTTTCCATAATCATAGTTTTTCCAGTTGAAGGGGGCTCCTATAAAGAATAAATTGTTTTTTTTGCCCGTTCGTCGGGTCAAGTGTAAAAATGTGTTTCGTGCAAAGTTTGATTCGTCAATGTCGTTGTGACGTAAAATTTCAATTAATTTAGTAACGCCCTTTTCAATTACAATCGGGTTTTTACATTGTGGCGCCATTTTATATTGCCAAATTCGACATCGTTTAGCTATCTTCTTCAACGTTTCTTGAAATACCAATATTCGGGCAATTGTGATGGCGGGTTTGATGCGTTCTCCGGATCGTTGTTTGAACATGAGGTCAACCCCTTCAGGTACCGTCGATAGTATTTTTTCTCTCTAGCTCTAGACCTCGTTAAAAGCGCGCTGTTAGCAAAATAACAAAACAAGTTCTGCATTGGTAATATTAGTCCCACTCGAAGTTCTTCTGTCGTTAGATCGTCTGTTTCGTCTTGTTCCCTGCGCCGATTCCGCTCGAGTACAAGAGTAGTCTTGTTCACACTCCATTCCCCGTCCTCCAATTGGAGATGGCACATTATTGGCTTGATCATTTGTGTCCACCACTGCACTGATCCCCACTCCTTGTTGTATGCTTTCCATTTGAGGTGTTCTAGTTCCCCCTTATAATCTTCGAAATCCAATTCTTTGAGAATGTTTTTAATGATTTTACGACCATTGCCGCCATCAAGGTATTCAACCAAACAAGTGAGACACGTAATACTTTCGCATTTGTATTGACTCGATCGAATAATACGTCCAAAGGTGTTGTTATGTCCCCACTGTTTACTACTAGATATGTACTACATGTGGAAATGTTTTCGCGTTCCAAAACCTCTTTCGTGTACACATACGAGTTTCCAAGGACCCGAGCGAAGCTTTAGGTAACTCCCTAAGCTCGAGTTGCAATCCCCCATGTGAGTCATCATGTACCTGCCAAATAACGTCCAGTTCCTGCCATTTACGTCCCATGTACGTTCCGTTTCGTCGTGCTTTTTGGCTGCGGCGTCCAATTGATTCTTAGGTAAGCCACTATTTAAACTATTCAATGCTCCCAAGTAGGGTTGTAACGGAGGCCTCTTAGCGGAGGCGGAGGCGGATGCGAAGGTGACGGATTTCACCTCCGCGGATGCGGAGGTTAACGGATGCGAATGCGAAGGTGAAAAAGGATGTGAAAAAATAGTATTTTATGAGTAATATTTATATTTTTTTAATCTCAATAAAAGAAGAATGAGCTGAAAGTGGGGCAATTTCAATTTGACTTCATAAAGAAGGAGGGACTCTTTATGATGAACTCTGTAGCGACTGTATATCGCACATAATATCACGTATTTAGATAAGGCACATGTGGAGATTATCGAATGCTCAATAACGTGACTGTACCTGATAAATACCCACTTCCACGATTGACAGATTTCACTTATATATTAGAGAAGAAAAAAATCTTTAGCAAAATCGATATTCGGAAGGCCTACCACTGTATTCCTGTGCAAGATGTGGAAAAAACTGCCATTATCACTCCTTTTGGACTTTTTGAATATTTAAAAATGCCTTTTGGTCTACGCAATGCAGCGCAAACATTCCAACGATTCATGGACTCTCTATTCAGAGATTTAGACTTCGTATTCGTCTTTGTTGACGATTGCCTTATAGCTTCAGACAATGAGCTTTTGCATTATCAGCATTTGGACACGGTTTTCAAACGCTTACAGGAGAATGGAGTAACTATTAATCTCGAAAAATGTGACTTTCTCAAGAGCGAAATAGATTTCTTAGGTTATCATATAGCGAGCCAAGGAATATGCCCAACTGAGGAAAAGTACAAGGCAATTATGGAATTCCCTAAGCCAAAGACAGTCAAAGAATTAAGGAGATTTTTAGGCATGATTAATTTTTATAGAAATAACCTTCCACACGCCGCTGACTATCAAAACATTCTAAACGACTATCTGCACGACTCTAAAAAGAACGATAATTCTCCTATTCCTTGGACAACATAGGCAAAAAAAGCTTTTGATAAATGCAAGGAAAACATTTTGAACGCAGTATCGACAGTTCATCCCTCCCGCACCGCCCCACTGGCCCTTATGACGGATGCCAGTTCTACCTGTGTTGGCGCGGTTCTACAACAAAAGTCTGGACGTAATTGGGAACCATTAGGATTTTTCTCTAAAAAGTTAAGTGTAACTCAACAAAAATACTCAACATTCGATAGAGAGTAGCTCGGAGTATTTATGGCAGTCAAGCATTTTCAAAGGTTAATTGAAGGAAGAGAGTTTACAATTTTCACGGATCACCGACCTTTGACTTACGCATTTTCTCAAAAACCATCATCGAATGATACGCCACGGCGAGTACGTCAATTAGATTTCATTTCGCAATATTGCACCAATATTCAACACATTAGCGGACGTGATAATATTGTTGCAGACGCACTATCACGTATAGAACAAATTAATATGCCATCACCATTTAATTATGCTGACTTAGCGCGATGCCAACTGAATGACCAAGAATTAATTCGACTTCGTGACAATAAGAATTTGAAATTTAATAACATCATGCTTCCGGGTTCTACACAAAGCATCAGCTGCGACACATCTACTGGAAAAAATCGTCCTTATTTACCAGAAAAATTTCGAAGACAAGTTTTTGACGTCATTCATGGACTGAGTCATCCTGGGAAGAAAACTACTAGAAAATTGATAACTCAAAGATATTTATGGTCATGTATGAACAAAGATATCAATAACTGGTGTAAATCGTGCATAGCTTGCCAGAAATCAAAAATACAACGCCACACAATATCACCTGTTGGCAACTTCATGCCATCGCAACGGTTCGAACATTTGCACATGGATATTGTGGGACCTCTCCCTATTTCGGAAGGAAAACGATATTTAATTACAATCATAGATCGTTGTACTTCATGGCCGGAAGTAATTCCGGTTGAAGATATCACCGCCGAAAGGATAGCCCACGCACTATATGAAACATGGATATCAAGGTTCGGATGCCCATTACGCATTACGACGGATCAAGGTCGACAATTTGAATCAAGAATATTTGAGTCACTTTCACAATTTTTAGGAGTACACAAAATTAGGACAACGCCTTATCACCCACAAGCAAATGGAATGATAGAGAGATTTCATAGAACCTTAAAAGCAGCGCTCATGACAAAGGGATCTAACGCTAATTGGATGAAAGAAATTCCTACGGTTCTACTTGGTTTGCGAAGTTGTGTATGCGAAGATACAGGATATAGCGCAGTAGAGATGACATACGGCGCGTCTATAAGACTCCCTGGGGATTTTTTCGAATCATCACACTAACCTTCTACATACGAAGAATTAGTTAAAAATATTCAAAAGGACATCAGTCATATGATATCAGTACCAAAACGTAAGAAGCAAAGCCGAGCAATTTTCATTCATCCCGAGCTCAAGGAATGCTCACACGTATTTGTGCGATGCGACAGAATAAAAAAAAGTCTAACACCCCCCTATGAAGGACCTTTCCCAGTGACAAAAAGAATGAACAAAGCATATGCCATTAAGATTGGAGATAAGGAAACAATAATATCAATAGACAGATTAAAACCAGCATTTGTTATCAACAGTGTAACTATAAACGTGCCTACCTCAGAAATTAAATCAAACAATCCGAACACGTACATCACGAAGTCAGGACGGACAGTTAAACCCGTAGTACGATTCGGTATTCGCTGACGCAAGTATTCTGCCCATTTAAATACCCACGGTGTTTTAACAAACGCCATCATTCATCGCCAGCATCTCCGAAAGAACAATGGGCAACCAAAGCTCCAAAGACCAAATCGTCTAGAACTCCGACAGCTGCTTAAACCAAAATGAAGCCGACCAACTAAGAAGCCTTATCCTGGAAGAGCTACGGTGGACAAGAAACATCGCAATAGGCCAAATTATAATCACCCTGGGCATCCTCCTACTCTACGGAGTTCTCAAGGCCGTGGACAGGAGAGTGAAAACGCTTGCGGGAAATAATCAACACAAATGCCACGGTTAACCTAGGTCATGGCGCATATGCTTGCACAAACCAAGTGCATCGACCAAGGCAGAGTAATGTGTCAAAACAACATCAGCAATTTTTATTATATTCTGCATCAGCAAGGTTACGGTCACTAGTTACATATTATGTTATTATTACTAATTTAAAACATTACTGTATATTTTTAATCAACGATAGGAATTATAAATATTTATTTTTTTAAAGGGGGTGGTGTATATGTAGCGACTGTATATCGCACATAATATCACGTATTTAGATAAGGCACATTTATTGATTAAGCTTAGCGATAAAATAAGACAATATTTTACACGTACAACATTAGTATTTAAACCCTTTTTATATCTTAAATAAATCAGACTAAAATACCATCTTGTTGTCTCATTATTACTCTTGCCAAGACATATGGCAAAAACTCCTTTTTCAAGAAGCCGGATAACCGCAAATGGACCTGGGTAAGGTAAAACAAAAAACGAGATAGACTTTATTTTGCCGACGATAAAACAGATGTTCAATGACGTCTTTGTGGTCAATACGGTTAAAAGCGGGAGCGATCACAGGCGGGGCTCATTGAACCTTAATGTCAAGCTCCAGAGGTCCCGACTGATAAAGTCTATGCTCCGACCTTTACCCATCCACGTCGAAAACCCTGAACCCTTTCAGCTCAAACTACAAATCCGAGTGGAGTCATACCACGACAGATTCGTAGAAGCTGTCCATACGGCTGGGTCTTTAAGGCCCGCCGTACAAACAGAACCAAAAAGATTTCTGACTAAACCCTGCAGCTAAAGGAAGAAAGATGGAAAATGGTTTTAACATCCTCTGATGATGCTACCAGATACCGGCAGCTCAACAGACAGATCTAGACTGTCTTTGACTCGCCACACGCGCCCAATTAATACAAAATGTATTAAGAAGCCAAGCCAAGGCTCTAAAGTGTTAGCAAGAGAACTGTCTGTTGAACAGAGCCAACTGACGAAGCTGAAGATTGAGGATGGCAGAATCGTCACGTCTAGACCTGAGTTGCTGGGAGAGATCGAGAGGTTCTATGGACAGCTGTATACGAGAACCCAGCCACCTGTCGATAGTTGTGCCTCAGATCCGAGAGCACGACTAACCCGAGACTTCACCGAAGACATCCCGTACGTCAGCATGTGCGAGATAAGAATCCCTCTCAAACAGCTTAAGAACAACAAGGCGCCTGGTGATGATGGAGTTACAGCAAGTTACAGCTTCTAGCTCTTCTACGGGCCCTTCAGAAGTTATTGAATTCCGTCATACTAGAAGGTCAAACGCCACAAGTATGGCACAGAGGTGTGGCGGTACTCTTCTTCATAAAAGGCGAAAAAACCCTCGAAGAATTACAGACACATCACAATGCTGAGCCATGTTTACAAGTTGTTTTCGAGAGTCATTACGAATCGTCTCGCACGCAGGTTTGACGACTTCCAGCCTCCCGAACAAGCCGGATTCCATAAAGTCTTTAGTACCATAGACCACATAAATAAGACCGAAGAGTATAACCAGCCACTACGCTTAGTGTTTGTGAACTATGAAAAAGTCTTTGATTCGATCAGAACCTGGGCCGTACTGAGGTCTCTCCAAAAATGCCAAATCGACTACCGGTATATCGAGGTGTTAAAGTGTTTATATGAAAACGCCACTATGTCAGCGCGACTCCCGGACCGGAACTGGGAACCTATCCACTTGCAGCGAGGTGTGAGACAAGGACATCTCCCTGTCTCACACCTCTATCTCTGAAACTGTTCACCGCTGCATTGGAAGATGTCTTTAAGCTTTTGGACTGGGAAGGATTTGGCATCCATGTCAATGGCGAGTACATCACCCACCCTCGATTTTCCGACAATATAGTAGTCATGGCTGAGACCCTAGAAGACCTCGGTACAATTCTCAATGGCCTCAGGATAGTCTCTCAACAAGTGGGTCTTAAAATTAACATGGATAAGACGAAAATGATTTCGATCCTGCACTCGAAGTTGTAGAGAACTGTATTATTTACCTAGGACAGATCATCCAACTGGGTAGGTCCAACTTCGAAAACGAGTCTTTTGTCCAGCGGTGGGCGTCATTCGGCTGATATGATGATGAAGATGACAAAGGTTCAATTGAAAGGCATTCTCTGCCAGTCGACCTTTGGGTGATGCACAGATACAGCAAGATTTTTTAGTCACCGTCCAAATTTTGATATATTAATCTTTGGCGAAAACCATTGAATACGTGTTTTTTCTTTTAGTATCACTCAATACAAAAATATTGAGATATCACATCACAAAGTTATCTATAAAAAGTTGATGGTTCTGGACACCGCCGTGCCGTGCGTACACGCTGGGTAACTAACTACGCGGGCTTGCCGCCCCGCGCGCCGCCGCAATTCATTGTTAACACAATAATAAACAAAGTTGCAAATTTTCCCTTCATACTTTCATGGGCTTAGGACCATCAATTAGCAAAAAGTTTGTGCTATGTTCACTATGATTAGAATGTAATCCTTAATTAATCAATTACAAATAAAGTAAAAAAAAAATTGGATACATAAGAACTTTAGAACTTATTAAAACCGTGCCGTGTAACTTTTTGCTATTAGGCGTATTTAAAAAATTTGAATCAACTTATGTACAAATAATTAAAAATCGAAGTAATCAAAATAATCATAAAACAGTCACATTAACAGTACTTTAATAAATGTTCAAAATGCATACCGTTTCTCTCTAAACAGAATCTTGCACGTTTTTGCACATTATTTTTAATTTTGTTGAGCACTACAGTGTCACTTTTCACTTGGTCGAATGCACGTACAATTTGTCCTTTTAATTGGTCTAGGCTTTGGGCTTCCTCCACATACACTCGTCGTTTTATTTCGCCCCACAAAAAAAAGTCACATGGAGTAAGATCTGGGGACCGGGGTGGCCAGAGGACGGGCCCCCCGCGACCAATCCAACGATCACCGTGTTCTGTGTTTAAATAATCACGAACGGCGGCCGAGTAATGAGGCGGTGCACCGTCTTGTTGATAATAAAAATCACGATAGGCGCTTGCCGGCACGTCATCCATGAAATCAGCAATTACTGTGCGTAACATATCTAGGTACGTGCCCCCGTTCAGCCGTCCCTCAATGAAATATGGCCCCAGTATTCTGTTGCCGACAATTCCAGCCCACACATTTGCGCTAAACCGCACTTGGTGATACGTTTCTCGTATCATGTGTGGGTTTCGAAATGACCACCAATGTTCATTATGCTGATTATACAGCCCCACTCGAGTAAACAAGGCCTCGTCAGTCCACAAAATGTTCGCTTCGGGGTGTGCGATCAGCCACTCGCAGAAGGCTCGACGGGGAACGGCGTCTGCGTCGTTCAAGGCCTGTACCTTTTGAAAATGGTACGGGTGCAAAAATCGGAAAGCAAACGAAATCATTTCAAAAATGCGCAACCGCCATTGAAATTTTCGCAAAAATCAATGAAATGTCAATTTTTTTTATAATGTTTTCGGCTCTGGCTTCTTCGGCCTTATGAGCCAATGAAATGTCAATATCATCCTGTATGGCCATTACATATTTTGAAATTGTACTAAAAGCTTCTGATTTGACAAATATAATGGAAACAACGATAATTGAAGAATATTAAAAAATAAAAAAAAATAATACGTAAAATAATACTTTACTCACATCAAATTTAAATTAAAGATTATTCCTAAGATACACATACCCTTCTACTAAAATATGTTACGAATTGCTACATGGAGAAATGCTGACAACACTCTTTATTTTTATTTTATGTCCTTGTATATAGATGGCTCTGAATAGCATGAAATTAAAATGTATAGAGGTTGCCACCCCCTGGGGCCGACTGTGGATAACGATAGATGTTTTGCGCAGGTGTAGCGGGGCGGGGGGCAAGCGGGGTGCGCGCTGCACTTTCATTGAATGTTTGCGCGGCAAGTGTAGTATTTTTAACGTTTAACTTAGTGACCAGGCAGAGCGGATAATTTTTTCGAGAAAATTATTTAATATAAAAATTATACGTATCGATTTTTTTTCAAAAATGGAGTTAGTGAATGATACATAATGCCTAGAGAAAATTTGGACGGTGACTAAAAAATCTTCCTGTATATGATTATGCCGTAAATAAACCTCCGTTATAACTCCGCAAAAAAACAGCGGAGGCGGAGGCGAAGATACGATTTCATGCGGAACTTCCGCAGTAACGGAAGCGGAGGCGAAGATCCGTTACAACCCTAGTCCCAAGTATCTGTATCCTGGCAAGGTTAACCCTCTATTACTGATGTCTTGCTCGGGCGGCGGTTGATCCATGAATGCGGAGGCGGAGGACTCTGTTCCAGGGCTTTTTGCCCTCTGACGGAAGTGTCAGTACACGTCCCGTTAAATAACGGGACGGTCGTTGTGTTCGTATCTCAAGGGAGAAGATGCTATGGCATGATACCCTCCTTTTTTAAGGGGGGTGAGTCTTAACTTGTTTGCCGTGTCCTCTGATTCTTGGTTTCTGGGCGTCCCTGTCCTTCCATCCACCAATCTGACGTGTTGGCGAGCGGTCCGGCCACACCAGATGAGACGCCCCTAAGGGCGAGGCTAACCAGCGGTCGACAACGAGCGGACGCTTGTGTTTCTACCCGTGATCTAGGGGGTAATTTGGTGTGAGGTCGGCTGTGGTCGACTCCCTTGGGATACTTCGGCCACGATGTTTGCTGTCATCGGCGACGTCATCGCTCCCGTCGTATAGGAGGTCACCAGGCGAATGAGCCCTCCCATTATAGTAGGGAGGGGATTCTGACCCGCCTGCATCTGGGCTTGTGCTTCGGTGAAGAGCTGTAACCCAAACCGTATTAGCTCCGACATATCAGTCGGGAGCGAGGGGGCCTGTGAGGTTACCGCTCTGGAGGTACCCGCCTGCCTCGTATGAGGGGGGGGGGGGGGGGTGATGTGCCTTTCTTGGCTTTTTTGCCTTTGATAGCGGTGGAGGGCGTAGCTGTGTTAGCGTCGCCGGTCGGTTCGGAGAGGGGTAAGCCGCCTGCTTTTTTTTTCTTCTTCCCCTTTCTTTTCCCTTTTCTAGGGAGATTGCTAGCTCCGCGAGCTGTGGGTTCCATGGCGATCGCCATTAGCGACCCCGACAGGACTTCTCCTTGGGGTATGGGGTGCTTGATGCGCCCCTCGATCTTGCGTCGGGAGTGGTCGCTAAGGACGACCGTTCCTGCTTTCCTGTGTCTTACCTCCGCCTTGTAGATCCGGCATCGGGGACTGTTGGCTAGGTGCGCCTCGCCACAATTGGCGCAGCGGGCCGGCTGCTCTCTGGGGACCGGACACTCCTTGGCAACATGTTCTCCACGCAGCGCACGCAGGCTTGTGGGCGGTGGCACTAGTGCGAGGAGTGCCGGAACTTTTGGCATCGATGACATTGTCCGGCCCTTTCTTGCCGCGCCAGGGTTCAATGACGACACCGGGCAAACACAATAGCTCGCTTATCGTGTATATATATCCTCGGTGTCGTGTCGGACGTCCGGTTGAGGATGGCGAGGTAAATGCACCCGGGCCTGCCCTGTTGGGCTCGGATGGGGCGCACAAACTCTGGCTCAAACTTCAGCTCGCGGAGCTCCTCGGTGATTTCGCCACCGGGGTGTCGACGGGCGGGCTGCCCTGATGGCCAAATGCCAATGGCCACCTTGATGTTCCTTTGGGCCGGCAGGGAATACGAGAACCAGGACAGGCCTTCCTCTTTCTCCAGCTTTGTGAGGAGGCTTTGCACTGCCCTGTATTCATCTCCCGATTACGGCACGAATCTTACTCCCCCTTGGTAGGGGCGCACGTGGGGGGGTGAACCCCAGTTGGTCACGGAGCGTGCGCAGGTGGGTCGCCCAACTGGGGAATTTCTCTACCACCAAAGGGGGTATATTTTCTTCTTTTTATTTTCCCCATCTGTGGGTAGTTGGGAAAAAGTTTTCGTGCCGGGTTTACCGCGTCTTGGTCCGCCGGCGGTGCTGACGGGGGTCCTGGCGGCTGCCTCGGCGTTCGAGGTAGCGTGCGTGTAGGCTCGCCGGGTTTGGTGACACGTGGCCGTTTGGCCGCGTCTTCCATCTCCGCTAAGCTGCGGTCTCTCTTGTCGCCCTGTGTGGGGTCGAGGTCCATCTTCTCTATCTCTAGGCTTCAGCGAGGGCGGCGGCTTCGTCGAAGTCGTCGTCTACCTCATTTACATCGGCGATGCTGGCTTCATCGAAGGGAATCGAACTCAATCTTTCCGACATAGATGTCGGGGGGCGCGAGTATGTATAGTCGTCCGAGTCGTGCTCCTCCGTAAGGGAAATGCCGCGCGCGGTGTCTATCGAGCGGGTCTAAACTGGGGTAGGTGTCCTGGGTGGTACAGGAGTCTTCAGAATCGCGCCCGTCGAATCCCTGTTGGGGGCGATTGGGCGGATAGGTGGCGGTTGTGTGTCGCTTTGCGTCAGGAATGGTCGGGCGGCGGACGCGTGAGTGCCCAGGGGCACGACTGCGCGGGTCGCTGTCGCTCGAGGTGTCGGCGGTGTAGGCGCGGATGTGGGGCGGGCTGTGCCACTACGTCCCTTATTGCGGGAGCTGATGGTGTCGCGTGGTGGTTGGTTGCTCGGGGCTTTGGTGGGCGTGTCGCGGACGGTGCTCAACTCCGGTCTAGCCGGTGGAGGCGCGCTCGCGGCGTTACGCACGATACTCGACCCCGTCGTGGACCGAGACGGAGGAGACACGCGCGAGTCGCTACGGGCGGTACTCGACCAGGGCCAGGGGAGACGTGTTGGCGGCAGCGCTCGACCCGGTCGGCCGGGGAGATCGTGATTGAAGGGGAATTCGCGGGTCGCGCGGTGGGGAACGGACGTACGTGCGCGTCCCTATTCCCGGCGGCGAGGGTCCAGGTTTCGCCGTTGTCCTGGGTTCCCTAGTTGGGGCGTGGTTCGTCCGATCCCTATCGGGACCCGACGAAGTTCCATTTTTCTTCATGTCGAAGTGGGTAGTTGAAGAAAAATGTTAAAAATTCTTCCGGCTTCTGGAGTTCTTCTCTGGGGCGTAGCTCCCTCGCGGCCCGAAGTTCGGGATGCAGGGTTGCGCGTGGCGCAGCGTAGTGGACCCGTGCGAGTAGTTCCGTATCGGCGAATTGCGGAGCGTAAGGTGCGTGTGTGCGCACCGAGATACGAGACTTTCCATGAGGGAATTGCGTTTGCGCGCGCTATTTATACCCGTGCGTTTTCCTAACGTTTGGGTCAGTATCTGTGGATGAATCCAAACCAGGTAACATAGTTCGCACATTCCAGGAGGCAAATCGTGTTATGGGTTTCTTAATCTTATTTACCATTTTTGTGTTATGTTTAGATGCCTTAAATACCCATCTTGTTTCAAGCACAGCTATAGGAGCGCAAGATGAGGGACGGACTAGTACCTAAATGACAGGGGGCTGCCCAGTTTAAGGCGGGCGTTAACTAGTCAATTAGTCGCGATAGACTATCCCACCGTCAGTAGTCACCCCTAGCGCCTGCACACACGTCCATTAGCGCGAGACTTATAACTGGTAACTGCGACTCCTCGTGTTAGTATCCGTATCTTGTCAGGTTCGAGCAGAGTGTCCTCTCCGCAAGCACTGCATCGCCTGGGACGCAATCACGAAAGCATGAACTTGCCCAGCATTCATAGTTCCCTCTCGACCTCGTCGACTTAGTCTACAGGAGTGACAAGTCACTACGTGTAGAGTCGAGTAGGTTGCAGGAGTTGCCGACTCTTTCAGGTTGAACCTTACTGTCGCCTTACGGTACTCCGGATCCGTTGCCTCCTCCGCCGAGCTTGCGCCGTACCGAAGTCCACCTTCTTCGCCGCAACTGCCGTTGTATGGTTCTAAGGACAAAGACCTCCTAGACAAGGCCTCTGATAATATGCTGTACGTCTTTTAACTACTAGCTTATATATTATTTTATAAAAATAAATTAAGGGGGTAGGACGCGTATATATACGCGGTATATACAGGGTGGGCCAATAATTTTTGCACTTTTAAAACATGAATAGAAATAAAACTACAACTGTTATTTTGTTGATTATATTTTTAACGTTTTGAAAATTTATTTTTTAAAAATGACATCGTCGAGATGTGCACCGTCTCGTCGTTGGCACTCTAGCAATCGACTACGCAAACTTTGGAAAACTCGCTGACACATGCTGCGGGGGATCGCGGCTATCTCGTCGTGGATGTTTCGTTTTAATTGGGATATATTCGTCGGTTTATTAAGGTAGACTCGACTTTTCAGGTATCCCCATAAGAAAAAATCGCATGGTGTAAGATCCGGGCTTCTCGGAGGCCATGGAATATCACCTCTGCGAGAAATCAATTTATTCGGAAACATTTCTTTGACTACCGGTAAAGTCACATTTGACGTGTGGCATGTTGCTCCATCTTGTTGCATCCAGGTACTGCTGTTGTATCCTGGAAATTCATGCAACTGCGGCGTCAAAAACTCTCGCAACATCTTGACGTATTCCGCTGAATTCACAGTTACATTATTTCCTTGATTATTTTCAAAGAAATACTGACCAATTATGCCCTTCGCTGTTATGGCAGCCCATACTGTCGTTTTAGGTGAATGAAGTGGCTTTTGGTGTTTAAGGCGAAGGTTTTCCCTGCTCCAATATCGACAATTGTGCTTATTCACGTGCCCGTTGATGTGAAAGTGGGCCTCGTCCGTAAACAATACATTCTCCAGGCTAGAGAATTGCTCCAGCATTGTGTCAGCCAATAACTTACGTTGAATGTAATCATTTGGTTTCATCTCCTGCACAATTTGAAGCTTATACGGGTGCAGTTTGCGGTCTAGATGCAAAATCCGCCGTAGACTCGTTCTCGGTAATGCCAGAACCGCCGAACGCTTACGCGTAGATAATTCTGGATCGTTCCGAACGGAAATTTCAACCTCTCGAATGTTCTCATCGCTTCTTCTTGAACGTGGCCGGCCTGTTTGTTTAATATTCGTTCTCGATCCCGTTTGCTCGAACTTCACGACCCAAGCTTTGATTAAATTCACACTTGGACACTCGCTTACACGGCGTAATCCATATTCAATTCGAAACAGGCGTCGTACAGTAACGTAGGAATCGTTGTTTTTGTAAAATTGTTTAACACAAAGAGCACGCTGTTGTCCCGTGAAGCGCTCCATCGTGACTAAAATTGCATGTAGCAACGCATAGTTTCCCGCCACCCGCGCATCCCTCCCTCCAACGGTATTCGAGAAATTTAGTGTTGCTATTTGCAAAAATTATTGGCCCACCCTGTATATATATATATATATATACAACGTGTAACGGAATAAACGCAAGACCTCAGACACCCCAATTAGAAAATTAAATTATAGAACTAAAGAAACATCTGTAATTCGATTTACCTAAAGAACGCTATGTTTTTTTTATAAAATAGTTGTCCTAGCTGGACGCATAATGTTTGAGCATACTACTGTATCCCTACGCACACACTCATAGCGCACACTCGTGCGCGTGCCTACGTAACATGTAGGTCGCGTGCCTACGTAACATGTAGGTAGGAATAGAAAGCAATGCATGTAAGCTTAGGTATGTATCTTTACGTTTAATGGCCGAATATTACGTACCTAGCTGATATTAGTAAGTTGTGATATTACCCTATTAATTATTGTTGCCAGCCTTTGCCCAGCTGTGGGACAGTATACGCTAAATAAAAAAAATAAAAAAATATTGTTAGTTGCCTAACTAGTAAAATAATGATTTCATCTTTCCATCACACTTACAGGCTTTTTTTATGGTGGGAAAATTCATCTAATGACGAATCCCGCTCTTGGGCGGAGCGAGAGACAGTGTCAGACTCTTACTGACTAAACGACCCACCCCGTTCCAACGTTGCCTTTCGCACTGGGTCCAGGCCTTCTTTTCAGAAAAAGAACCCGGGCCCCAGCTGGCTTCGACCCTATTACAGGGTCTCTACGTTTTTCGGACAACTCCTTGAGGCGCGCGGGAACAGTGCGTGCCGTCGACGACTGGGCTTGGTCCGGAATCATACCAGACGACTGAACGGCGAACTACCCATTGCTCGCCGTCCGCTCACTTACTACTACAGGCTTTGAACTTCGAATAATGCAGTTCAACTACGGATAGCTAAGAAAGTATTTTTAAATTGAGCAACCTTTCATCCCACTGCGATTTATCAGTTCGGCAATACCTAAAGTCAGACATGTCACGCGTCTTTTAACCGATTTCGCGATATTATCACCTACTCGTCAGTGTGTTTACATTTTTAGAGTTCCGTACCAAGAGGATAAAATTGTCCCTGTTGTTAAGACTTCGCTGTTGCCGCTATAAAAAGAAATACTAAAAACGGAATAAAATTAATATTTAAATGGGTTATTCATACAACAAACGTGAATTTTTGGCGGTTTTTTGTCGATAATCGTACGGAATCCTTCGTGCGCGAGTCCAACTCGCACTTGGCCGGTTTTATTATTACGTAGGTATAAAACGTATTCAGTGTTTAAAAGATTTCAATCATTTATGTATTTACAGTAGTAAAATCGTATTACGAAGGTACATACCTGAGCTATTTACACTAAACACATTTTCAAAATGTCCACCACCTTGCTCGATACACATTATTGCACGTTTTCTTAAGTTAATTTTTAATTTGTTAAGCACTTCAGTTTCACTTTTCACTTTAACAAACGCGAGTTCAATTTTATGTTTGAGGTCATTTATACTGGTTGCTTCGTTTACATACACTAGCGATTTTATTCGACCCCACAAAAAGAAGTCCAACGGTGTTAGATCGGCAGATCTGGGAGGCCACGGTATAGGTCCTCCACGTCCAATCCAATGAGAGCCATACTCCGCATCAAGATGCCGTCGAACGTTCCACGTGAAATGCGCGGGAGCTCCATCATGTTGGTAAAACACGGGTCGTCGTAACAACGAGAGAGGGACCTCCTCCAATAACTGAGGCAATATCTCTTGCAAGAAGTGTAGGTAGGTATCTCCAGTCAACCTCGGTAAAAACACAGGGCCGAGTATGTGTGTACCTACAACTCCCGCCCACACGTTCACGGAGAACCTGTGCTGAAATGAGTCTACACGACATGCATGTGGATTTTCGTGCCTCCACAAATGCATGTTATGTTGGTTGTAAATACCAACTCGTGTGAAGGTGCTCTCGTCCGTCCAGATGATGTTTCGTTGCCAGTTTTCCAACAACCATCTACAAAATTGGAGTCGTGGCAAGTAGTCAGTCGGCATTAGCTCCTGACAACGTCGTAGATGGAAGGGGTGTTCGCCATCAGCACGTAACGTTCTCCACACGTACATGTGGCTGCAGTCAAACAACGGCGCTGCTTCCCTCGTGCTGCTCTCTGGATGTTCATCGAAATAATCGAGAATGTTTTCCTGCAAACGAGTAGAGCGCACATTCGTCCCTCTATCCAAGGCCGTGTTAGGACGAAACGTACCGAAGTCCCTCAGGCGCTGAGTTGCACCTAGCATTGTCCTGGCGCTCACTCTGGTACCATGTCGTTCATTGAAGACTCGACACGCTAACTCCACATTATCGTCGCAACGAGCCAGTGTCCTCACCATCTCAGTGCACTGGATATTACTGTACCGGAAAGCCATCGCGCGCGTAAACAACAACAACAAAATTGCGTAATTCACTTGTCGGTTGCCGGCGAATGACTAATTTGGCGGCACGTGCGCCGGCGGCATATCAAACAAATGCGGCAACTCAAAGGGCTAAGTCAGTAAATTATTGCATCTCGCTCTTTCATATTGATTTAGCGTTTGCAAAAAACGTACCTTTGATTTTCTAATATTTTGTCATTTCTCAACAAAATATTGTGAATGCGGAATTACAAATTCAGTAATGCATTTAAAAAAGCTTTATTGCTTTGAGATAAGTTTGAAATTTCCTAAAATGATGTTTTTATTTAACTAGCTTAAATGTAAAAACCTACGTGTGTGTGTAGGTAAGGATAGAAATGATATTTTTATTTTTACAAATTCGGTTGTGCAGTTAAGTAAGACGTATTGCTTGGAAATAAAGACTAATCTTTCTTAAATTAAATATTTTACCTTTCGCACACTATCATACTTTATTCTAAAATGTATTGATTTTTTTACGTGTGTGTATGGATGGATATTAAGCGATCTACAAATTCAGCCGTGCATTTTTATGGCCTTTTATTACTTTGAGCTAAGGCTTATAATTCCCTAAATAAAATATTTGATTACGTTGGTTTTATGCAGTGGTCCTAATTTAGATTAAATGAAGGATATTTCTGGAGAAAATTAACACATATAAATAATGATGGGAATCGATTCAGAAGCCGATTCTGAGCAAACTACTTTCAGGTCTTGCGTTTATTCTGTTACAGGTTGTATATAATAGGCCTATGAAATTGCCGTTTTGTATGAAAAAATTTGGGTTAGTAGTCGATTCGCACGAAAATTATTCGCACGATCGTGCGAATCGTCCCCTTTCAATAAAAATATTTTTTTAGTAGGCGATTCGCACGGAAGTATTTAAATTGCGTGCGAATCGACCCCTTCAAGAATAAGTAGTATGCGATTCGCACACACCTATACTTTATCGAAAAGTTTCAAGAAAAAAGTACTATCACGTACAAAATGCTTTCTTTTAATACAGGACACAAATAAAACGATTTTTAAGGAAATCAAGTTTTTATATTTTACTTTGTATCTATCAGAAAGTGATTTTACATCATTCACAGTTTAAATAACTTAAAACCATAATTATAACCATAATTACAAATAAAATCACAGTTAGTAGGTACGATTTATAATCAAATATTTGGTTTTGCATTTTTACAAGTAAGTACTCTTTTTCCGTACACTTGCATTTACCTTAAATCATCACAAATTACTACTTATTAGAGTTTTTACCGAAATCAACTTTTTATGAACCCCTGAGTCTTGTTAAAAATAATGTTGTTTAAAAAAGGTAAGTCAAAATTAAATAATTAACGTTATAATGGTCTAAAAGCTAATTTTAAAAACAACGAAAAATATAACGAAACTATAAATATATAAATCTTTTTAAATATTCGTAATAACAATATAAAAATCGTTTTAATTAGCTAAGGTATGGTTTTAAATGTGGCAATTAAATAAACAAAAACAAAATATTTTTTCTCTATTAAGTATTAACTAGTACAATTTTGGAGTATTATAGTAAATGTAATAAAATAACAGTCACAAAATCACAGTTACTATAACAACAATATTTTGCTCTAATAGGTAAAAAATAACAATCAACTAATCAATAATAATATAAATATTTCTTAACACAAAAATTTTACGATGATAGGAGCATTATCATCACTGAAAGTTAAAACAATCACAAAATCACAGTTAAACAGAGTCATCTGTTGTATTAATAGGTACAAAGTTCTTAAAAATGTAACACTTAACTAATCAACAATATTATAAATATTTCTTAACACAAAAATTTTACGATGATAGGAGCATTGGCATCACTGGAAGTTAAAACAATCACAAAATCACAGTTTGTTAAACAGAGTAATCTGTAGTATTAATAGGTACAAAGTTCTTAAAAATGTAACATTATTATTTATTTATGTAGCATTTTAAAACTGTTTTTTTTAAAGTTCTTATAAAGAATAATCAGTTTCAGTCTTTTTTTTAGTCATGACCTAATGGCTTAATTTTTCTATACAAAGTTGGAGATCTATGTGACCATGAAGGAATTGATTAACAATGTCTTCAATTCTTTTCTGCAGTCTTATTCGTTCACATGACTTTACTGAGATGTAATGGTTTCTATGAAACATTGTTAAATAATGTTGAGAATCTTTTTGCAGAACCTTCAAGAGCATCACAATATTCGGTTTAGGTTTTACCATTTTATTAAATCGGGCGTTCCAAGCTTCTATTGCATTATTAGTTTTGTGAATGACATCAAAAAATGTCCACTTGTCGGAATAGTAGGCACTCTCTTTTAGCCATGTATTAACAAAATAATTGTTGAATTGTGTTAATTTTGGTTCATTTTCATTTTCTGCTTCAATGTACAGCCAACCATCTGATCGGTATTCTTGAGGAAGATATGCGAGAGCTATACATCGTAATGCGTGTATTTTATAAATCAAGAATTTATTCATCCCTAACTGTTTTAATTTTCTATAAATACATCTTTTAAAGTGAAATAAGCAGCCCTGTATCCTGGTGTGAGGACCAAATACTGTTTGAATTGCTAACATTGCACTTTTCTCAAAATCCATGGTAATTACAGTAGGGGCAAATTGAGGTATACGACTTTTTATGAGCCTAAAAAATAGTTCATATGTTTTTTCTTTTTTATTAGGAAGTAATGCATAAATGGCGGGTAAAATGTTAGTGTGTGTTGAAGTACTGCCAACATCGATGTGTAAAGTATACAGCTGTAAAAATGGTGGTACACAGCTCTTGAAAGTCCCATCACAAAAAACGGTCTCAGCATTATTTAAAAATGGCAAAACTTCCTTGTTTGCGAAGAGTATAAGTCTGGTTTGCTTACATTTATAATCTGCAAAGACCAATTCTTCGAAACACGGAGGGATAGTCATATCTTTAGCTTTACGAACTACTATTTTACTAACTTTCAGTGCCTTGTTTCTATGTAGATATAGCCTTCTTTTCAAATTTTTGTAGTCAGGAATATTCTGGACTAAATCGTATCCAGCATCTTTAAGTTTTATTACCGCATCAGAATAAATCTGAGCCATGCTCGTAGTTTCATTCTGTGCACGTTTAATGCATGTGTCTATATGACGCTTGACCTCATTATCTATATGATTAGGTTTACATAAATGATGATCTTCTTTGACAATCTCATGTTGACTATTTGTTGTTAAAAATGCTTTACATTGTTTTCTATTAACGCATCGCCACACTGTAATGCCATTTTTATTTTTCCGATGTTGGTTATGCTTATAACCGTGCCTCAGTAAGATTACTTGGCCCCTCTCTGATTGAATAAATTCGAATTGGCCTTTTCCACCTTGACTCGTTGATGGCCCTTCCATTATATTTTTTCAAAATCAAATGATGTTGATGCCAAAGTCATCTGGAAGAAATAAATGTCTTCACTAAAACTTCTGATAAAAATAATATTGTTTTTAGTTTTATTTAGTAGGCTATGTTTCTTAAAATAACAGAATTGTGAGTAATAATTTTTCATATAGTAATGCTATTTATAAGAAGAAGAAGATGAAGTATTATAAACCTCTTCATCCCTATACATAAAGGTATTTAAAGACATTGAATCTATTTGTTCATTCTGTTAGCTGAACCAGCTAAACGTTGTAAATTTTATAGCTGGAATACATTTTGAAATAGAAAACCTAATAAAATACCCTAAATAAGTCTACTTAAGTGTGCTAAATAACTAATACATAATTAATAAGTAGATAGTAAATTAAATTACTTACGCATCGGAATCTCCTAAGATATCGCGAAGCTCATGTGCAATGTCGTCGGTGGATATGGTGCTATCCACTATCACTGAACAAATCACTAAACTGTAACTGTAAAAATATGCAGTAGGTACAGCACAGACCGCACTTCAGAACAGTGTGAAATGCGAAAACAGAATAATAATCTTAGTTTCGGCACGGGGTCCCAACGCGAACAATCGATATTTTGTTCTAATTAATTCTAATAGATGGCGTTACTTGTATCGATTGTATTTTATAGTGCGTATATCAATTGTAAAAGAAATGATATGGATATTGTATGTAATTGTTAAAAAAGTCTCTCTTGTACGAAAAATCTAATAATGGGTCCATAATTCCAATTTCTATGATCTCTCAAAATCTGTGGCTCTAGGTTCTACCAATAGATGGCGCTGTCACCAAAACAGGGAAGAAATCGACGGAAACAATCTCATGAAATGAATGGTTCATAGGTACAACCGTAACCTTAGGCGCAGGCCAGACAGAAGAGACGTAAGACGAGGACGCGTCGCGGACAGGGCGGAGACGAGACACGGACGCGACTTTTGAAGTTATATAGAAGAGACGGGGCGCGGACGCGACGCAGTCGCGCAGTCAGGACTATTTTCGGCATTCAACAGTCTGATTTTGTCACGTCGACATGTCTTCTTCTGAAGATGAAGATGTACTAGCACTGGTAAATCTCGCTAATATACAGAGGGTTAGACGTTACTGGGTACATCCGGTATGGCTAAGCAATGAAGACAATCGATTTTTTAAAATAATGGAGGACCTACACAATTACCCAGATCGTTTTGTCACAGTGTATAAAATGACTCCACAGTGTTTTAATATTATCATGTCCAAAGTGAGAAATGCTTTACAGAGAAAGCACACAAATTGGAGAGTATCTATTAGTGCTGAAGAAAGATTACTTATAACGTTAAGGTAAGTGAAATACATTATCTTTTTTAATTACTTTAATACTAACAGAAAATTGTGTTACATAATAAGGTTTAATTAACTTTTGAAATATGTGCACGCTCAAACCGATGTTGATGTGTATAATTTTTCTACACTAAAGTAATCCGATGGATTACTTTGGTGTAGAAAAATTGTACGTGTAGTTCAGAGGTAATTCTTCATTCAAAAAAGATGTATTGGTGACGTGTGCAGCCGAAACTGAACTAATTGTTGAATAGGGTGATAGAGTGAAAAACGTTGGGGTATTCTCATCCTGCACAGATATTGATGGAGATGCAACATTCTGATTTTGCTCTATTGTTGATGGAGGTGCAACATTTTGATTTTGCTCTATTGTTGATGGAGGTGCAACATTTTGATTTTGCTCTATTGTCGATGGAGGTGCAACATTATGAAACGGCTGTTGTATAGAAGACACCGTGGCTATGTTGTTTTGAGAAATGCGGGTAGAATATGCTGGTTCTGATGTCGATGCTGCCTCGTTTCCATCTAAGATTTGCGCCGCCAACTGCATTACTCCCATCTTGAACCTTCGTTTTTGAACAAGATTCATGGCCTTCATATCAGACAACATGCTTTGAAGGAAGGCAAGATCTGTATCAAGAGGTTGCATTTGTTTCTCGCTATTTTGTCGTTTTCTGTTAAAGTAATCAAAAGCAGATTGATTGACGTCTTTCAAAGTAGGCATTTTACTTTTTTTACTCGAGTCCGATGATAACGGCGAAGGATGATTTTGAGCCTGTGGAGAGGGTGAATGGGACGGAGGCCGAAACGGCGACATTGACTCCTCCTCATCAAGTTCACTTTCGTCCGTATGAGTATCTGACCTGCATTGTGGTTCTAGATTAGATTTGGAAAGTCTTGATTTCAAATATTTATCCAAAAAATGCAAGTGCTGGGCAAGGTAATATTCTTTTACCTTCTTGGCTGCAGAGCCAGATGGAAGTGATAGAAGTTTTTTGTATTTTGCATATCTGTTCCTTATGTTTTTCCAACGATCTTTGCAAGCTTGTACTGAAACAATCAAATCATCGAATAAATATAATGAAGTGAATTACTTATTGTGAGTTTTTATTCGCAGAGACTATAGAGCCTATATCAGTAATACGAGTACCTACTTATGTAAAGAATTAAGAATGTTACTTTCTGGCTCAATAGCCTCCGCGAATAAAAAATCACGGTGCACAGTATAGTAATATGTATACCTAATTTATATTTGTATATTTATTTACAGGTATTTCGCAGATGGGTGTTCATTTAAATCACTGTCAGTTTACTTTCTACGAGGAAAATCTACAATTCGAGAAATAGTACATAATACCTGTCAAGTTCTATGGCAAACATTACAACCCGAATATATGCCTACACCCAATGTAGAAAAATGGCTAGAGATAGCTGCGCGTTTCCATACTCTTTGGAATTTACCGAATTGTGTGGGAAGTCTGGATGGCAAACATATTAGAATAAAAGCTCCATCTAACACGGGATCAGCGTACATAAATTACAAAGGATACTTTTCGATTGTGTTATTAGCATTGGTAGACGCTGACGGGTTATTCGTAACGATAGATGTTGGGGAATACGGGAGAAATAGTGACGGGCGTGCATTTCAAGCCAGTGCTCTCGGACAAGCAATGCAGCGTGAAGACCTTAATTTACCGGACCATAGTCCATTGCCCGGAGAAGTACAACCTATGCCATATTATTTTGTGGCAGATGAAGCTTTCTCTCTGAAAAAAAACGTAATGAAACCTTATTCGCGGAATCAATTGACAAATGATAGAAGAATATTCAATAACAGACTAAGCAGAGGACGGAAATCAGTAGAATGTGCCTTTGGAATGGCAAGGACTAAATTTCAAGGACTGAGCATGCCCATGTGCTGTGAACCTGCTAAAGCTGATGTAATTATACAAGCAATGTGTATATTGCACAATGTTATTCGAAGATGCGATGGAAAATTTACAGCGCCATACATCCAAAATACGTTGGTTGGAACAAGAATTGATTCACTATACAGAGAAACTGCAGATGGTGTCAGGGAATACCTCACCAACTATTTTGTAAATCGGGCACCTATTCCGTACCAAAATAGGCACAATGTATAAACACACACACACACCATCACACACACACACACACACACACGCGCGCGCACGCACGCACGCCGCACCCTCGCACACACACACACTCACACAACGCATACACACAACACGCAGAGGAATTAAGAAAATATTACATTAATATTACATTAAAATATTTCTGTTTTACCATTAAAACAAAGAGTACACATTTTTTTATTTCTAATGTACTACGTAAAGAACAGATGTAGGTACGCACGAGGATAAGTTGATGTTTTTTAAATAAAGAATAGGTACTACTTACCGTTTTCGTTTATTGTCCTGGCAATCGATTCCCAAGCTTGGTCTTGAACATTTCTGTTACAATAGTCAGACCTATTGTAATCATAAATAACAGAATGATTCTCAATTAATTCACAAAACTGAATATTAAAAGCTAGGTCGTCACGCATTTTTATGAAAAAAATTATAACAACTCAAAACATGACGCAACCATTCAACGTCAAGACGGTACACGTGACTGTGCGACGCGAGCGAGCCCCTCCCGGCGGGCATGCCACCCCGCGCCCCGTCTTCGCCCCCGCCGCGTCCGTGCCCCGTCTCTCCTGTGTGTTTTGAACAAAAGGCGCAGACGTAAAAGCGTTGCGCCCGCGCCCCGTCTATTCTGTATGTTTTGCGTCACGACGCTTCTATACATTTTATATGAAAGGGACGTGGAAGAGACAAATGTCCGCGCCCCGTCTGCGTCTTACGTCTTTTCTGTGTGTCCAGCGCCTTACAACTACAACAACTTAGTGAGGTAGAGTTGCCCGGTTGGCTCAGAGTCAGAACTGATTTTCTATTGTGCTCCAGCTTATGAAGGCGTCTAGATCTTATACACTGTATCAAAGTTATCGTAACACATTTGAACTATAGAACATTTAAATAATAAATAATTGCGAATACCCTGTTTATATTATACCTGATTAATAAACGATGGTCCCGTTTCTTTGTATGGGATGGGGCATCTGTACGTAAGTATTATGGTTATCTGTAGATTCGGTATAAGGCAAATGCCGGTGCTTTTTACGGGGTAGGATTAAATATAGGTACTATTGTTTTGACTTGGGTTTATTTATTATCTACTCTAAAAGGATTAAAATACGCAGAAAGATAAAATATATTTTTGGCAAATCCTACCACTACTGATTTATTGCTTAACTACTTCTTTGTGCAAGTGCTCAAGCGCCATGTACCGGCAATATTTGTGGTAAGTAAAATACAAAACAAAGGGCTACTCGGCAAGCCGCAATAAAAATTAATCCCCTGGAGCTAATAAAAAATATTTCTTCATTATTTTTGGGATCTGCTATTGTGAGTACTTAAGGGCGTTTCTTGTTATTAGTTTCTTTGTTATCTTTAACAGTTAGTATTATTTGTATAAAAATACACCGGCAATTTATTAAATCTCTCATTTATGGTGTTCATATTATAAGTTTTCATATTAAATACTGACAAAACTTTTCATCTTACCTCTTAACTAGTATTTTGTGCCTGACTGCGATGCGAATAGAGAATTATTGAATTTTAATATTAATATTCTAGAATATTGTACATGACTGTACTTAGATTTATTATTCGCACATTTTGTTAAGTGTGCGAATCGCATACTACTAATTCTTGAAGGGGTCGATTCGCACGCAATTTAAATACTTCCGTGCGAATCGCCTACTAAAAAAATATTTTTATTGAAAGGGGACGATTCGCACGATCCACAGTGGTTCGTGTAGAACAAGCTAGCTGGACAATATTATTTGTTTCGATTTTTATTTATAAATGAGGTTATTAAGCAAAGATATAAGGGTCATAATACTATTTGAGGTCCATTGGTCGTTTGAGCAGGTATAGTGAAATAAAAACACAATATTTTTTTAAACAATTTTATAAATAAATTTAACTATAAATGTAACTATAAAATCTAATATCAGATACATAAAATACCTACTTAAAAACTAAATCGATCACTCATCATCACTATCATCAGATGAATCATCCATTGAATAGTCATGATCATGAGTGGCAGAACTATGAAAACTAGAAACTATATTAACATTTTGTTCCTTAAAGCTAGGTTGAACTAATAAATCTAGGACTTCGATAGGGAATGAACCTATTTTCTTCCGGGGAATTTCTCTTAAACCATTTATTACAGGGTCAGATGTTATCAATAACATATTAAGTAAATCTCTATTCGTAGCTATTCTTTGCACAGCTGCTATTTCTTGCACAGCTGCTCCACTTTTCAGCCAATTTTGAAGAATATTTTGAGATGATGACCTTGACGTCTCTCAGGGACTGCTCCGTAACACCATCAAAGTCATGTCTCAAAGATATAAACCGAAAGAGCTCCACGTTTCGCGTTTCCTTCGGGTGTTTTAGCCATTCTTCAAAAAAGTCCATTTTTGAGACGGTGAAAACTGTTTAAAGAAAAAAAAAGAAAAAAATTAGTTGTGCAAATAATTCGCAATATTTTTTTCTACTAATTACTACTAGATACTTGTGAGAATCATATAAAATAGATTTTACAGAGTGGACATGAGTGGACATGTAATATTTTGACTATTGAATTCAAAAATATGGGTGAAAAAGTCCACTTTTATCGAAACATTTAATTTAATAAAATTAAATAATGAAGATCCTGTGATAAAAATTAACTAAAACAAAACTACTTACCCTTATGTACACAATCCATCACAAAAACACTATCACAAATTTCTTTTAGTGACTTAAAATAATGTTAACAATATGGTGTAAAAATGCAAATGAATGCACTTTGAATTATCAACACTTTATATACTTACCTTAATGACGGGCCTAATGAGGGTAATTACGAAAATTAATAGATGTATTCCTTAATGTATAGGGCTAATGAGTTCATCTTAATAATTAACTATTAGGAATTGAAGAGTTGTTTTTGTCCAGCTAGTTTGTTCTACGCGAATCACAGTGCGATCGTGCGAATAATTTTCGTGCGAATCGACTACTAACCCAAAAATTTAAACGAAGTTTTTTCATGAATTTTTTTATTTGTATTAATCGAAGTAATCACCCATGCAATCAATGCATCTTTGCCATCGCAGTGGCAGTTTATTGATGCCCTTCTTAAAGAAATCAGCTGGACGGGAGGCAACAAATTCTTCAAAGGCATTTTGTACTGCCTCTCGGGTATTGAATTTTTTTCCCGCCAAGAAGTTATCCAAATTCTGGAAAAAGTAGTAGTCTGTAGGCGCAAGGTCTGGTGAGTAGGGCGGATGACGGAGAGCTTCCAACCCCAGTTCTTGCAACTTGGAGACCGTCTGCTGTGCAGTATGAGGTCGCGCGTTGTCGTGCAGGAGCAGCGGAGACGAGCGATTGACCAATGCTGGTTGGAGATGCGCCAGCTTCTCCATCATTGTGCTCAGTTCTTCACAGTACACATCTGCAGTAATGCTCACCCCGTTTGGTAAGAAGCTGTGATGAATCACACCGGCGCTAGACCACCAAACAGTGACCATCACTTTTCTAGGGGTAAGTTTTCGTTTAGGGCATTGTTTAGGTGCTGAACCAGGATCCAACCAACTTGCTGAGCGCTTGCGGTTATCAAACAGAATCCATTTTTCATCGCAGGTAACAATGCGGTTCAAAATTCCTTCATTTGTGTGTCTGTTGAGCAGTGCAAGGCACGTTTCGACGCGTACTTCGCGCTGGCGATCATTGAGTTCGTGGGGCACCCATTTGTCAAGCTTTTTTACCTTGCCAATTTGACGCAAATGGACCAATATTGTTTTGACGCTAACGTCGAAAGCTGCTGCTAATTCAGCCGTAGATTGTGTATCATCAGCTTCCACAACCGCCTTTAATTCGTCATTGTCGACCAAAGTCTTCGGACGACCGCGAGGTTCATTTTTCAGGTCGAAATTTCCAGAACGGAAGCGAGCAAACCAATAACAGGTGGTGCGTTGGTTTGTAGTGTTAGCTCCGTAAACGTCGTTGATGTTGCGTGCCGCTTGTGCCGCGTTGCTGCCACGACGGTACTCATATTCCATAATTACTCGAATTTTTAACGTATCCATGATGACGAAAAAGATTGAAATGCGATGAAAATGTAACACTAATCAATAAAGAAATGACTACTTTTGGAAAAAAGAATCCATGTTTTTAAAATAAAATTAATTTGAAATTAGAATTCTTAGCCAAACAAAAATTATTTTGATTTGAAATGGCCAGTACTGCAGAACGGCAATTTCATAGGTAAAGACCTAATATATATATATAATAACAATAACAGCAGCGGGGTACAGGCGCGTCCCCTTCCAAGTGGCGGTATGCCGTCAATATGAAGTAAACGGTTATTTCCCCGACATCAGTCTTTTCAATCAATGGTCGGTTTACTTTTGGAAAGCCATTTATTTACAATAACTACATAAATACAAGCTAAAAAAGGCAAAGACACGTCCATTAGCAAACTATTAAATGAATTCTGATTTCTTAATTGGCACAGTCTATTTAAAAGATTACTTAATAAAATACTAGATTTCTGTAAGTCATTATTTTCATGCTGTAGAGCTTTAGAAACAGGATTAGTAATTTCAAATAGTGAAGAAAAAAATATAACGAGCACTAAGAAATCAAAACTCTCTAAAATATTAATTATACTTTTACATTCTTCACGTTCATCTTTTTTATTTGAAATTAAATTTAGTTGGTACAAAGTTTTCATGATTAGTAAAATAATTTTCTTTACTGCTAATAAAGCGTCGTTCCTAGAAGACCATCTGGTAGGACATACCTTTTTAAGGGTAATCAAATATTTTTCAGAGGAATCGTCACTTAGCATAGCCCAGCGTTTTATGCTATTGCCAAAAAAGTATATATTTTTTCTAAATTATCGAAAAATGTCGATACTTCACGAACTTGTCTCGCAGCATCGTTCAAAACCAAGTTTAAAGCGTGCGCAGCACAATGAACATAATCGGCATTTGGAGCATGCTCTTTTATTAGGGTTTGTAATCCTCCATACACACCCGACATAACATTTGCTCCATCGTATCCCTGTCCTCTACATTTAGTCAAATCAATTCCATATTCTTTAGTCAAATTTAAAATGACAGTTTTCAGACCTGCAGCACTGCAATCGGTTACTGCTATAAATCCTTAAAAGGACTCACAGATTTTTATTTCTTTAGGCACATTATCATAATTTTCTGTAACCGAGATATATCGAAAAACTACAGATAGTTGGTCAATTTTTGACAAGTCTTGTGTTGTATCCAGAATTATTGTCAGAAATTGAGCTTTTTTAATTTCTGAGATAATATTGTTCCTAACGTTGGTACCAAGCAAGCTAATAATTTCGTTTTGAATCGTAGGGCTTAAATAATTTATTTCACCTTTCGGTTTTAGAAGAAGTTCTTTTAAAGTTGCACCATAGTTAGATATTAGACGTGAAATTGCCATAAAATTGCCAGAATCAGAATCATGCCCCCTCAAAGGTAGATTACAAGATACTAAAGTAATTATAACATTTATTATACGATGCAGTACATCTCTCCAGAATGTAATTTTATTATCGATTTCACTTTTCAATAGAGTATCGATGGTATTTCCTTGCAACCAATTATTATAAGAGAGTGAGGCACTAATATGCTGCTGTGACTTTTCATGGTCAAGAATAGTTTGTGTGAAATTGCTTCTAACCGAAACACCGTTAACCCAAGCAGAGGAGTACGATTTGTTTTGACGATCTGCTAATAACCAACAGAAGTGACAGTACGGTTTGTTTAAAACGTTAGAATAACATAACCATGGTCTTATAATTTGTATGCCTGCCTGATTGAAATATGAATAATAATAAGCCGAAAAAGGTCGGTTAATTTCTAAAACTTTTGGAAATGGTCCTTGTGGTTTAAATGGACCCAATTTAAAAATTATTTTTCGTTCGCACTCAGTTAAATGTCACCAAAATTTCCTCTATCTGATGAAATTATATTACAATCTGCAGATATATCAGAATCGTTGACTTGGGGTTCCTCGATTTCTGGATGGACATCCGATAAAGTATGTGCTTGGCTTTCTTCTATTTCCGGATGGATATGTGACGAAGAACATGCTTCAGAAGAATCTAAAAATAAACGAGTAATTGTTAAAAAATAAATACGAATGCTTTGATACTAAACTAAAAAGAGTTATATATAAATAAATAACGTTACTAAGGGTAGGGTCACAGTTAGAGAGTGTTCAGTTCAGACGCACACAGACTTTACGCGGATTGTGCTCGTACCTATTAGTAGATACAAAAACACCTGCAGCCCGTCCGTGCATTACTATACACCTGCGTGCTATTTAAACGCAGCGCGTAGTGTAGTGGCCATGGCCATACAAAACGAGAACCCTAAAGCGAGTCTGCACATCTGAAGTTCTCAACACGCAATTAACGATACGATACGGACTGATAGACAAACAACAAAACAGATCGATCCTATAGATAAGTTAGAATTTTGTTTTTTTTTAATCAAGGCACGGAACCCTAAAAACAGTATAATTGTGAAAATCGAGGGGGGAGACAACCTTTTGTGACGGACAGATGGACAGACCGAAATTAAAAGATTTCCTTGTTTATCACTACGGGCCCCTAATAAATGGGTTGAGTAGTACTTACCTTTCCAATCTAAATTACTCACTGTATCTTGTCACTTTTTTATAACCTCGTCCCTTTTCTGTTTAATTTTTCTTTTCTCAGCGCCGCTGGGATAATCTCTTTTCCTTTCACTCATTTCTTTTACAAATCGCTACTAATACTGCTAAACCAGAAGAACAATATTGTTTGTACTGAATTACAATGTAATGCACATTTATATAAAGCGCGTAAATAAACAGTGCACTGCACTCCGTGGTTTAGCATCCAATGCAAAGTTTGTACTTTACCACGTACACGTACCTACATCGCGATATCGATGAAGGATTCCCGGGGATTCCCCGCTGACGCTGAGTTGAAGATGAAGTAAGTAAAACGGGGAAGTCCCGCAGCCCGCCATAACGATGTAGAGTGTTGCCAACTTTTGAACGCAAGCTTAAGGCGGAAAAAAAAGGAATTGCTTTATAGAATTTTGTCATTTGTAAAATAAAATAAATTAGAAAGTTTTAATTCTTTTTCCTTACACACTTTGGGGGCCCCCGTGGCCCGGGGGCCCCGTATAATTGATACGGCAATTACGGCGGTAGCTACGCCCCTGGGTACGAGCAGAGTGTCCTCTCCGCAAGCACTGCATCGCCTGGGACGCAATCACGAAACCAGTATTTCATATTTTATATATTGTTTTGGATTTCACACTCTTTTTGGCGGGTACCGATGACTTAAAAAGTACCTTAGTAATATCTTAACCCTAAAACTACGACATCCAAATTTAAATTGCTAAAACTTACAGAAGGAAGAGGGGTAGACAGCGATGGTACACCGCTCGTAAGCGCGGACGGGAAGCTGAAATTTTGATTCGCGGTTTAAAACTAATAACAAAAAATCGGAACGGGATCCTATATGCGCGAATGAGGTGTCGAAAGACGCGCCTCGCCGAGATCTATCAGATAAAAATTATAGCGCAGAAGGCGCCGTGCAAAAAAGTGAGGTTACGTCGAAAAAGCTTATGAAATCGCTGTAAAAACGCTTTAAATTGAACAACTTACAAAAAATCCAAGGTTTGGGGGGGTTAGGTTCGTTGGTTTTGGGTTTAGAGCACTCCAAAGGAAGCACGAGCACTGATAGTAGGTTTGATTCCGACAAATGGATGTTTGCCACTGAGATTCAAACGGAGGTCCGTTAGCTTTTTATACAGAGATTTTTCGTACCTACAAATCTATGAAATGAACGTAATTTGAGTAATTTTGTTACGAGATCTGAACTAGTGTAGGTGAACCGGGTATCACTAGAAGCGCCTTGAGGAGGCCTTTCCGTTGGTATAAGAATCTAATTAGAGGTCCGTAGAAAAATGTTGGTAAAACCGCAAAAAACTGTCGTAACGGTCGACTTTTTTAAACAAAAATAGGGAAAAAATCTAAAATACTAAGGCACTATATAACGATACCGTGGCAAATGTGGTATCGGCAGAAGCGTCTTGAAGAGATCTATCTAATTACACTATAAAAACTATAAGCGGCAAAGGAAAATTTTTAGAAATCGCTAAAAGAGTTAAAAATCTAGCGTTTTTTAAGAAAACCTAAATTAAATGTCTTATAACTAAGGATTCTGAAGGAACTTAGTTATGAAAATCTACAGTAATATAGAGGGGGCTCTCCCCAATATATCCCATTGAGTGCCGACTACGTAATATTACGTAAGGTAGGTTAACAGGAGAGGCCAACTACGTGTTAGTACGTAGATGTTCTTTGTTGGTTGTAGGGTGATCTATACTGTTTGGCCTCCTGCAACGTTCGTTTTTATACTACTTGGCACCTCAAATAAAACACAATATACAAAAATAGTAACTTTATTGTTTCTAAAGATCTCAATCTAATACACTTTGGTATCATGAATTACACAGTCTACTCTACGAGATCAATATACTTCTAAGTAATTATTACAACAAAAACAGTAATATTTCTTACTAAATCAACACTAAAAAACATAAAAATAAACTTCTATACAACGATTAAAAAAAAATTAAGCGAATTTAGGATCTGTGTGGTAAATTTTAAAACAATTGTTTACACACAAAGCCGGCTTTTCAGGACAAGTAGCACATACAAAAGATGATTCCTTCCGTATTTTATTTTTAGTGCAAACACGACAAGGTGGAAGCTTTTCTAAATAATGAAAATTATCTAGTGGTACACGAGTTTTAGCAGATAATTGACTAGTTGAAGCCGGGGATAGAATTGATTGGGGTTCTTGTGATGGTCCTGCTTGTGTCGAATGCGACCCAGTTGCTATGGTGGGATCATTATTATTCATTCCTAACAGATGTCTTATAAAACCTTCACGAAATTGCAGCAGTCGCATTTTAGAAGTTCTATGTTGAAGACGAAGTATTCGGTGTGCATTTTGAATGTACACTTCAAAGATGTGTAGCCCTAGCTTCTTGTGCCATCTAAGAGTTTTTCTGAGGCATGAATAATATGAGACCATCTGGTCGCCTCGGTCTACACCTGACATGCCCAAGTTATAATCGGCGACAATGTTCGGCTTCAGTGAGATTCTACCATTCTTATTCCTAACTCTCACCAACTGAAGATTATGCTTGTTCGAAATTACCAGTACATCTCGTTTATCTTTCCATTTACAAACAGTAATATCATTGCATACTTTAGCAGCTAGCTCTCCACGCTTTAACTTTTAACGTTTGTAACGTCTACAGGCAAGTTTTTTCGATTCTTTCGAAGTGTACCACATATGTATGTTTTCCTTTGGGTAAGACGTCTCGTCAAATCAGGTGAATTGTAAAAATTGTCAGCGTAGATTACGTGACCTTTATCTAAATAGCCTTCCATTAGATCTAATACAACTTCCGTGCTATGTAAAGTTCCAGGTGGAGGCTTCTCACTTTTTCCTCTATAAACACGAATTTTCATGACTATACCTGACGATTCACATAATTCATACAGTTTTATTCCATATTTGTGCTTCTTATTTTTTATGTACTGTCGGAAAATCAATCTTCCTCTCCACAAAACCATTGACTCATCGATACTTAGGTCAAATTTAGGATAATAGAGATCAATCATTATGTTATTGAACCGTTCTAATATAGGTTGTATTTTATGCAGTCTGGATGTAGCCGAGGAGTCGTCTTCGGAAAAATGAAAATTACGTAACAATAATTGAAAGCGGTTTCTGCTCATCAAAGTCCTAAACAGCGGCATGTTGTACAGTGGATCCAATCGCCAGTAATGACTTATAGAGGGTAATTGCACCAATCCCATATAAAGCAACATACCAACAAACTTGCGCATTTCTTCAATATTTGTATCCTTCCAATATCTAAAGCGGGCATGCTTTTGTAAGGGACCGGCTGTGCGACGTGCGAAATTATTTGTAGCTTGCACCAAAGAAAGCAGAAAATCGTTTGAAAAAAATATATCAGCTAAAGCAGCGGGGGTAGGTTTGAAGTCAATCTTTATTCCCGACTCACCCGTAAATGCAAATTGTTGGGGTCTTGCAGAACCTATATTCCACTGAAACTCTGGATCACATGACGATGCTTCTGTGAGCGTTGCGGGTGGCGGCTGCGATTCATTGTCAGATGTCGATGTTTCATAAGACGAACTACTACTCCGCGCTTCTCTCTCTGGAACGTAATTATTATCTGATCCGGAAGAGTAGTCCTCATCGTCTGTCGATTCTGGTTCCATCAGAATTCCAGGTATTTCATTCACATTCAACTGTCGTTGTAACAATCTGGGATTTCGGTTACCGCGTAAAATACGACGCGATCGGCGTCCGCGCTCCATATTGCAATAACTACCTACACCTATCTAGCGACAGTCTCTCAGCGCGTGCGGCGCGACACTGAATGCGCACACAGGTAATAAATGTACTATTGATGCAAAAATAAGTGGGGAGAACACGTGATTGCCATTTATACATGTTAAAACGAGATAGACAATAGTCTGTGTTTTATTAGGGAGCTAAGGTACGTAATTTTGCGTATACGTATTATTGCGTAGGTAGGCACTACTAACATTTATTTTTCTATCTGTGCCTATCTACGTAATACTGCGTATACGCAATATTATGTATTCTGGCATCCTACTATATCCTTATATACGTGATGCCAACTACGAATAATTACGTAGTAGACCATTTGTATGGTGGCCACCAGGTTTGGTCTGACGCTTACCTTCGGCATTCAGTGGGTTAATTAAATGAACCCCAACATGGGTCATGGGTGACCCAAAATAAAAAAAAATTACTTGCAAAATATTAAACTTTAATAAACTTAAACAATTATTACAAGGTTTTTTGGATATTAATGGAATGCTTAAAGGAAAAAAAATAGTACAAATCTGAAAATCTAGATACATTGGTGACAAATAGGTAACCTGTCTTGTGCAAATAAATTTTTGGAGGACTTAACACATTTCTCTCTGCCCTTCCTATCTTTGGCTCTAGTGCATAAATAGCAGCGGGAACTTGAAGTTGATCGAGCTTGGGCTACCTGAGCACTGTTTTCTTCATCTACTCCCAAAACATGAAACATTATCACTTTAAGAGATAGGGGCGAATTTTTGACCTCATTAAGGCGGCGTTTCACGTAGGGCTGTACTAATTGAAGGCTTAGATTTCTTAGAAAATAGTTCCTTTTCAGTTTACTCCTGCGAATGCCTTGAGTATTACATATGAATTTATACCTCCAGCATCAAGCATGCCGTAGAAAAATCTTAGCGGCCACCTTCGTGTTTTTCTTGCTGTTGTCTTAGAATGACTTAATTGGTCAAACGTGTCAACGCCGCCTTTCGTGGCGTTATAATCCGGTCGGTTTCCACCCTCGTGATTGAAGGGGAATTCGCGGGTCGCGCGGTGGGGAACGGGCGTACGTGCGCGTCCCTATTCCCGGCGGCGAGGGTCCAGGTTTCGCCGTTGTCCTGGGTTCCCTAGTTGGGGCGTGGTTCGTCTGATCCCTGTCGGGACCCGACGAAGTTCCATTTTTCTTCATGCCGAAGTGGGTAGTTCAAGAAAAATGTTAAAAATTCTTCCGGCTTCTGGAGTTCTTCTCTTGGGCGTAGCTCCCTCGCGGCCCGAAGGTCGGGATGCAGGGTTGCGCGTGGCGCAGCGTAGTGGACCCGTGTGTGCGCACCGAGCTACGAGACTGTTCATGAGGGAATTGCTTTTATTTTATTTATTTATTTTTTAACTTGGCGCGTGCAGTTAGCCTTACGGCTTTTACTGCTTCACCGGACAGTAGGGGTGAGCGTGGGCTCTAACCGCCTAGCAAATACAAACTATAAACTAAGTACCCGCGCCGGAGGGCGCCCCCTGTGGGGCTCGAACCTCGGCTCTGGGCGGATACTGACGTGGAGAGGGCGAGATATCATGATTTTAGGGGATTTTGTGCAACTGTCGCTCTACGTTAATGGGCGACGCGGGCCTCGCCACCGGCTTAGGTCCGGAGCGGGCATTCAGAGGGAATTGCGTTTGCGCGCGCTATTTATACCCGTGCGTTTTCCTAACGTTTGGGTCAGGATCTGTGGATGAATCCAAACCAGGTAACATAGTTCGCACATTCCAGGAGGCAAATCGTGTTATGGGTTTCTTAATCTTATTTACCATTTTTGTGTTATGTTTAGGTGCCTTTGTCTGAGATTAGACATTCAATAAAATACTTTATTTAAATATATATATAAAGGTTTATTATAATATAAATTTATAGTATATTTTAATCGTAGACACACGTGCGGTCTGTATGGTATATCGAGTAAGTGATAGATGGAGGGGTGACCCGCTGCGCCGCGGCCGCCGCTGTTCGTCCCGCACTCTCTTCCCCCCGGTAACCGGTGAATGCGTGGACAGCCTTAAATACCCATCTTGTTTCAAGCACTGCGATATGCCTGCTGCCCCACACACCTATAGGAGCGCAAGATGAGGGACGGACTAGTACCTGAATGACGGGGCTGCCCAGTTTAAGGCGGGCGTTAACTAGTCAATTAGTCGCGATAGACTATCCCACCGTCAGTAGTCACCCCTAGCGCCTGCACACACGTCCATTAGCGCGAGACTTATAACTGGTAACTGCGACTCCTCGTGTTAGTATCCGTATCTTGTCAGGTTCGAGCAGAGTGTCCTCTCCGCAAGCACTGCATCGCCTGGGACGCAATCACGGAAGCATGGACTTGCCCAGCATTCATAGTTCCCTCTCGACCTCGTCGACTTAGTCTACAGGAGTGACAAGTATTTTCAGTGTATTTTACATTTGTTCACTACACAATTTTCAACAACAGAATGACAGAAAATGTCATATAAAAAAAAAAAAGTATTTTCTTTAGTGCCAGTACTTTTGCGCCACCTAGTATATATATATAATAACAATAACAGCAGCGGGGTACAGGCGCGTCCCCTTCCAAGTGGCGGTATGCCGTCAATATGAAGTAAACGGTTATTTCCCCGACATCAGTCTTTTCAATCAATGGTCGGTTTACTTTTGGAAAGCCATTTATTTACAATAAGTACCTAAATACAAACTATAAAACTAAAAAAGGCAAAGACACGTCCATTAGCGCGAGACTTATAGCTGGTAACTGCAACTCCTCGTGTTAGTATCCGTATCTTGTCAGGTACGAGCAGTGGCGTAGCGTGCCTTGTCGGGGCCCCGTATAAAAATTTTCTTGGAGGCCCTTATATGGAGGTAAAGATTTTTCACAAAAGAAAAAAATATTGTGAAAAGAAACATTTATTTATCACATAATTTACCCATTTTACAAATAAAAATCGAATTTTAAATATTCACTCTTCTTGCCTTTTTTTCGGCAAACTGATTTATTAAATCATTTATGGCTGATGATGATTTTAGTTTTTCTAGTTTCTGCCTCTATGGACAATAGTGAGATGTCTGACAGCCGTTCTTGTCCTATCGAAGTTCTTAAGTAATTTTTTATTAGTTTTAATTTTGAAAAACTTCTTTCTGCCGTTGCGGTTGTAACTGGAAGGGTCAAGAATAAAAAGCATGCTGTGATTACCTCGGGAAAACTGGATGCAAGACTATTGAATTTTAAGGAGTTCTTTAATGGAATAATTTTTATTAATTTCAGAATTTAAGCATGTTCTTAGAGCTTTTAATTGGTCACAAAGATTAAGTGAGATGTCTTTAATGTATTTAGCAGACAGTTTTCCGGAAGCGTTTAATATCTCTTCACTGGAAGAAGATAGGAGTTTCTCCGGTTGTAATATTTCGAATATACTACTCAGGTTGCAAAGGCTCTGAAATCTTTAGTTTGAGAAATTAATATATCTAAACAGCAATAGTATACATTGACTTTGAAATAGGATTCCGGATCGGAAATTCTCTCATCTTGTGATAACTCATCAAAAAAACGCTTGGTTATCTTTCGCCTACTATTTTTAAAAACAGTTGTTACCCCCCACTCTTTTGCTAAATCTTTGGATTCATTTAGCAAACTATTAAATGAATTCTGATTTCTTAATTGGCACAGTCTATTTAAAAGATTACTTAATAAAATACTAGATTTCTGTAAGTCATTATTTTCATGCTGTAGAGCTTTAGAAACAGGATTAGTAATTTCAAATAGTGAAGAAAAAAATATAACGAGCACTAAGAAATCAAAACTCTCTAAAATATTAATTATACTTTTACATTCTTCACGTTCATCTTTTTTATTTGAAATTAAATTTAGTTGGTACAAAGTTTTCATGATTAGTAAAATAATTTTCTTTACTGCTAATAAAGCGTCGTTCCTAGAAGACCATCTGGTAGGACATACCTTTTTAAGGGTAATCAAATATTTTTCAGAGGAATCGTCACTTAGCATAGCCCAGCGTTTTATGCTATTGCCAAAAAAGTATATATTTTTTCTAAATTATCGAAAAATGTCGATACTTCACGAACTTGTCTCGCAGCATCGTTCAAAACCAAGTTTAAAGCGTGCGCAGCACAATGAACATAATCGGCATTTGGAGCATGCTCTTTTATTAGGGTTTGTAATCCTCCATACACACCCGACATAACATTTGCTCCATCGTATCCCTGTCCTCTACATTTAGTCAAATCAATTCCATATTCTTTAGTCAAATTTAAAATGACAGTTTTCAGACCTGCAGCACTGCAATCGGTTACTGCTATAAATCCTTAAAAGGACTCACAGATTTTTATTTCTTTAGGCACATTATCATAATTTTCTGTAACCGAGATATATCGAAAAACTACAGATAGTTGGTCAATTTTTGACAAGTCTTGTGTTGTATCCAGAATTATTGTCAGAAATTGAGCTTTTTTAATTTCTGAGATAATATTGTTCCTAACGTTGGTACCAAGCAAGCTAATAATTTCGTTTTGAATCGTAGGGCTTAAATAATTTATTTCACCTTTCGGTTTTAGAAGAAGTTCTTTTAAAGTTGCACCATAGTTAGATATTAGACGTGAAATTGCCATAAAATTGCCAGAATCAGAATCATGCCCCCTCAAAGGTAGATTACAAGATACTAAAGTAATTATAACATTTATTATACGATGCAGTACATCTCTCCAGAATGTAATTTTATTATCGATTTCACTTTTCAATAGAGTATCGATGGTATTTCCTTGCAACCAATTATTATAAGAGAGTGAGGCACTAATATGCTGCTGTGACTTTTCATGGTCAAGAATAGTTTGTGTGAAATTGCTTCTAACCGAAACACCGTTAACCCAAGCAGAGGAGTACGATTTGTTTTGACGATCTGCTAATAACCAACAGAAGTGACAGTACGGTTTGTTTAAAACGTTAGAATAACATAACCATGGTCTTATAATTTGTATGCCTGCCTGATTGAAATATGAATAATAATAAGCCGAAAAAGGTCGGTTAATTTCTAAAACTTTTGGAAATGGTCCTTGTGGTTTAAATGGACCCAATTTAAAAATTATTTTTCGTTCGCACTCAGTTAAATGTCACCAAAATTTCCTCTATCTGATGAAATTATATTACAATCTGCAGATATATCAGAATCGTTGACTTGGGGTTCCTCGATTTCTGGATGGACATCCGATAAAGTATGTGCTTGGCTTTCTTCTATTTCCGGATGGATATGTGACGAAGAACATGCTTCAGAAGAATCTAAAAATAAACGAGTAATTGTTAAAAAATAAATACGAATGCTTTGATACTAAACTAAAAAGAGTTATATATAAATAAATAACGTTACTAAGGGTAGGGTCACAGTTAGAGAGTGTTCAGTTCAGACGCACACAGACTTTACGCGGATTGTGCTCGTACCTATTAGTAGATACAAAAACACCTGCAGCCCGTCCGGGCATTACTATACACCTGCGTGCTATTTAAACGCAGCGCGTAGTGTAGTGGCCATGGCCATACAAAACGAGAACCCTAAAGCGAGTCTGCACATCTGAAGTTCTCAACACGCAATTAACGATACGATACGGACTGATAGACAAACAACAAAACAGATCGATCCTATAGATAAGTTAGAATTTTGTTTTTTTTTAATCAAGGCACGGAACCCTAAAAACAGTATAATTGTGAAAATCGAGGGGGGAGACAACCTTTTGTGACGGACAGATGGACAGACCGAAATTAAAAGATTTCCTTGTTTATCACTACGGGCCCCTAATAAATGGGTTGAGTAGTACTTACCTTTCCAATCTAAATTACTCACTGTATCTTGTCACTTTTTTATAACCTCGTCCCTTTTCTGTTTAATTTTTCTTTTCTCAGCGCCGCTGGGATAATCTCTTTTCCTTTCACTCATTTCTTTTACAAATCGCTACTAATACTGCTAAACCAGAAGAACAATATTGTTTGTACTGAATTACAATGTAATGCACATTTATATAAAGCGCGTAAATAAACAGTGCACTGCACTCCGTGGTTTAGCATCCAATGCAAAGTTTGTACTTTACCACGTACACGTACCTACATCGCGATATCGATGAAGGATTCCCGGGGATTCCCCGCTGACGCTGAGTTGAAGATGAAGTAAGTAAAACGGGGAAGTCCCGCAGCCCGCCATAACGATGTAGAGTGTTGCCAACTTTTGAACGCAAGCTTAAGGCGGGAAAAAAAGGAATTGCTTTATAGAATTTTGTCATTTCTAAAATAAAATAAATTAGAAAGTTTTTATTATTTTTCCTTACACACTTTGGGGGCCCCCGTGGCCCGGGGGCCCCGTATAATTGATACGGCAATTACGGCGGTAGCTACGCCCCTGGGTACGAGCAGAGTGTCCTCTCCGCAAGCACTGCATCGCCTGGGACGCAATCACGAAACCAGTATTTCATATTTTATATATTGTTTTGGATTTCACACTCTTTTTGGCGGGTACCGATGACTTAAAAAGTACCTTAGTAATATCTTAACCCTAAAACTACGACATCCAAATTTAAATTGCTAAAACTTACAGAAGGAAGAGGGGTAGACAGCGATGGTACACCGCTCGTAAGCGCGGACGGGAAGCTGAAATTTTGATTCGCGGTTTAAAAATAATCACAAAAAATCGGAACGGGATCCTATTTGCGCGAATGAGGTGTCGAAAGACGCGCCTCGCCGAGATCTATCAGATAAAAATTATAGCGCAGAAGGCGCCGTGCAAAAAAGTGAGGTTACGTCGAAAAAGCTTATGAAATCGCTGTAAAAACGCTTTAAATTGAACAACTTACAAAAAATCCAAGGTTTGGGGGGGTTAGGTTCGTTGGTTTTGGGTTTAGAGCACTCCAAAGGAAGCACGAGCACTGATAGTAGGTTTGATTCCGACAAATGGATGTTTGCCACTGAGATTCAAACGGAGGTCCGTTAGCTTTTTATACAGAGATTTTTCGTACCTACAAATCTATGAAATGAACGTAATTTGAGTAATTTTGTTACGAGATCTGAACTAGTGTAGGTGAACCGGGTATCACTAGAAGCGCCTTGAGGAGGCCTTTCCGTTGGTATAAGAATCTAATTAGAGGTCCGTAGAAAAATGTTGGTAAAACCGCAAAAAACTGTCGTAACGGTCGACTTTTTTAAACAAAAATAGGGAAAAAATCTAAAATACTAAGGCACTATATAACGATACCGTGGCAAATGTGGTTTCGGCAGAAGCGTCTTGAAGAGATCTATCTAATTACACTATAAAAACTATAAGCGGCAAAGGAAAATTTTTAGAAATCGCTAAAAGAGTGTTAAAAATCTAGCGTTTTTTAAGAAAACCTAAATTAAATGTCTTATAACTAAGGATTCTGAAGGAACTTAGTTATGAAAGTCTACAGTAATATAGAGGGGGCTCTCCCCAATATACAGGGTGTCCCAAAACTCAACGTCAAGCCGAAACGGGGTGACAGGATTGATCATAACCATCACGAGAAAAATCTGAAAAAAAATCTATCCCATGCAGTTTAAAAATTATGGGCATTTTAAGAAAAACCTAGAAATTTGATCAAACTGTACCATTTTTCGGTTATTGTGGTTATTCTTTTTTATTTTTGTTCATTTGAACTTTGGAAACGTAATTCTAAATAACATTTCTAGAATCCCAATAAAAAATAATGACACAATTGCCTCAAGTTTCCGAGAATTGAGACTATTTGTTAAACTACGAATTTAAAATTTTCAAGATTCGTCGACTTTGACAGGCCCTCCTATAAAAAAAATGTACTAGAGTGCCTTGGCAAGTGGCATTAAAAGTTGGCGCATTTAATCAGAATTCTAAAATGGTACAATACTTGTTAGTTCCATACAATAGAAAAGAGTAAAAAAATTAAAACCTCAAGTAACCCGATTTTTGCTATCTCATTTTACTCAGTTAAAATGTTTTTAATTCACACAAGCTCTAGGTAGGTTCTTAATTTTAAGACAAAATGATGAGAGAGATGGATAATGGGTATGTTCGCCATGAGTGAGCGAGACAGATAGTGACGCCACTTTTACCAAAGTGAAAAAAAGTTAGTAAAATTAGTAAAATAATTAGGTTTGTTGGAATAAAAGTCAGATGATAGAGAAATAACGTTTTTTATTAAAATAAATGTTCAAATTGTTTACCATCAGCCTCAATACAAGCCCTACATCTTCTTAAAAAAGATCTACTTATTAGTCGGGCATATCTTCGAGAGTTGATCGCCTCAGCTGCTTGAGAAATGCGTTCACGCAGGTCGGCTACGTTCTCAATGGGCTTTGAGTAAACTTTTTCTTTGAGAACTCCCCAATAGAAAAAATCCAGGGGATTTAAATCTGGTGAACGGGCGGGCCACGAGATAGTGCCCGAACGTCCAATCCACCTTCCCGGATATTCCTGGTCAAGGAAATCTCTTACTTGCACTGCGAAATGCGCTGGGCAGCCATCTTGTTGAAACCACATGTCGCGAAGATCTGCTAGTGGTACGTCCTCTAACAGGGTTGGTAAATCTTCTCTTAAAAAATGTAGGTAATTAGTTCCATTCAAGTTCTCAGGCAGTTCAATAGGCCCAATAATTTTACCGTTTAAAATTCCGGTCCACAGGTTTACTTTAAAACGATACTGGGATCTATCTTCTCGCATTAAATGTGGATTCTCCACATGCCACTCGTGATAATTGTGCAAGTTCATGTAACCATCTTTTTTAAATGTCGATTCATCTGACCAGAGAATTTTTTGGATGAATTGGGGATTCTCATTATGCCTCTGTAGCATTGTTCTACAAAAAGAAATCCTTTCCTGATAATCTCGAGGTAGAAGACTTTGAACTCGTTGTACGTGAAACGGATGCATTTCGGCTCTTTGTAAAATACGATGAGCAGTGCTTTTCGGTATTCCCGTTCTTTCTTCAATTCCACGTACGGAAATACTTCGGTCACGTGCGACCTCTTGCAATACTTCTTCCTGGAAAGGAAACACAGGTCTACCTCCAGCCTGTATTTGATTCGGGAAATGGCCGCCCTCTGTGAGTGAACGGTGCACATTAACAAACACGCGGTGATCCGGGTAGCGCTCTAAATTTGGATATCTTTCACGATAAAGTCTAGCGGCAGCACTTGCGTTGCATCTGCATTCCCCATAAATGAGGTGCATGTTCGCATATTCTTGTGAAGTGTAGCGCGTAGGCATGGTAGATAAAAAGGATGCCAACACAAAAGTCCAGAGAGAAGCCAAAGTTGCCGGTATGTTATCAACAAGTCCAATTCACAAAGATTCAAGTCCAAAAAGAGAAGCCAAAGTTGTCAGTACTAAATCAACACAAGCGAATACGAACGTGCGCAGTAGACGAATGAGCGAAACGTACTAACTGGTTGGTGTCGGACTGGTAGCGTAGCCATTTGCTTGGCTGAAACTAGTGCGAATGAAACAGATAGATGCCATAGCATCTATCTGTTTCATTCGCACTCGTTTAAACGACGCATCTCCGTCTCAATGCGTGGCGTCACTATCTGTCTCGCTCACTCATGGCAAACATACCCATTATCCATCTCTCTCATCATTTTGCCTTAAAATTAAGAACCTACCTAGAGCTTGTGCGAATTAAAAACATTTTAACTGAGTAAAATCTGATAGCAAAAATCGGGTTACTTGAGGTTTTAATTTTTTTACTCTTTTCTATTGTATGGAACTAACAAGTATTGTACCATTTTAGAATTCTGATTAAATGCGCCAACTTTTAATGCTACTTGCCAAGGCACTCTAGTACATTTTTTTTATAGGAGGGCCTGTCAAAGTCGACGAATCTTGAAAATTTTAAATTCGTAGTTTAACAAATAGTCTCAATTCTCGGGAACTTAAGGCAATTGTGTCATTATTTTTTATTGGGATTCTAGAAATGTTATTTAGGATTACGTTTCTAAAGTTCAAATGAACAAAAATAAAAAATAATAACCACAATAACCGAAAAATGGTACTGTTTGATCAAATTTCTAGGTTTTTCTTAAAATGCCCATAATTTTCAAACTGCATGGGATAGATTTTTTTTCAGATTTTTCTCGTGATGGTTATGATCAATCCTGTCACCCCGTTTCGGCTTGACGTTGAGTTTTGGGACACCCGGTATATTGCTAAAACTTACAGAAGGAAGAGGGGTAGACAGCGATGGTACACCGCTCGTAAGCGCGGACGGGAAGCTGAAATTTTGATTCGCGGTTTAAAAATAATCACAAAAAATCGGAACGGGATCCTATATGCGCGAATGAGGTGGCGAAAGACGCGCCTCGCCGAGATCTATCAGATAAAAATTATAGCGCAGAAGGCGCCGTGCAAAAAAGTGAGGTTACGTCGAAAAAGCTTATGAAATCGCTGTAAAAACGCTTTAAATTGAACAACTTACAAAAAATCCAAGGTTTGGGGGGGTTAGGTTCGTTGGTTTTGGGTTTAGAGCACTCCAAAGGAAGCACGAGCACTGATAGTAGGTTTGATTCCGACAAATGGATGTTTGCCACTGAGATTCAAACGGAGGTCCGTTAGTTTTTTATACTGAGATTTTTCGTACCTACAAATCTATGAAATGAACGTAATTTGAGTAATTTTGTTACGAGATCTGAACTAGTGTAGGTGAACCGGGTATCACTAGAAGCGCCTTGAGGAGGCCTTTCCGTTGGTATAAGAATCTAATTAGAGGTCCGTGGAAAAATGTTGGTAAAACCGCAAAAAACTGTCGTAACGGTCGACTTTTTTAAACATAGGGAAATAATCTAAAATACTAAGGCACTATATAACGATACCGTGGCAAATGTGGTATCGGCAGAAGCGTCTTGAAGAGATCTATCTAATTACACTATAAAAACTATAAGCGGCAAAGGAAAATTTTTAGATCGCTAAAAGAGTGTTAAAAATCTAGCGTTTTTTAAGAAAACCTAAATTAAATGTCTTATAACTAAGGATTCTGAAGGAACTTAGTTATGAAAATCTACAGTAATATAGAGGGGGCTCTCCCCAATATATCCCATTGAGTGCCGACTACGTAATATTACGTAAGGTAGGTTAACAGGAGAGGCCAACTACGTGTTAGTACGTAGATGTTCTTTGTTGGTTGTAGGGTGATCTATACTGTTTGGCCTCCTGCAACGTTCGTTTTTATACTACTTGGCACCTCAAATAAAACACAATATACAAAAATAGTAACTTTATAGGTACAAGTTGGTAGCCGACTGCACGCAGCAGCAACAGACGACATGTCGTCGCTTCATGTCGTCGCGACACGTCGTTGCGTCATGTCGCTGCAGTCATGATTTCGAACCCGACTGCAGACGGCAACAGCAGATGGCATCCAGTTGGTTCCGAGTGCTCCGTGAAACAAGATGTCTGATGTGTTCGAAAATAGTGATCGCATTTTTTTATATCTTTTATTAGAAGAGGAAGAAGACGATGATGACTTGTTTTTATTATACAGAAAAAGACGAAAAGCCACACGTCCTATGCTTAAATGCAGAGCAAGTGAGGGAACTTATTCAATCCTGATCAAAAACCATTTGAAAAGCGATATGAAAGAATTCAGAGAGTATTGTCGTTTAAATAAAAAACAGTTCGATTTTATATTATGTTTAATCAGAGAAGAAATCGAGCCAAAGAAAATAAATGCCATAAATGCTGAGCAAAAATTATTTTTAACATTGAGGTAAGTCAGTAATTTACTTATTATTACCAATCATAAACAAATAGACTCACAATCGCTAAGAAAATTTCACTAAAATGCATCCGAACGGCGATGCATATACAAATACAAATAAAATAATTTAACCAAATGAAGTAGTTGTGCCATTAGTTTAAGGTGCAATGTCAGTTGTACGTAATTGTCATTACGTCTATAATCAGGATGCACCGCCGGCGGACACGTTTTGAGCAAAATTTTGAGTCTATTTGTTTATTACTTAAAATTCAGGACTGAGTCGACAAAATTATGTTCTTCCTCTTGGTCGATTTGGTTGACCGGAAAGGATAGATCAGTGGGTTCTGGTGACCCTACCTCAGTACTCACGGGAGAATTGGCATATGACGTGTGTACTAGCCCTGGTGCATAGCCTAGACCGCTAGTTATTCCGGAGGGTCCTGGTGACGCTGCCGCGGAACTATTAAGAGAATATGCATCTAAGTGGAAATCACCCGGTGTATTGCCTTGTCCGGCGAGTTCTGGCGAAACTGTCGTAGTACCAAGAGGAGAGTAAGATCGTATAAAATGTTGACTATGTGGTGGGGATGGTGTGTACAATTCTGAGGATGTCGATGCACGATCGTTCGACGTAGAATTTGAGGGAGATGAAATTGTGTTTCTTCCAGATGAGTGACTCGCTGCCATAATCTCGTAGTCTGAAAGAACTGCACCCAAATGTTTCTTTGCCTTTGCTTTTTCATATGGTGGTAAATTACGTAAAACTTCACCAATATGTCTACAAAATAGATCAATATCATCGTCCATCCTTCTGACCATATTTTTATATAGTGTCTGCCTCTGTTCGTCTCTTTTTTTCCATAATGTCAAAAATTTGTCTTCTATCTTCTTTTTTTTGGGTGTTGTTGCCTTTACAACATTAGGCGCCACTTCAGTTGCTTCGGTGCCAACTTCTTCAAATTCTTGGTCAGTATTACTTTGCTCTGAATTATTACTGGATAAAAAAGAAAAAGTCATGTCCAAATCTTGTTCCTGTTCATCAACACTAACATTTTCATTATTGACATCAAGTTCCTGTTGTGACGGAGTTACATTAGTACCTCCGGCTCTGTGGTGTGGAACATTGTCTAGAAATGATAATTGTAGATGTCTGTTTTGCTTCGATTTTTTTAGGGCAGCCGAGCCAGTGCCCAGTTTTGAGTTTTTTTTATATCTCTGATAACTGTCACGAATTGATTTCCACTTCTTTTTACAGTCCTCACCTGCAAACAAAAATAATAAAAATATTTTTTTTTTACAGATTTTTGGCCACAGGGGAAACCTATAAGTCTTTGTCAACTGCATACCGCATATCAGAGTGCTACATATCCCAAATTTTGGAAAGTGTTCTTAAAGTTATGAGACAGAAATTAGTGCCTATTTTAATAAAACCTGCATCACAAAACGATTTCAAACGCATAGAACGTGAATTTTGGGAAAAATGGAATATACCAAATTGCGTAGGAGGAATAGACGGGAAACATGTGCGAATCAGGGCACCTAAAAAGAGTGGATCATTGTTTTTTAATTACAAAAACTACTTTTCAATTGTGCTATTAGCAATCGTGGATGCTAATTATAAGTTTGTAGCAGTTGATGTTGGTGCTTACGGAAAAGAATCTGACAATGGTATATTTCAAAAATCATTGATGGGGAGGCAAATAGAAGCCAATAATTTTAATATCCCGCCACCAAAAGTTTTACCAGGAACAAATTTAATCCTCCCTCAATTTCTGGTCGGAGACGAAGCCTTTGCATTAAGTAGATACATGATGAAACCCTATCCTAGAAGAGTGGCAAGACTTGAAAGAAATAAAGAAATTTATAACTTCAGATTATGCCGAGGCCGCCGGGTGACAGAAAATGCTTTTGGGCTATTGAGTCAAGTATTCAGAGTATTTTATACTCCGATTGCTATAGCATCAGATGTAGTTGATGACCTAATATTAACGACTTGTTGTTTACATAATCTTCTTCGGGATGGTTATCTTGAAAGTAACAGCGTTCCATTCTATACCCACGATGATACAGAGAATCCCGAGGATAACATGATAGACTTTGCCCGTTTTGGTGGATTTGCTAGTAGCGACGGTTTCGAAATTAGAGACAAACTTAAAGATTTCTTTTGTAGCGGAAATGGTGCAGTTTCATGGCAAGAAGCCGCTATAGATAGAATGTAATAGAATGAGTCTAAACTTTTTATTATTTTATGACATTATGCCTCAAAAAAGTTATTTTAAATAAGTTTTAAATAGTAATTAGAACATTGCCACAAGTATTATTATTTTTCACATAATTATGTAATATTGCAATAAAAATATATAAAAACTACCTTTATCTAACTAACTGAATCTCATCTGTCTGTACATACATCAACCTATCTCACTCACTCTCGTTACAATACCTACATACTCGCATAAACTCACGCACACCGTGAGCTTGTGGCAGATAAATAGTAGGTAACAGAAGTACCTATGTCCGAAAGTAACTAAAAATATACCAGAATTTATCTGAATTAATTTATCTCAATGATATATTGACTATAATATGACTACAATTACTAAATAGAAACAATTAATTACTTACCGCTTTTATTTAACACCTTTCCAATATTTTTCCAAATATTATCTTTTATGACCGTGTTTAGATAGTTTTTGTGAGATGCATCGTACAGTGCAGGATGTTGGGCAACCTGGTTTATGAGTTTATCTTCTTCAGAATTGGAAAAATTCATTTTGAAAAGAAACACGCTCGACGTGTCGTTGCTCCGGCGTCAGCGGCTCTACTGATCTGCGGTCGGACGTCACTGACGTCTGCCGCTCGACGACGCGTCGTTAGCTTCATGTCGCTAACTACGGAGGGAATTTCATAGAAATACGTAGAAACCAGTAGTGTCGCTGCGACACGTCGTTTGCTGCAGCTTCATGTCGTCCGCTACCAACTTGTACCTTATTGTTTCTAAAGATCTAAATCTAATACACTTTGGTATCATGAATTACACAGTCTACTCTACGAGATCAATATACTTCTAAGTAATTATTACAACAAAAACAGTAATATTTCTTACTAAATCAACACTAAAAAACATAAAAATAAACTTCTATACAACGATTAAAAAAAAATTAAGCGAATTTAGGATCTGTGTGGTAAATTTTAAAACAATTGTTTACACACAAAGCCGGCTTTTCAGGACAAGTAGCACATACAAAAGATGATTCCTTCCGTATTTTATTTTTATTGCAAACACGACAAGGTGGAAGCTTTTCTAAATAATGAAAATTATCTAGTGGTACACGAGTTTTAGCAGATAATTGACTAGTTGAAGCCGGGGATAGAATTGATTGGGGTTCTTGTGATGGTCCTGCTTGTGTCGAATGCGACCCAGTTGCTATGGTGGGATCATTATTATTCATTCCTAACAGATGTCTTATAAAACCTTCACGAAATTGCAGCAGTCGCATTTTAGAAGTTCTATGTTGAAGACGAAGTATTCGGTGTGCATTTTGAATGTACACTTCAAAGATGTGTAGCCCTAGCTTCTTGTGCCATCTAAGAGTTTTTCTGAGGCATGAATAATATGAGACCATCTGGTCGCCTCGGTCTACACCTGACATGCCCAAGTTATAATCGGCGACAATGTTCGGCTTCAGTGAGATTCTACCATTCTTATTCCTAACTCTCACCAACTGAAGATTATGCTTGTTCGAAATTACCAGTACATCTCGTTTATCTTTCCATTTACAAACAGTAATATCATTGCATACTTTAGCAGCTAGCTCTCCACGCTTTAACTTAGCGTTTGTAACGTCTACAGGCAAGTTTTTTCGATTCTTTCGAAGTGTACCACATATGTATGTTTTCCTTTGGGTAAGACGTCTCGTCAAATCAGATGAATTGTAAAAATTGTCAGCGTAGATTACGTGACCTTTATCTAAATAGCCTTCCATTAGATCTAATACAACTTCCGTGCTATGTAAAGTTCCAGGTGGAGGCTTCTCACTTTTTCCTCTATAAACACGAATTTTCATGACTATACCTGACGATTCACATAATTCATACAGTTTTATTCCATATTTGTGCTTCTTATTTTTTATGTACTGTCGGAAAATCAATCTTCCTCTCCACAAAACCATTGACTCATCGATACTTAGGTCAGCTTTAGGATAATAGAGATCAATCATTATGTTATTGAACCGTTCTAATATAGGTTCTATTTTATGCAGTCTGGATGTAGCCGAGGAGTCGTCTTCGGAAAAATGAAAATTACGTAACAATAATTGAAAGCAGTTTCTGCTCATCAAAGTCCTAAACAGCGGCATGTTGTACAATGGATCCAATCGCCAGTAATGACTTATAGAGGGTAATTGCACCAATCCCATATAAAGCAACATACCAAAAAACTTGCGCATTTCTTCAATATTTGTATCCTTCCAATATCTAAAGCGGGCATGCTTTTGTAAGGGACCGGCTGTGCGACGCGCGTAATTATTTGTAGCTTGCACCAAAGAAAGCAGAAAATCGTTTGAAAAAAATATATCAGCTAAAGCAGCGGGGGTAGGTTTGAAGTCAATCTTTATTCCCGACTCACCCGTAAATGCAAATTGTTGGGGTCTTGCAGAACCTATATTCCACTGAAACTCTGGATCACATGACGATGCTTCTGTGAGCGTTGCGGGTGGCGGCTGCGATTCATTGTCAGATGTCGATGTTTCATAAGACGAACTACTACTCCGCGCTTCTCTCTCTGGAACGTAATTATTATCTGATCCGGAAGAGAAATCCTCATCGTCTGTCGATTCTGGTTCCATCAGAATTCCAGGTATTTCATTCACATTCAACTGTCGTTGTAACAATCTGGGATTTCGGTTACCGCGTAAAATACGACGCGATCGGCGTCCGCGCTCCATATTGCAATAACTACCTACACCTATCTAGCGACAGTTTCTCAGCGCGTGCGGCGCGACACTGAATGCGCACACAGGTAATAAATGTACTATTGATGCAAAAATAAGTGGGGAGAACACGTGATTGCCATTTATACATGTTAAAACGAGATAGACAATAGTCTGTGTTTTATTAGGGAGCTAAGGTACGTAATTTTGCGTATACGTATTATTGCGTAGGTAGGCACTACTAACATTTATTTTTCTATCTGTGCCTATCTACGTAATACTGCGTATACACAATATTATGTATTCTGGCATCCTACTATATCCTTATATACGTGATGCCAACTACGAATAATTACGTAGTAGACCATTTGTATGGTGGCCACCAGGTTTGGTCTGACGCTTACCTTCGGCATTCAATGGGTTAATTAAATGAACCCCAACATGGGTCATGGGAGACACAAAATAAAAAAAAAATACTTGCAAAATATTAAACTTTAATAAACTTAAACAATTATTACAAGGTTTTTTGGATATTAATGGAATGCTTAAGGGAAAAAAAAATAGTACAAATCTGAAAATCTAGATACATTGGTGACAAATAGGTAACCTGTCTTGTGCAAATAAATTTTTGGAGGACTTAACACATTTCTCTCTGCCCTTCCTATCTTTAGCTCTAGTGCATAAATAGCAGCGGGAACTTGAAGTTGATCGAGCTTGGGCTACCTGAGCACTGTTTTCTTCATCTACTCCCAAAACATGAAACATTATCACTTTAAGAGATTGGGGCGAATTTTTGACCTCATTAAGGCGGCGTTTCACGTAGGGCTGTACTAATTGAAGGCTTAGGTTTCTTAGAAAATAGTTCCTTTTCAGTTTACTCCTGCGAATGTTTGCCTTGAGTATTACATATGAATTTATACCTCCAGCATCAAGCATGCCGTAGAAAAATCTTAGCGGCCACCTTCGTGATTTTCTTGCTGTTGTCTTAGAATGACTTAATTGGTCAAACGTGTCAACGCCGCCTTTCGTGGCGTTATAATACTTATAATCCAGTATTATTCCGGGTTTTTGTGTATTAGGGTCAATTTCACCGCTGTTGTGCATTTGTAGAAATCAGGACAACACATTTGTTTTTCTTCGGGACATGAGATACTAATGTGATGTTTTTGTCAGACGCAAATACCGAAGTAGGGAAATCTTTTTTCTTTGCTAAAAACTTTGGAGGTACGAGTATTTCGGGTTTGTTCTTTCGCAACGTGCCTATCATTGTTAGTCCAATATTGCGTAACTCATTTGCAAGTTGAATTGAGGAGAACCAGTTATCCATAGTGATGTTTCGGTTAGTATGATGAAAAGGTTCCGATAGCTTCAAAACATAATAGGATGGGATAGACTGTCCTGTAGGACATTCTGTCATTCTACCTACATATGGAATTGCAGATATCATGTAAGCAGTCTTAGCATCACACATCATTACAACTTTCATGCCATATTTATCAGGTTTTTGTGGCATATATACAATAAATTTACAGCGACCACGGAATCCAAGTATTTGTTCGTCTACTGTTACATGTTCCGACGGAGTGTAGTACTCAGAGCATAGTACTTGAAATTTGTCCCATACCTCACAGCGCTGCAAAATAATCATTGACTTTCCTTGCTTCACGTGTCTCATGATCATCAAACCGCAAGTAATTTACCAAAAATTCGAACCTGTGTTTTGACATTATTTATTTATTTATTTATACTTCAGTACTATTGAAATGTACATAGGCGGACTTAATGCCAAAGGCATTTTCTAACAGTCAACCTTAGGGTAGTGCAGAGAGATCATGGCAGGTGCACTTAGGTATAAAAAAAATGTATTTACTTACTATAATTATAAATAATAATAATGACGAACACTATACATATTCTATAAATATATACAATACATACTATACAATAAATACCATATGCTTTAATCTAATCTAATGAATACTATACTATAACATAATATACTATAATAAATAAAATTATTAAAATTATTGATGAGACGTTTCTGCGTGAAGCTTCTTGCAAATATGCTCACGTACTTTCTTTTTAAACGCATAGCGAGTCTTAGCCATCCTGATTCCAACCGGAAGCTCATTCCAAAGAAGGATAGATTGGACAAAGAAAGAGGAATGAATAAAGTCAGAGCTATGTGGTGGACATCGTAAAAGACGATTATGACTAGAGCGGAGAGTTTTACTATGAGTAGCAAAAAGATATTGAAAGTGAGGCGTTAAGTAAGAAGGAACAGTAGGAGGGTCCAGTATGGAGAAAAGTGTGGTGAGCGCTCTTAAATTTCTTCGCTGGCGAATAGGCAACCAGTTTAACTGGGTGCGGTAAGCAGACACATGATCATACTTACGTAGATTGAAAACGAATCGAATGCAGTTATTTAGAAGTCGGTCAAGTTTGTTAAGAAGATCTGCATTCAGGTCAAAGTAGCACACATCACCATAGTCGACAATGGGAAAAATTAGAGTCTGCACAAGCATTTCTTTTGTTCTGGATGGAAGGAAATTTTTAAGCCTATAAAATGCCCTTAACATTCCAGTGATTCTCTGACTGATGCCAGAAATATGGCTTTGCCAGTTTAGATTGCTGTCAATTACCAATCCCAGATCCTTGACTTTTTGGCTAATGGGTATGTGATAGTTGTCAAATATAATAGGGGGCAAAGTGCCAACATCTACCTTGCACATCATTCTTGAGCTACCCACTATGATTGCTTGGCACTTTGACGGATTGACGGTTAACCCAAACTTATCTGACGAAATTTTTAAAAATTGTAAGTCTCGATTTATTTTATCAATTGCCTCTGATAAACTATCAACACTCGCCTGGGTGTACAGTTGCAGGTCGTCAGCATATAGATGATACGCACTCTGAAGATCCTGAGTTAAGAGGTTTATAAATACTGAAAACAAAAGAGGTGAGAGAATACCGCCTTGAGGGACACCAGTTTCTAAGTTGCACCAATTTGACGACGCTTTGCCATGGAAAACTGACTGCTGGCGCCCTCGAAGATAAGATGAAAACCATTCCAGCGCTTCATCTGAGATCATAAGATGGGAGAGGATGGTTAAAAGGATATCGTGACTGACGGTATTAAAAGCATTTGAAAAGTCGATCAACACCAGCACAGTGAGGCTGGTCGCCTCCATGCCGGTTCTAATATCGCCAGTCACTTTAAGGAGCGCCGTGGTGGTACTGTGCCCTGGTCGGAATCCGGATTGTAAGGGGCTTATCAGCTCATTGGATAGCACAAAATGGGACAGCTGTTTGTAGACACAGGACTCGAGCACTTTAGACAGGAAAGGAAGGATGGAGATTATGGCCCTGAAAATAGGTGGACCATCCACAATCGACCATAACTCGGGCAAGTTTGTTTTAGCTGTTTTGTATAAACCACTACGATACATTAATCCAAATAAAGCCACCAACTCCACTTTATCAGTTTTAGAAGTGTAACGTTGGTTTTTTATGGTCTCAGAAATTCTGTCAATTTGTGCATTGGTATGCATCACTATAATATCCAATATTTCGTCTGGAAAAATTGCTTCCACGCTTCTAACTTGGTTTTTGCGTCGCGTGCGATACCTTTAGGACCAGGTTGATTTATCACGATGTTTCTACTTGCAGTGCGCGCATTAGGAACAGTGAACGGAGTTCTTCGCCAATTATAACCATTTTTGCCCATACAGAAATCAGACAGAAGAACATCATCATCATCTGATCCAGATTCAACATCAAACAACTCATTTTCATCGAAGTGTTCGGATATATGTTCATTTTCTGCAGTTTCCGATCCATCTTCGTCCGAAGAACTGGAGGCTTCACCTTCATATTCCTCCAAAAGTTGCTTAATTTCATTACTTTCAAAGGCTCGTGAGGTTGAGGCCATATTGAAAGACTATTCGTGAAATAAACGTGAAATCACACAACAGTTAATCACAAAAAATTGCTTCGATAACCACAACACGGGTCGCGGGCGACCCCAAACTGCAAAATCTCCGAACCTAATGAGCGTGCGCACCCAGCCATGCGTCACGGGCCACTGATTACCAATTACGGAAGGTACCTAGACGCACAATGTTGTAGGTGCAAAACTCGCTAAATTAAAATAAAAATACGTGTGCGTGGGGTCACTCATGACCCCATGTTGTGGTTCTAGGGTTAATATTATTGTTTATCGTTTATTCGTCCGTTCGCGCTTAATTGTATTGTAGAAAAAGCCGCGTTGTTGTGTTCTTTATTATTATTATTATAATTATTCTTACTATATTATATTAAAGTTACTAAAGAACATCGGGCGTTTTTGTATGGGACACTTACCTACGGCGAACAAAAATAAAATTAGGTACGGTGGATAGGCAATTAAATCTAGTTTACAATGGTATAGTTCCCATATCTGTGGGTCGTGGCAATAAGGAGAAAATGGACATTTAAAAAATATTTATAAATGTTTTTGGGAAATAATTGAAGAGGAAAAAGGGAATTAAAACAACATATTTTTCTGTTAACTTTTATTCTGCTGCATCTAAATCTAAAATAGTTTCGTCTAAAAACGCCGCAGGTGTGTGAAATTCGTCTTGATATACAGCCCAAGATAAAAAGTATACCACACTGGCGATGTGCGCGCAACTCCCAACAGTGCGGCGGCCGTGTATACAGGAACAGTAATAGCCCTCGAGGCTTTGTCTTCCCTGCAATGCCGGATTTATTAGTAGATATGTATAATAGCGTTTTGCTCTTATGTGACGGGACTGTATTCTGCCTCGTATTAATATTTTATTTTCGACCAACTCTCTGCGATGGTATAATTCCATTATATACACTCCGTTTGGCCGCATGTGTTCGTGGCAATAAGATTTGGCCAGTTTCAAATGGTATATTCCCAAGGTAAATAAAAGTAGCTCGTCGTAAGTCAATTGTGGGAAATCTCTTAATTCGGGATTGTTTGCATCTAGCGGCATGAATGCGACTCTTTGTCTGTTTAAATTGTTTCGAATCACGTAATCAGCCAATTCGTTTTCTCTATTTATGTTCTCATCTATTATATTTATAAACTGTGCGGCATGAGCGTTATCTCTATATGGTCGATGAGTGGCATTGATGAGTGCTGCAGTTATCTTAATTCGGGATTGTTTGCATCTAGCGGCATGAATGCGACTCTTTGTCTGTTTAAATTGTTTCGAATCACGTAATCAGCCAATTCGTTTTCTCTATTTATGTTCTCATCTATTATATTTATAAACTGTGCGGCATGAGCGTTATCTCTATATGGTCGATGAGTGGCATTGATGAGTGCTGCAGTTATTTTAAAATCGGTCATCATATTTGTCAACGCTACATTAAAATAAACATGGCGGAATATCTTGAAGTCCTTTTTAAAGCGACCATTAATCGTTTCAACCACCCAACGACACATAGTTATTAGCCGTGATTTATTTGCATCTACTGTGCTTAACTGCTCTCCTCTTGCTCTTGTTGGTGGCATATGCGCATCATATCCATGCTCTTCAATGGCAGGAATAGAGTCTCTAAAGCCGCGGTCCAATATAAAAATGTCGTTCGCGTTCAGAAACCAATGCCAAGCGGCGTCCTGCATCATGTGACTCATTATTTCGGCATCCGTAGTAATGGCTGGGTACGGGCCTAATACATCTACAATATAGCCGTCTGTGCATACAATTAAAAAGGGTTTTACTAGGTTGCGGAATTTGTGCAGACTATATGTTTTCCTCTGAAAAAGGAAGTTGGAGCTTTTTTGCACGTATATATATGTTCCATCACACACAAGAATGGCTGCAGGTTCATTCTGGTTACCTCCAAAAATATGACTCGGGATGGTTAAGTTGCGAGCTACTACATCTTCTCTCGTCATGTGATCCAGACCCAGATGTCGGGGAACAAACTCTTCAGATAAACATTCTCGAGCTATTTTTAATTTTCGCTCCAATGTTCTTCTCGACATATTGAACATAGAAGCTACACGTTCGTCTGGTTCACCCGTTCTTATTTTAACTAAATACAGTCCTAAAACAGTAGCAGAACTGTTGGTTCTGTCACGAAGAGATGTTTGATTCAAAATTCTATTAAATTGAATTTTATCCATACCTGTATAAAAATGTAGTTCATTGTCATCTATCTCCTCAATATTTTCGAAGTCCAACTGAGTTCCTCGTTCCAATTTCCATTCATACAGCTCGATAATATCGAGAACATGAGCACTGTTAAAGTGTTCATGTAGAGGTATTTGCACATTAAGTAGATCTTCCCATTCATTGCTTACCATATGGGGTTGGCAAACTCGAGCAAGTTTTGGTATGAATAGCTTATTCATACGAAATAAATGTAACCTAACATATTTTGGCACAGCATTTGCTGGTACATTTCTGCAGTTTTGAAAAACACAGCGTCGAGCAGTATTAGATACACGCAAATATCCAGGAATAGTCATAATGCCAATGTTTTGTTGTTGTTGAACGTTAACTACTATTTCTTGGACTTCCTCTTCTTGTACTTGCTGGGGTAATGGTTCTTCTTGTACTTGCTGATGTAATGGTTCTTGAACTTGCTGGGGTAATGGATCATCTACTGGCCGGGCTTGCAATGCGCGATAAAATCTCAGCCAGCAAGGATTGCATATTGATAGTGTACCATCAAAAACAATCTGTAACAAGTTTATTTTACTGTTATTTATTGATAATCATAATAATAAATGTCACAACGTAATACACTATGACCAAGGAAACGAACAGTTTCAATGGTTGAAAAGGAGTCCTATGATGACGTCAACTATATAAAACGATATAAAACTATATCTAGGAGAATAAATAGAAGCTCTGTTGCTGCGCAAAAGTTGAACAAACTCTAGTATTTACATATAATTAATGTTCTATAATATAATTAACTCACCTCCCGTGGCATTATTTCTTGTAATAATAGTACTGCATAGTCACGATATCTTTCGAAAAACATTTGAGTAAGACGGTGTCTTCTACGACGTAGAACAGATCGCTCACACGACACACAACTATTTTGTCGTTCCATTTCACAACAAAATCGAACTCGAAAGCAAACGAAATCCAGTAAACAAGCAGTAGGTAATTAGTTGACTCAGACCACAATGGGAACACAGTAAAACACAGATCGCTACGACGGATGACAAAGGACTGCGATGTAGTAAGATAAGCTAGCTACCTGCGCGAGCGCAACATAAACCAGTTTTAGGACTATGGGCGAGAGTGAGAACGAAACATGCACATCAACTTGACGGATTTAGTCTGATTGGGTTTACAAAAATACCACGGAGTATATTAGATATTTTAACTTACTGAGCGGTCGTTTAGTAATTAGGAAAAATAGTCAACATAAAATATGTTTTTCATTTTACTAATTATTTCCATTTTCCCATTATTGTGAATCAAAATAACTACACAATATTAAATATGATTGCAAACACTATCATTTAAAAATGTTTTGGTTTATGTTCGCGACTTTTAAAAAATCGGGTAAAAAACGAAATTAATATTAGATGGCTGAAATAAATCCTCCTCTCTCCTACTTTGCTGTGCCCGACAGGGTCCACGATGAACTTTTCACCTGTACCTACCACCTAGATATACATTGTGGAATGCAATAAAGAATTGAGTATAAAAAAATAAAAATAAATATAAATTAAATTCTTTATCTGTAGCTTTCTGTACTTGAAGTAATTATGTATTAAATGTTAATTAAATATATAGGTTGCCATAAATTATTATTCAATGAGATTTTCTTGTTTCGAGAAAAAAAAGGTCAGTAATGTCCCAAAGGTCTATATCTCCATATCATAAGTGTGCCAGAATTTCTCCCATACGAAAATACTAAATGTTGTATATTCTTTAATCGGCTTTGTAAAGTTTTATTGTATAGTTCTTGTGTCTATTGCTTTGTGTGCTTCGGCCGTTTGTACATATTGGCCTATCATGAAGTTTGCACTAGTGTATAATGCACAGTTTTCTACATTGTGTCTCTCCTTGTATTTTACATCAGTACACATGGGACTGCCAGCTGCTAATAATTTTCATTGTTCAAATTGATTGTCCGTTAACTTGCACTCATCAATGAAACACGCAATAACGTTTATAAGGGATGCAAAGTTAAAAGAGCTTGCGGGTGATGGCCCTGTTTTTCCATAATCATAGTTTTGCCAGTTGAAGGGGGTCCTATAAAGAATAAATTGTTTTTTTGCCCGTTTGTCGGGTCAAGTGTAAAAATATGTTTCGTGCAAAGTTTGATTCGTCAATGTCGTTGTGCCGTAAAATTTCAATTAAGTTAGTAACGCCCTTTTCAATTTCAATCGGATTTTTACATTCTGGTGCCATTTTATGTTGCCAAATTCGACATGTTTCAGCTCTCTTCTTCAACAATTCTTGAAATACCAATGTTCGGGCAACTGTGATGGCGGTTTTGATGCGTTATCCGGATCGTTGTTTGAACATGAGTTCAATCCCTTCAGTTACCGTCGATAGTATTCTTTCTCCGTCGCCCTCGTTAAAAGCACATTGTTCGCAAAATAACAAAACAAGTTCTGCATTATATTAGTCCCACACGAAGTTCTGTCGTTAGATCGTCTGTTTCGTCTTGTTACCTGCGCCGATTCCGCTCCAGTACAAGAGTAATCTTGTTCACACTCCATTCCCCGTCCTCCAATTGGATAGCACATTATTGGCTTGATCATTTGTGTCCACCAATCCACCGATCCCCTGTCCTTGTTGTATGCTTTCCATTTGAGTTGTTCTAGTTCCCCCTTCGGTATATTCAACATCGCTTCCCTGCCCGTTTTTTTGTCGAGCACCCGCCAAACGATGAAAGGCGAACTCACAATCTTTGAAATCCAATTCTCTGAGAAAGTTTTTAATGATTTTACGACCATTGCCGCCATCAAGGTATTCAACCAAACAAGTGAGACACGTAATACATTCGCATTTGAATTGACTCGATCGAATAAAACGTCCTAAGGTGCTGTTATGTCCCCATTGTTTACTACTAGATATGTACAACATATGGAAATGTTTTTGCCTGGTTACAAAAAAAAATTCGTTTACACATGAGTCATTTTCAAAAAAAAATTACGTAACACAAAAGAAACACAAAGGCTTCTACTTATTTTGTTACACAATGTAATATTATAACATTACACAATGGAATTTATAAAGTAAAGTTTACATTGCCGCTGTCTTCGACAAACATAAGGTTAATTTAAATAACGAAAATTGTGTTTTTTTTATAAATTTATTAAACTTACTTCAATATGCTAATTTAAGAAATAGAGGTATTATGTAGGTTGGTGGTACGGGAGTACCTACTCTAGCGCTATTTTGTACTTTTAATATATATTTACTCCTAAACTTAGTTTTTGTAGTTTACATAATAGATAAAAATAAACTATGCAAAACCTTTTGAAATTTTATAATTGTAATCAATTTTTTTGTGCATCAGAAACTTAAACGTTCGCAAAAAAGCCGAACTTTAAACAACATTTGGTTTTAGCTGACATGCTCAATTTTGGCACGACAAAATCTAATTCTTACCATCGACACGATAAGAAGAAGAAGCTGACATTGCAATCTTTCAAAAATGTACATAAAATATAGTTGCAACAGAAGTAATTGCTAGTTAAAATCGTACTGATAAATTCACTCACAATAAATGGGATCGTAAGAATCTTTTAACTTATACTCATGTGAAACATATTGTAAAATCAGATGTTTTACAGTACAAAATAATTTTATCACAAGAATCTTTTAACTTATACCCATTTGTAACATATTCTACAATCACATTTTTTACGATACAAAATAATATTATCACAAGAATCTTTTAACTTATACTCATTTGAAACATATTGTAAAATCAGATGTTTTACAGTACAAAATAATTTTATCACAAGAATCTTTTAACTTATACCCATTTGTAACATATTCTACAATCACATTTTTTACGATACAAAATAATATTATCACAAGAATCTTTTAACTTATACTCATTTGAAACATATTCTACAATCACATTTTTTACGATCAAAATAAATGTTATCGCAAGAATCATCTAACTTATACTCATTTGAAAAATATTCTAATATCACATTTTTTACGACACATTGTGCGGGAACGGTGTCTCGGTCGACTTTTTTAGGAGTTATAAATGTCGACTGGGGTTTTTTAACAGATTTTAAAAATCTTACAGTGTAATAAGTTACGTCTGTTTTAATTTCGATGCCTTCTATAAATCCAACATAATATACCCATGTCTTTCTCTCATAATATCTTAAGGTCTCTGCACACAGCGGGCGCGGCGCGACACTGAGGAGTTGTAATGTACTAGATATTACGGACGACGCCACACACAGCGTCGCGTCGAGCGGGACGGCTCTGTGTGGCGTCGCCCGTAATATCTAGTGCATTACAACTCCTCAGTGTCGCGTCGCCGTCCCGTCCCGCCGCGCCGCGCCCGCTGTGTGCAGAGACCTTTACTAAGAAACTATCATTTAAACATCCTTCTTTCCCTCAAAGTTGTCCATAAACAAAAACGCCCGCCGTGTTCACGTACGCGCGAGTGTTTCTGCCGTGGTTGCGTGTTTGCCGCGTTACAATCTCCCCCTCTGGTCCCGAAGACGTCCCGATGAGGAAACCAGTATTGTTTCAGAGGCTGCTGTCTGCTTTTCTGGGCCTACCGCGTCTGCGCAAAGGTCTTTCAGGATTAGGCACATCGTTGCTGGAGCCCTGGAATGGGCTCTGCGCGGATGTATGGTAAATACCCAGTGGAGTTGTAGGCTGTGCTGGGTGTGCAAGCTCGTAAGAACAAGGCCCGTGCCGTCGCAGGATGATGTAGGGCCCGTCGTGACGTGGAGTCAGCTTCGCTGCTTGGTAGCGAGCTGTGCTGCTCTGGACAACCATGGCGGGATCGTCGGGTAGGTAGGTAGGAGCTGGACGCCGATGTTCGTCTGCTGCCTTCTTCCTTGTTTCTTCTTTGTTCTCTTGCACTTCTCTCGTTCGGTTAAATGTTTCTGCTAACAAAATAAGTTTTGGGGTTATTTTGTGGATAAAGTTTCCGATAAAGCTATCTGATGAAGGTGTTGTCTAACATCATCGAAGTCCTTAACTCTCTACCGAAGGTAAGATATGCTGGGCTAAAGCTCGTGCTAAGACAGCGCGATGTGTTCATAGCATATCTTATGCTTGGGAGCCTTTCTGCCCAAGACCGATGATCATCTTCTACGTAGATTGCCAGCTGTGTTTTCAAATTTCGGTTCTTCCTTTCGACAGGTTTAGCTTCCGGATGGTTATACAGGCGTGAACGAATGTTCTATGTCCAGACAGTATGTGAGTTTTTTCATGACTGAACTGATAAATTGTGTTCCATTGTCGCTTATTAATCTTCGTGGAACGCCAAAACGCAGAAAGACTTAGTAAAACGGTTGCACAAGCTTCAGCCGTGGCTTGTTCAAAAGCAAATAATTCAACCCATTGGGTTGCGATATCTTCAACAATAAAAATCCAGGTTTTTCCATCCGGAGTTGGAGGTAATGGCCCGAACAAGTCAAAGGATAAGGTTTCGAATCTTTGGTTCATTACCGTGGTCTGTATAAGTCCAGCTGGCTTCAAATTGCTTGGTTTGTATTTTTGACATTTTATACAATCCTTGACGTAGCTTTCGATGTCTTTTCGCATTCCTCTCCAATAATATCTGGCAGCGATGCGATGAAATGTTTTATCAGCCCCATAATGACCGGCAGTGGGCTCGTCATGATATTTTGAAAGAATGGCCTTGGTTTCATGTTTTGGTATAACCAGCGGGGCAGCGTCATTTTCGTGGTCTTGAAGATAGCGGTGCAGCAGTCCGTTGTTCATAACTTAACCTTTGTTTGACCAGTAAATAGCATCTTCATCCCGAACTGGCTTCTCCAGTGCTTCCATAACACAGGTCTGCAATGGTTTTCCCCTTTCAGTTTTGATGAGCGATTTGGATAGATTTTGGGGCGCTGATTACGGGAAAAATATTAAAAAAATTCCATCACGTCAGGATTTTTAGTTATAGATCATCCTTTTTTTTTGCCTAAATTACTTAAGCCTTCCTAGTAATTTTTTAATTATTTTATTTTATTCGTATCTTATTGAACAAAAAACACACTAAATGGTTGAAGTAGACATTAATGAATGAGTTCTCATAAATGTAGTTAAACATAACTTTTAATTAAGTATGTGATATACCCTTATTATCAAAAAAACTAGTGGATTTTTAGGTCATTTGCTAAAGACCTCATTTCTTGTAGGTTAAATGCTTTTTTTATAGAAATTAACTTAAATCGTTAGAAGACAGTTAATGAGGGTAGATTAATATTATTTTGTATAAATAGCACCATCACTATTTTTAAAAAGTCAGTACTTCTGTGCAATTCGTAACGCTTACTTGAAAAATGTCATCGCGAAAGTGTTTAAACTCTCCGGACAATTTTTGCTACATTTGTGGGCAATTTATGCTGAGAAAACAGCAGCATAACATAACCGAATTTATAAGGAACGTTTATAATATGTATTTTGGCCTATCAATCGCCAATCAAGATAAACAGTGGGTCCCACATAAAGTTTGTACCACCTGCGTTCGTGAACTTGAAAATTGAGTGAAATTGAATTAGAAGCCTGGAAATCTTTTAAGGAAGTAGTGAAGCATTTTCTAGGAAACCATAAAAGTCCAAATTATGAGGAAATTGTAAAGAAAATGATTGAAAGTTTCGGCGAAATGGGATGTTCGATGAGCATTAAACTTCACTTCCTTAATTCGCATTTGGAGGATACTTTCCTGATAACTTGGGAGCTGTAAGTGAAGAGCAAGGCGAAAGATTTTACCAGGACTTGAAGGAGATGGAACGTCGCTATCAGGGAAAGTGGAATAAAGTAATGATGGCAGACTACTGTTGGCTATTAAAGCGTGATGATCCAAGTCGGAATTTCAAGCGAAAATCTCACAATCGGAGCTTCGGTGAAAAAAAAGCAAGATACCATAAAAGTATTTAATATTTTTAATTTATTTATTACTGTCTCTTCAATGTATTTTTAATGTTTTAAGTTTAGTAATATAATTGTTACTTCATTGTAATAAAAAAAAACTTTGTAAAGTTGGCCTTTTTTTCCGATTTCACATAAAAGGATTTTTCAAAAACTGAGGGTGATAGGACAAATCCAAGTACATATTCGTAATCAGCGCACCAAAATACCTCAAGATCAGCAATCAAATCCAAAAGGGGAAAATAAGAGTTCAAATTTGCAGACCTGTGTAATTGATTTCAGGGCATCGTTTTTCAGTTGTTCGTTCCGAATCTCTTCTCCAGAGCGGCGGGGCATATCCACTGATACTATACACACGCCATGGTTAACTTGGAGTTCTGGATGAGGCGGTCTTGATAGACTATCAGCAATCACGTTAGTTTTACCTTGTATGTACTGAACTGTTAAATTGTATGGCTGGAGTTGCAGTGCCCATCTAGCAAGTCGTCCTGTAGGTGAGCTCCAACTGGCAGCAGCATATGGGTTTCCGGACAATGGCAATTGCATAACCCTCCTTTATCACCACAAAAGCAACTAAGTAACCTGTAATTATATATTTTTGTTTCGATATTATTTGGTGTAATTTCATCGTCCCAGGGACAGCTTTGATATTCAGTGGAATAAGCTTGCGAATGCTTTCAATGTCTTTTTCGTTGATATAAAAAAATTCTACAGATTTCATAAAGCCATTCAAAACATTGTAGGCATCTGTCGCATTAGTCACGTCTGTCCCATAACGTACTCTAATGTCAAGCTGTCTTTTAACTGACCCACCAACACTGTCAGCAATGCTTTTCCCATGCCCGCTTTCGGAAAAAGACCACGTGGCGAATTTCAATTTTAGTTTGTCAGGAAATAAGTTCAATAAATAATGATTCTTCCTTTTCCGGTACTGGCTGGTAGGACCATCGGAAAAAAATTGATTACATTTATAGGATTGTTTTCTTTGGCGTATCTAATAATGGGTAATAAATGTGCCCAAATGGCATCAGGTTCGTGGCAGTTACTATCGGAAACTGAAGCAAAATGTTTGACATTTTCCTTTAAAAATAATAATACCAGTGTGTATTGTTATTGAGGTTTTTGAAGCACCTAAGCGCATTGATTGTATCTCGTTTGAATATTTACAATCGAAATTTTCAGAAAAGTCACACAATATCATTATCTCGTCTTCCTTTAAATTATCAACGCACTTGCGGTACTGTCTGTTGTTCCTTCCAATTAAAATAATGTACTTTGAATGGTACTAACGCGGTCTCCTATTCAGTTACTAAATTACCGACGATCCCATTCTGCTCCTCTCTTATAGTTTTCTTTGTAGTTATTTCTCGGCCCGCTTTCTCATATTTGTGATCTACTCGTATCCATTTTCACCATTTTATTTCTTCGCTTGACCTTTCTTTGTTATATTCAATGTGTGGAGTTTTACAATTTATGCACTTTCCATGCATACAATCAAATGATTTCATATCACAAGAAAATACATACCCTGATATACCATTTTCTATTAAAATATAAACATAGTATCGCTTTCTTGATACATGTCTAGACTTGATTTTCCCCTGTATTAGAGTATTGTTGCCACTTATCAAATTGTACACTGAAGTATCTATGCTGTCACTTGTTACTTCTATTATGTACCGACCATGAAACCTTACGTGCTCCCCATAATATGACCGTGCTTGTCCTACCTGCTAGGTTCCTAAAGCAAAAAGAATTAATTAATTCATTTCCATTCTAGGAAATGTGATCTCTATCAGCCGTAATACTAACAAAAATCTTTTGTAAAGAAATCTTTTCTCTGATAATATTTAACATTTCCCCAGCATCATCTCTATTTCTCAGACGAATAACAAAGCTGTTCAGAAGACTGGCCGTTATTTGATAATGTTGCATCATATGCGAGTCTTATTAAAATAGTCTTGCCGTAATCATTTAAAATCTCTTTTAAAATACCCATTAACCACCTCCACCACCCATCGACAAATTGTCACACATCTACTTCTATTTGCTTGCTCTGTAGTCAGATGATGTTCTACCTCTGAAAGTGATTCTGGCATGTAGCCTTGTAAAGAAGAAGAACAGAAACGGAATGACTTGGTTATTGTTATCATTATTATAGATGCCATTTGGCAACAGCAAATTGTGCTGTAGTAAATTCTACCTTGAAATATGACTAATTCCAAGATTATTGGGAACAAAGTCTTGCATCAGCAATTCTCTAAAGCTGTGCATTAATCTTTCAAGGGTGCGACGAGACACTCCTAAAAGCTTTGATAATCTGCCATCAGATCAGAGACCAATAAAGAAAAAAAATTGTCATCAACATCTTGAATTGCTTCAATGCTGCTTAAATTGAAATATGATTTGGATGGATTCACCCATGAGAGTACATGCACTATATGTTGCACATTTCAAGTAAACTATCCCAGTTATTGCTATTGCTATACTTTTTGTATTCCTCACAAACTCGTGCCAGTTCTGGTAAGTAGAATTTATTATTACTCAAGACAGTTTTTCTCAAAGAATCAGAAATGATCCGCAAATCTACATTAGTACAGCCCAAGAATAAACGATGAGAAGCAGTATTTGCAGCCCGTCTGTAGTTAGCCAAAACAATTTCTGCTGCTGTTTGAACAGGAACCATTGGGATTTCAGGTCTATCTTCCTCAGCCTCTATATGTTGTTCTACATTGTGACTAGTATGGTTTAGTTCCTGTAAAAAATATTATCATCTCGACGGCAGCAAGTTACACTACGCTAACTTCAAAAGTGTAGGTTTACAGGAGAAACATTTTAGTGAAAAAAATTGATAAAATCTTTATTAATGCAGCTATTGGAATAAAATTTTCAGTGTGGGTTACTAACAAGATGCTTAATAAATGTGCATATTAGGATTTGTCAAAATCTTTTCCATAATAAAAATAGTCGAAGTTAGCGGAGTTTTCCCTCAAATATTATAAATTTAGAACCAGATATATACCTCTAAGTCATAGTTAGCGGAGAGTACTACGGAATGCCAGAGAAAATACAAAATGTAAATAGATTAATACCAAAACAAAAATACCTCATAGTTTTAACATAAATCGCTTCTGATACTAGTTTATAGAGTTTAAACCATCGTTTCTCGTTAATAACACCCCTATTTAGGTAATTTAAGAAAGTTGGCGTTTTGTTATTGGGGCAAAAATAAAATTATCTGCTGTGGTGTAACCCGCTATCAAATACATAGCCTAGTTTAAGTGGAACAAGTACTTACTTAGCGCTTTGTTTATACTTGATAGTTCAGAAAACCGTTTTATATTGTATCTCTTTCTTTGTACTTCAATTTTTAAAAACAAAGAGGGTCAATATATGGAAGAAAAAAATATATTTTCATGTGTTTAAATAATATTTATTGTAAGTAGGTACCTACTTAATTAAAATCTTCAAAAACAAAAAAGAGTCAAACTAGACCTAAACCACCAAAAAAGTTTTATTTGGTTAATTATTTTTAAATTATGTTTCTAGCAACAATTAGTTGAGTTTTGGTTAGCTACATTCTTTGTAACTAATTCTAGAAAAACAGGCAGTAGGTAGGTAAACTATTAAAATAGGTAATAAAAATATAAAATATGAACATCAGTTACGTTAAGTTTTCAATACCTACAGTAACAAAATAAAATAAATCTTCTAAAAAAAAAAAATAACAAAACGTCACTGATTTAACTAAACCTATTACAAGTTTAGGTCAGCCTTCTATTCATATAATTAATAATTATAACAATAGGTAGGTAACAAAATAGTTCTATTAAAATAGGAACATACTTAATATTAATCTCACTATTCATTAAAGTTAAGTCTTTAAAGTTTTAATATCAAAATCACAGTAGGTAAAACGTTTTATGAGATTCTTATATTTAACATTCTTATAATTAACATGAGATCGATTACGTTGATACTATAACAATAATTAAACTTCATTAATATAATTATTAATTACTTTAAAAAAAAAATGTCTGACATCATTCGTCTTCGCTATCAGATTCGTGGTTAACACTTGTCTTAGGCAAAGTGTTGTAAAAACTATGATATTTTTCAGGAATAATGTTATTCTTACAAAAATAGGTTAAGTCATCGTGCTTAGCTTTAGTAATTGGCAAATATTGTGTATATACCTTGCCTGGCAAAGGTTCAACGCGAGCCTGTCTAGTACTGATTTTTTTAAAGCATTGTATCTGTTGACTTACTTCATCACTTAGGCTGTATTTATAATATAAAATTCCTTCATTTTCTGAGGAAACCGCAATCTCTTTAACTTTACTCCATGAAACCTTCTGATTAGAAAAATTTTTAGTCCAATTTTTACCTGCCAAACCCTTTTTAAAGTCTAGGATCATGTCTTGCTTGACTTCAATAACGTTATAAGGCTTTTCATTTACTTTAGCCCATCTAACTAACGAATACCACTCATCTGGTACATAAATCTCCTTTCCTTTGGCTGTTCTTTCAATTAGAGCATGTACTGAATCGCTTTCGTTCTGTGTGTGTCCCTTTTCCATGAAGCGATGGTAAATCTTAATTTTGAAATGATTTGCAGCCAACAAATACATGTAAAAAACAATGCGATTGCGGTTTTGTCCACCGCAATTATCTGATCAAAAATTAATTTCTGCCGCTCCCTTTGAAACTAATTTTGACATGAAATCGTAAATGCAACTTGCCACCTCGTTTGGCCCTCTCTTTGCCACTGTTTCGTCCCACATATAGCAGAATGCTTCTTTAGACGCCATGTCATATACGGTAAAATTATACACGTTCAGTTTTCTTTTATAATAATAAATACTAATGTTTCCATGCGGTGAACTTAGTACTTTCTGAAAATCAAACACGATACATGCTTTTTTACAGTCATTTGCAGCTAGTACTTTAGTTTCTAGCTTTAGCTTACGGGAATAGTCTTTTTCTTTTTGGTGCGTTAAATATTTATCTTTAATTTCTTCAGTAACTACCGATATATTTTTAAATTGATGGCAGAGGTCGCACTGGTCCTTTTTAGGTATATGAAAGCCTATTTTTAAATTGGTATTAACTATGTCCCGGTATTGTCTTAAACTGAAAACTCTACTATTATATCCTTTTTCTACACACCATTCTGAATACATTTTAAACATTTTTGAAAATGACAATGAGGAATCTAAATACTTTTTGCGAGAATCTTTTCTAATATAGTGCGACTCTACGGCCGGATAAGAATTAACGTGATCAATGACAGTTTGTTTCATATCCTCTGTAACTACTCGAGTATGATTGTTATGACGTCCTCTGCCATCAATAAAATCGTAGAAATCTGTATTTATGATTTTTTTTTGTAGAGCAGTATAAACGAAATCCTTACTAATGTTGAAAGTGTTTAAAAACATCGTTTTGCATACCTTTTTCAAAGTTGTATCGTTAACATTTGATTTTATTGGAAGATGATAATGTAATGTATGCAGACGACGATTATTTTCGTTTTCGAGATCTGTACAGGACTTTTTATTTTTTTGATCGACGTATTTCAACTATTTGCCATTGCTTAGCATGGCTTCCAGTATTCCAGAAATTAGAAAATAATTCTGAACGTATTTCTTCAGTAAAAGTTCTAGCACATTGCAGGCGACAATTACAACTTGCTTTCATTTCTCTCGCTTTTTTCGTTATTCCTTTTCTAGAAGTATATTCCTGTCCCAAATTACATAGACGTTTCCTTTTTGTATTTATCCAATCATCTACGTGTATACTGCGCTTCCGTCCTTTATCACATCTTTTTGTTGACTTTCTTTTACTCAGTCTTGGAGTACTTGTTTCACTACCTTCGAATGTTGAGCAGTCATTGGATGTTGTGTTAGATGCAACAGACGGCAAATTTTCATCCAAGCAATCGTTGGATGGTACTTCAGAAGCAACAGACAATGGATTTACCTCATATTCTAAATTACATTGCGTACTTGATGTCAGTGTTACATCGCAATCTTCAGTAGCTATCGGAACCAAGGTTTCATCAGCATCCTCACCAAAATCGCTAAACGCATCACACGGTGAAGGCATTGGGGTACGTTCATTATTATACTCTGAATTACTTTCTGTGTTGTGAGGCTGCGCTGCAAACTGTTCACTATCCGACTCGACTTTTTCCATGCAAGAAGGAAACAGGGGTTCTACGGACTGTGGAGTAAGATTTATTGGAGATGGCGTTTGGATATCAAAATTTATATTAGAAAAATTAAAATTAATGGGTGAATCAGTTTTTGAGGCCAGGTTTATGTTCACATCTTTAAGAACAAAATTCTTATTGGCTACTTGGTTCGCTGAACGACTTGGAGATTTAATGTGTGCCGGAAAGGAATCTTTGTGTTCTTCAATCGGTTCTTGGAAGACATCTTCAAACAACGATACGAAATGTGATGTTATTGCAATATCACCACAATCACGCACTGGTGAGGACCCTAAAAACAGATAAAAATAAAATTTTCAGTAATTAATGATACAGCTCATAAGACCACAAGTCAAAGTCCCCGCGACAAGTTTGTGCCTTTTACAAACACATATAAATAACGGGCACAAACTACATCCAAACTCATAATTATTTTGTAAGTCAATTAATAAATTATAGATAGGTACTACTACTATACTATACTTGGTATATCGAACTCACTTCCCCGAGTGCGGCAGCCGGTACATATTACCACTACGTTGTGTAAATTAATCAAGTCAATATTTATTAATTTTATTGCAGAAGAACAATTTCTTCAACGGGTATAACAATAAGAATTATTCAGCATAAAGTCACATAGGATCTAGAATCTCATCATTTGCATCGACAATAAATCTAAAATACAATATTGAGAAGTAGATACTCAATAATATTTATCAGCAGCAGGTACTTTAATGATAAACTTCGCTATGTATAGTCGGCTAAGTCAGAACGATAAAAAAAACTACCAAACTACATTACGCCCACTTTAACTTAGCGTAGTCTAGTTCGGATCTCGTTTAAAGATTCTAATAAATGTCTATTAACCATTCCTTTGACTATTTACAAACAATTGTATATTTATAAATAATTGTAGATACGTAATTCATGCAACTACATAATAATTACCTCTTTCCTGGTCCTCGTTTTGTATTTCCTCAGATTTTTCATTATTGTCATCTTTGTTCTCGTGATTTGTTTTCGTAGATAATTCCACTAAATACTTTCCTCGTTTTCGAAACATTGTTAATTACACCCAACACAATTAAACCTTCACTAATAACAGTAATAAAATAACCGTCTAAATATAAAAACAAAATTATAATAGGTAATAGTCAGTAATTCACTCGCGCGGCGACTTAAAACAACGCCAACTGAAATTAGCATGAATGTAAACAAACAAACCGCACGAGTCCCCCGCCCGTCACCCCGCCAATCCTAGATAGAGGTATCCTCGCACGGGATAGGCGCCCGCGTACCCCGCCGACACACCGCTAACATCAGTGAGCGGCTTGTTATCGTATTTTTTTTAAAAGTACATTTACTTAGCGTTATATTCAACTTGATTTTTTCTTTATTTATACGAATTTCTTTATAAAATTTTGTGGGTGTATAGATATAATATAAATAAGGTCATTAAGCTAAAAAAAGTATATTACGCTATTTTAACTTAGCGTAGTATAACTTGCTGCCGTCGATCTGGTCCAATAGATCGTGCATCTTCTACTTGCTGCATCTTTGCTTCTGAATCTCAGCCAACATGGATGACTAATACGATCAGTTATGTAATCTATAAAAAGAACATTTAATTGATAAATAAAAATTATTGAATACTGAATTACAGAGCCGCTCAATCAATGTACTCAGTATCCACGATATACTTAAAGATCATTGAGCATAAAAAAACTACTAAATAAATACATTTGAATAATATTGTAACAATCCCTACAAGGTGGACCGATGATCTTGTGCGGGTCGCACAGGACCGGCTATTGTGGATATCCTTGACAAAGGCCTCCCCTTTGTCCAGCTGTGGACGTCTTGCGGCTGATATGATGATAAAGAATATTGTAATACTGTCATAACATAGTAAACTATATCTTATGAAAAAATAACTTACTAGTATTTGGGCGATCCAATTGCTGTTTTTTTTTTCAATGTGCAATCTGCAATCAGCCCTGAGGCTATGAGTATTGCATTTGTCAATCTTGTCTTGGGTCTCCTTTTACTGTTGTCGGCTGTGGATGACCATGACATCTTGGACGTTCATGAAAAAAAAAATCTATGTCTATGTCTTAAAGTTTGCTTGTATTTCCTATTTTCCTGTTTTTCAAATCCAAGATAAGACTTCCTCTCTAATCTTGACTTAGCATTTTTCAATCTCTTCCACTCATTTATGTTGACTTGACTCTTACGCTTTCTTAGTTGTGGTTGTTCTTGATCTGGAATATTTTGGTCCGTATCCGATATCGATAGCGGCTGTTGTGTCGTTTCAGCAACCACCGAGCAATTTTGAGTTGAAATTTACAGCACTGATCCAACACAATCATCTGCTTGTACAATGGAGCCAATTTTGGACTACTCGCGCCCGGTGTATCGGACAATTGTCTAAGAAGAAGTAAAACTAAGGCATTTCTTCCCTCGGATACACCGTACGCACAGTAGGCAACATCATTTCCTCCAGCAATTCGGCATGTGATTGACCATTAATTAGCCCTCCGGTCAATATAAAACAGTTCGTCTGGTCCATCTGCACTCATTCACACCCACATATTAACTATGTGTCGCCCCGACTCGTTGGAAGTCGCGTTTCTTGGCTCATAACGTGTATTATTTATACGCCATAAATTGCAACGGCCGTGTTGGTTGGATTTAAATGACTTTTCGTTTGAAAATATGCCGCGCGAAAAGTCGAAGTCCCGAAAGTCACGCGCGAAGCGCAGTCCTGCCTGTTTCAGTTTTTTAGTGAGCACATTTTTTTTAGCCGGCCGTCTATGGTGATCACCAACGTCATGTAGTGCTCTCCTTACAGTACGCGTACTGCACTCGTATAGTTCAGCGAACGTCGATGTTTTAGTGAACATGTCCTCTTGATAAACGTTCACCACTTTTGGTTTGTGGTGGTCGAAGGGACAGTGTCATCGGGGCCATACTGTTCGCGGTTGGTTGAGAGGATACACTCGTCCGGGCCCATACTGTTGGTTTGTGTTGGTCGAAGGGACAGTGTCATCGGGGCCATACCGTCCGCGGTTGGTTGAGATAATACACTCGCCCGGGCCAGACAGTTGGTTTGTGTTTGTCCCTGGGATAGTGTAGTCCGGATCATAGTGTCCGCGGTTGGTTGTGAGGACATGTTCGAACTTGTTCATATGCTGGTGAGAAAACGGTCGACTGGTGGACTTTTGGTGGACCGATTTATTCGGTGATGAATCATAAATATTACTAGTTTGTCAGGGTGGACGGAGGGGCATGTCAGTGTGGACGATTGATGCTTGCTCGCTTGTTACAGGACCGCAAGTAGAGACGCCCGAGGAGGGTTAGCAAGTCAGTTCGGCCGTGACGGCGCATTTTGTTCGAGCTTATATCTGCCGCCACAATCCGCCACAGACCCTCTCGCCGAAAGTGGAAATTTGTGTAATGTTCATCTACCACCGTGCGTTTCACAAGAAACTTTGCCGTGCACTACCGCTCTGTGGAATCAATTATCTGCTGAGGTATTTCCGATCTGGTATGACATGGCAACCTTCAAGAAGCGAGCCCATTCTTTTCTTAAAGGCCGGCAACACATTTGCGGCTTTTCTGGTGTTGCGAGTGTCCATATGCGGCGGTGATCACTTACCATCATTTGACCCACTTGCTCGTTTGCCATCCTATTTTATACTAAAATAATATTATTAGACGAATCCCACAATGCTTTTGCAATGATTGTAATAAATATGATGCAATTAAAATATTTTTTATTGTGTACAGTTTAAACGCGTATCAAATGAATTGCGAGAATACAATAACAAATCACAAGTAAAATGAATGCAAACGTAAAGTCTTTAGGCTATACAGTAACTAATTACCATCACGTTATAATATGAAAGAAAAAGAAAGAAAGGCAAAGATTTATTCAGAAAATTGCACAGACAAATGAATATAAAATAACATAACGAAAAATAAAATAAAAACAGACACTAGCTGTCCGTGCAAGCCTGAAATGGCACCATCTCAGCACTAGCTAGAACATTTTATTGTAGCGTGTACTGTTCTAGCGCTGGTAATTCTGATGGTGCCAAGTGACTTACACGGAACATTAACTTAAATACTTAAGATACAGGTATGTCTCGGACAAATCAATGATAAAATAAGAATAAAACAAATACATTTTTTCAACAATAAAACAAAACAACATGGTTTCTACACCCTAAATAAATAAAATAATTAAAAACTGGTGTAATTGGTATGCTAGTGGCGCACCACTAATATGCGTTCCCTTCGAGCATTAGGGCCATACCTCACCGAGATGCCATGGCGACGTGGCCAGCGACGTTGCCATGTCTACGTCTGGTGTCCCTGCGTGGCCAGACTGAGTCGCCCAATCGCGTCGCCAATACATTCAGTTCTGTCTCGACACAGTCAGGAATGGACGTGGAAATTACTGCACTGTTATTATATTATTACCAGCGTCGCAAAAAAATGAAACAAAAAATAAAAAATGGGTACATCCGTTTGTATCAAACCGAAGCCAAAGCGGTGTTTTTCTCAAACTCTATGAAGATTTAAGAAAATACCCTGAATAAATGTTCAATTATCTGAGGATGTCACTAACATCATTTGATGAATTATTGAGTTTATGTTGGAATGATTTAACTAACCAAGATACAATATTAAGAAAATCTATAAGTCCTGAAGACTAAAACTATTTGTGACATTGAGGTAAGCATATATTTATTATTTAATCATACATGTCTTAAATGGTTGATTCGTCGGAGTAATTTGACAAATTCGACAAGGGTGTGGTGTGTGACATTTCAGAACCTCCGGAACGAGTAAAATATCCAGGATGGTAGCTTGAAGGAGACTTTTGCATTTGTTGGGATTGCGACCATGAGTTGGGATGCTTTGGGGGTAATATACAGGCTTAGTTGCGTTGTCGCATTATTGGTTGCATTATCTTCATTTTCGTATCCATTTTTCTTTCTGGAGGTACTTTTTTTAGTTCTTCAGGAAATTCCCGTTTGTTTGACCGAACAGTACCCACCACTGTCAACTTATACGGTTCCAGAAGCAATGACTTTGAAGCAGGGATAGATGTGAACCAATTGTCACATGTTATATTGCGGTTGGAACCATGAACTGGCTGAGATAACTCCTTCAAGTAATATTCTCCTTGCAGCAAACCATTTGTATTTGTAGCTTTTCCAATGTATGGCAAAGCATTTATCATATAATAGGTCCCACTATCGCACATCATAGGAATCTTTATACCATACTTATTTGGTTTATTTGGTATGTACATCCGAAATGGACATCTACCACGAAAACCAAGTAATTGCTCATCAATAGTGACATTACTTCCTGGGGAATAATTCATTTTGCATTGAGCTATAAACATATCCCAAACCTTTCTAATTGGAATAAATGGATCTTGCTGGCGACGATCAGGACGTAAAGTTTTGTCGTCCATTCTGAGACACCTGACAATAAAGTCAAACCTATCTCTACTCATTACTGCCACATATCTTAAAGCAGTAAATGAACAGTCAAACAGCTCAACTGTTGATAAATGATTATCTTTAATCGCATTGCTCAGAGTAAGTAGTCCTATGAAAGATTCGATTTCAGTGGCATTTGTGTCTCAGAAATCAGAACGTTTATTCGATATCTCTACATTGGTCCACTGATCAATTTCTTGAATGATTTCCTCCGTAATAAATAATTGGAAGCATCCAAGTGGTTCAAAAATATTTCTGCACATACGACTAGGACCTCTATTTGAGCGAACTATATTGATCGCAGCTGTTCTGCCACTACTTTGCCCTTTAGAAGTAGCCCAAACATGCCTGTTCTTACCTCTGATCACTCTTTGCGGCGGGATTACTATGCGGTGGTCATGTCTTTGATTTTCAGAAGTTGTTGAGGTATCATACGGACTTTCTTCGATAACTTCGTCTATGTATTCGTCTTCAAAATCACTCTGAACGTCATCTTCATTTATATCGTTCTCCGTCGCGCTGTTACTGCCATCCTCGGTCTCTTCCTCTTCCTCCATCAAAAAAGAAGCAATTTCGCTTTCTTCCAACCGTTTTCTGCGCGCCATGATGTTAAAACGTTCCTAAGAACCACTTAAATTAATTTAGTAATAATAAAATATCTTTATATTTACCATAAATGCGTAATAATAGGTAAAAAGTAAAAAAAACTAAATCACTAATAAATGTGCGAAAGTTACACAGAAGATAAACTTGCGCCTCTGGAGCGCAACGCAATGTCATAGCGGCGAAACTAAAGTACTTACCGGACAGCAGCGGTCGTCCCTCGGGCGTGTTGACTGACGACTGAGTTAGCTCGAAAACACAAGTGTAAACTCGCGCGGGTTAAAAAACGACAGCGATATATCTGTTTCACGGGCGCCTCTGAGGCGCAGTTTATCTTTCTAGGGTTAATAATTTTATAATAACACTTAATTATAATGTATAAAAATAATGTATCTTCAATGTAATAATGTGTAATTTGATTAATCTTCTTTTTTAATAATATGATATGTTTTAGATTAGTGATGTTATAAATAATTAACGCATTGGGTGTAAACCTGTCACGTTAATTATATGGTGTTAAATAAACAATAAAAAAAAAAAATTAACTATCGTTTATCTAGAGCACGCCGTTATATCGAGTGCACATTTGGTAAATTATCCAATAAGTGGAGGTTATTCCACAGTCCACTGAATGTTAATATAGATTTAGCAAAGAAGATTGTTAAGACACGTTGTAGTTTGCATAATTTTGTACGTTCTAGAGATGGCTATTCATATGACGATACTTTGGTAGTAACGGGGTTCGAACCTGCTACAGATCAGAATCGTAATAGAGGAGGGAGAACAGCTTTAACAGTTCGAGACAAACTTGCAGACTATTTTGTTAATCATAACCCACTACCATGGCAAGATAGAAATCTATAAGTTAAACAAAATATTAATAAAACATTGCACTTACATAGTTCCTTTTTTTCTGCATTTGTCATGTCTTCTTTTTCTTTAAGAATGTTCACCATTTCATCCCAACATTTAATTTTCAAGTTGCGGTCAGAGTACTCTTTCAATCCGTTGTTCCATAAACACGGCCGATTTTCAATTTCTATGATAAATCTCTCAGTATCGAACGACATTTTGCTCTCAGTACGACGTGCGTTCACGCGTCGACTGGTTGGCGACTGAGAGCCTGCGCGCACTAGCGATTAAAGTTGGCCGATAGTTCAGTCGCAATCGTATAACGATTATGCTCAAACTGTCGCTCGATAGTTCAGTCTCGTGGTGGTGCGCGCACTACACGATTGAATTCGGCTGACATTCTATTTGTAGTCGAGGAGACAGACTGAAATGATTCCGAAATCAGTAGTAATATGTGCAATATTAGCAAGGAGGAGAAAAATAAAAAAAAGAAAATCTAATCAGTTTTGGGTTCATCCATTGAATAGTGATAGATTCATACATGGAAAGTTTTATACACGCCATCATAAACTATTAAATTTTCCGAAAAAATTTTTCGACCATTATAGAATGAGTGTACAAAGTTTTGAAGAGCTTGTATCTATCGTCGGACCACTAATAAAAAAAGAAGATACACGGCTACGCCTTGCTGTTCCTGTGGAGGAGAGACTAAGCGTGACGTTAAGGTAAGTAACAAAACAGTTTGCATAGTTAACATTTTTATTATCTTTTAATAGAAAATTACAAATTTTGCTACAAACAACACTTAGTAATTGGTAATGATCATCATCAAGTAATTATCATTTATTTCCTTTTTTTAGTCTCCGCATAGTATATTACAAATCAAACAGGTTCTGTGGAGAAGGAGTAAAACTGGACAAGTACGACTGAGCCGTGTCACTAGACTGGCTATCTATGGAATGAGGTGGTTGTGGACTTTGCACTGGATTGAAATAGGCTTGTGACTGTGACTTATCACTGGAATGACCTGGTTGTTGATTTTGTTCTGGATTTCGACTTATCTGCATATTAGGAGGAAATATATGGAAGTGTGTGGACTGTTGTAAATTAAAATTCTGTTGTCTCATGTTTCTGATTTGTTTGAAAACTGACAAAATTTGTATTTTTGCTTCCAATTTCTCATCTGCAGATAGTTCTCTTAACGAAGGAACAATAGACATGGCAAAGTTATAATCTTCATCCGCTTCGGTATTCTTCAGTGCATTTAATAATGCTTCATCGACTTCTGAGTTTGATGTGGTTTTATTTACTTTTCTCTTTCTTGGGGTGGATGTTGCTGTTCGTCTGACAATGACGTTATCCTCCGTATCATCTTCTGCATCTGTAGTCGTCGTCAAATCAATATTGCTTTCTGTGGGCCTCGATTGAACAGACGGCAAAAGAAATAGTAATTGTTGGAAATAAACGTATTCGCGTCTGTTCTTGGCAGCTTGACCAGATTTTAAATTTTTCTGTGCATTAAGTTCCCTTTTGAAACAAGTTCTCAAATTTATCCATTTTTTTTTGCACCTCATGACCTGAAACAAATTAAGAAATAATGTTGTTACTATTATTTACAGATATTTAGCCACAGGAAGCAGTTTTTACGTACTATCCGATGATTACCTTCTTGGCGTTACTACAATAAGAGAAATCGTACTGGATACGTGTGAACAGCTGTGGAACGCTCTTCAACCCTTATACATGGCTAACAAGCAAGAAGAGGACTGGATTCAAATTGCAGATGAATTTTATCAACGAACGAATTTCCCAAACGTGATAGGAGCAATTGATGGCAAACATATCCGAATGGTTAAACCACAGCATTCCGGATCTTCATTTTATAATTATAAAAAGTTTTTTTCGTGCGTATTAATGGCGTGGACTGACGCAGACTATAAATTTGTATCTATTGATGTGGGAGCGTTTGGTACTTCAAGCGATTCAGAAATATTTAAATCATCTAATATGGGTAAACGACTAATAGCCAATCAACTAGATATTCCAGACGGAAGACATCTTCCTAATGATGAAAACGGAAGGGTTATCCCATTTTATGTGGTTGGTGATGAAGCGTTCGGACTTTCAAGCATTTTACGGCCATATGCAAAAAGAAATTTGAACTATACCAAACGAATTTTCAATTACCGGCACACTAGAGCGCGTCGAATTGTTGAATGTACATTTGGAATTTTGGCCAATAAATGGCGTATTTTTCACCGGCCAATTGATGTAAATATAAATTTCTGTGTACAAATAATAAAAGCGTGTTGTATCTTACACAATTACGTTCGTGTTAAAGATGGAATCCAAATTCAAGATACGTTTTATGAGTGTCCCTTGTCTAACTTTAGAACAAGGAATAACATGAGTGGTGTTACTAATAACATAAGTGGGTTGAATGTTCGGCAATATCTATCATCATACTTTGTTACCCCACAGGGCAGTGTTCCATTTCAATATGATAAAGTGTAAATATCATTTATCTACACTCATTTCATAATCTTCCTAAACCTAACCTAATTATAATGTGTTTAAACGTAAATAAATACAATTTTATTACTTACCTTGTTTTCTTCTTTCTTCACTAGTGAGTTCCAACCAGTTTGGTACAACTGCCTCGCAAACTTCTTCCCATAATGATTTTTTCAAATTGGCGTCAGCATATTCCTTTAGAGATTTTTTATACAAAGCCGGCCGCTTCTCTACTTCTTCGATTAATTTCGTAGTTTCCACACTCGATATCAATGACATTGTGTGCCTACTCGTCGCCTACGTATCTCCCGCGCTATGAATCGGATCGACTGACAAGTGCGCGCACACACATACTGCGTCATACTGACTGTGCCATCGGTCGATAGTCGAGCGACAGTTTAGTTGAATGTAATGCGCGCACTCGCATACAACTTCATGCACATATGCAATCGGCCGATAGTCGTTCAATAGTTTGATCGAATAGGGATCGGGCAGTCGGATACGATAGTTCGGTCGTACAACTTTTAATCTTCAAGTGCGCACACTGCCATATAACTCTATACTGATCCTCTGACCGATCAAACTATCGGCCAACTTAAATCGCTAGTGCGCGCAGGCTCTGAGTGAGTGACGGAGCATACAAACACGTGCAAACAACTAGCGGCGTTGCCAGGTAGCCAACGTCACCGGTCGCCGCATGCGGAGCGGTCGACTCTGGCTACTCTGGCTACTTTTATTTTTATTTTTTTTATTTTAAAACTTTATGCACATGAGTGTACAGAGGCGGACTTAATGCCAAAGGCATTCTCTGCCAGTCAACCTTCAACCTTGGGGTGATGCAGAGAAATCATGATAGGTGCACTATAAGGACAGTGAGTAAGAAAATTAAAATCTGAGGATATATAAAATACACAAATACCTATATTAAAATAAACTAATAAATATTATATATATATTATGAGGAATTTTCAAGATCGCTGAGGTGTCACGTGGAACTTTGCCTATATATATGGCCAGTCGGCCGATGCCTCGCTCTCTTTTGGGGCCAGACGTCGACGAGGGCGAAGCTCTGCTGGTTTGCGTATCGATTAAATCTTGAGTGTAATGTGCAGTGGTTACAGTGTTTCTCGTTATAAGTGATTTGTCATAAGAAAATTGTTGTTGATTTCTAAATGATTTATTCTGAAGTGTGAATAAACCTCATTTTTATAATAAAATCCTTTTAATTCCTAAAATCAGAATTGGTATAAAGAACCCAAGTGCTGCTTGTTGCCATCCAAATTTAATAAGATCTAACCTCGTGTTACTTTCATTTGTGATTTTCTTAAGACAAATCAACCACGTTGTGTATTTTGTGTTATGGTGTTGTGAAATTCCAACGCCGCTGCGTATGTCGTGTAATCCAGTGCTTAAGGATTGTTCGGTAGCGAGAGTCAAAAAAATAAGTGCATCTAATAGAGAACGTGATAGCAACTGTCGACACTGTGTCCGTACACGGCCATCGCGTTCACCATCATAGTCTCGTTCTGAAACGAAACACCGATCACGTAGGCGTATTTCTTCATTGTTAATTTGTCAAAAACGGACGATTTCCGTTTACGTTCCTTGAGTGATAGCAGTACCTAAAGTTCATGTAAGTGTGAACCTGAAGTTTCTTCCAAGGCACAAGAAAATCTACACCGTACGTTGGATAATATCACGATTAGTTAAGAAATTATCGAAAGTAATTTTACTTCTGTAAAATGAACTAAAAATGTGGGTAGTCCGGCTACTATTGACGTGATCAGTCGATATTTCGAGTCGTTCGTTTCCTTTACAGTCTGTAGCCACTAATGTGTTTAACCATTACCGAGTGTAGGTATTAACTGTGAGCACAGTCTACGAAGTGTACACAAGTGTGTTTTGTTTTGGTAAATTTTTGTATTGTGTGATTTACGTAAGTAGATACAATTTTATTGTTTTGTTTGTGAAATACCGCTATGTATTTCACGTGGCCGATCAAACACTTTCTTGAAAGGTGGATCCCATATCAGGGCTCGAAACCATTCACTTAGTTTGTCGCACGGTAGTTTGCGATAGTCCGGTGAAGCAGTGAAAGCCTCTTAGGCTAACCGATTCGTCATGTTAAAATAAAAGGTAGTTTGCGATGTGTGTTACGAATTACAATCTAAGCTCGATCAGTAGACGTCGTAGTGTTGATAGCCGTCGCCGGCGCCGCTCAGTACCGTGGTGCCTTGCATGATAGCCATGGTATATAGCAGTAGGTTTTGACCACCGCTGAGGAATGGTACCTCAAACGTTTGTTGATCGACGATCACCACGATGTTGTGTAAAATTTCACGCCGTTGTTTTGCGCCGTTTTGTAATGGTAGTAAGAGGATTGAGTGAGAAGTCTGTGATACAAGGTATTTACGAAGCTTCAGTCTTATCATATTTGCCAATTTAATACTCGATATTCAATGTGTTATTTGCATTCCACAATATCAATTAGGTGTTATTCAAAACCTTGTAGGTAATTATACCTACGCTATTAAGCAGTGAACGTTCTCAAGATACTTTTTAGCAGCAGAGATAACAAAATAAGTTCGAAGTCATCCTCTGAAGTTTGCCTTGCGCAGTGGTTAAGATCATCGCCTTGTGAATTCCATGTCCCAGGTTCAATTCCGGCACAGGAAATCTATGTGTGTGAACCATAAGTTGTTGTTGTGAATCTGAATGTACTTTGTGTACCCCAATTATACGTTCGTCATTATGTAATTATGTTTTGTAAAAGACAAAGTCAAACAGAGGAGAAAAGTTTCACCAAAGCGTCATATAAGCCATCTCAAGACAAGTGAGTTATGGTCAGGTAAGGCCGAGGCCGAGACCGAGTTTGGAGTTTGATTCCACGTGCTTCGTTTTGATTGAAATTCGACTTGCATTAAGGCTAACCAAAAGAGTTGACGTTTGGTGATGTACACTTTGTAATTTAATTCTGACTCCACAGGGAGGTTAGAACCAGAAATGCGTGAACCCTAGAGTTGTTCGGCATGTTTTCATAGTAAATGTTCAACGTAACCTTTTTAATTTTGTTTCCATGTTACACGTATGAATTTTTTATGCGTGTGAACGAGGCGAGTGTGTGACTTGCTTGAACAAACTGTCGGCGTGGCCCAGGCTGCCTTCGATGCTGAATTCCTGAAGCGTCTGATCCGGCAGGCGTGTACCTGGCGCGCGTGGCTGGCTGGCAGGAAGTCTTTACGTTTTGAGTTTTGTTCCGCAACTTTGGTAATAAGTTTCAACCTAATCATTAAATGTTGTTTTGTTTATAGTACGCTTGGCGTGTGTGAAGACATGCGCTCCGTACAGTAAAATCAATGAGTTATAAGTGCTAGTCACTATAGTACTATGCACTCAGGCATGTCGCTTGGCGTTTGTCGCTATAACTTGGCGTTTGTCGCTATAACTTCGTGATAGTTTCCATAAATGCGTTATAAGTGCTAGTCGCTACGGCACTATGCACTCAAGCGTGTGTCGCTTGGCGTTTGTCGCTATAACTTTACGTTTATGTCTAATATTGGCGTTCGACGCCACAGGCCTGTTTGTACTAGGCATTTTCTAGTACGTATTGTAGGCAACTTTGTACGGTGGCTATGATAATTAACTGTTTGTGTTTTATGCAGATGATGATTCTGATGACGATGAGCTCTCTAATGCAGTAGGAGCTGGCGATCATAACTTCGCCGTGTCTCCTGGTGCTGCTGAAGAAGCGCGGTCGTGGTCGACGCGTAGTCAGGAGAGGCCGTATGAGGAATTTTCAAGATCGCTGAGGTGTCACGTGGAACTTTGCCTATATATATGGCCAGTCGGCCGATGCCTCGCTCTCTTTTGGGGCCAGACGTCGACGAGGGCGAAGCTCTGCTGGTTTGCGTATCGATTAAATCTTGAGTGTAATGTGCAGTGGTTACAGTGTTTCTCGTTATAAGTGATTTGTCATAAGAAAATTGTTGTTGATTTCTAAATGATTTATTCTGAAGTGTGAATAAACCTCATTTTTATAATAAAATCCTTTTAATTCCTAAATATATATATATATATATATATATATATATATATATATATATATATATATATATATATATATATATATATATATATATATATATACATATATATATACATATATATATATATATATATATATATATATACACCCAAATATACAGATATTTCAGATTCGCAACGCCGCCAGTCGGTCGCCAAGTGAATTAGCCGTCATACATCTCAGTATGAACTAGTTGGCAACGTCGCTGGCCACGTCGCCATGGCATCTCGGTGAGGTATGGCCCTTATGCGTTCCATATCACGAGCAAAGCGAGTATCAAAGTCGTACTAAACATGTTATATACTCTTTGAAACGAAGGTATAAAAGTTATTTTACTTGTTCTGTGGACAAACAACAATAAGATTCGCTATAATGGTTTGTTTACATTACGTACCTAGTCAAACATTCGAATCAGGGAAAAGGTTTTTTAAAAATAAAAGAAAGTGATTACGTGCTGCTGATCTGGAGGCTATCATGGGCGTCAAAACAGATCTCGGAATCATATTGTTGTCTTGTACAATATTCTAGGAGCCGCATCCGGTGACAATGCTGAGCCACAGGTAAGGGCGCGTACACATAGAACATCCGTTTTACAGGATCCTTTTTAACTGATCCGTCGCTACTGGAGGTAATATTCACACAGCATTTACAGGACCGATTTTAACAGATCCGACGCTACTGGAGGTAATATTCACACAGCATTTACAGGACCGATTTTAACAGATCCGACGCTACTGGACTTTCGTTCTTCAGTGTATCGCCTACTTTCTACGAGAATGGACGTTGTCGTGTTGTATTGGTACTATCGTCGTCTGCGGCGGAGGAAGCCCCGGCGTTATTGGATACATCCACTATTAAGGCAAAGATTTTGTCGTGGTGCTCTTGTGCGTCAGCTGAAAGAAGACGAATCTAAATTTTTTACTTATTTCCGAATGACGACGTCTACTTTTGATGACCTTCTTAAACGATTAGAAAAGGATTTAAAAAAGAAAGACACAAACTGGAGGAAAAGCTTGTGCCCTGAAGTAAAACTAGCGATATTTTTAAGGTAAGAACTTTAATTTTTGTTATTATCAATTAAAATTTAAAATGACAATAAGGTTTACAAAAATGAAGATTTATTTCAAAACATAGACAGATCTGGCAAGTCTGACTCCTGGCTGAATGTAGATTCTACTGATGGCGAACTTTCTACTGATGGTGTAGAGTCAAGATGATGTGGCCTACTAAAATAACCTTGGGTGTGGTAGTGAGGAGTGCTAGAACTTTGTGAATATGGAGGCCACTCGTAGTTTGACTGACCATATCTTCTACTTTTAATATTTTGTAAAAGGTTTATCACTCCAGACTGAAATTCTAAAATTTGATCGCCATTAAGTGAAGCCAGTTGCGGCAAAATACCTTTGAAGAACGATAAATTGGGATCTTCAAACTCATTTTTACTTTTTTTTAACTGATCATTCATGTATTCAATCATTTTGGCGTCTACTTCATTCACATTTCTTTTGATTGCCTTGCGTTGCGGCGGGGCTAAATTTTGTCTTTCCTTTTGTCTGTCACTACCACTTTGTTCCGTAATCTGATCAGGTTCATCTTCGTTGTCTTTATTACTTTCTACTGTTTCCGTGATGTTGTCATTAGCAGGGACGTTCTCGTGTGTATCACCTGGGGTGACAACTTTTTTCAAAAATAACATTTGATTGTGATATTTGTAAGGCTTGGTATTTGAGGCAGCAGCTCCAGATTTCTTCAATTTCTTTTTCTCACTCAATGTTCGTATCCAGGCATCTCTAGTCGAATTCCATTTTTTTATAACATATTTTCCTGAAGCAAGTAAATAATAATATAAGATGGTTGTCAATAGCTTAGTAAGTGAAAGGCGAATAAGAAAGTAGAATAGACTTGTCAGTAATTAATTACCATATTGGTCAGTGGATAAGTCAAATTGACAGTGCAAGAACTAATCGGTCAGTAAATAATGGGAAGCAAAAAAGTATTACTAATGTTTAAATCAATTTATTTTAATTAGGTAATTTTATAATTTAGTTCAGTTCAGTTTAATTTAATTTTATTTATGTACTATATATATATATAAGTATGAGTTTTGATTTACGACTTTGCTAACAACACTCATAAAAATTTCGACTTTCCATACAAAATTTGTTGGTCACTAACGTTACTTTGTATGGGAAGTCAATATACGAGGGGGCGTTTTTAAGTTCGCGGAATGGAGGGTAAGAAGTGTAAATAAAAATACAACATTATGTTTCTTTTTCAATATATTCACCTGCTACCCTTATACATTTTTCAGATCTTTCAATTAGCATATGTATACCTTCATAAAAAAATGTTTTGTCTTTGTCCGAAAAATAGGCTGAAACCGCGTCCTTCACTTCTTCATCAGTAGAAAATTTCTTCCCACGAAGTTCTTTTTTGAGTTTTGGAAAGAGGTAGTAATGACTGGGAGCCAGGTCTGGGCTGTAGGGTGGATGATCTAAAATATCGAAGCCCACGTTATGCAGGGCAGCCAAAGCAACACGGCTCTTGTGAACTGGCGCGTTGTCGTGTAGAAGAAGGACACCTTTGGTTAATTTTCCCCTCCTTTTTTCTTTAATGCTTTCTTTTAACCTCTCGAGGATGGAAGCGTAGTATTGTCCGGTTATAGAAACGCCTTTATCTTTATAATCGATCAACAGGATCCCTTCCGAATCCCAAAACACTGTTGCCATGATTTTTCCAGCCGATTGTGACACTTTAAACTTCTTGGGTGGTGGTGTGCCTTTTTTGTGCCACTGCATAGAGTCCTGTTTCGACTCAGGTTCATAATGATGAACCCAAGTTTCATCTCCAGTAACAATTCGACTTAAAAGTCCATCCTTATCTTCGTTACAGAGGTCCAAAAACGTGCGAGAACACTCCACGCGGCGGTGTTTTTGAGGCGGCGTGAGCATTCTTGGCACCCATCTTGCACTGACCTTTGTCATGCCAAGATGATCATGTAGTATTTTGAAAATTGTCGTATCCGATACTCCAACCATTTCTGCAAGCTGTTTCTTCTTTAGTCTGGCATCTTCCAATATAATTTTTTCGACTTTTTTAATGATTTCCGGAGTATTCACCTCGGGCGACCGCCCGGGCCGAGGGTCGTCTTCAAGTGAGGTCCTGCCTTGTTTAAAGAGACTGTGCCACTTGTAAACCATGGTTTTACCCGGGCAAGAGTCCCCGTAAACGGATTCCATCTCTTCCAGTATATTTTGAACTGACTTTCCTTGCTTGGTAAGGAACTTTATTACGGCACGGTACTCGATTTTTTCCATAATTCACACTTTCTTCCCGATTGAGTTGTTTGCTAGACGATAGTTCAGAGACTAATGATCCAATTAAGATAAAACTTGGTATTTATACTAATATTGAGTGGCTGAAGTCGTGGCCATCCCGATAATGACCTATTATTATCCCCTCCACCCCATTCCGCGAACTTAAAACCGCACCCTCGTATGTGTAATAATATAGTAATTGATTAATTTATTTATTTTAGGTATGCAGCGTCTGGGTGTACATTTCAAGAACTTTATTACGTCTTTCGTGTCGGTGTGTCAACTATAAGCAACATTATTAAGGAAGTTACACGATACATATGGAACAACTTGAATGACGAGTTTATGCGACTTCCTACAACAGTGAGTGAATGGGAGCATATATCAAATGGATTCGACACAAAAGCAAATTTTCCCCACTGTTTAGGAGCAGTGGACGGTAAACACATCAGACTTCGAAAACCAGCAAAAAGTGGCTCAATGTACCTAAATTACAAAGACTTTTTTTCCATCATATTATTAGCGATCGTAGACTCTGACTATCGTTTTCTATATGTTAGTATTGGGTCGTATGGAAAAGAATGCGATTCATCAATATTCAAGGAGTCGACATTTTGGAAAATGATGCTAGATGGCAGTTTACAAATACCAGAACCTTGCCCATTAATAACAGGCTCAGAAACGAGAGTTCCCTACGTCATAATCGGCGATGAAGGTTTCGGTTTACACGAAAATTTAATGAGGCCATTTAGCGGGACGCATTTAGACGTAAATAAGCGAATATGTAACTATCGTTTGACCAGAGCTAGACGATACGTTGAATGTGCATTTGGTATTCTTGCTAATAAGTGGAGAGTATTCCACCGGCCTCTAGACGTCAACAAAACAACAGCTATATGGATAGTTAAGGCATGTACCGTTCTACACAACTTTGTAAGGGAAAAAGAGGGCTTAAAGGATGGCAACACATCCGAATCTGAAGCATTTCATTTCAATAGCCTACCTGATGATGAAACGCTACGAGGTGGTCGAACTGCAAATTCAGTTCGAACGGAATTCGAAAACTATTTCGTGTCCGAATCTGGGTCAGTTCCTTGGCAGAATGAAGCTCTTTAAAATAAAAAACAATGTCTCCATTACAATATAAAATAAATACTTACCAAATTCTTGTCTTTCTTTTTGTTCCATAGCTTCAAAATCCTCCTTTAGAATACCGCATATTTCGCGCCAAGCTGCGGTTTTTGCAATTTTATCTTTATAAATCTCCAGTGTTTTGTCCCAAAGAACTGGTCTACTTTCAACACAATTTATCAAAACTTCTTGCTCAACATATTTTTCAAACGCCTTGCTTGCCATGATTATGATAGCACTGGACACGTGCACTACTCTAGGAATGAAACCGGCAAATGGCGGCTGTGTGTAGCACATCGCACCCCGCGCACCCCCGTGCAAAGCCTCGTGCGGTTTCAATCCGATAAAACGGATTAGTATAGTATTACTGGATCCGGAATACTGTGTGAACTGGCTCATACAACTACATACGCTAATAACATATACGTTTAAACGGACCTGTAAAACGGATTGCTGCTTATTTTGTCGGATCGGTATTTTTTACTGGATCCGGAATACTGTATTCTGTATGAACTCGCTCATACAACTACATACGCTAATAACATATACGTTTAAACGGACCTGTAAAACGGATGTTCTATGTGTACGCGCCGTAACGGTCACATACGATGTATCTAATCTAAAACAGAGGATGTGACAGGATGCATAACTCCTCCCTCCTCAAGAGCGAAATTATCGGGTTGTTCTTTTTTAATAACCTTCCGATGATTTCGCGAATACAATATGATCTTATTACGTAAAATATATGATAAAGATAAAAGTATACTAGACAAAACTAAGAATAATGTTACATAAACTAAAACTACACTGATGTTAGAGTCTGTTTGGTAAAAATCACCATCAGTGTATACATAATCTTTTTTCAATAGCCATTCTGTAACTTTAGATCGTAGAGTATAACGATTGTAACAACCCACCCTAATAAAAAACCCCTCTCTAACGCTATAGACATAAAAATCTAAAAGGAATACATAACTAATTAATTAATAACCTAAACGTCGATAACCAAAGCATAAATAAATGTATTGTATTAACTTGAACTATATTGGATTGGATTGCATAAATTGCATTAGATTGTATCGGAGAGTTATCAATTGAAATCATATACTTGGACCCGTGATTCGTCTAGTGATCAGTAATACGTCATGGCCGATAATAACCCCAGTTCTATCAAAAGGAGAAAAGGATTCCTATTTATAAACTACACTAACTAGTAGAACATAATTCCAAATAATAGTTAATATTTGACAATATCCTATAGTAAAATCTAAATAAGGATTAATCATACAATTTTACAAACATAGAAATAAGTAACGATATACGATGATGTTGTGAATGTCCTTTATATTATTCCTACAGTCAAAATTGATGCAGCAAACTAGCCTACTGTCAGTTTATGTAATAGACATATAATAATCAAGTTACACGAGTACCTAGAGTACGACGAGTACCACGAGAGCAAGTCATGTCAGTATATAATTACAAAATAAATCCATAGATACAGTGTATATGTATAAGCTGTGAGAACGTGAACAGAAAAGTCTGTTCAACATAAGAGTTTGTAAGTTTATCATTTAAGTTTGAAGTATTCCGGCTCGAGCTACTTGTGTTTTCCGGCTCGAGAGTCACAGCCACCATACTTGGGCATCCATCTTCCGGACTGGACCGCTGATGGTCTTAATATGGGACTCATCAAAAATAAACTCAGCATCGATAAATATGGGACAAGAGGGCATTCTCTTTTTTCAACTCTAACAGTCAGTCATTATCAGTAGTCAATTGTCCTTCGACCTACGTGGCATAAACCTCCTACATGTCATCTAGCAATACTAAATACTGTACTACTGTGTGCAATTTTATGGTATAATGTCGTCAAGCATGTATGACTAATTCCTTGAATATACTGTTAATTATCTCACATATTAGAAACTCTCCTTAAATTATTGTAGTCAGCGGTGGATATTCGAAACGGACATACTTCAATAGTATAGTAAAATTTAAATATATTAAATACTGGACCAATAACTGGGCTACTCCATGTCAACAGTAACGACGAAACACCGTAGTGTAAGAACAAGCTTTCCACTTGTCTTAAATCTCGAACAAATCTCGAAGATATCTCGAACAAATCTCGAACATATGTCGAACAATTCTCGAACAACAATTGCACATTCACACGGTCTCCGAAGATAAGATCCCACCTGGTTCACAGAGTGGTCACTTTATTTGCCATGCTCTAGGCGAGACACATGATGAAATATACAACTGCTTCTGCAGCCATATCAGGATATTAATTTGTAACTGGAACTTTGCTCCGCCATAGGTCACCCAGCCATCAGCTTATCAAACATAAGTAATGTTTAACAATTACTTTTCAATGAACTCCAACAAAGTTATTTTAAATCAAAACATTATCAGCTTCAAACACCACCGCCAAAATGATAATTATTTGGTTACTCGTACCTCCAACAATGCGCCATACAATTCCGACTAAGGGAACTCTCAAGTAAAAATCAACGATTGATTTTCAAATAGCTACTACCTAATATTGTACCTAGATCTACCTAGCCCTATACTCCTTATTATTTAAAATATAATACTACATGAAAATCTATTAGTACGTACGATTAATTTCTCTAACACCTACCATAATTTCTTCAAACATTTATATAAACTCTCCTTAGTTTATTATAACCAACAGCTCGCATTCGAAACTGACACACTTCGATCATATTACAAATTCTAAATATGACATTAAATACTGAACTAATAACTGGGGTATTCCACGCCAACAGCAACGACGAAACACCGTAGACATAATCTCCTGATAAATATCTCGAAGAAATCTCCAACAACAATTCGTACATTCACACGGTCTCCGAAGATAAGATTCCACCTGTTTCACAGAGTGGTCACTTTAGTTGCCATGCTCTAGGCGAGACACATGAAGAAGTGCACAACTGTTTCCGTAGCCATCATCAGGAAATTATTTTATAACTGGAACCTTGCTCCAACATGGATCACCCAGCCATCAGATCATTAAAAATAAGTAATATTCAATAATTACGTTCAAATTAACTCCAAAACTGATATAAATCAAAATATTGTCAGCATCAAACACATTACTGCGAAAACGATAATTATTTAGTGTCTGCTCCTACCTACAATAATGTGGCGCCACACAGTTTTAAACAAAGGAATTTCTAAATAAGAATTAACACGTTGATTTATATGTCACGTCTTAGTATGAAGTGATTATTTCCCGATTATCCTACCTAATATGGTACCTGGTCCTACCTAGCCGTAGAAATCACAGTAATTAAAAAGGTTAATACGTGTATGTGACCTAACTTGCCCCTACATTCATAGAATGCTAAATAAACCGTTCAAACTATTTAACCGTCAAAAGGCGCATATTGTCACCATAATATTTGAATATAACACACGTTGGGCGTATTTTCAACAACCAATATGTTGTATAATAATATAATAATATGTTGGTACAACGTCACACACACCCATATAGATAGACAAACACTCAAATACATAGAAAACATCCACGACTCAGAAACAAACACCCGCGCCCAACACGCAAACACCTGCACCCACCGGGACTCGAACCCAGGACCACCAGCCTCGCAGGCAGGAGCACCACCAACCAGGCCACGGTGAGCGTCCGACAACAAAGTATAAATCACACAAAACAACACGTGTTATGAGTTTCACAGATGTCAAAAGTTCTTCAGTGCAGCATTAGACCATCAGGTGCCTTTTAAATAATATAATAAAAGTACTTACATGTTTCTTCTCATAAAATAAAGATTCACCACTCACACTCGACACGAGGCACTTTTAGAGGTTACTTTAAATTTACTCTAATACAAACTGGTGAGTTCTCTCCAATGCAAAATCGCCCATACCGTCTCCTTATTTACAAAGAGAAAGCACGATCAACTTCGCCTTGAAAAGAACAAACCAATTGTTTTCATATGTTAATATTCCGTATTTTCTCGAAAGAACTCAAAGACTCGACCGACAGAAAGACTACCTAACTATGAGAGCCCGTACTCTCTACACTGTTAAATAAAAAACTTCTTCCACGTTCACTGATACTGGCTGGCCGAGAGCCTCCGCTCTTCGCGAGTAACCACAAGAAAAAACTCCTCGAAGCTTCTCATCAATCCTTTTTATAGGCTGCTAGACATTGCGCTAACCTTTTGTTTTATTGAACAGTGAAGGTAGTTTAACACACGTAACCGACCCTAAATTACAACGTATACACAAAAACGTCTAAAAATATAATTGGAAATGTTAAGGTGTAACAAAAATTCACGATTATAAATTTAATAATTTGATTTAAAATTTATGGTGAAAACTTAGTATTTAGACGTCAGTTAACTACCTTGTATCATTTAGACACTATTGGAGAAATTTTATTATTTAACTTTGCCAAGTGAATGCTATTGATCTTTAAAAGTACACTATTGTGTAATATAGCTATAATAAGAGCGTCTGTGGTCATTTTACAATTGATTTATCATCAGATTCTACATATTTTTATAATAAAGTACCAAAACGATTGATTTAAGTTAATTTGTTTACGCCACACGTCTTCTGATATTACCTTCTTTATAGTTTTAATCATTTACTAAAAGATATCAGCTCGTAGAAAATAATTTCACTTTCATACAAACTAAATATTAAAATATTCATTATACATTGCGCTAACAGTGTGCTATATATACTACATATACCTATATATAAGGTGTTACAAAAATATCTGCCACGGCATTAATGGGAGGTAGTATTGTGTTTATAGATTACAATAGTGAAGAGCTTTCGTACCCCGAAACAGTTATTTCAATTTGAGAAGATAAAGTAGTTAAATAAACATCGACTCTACTGCGTATAAAACCGTTCACAAATTACGCGCAATGTATCGCTTCGTCAATGAAAACAACTGCTCTCTCTTCTACTACTACTGCTTCTCTTCGGTGAATGAAAACTGAAATCACAATCTGTAATAATACGCAGGCACAAGTGTTTTAAAAGTGAATTTACTTACCAGCTACTGCATTCTTCCAAAAAACTTACGTAAATAAGATGATAAACTTCCCATCACACTTATAACAGGCTTTGGACTGTCAAGTTAGTGTAAGAATCGCATTTTATTTCTTATTATTATTAAACAATAGGTAAGTACAATTTAGATTAATATCAAATAACGATGAATTATAGTAACTTGGCGTGTTTAAAAGTTAATCATCTTATTTACAACAATTGCACCATATTCACAGTTATTTACACACTCCCTACCTACTTATCTACAAAACTGTTGCACAAGTCCACCTTCGCGTTGTACACAAATGAAGGCACGCTTACGTACATGTCTCTTAACTTTATTTAATGTGTCCGTTTCACTTTTCACTAGTCTAAATGCGCGTTTGATTCGCCTTTTTAGTTCTCCTACACTTCTAATATCATGTCCAGTTTGGCCGTACACTAGGTCCTTTACACGACCCCACAAAAAAAAGTCTAGAGGGGTTAAATCTGGCGAGCGAGGAGGCCACGGCACTGGCCCTCCTCGGCCTATCCATCTTTCACCGCCGTACCAGACACCGTTTAAAAATTCCCGTACGCTGATGGCGAAATGAGGTGGTGCTCCGTCATGTTGAAAGTGTAGCCCTCTTATCTCTTCAAGAGGAATACGTTCCAACATTCTTCTTACACGGGTTTGTAGTAAGCGCAGATACGTCTCTCCGTTCAGTCTGTCTAAGAACACTGGTCCTAGAATTCTGTTCCCCAGTATCCCAGCCCACACATTAACACTGAACCGAGTCTGAAAGTGATCAGGCCGCACTACACGAGGATTCTCCTCAGTCCAGTAATGCGCATTGTGTATGTTGAACATACCAACCCGTGTGAATGTGGACTCGTCAGTCCACAGAATATTGCGTCGTTCTTCCGTAATCCAATTACAAAACGCGAGGCGGGCCGCGTAGTCAGGTGGATGCAGTTCTTGGACTCTTGTAAAGTGGTACGGATGGAGCCCTTCCCGATTTAAAAGCCGCCACACGTAGGCGTGGCTCACTTCGAACACTCGAGCAGCATCTCTGGTGCTCGCAAGAGGATGATGTCGGAAGAAGTCCAACACTTCCTCTTCGAGTTCGGCAGAATATGGAGGCCTGCCTGCGTCAGCCGGAGGTGGGTCAAAACGGCCGTGTTCTCTAAACCTGTACACGGCATCCAGAAGGGTATGATGACTCACTCGCACACCAAACCTCTGCTGGTATAAGTTCACTGCATGCGCAGTTACAGAGTTACACTCGCGGTAGCACAATACCATTTCATGGCGTTCTTGATTAGAATACCGTGGTCTGGAAGGCATTTTTATTAAAGGCGCGCGAAATTCCGGTTATTGACCGCTCGGGCGGGGGGCGAGGTGCGACTGGCGAACGCCGCGCCGCGCGCGCCGGGCGGTTCGGTAGCGCGTGCGACGAGCGGGGTAACCTGCGCGGGGGGCTGCGCAGTGAGAACAAAGTGGCCCGCGCGCAGCGGCATCGTTTAGCGGCAACAACTTATGAATGAAGTCTACAGAGTGGGTTTATGCATTATGAAATCAATTCAAATTTATACGTACAATTTTTTGTATGAAAAAAAATATGTCATATTATCAATAATTTAACTTTACTATTGTAATCTATAAACACAATACTGTCTCCCATTGCAGCCGTGGCAGATATTTTGGTTACACCTTATATATATATATATATATATACAATATGTACCCATAAACAAATACCCACTTCTCTAAATTTATTAAAACCTAAACTGAAGTTCTACGAGGAACCATAATTCGTTCGTGACTTTTACTAAACAAATATAAATAAATTAATTAATAGAGTTTTCATTAGAATAAAATTATTTCTTTGCTTTTTAAATCGGCAAACGTTTGTCGTCAGGACTAGCGACATCTATCGATTTTCTTCAAGACTATTTCATAAATTAAAATAATAACGACTATTAGTTCCTAATGATTACAGAGATGGAGTTATTTTATACAAATGTTTGAGAGTTCCTACTCATGAATAAAATATAGATTATAAAATCAAAGCGAGCAATAAAGTGGAAATAAATAAAATGAACGCAACTTTATTATAACATAAACCGAAGTTCTACTAGTAACGACTCGGGCGCATTGTTTGGCGTTATGAAATTCTCTTATTAGTTCCTAATAATTCCAAAGATGGAGTTATTTTAAACAAATCTTTGGGAATTTTGCTCAGGGTTGAAATGATAAATAAGATCAAAGCGAGCAATAAAGTGGAAATAAATAAAATGATTTGAATCCTACTATAAGTAACGTGACAATCCTACTATAAGTAACGTGACATGACCTATGTTTAGTTACACGATTCAGGCCTAAGATATTTAGTTGTTTAGTGATTTTTTTGTATATGTGCTTAGTGTTTAGAACTGACGTGATGCGAAAGTTGTTTTGTGTATAGTACCAGGTAGGATGTTATTTCGTTTTTTTTAAGGAAACGGTGGTGGAAAATTGCTATGTTTTCGTAGAATTGAATTGAGCACGTAGAGTTGGCGTACCGTGAGAACGCCACAGTCAGAGTATAACATTGTAGTCGAGTATTTGTACGGCTTTTTGTCGTTACTTTTAGTATAGCTCTCTGTGCTCTTTCAACTCTAAGAAAGTCCGTTTTTGAAGCTCCTCACCATACTGGAATGCAGTAACCAATGACCGAGTGGCACAAAGCAGAATAAACCATCTTAAGGGTGTTAAATGTTGCGGATTCCCAAAGAGATTTAAAAATATGTATGAGACGCAGTGTTTTTGTAGTGACTGCATCTATTTGTTTGTTCCACTTTAATCCGTCATCAATATGGACTCCTAAATATTTAACCCAATCAGCTCGGGCCACTTTTTGGCAGGTGAACGGTACTAGTGAAGGGTTTAAGCATGTGTGAGCCGTTAGAGAAAAGTTATGTGATGGTGCGTTTATGCGGCGCATTGAGAATGGGACATAGGTAGTCTTATCTAAATACAGAGTGAGAAGATTTTCGTTGAGCTATCTCATTATTCTGGACAATACTATTTCTGAATCTCACCTTACCTCGTCCCACGTACGTCCGTGTACGAGGAGTGCTGTGTCATCGGCGTATGCGTAAATATTACAATTTGGAACTTTAATTTTACATAGATCATTGACGTAGATTTGAAATAATGTGGGCCCCAGTATGCTTCCTTGCGGCACGCCAAAAGTGACAGACTCCTCGTCACTAAGGTAGGTATCAATTTTCACACGTTGTGTAGATTTTTTAAATAATCTTTTAAAATATCGAGCTGTTTTCCGCGAATACCTTCGGAATTCGGCTAACATAGTTTCAACAACCTTAATTCTTTGATCTAAGACAATGGAATTTTGGTTTATAACTTCGGTTGAATTAATAATTTATTCATTCGAAAATCTGAATACGTTATCGATAGGTATAGGGGCCACGAAGAACAGAATATATATATTACATGCGATAACTAGTAGGCTCACTGATAATGCAGCCGCGTTACTATCAGAACGCGACGATATATCGACATGGTCTGCGTTTAAAGAGTTACTGGAACAACATTTCGGTGACCCACGTAGCGAAGAGTGCATTAATATAGAATTAGAGTCATGTAAAATCAAACCAACGGGAAACTTACTTACATTTCTGTAATAGGCTTCAAAATATTCGGTCGTTACTTATTTCGAAGGCTCACTTATCGCCTGATGCCGACATGAAACGGACTAAAATTACTATATATAATAACACGGCCTTAAATGTTTTCCTCTACAACTTACCGGAAAATATTGTACGCGTAGTTAGGTTAAGGGCCCCCTCTACGCTAGAGCAAGCTTTATCATTAGTCCTCGAGGAAGTAAACTTCCACGAACAATATATATTACGAAATCCTATGCAAAATAACCAAGTGACACCTAAACCATCGTTTAATACATCAAGTCCTACTAATTTTAAATTCGGTAACTCACCGCCTATGTCGCAACCTGCTTATAAACCAGTTCTACAAAATTTTACACCCCAACAAAAATTTAATTTCGGTATTCCGCATAACAGGCCGCAGTTTGGTCAATATCAAAATACTGGTGTTAGGCCACAGTTCGGCTGCCGCCCACAGCAATTAGGGTTCCGTCCTCAGACGCAACCACAGCAGCCATTTGGATACAGACCTCAGTTACAAGGTAACAAACCACCTCAATTCCAAAATAATAACCAACAATTTGGCTATAAACCTCCACAGAATTTAGGAGTAATGCCTCAACAGTTTGGCTATAGGCCTTTACAAAATTTGGGAATGACACCCCAACAATTCGGCTACAGACCGCCCCAAGTTCAGGCTTCTAGGTCGCACGATCCAGACGTAACAATGAGGACAGCAATTGCAAGGCCACAGCCCCAAAATGGTTACAGATTAAACGAACTAACGGTCGATAATTATGACCTCTATGACTATGACAATGTTTGCTATGAGACCGAAGAATCCGAGGAAGGTTATCCTACTCAGGCCGAAGAATTTTATTATGACGAGGAATATAAAAATGAAAACAATGACCCGTCTAAAGAGGAAAATTTTCACATAGATGCCTCTACCAAGAAGGAGAAAATATAGAATTAAATTGTGACCATAGCCTAAAGCTACCGTACATATATCTCCCCGAAATAGATGCGAGGTTCATGATCGATACAGGGAGCACCCGATCGTTTATACATTTCAGGTAGTAAGCACTCATTCTTCTAGCCATCATAATGAAGTCATAGAAATTCCCTCATTACCGACTCAAACGTCCGGGTCTATTTGACAGAAGTTATTTATATATCTATTGTTGAATTTATTGTAATGTACAAAATATTTTGTTATTTGTTTAAATTACCAATTTGAATGGATTTTCATAGTATTTAAGCTTTTGGCTATAATATTACATTTTACTTGTATAAATAGTTGGTGCATGTTGTGTTAGTCTGTAAGTAATTGACGCACCTATAAACGTACTGATAATAAGCAAGTATAACTTTAAATGTATTGTGTGAACAATTGTTGGCTAACCTAACCTAAATAAGTAATAAAAACAACGTACAAATTATTAAACAAATTTTGGTCAACAACATACTAGTTATAATATGACTACTAAAATAATACAATGAATTCAATTAATATTAGGTAATGAGCTACGTTGTTACTGAAACTAAAAAGTATTGTAAACAAGTTAGAGGTAGGTATGTCTATTTTGCCTTGTGTGTTTGTGTGTATTTTTTTTCATTTCATTTCATTATCTTTGTTGGGGTGTGCTTGCGTACAGCACTTCATCCCTTCAGGATCTTTTGTACTATCCTCCACTGGTTTTTATTCTGTCCCTAGAGCCCTGAATAAGTCTGCACATAATCCAGTACGCTTCTTAGGGGTAGATCCTTGTAGTCTCCTGGTTCTGGATATGCCAGCCCCAGGATGGACATTTTGTGTCTTGCCAATAATAATAATAAATACTTTATTTCAGCAATAAAAATCGCCATATTGTGTTAGTACAAATACTTAAAAACTATATTAGTACTACTAGGATCTATTTTTGATATCTTTGATAGGATGGAACATCGGGTTGTCACGTGGAGCCGTGCCCAATGTTCAAGGAATGGACTATCCATTTTTCCTGCTAGTATACTTAGAATTCCGTTGGTGCTCCCATGCAACCGAGTTAACATTGAAGCTGAGCGCTTTCTAATTATGCCGTAAAAGTCGTCAACATGTGTCTCGGCGAACATGTTAGATGCACTACAGAAGCGTGGGAGCCCCATCAGAATTCTAAAACTATTATTGTATTGGACCCGCAGGACGTTGTAGGCTCGCTGCGTATAGGCTATCCACAGGCTGCATGTGTAGAAGGTTTGGCAATAAGCTTTGAAGAGCGTTAATTTAACCTCCTTACTACAGTGCGCGAACCTGCGTGCCAACATATTACAGCGAACCGCCAACGCCCTGCGCTCCCTCTCTATATCCTCATCATCAGAAAGATCCTCAGTGACTACATGCCCCAGATATTTAAAACTAGTTGCTCTTTGTAGGGGTGTTCCGTTTAGCATCACAGGAGGAATATCATTTAATGAGCTATTTTTGGATTTAAATATGACTAGCTCGCTTTTCCTTTCATTATAAATGAGCCCATGTGATGTAGCATAGGACTCACATATATTTAAAAGTTTCCTAATGGCACTAATACTAGGACACAATATAACCATGTCGTCTGCGTAATTGAGGTTATTTACCATTTTGTTGTCTATAGAGCATCCGACATTGGCTTTATTGAGCTCATCAATTAAGTCATTAACATATATATTAAACAGGGAGGTTGATGTTAATCCACCCTGTCTAACGCCACACTCCATCTTATATGCATCAGAGTAGACGTTAGTCCATCTTACGCGATTGGTTTGAGAGCCATACCAAAATTTTAATATGTCAATGAGTTCCTGCGGTACTTTCAAGTTGTATAGTTTTGACCATAGCTTTTCATAACTGACCAAATCAAAAGCCTTCGTGAGGTCGAGAAAAGCTGCATACACTGGTGTCTTTCGGTCTATATAATATTTAACCGTCTGCTTGAGCGCCAATATAGCACTTTCTGTGGATGGATCGCACCTGAAACCAAACTGTGCGTCGTTTAGTTTTAAAAAGCCACTAAGGTGGCGGTCAAGCAAACCGTCCAGTACTTTCCCTATTACAGTAGCCACTGAGATGGGCCGATAATTACTTGTGTCCTAAATATCACCAGTCTTATTTTTCAGTACAGGTACCACAACACTTTATGCGGATGACGAGGCGGACTTGGCATTCATCCTGGACCCTGCACAGGGCCCGGCGGAATCTAAAAACAAGAGCCGACTGCCCCAGGTCGAGACACTGGTAGAGGAGCTACGCCAGCAGCCCTCAGCCGACCTGGGTGCAGTCATCCAGGAGTCATTGGCGGCGGTTGAGAAGGTGGCGGACACGTCCCGAAACCTAAAGGGAAGTTTCGTGCGTGTCCTACGTCTGGCGGCGCGAAAAGCTCAGGCGGCCGCCACTGAATTACACGGGAGGACCAGCGGAAGCTTACTGGAGCTGGAAAACCAGCGGCTGCGCTCTCAGCTGGCCTCCCTGGAGGCGCGTGTGACCGCCATGTCGGCGGAGATGGCGGAGCTCCGCGGTAGAGAGTTCGGGGCATTTCCGCCATTGCCTTCGCCTTCCCGGCCGTCACCTTCTGTGCGGTCTCCTCTGGGGTCACCGCCACAACCACCACCACGGTTGTCAAATCCGTCGCTGCCGCGATCAACCGAAAGGAGCCTACAGGCGACACCTGCGGCCCTGGAACGGCGGAGGAGCTGCGCTGGCGCTCCTCCTTCTGCTTCTGCTCGGGAGGAACAGCCAGAAGAGAGGTTTGCGGCCATCATGGACCGCAAAATGAGAGAGATGGGGCGCATCTGGGACCAACGTTTGGTCCAGATGCGTCAGGAGGTAATGGCGGAGATCTTCCCGGGCAGGGCCATCCGCCCACCGCTCGCTAGGAGCGCAGCGCCGCCACAGGTTCCACCCACCGCGAAACGGGGTGGCCGGCAGCGGAGACGGGCTGCCGCCGCAGAGGCTGCTGCGTTTAGGCATGCGGCGATACCGGTGCCGCCAGCGCCACCGCCACCCGCTGAGGGCACATGGGCCCAGGTGATTGGCCGGAAGGCCAGGGCAAAGGCTGCCCGCCAAAATCGGCCACCGCCACCTCCGCCTCCAAAGAGGCCGATCGTGCTGCCGCGACCTCCTCCGTCCGCGGCAGTGACGATCAACCTGCCATCGACCTCGGCCACTACCATGGCTGAGGTCATGAAGGTGGCGAGGACCAAGGTCCAGTTAAAGGACCTTGGCTTGGAGGCGGGCCTTCGCCCTAAGAGGGCCCTGACCGGGGGCCTCATTTTGAGGATCCCTGGTCCAGAGGGGTCCGCGAAGGCGGAGGCCCTGACAACTCGGCTAAGGGAAGCCTTAGCCGAGACGGGTGCAGTGGTGGCGCACCCAGTCGCAATGGGAGAGCTCCGGGTGATGGACCTGGACGACTCCGCCGACCCCACCGAAGTGGCAGAAACTTTAGCCACGGCGGGGGGATGTGCCGTCGCCGACGTAAAAGTCGGCGAAATTCGGTTCTCCCCGTCGGGCTTAGGTTCGGTGTGGGTTCGTTGCCCACTAGTGGCCGCCCGCAAATTAGCGGCAATCGGCCGGGTACTAGTGGGCTGGATGTCCGTCCGGGTGATAGCACTTCCACCCAGAGCTCTCCAATGTTACCGCTGCCTGGAGAGGGGCCACGTCAGGGCTCGGTGCACAGGGTGCGACCGGAGCGCGTCGTGCTTCGTCTGTGGCCAACAGGGCCACAAGGCGAAGGAATGCACGGCGCGCGCCCCTCATTGTGTTGTGTGTGCCGACCTTGGCAGGCCGGCAAACCATCGCCTGGGCAGCGGTAGGTGTACGCCACCGAAAAGAAAGGGAGCAGGACGTCCTGCCACGTCCGCTCCAACATCGTCGCGGTCCAACGATCCGGGCTCTGGCCCCGGTGGGGTGTCCATGGAGGTCTAAAATTCTTTCCCCCCCAACTTATTTTGCAGGGCAACTTGAACCACTGCATCGCTGCGCAAGCTCTTCTTGCGCAGACGATTGCTGAGCGTTCGGTTGCCCTAGCGATAGTGGCGGAGCCTCACTCCGTTCCCGACCACCCTCGTTGGTTCGGGGCGGATGGGGGCCTCGTCGCCATTTACTGGGCAGGGGGGGAACGAGACCCCCATTGCGCACTCCTGGCCAAGGGGCCCGGATTCGTCGTCGTGGAGTGGGGACCAGCAGTCGTGGTGGGCTGCTACATCTCCCCGAATTGCGGCCTCGCAAATTTTGAGGCGTACCTGGACGGGCTAACGAGCCATATTAGCTCTTACCAGTCTCGTCCGGTACTCGTCCTGGGCGATTTTAACGCCCACTCTAGTGTGTGGGGCGATGCCCGGGACGACGTTCGAGGGGAGTCACTGCTGGAATGGGCCGCCGGACTGGACCTCCGTCTTTTAAATCGGGGTTCAGTCAGCACCTGTGTGCGATGGCAGGGGGAGTCGATCGTCGACTTGACGTGGGCGACTCCCTCGGCCATGCACCTGGTCTCGGGGTGGAGAGTTGCGGAGGAAATTGCCACGCTGTCGGATCACCGTCACATCCTTTTCAGCGTGGCCTTCCGTCCGCCCCGAGGCGGCCCTGACCGCAGTAGTGTTGTCCCACCGCGGCGCTGGTGCCTACGCCGCTTAGACCGCGACATGCTGACGGCTGCCGCCATCGCCATCGCCTGGGGGGCGAGTGAGGGTGGAGAGAGGATCCCGTCCGATCCCAATTCGCAAGCGGGCTGGTTCCGGGGCATCATGTCTCGCATCTGCGACACGTCGATGCCCCGGATCCGTCCGGGTGACAGACGAGGCTCGCAGTATTGGTGGTCGGCCGAAATCGCGCGACTCCGTTCGGAGTATGTCGCAGCGCGTCGCCGACACCAGCGGGCCCGTCGGAGGAGGCGAGCCAATGCCGAAGAGGCTGCCGGAGCGCACAGGGCGTATCAAGTCGCCGTCAAGGCGCTATCCGTTGCGATAGCGGAAGCCAAAGCTCGGTCCTGGAACGAGCTCATCGAGGGACTGGATAGGGACCCATGGGGGCGCCCATACAAAATGGTACTGGGCAAGCTCAGACCGTGGGTCCCTCCGTTGACGAGTACCCTGGACCCAGATTTCCTGAGGAGGGTGGTGGACACCCTCTTCCCTAGGGTCCAGGACAGTCTCTCGGACCCTCCGTCATCGTCGTACCATGATTGGGACGACCAGTTGGAGGTGACGGAGGGGGAGTTGGACCGAGCAGTACGGCGACTTGCGGCCCGAAATACCGCCCCTGGCCCGGATGGGATACCGGGCAGGGCGTGGGTTTGCGCCCTGGCAGTCCTGGGGGACCGGTTGAGGCAACTGTTCACCAGTTGCCTCCGTAGTGCCGTGTTCCCCACCTGCTGGAAAGAGGCAAGGCTTGTGCTTCTCCAGAAGCCGGGCAGGACCGCCGATTCTCCCTCGGCGTTCCGACCAATCTGCTTGCTGGACGAGGCGGGCAAGCTCTTTGAGCGTGTCATAGCCGCCCGTCTCAGCGAGCATCTGTCGCGCGTTGGCCCCGACTTATCGGACAGCCAGTTCGGATTCCGGCAGGGACGTTCGACGCTGGACGCGATCAACCGCGTCCGCGCCCTGTCGGAGCCCGCCGTTCGGTCGGGGGGGGTGGCGTTGGCGGTGAGTTTAGACATCGTCAACGCCTTCAACTCCGTCCCCTGGCGGGCGATACGGGAGGCACTGGTCCACCATAACGTGCCTTCCTATCTCCGTGGTATAGTCGGAGCATATTTGCGCGACAGGACGATTAAATTCGTCGGTCGGAACGGGATTGAGATCCAGAGGGAGCTCTCCTGCGAGGTTCCTCAGGGGTCCGTGTTGGGACCTCTGCTATGGAGCCTCGCCTACGATGCGGTCCTGCGGATAAGCCTCCCTCCCGGAGTGAGCGTCGTCTGCTATGCGGACGACACGCTCCTCATAGCCCAGGAGGTAAGCTTCCAGCGGGCGGTACGGCTCGCCGAACTCGGAGTTGCGTGTGTCGTCGCGGCCATAACGAGACTGGGCCTTCGGGTAGCGCCTCACAAGACCGAGGCGCTATGGTTCCACGGCTTACGCGTAGGGAGGAACCACCCAGTATGTCGATGCGTGTAGGTGACGCAGAGGTCAGGGTGGGGCGGTACATGAAGTACCTGGGCCTCACCTTAGACAGCCGATGGGGCTTCGAGGAGCATTTCGGGCGTCTGGCCCCCCGAGTGCGCCGGGTAACCGGTGCGTTACACCGGCTTTTGCCGAACCTCGGGGGTCCCAGGGAAGAAGTTCGCCGCCTCTACGGAGGTGTCGTGCGATCCATGGTCCTTTATGGGGCGCCAGTCTGGTCTGAACGCCTGACGGGCGCCTCCCGCTGTAGAGCTATTTTGAATAGCCTGCAGCGTGTGGTGGCCATACGGATCGCACGAGGATACCGGACGGTATCCTTTGAGGCGGCGACACTCCTGGCGCGCCTCCCGCCGTTTGATCTCCTGGCGGCAGTCGACGCGACGGTTTACACCGAGATCCGCGTCCGCCGGGAGAGCGGTGAGGCGCCAGAGCAGACGCTCGTTGCCTATAGGCGGGATGCACACCGGCGCGTACTAACACAGTGGCGCGCACGGCTTGAGTTGCGCCTGAACGCGCGCCAACGTGCCGTCGGTGCTATCCTGCCTCACCTCGAGGCCTGGGTGGGAAGGAAGGGCGGTTACGTCACCTACAGACTGACTCAGATACTCACCGGACACGGGTGTTTCGGTGAGTATCTGTGCCGGATCGGCCGAGAAGTGACGACACATTGTCACCATTGCGGGAGCGACCTGGACTCTGCCCAGCATACGCTGGAGGAGTGCCCGGCCTGGGAGGCCGAGAGACGAGTCCTGGTCGCTGAGATCGGACGGGATCTTTCGCCGCCAGCAGTCGTGTATGCGATGCTGGCTGGCGACTCCACCAAATGGGACGCCGTGGTCTCCTTCTGCGAAGCAGTTATGCTCCAGAAGGAGGCCGCCGAGCGGGATCGGGAACGAGCCGACCCCGCTCGTAGACGGAGGAGGTTTGCGGGTGGCATGCATTAGCATTCCCCCTGCCTTATCAAAAAAAAAAAAAAAAAAAAAGGTACCACAACACTTTGCATAAGTTTTGATGGCAAATAGGTATGACGGACACAAAACGTATAGAACATACTAACAGTCGAGGCGGCGGCGGCAGCCGTTAGCCCTACTCCCCTCGGGGTTGCGGTGGCAGTATGAGAAGTGTCCTCTACTGCCGCCACGTGCAAGCAGCCCCGGGAAGACAGCGAACTGTTTGTGGCGCAGTCGCTGTGCTGTACTGGCAGGAGTCGGCAAATGGGGAGGGCAGCCCACAGCTCTCCCCGGGTGCGTGTCCCGACCATCTGGGACACGGCGCAAAAGGGGGGCACCGGAGCAGCATACCCGCGTTCCCGGGGCTCCCCCTATCAGGCGCCAGAAGAAGTCCACGGCAGGTTAGGTTTAGTCGGTGCGAGTCCGACATACCCACCCGCAGACACTTTTTGCGGGTGGCATGCATTAGCATTCCCCCTGCCTTATCAAAAAAAAAAAAAAAAAAAGGTACCACAACACTTTGCATAAGTTTTGATGGCAAATAGGTATGACGGACACAAAACGTATAGAACATACTAAGCACACGGTAGATATGAGGTCCTGCGTACAGAAGGTGCTCGACGCTCAGATCGTCATGGCCTGGTGACTTTCCCTTTGACAAGCTTTCTATCATTTTTTTTATCTGTTTTGCCGAGAATTTAATAGGAGAGGCCGGTCCATATTCTCCAGCGCCGAAAGTCGACTGCGCTTGTGGCAGGCGGGTATGTACTTTAAAATGTTCTTTAAATATGTTTGCTATACGTCCTGTATCCGTCTCACCATCAACATTCACAGGGAAGCCCGCCTTTGGATTCAATTTACTAAAGTCTCCGCCAGATAAGAAAAAACTAAAAGTCGTTAACACCCGTCTACCAATGTAATCCAATATTTCAAAACGATACGAAAAAAATGTAAAGGAAGTGTCGCTAACACGATCATAACAAACGTATCGCGGTAAGGGGTGTCCTTGACGCGTTCACTGGGCTTGAGTTACAAACCTTTTGGCCAAAACCATATTCAGTTGTGTTTATTTTGGAAGGTATTTATTAAATGAAACTCTTAAACCAAATTCAAAGTCAAATCATATATTTCAAATAGGCTCATAGTTTCGTATTAAATTATTTATTAATAATTGGAACACACGACAGTCACTGTTCGGAAGAGGAATCTGAACCCGTGCCCGTGTTTTCACTCACGGAAATTTCACTTTCTGAAGAGTCTGTTACGTGTATAATAAAGCGATCGGCTGTTTTATCTATCTGATGATCGAGTCCCTTCATCTTGACTTCTTCCTTTTTGACGTGGTCGACACAATTTTTCCATTTTTCAGGTGTTACCTGATTTAAGGCATCATTAAATAATTTTTTAACGTCTGTTAATTTTAAATGTTGTATTGTGTCGAGCAACGTAACTTTTCGTGTCCGCCCATACGAGCTCTATTGGATTGAGCTCGCAATGATAAGGCGGTAACCGTAATACTATTACGCCTTTCTCTTTCGCCATTTCATCAATTGCATATTTTTGATAACCACTTTTCACAGATTGGACTTTTACGATTAGATGTGCTTTTGTGTCCTGTTGGTCGAACGCGATTTCTTTATCTTGCAACCAGTCCATGATCTGTTGCTTTCTCCAAGACGATGTGGGTATTTTTTCCAATCGTCTGAAAGTCATTGTATAAAATTTAGAATAATTATAACAAAAAACAAAAATAAAATTGGCCCTTTATGTAAGTTGTAGGTACCTGGAATGATAGCTTGCGTTATCCATAACAACAACGTCATTAGGTTGCAGCTTATTTAAAACTTTCGCGAACCATTCTTCAAAATGAACGGCATCCATGGCTTCGTGATAATCACCAGTCTTTTTACAAACGAAGACCCATTGACAATAGTCCAAAAAGCCATTTTCATTGCCAATATGCACTACAATGAGTCTGCTGCCCTTTCCTGTAGGGTTTTTAGCGCCAGTCGACAGACCTTCCAAAAATGCTTGGCGTGATGACGTCACAGTGGTATCGGTCCAAGCTTTCGCAACAGTATGACCTAAAATAATTAAGGATAAATAAATGCACCAAACTACAAGGGAAGAAAATGAGGGTGCAAATTGTATAAATTAGTGACTCATAGTATGACAATTGATTTTTACCTGCATTGACCCAAGTTTCATCCAGGTAATAGATATTACGGTTTTCGTTTCTGTAGCCTTCCATTTCTTTTAAATATTTAGTTCGCCACAGAATTATTTCTGGACGTTCTATTAAGGCACTTTTCCTGTTCTTTTTTTGGTACTTAAATTTCAAATGTTTAAGAACACGTCTTAAGGTAGTTTTGCTAAAGTTGGGCAAAGTGTCATCTTCATTTATTTTCTGCTGTATTTTATCAATTGTAGGCAGCTCACCTTCCATGAAAAATCTATGCACTTTTTGCCTTATAGCTGTCTTGTCAAAACTATCCAGTTTTTGGATTATGCCTAATTTGTTCTTTATCATCCCCTTGGGTTTCAGTTCATGGGTATCTTTATATTCCCTCAAAATTCCGTAAATAGCACTTTTACTTACGCCAGTTATCTCTGCAGTCTTATTAACCATAGCCATATTGGAGCGGTATTCATTCTCAGGCCAAGTATTTTTAGTATGTTTAAATACATTTAATACTATGGTTTTCTCGCCAACAGACAAAATCGTACTTTTTCTCTTTTTAATTGGAGAATGTAATGGTTGCGATGATGAGGGACCTATAATCAAGCATTTAAAAAATACAGTGTAAACTCTAGCGACACTTAAGGGAGATCCATGAAGTTTGTGAGCAACATGATAACGTATAGACAATGCATAACAACATAACGACAGTTTAGCAGCCGAGGTAAACACGTGCATGCTAATTACAACAAAAAAATTAATGTTTTTTAAATCGAGTGGCATTAAGGCTTTTGCAGACCAGCGCGACTTGTCGCGCGACGCGATATTAAACAATAGAATTTCTTAGAAATTGCATTGTTAAATATCGCGTCGCGCGACAAATCGCGCTGGTCTGCACAAGCCTTTAAATGGAGTTTGCACTGTACTTTACTATTAAGTATAATAATGCAGTCTAAAGCTGACTTCACACTATGAGATATAATGTATAGTTTATCCCGAGATAACAAAAGAAACATGTAATATATATTACATCTCAGTGCAAACGGTTCCACTTTAAAGTACGGTGAGCGATATTAATTTATATCTCGAGATGTAATATATGTCTCATAGTGTGAAGATAGCTTCAGTTTTAAAATTTTATTGACATTACTTTATCGATCAAAAACACGATAAACGCAAAAAAATGTTATCTAATTATAATTGTCAATGCATAAAATATGGTTGTCTCTGTGCCCGTTCAAGCGTGAAAGCGAATAAAAAACAAACAATAAAAAAATAATTTTAAAATATTTAAAGTTAATATTCACCACATATTATTTACACGGTTAAATATGAAGTAATTACGTACATAAGTCCGTCATTAGTCTATTATTTCATAGGTATACATTAAAAATAATTTAACCAACCTGCTTGAGGTTCAACGATTCTCTGCCGTCGCCTTTTTTGAGTTGTTGGTGGATCCATTCTCACTTCTTCACTCATTAACAATTACAAAAATAAAACGAAACAGTATCAAAGTAACAAAACACTAAAACAATTAACAGTAACAAAATAACAACAAATTCGTGAAAACTTTCCGATTATGGAGTACGTACGCTCTGTCAACCGTACGCGCAAACCAGATTTGGAATGAGTAATGACATTATGACACTCGAGACGAAGGATGCGTTAAGTACATAATTACAAAATGGCGGAAAGGTAATGCACCCCTGACTAGCTCTGACGTCACACACAGCGCCGAGTGTGAGGGCATAACCCAAAAAATCAAATTTTCTGGTAAGAACTTTAAGATTCGGTTATTTTAATGAATTGTATACTTCTATGAATATAAGTTAAAGCTAAATAAATAAATCGAATTATGGCATGTTCTTATATTAAAATATAAGTTGAAAACATAAGTAATCTAGAAAAAAAAAACACACCACGAAAATTATTTTTGTAATACATAAACAATAGCAATTACATATTTCATTGATTGAATATGTATTTTTTTAAATTAAAAATATATATCACAATCATTCTTCAAATTTACGTATTTCTTACTTATTCCGTTGGGATTACGTGTATGGTATTATGAAACTCGACCGATGCATTATTAGCGACAGTTTTGTATGAGGGGCGATCTCTGACGAAGTTTTCCGGACTTTTTGGTACAAGTCGAGTCAATAACTTTTATTTTTTTCTTATCTGGCGGACCGGACACTTTAGTTTGCTTCCAAAACTGTTTGAAGTTCTTTTGTCTATGGTTTTCTGCAATTATATCCATACGTAACTGGTCTCTTTGGCTTTGGCATACTTTCAATTTACTTTTAAAGATATTTTTGTAGTTTTCATAGCATCATAAATAGGGCCAGATGTCGGCATACCGTGAGTTTTCCACGACAAAAAACAAAGACGGGCATCCCTATGCGCAGTTCGAACATACTTATTCCACCCAATGATATGCCTGTTTCTCCCGACCTCACGGGCCTCATAACTTTGTGCTGCCGCATCCTGAATTATTTGTACTATTTGTGTGTAGAGGTTGTCAATAATATACTTGTGACTACTCTCATAACACATACTATCACAACAGTTACTGAACTCAGAAGGAAAATCTATGGTCTTTAGCGCTGCTGAACATAGTTCATAATAGGTTTTTATTTGTTTTCTATTTCTCTCGCCCCATTTTATTTTATTTTTACAATTTTTTATGTTTTGTACATTATATTTTGACCTAGTCACACCAGGATTAACGTTTATTTGTAATGGAAAATGATCCGACCAGTAGACATCATAGTGAACCATGACGTCATTGACTGAGCTCCATGCAGCGTCAGTAACCAAACAGTGATCGAGCCATCGTCTGCACCCGTGCGCATCGCTTATAAACGTATAATCTCCATTTTCTCGACCAAGTTTGGCAACATCAGCGCATACCCATTTCTGGTCTGAACAAAAATTAAATAATTCTTTACCAAATAGTTCGCCTGGGTGTGCGTTAAAATCGCCCAGAATGTATACAGATTCAATACCACTTGTTTCTATTATAGACACAATCTCACTTAGGCACTCGTTAAATTCCGTAATGTTATCTAATGAGTCAGTGGGCATATAAACACTAAAAAACAACATTTCACGGTCGGTAATGGTCCCTTTTATAGCTACAATTCGATTACTGTGACATGGCACGATAGACACCGACGTAAAAACATCTTTTCGCCATAGTAAGGCTACTCCTCCAAACGGTCCACCCCGTAGTATTCCTGCAGAGAGATCCACGGCTGACTTTCCAGTCCATAAGAAGTCATTATGTACATCTGCAAGTATTGCCAGTTCGGGTTGTAATAACCAAGTTTCCTGAAGCGCCATGACATCAGCATTTTTACAAAGAGACTTTACGCACTCATAAGACCGTTTAATGCCTTTACAATTGAAACTTAGTAATGACATGTCTTGTTGGTTATCCATTTTTATTTGTATTATTATTTGCCTTACTCATAGTCTGATCATTTATCCTATTTTCTTTTCTAAAATAATAGTATCGCCTAAAAGATACTCCTTCTGGCCAAATCGATGCATCTAAAAACAGCGACAATTTGCGATTTGGGATATCGAATTTATAAGCCTCATATTGTTTGGATTGTTTTATATTAATCTTTAATAGTTCAACTGACTCACCGGTTTTCTCCCGAATATACTGAGCAATGTCTTCCGTACAAGCACATTTATCCACATTATAAATATAAAACGGTATCATAATTTCTGCGGCTTTGAAACTTCCGCCGGGATTGGACAACCCAGTTCCCTTGACTCCTTTGAACTTATTTGTGAAATTGTTCTTATAATTCACCGTAGTCCACCCACTTCGATCACTCGCGTCATTTATTTGTTTACACTCTCGGGTTTGCCTAGTTACATTTTTTTTTTTTTTTTTTTTTTTTTTATTCACGTAGACTTTAAAAAAGCGCTTGTAAATAGTCAGAACATGTTTGTAGTAATATAGTTGTATACATTAGATATTATTTCTAGTAACATAGATATTTAGGCACATCTTGTATGAAAACATTTATAAAATTTATTTTATTACAGAAATGATATTTAGCTAGCTCGTTTCAAGTTATTGTCAAGAAATTATTTATTAGCATACATATTAGCATACGTTTTATCATTACATTCAGCCGGCGGCGGTAGTGACTGCAGCGCGTCGACTAATTGCACTGAGTTGTTTTGTCTCTTCTCCTGCATTATTAGAACGGGACCGGTATCGTCGTTGCTAACGGGTTTTGAGCGAGCGAGATCGTTAGTTACGCTTTGACTTATTACAAGTGGGACAGGAATATGTTCCTCACTTGGTGTAACCGTGACCTTGGTGCTCGCGTCGGACACCTGTTCGGACGGTGGGCTAGCTATCAGCTGATTGCACTTTGGGCTTTGTATGTTTTTTCTCGACACACCCTCACATTCAAAACTGCTTGGAGTATATGAAAAGTTATTACTGTTCTGCTTCTCCGAGGTTCCTGATATGTTATCCTTATAATGACATGCATACAATTCACCCTTTAAAATGTTTAGCTCTTCTTTTGTAATATAACTGCCTTTAATTTGTTGTATTTCCGTGCGTAGTACAAGTAAATCTTTTAGTAACCTTGTCACGTCTATGTGGTCAAACGTAACAGGCGGTAATTTTTGTATCTCACGAGCCACAAATATCGGCACTATTTGAGGGTCCGTGGACTTAAATAAGTCTATAATATCTTCTACATCTCGTGCCGATTTTCATTTGTTTTTTCGTTGTATTATACGTTTGGCATTAGGGATAGCTTCAAACAGCAACGACTTTGCTCGGTTTATTTCGTCTTCTTTAAATCCACTCACACATAACTGAATCAAGCTTATGTTGTCCATTACTTCTAGTTTGTTTTGTATATAACAAAGCACTTCGTTTATCACAATATTGCAAGTATTACACTTTACTATGTCCGAAGCCATTTTAAAAGTTTAACGAGAAGGTCGTTGACCCCTCGCTATCAGTTAATTGACACGTCCGTTCGGGTTAACGGCTATACGCGAACGAATTAATGCTTATTAGATTCCGCCATTACAAATCAACGTGGCAATGAAAGAAAGCGTTGTGTGACTCGTCTGTTCCCTGAACACCGAAGCGAGAGAGAGATGGACTGAAGGCCAATGCATCCCATTTGTATATTATATGCAGCATTGTTTCATTTTCTTCCCTACAGGTCCTGCAGATCGGGCTATTCGACAGTCCCAGTTTGTGTAGGTGATAGTTGGTGTCGTATTGGCCCGTGAATACTGCTACTATAAGTCGTAGCTGCTTTCTGCTGTATTTCCAAAAGTTTTCTTTCCGCATAGGGAAGTGGTCACCTTCCACCAAGAATTTTAGTGTGAGTGTTGTCGTAGTCAGATCCAGTTGAAATTTGTTTACTTACTCAATTCAATAAAAAAATCTTCCGCGGGATGCGCTGGATCCACAACTGGCTCTCGTGAAGGCCCTGGCAAGGGCTCCCATGAGGATGTTGACGCCACGGATACCCTAGAGGGACCAGCCATGGGCTCCCAAGACGACGTTGACGCCACGGGTTCGATGGATGGACCAGCCATGGGCTCCCAAGACGTCGTTGACGCCACGAATTTCATGGATGGACCAGCCATGGGCTCCCAAGACGACGTTGACGCCACGGGTTCCATGGATGGACCAGCCATGGGCTCCCTAGACGACGTTGACGCCACGGGTTCCATGGATGGACCAGCCATGGGCTCTAAAGATAACTCCACCATCACGCACGGTTCCCGCTCAGGTGAAGGTTTCCTATAGAAGAAATAAATATGCAATCAAAAATACATTAGTGCAGTCAATTAAATAAAAGTACATAGGTAAAAAAATAGAGAACTCACCTTGTGTGTCGTTTTCGTGGTGGAGCATCAGGCAGAAAGACACGACATAACTGCGCCTTCTGCTTTTTAATAGTAAGTTCTTTCCGGGTAGCAGGTGATAAAGACGCTACCCTCAATCAATCAATCAATATTTATTGTGTGAAATTTGGTACAAGGAGGATCTTAAATATAAATAAATAGTTCACAAAATTCAACCACACAGGTGTACACAATTTTACAAATGTCATGTTTAGTTAAAATATTAAAACTAAAAATAATGAACACCATTTTTTTATAACATCACAATATTTTCAAAGATAAACAATCACGATAAAATCAAATTAATAATACAATACATTCAAATATAATAATAATTAATTTAAACAGTGTGTCAAAATAATTTAACAACCGAAATAAAAAATAATTGTACCCACTACGACACCGATCAACAAGCTAATTTTGATGTTGATAACTTTAGAATACGGTATAACAACTCAAAAACCTTATATAATTATGTTCAAACCAAATTAGGCGAAGGTGACATCGGGGGCGCCGCCAGGCTTCTTTTTAGCAGTGATGTAGTGGCCCCTTGCACGCCGGACACACTTGGAGCGCTGCAGTGCAAGCATCATAGTCATAGTCATTTATTCATAAACAATATCAATTGTGTTTGAATATATCCGGTGCCAGCAGATGACCTCAACTTTCCAGCACCACCCGTTAGTGAAACAGCTTTATCTGTAACTGCCCGGGAAGTGTCAGTGGCCGTATCTTCCTTCCGGAGTGGTTCCGCGGGCGGCCTTGATGGGTTGACCCCTCAGCATCTCCAAGACCTGATTAATCCATCCATGGGGGTCGCTGGCGAATCACTTTTGCAGGAACTTACGGCCCTGATTAACTTAATGGATCCCATTGCTGTTGGATGCGTTTTCCGTCGTATGGCAGCCAAATTATGTTGCAAACACGTACATGGAAAGCTTTCATCCGTTTTCCAGCCCCTGCAGCTCGGATTTGGCTCCAAGGGGGGCTGTGAGGCTGCCATACACGACCTTTCCACTTATTTATGTGGTGGTAAAGGTGAGGTCATCCTTAAGGTTGACCTGAAGAACGCCTTTAACTCTGTAAATAGGGATACCTTGTTGGCCGAGGTGCAAAAAGAAACCCCCGAAATTTATCATTTTATTTGGCAATGTTACCGTTATCCCACAAAATTATTATACAAAGGACACACTTTAGATTCAGCCGTCGGAAGCCAACAAGGTGACCCTCTCGGACCGGTCATTTTTAGTCTTGCCATACACCCAATCATCGGCAGCTAAATTCAAAATTTAACGCATGGTATTTAGATGATGGGACCCTAGGAGGTAATGCTGTAACTGTCCTGAATGACCTAATTTTCCTAAAAGAATCATTAAAATCAATCGGCCTCGATCTTCACCCATCCAAATTCGAACTTTTTATAACAAACGAAGTCAATAAAAACACTATAACTTCTAAATTTAATTATATAGCCCCAGATATCAAAATCCTAAATAAAAACTCGTTACGCCTCCTGGGGTCTCCCATCCTGGAAGGGGGGTTCTTACCTTTAATAGACGAAAAAATTCAATTGATATTTCAGAACGATTTTCTAAACTAAACTCACATTCATCATACACATTGATTCGGTACTGCTGTTTTGTTCCCAAATTTACATACGTCATACGTTCTTGTCAATTATGGAAACATTCAGCCCTCCTTGGAAAAGTTGACCAAATTTTACGTGACACCCTATGCTCAATTTTAAATTTAGACCTGGATGACCGTGCCTGGGCGCAAGCTACTCTTCCTGTGCGCATGGGCGGCCTTGGCATCCGCAAAATTACTAACGTTAGTTTACCAGCGTTTCTGTCCTCGGTTCACTCTACCAAGGAACTAATCGGTAAAATTCTTTCACCTACTCAGGTTAGTTCAGAGGTAAGGTGTTTGACTGATGCCATAAACGTTTGGAAAATGACCTGTTCAAGTTCAGACCTACCCACGAACCCGTCCTCCCAGAAACAGTGGGACCAGCCGCTTTGCGAGTTAGTGCGTAATAATCTCATAAATACATGCACGAACCTCGCGGAACGCGCCCGTCTACTGGCTGTGGGAGAATGGGAGTCGGGTTTATGGTTACAGGCGTTACCGTCGTCCAACATAGGTACTATGCTGGACAACGGTACTTTTCGCGTCGCTGCCGGCCTCCGTCTGGGTGTCTCATGCGTTGCTCCGCATCGTTGTAGGTGTGGGGAAGCGGTCGATCACCTTGGACGCCATGGTCTGTCATGTTGCCGTAGCGCGGGCAGAATCTCACGCCACAATAGCATCAATGATATAATCCGTCGGGCTCTTTCCAGCGTTGACGTCCCAGCGGTTCTAGAACCGAGCGGCTTGGCACGTGATGATGGAAAGAGACCCGATGGTATGTCATTGGTTCCGTGGAAGATGGGTAGGCCCCTGGTGTGGGACGCAACATGCGTCGACACCCTTGCGCCCTCCCATCTTCCCCATACGTCGGGTTCTGCAGGCGCTGCTGCTGCTTTGGCGGAAACCCTTAAACGGCGCAAATACACAAATTTGGCAGCAAATTTTGTTTTTGAGCCGTTTGGGGTAGAAACCTTAGGACGATGGGGCCCAAGCGCACATTTAATATTTCGGGAAATAGCTAAACGTTTGATCGACGCTTCCCATGATCAGAGGGCTGGTCTATTCTTGGGTCAGAGGATCAGCATTGCCATCCAGCGTGGCAATGCGGCCAGCCTTCTGGGCACTTTTCCCATAAGCGATGCGGAGGGATTATTGGACGCCTTTTAGGGTAAATAGTGTATCGTAGTTTATCTAATTTTTAGCTATAATTTCATTTTATTTAATTTAATTACTGAAATAAATGTTTCATTTAAACAGTCAATATAAATAGTACAGGACAACTTTACAGTAATGGTCTAATCATCAAGTCAGTGCCTTCTGCTTATCATTAATAAACTCAGTAATCGAGTAATAACATTTGTCTATAAGGAATTTAAACAAACTCTTTTTAAATTATTTAAAACAATCCAGGCTTCTTATAGCAACTGGTATGTTGTTATATATTTTTGAAGACATACCTAAAACATTTTTGCTATATAATGCTGTCCTATATGGTGGAACGCATATTGTTTTTTGAAGACGTCTTGAGCGTAATATTTCAAATAAGTGGATATTAGTTTTGACAAATACTCCCATTTCATAAATATACACCTCTTCTTGGTGATCTGCCTTTCAGCTCTTATTTGACTTAAAACATCACTGAAAATCATTTTGATTGATGAAATTGAGATCTCTTTTATTCACTTAAAGGTATAAATAATAATAATATCTGGGGACAATGTCACACAGATCATCCTAGCCCCAAACTAAGCAAAGCTTGTACTATGGGTACCAGGCGACGATATACATACTTATATAGATAGATAAATACATATATACATAGAAAACATCCATGACTCAGAAAAATAAAAATAAAATAGATATCGAAAGTAACTTTTTGTGATGTAAAATGATTGTATTTACATTTCCTCGAGTTCGTTCTGGTTACGTTCACGACCTCTACCACGGCCACGGACCTGACCACGGCGACCACGGCCAAAACCTCGTACTAGCTCTGCTTGATTTATTTCCCTTAATATAATATATAGTGTAAATAAGAAGCCAACACCACAAACGAGTCACAATCGTACACACGCGACGAAAAAAGCGGGCAGTCCAGTTAAAGGTGCATTAATAGGGTGATTCAATATGTTAGTGGCGTATGAGGCATATTATACAGAGTGCAAGTGAATTTTAATAAATATTATCATAATTGAAGTGTATATATCAAAGCAGAATAATTAGTTACTAGGTGAACTTGTCCCCTAAAACGTATTATCTAAATCTGAGGTTTGCTACTATCGCTAACATGAAACGCACATACGTAAACGTACTGATATATCCTATTGGATTAATTTTGTCACTACTAATATCCTTTTGTAACAGAATTCCCGCTAATCCATCTTTGATAAAATGTCTTACTTCATGTACATTCCGTGGTATTGCGAAGGGTTCTACACATGAAAATTGGCTTTACCTAGCTTGATAACGAATATATAGTGATTCCGAATAGATGTTTTACTTGTTCTTGAAAATAAAAGTTAGCTTGACATTTCGCAATAACCCAAATACATTCACTAAACGTTAAAAGCACACTGGTTGGTTGTGCGTTGAAATATTAGCCCGAAAGGATTTTTTTTTATTGAACTAAACCGTTTGGAGTAATGAAGGATTAAGGAAGATTACAATCATATTTTATAAAAATCTGATAATAGCCACTAGCAAGGTCGAGACCAGAATAATATTCATTTCCAAAACAATTAATGATCTTGGCATGGGAAATAGATATTTTATTTTAATTTTATGATTTAATTCTCTGAAATCTACACACAAACGGTAGCCCTCAGTATTTTTTACACGTATTATTGGTAAGCATAAAAGAGATTGACTCTTCATCAATGTTGTTATCCAACAATTCTTTAACCATCTCTTCATCTCTTTAAACTACAGAATTAGGATCACCTATGTCTCTACACATATCAGTTATATCTAACTCAGGCAAAACAGTTTCTACATTTGTTTATCAGTCCAAGGACAGATTTTTGTTGTTGTTGCATGCGTTTGGATTATTTGTTCTTCTATAGTTATTGGGAGTGGAAGGCTAGTAAGTAGTTATTAGATTACAGTATAATTTTAAATTGGACAAGTTTTGAAACTGTCTATAAATAGCTTCATGACATTCACAATTACCATTCGCATCACCACACTATACTAAGCCACTTAATATGCAGTATTTAGCGTTAACTACGTTTCGAACACAATGTGGTATAAACACATCGCGGTATGATCACATCGCAAGTAGAATCCTTCTCAGCAATGCAGCTGATAAATTCGTACTTATTTATGACGGTGTCTAATATTTTATCTGATTTCAGTTACTTGTCTCTTCAAGATAACAAGTTTATTAAAAGTTTCAATGACTGGCTAAAATTGGTCGGTCTTTAAGGAATCTAAGTAAATTTTCTAGTTCTAGAAACCGTGCAGCACACAAAGGCATCATTCTAGCATCTATCCCAAATATAAGACACTGCCGTTTTACCTACGAAACCACACCAATTTAAAATTATCGTCAACTGATACTATGCTTCATCCGCCGGCCTAACATTTCGGACAATAACGCTCCATAATTATTTTCAGATGGAAACGCTCTAATTGACCTAACTTGCCATTCGGTCCCTGTAAGAAGTATGGGGGAAAGTCTGTCATATCTCCTCCTTGCCTGACCGCCTAGTTGCGGTATACCATATTGTGCAGTCTGTTCGTCAGTCCAGTTATAAATTTTGCCACACTCATCAACCTTGGCTCTCCATCCCTCAACACACTGATTTTATTTTTGAACAGGATCTCACAATGGTATTATAATTTTATCATATGTTAACTGAGAATTAGGTCGTAAAAGAAAGAATCAACTGAGAAATATCGGTAATATCAATAACAAACTCGCTTTACTTGTATTGAAGTTCATTTGAGGTAGGTACCGGAGAGGACTCCAGATAGCTCAGGTGCTGATGTCAACCTCAAAGCCTCTCGAAGCCTGAAGTCCAGTAACGAAGCCGCTGTTGGCGTGTGCACAGTATTATGAGCTGTTACCGTGGCTTGTACAGCTTCCTGAAAATGCCAATGTGCTATGCTATGTATTTGAACGAGACAAATAAATAAAAGGAAAATTTTCGTGCACAGTCAATACTTTCTTTGAGATGTTGTACGTATAATGCAATAAATAGGCAAACAAATGCCATTATTTCTAAGTGTATTTAAATATGAACAGAATCGTATAGATACTATACTCTAGGATTTAGTTCAGTTTTGTTATGTTCATTTGGTTATTTATTTTTATTATTTAATACAAACATTGTTCTAATATAAGAAAAAAATGGACAAAAAAAATAAATAAGAAAATAAAATGTAAACTGTACATATAGATAATTATTATTATAATCATATATAAATAATTATTATTATAATCACGATACTCGCCATATGTGTTTTGTTTGATCGCCTTCCTACTAGGTATAACCTTTTCCTGTGTGTGCTTGGATGTTGCTTTTAAATGGCGCAAATGATGTTTCTTGCGGATTTGTTTCTCTTGTCTGTAGTTCCTGACCGAGTTAGATGAACTGTTTTCCGAGCTGGTACTGCGATGACGTGGGGCACATATACGATGCTCACTTTTCTCATTGTCGTTATCTTTGCCCATATTGTTCCCCACTTCTGATCCCTTTATGTCAGCAGTACCATTGATCAGTACCATTGATGGTACTACTGACACACTTATACGTTACTAGTACCATTGATGGTACTACTGACATACTTATACCATACTTATACGTTACTAGTTCCATTGATGGTACTACTGACACATTTATACGTTACTAGTACCATTAAAAAAATAGAATATATTCGATCCCGTGTTTACTCGCTGAAGTACCATCGGAAAAATAATGTCAATTATTATTAAAATAAACAAAATAATGACTAAGTTAAAGACTATAAATGTATGAAATAAAGAACAATTTTGTTGTATACATTATTTCCAAACATCATCGTCGCAATTTTTCTAAGAATAATTCAATGCCTATAACGGCTTGTGACCGCCTTCTGTGCGGCTCAGTTGTTAAAGCTTTAACAGAATTAAAAGAAGCGTCCTCCATTAGTCTTTTCAAGAAATGACTGATTGTCGTTGGTTTCCCTTTAAAACTCTTATTGAATTGTCCATTCCATCCTTCACATGCATTTGTCGTTCTATGCCTCTCTCCGAAATTGGACCACATTGCTCTTTTTGGCATCCAAAATTTCTCAATATACATTAAAAAGTGATCAAGGTTTTTGGCCTTTCCTAAAAGTTTACTTTCTTTTACAATATAATTCCACCCTTCTTCAATTTTTTGTTCTGGCAAAAGGGGAAGTACAGTGCATAAACCAACAATTTTATTTAAATTCACGTTGTTATTTTTCTTCTTTTTCTTCAATATCAATAATTGCTGCGCTTTTTTCTTCAATTTATTTTGAAAATGAAAATAGCAACCGTGGTGGTCAATTTGTGGAAAGACAGTTTTAATAGCGCTAATAGCCGCTTGTTCATAATCCGTAATGAATTTTATTGGTTCCCATACTGGGACCTGTGACTTGATAAGCTCTAACAGAATGATGTACGTTTCTTTTAATTTATTCGGAAGTAGTGCATACACCACCGGTATCAAATTATTTGTATTTTCAGTGCTACCCAAGTCACAAAATAAAACATATAATTGAGTAAATGGCTTAGGGCAGCTTTTGAAGGTGCCATCACTCAAAAACAACTTACCGACTTTTAATATTTCTCTTGCTTCTTCAAGAGCGAAAACTAAAATACGTTCATTGCCATCACTGTAATCTGCCAGAATGAAGTCATTAAAGACACTAGGTACTTCTACATCTTTTACTGCGGAGTATGTCATCTTTTGCACTTGTGCCAATTTTCGCCTTCTTCTGTAAGCAATGCATTGGTATTTGTTGTACGTTGGCAGGTTTTTGACCAAGTGTAATCCAGAGTCTCTCATAGATGCCACCGTTCGTTTATAAATTGCAGGCACTGTGTCTTCAACAGATGAAGCTGCTGTTTCCAGGCTTGTACTTACAATTTTGTTTATAATATTTTCGTTTTCGTCCGGCAAGCAGATATTGGAGTGTTCTTTGGTATGTACAACTTTTGATAGGTCCTAAAAATATTAGGTTTAAATTAAATGAAATATAATATATTAACCTTCTATCTAAATTATTTATTTTTTTTCAAATGTATTAAATATTAAAATAATTAAAAAACTTGCTAACCTTGGTGACTGTTAAACACCCAGTACATTTAGAAGATTTAAATTTTTTACATCTCCATACACAGTTTGTGTTTTTATACTCCACGTGAAAATAGTACTGGAACCCGGCATATAGCAACACTTTACCACGGCCGCGTCTTATCAAATGAAGATCAGGATGGACAGAACTTGGTCCGGAGATACTCATTATTAAAATTTATATCTTTCCTAAGTATATTAAAGATTATGGTTAGGAAAATTTCCTTTACAAAACTAAATGACACACCAAGTCAAGTCCTCAGCACAGAAAATGTCTATAATTTATAAATAGTATTCTGAAGTGGCCAGTATTTATCCTCATCCAAGAAAAGAAGGTAGAATAATATGAAATAGTGGTCTAATATAATACAACTTGTTCAGTTAATATTAGATGAATAATTATCCTCCTTGGTAAGATACATACCTTGTGTCAGTAGTACCATCAATGGTACTTCAGCGAGTAAACACGGGATGGAATATATTGTATTTTTTTTAATTGTACTAGTAACGTATAAGTATGGTATAAGTATGTCAGTAGTACCATCAATGGTACTAGTAACGTATAAGTGTGTCAGTAGTACCATCAATGGTACTGATCAATGGTACTGCTGACATAAAGGGCTTCTGTTAAAAGAAGCCGGTGACAAGAAAACAAATAAACTTTAGATAAGGGTATATATTATTCACACTTATACACTTCCACCAGTAACCCCTCCTATCCTCTCTCGTCCGCCATCTTGTCTATCCATTTTTACTTCGAAATCACGTGTTTAACAAACGAAAAAATGGTAAATGCCTTATTTGTTAAATCTTACAATTATACTTTACAAACTAATGTTATAAATCGGTTAATATTAGAATACTATTTTTAATAATATTACAAAGAATATTAAGGTCAAAACCCGCTTAAAAGATAATTAAGAAAAATCGTTAAGTTGCACAAGTCTTCCTTTGGAGGGTCGTCAGCAAACAAAATAGAGTCAATAACTGAATGATAAATAAAATAATTGTTACATATTAATATGTCTGTAGAAATATTATCGCTTTATATCTATGAAATCTAACAATATATAGTAGTAATTAAATACTTACGACATAATTGTGAGCACAAAACTTCCAAAGAGCTGTCACTGGTAGACGCACTTCACGAATATTTTTGTTCAATGTCATTCCATTGTGACGGCCCAACTTTTGTTTTTTTAATTCTTTACTCTATTCTCGCGACCATGATGTTTCGATGCAAGCCAAATAATGCCGTAATTTGCCACAGGATGGCGTTTATTTCAACTATTGAATGCGGGGACAAATGTACCCGTGGACGTGTTAGTCGGGACCTTCAATTCTCCTAACTTCCACGAATTCCACTTATATGATGTAGATAACCGCTATGAAGGACTTATTCGTAACGATCTGCTTCAACTATTAGAAGCGATAATTGGCCTTAAACATTTAGAACTAAAAACTAAATCTGCTAGTATCCCTATAATCCATAACTTAAACTATATTATTGATGATTAACCACGATGTGAACAGCGTGTCAAAATTCCGATAGATCTACATTCAGGCGAAGGCGTCATTGATTTTAAAGAATTTACTCCTGGTCTACGAATGCCTTCCGCATTGGTAAATTGTATAAACGGATATGCAACGACGGTTATACAAAGTACTTTAGATAAACCCGTACGTATAACTATAACCAAACCTATTACTGTTACCCAACTAAATATGACCGAATGTGTATTAAACTTTAATGTCGAAAGACCTACAATACAAACGGAAAAGCTTCTAACAGATAATTTGCAAAAACTTAGACTTGACCACATGAATGACGAGGAACGCAACAAATTATTTAATCTCTGTACCTAATATAAAGATATATTCTACTGTGACCAGATTCCCTTAAGTTTTACAAATCAGGTTAAACACAAAATTCGTACTACAAACGAAGATCCTATTTACGTAAGACCTTACAAACAATGTCCTCTATTTCTACTTCGATTTGATGGTATCCGCTCGCCAAATCAAGCGTAGAGAAGTAAAAACACGTCCCTAGTTTGTCAAATAATTCAGTTATGTTTGGTAATGGGTAACGGTCGTCAACAGTAATGTCGTTAAGTCGTCTATACATATCAATTCTCAAGCAACCTAGACTAGACTACCAAAAAACGTAGACTAATTCAAAAATAATCACTGTTTTTAGAAACGTATTATTGATATTTAAGTGTATTCTACAAATATCTATTTGAGCGAAACTTACCTTACAATGGAACGTTTTTGACGGGATAAAATTGATTCCATTTGTAGTTTTCTTCGTAAAAATGGATCCAATACACGGTTTCTGTCCTCCATACTTTTTCACACATCTATACATATTATAAAATCGTAGGAAAGTAAAAACTGTACATTGAATATTTTTTTTAAAGGATACTTGGGGCGTCATAAACAATCGATTTCGAAGCCAAAAATATAGTTTTTAGAATTTTTGTCTGTGTGTCTGTTTGTCTGTATGTATGTCCGGGCTAAACTCAAAAAGTACTGCATGGATTTACTTCAAATTTTGCATGAATATTACTAAGAGGTCGGGTAAACATATAGGCTACATATTATCACGCTATCACCTACGAGGGAGAAGCTATGATAATTTATAAAATTTAACGCAGGTAAAACCGCGGGGCACAGCTAGTATAAAATACACAAAATTCGCGACCTGTTCGATCCGGTAATGCAGTGCGGGGGCCGCGCGGGAAGTGCGTAAGCGCGGCTGCGCTGCTCGTGAAGTAGCGGGCGGCGCGGCGGGAGCCGTGTGAGTACCTACCTACTATTATAAAATTATGTACTTATTTTGTTAATTAAAATGGCGCGAAATATCAATTTGAACTTAGTTTATTTGATATTTTAAATAGTAGTGTCTTGTAAGCATTGTAGCTGCAATTCTTTTTTAGTTAGTCTTCGTAGTCGTATTTAAAGCCATTCTTTAATCACTTTTGTAAGGTAACGTTATTGTTTTGAATAGTGTTTAATTAACAAGTGTTAGTTGAAACGTAATGGTAAAGAGCCGTGCCTTTTACTCCGTATTAAACGTAAATAGTTGGCAGAGAAACTGCCAAAAAATTAATGCAAAAAACGGTAATTTAAAATATTTTGCCTCTTACTACATAAATTAGTATATTTTTTTGTTACTTCTATCTAATCATATCCTATATATCATTACTAGAAATATAGTGTCTTTTACTACATTAATTGACATTACTTTTTGTAAACTTGTTGTTGAAAAATTGATGTAAAAACCATATTTAAAAATACCATGCTTTTATGACAAAAATTGCTCAATAATATATTTTGTGGTTGTATGACATGTTGTTGTATAAGCCAAACAAAGAATACATGCGTCTTTTATAACATAAGTTTTGAACATTTATTGTCCAAATAAGTCATTACGACAGAATAAAAATATATAAAATGCTTTTGAACCCGGAGGTATAAGCCACGGTTATTGGAATTTGACCATTTTAAAAATACAGATCAATAGAGCGCGCGAAACTGATTATGGATGCGTTAAAAAGTAATTTTGGAAAAAATTGCTTTTTTGACATTTGTTGCTCAAAGGGTTGATATATTCACTGATATCCAAGACATCTTTTATGACTTCAACCGATTTGGGTCTTCTGAGCATCTTGCATAACAAAGGACATTTAGCAATTGCCGAATAATGAACTCTGCTAACACGAGAAGCTTTGATGAAATTATTCTTATCTGTAGTGACCAAAAGACTGTGGCTGGCACATCTGAGGTGCCAAGGCAAATATAATTCTCTGTCCCTAGTTTCTAGTATATATATATTAATCACGATCGCTAAATGAGACTTAAGTGTATTTTCATGTTAAAATGTATTTTGAAGCCTCAAGTATATGAAATACTAATTACAAATTACATTGTAAGGTAGTAATTGAAATACAAATACCATGTCATCATCATCATCATCATCATCATCATCATATCAGCCGAAAGACGTCCACTGCTGGACAAAGGCCTCCCCCAAAGATCTCCACAATTGCCGGTCTTGTGCTATTCGCATCCAGCATTTTCCAGCGACCCGCACAAGATCATCGGTCCATCTTGTAGGGGGCCTGCCCACGCTGCGTCTTCCGGTTCGTGGTCGCCACTCGAGAACCTTTCTGCCCCAACGGCCGTCGGCTCTACGAGCTATGTGCGCTGCCCACTGCCACTTCAACTTGGCAATTCTTCGGGCTATGTCGTTGACTTTGGTTCGCCTGCGGATTTCGACATTTCTGATGCGATCCCGCAGGGAAACTCCGAGCATAGCCCTCTCCATTGCTCTTTGGGTGACCTTGAGCCTTCTAATAAGGCCCATAGTGAGCGACCACGTCTCTGTTCCGTATGTCATCACTGGCAACACACACTGGTCGAAGACTTTCGACTTGAGACACTGCGGTATTTTGGACGAGAAGATGTTGCGTAGCTTCCCGAACGCTGCCCAGCCGAGTTGGATTCTACGATTGACCTCCTTCTCGAAGTTGGACCTACCTAGTTGGATGGTCTGTCCTAGGTAAATATAGTTCTCTACAACTTCGAGTGCAGAGTCACCAACTTTCAATTGAGTGGGTGCAACATGGACGTTTGACATGATTTTCGTCTTATCCATGTTCATTTTCAGACCCACTTGAGAGACTCTGCTGAGGTCATCGAGCATTGTACCGAGGTCTTCCATGGTCTCAGCCATGACTACGATATCATCGGCAAATCGAAGGTGAGTGATGTACTCGCCATTGACATTGATGCCAAAGCCTTTCCAGTCCAGAAGCTTGAAGACGTCTTCCAATGCAGCGGTGAACAGTTTCGGAGATATAACTTCTCCCTGTCTCACGCCTCGCTGCAAGTGGATATAGGTTTCGAGATCTGGTCCTGGAGTCGCACTGACATAGTGGCGTTTTCATACAAACACTTTATCACCTCGATATACCGGTAGTCAATTTGGCACCTTATGAGAGACCTCAGCACGGCCCATGTTTCGATAGAATCAAAGGCTTTCTCATAGTCCACAAACGCTAAGCACAGTGGCTTGTTATACTCTTCGGTCTTCTGTATAACTTGCCGCAGCGTATGTATGTGGTCTATGGTGCTAAAGCCTTTTCGGAAACCGGCTTGTTCGGGAGGCTGGAAGTCGTCAAACCTGCGCGCGAGACGGTTCGTAACGACCCTCGAAAACAACTTGTAAACATGGCTCAGCAGTGTGATGGGTCTATAATTCTTCAATAGGGTCTTGTCGCCCTTTTTGAAGAAGAGCACCAGTACCATAGCACCTCTGTGCCATGCTTGTGGCGTTTGACCATCTAGTATGACGGAGTTAAATAACTTCTGAAGGGCCCGTAGGATTGGTGTACCACCCGCCTTCAGAAGATCTGCTGTAACTCCATCATTACCAGGCGCCTTATTGTTCTTGAGTTGTTTGAGAGCCATTCTAATCTCGTACAGGCTGACGTCCGGAATGTCTTCGGTGTAGTGTCGGGTTAGTCGTGCTCTGGGATCTGAGGCATGACGTTTGCCCAGCTTCGCGTTAAAGTCCCCCATGACCACAGTGAAATAGGAGTTAGAGGTATGTATGGCTCTGTATATGTCCTCATACATAACCTCTACTTCATCGTCGGAGTGCGTCGAAGTGGGTGCGTATACCTGTATAACCTTCAACGAATACCGCTTGGTGATTCTGAGTATAAGGTACGCAACCCTCGTCGACACACTCTCGATTTTCACTAGGTTGTTCACGAGGGACTTGTGGACTATGAACCCGACACCACCTTGGGATATTTGGTCACCCTCCCGGTAATAGAGCAGGTTTCCGGATTTCAGTATTATCGAGTCCTCCCCCTCTCTTCGGACTTCAGATAATCCTACAATATCCCAATGTAACCTGCTCAATTCTTCCTCCAGTTCGGTTATCTTCTCGTCGGACCGCAGTGTACGTGTGTTATATATTGCCAGGGCCAGAGGTCGTCGGTGTTGGTAACGCGGAATCTGCCGGGGATTCTTAGCACCCCCTGCCCTGCCGTAACCACGGCTGTTACCACGGCTGGGAATAGCAGGGCTGCCGGGGACTGGGGGCCACGGTTTGGTTGTGTCCATCATTTGAGGGGATTTGCCATAATCGCCACGCTTGGCAGACGGGTTGGCGATCGCAGTAAGGTGTACATGGTACTCAGGAGAACGCTGCTGCCCGTTCTCTGGTGTATATATTTCCCTCGGGACGACTTTTACGTCCCCCCACGGGATGAGAGGGGGTGGTGATATTCTTAGGCCGTCACCACACAGCATGTACGTATTTGTATTTCAATTAGGTATTTTAATTACAAGTAGTTCAAATACTGCCCAACCCTGCCTACACATAATGTAGAAAAATGGCTAGAGATAGCTGTGTGTTTCCATATTCTTTTGAATTTACCGAATTGTGTGGGAAGTCTGGATGACAAACATATTAGATTAAAAGCTCCACCTAACACGGGATCAGCATATATAAATTACAATGATACTTTTCGATTACGATTGTGTTATTAGCATTAATTATAATAATAAATTCATTTATTTCAGGCATCAGACAAAACCCATAGTATAAGTATCTATTAAAATAAAAGCATTGGTAGACGCTGACGGGTTATTTGTAACGATAGATGTTGGGGAATACCGAAGAAATTGTGATGGGCGTGCATTTCAAGCCAGTGCTCTCGGACAAGCAATGCAGTGTGAAGACCTTAATTTACCGGACCATTCTCCATTGCCCGAAGAAGTTCAACCTATGCCATATTATTTGGTGGCAGATGGAGCTACCTCCGAAAAAAAAAAACATAATGCAACTAGCTGAATCAATTGACAAATGATAGAAGAATAATCAATAACAGACTAAGCAGAGGACGGAAACCAGTAGAATGTGCCTTTGTAATGGCAAGGACTAAATTTCCAGGACTGAGCATGCCCATGTGTTGTGAACCTGCTAAAGCTGATTTAATTATACAAGCAATATGTATATTGCACAATGTTATTCGAAGATGCGATGGAAAATTTACAGAGCCTTACATCCAAAATACGTTGGTTGGAACAAGAATTGATGCACTATACAGAGAAACTGCAGACGGTATCAAGGAATACCTCACCGACTATTTTGTAAATCGGGCACCTACTCCATATCAAAATAGACACACACACATAAAACACGCAGATAGAGCTTTAAGAAATGATTACAATAATCTATTAGTTTATACTAGTTTTTAACTACCAACGCAATTTTAAAAAGAATGACAGATGATATTTAATGTTTTCTTTTATGCCATAGTCCTAAAACCCAATTGAAGTCGCTGTGTTTTACCATTAAAAACAAAGAGTAGTTTTTATTTATTTATTACGTAACTTACTTACGTAACTTTACTACGTAAAGAACAGATGTATGCACGAGGATAAGTTAATGTGTTTTTTTAATAAAGTACACTACTTTATTACCGTTTTCGTTTATTGTCCTGGCAATTGATTCCCAAACTTAGACTTGAACATTTATGTTACAATAGTCAGACCTATTGTAATCATAAATAATTAAATAATTGAAATGTTAACCTTTTTAGATTCGAACTCAAGTAATGAAGCAGATGAATCTATAGAATATCAAAGTGAAGATCAAGACTCATCAACAAATGCAAATAATAACATCTCAGTACCCAGCACCAGTACCGCAAATTCAATTCTTGAACGTACAAATCAGGTTCAGGTGCTAAAAAGAAATATGTTAATTTTGAAAAATAAACATATTTCTTGCCGGTTTTAGCACCTGAACCTGATTTCAGTTTTCTTTTATTTGCTTTCACTTTTATATATGTGTCTCTTGCAGTTTTTCATCGTGATTGCACTTTTGTGACTGAATTAATGAAAAAAATTACAGGTACGTGACGAGCGGACATACTTTCGTGGACCTACATCTGGCGTATCAGGCAGGAATAACCACAATCAGATAATAGTGAAACAAGTCTGTCAAATTATAAATGAAAGGTTGAAAGAAGACTGCATACCATTGTTTTCCCGTGCGCAATGGGAAGAGATAGCAGATGGCTTTTTGACGCAAGCTAATAAATTTGATCACCCTTCTTACCTAAACTTACCAACACAGTTTGCCATGTGTAGGATCTGTTACTCTATTAGGCGCCAGAAGAAGTCCACGGCAGGTTAGTCAGGTGCGAGTCCGACACTTTTTGCGGTTGGCATCTATAGGAATTTCACTTACCACAACAACAAAAAAATCATCCTTTGTTCATTTGATGCCTTACCAACTCAAGCTAATAATTACAGTCAAATGATTAACTTATCTGTATTAAAATACTTTCGTTTCCCGAATTATGATTCGTATATGTGACCAATTTTTCCAGGACTTAGGTAATTTTTTTCCATTTGGTAGATGACTACTGATTCTCTACAATAGTTGTATCAGTCTTATTGTTAGTCCGACTTATGCGCTGGTTTCTTTCTTTAATGAATGGATCTTCCTTAATAACCAACCATCATGGCTTCATTGATGTGCATATGCATGTATCAGATAAAATACATGCACCAAATCAATTTTTATATTTTCAAAAAATGTATAATTGTCACATTTTTTGAAAATATATTATTGTTCTTGGTATCTTTGACCTTTGTTTCCTTATGCTTATATGGCTAACAACTTATTACTTATGGTACGTTAATTGGTTTATGGTAAATGGTTATATTAATGCAATGGTTAAATGGTCGGTTAGCTCGTTCGCTGGTTGATCGCGAACTGATTTAAAAAGTCTTATAAAATTATAAATTAGATGCGTACCAATTGTGCATGCAATGCACACATGGAAAACGCTAAGCTGTTCGGTTTCATAACTCCGAACAGGGTTCAAATGACTTGTTCGTCGACTTCGCCAGTCACATAGGTGTGGGGTGTGTGTGATAATTCAGGAGTGATCCAACTAGGCCATTCATGCGGTATCGCTAAATGCCACACATTGTTCGTTGGCCCCCAACTCTCTAATAATTTTGGCCACATTCTGACCACTTCGGTGTATAAATGCCTATTAACAAGCTCCATCTTCCACGAAAAATTCTTCACTCGCCTCATGTGACGAAGTATCACCAACTCCGGTACTTGTAGAAGGCGTGGGTTCCTGATCCAAATCCGATCCATACGCCATTATTACGACGCAGGTAATCTGTGTCCAATGAGCGAGCCAAAGTCTTGCAGAGTCCCAAGCAAGTCGATGTCCAAATGCGAGGAAGCCTAGGTCGTGCAGATGAGGAGGAATGAAATCGGAGTCCAAAAGCGGAGCCAAGTCGTCGAAAATAAACAATACGAGTGTAGAGCACAATAACAACATTGAAGTAAGTGGAGAAAACTAAGCATTAAGTTAAAGGTATTCTAAATATTCTTGTATCGGTAATGTTCCCAGAATACTGGCAGCATTACCACGCTGTATGGCAATACCTATTTGTTGGGCGAAATATAAGCCAGCATTCTGGGAACGTATTACCTCAACTAGGCGTGCAGCTAATTCTTTATATATAATTTTGGCCGCTGGTCCCCACGGCCCTAATGTTTCTACCCCAAAAGGCACAAATATGTAACCGCTATCAAGTGTACTATATTTGCGCCTCTTGAGGGCCTCAGCCGATTCAGCCGCCGCGCCAGCCTTATTTTGGGAACCAGAAAGATGAGACGGTGCAAGGGTGTCAACACATGTAGCTTAATAGTATATGGAGTATTTTAAGATGGTAAAAGCCATGTGGGTATTAATTTTTAATTATCGATCTGAACATTGTAAAAACATTTGAATTTTGTCAATGATAAACGAGGGAAAAGATTTGTCAAAAATTGGGGAACCCAACAGACACAAAGAATGTTTGTCAATAATTTTTATATTTGGAGCCAAAACCTTGAATTTTTCGATTGCCAAATCTATTGAGGGACAATTATCAGAAACAAAAAGCTCGCAATTCGAAAAATTTCGATCAAGGCCGATATTATGAAACTCTTGTTTGAGATAGCTGAGGTCATCATAAACGGTATTGACATCGCCACAAATTGTTCCATCATCCAAGTACCAAACGTTTAGCTTTGATTGTAGACGTTGGATGATAGGGTGAATCTCGGCCTGATAGCATTAGGTTAACTAATTCCGTCAGGTTCCTTAAAAGAATATCGCCCGTTTCACCATTGCTACCACACAACAAATCTTTCAAATGTTGTGGTCTCAGAGCATCAATACCTCCTGCGGACCCACTTTGTAATGAAGCCACTGCTAGAGTTACTTCCTGTGCCGATATTGCAAAGCCCATTTCATCGAAATCCGTTAGAGCCTCTGGAAGAAGAAGGTTTGCTGCTGGCGGTGGATGTTTTTCCTCTAAAGCCAAAATAGTTTCTCTATTACCGGGCGCTATTGCGTCTTTGGAGAACAAAATGCGTGCAGCACCTTTTAAATCACCATCGCCAAGCTTGCTCTCCACGAGATTGCAGATAGCATCCTCACTCACTGGTTTCATGGTAAATTTTGAACTTTGAGTGTTGGCGGAGATACTTTCTAAAAATAAATGTGGTTCCTCCACGGTACTGTACCTAACGCAGTTTTCTTTAATTTTAGTTGTTAAAGATTTACTATTTCTTTCAGAACTAACATGAAATACAGCATACGGGAAGAAAAGTAAATGTTCCCAACTACGTTTGGTCTTATTTTCAATAACATTTTTAATTACCTTTGAAAGAGCTGTTGCGACAGATAGACGAGCACCACGAGGGATACGTTTCAAAATGCATTTTGTGACTTTAGCATCAGAAAGAATTTTCTCAAAAGGTTGACCTAAATGAAAGTGATTAGAAGACGAATTTTGAGTATAATTTGGGGCCCCAAATTATACTCAAAACTCGTCTTCTTTTTATTATTTTTGTGACATTTTCCCTGGTGGATTTTTAGGCCTCTCTGACCCTTAAAAAAGCGTACCTGGGTACAATCAAGGCACTGCACGAGTCCGTCCAACGAGACATAACATTGGTCACTGGCTTCATTGCCGTTAAGCTGGGCACTCTGCGGTATATCCGGCATACAAAATTGGAAATGCATCACGGTATAAACAATTAAAACTTACGAAACCTGCAAAAGAAAGTAAACTAAGCTAGAAAATAATAAAATAAACTTATGTACTATACTAAAAGGAAAATAAATTATAAAGTCTTTTTGGTGTTGGCAAACTGTTGTCAACTGTGCTGCGCAAACTCTGCACGGTGGTCAAATTTTTTTTGGAGCTCTGCGCAGACACGTAATTTTATTACTTGATTGGTGGCCTGCAATCTTGAGGCGTACGTGGAGCCAATTGCGCGGCACTGTAGCAGTGGACAGTGGTTGTCGCTCTTAGCAACCGCATGCTTCACTGTTGGAGAGCAACGACCTGACACAACAAACGTCACTATTACCAAAATGGCGGCTCACATTTATGTTTACGTACTTTGACAACGCAGTAGATATCGAAATCGTTGCGAAATGTATCAAACATACATACGTTCTGGTTTACGTATTTATTATTTTCGTAAATTCGATTTTCGTAAGATTAATCTTTAATTTTTTTTTAATCTCGCTTAAAACGGCCATTTACAGCTTCTACTAACCACATGTTTATAGTTACACAGCGTGCGTCAATAGTTCTTGATCTTTCTTTAGTTTCAGGTATATGATCTATGTGTCCTTTCTGATGAAGACTTTCAATGCAGACGTGATAACCTCTATTTGGAATAAAAACATGATTTTCTCTGTAAAAATCATTGAATTCGGTTTAGTTTAGTAAATTATTAACACATTAAACGCCGATTCAAATTTGGTGATGTTCCGTTTGGGCCATGGGGCTCACCGGTGAGCGACAGCAATACTACCCGTTCAGGCCGTGGGGCTCACCGGTGGCCGCGCGACGGGCTCGTGTTTGAACTCATTTTTCTCGCTGGAGGACACAGTGCCGGTACAAAACTATATTGAGCGTGCCCGGCGCGGCCCTGGAGAACAGTTTACGCATGCTAGCTCGTTTCGACACTAGGTATAAAAAAAGCCTTTGTTGATTTTTTGGCTAAGTACACAAGATGTGGTTTTAAAATAAAAGAAGGTTTAAAAAATATATGTTTTATTAGAAAATATTTAAAAACGTTTTATTATACGTTAGGCAATCACTTATTTTTGAACTTAGTAAAAAATAAACTAAATAAACTTCGAAAAAAACTTAAAAAACTTCTCAAAAAATTACTACGTATTTAACAACTTTGTCATGAATATTTGGCACATAAATGAAATCAGTGTTAACAAAAATAATTCTCAACTTTGAGGCAAAAAAATTGGTCAATGATGAAGCACATTGAAGCAAGATATGCAGAGAAAAGGTTTCTCCGGGCATTGTGGACAAAACGTTCTCACCTTTTTAGTCTTGTTTTTGGCCAACTTTCTGCCGTAAGTAGCTACATTAATTTTGTAGCAATTCACACATGTTCGCCTGCTTGTTCTGGCTTGTCCTTCTTTTTGTTGCAGTTTGTGTGCCATTCTTCTAGGTCTTGCAACTGGAACATCTTGTTGGCTGCAAAACGACTTCAGTAATTCTAGCCGAAAGTCTGCCATTTGTATTTTCTTGCCAGTGACGCTTTGATACAAGACCAGTGCATTGACCACTGCTGTGTTCATGAGAAGGTTGATTGCATACTTCTTGTACCATTTTATCGATTTCCTCAGTGGAGTTGAGTAAGCAGCCATCTGATCTGACATATCTACAGCCCCTTTAGCGCCGTTATAGTCAATGACTATTTTTGGTTTGGAAACAGTTCTGTTGCGTTTTCGGACATTCTGGAATCGCACTGAGTGTTTTGTGGACAGCAAAAAGACGTCTCTTTTATCCTTCCACTTCATTACAGTTATGCCCTCACTGCTTTCCTTTGCCACGAATTGGCCTCGCTTCAGTTTAGCATTTACTACATCCTTTGGCAGATGCTTCCGGTTCTTCCGAATGGTGCCTACGAGATGAGTCTCTGCATCCAGAAGTTTTTTTGGCAAGATCTATACTGGTGTACCAGTTGTCGGTCACTAGTGTATGTCCCTTGTATAAAAGATCGCTGCATAGAGACATAACTACGTTCAACGGTGTAGTATTGACTTCGTCGTTGTTCTTTCCTGCGTATACATTTATTTTGTATGTATATCCAGGAATGGTACATAGCTTGAACTCCTTTATACCATATTTATGCCTTTTTTGTTTATTGTACTGCCGAAAAATGATTCGTCCGCGAAAAGGCACCACGCTTTCATCTATGCAGATCTCTTCGGAAGGGGTGTAGTTTTTTTGGAAGTTCCTGTTCACAACTTCGAGCAATTTCTCAATCCTGTGTAATCTATTAGATTTATTGTCTTCGTCTTGCTGAGAAAAGTGCAGCATTTGCAACAGCAGCTCAAATCGGTTTCGACTCATTATTGTTCGAGGAAAATTCTGTTCAAGTACAGGATCTTTTGACCAATAGTCGGATATTTTGGGTAATTTTACGATCCCCATGAAAATAATCAATCCGAAAAATCGTTTCATCTCTCCTGCGGATGTTGGTTTCCACTGGAGAATTCGCGCAGATTTAGATGCTGCGCCAGACCCTGTGACTTTATTGATAGCAAAGCTATTCGTATAATCCGCCACCATTTCGAATATTTCGTCAGGTACTAAAAGAAGATAGAAATCTGCTGGGGTCTTACCGACCATTTCTCTTACAAGTCGTGGATCTAATCCTGGGAATTCAGTGTACGGGATAATCCGACGCTGATTACCTTTTGGTTGGTGCCATATGGTAGATGATGCAGGAAGCGACGCGGTGTGACCAGAAGTACTTGGCACGGCATTTTCAAGTTCAATGTCGCTCGTGTCAGTAATGGACAGAACTCGTCGACGTCGCTTTCGTAAAGGTGGTTGTAAGTCATACTCTTCCTCAGACTCCGAACTTAGCTGAAAGCTACTATTGAGCAAGGAAATTTCAATATTATCAATCTGTGTCAAATCGTCATTTATTATTTCAAAGTCTTCAAAATCATCCATGATTCACACCACACTTTTCCTTAGAGTCAGACAGGATACAGTTTATTCACTTTAGAGATAACCAGGGTAAAACTTTCGCTAAAACAATCCAAAATAATTATGTAATAATAAATATTAACAATGCGCGTGACCTTGCATGCGATTACTCTCTAATGGCGCGTGTCTAGCGCACGCAGTGCTTCCGGGAATCCCGGAGGGCGCGGGGTGTGGCCGGCGCCCCGACCCCCGCGGCCCCGCGCGAACGAAATGCAGATTTTCTACGGCGTGCGCCGTGGTGGTCACCAGTGTACGGCAGCAATTATTTCGTTAATTCTTTGGATAGTAATAAGAAATAATTATTTAGAGTAGGGTTTTTGACTATTTTAAACCGTATGAGCCAATAAAATATAATGTGTAAAATTTGTCGAAATCGCGAATCGGCGTCAGCCCATATGGAAAGTATAGTGTCGCTCACCGGTGGCCACCACGGCGTTCAATGTGTTAATTATAGTTGCATCATTTGTAGTGGAACTATATGGTCCACGTACATCTTTGATATATCCGTCATAGGCACAGAGGATAAATGATGTTAATAAATTCCTATATTTGTGTAGGGAATATGTATCCTTTCCGAACAAATAATTACTGCTTTTTTGTGTAAATATATAGGTTGCACCAGCTATTGTTGTTGAGGTTTTTTATTCAGCTGGTGCATATGGCTCACCAAAAATGTGATCGGCAATTTAAGAATTATTTGCTGCCCGTCTTAAACCCTTTCCTGCCTGCCTGAAATCGTTTGAATTTTGTATATTTTTTATAAATTCTGAATATTGTTTTTAAAATAAAACACATATTTTTTTAGATTTTTATTGTACCTAGAACTAGGTTTTTCAGTCCCTAGACTTATCTGTACCGTCAGGCACTTTATGTATCACATTCATTAGGAACTCGTCAAGAAACTATGTCTACAAATAATATACGAGTAAAAAAATAAATAGCGTTCACAATTTTCAGGCTTATACCTCGCTATAAACAATCTACGAAACATTTTCTTTATCATTTAGAACAAAGACAAAATAAAAATATACATCCACGATGTCAAAAATCAACAACACTAATAAAATTATGTATGTACGGGTAGCAAAATCAAACATTTACCTCGTGGTACTCTACAAAACAATTTTTTTTATCATTTAAACATAAATATTTATTACAATGCGAACATTTTGTAAATGCTTTTGACTGTATCTGCCTCATGCTGCAGATTTCACATCTTCCTCTTTTGTTTGAGAAAGTTGGCCAATGTATCCCTCTGTTACCTGCACGTCTTTAAAAGTTATTAGATTTTTGCCTCTTGGATGGCCCTGCATTGGAGAAGTTATCTGTTGATGTTCTCCTTTTCTGACCAGCATCTTTCTGACTCATCCATCAGTCCTTGGGCAATAGATCGCCGACAGTCTTTCACAGTAGTTTTTTGTAATAGCAGATTGTGGATTACAAAGGCATTTACAAAAGCTATGTCCAGAACACCACAAAATAGTCTATGCCACAAATGTAATTAAATGCGATTACATGTTAAATTACATATTAAATGATATATAAAATAGGAACTAATTAACAGTATCGTATCCATTTAAATTATACGACTCCAAAGTAGTATCTTCCCAAAATATTTCCCAAGCAAATGCACGGATATCAAACTTCTCAGTAATTTTGTAAATGCTTTTGACTGTATCTGCCTCATGCTGCAGATTTCACATCTTCCTCTTTTATTTGAGAAAGTTGGCCAATGTATCCCTCTGTTACCTAATCGCACGTCTTTCAAAGTTATTAGATTTTTGCCTCTTGGATGGTCCTGCATTGGAGAAGTTATCTGTTGATGTTCTCCTTTTCTGACCAGCATCTTTCTGACTCATCCATCAGTCCTTGGGCAATAGATCGCCGACAGTCTTTCACAGTAGTTTTTTGTAATAGCAGATTGTGGATGACAAAGGCATTTACAAAAGCTATGTCCAGAACACCCCAAAATAGTCTATGCCACAAATATAATTAAATGCGATTACATGTTAAATTACATATTAAATGATATATAAAATAGGAACTAATTAACAGTATCGTATCCATTTAAATTATACGACTCCAAAGTAGTATCTTCCCAAAATATTTCCCAAGCAAATGCACGGATATCAAACTTCTCAGTAATTACTTTAGAAAACTTATACGTAAATGTTCGTGTATCGATTGCGTCCTTGGCATCTGGTACACAAACATAAGTTTCTACTGGATAATTACTGGCTGTATATAATATACAATTTTCCACATTATGTCGATTTTTATATTTCACATCAGTGCGCATAGGTAAACGTGCTACCAGTAATTTCCATTGTTCGAATTGGTTCTCCGTTAATTTACATTCATCCATAAAACAAGCATTTGTATGTATTAACGAAGAAAAATTGAAAGATGATCCTGGTGTCAATCCTGTCAATCTTTCATAACACAGGTCTGCAAATTAGAACTCTTATTTTCCCCTTTTGGATTTGATTGCTGATCTTGAGGTATTTTGGTGCGCTGATTACGAATATGTACTTGGATTTGTCCTATCACCCTCAGTTTTTTTGAAAAATCCTTTTATGTGAAATCGGAAAAAAAGGCCAACTTTACAAAGTATTTTTTATTACAATGAAGTAACAATTATATTACTAAACTTAAAACATTAAGGGCGGCTTGCACCATAGCACTAAATACTATTTAAATCCAATTTAAATTAAAATTCACGTTTAAGTCATTGCAACGCCTTGCACCATGCTAAATAAGTCGCTAAACGCGTTTAGAGAGCTGTCAAAGTTAAATACCCATGAATAGCTATTTAGCGTAGCTAAATGCGTTTAGCAAAAATTGACATTTATTTTGAAAGCTTATGTTTCCATGACTACGCACACTTTCGCGCAGAAAAACGAAATTTTGGTTTAAAAAATAGTGTCATTTGTTACTTACTTATAACGAAATGTAGGGAAACTGCTATACCGACACGATAAACGCATTTAACGTGATGCAAGAGGTCATTAAACGTAATCATGTTAAACACATTTATCGATTTAAACGTATTTAGTTAAATTTGTTTAAGATATATTTAAACGAAATTTCGTGCAAGCCGCCCTAAAAATACATTGAAGGGACAGTAATAAATAAATTAAAAATATTAAATACTTTTATGGTATTTTTTTCACCGAAGCTCCGATTGTGAGATTTTCGCTTGAAATTCCGACTTGGATCATCACGCTTTAATAGCCAACAGTAGTCTGCCATCATTACTTTATTCCACTTTCCCTGATAGCGACGTTCCATCTCCTTCAAGTCCTGGTGAAATCTTTCGCCTTGCTCTTCACTTACAGCTCCCAAGTTATCAGGAAAGTAGTCCAAATGCGAATTAAGGAAGTGAAGTTTAATGCTCATCGAACATCCCATTTTGCCGAAATTTTCAATCATTTTCTTTACAATTTCCTCATAATTTGGACTTTTATGGTTTCCTAGAAAATGCCTCACTACTTCCTTAAAAGATTTCCAGGCTTTTAATTCAATTTCACTCAATTTTCAAGTTCACGAACGCAGGTGGTACAAACTTTATGTGGGACCCACTGTTTATCTTGATTGGCGATTGATAGGCCAAAATACATATTATAAACGTTCCTTATAAATTCGGTTATGTTAAGCTGCTGTTTTCTCAGCATAAATTGCCCACAAATGTAGCAAAAATTGTCCGGAGAGTTTAAACACTTTCGCGATGACATTTTTCAAGTAAGCGTTACGGATGCACAGAAGTACTGACTTTTTAAAAATAGTGATGGTGCTATTTATACAAAATAATATTAATCTACCCTCATTAACTGTCTTCTAACGATTTAAGTTAATTTCTATAAAAAAAGCATTTAGCCTACAAGAAATGAGGTCTTTAGCAAATGACCTAAAAATCCACTAGTTTTTTTGATAATAAGGGTATATCACATACTTAATTAAAAGTTATGTTTAACTACATTTATGAGAACTCATTCATTAATGTCTACTTCAACCATTTAGTGTGTTTTTTGTTCAATAAGATACGATTAAAATAAAATAATTAATAAATTACTAGGAAGGCTTAAGTAATTTAGGCAAAAAAAAAGGATGATCTATAACTAAAAATCCTGACGTGATGGATTTTTTTAAATATTTTTCCCGTAATCAGCGCCCCAAAATCTATCCAAATCGCTCATCAAAACTGAAAGGGGAAAACCATTGTAGACCTGTGTAATTAAAATGCATATCAACTAAACTTTCCATAATCATAGTTTTACCGGTACTAGGCGGACCAACAAAAAATAGGTTTTTTTTTTACCCGTTTTTTTCCATGAAAATGATTCAAAATTCAAATTCAAAATTCAAAAGTCGTTTATTCCGTTAAAATATTACATTTGTGTGGAATCGTCAATTTTTTTTACCCTACCGTGCAGTGCATGACGTGGCAGCTACTGAGAAACACTGCCAGAAAACTCAGTAGGAATCCTTTTTTAAAATATATATTTCTTAAATAAATTTACATTGTATTTAAATGTGTTAATTTAGAGCGACTCAATCCCAAGCTGTTTTGTCACTTAAATAATCAGAAGTTTTGTAATAAGCCCTGCTACACAATTTGGCTTTTATAATTCTTTTAAACTTATTCATAGACATTTCTCGGATATCACTGGGAAGTTTGTTATAGAATCTTATACATTGCCCCATAAAAGAGTTACTTACTTTGTGGAGACGGGTGGTATGTAACACAAAGTTATGCTTATATCGAGTATTTATATTATGAGTATCACTCCTTTTACAGAAGGAGTCTTTATATTTATGCATATAAATTAGATTCTCATATATATACTGACATGCTACAGTCAGAATGTTAATCTCTTTAAACTTCTCTCTCAAAGATTCTCGCGGACCAAGTTTATATATTGCTCTTACAGCTCTTTTTTGCAATACAAATATGGTGTTAATGTCCGCAGCGCTACCCCAGAGAAGAATTCCATAGGACATTATACTATGAAAATAACTGAAATAAACCATTCTAGCTGTATCCACATCAGTAAGCCGTCTTATAGTTTTAACAGCATATGCAGCAGAACTTAATTTGCCTGATAGTTTTTCTATTTGTGGGCCCCATTGTAATTTTGAATCAATTGTGATACCCAAAAACACAGTTGACTCAACAGGGGTCAATCCAGCTCCATTAAGCTGTACATTGGTAGCCACCTGTTTCACATTAGGTGTAGAGAATTTTATGACTTTAGTTTTCTTGTCATTTAGCAAAAGATTATTAGCATTAAACCAATGAACAACTTTAGAGATTGCGTCATTTACTTCGTCAAAATTGCGTAATTGTCGATTTATTTTAAACGTCAATGAAGTATCATCCGCAAACAAAACAATCTCATGTTTATCCCTTACATAGTAGGGTAAGTCATTTATATAGATTAAAAATAAGAATGGGCCGAGAATCGATCCCTGTGGAACGCTCATTACCACTGGGGATCCCGCAGATTTTTTACCATTTATATCGACCTTCTGAATTCTATTGCCCAAGTAAGAAGTCAAAAGTTCGAGAGCCTTGTTCCTGATACCGTAGTGGTGTAGTTTCCTGACAAGAGTGTCATGATGAACACAATCAAATGCTTTGGACAAATCGCAAAAGATACCTAATGCATCCTGCGAGTCCTCCCAAGCCGCGAATATACTTTTTAACAGATTGACTCCTGCATCTATAGTTGAACAACCCTTCGTGAATCCAAACTGTTTCCGATGAAGTAAATTATGTATATTAAAGTGACTGAGCAACTGGCTAAGCATTAGCTTTTCAAATATTTTACTTAGAGTGGGCAATACGGAAACAGGTCGGAAATTTGAAGGATCTGAAGTATCACCAGCTTTAAACAATGGAATAATTTTACTATACTTCATCAAGTCAGGAAATACGCCAGATGCGACACAGCAATTGAACACAGCAGCTAGATGTGGGGCGATTATAGTTATAATTGATGAAATAGTCTTAACAGATAAACCCCACAGATCCCTAGTGGTTTTCATATTAATACTTTTGAAAGCATTCAAAATATCTTTAGGGTTAACCACCGAGAATTCAAAATCTGTGTCACACTTCTCTACGCTTTGCTGGAGTATTTATTTATTTATTTATTTATTTTTTAAACAAACTTAATCTACCATTACAGGACATTTCCTAATGCGGCAGAATAGTTATAATTCTTAACTTAATCTAATTAACTTATATCTACATATTAATCTACTATATTATTCTTATAATTAAAGTTATAACATAACATATGAAAGTAAAATTACAACATACACAAAACATACACAACTAATTATTTTGGTAACTTATCACCCTATACGCGATCACAGTGAAGTCATTCAGCGAGCACGTGAATAAATCTAATTGGTGGGTTATTGTATTGAGCGTCCGCAAGGCGCGCGTCAGTGGCGCTCGCTGCAGCAAGTTAGTGCGCGCGCGCGGCACCACCAGTAACTGCGGCCTTCGCCGGCGACTCACGCACTCGTCCGGTACACACAAAGCGATTTTGGTTAAAATATCCGGATTACATATGTTACCACGTAATATTTTAAATAGATATGTAGCTAGTTCCACTTCCCTCCTAGTTTCTAATTTACTATATCCTACCATACCCAAAACAAAAAGCGTTGGGTATAATAATGGGTAACCCGGGTACACCATAAATGACTTAAAATATAAAAATCTGATAAACTTATTTTGAATTTTTTCCAATATAAGTTTATATTTAGCCTCACTGGGCCCCCAAACGACAGCATTGTATTCAAGATGACTTCTCACCAAAGCGTCATACAGAGCTTTCAACGCCCTAATATTATAAAACTGATTTGCTTGTCGTAAAACAAAACCCAAGTTCCTATATGCCTTACTACAAACCTGTTCTATATGCTTCTTGAAATTTAAATTGGCAGAGAAACAAATGCCCAGATCTCTCACTTCCTCGACCCTTTTTAGTAGTTCTCCCTCCATTTCATACCGATAATGATGTGGATTGCGAGCACGAGTGAAAGACATAACTGAACATTTGGATACATTGAAATAAAGTTTGTTAGCATGGCTCCATTTGGTGACTTCATTTATATCTGCCTGGAGTACTTCATGATCAGTTCTGTCTTCCACTACGTGAAACAATTTCAAATCGTCAGCAAATAGTAAACAAGATGACTTCTGAATGACCGCTGATAAGTCATCTATCATCAGTATGAAGAGAAGAGGGCCAAGGTTACTGCCCTGACTCACCCCTGACCTCGTGAAATACGGTTCAGAAAGCTGTCCTCCACAGTCAACAAACTGACGCCTGTCCCGCAAATAACTAGCAAAGAACCTCAACGTGTGAGGTGTGCAACCCTTGTCAGCTAACTTCAAGAGCAGAACGTCTCCGTCCACTGTGTCGAACGCCCTTCTGAAGTCGAAGTAGCCTACGTCCACCTGCAGTCCTGCATCTACAGCCGGCACTATGGTGGACATGAGATGAAGTAAGTTTCCGGTTGTTGAACGGCCTGGTCTGAAACCATGTTGAGCGTTTGCTAGGTGAGCTTTTATTTGGTGATACAAGCAGTTATGGACAGCTGTCTCAAACACTTTGGCTGGTGATGAGAGAACAGCAACAGGTCTGTAATCGCTAGCATTAGCTCAGCAGATACAGAAGAAGACGCAAGAGATTTGGTAACATCGATTGGAACATTAGAAAAATATTTTTCAAACTCAGTCGCCACTTCTAAATCGCTTTTAATGTCAACATTATTTATTCTTAAATTAAAATCACGACTACGTATTTTTTTCCTACCTGTCTCAGTATTAATAATCTTCCAGGTGGTTTTAATAATATTTGTCGAATTTTTTATAATATTTTTTAAGTACATCGATTTAGCAATGGAACAGGCTCTTCGAAAGGTTTTGGCATATTGTTTTACATGTTCTAGAAAAGTCGTATTTTGATTATAGGATCTTTCTTCATACAATTTATATAATTGATTGCGACTTTTATAAATTCCTGGAGTTGCCCAATCACAGAACATCAGACGGTTACTTACAGACAACTGTTTGGGTGTGAATATTGAGCAGAACTCACCATTAATCAAGTTGAATAAAGAGTTGTACAAGTGATCCGGATCACTATGATAGGGCAACAGTGCCAGTTTTCTTGCTATATTATATTTAAATATTCCTAAACGGCTTTCACTATATGGTATGTAACTTATTTGTGTACTTTGAACCTTTGGAGAATTTGAAAAAGTGACCAACTGACCAGAATGATCTGACTGAATCTTATTCATTATTAATTTATTTAAAGGTTTTGCCGAGCTAAATATGTTGTCAATGCATGTAGCACTTGTGGCAGTAACTCTAGTTGGTTCTGTAAAGTTGTGATGTAAATTATAGGACATAAACAAATTTAAAAAATTACAACTTGTTGAGTTTTTCTCCAAAATATTTACATTAAAATCTCCACAAATGATAACAGTTTTATGGGTATTAGTTAACTTATTTAAGGCATCCTCCATAATGTCTGAAAAGGTATCAAATGGTGCACAAGGAGGTTTGTAAAGACTCACAACAATAAATCGCTCCAACTCAACACATGAAATCTCTACTACTCGCTCAACAGAGAGGCTCACAACGTCACTTCTTTCTTTAAACTTCAACAAATTATTTATTAATATTAGAGAGCCACCATGAATATACTTTTCTCTGATGAACGAGCTTGCAACCTGGTGATTATTGAAGCTGGAAATGAATTGATGGCGTTGTAGCCAGTGCTCAGTTAAACATAAAATATCAATATTGCTACAATTCAAAAACAACTCCAATTCTAACTCTTTCCCCATCAAACCTTGAATATTTTGATGCACCAGGTTGATACAATTTTTTTGGTTTTTCTTATTGTAGGCATTTATGTTTGATGGGTTCACATTATTTTCCATTACAAGATCTGAACATTCCTTATCATGCTTGACAGTACAATTAATATTTGAATTTGCTATTACGCAAGAGTGATTCTCTATTGTCATATCAGTTAATTTAAATTATCCTGTATACAGATGTCACCATTCAAGCTGGATATGTCATTGTCAGTAGGAAAAGTACTGACATTATCTATAGCATCAGTACATTGCTCAAATATGTTCTTGGCTGAAATATGAAAACAATAACATAGCGACAAAGCTATTTGTCTGGTATAAAAACTAGGCAGATAACAATAGTTATCTTTTGTCATATAAAAGGGTTTCTTAACATATGAGTTAATGTCAATTACATGTAGTTTTTCTCTCATGTAGGTAGATATTGTATGTAATGTCAAATTCAAATTATACCTTATCCTATTTTCCTCCTGTGACAAACTATGGCTATAAGGAAATGTAAACATAACAATTTTACTTATATTTAGATTATAAGTATCATTTGCGAAATCATGAATATCAATGTTATTTTCTCTCAACAAATGTTTTAAATTACTTATTTGTTTTTTTATTACATGGAACTCGTCCCAGGACGGGTTTCGCTCCAATTGGTATCGTTTACACCGCTCCAATCTTTGGCTTGTGGTTTCTTGAAATACCAAAACTCGGGATATTGATATTGCGGTTTTGAGTCTGTCTCCGAAGTTCCTATCAAATTGGGCGGCAATCCCTTGAGTTGTGTTAACGAAGGAGAGGCACAAAGCTCTTTGTGCCTCTCCTTCGTTAAAAGCTCTGTTCGTACATAATGTAAGAATAAGTGCGTTATTTTGTTGTGTAAATCGGTTAGATTTTGAGGGTCCAACGTTGAATTGCTGGTGAATGGTAGTCTGTTGTATGTCAATTCCAGGCTGCACTTGTTCACGCTCCACTCCTCCTGTGTGTTGGTTATGAGGTAGAATTTCGTTGGTTTCAGAAGACTCATTATCCATTCGTCCGTTAATTTCGGACAATGTTGAGCTTTGAAGGGGAAAAATCTGATCGCTCCCTTCGGAATATGTGTGATTAGACGGGTTTGTTGTCTTCCCACCATTACCACAAATTCCCAGCGAATGAGCGACGCAGATGCAAATTTTTTGGTCATATTCGGTGAGAATATTGCTAAGTGTTGTACGATCGTCATTGGGATTAAGATACTCCAGAAGGCAAGTGATGCATGTAACTTTGAGACATAGATAGTAGTTTGCTCTAATAACTTTTTCAAGTTTACTATTATATCCCCACGCTTTTGCGCTGGATATGTAGATGATATGATAATGGTCATTTGTTGTTCCCGTATGGAAACTGATGACTTTCCAAGGAGTTCCTTGAGGCTGGCGTTGTCTATGTTCCGTTCCCGTAAGAATAGGGCAGACTGCATCATCAAAGGGTGATCGCTCTCTTTCGGATTGACTTGTTTGGTCGACTTCGTTTTCGTTGCTTTCGATGGTTTTTGTTGTTTTGCCGGCGGTTCGTAATTGACATCGTTGCTCGGGGATCCCGGAGGTGTTGCTATAAATATGTTGTTAAAAATATGTCACAAGAAATCGTGTTTATACAAGTCGAGACTCTCATAAGCAAGAATCTGCTTATTATACTTTTGTTGTGTAAACAAACATAGGCAATTATCGCCTAGTGATAAGTCATATGCGAATCTCGTATGACATAATCGTAGGCGAGATTTTAGTTCTTGCCTGTATGTAAACATTTTGATACGATTGTGTTATGGCGATTATTGCTTGTGATAGAAGCGTATAGTTTCTCGTAAGGAAACTCTCCCCGTCTAAATGGGCCTTTAGTGTGGTTAACAATAACCTCTAAAAATAGATGTTCAGCAGATTTTGAATATTGACTTGGAGACCGTTCAATAATCCGCACGAAGATAGATGGCAACATTTCCATTGTTTTTACTAGAAAGAAACCAATAAATATTGTTCAGGGTCGAAACGCTTGCACATGTTGAGTCAAGTGACCAACACATTTCTAATACTTGGTTCAACAAATTGTTTATTTGTTATTACCGGTCCCGACGTTTTATGGTCACTTTAGAAATTTAAATTGTTAGCTAAGCCCCAAAACGATAAATATATTTTTTTTGCCTGCATCCTATGGCTGATTATTGTGAGAAACAATAAGTGCATTCATTTACTTAAGGTCCTATATAATACTTATGTACTGCCGCTCAACCAGGTATATAGGTAGGTATTTCCTTATCCTTTAAGCATGAAATATGGCATGCATGGGGTATTGTACTACTACATCCCTCTCCCTTTGTCACAAACAAAACGTTTTTCCAGTTTTGTTTGCAGACAAACTGTACTAATTTAGGAAGAAATGAAAGTAGTGCTTTGTTTTGTTAATTCATCTTTTAATATTCAACTTTGGGACATAATCAACACAACAACAACATAATCCCCTCAATATAAGATGTTATAGCTTACTATCTAAGTGTATATAATATACAGTTTCATTTTATATCTTCATTTATATAATAGCGTGCTAAATGGATTGCGTTGTAATTACCAAATATTTTCCCTGATTCTGGACAGACTACTGTGTACACATTATCATATGGGACAGCCCCTATCTTGTAAGGTCCATCATACTACAGGGAGAACTTTTTCGTTAACTTTTGAATAGCGTCAGACTTATTTAAATTGCGTAATTTAACCCAATCTCCTATTTGATAAATCCTAATCTTATGGCCCTTTGAATAAAATAATTCTCTCCTTTTAATGGCTTCAGCAAAATTTTCCCTGACATTCCCTCGTATTTTGTTTAAGTTCCCAGTTTTCCACTCTGTTAAATGATACTTTAACAATACTTTATCTAAATTTAATGATACATTCTTCCCAAAAACAACCTGATTGGGTGTAAACCCCGTGCTTTCGTGTACCGCATTATTATAGCATTCCTCTATTTTACTGATAATATTTAACCACCCTTTATATGGTTACTAGAACAATATGTCCTGAAAAATCTCCCTAATTTTTTATTAACTCTTTCTACCGAATTAAGCTTAGGGTTATGTACAGTCGTATGTGAAATTTTTATTCCCATTTCCTTCAAACCATTTTCCCATACTCTCGATGTAAATTGCGATCCGTTATCCGTAACAATACGTTAATTGGTATTACTTGGTGGTATGCTTTAACGTATGACCAGTGTGTGTTGCCAGTGATGACTTATGGAACAGAGACGTGGTCGCTCACTATGGGCCTTATCAGGCGGCTCAAGGTCACCCAAAGAGCAATGGAAAGGGCTATGCTTGGAGTTTCCCTGCGAGATCGAATCAGAAATGCTGAGATCCGCAGGTGAACCAAAGTAACCGACATAGCCCAAAGAATTGCCAAACTGAAGTGGCAGTGGGCAGGGCACATAGCTCGTAGAACTGACGGCCGATGGGGCAGAAAGGTTCTCGAGTGGCGACCACGAACCGGAAGACGCAGCGTGGGCAGGCCTCCTACACGGTGGACCGACGATCTTGTGCGGGTCGCGGGAAGCCGCTGGATGCGGGCAGCGCAGGACCGGCTATTGTGGAGATCCTTTTGGGAGGCCTTTGTCCAGCAGTGGACGTCTTTCGGCTGATATGATGATGCTTTAACGCTTTTTAATACAGTATTCCCATTTGCTTTTCTTAATGCATAAACCTTTATATATTTACTTAAACTATCTTGTACGACACCTATAGTGACATGAGGTATGCATTTCTCCAGTTTTCACGTTAACCCCGCTTCGAGTAGTTTTTCTAACACTACTCGAAGTTACCTATGTGTTCCGCATGTAACTCTATCCTAATACCAACCATTCCCCTCTTGTATATACGCACAAATCATCTAGATAACCCACACTAAACTTCTTTACTTGAGGCTCCAAAATTATGTCTATAGTTCTAGAAAAACTTCCTACCGATGTTTTTAACCTTTGCGGTAAGACTCTAAGTATAACTTTTCCCGTCAAATGTGAATCCTGTATATTTAGTGGAATCCTTATGCAATGGTATTTGAAAATACGCATCATTTAAATCTAGAATCGTCATAAATTGAACTCCGTGAAATGACTGTAAAATCTCTGTTTAATTTAGTTTTCAGTTTTAATTTTAAAATGAATTTACCAAAAATTACACAAGTGACACAAACTAAGTTTTTAGGAGTAATAATTTTTATTTTTTTTTATTTTTATTTATTTATTTCAACAGATAAAAATACATATAAGTCTTAAACTAGGCGTAACATAAACTCATTAGAATTTTACCTGTACACCAAGTCGTCGATATTAGTTTACATCTAAATCTAATTACTAACATTACAAGTTTATTATACAATATAATAAAAACGGGTGGCCTGTTAATTTGTGCCGTGCAGCCACAGAACAAAAGAACTCAACTCACTATCTGTCTCAGTCCCACGCGCGGGCGATGAACATCGTTGCGTCCTTGTTGACAAGTTATGATGCACACTAACCACAGGCTGGTGTATTTTTTGATATTAAAACGAAAAGTAGTGTTTCGGTTGCATGTAATATATATGTAATGTAATGTAGTTCCGATAGAAAAATGTAAGCTATTTTTTTTATTTGAAATTATTTGACACAGTAAATTCAAATATTATTTAATTGAGAACCCATGATGTCAGAGGTTCGCAATGAAATACTCCTTGAATTTATGTTTGATATTTCTTTTTGTTATAACATCTTTCAAAGACACTGGCAAATTGTTTATTAAAGACGGTATCATATATGATAGTCTACGTTTACCATATAAGTTAGAATATCCTGGTAATTCATATTTTTCTTTTTTAATGCTGCGAGTAATTATTCTAGTAGGGTTAATTTGTTTACTTTTTTTTACATTGTCATTAAAGTATTCTTCAAGCAAAAGGGTTAATTTTAATTTTTCGTCAATGGGAATTATTTTACAAAATTTAAATATATGTTGATCTTCACCATTAAATTGGCGTTTTATGTTATTTGGTACTATTGTTTTTAAGATTTTTAATTGTATGGTTCATTAGACTAGAAAGGTATCGAACATTTAGACTGGAAAGCGCACGTCGACAGTGTATGCAACAAAATAAATAAATTTGTATATGCCCTTAAGCAAATAAAGAATGTCACCAACATTAAAACGGCTATGATGTCGTACCGTGCGTATGTTGAGTCCTTACTACGGTATGGACTAATCACGTGGGGAAACAGCACTGACAACCATTGAGCATTCATTGCCCAGAAAAAATGTGTACGGGGCATGTATGGCATCCCTTATGATGAATACGCTTCATATATATATATATATATGAAGCGTGTATGTTTCTACATAAACATAATACACTATTTAAAAAAGTAGGAGAAATTTGTTCTAGAAGTCGGCGGGATCAACATAGTATTGTACTTTACGAGATCCCTAGGTCAACAAAATATAATAAAAGCAGTCTGGCTATGTTTGTACGTCTATATAATAAATTACCTCACAATCTTAAAATACTACAATACAGATTATTTAGAATTGAGCTATATAAATGGTTGAATGGAAATAACTTCTATAGCACTGAGGAATTACTGAAACTGAAAATTTGCATGCCTCAATAGTATTAATATTTAATTGATAAGTACCCAAGGATACAAGGATTAATTCATCGTATGACAGCTGGGCATTTAAATTATCATTTATTGCTTCAAAATCAGCCCTACGTCTATTATGTTGATTGTTAACAATAAAATAACCATATATGTTATGTCTATTCATATTTATATTAATTTGATTAATGATAGCCCCTGTCTATTCTATCGGTTATGGGAGGGTGAAATCTATTTATGAGAGCAGATGCCACCTTAAAATATTTCATGAAACGTAAAACCAACACTCAGGAGCGAAACGAAATCCCGCCATCTGTCACTACTGTCAGTTCTAATGTCAAACATGTTTCTATTGATCGCCCGTATATAATTAACAAGCTAGATGTATGCCAAAGAGGAATGGAAAGAAGTATGTTGGGACTAAGGTTGAAAGACAAATGGAAAGCTACGACAATTAGGAACATCACCAAAGTAGCAGATGTTAAAGTCACAACACGAACCTTGAAATGGAAATGGACCGGTCACATGATGAGATCAACAACAGGAAAGTGGAACAAAAAAGTTACAGAATGGTATCCGCGGGAAGGAAAGAGACGTATAGGGAGACAGAAAAAAAGGTGGGAAGACGATCTGCACAAAGGTTGTAGAATGACAGCAATGGACAGGCAAAGGTGGAGGGGACTGGAGGAGGCCTATGTCGCAAGACAGCCTGACCTGGTAACTGATATTAAAAGTTAAGTTATACATATGAAAAATATAAATAAGTACAGTATAGTTAGTATAGTTTATAATTTATTTCATTACAAGATGTGGAAAGGTCAGAGAAAATAAAGGCTATTTTATTTTTATTTATTTTTATTTTATATAATTAACATCAATGTTTAGAATTACGTTAAACAATGGAAACTAGTGCTTCTTTTTCCTCATATGTTCACCAACATAGGTTTTAATTGATAAGTACCCAAGGATACAAGAATTAATTCATCGAATGACAACTGGCCATTTAAATTATCATTATTTGCTTCAAAATCAGCCCTACGTCTGTTATGTTGATTGTTAACAATAAAATAATCTTATATGTTATGTCTATTCATATTTATATTAATTTGATTAATGATAGCCCCCTGTCTATTCTATCGGTTATGGGAGGGTGAAATCTATTTATGAGAGCAGCTGCCACCTTAAAATATGTTATTAACATTCTTGAGGCTGTATTAAAATAAAATTGCCTAAATCATTTAAAATCTCTTTTAAACCTGCCATTTACAACATCTACGACCCAACGGCGATTGGTGACTGATCTCGATTTGGTTGCGTCAAGTGTAGAGAGGTGTGATTCATCCTGAGCCATAGTAACCTCCTACCTACGTATGTTCTATATCCACATTGATTTAATAATGGTAATGAATCTCGGAAACCCCTATCCAGTATAAAACATCACCATCTTGGAAAAATTCCCGGAGTGAACTTTCACTTAAAAATTCATGTCTCATTATATCCCCGTCTGACGTGGTGGCTGGATAGGAGCCCAAAACATCAATTATATGGACATCTGTGCAAACCATTAGAAAAGGTTTGGTTAAGTTCTGATATTTATGCAAACTATAAATGTTTTTATATATAAATAATTCGTTTTTTTCTACAGTGCAATATGTTCCACCAAATAATAGCAATGGGCCTAAATTCTCTTTAAAATAAAGCACTAGGTATGGCTAAGTTTCTTTCTTCAATTAGGTCCCTAGTGATGTGTGTGAACCTAAATTCTGGGGCACAAAATTTCTATCTAGCTGCACCCCAAGGTATCGCATGGAGTCGAATTTATTTAAGGCGACGATATTTAGGCTATACGTGAAATTAATATCACACACATTCCAACGCACGGCATCAACGTGGGCATTGATGACGTGCGTTGGTCAATCGCATCCACACGTATTTTCAGCGAGTCAAATTGTAAATGCCATTGACCAGGTGGCATAATAATATCTTCTAGTGCAGCCAATCGTATACAATTTCCATTTTCTGTCCCATAATTGTTAAAAATAACATGGTAATCGTGTGGTGTACAATGACTTCTTTCTTTTGCCTTTCAATATTGCCGAACACCCTGTCTGCAGGTAAAAAAGAATGTCCTCAGATTGGGAAGACAAGTTGAATATCTGTTATGTTACTTTGAGGAATACATAACCGATAAAAAAATTAATATTTAATTTGCGCACCGCGAGTCACAGATCATCAGTAGCAAATTTTGAATTCCATTAAAATCTAACGAATTCAATGTATGATATGCAATTAATTATTAGTTCCGTTCTCGTAGTAGTTTTTATTCCATGTATATAAATTGACTGTATCTTTAACTTCTTGCATTCTACTGATAATATAATTGCGAAATTATATGTATAAAGATGTCTACTATAATAAGTTGTTGGTTACGGTATTTTAGGTAAAACTAGATTCTTTTGGCAATAAAAGCTAGTGCACACGTATGTATGTACAGTTTTCAAACATACATTTGGCATTCGCTTATCCATTTGTTTCATTTTGAACTAACATCTGTTCTTGAATTACCTAACCCAATATTATATTCTTTAGGGGATATTACCCCATGATGTTATAAATAAAAGGAGTGAACTGTAATATTTAAAGATTTACTGATAGCTTGAGGTAGCCTTAAAACAAACTTAAATTACTAAGAGTAAATACTATTATTCGTAACCAAGAAAATAGAAATAACAAATGGGAGGGTTGATGATACGCTCGGCTGGTCTGTTTTTTTCAGAACTCAATCTTACCCTACTTCTTCTGGCATGTAATAAATGTAACTTGTGATAGATAATATAGTTTCATGTTGATACCAAAACATATGTAAACAACTATATACTATGTACACATGAATGCAAGTAAACAAATATGAAATAACTATTAATACTCAAGTAAAGAGTATTGTAAGACTTGTTGACCTCAAGCCACAAGGGGAAAAAAGTTAACTTAAATATCCCAGCCATTCGTGTCGCTTACGTAGAGTGCCCATAGCACTACAGTGATGGACTGTCAGTCCGTCCTGATCACCTCCTTTTAACGTAGGAACGCTGTACACAATGGATACAGTAACTGCTACGTCCACACTCGACCCAACAAGCCTCAGGGGTTTGACAGAATCCCAAATGGAACGCAGAACAAAGGACAGTCTACACGCCATGCGTCGCAAACCTCAACACTGATATCCCACAGACTTTCAGACAGTACAAAACCTTACTTTACACAAATCTCAACAGCAACCTGGCTCAGACAATGAAAAGGTGCCATCCGAGTCCCACCAATAGAGATCTTTCGGTTCCGCTAGGTTTCGGTTTCGTTTAAAAATTATATGCCCGTGTCTTCGGTTCGGAATGCGATAATGAAGAAACGGGGATAGCAATTTTCTCTTTAAGATGTGAACCAAAAACATCATGTACTAGAAATATTATGCAATACATTATTATTGCATAATATTTATTACTGTATAATGTTTTTGGTTCAACAAACAAAAAGTAAGTCCTAAGGGTCGAAACCACGCGCAGTTTGGTTACGAGAAAACCGAAAAGAAAATTCAAGCAGGGTCCCAACACAAAACGACGTCGAAAGAGTTAAAAGGAAATTAATTAAGACTAATTTTTTTTACTAGTTATTTGTTAGCTTAAAATCCCAGATAGCATAGCAGTAAAAATAGTTTACACAAACTACAGTTAAATAATATTTCTAAACGCAAAACCAATAATCAGCAGCGAAACGTATTCCCGCTATTTGTTACTAGTGTCATTTCTAATTTCAAACAAGTGATTTATGTATGTATTGGACCGCACGTAGACAAAAATGTAACTCAACTCAGGCAAGCTATGCAAAGGAGTTTGAGACGTTTTATTATGAAATCAAAAAGAAATCGTTACATTTTGTGGGATGTATGATCTCCGTCTCTGTGTTTCATTAACGAATCTAGTTAATTTTTTTAGTACTTATCAGATTTTATTGCGCGGTATTTTCAATATGCTCAAATCTGAACTATCATCACTGACGCGAATAATAAACTCCTCAGTCATTGCAATTATGTGATCACTTTTATCTCATTCTTCTTCTATATTTTTCAATTTTATGCAAAGTACCTGCCACTCGTGTGTGCCCATTTCATTAGCTTTTTCCTTTACAAGCTCAACGGCATAATTTAGGTACATTACATTTCTTATTTTTGCTTGCACGTTCTGTTTAATGTAGGAAGACTAGGCGATTTCAATTGGATTAAGGTCTGGGTGGTAAGGAGGTAGTCTTAAAATAGTGTGATCCTGTTCACTCAGGACTTTATCTGTAGAAAAGTTTATATTTAGCTCTTTTCTAAATTTTATTAATTCGTACAATTGTGGTTTTAACATATGTGAATCGCTTGCATTTCTGCATTTGTAGAAGATGATCTGGGTGCTAGATTGTATTTTTTGTTATGATAGGATGCATTGACGGCTACCACAACAGAATGAGGAGGAATATCTGGCGTTAATTGCATTCGTATCCATTTCACATAGTTTTCGTAATTCATATTGTCGTACCTCGACAATATGAATTCCCCAGATTTACTGCCAGCTTTAAAAGTTAATAAGGCATTTGGGACAAAGACTGTTATTAATTATCACCACTCTTTGCCTCTTCGATATTGGTTTCTTTAGGCCTTTTGTCGAACCATCTGTCCATACATTTGGATAGGAGTGTGAAGAATCGACATATAATTCACCGGTATGGAATAGGTCGGCCTTCTTCTTAGTATTTCTTTTAGTTTTTCGAAATATTACATTAGTTTTATACGAATATTGTGGGTTTCAATTAATAATTTTCTATTCTTTTTAGTTATTTTCCACTGAAAGCCCAAATTACGGATGATTCGTCTGACTGTCTTCAGATCCTGTAAAATTGATATCTTCACTCAACTTAGTTTTTTGCTACCTAATAGTGGGAATCTCTTTGTTCTTTTGGTGAAAACGATGAATACAGCACTTTACGACACCTTGGTCAAAGTTGTTGATAGCTGTTATAAGACTCGTTATTTTTTTAGTTGCCATGATCAATTAAATTGGAACTCTCTGCGTACAAGATATTCTTCTTACAGTTGCTACTGATGTATGTATATGTTGCACTTGATGTTCTTTTCTGTGTTTGATTTAATAAGTTCGATATCTCTTTCAGTTTATTAGCACATTAACATAAATTTTGAATTCTTGTTTTGGATTTATTATTGTTCTGTAACGTATTTCTCCATTTTGTTATAGTTGCTTCAATCAAGGGTTCATTGTCTACTGCTTTAGCATTAAAATGCAATGCATTGATGTATAATTTAATAATCCAAACGATTGTTTGAATAAACATTGCGGTTTTAGCGATTTGTCGTAACAATATGCTTCGATTTGTCGTAACAATATGCTTTGAAGAAAACATTAAGACTGCATTGTGATCTTGCGGCTGATTAGCATTATGCGGCTGCCTCACCTCTTGATATTTTGTGCAAGTTGTGTAGCACAACTTGGCGGACGCGTCCAGCGATTGTGATGCCGGCTGTCACCCATGGTGTGGCATTTCCAGGCACACATCTTATCCTTGTGACGGAGCACTGTGGAATATTTCGGTGCGTTTCGGAACAAAAATCTGTATATCCGTCAATTTGAAAGATAGGGCTATGAAATTTTGCACACTATAAAGTAACATAATAAGGATTCATATAAGTAGTATTTGATGTATTAAAGTTACGCATATATTTTTTTATATGACAAAGAAAAGTGACAATGTTTAAAATGGTACATATTTATTAAAATATAATATTTTTGACAGTAATATCGTATGTGTATCTCATAATCCTAATTACGCATTTATGCTAACTAACATTTAGTGATAAAATAAAATTAAAAATGGTACAATATCTATAACATTAGTCTAAAACATAGGAAACATCTAAATTATCGCAATATCTCTTTAAATTTTGTTCAAGAAGATTCACATTTAGACCTGGTGAGTTTCAGGATCTGAAATAAGTTCATTGACCTTGAGAAGGTGTAAAGTTTCCTCATCTAGCTCCTTCACATTTTTAGCGTATGGTTTTCGTAAGCTATATGGATCTGATGTATAAAGTAGTGTATGGAACACATCTTCGTTGGTAGATGTTCGTGAACATTTTCGAGAATGGTGTAGCCGAAATTTTTTATAATCCTTATTGCGCGATTCTTGCGCATCTTCGGAAAGTTGTCCAATGGGTAAAACTGCGAAATGATTTATAATACTTTCTCCATGGATTAAAATTTTGTGCACAGATGATGGCATGTAATACCAACTATATTTACTGACATATATCCTTGCAGTCTCCAGAGCATAATTCCCAAATTTCTTACTATCTACCACTATACCAGATGACAAAGCTTGCAAAACTATGTATAACCGTTTAATTAAATCAATGTCCACCCCTGTGATATCGGCAGAACAGGAAGCATTGTAAAAAAATCTTCTAGCAGTATTACCATCGTTACTATTTCCCGTTCCCTGTCGTGGTTTATCTATATGTAGACCTAACTCTTCACGAAAACGCTTCTGTACTTCAGTCTTCTTTTCTTGCTTGAGTCTTTTTTTTTCTTCGCTTGTCGCAGACCACGTTTGGAAAGATAAATTATATGACATGTGCAAGATCATTTCCATGCACCGAATCCAGGCATGTAATGTGGACAATCCGTATTGATAAGCATTTTCATTTGCAGGCCTGGCTGTTACTTTGGTTAAATCATTCATTTGCCTGGGAGTTGCTCCGCATATTGTACAAGTAGAACTAGAAGCCGTGTCTGTCAAAACTTGTGCCACTTTTCCGCCTATCATCGTCAGAAAAAGTTCATGTTTGACTTGAACTCCTACGCCTTCTTTGTTGATTATGGATGGAAGCAAAGTTTGTATCTGGTTTTTTATTTCATCTACAACAGATTTCGTCTTTTCCGGTGTTTCTTTGCAAAATTCGATAGATATAGGCCGACAGAAACGAACAGATGAAGGCACTGGATTTTGCCATACGATAGAGCCTGATTCCTCGTCAATTAATCTGATGGGCACAAAAGAAGTAATAAATAAATTTGCGTCGGAAATAAGTTCAGACTCCTCTGGAAGTTTTTGTTTGTACTGGCTTTGTCCAGATGACCCATCACAACCCCATTTGCTATATAATAGTAAATGTTTTTGTCCATTCTTGTAAACTGTATATATAGATAAAATTCTAGCTGCAGTGTGATCTAATAGATCTTGAATTTTCAATATTTTTGCATACGTATTTGTGATTTCGATTGTTGGCGATGGTGGATAGCACCTCTGTTTCATTTCTTGTATTTTGTAGTAAGGTGGAAATATTGAACAGTTTCTTTCATCTGTAACGTTCCGGAGATACAGATACTGAGCTTTTGTTAGTTCCAAGTCGATGAACACACTTAAAGCTTCTTCATCGGTAAGCCCTTTGATTATTTTTGCATTATCTAACTGATTCATAACAAAAACCTTTTTTTCGGCATCAGCCAATCTTAAATTTTCAACTAGTTTTGCTTCAGTTCCTTCTCCTATAGATCGCAATCCTTGTAGATATGCGCTTGTAATGTGCTCCAAACCATATTCATTTAACAAAATAGTGTTTTTTCTTTTTTTGCTCGATTCTGAAGAGTCTCCATATGACACACACGGTCTTCCTCGTTTACCAGAAGAAGTAGATGGTACAGAGTCGGCTGATACGTTTTCTGATGTCGGTATAGTCAAAGAATATTCAGAATCCAACCAACTAGCGTTCTTTCTTAAAAAGTTTTCCTTGTTGCGCCCTGCTTCACTCCAGCGTTTATTAAACGAAGGGATGATACTTCTTTGAATATTGCCAATAATAAAACATATATTGTCTTCCGAAACTTGTTTTTCCTCCAAATATGTTGAAAGTGCCGCAGTCGTTCTTCCGCCTTCTATATAAGACACTATTAACTCACGTTTAATACAGTTAAAAGTAGACATTTTGAATAATAAAATAGCCGTACTCTAGTTAAAGACCACTGAAACTGTAATGGAGACATATTTTTACAGCCCTTTTTATATTGTTTCAGAATGTGGGAATTATTTCAGATATCTATTTTCTCACGGAAATTGATAAAAACTTAACAAAATAAAACAATTAATTGATAAAACATACCACAAACTATTGATAAAAGTCAACTACGAAACCGCAATTGATAGCAATTTCCGTTCCCAAACTAATATTCCATTTTTTGGGCCACTTCCCATTTGGTAAACTTCCCATTTCGTAAACCTCAAACTGTACCTACTAAAAAGTTGCGTTTGGTAAACATTATACATTTCATACATTTAGTCCCATTTCGAAAACATTTCAATAATTCTTTGTGTTATATCCCATTTGGTAAACTTTCAGATGAAATGGGTACAGTCAAGTAAAAAAAGAAAAACGAAACTAATGATAACATTGTCATTTATTTTGTTAAATATTTTTAATCACAGGTACAATAGTCGGATTATGTGTACGTATGCCATTTACGTAGAAAAATGTAGCCGACATAGCCCAAAGAATTGCCAAACTGAAGTGGCAGTGGGCGGGGCACATAGCTCGTAGAACTGACGGCCGATGGGGCAGAAAGGTTCTCGAGTGGCGACCACGAACCGGAAGACGCAGCGTGGGCAGGCCTCCTACACGGTGGACCGACGATCTTGTGCGGGTCGCGGGAAGCCGCTGGATGCGGGCAGCGCAGGACCGGCTATTGTGGAGATCCTTGGGGGAGGCCTTTGTCCAGCTGTGGACGTCTTTCGGCTGATATGATGATGCCATTTACACATATTGATATTTAAAAACAGAAATAAAAAGTGGGGTGTACAAATAACTTTCAAAAAATTTAAGAAAAATCACAGTTCGATTTGACTATTTCGATGACAAGTTTTATTTTTTTAATAACATAAGTCAATCTAGATGCGAAATCAACTTATATAGAAAAACAATAATCACAGATTTGGTACTATCTTTTTATGTTAATGTACATTAACATAAAAAAATACATACGAAATCAACTACTTATAAAATATAAAAATAAACAGTCACTGATTTGGTACGTTAACGTAAAAAAATACATACTAAATCAACTATAAAATATAAAAACAATAATAATCACAGATTTGGTATAACATAAAAAATACATGCAAAATCAACTATAAAATATAATCACAGATTTGGAATATTAACATAAAAAATTTACTACCTACACTACAAAGTTAAAAATCAATAAATAAATTATAAAGTGATACAAGCAATTCTTGATAATTCGTTCAAACAATTTTCCAATGATATTTTTCCACTTTTGTAATCGCCGAGAATATTGTTAATTCGTATATCATTTTGGATAGATTTTTTTCTTCGTTTTGATATACTTTCTCCATTATTATAAAAGCTGTAAAAATTTGTTATGATTAATTAAAGTAATAATGTATAATTTTTATCATATGTGTCGCCTAAAAATACAGGTCATTGAAACAAAAATATGTACCTTTTCAGAAGATTTTCATAATGTTTAATATTGCCTGATATCGTTTCGAAAAATAAAATAATTGATGGCCTTTTTCCAATTTCACTATTGAAACTCCAATTCCAAGATTCCATGAGGTTTGTAGTGCGGTGTCTTTGTGCGTAGCAGCACCAAATATTCATCATATCTTCATTTTCCAACCACTGATCCACAAAGTAATCATTGAATTCAGTTATAGCTTTTTCTTCAAAACTGTAACAGAATTAATTCGTTGAAGATTATGATACGAAAAACCATATATTACCTAGTTTCTAACGCATAAAATCAAGTGGGTAGCTTTCCAAAATGGCGGTAGAAGAAATATCCAGAACTAAACGCGTTCATTTCAATACTGCAAAATTAATTTACCTTTGACTCATAACGTATAGCCATCCATCGTTTATGTCTTCTTTTGGTAAATGTGCCAGAGCCATACATAGTTTGACGTGATAGTGAGATTCTTCATGTTGTAATAAGCCAAGAGATTTTGCCTTTCTTAATAGCGCTCTGCCAAAGTGAACAAAACACCCCTTAACAATTATGTTTGGAAATGTCTTTTTAATTGCATTTATTGGAGCTTTTTCGAAATCCAAGGTAATAATATCGGCTGTCCACTCTGGTAAATGAAATTTTAGTTTGTAAAACAGTCTTTCATATGTAGTTTCTTCTTTGTTTGTCAACACTGCATAAAAAAATGGTACAATATTTGTCCCAGTTTCTGTACTTCCTATGTCTCCGTGTACAACGTATAGTTGAAGAAACGGCTTTGCACAACATTTGAACGTTCCGTCCGCAAAGTAGTGACGGACGTCATTTAAATGTGCAATTGCACTCTTTGAACCAAACACAATCATTCTATTTTCACCGTCAATCTCATCAAACAATAAATTGTCTTTAAAACGGTCAGGAATCACGATTTCTGTAGAGTTAGAGTGCTGAGATTTTGTGATTCCTAGTTGTCTATTTCTGTGTCTATACAAACTGCTTTTAACTTTGTCAAAATTTGGTAATTCTTTAATAATTTCATAACCATTATCTTTCAGCTTTTTAGTACATTTCCTGTATGTAGCTGGAATCGGCTTCAGATCTTCACATATAGTTTGTTTACATTTTTCGATGGCTACTTTCACTTCATTTTTTTCAAAATTCGGAATACAAGAACTGCAGTGAGCATTTTCTCTTAATACATGGCTCCGATTTGAATTCAAAGTTACACTTGCTGAACATCCATCTTTTCTATTAACACAGCGCCACCAACTTGAGTCCTTATTATTTTTCTGTTTATAATATTGATGCCCAGCGCGTAATAAAATTTCACCGCCTCGTGTACTATTAATCATTTTTAAATTCACTGCACCACTAGAAGATCCCTCACCCGACATTGCAACGACCTTGCACTATGCATAAAACGAGTGAACTGATAAGTTAAACCCGGTAATAGATATAATTTACGTATACTTACTTATGTCTATCTCATTCACACCTTTTGTTTAAAACGATGGTAAGGACAATAAATCCATACCTGAGAACCCGCTCGGTGCTTCTTTTGCGGGAAAAGCACGTGGTAGTGGCCATTCTTTTTGATGGTCGAGATACTATCTCAAGACTGAAGCATTTAAAAATATATACATCTCTAAATTAATACTAATTTGCCACTGACTATACCGTACAAAAATAACAATACTAACAAAGTTTACCAAATGGGATTAAATGTATGAAGTAACGAAATGTTTACCAAACGCAACTTTTTAGTAGGTACAGTTTGAGGTTTACGAAATGGGAAGTTTACCAAATGGGAAGTGGCCATTTTTTGACATATCTTCGTAACGCGCAAAAATGCGCAGCTAATTTTTTGATATGTTTTTGATGAGCAACTAAACTATGAATTAACACTAATTTCAAAGCATCGGTAAACGTCGGTAAGTGTTAAAAGCTTGGACGAAGTTGAGGAAAACTTTTTTTGTTCATTTTTTCTTTAAATTATTTTCTATTTATATAGTCGTATTTAAAACAATCAATTCTATATACTCTTAACTTACGATAGATGAGCTTTTCAAAAACATATAATACCTTGTACCTTTTCCTTTGAAACTATTTCACTTTGAAAATCGTAAATGAACAATTTAATATTTACCGATTGCAAAAACGTTTAACTTGACGACATGTAAAAAAATACTTTCAATATGTACAACGTGATTTATGTTATAGAATATTGAACTTCGACTTTCGAACTGTTAAATTACATTCATAAAGTACCCTATTTCAATCAGTTGTAAAAATCAATTTTGATATGCGTTTGTTCTACCATATTCCATAGTGCGGAGGTACAACGCTGTACACGACGGAGACAGTAACCGCCGCGACCACACTCGACCCAATAGGGCTCAGAGGTTTGACTGAATCCCAAATGGAAACGCAGAATAAAGAAACAGGCGGCACGCCACGCGTCGCAAACCTCAAAACAAATATCCCACAGACTTTGAGACAGTACAAAACTTTACTTAACACAGATCTAAGCAGCAACCAGCTTCAGTCAGACAAAAGAATGGCGCCACGCCATCCTCGCAGCGTTACCAGACCAGACTTTAAATATACTGTGTGGTCCACATTTAATTAAAGTGTTTATCGGAAAAAAATATTGTTTTATGGAAAAAATACAGTGGCTTTTACAGTGCCATTAAATCACGTATGAAAAAGAGATAACCCAAAAGACAATTCAAGCAGAGTCCAAATAGAAAACTACGTCGAAAAAATTAAAGGCAATTAATTAAGTCTCATTAATTTCTAACCAAATTGTAAGCTTAAAAATCCCCGAGAGCGGCGCAGTAAAAACAACTTTAATCGTCCGGGATACCACAATACTATATTTTTAAACGTAAAACCAACACTCAGGAGCGAAACGAAATCCCGCCATCTGTCACTACTGTCAGTTCTAATGTCAAACATGTTTCTATTGATCGCCCATATATAATTAACATCAATGTTTAGAATTACGTTAAACAATGGAAACTAGTGCTTCTTTTTCCTCATATGTTCACCAACATAGGTTTTAATTGATAAGTACCCAAGGATACAAGAATTAATTCATCGAATGACAACTGGCCATTTAAATTATCATTATTTGCTTCAAAATCAGCCCTACGTCTGTTATGTTGATTGTTAACAATAAAATAATCTTATATGTTATGTCTATTCATATTTATATTAATTTGATTAATGATAGCCCCCTGTCTATTCTATCGGTTATGGGAGGGTGAAATCTATTTATGAGAGCAGCTGCCACCTTAAAATATGTTATTAACATTCTTGAGGCTGTATTAAAATAAAATTGCCTAAATCATTTAAAATCTCTTTTAAACCTGCCATTTACAACATCTACGACCCAACGGCGATTGGTGACTGATCTCGATTTGGTTGCGTCAAGTGTAGAGAGGTGTGATTCATCCTGAGCCATAGTAACCTCCTACCTACGTATGTTCTATATCCACATTGATTTAATAATGGTAATGAATCTCGGAAACCCCTATCCAGTATAAATACATCACCATCTTGGAAAAATTCCCGGAGTGAACTTTCACTTAAAAATTCATGTCTCATTATATCCCAGTCTGACGTGGTGGCTGGATAGGAGCCCAAAACATCAATTATATGGACATCTGTGCAAACCATTAGAAAAGGTTTGGTTAAGTTCTGATATTTATGCAAACTATAAATGTTTTTATATATAAATAATTCGTTTTTTTCTACAGTGCAATATGTTCCACCAAATAATAGCAATGGGCCTAAATTCTCTTTCAAATAAAGCACTAGGTATGGCTAAGTTTCTTTCTTCAATTAGGTCCCTAGTGATGTGTGTGAACCTAAATTCTGGGGCACAAAATTTCTAGCTGCACCCCAAGGTATCGCATGGAGTCGAATTTATTTAAGGCGACGATATTTAGGCTATACGTGAAATTAATATCACACACATTCCAACGCACGGCATCAACGTGGGCATTGATGACGTGCGTTGGTCAATCGCATCCACACGTATTTTCAGCGAGTCATGTTCTTCAGTGTGGAATTAGAGAAAAATTTCGAACTAAAAACATACTTACGTCATTTCCGTCTTAATACAGCCAGAAAAGACATTTGTGCACAGTTTTTGCTAGAGTGCCATTTTACCAACACATAATTATAGAATTCAGCTGTAACCGCTCAACCTTAGCCAACAACGGCGAAGCCTTTAGGCATACGTTTATCTCGTCTGCCGGAAATCACCTGCCAGCAAGACGACCACTCAATTTTGGTCTTAAATGTAAAATCGTTTTCGCTGACCTTAACATCACCATCTTTGATATTTTGCCTGTATAGGGCAGTTAAGACCTGGTCGTCCATAGACGACGGTACATCTTTAATAAGTATGCGCGGTCGTCGCCCGGATGGAGTTTGAAGTTTTAAGCCCGCCGAACGAATGGCCTCGATTGAATTATATTAAGTTGGCTTTCATTTGCCACTCAGAGTAAAACTCCAGAATTGGAAGTTTTTTAAAAATCGTCGTCTGCGGATTTTATGGCCTTTTATAAGCGCTTCATTTGTTGCCGACGAAGTCGCGTACTCCGCTGGTCGCAATAATTGAAGGAACCGTTTTTTGCCTCTGTACTATGGGAGCAGCGGTTTTTTTTTTCAGTAATTGCTTTTTCAATTGTTTCGCGTACGTAGGAGTCTCAAAATTTGTTGTATTTACTCAAAGATCTAACAGGTTCTACGTTCGCCACTTTTGTTTCATTGCACACAAGGGGGCACTGCGTACAATCCATCACCGATAGCTTATTTGCGATATTCAGACACGAGTTGGAATCATTGACTAATTCGTAAATCTTTGACAAATTAACGGAAGCTTGTGTCACAAGATCGCAATAGTCCGCACTGTTTGTATCGCTAATGTTGAATGTAGACGAATATTCGGATTGAGATCCCCGAAAACGTTTTATATCAGATTCCGGTTGACCATTGGTTGTACAAAATGTCGGTGACGCATCGCCTAACAGACGTCTGTTAAAGTCTGAAGGGGGTGTTCTGGGCGTCCGTTTACTCTTACTAAAAACTTCTCGGCCCCGGTCGGAAGGGAGATCATTTATTTTTGACATGTTATTCACAATAAATTAGCAAGCACTTTAATGTAAACACAGATATTTAGCACGGTAACAAGTGACATTTACTATGATGCGGTAACCTCACAAGAACAAAAGTTAAACTTACTCACCGAACGATAATTTTATCCAAAATCCAGATATTACTTATCAAAACGCTTAAAAACTTACAGATTGTAGTATTCAACACTAACGCAAAACTAGAAACAGAACACGGATTATAAAACGATCACGAAATAGCAAAAAAAAAAACAGCAAACTTCCGGCACACTGACCCGTTGCGGAACGTGGAGGGAAGTGAGCGCGGGTTGCGGTAACTACCCTCGCTTGGTCTTGATATTCATTTTTATTTTGTATGGAACTGTCGGTATGTCTACACACAGCACTAGACATCAGCACCCGGGCGCACTACATTCGTTACGCGACGAGCGAACAACGACAGTTTCGATATCTTTAAAAAGTCTAACTTAGTTCTTGTATTGTCAACGTGATCAGATCACTTAAAGATCTAGGTATCAACCAAACCGTTTCATTAGCCTACGGTACATACGTACCTACTACATATCTGATGCATAAAATGGAAAAAACATAAAACACTATATTAAAGTAAAATTGTTTATTAATTATCATCATTTTCATCTAAATCTCTTAGTACCACACTTCATCCAGAAATTCTGCAGGAGCAGAGATATTTTCTTCATACCTAGCCCATTTAAGGTACCACACTAACGTCATAACGTGAGCGCAACATCCTATGGTTCGTCGACCGACCAAACAATTATAACAGTATTCGACTATACCAGCTCTGCCAGACATTATTTTCTATTAAAATATAGACATAATGTTCTTTCACCACTTCCTCTGAGATTATAATGAGAAAAATCTTGTGTATCCCTACATATTTCTATTCTATATGATCCATGGAATCGAATATGTTCACTGTAAGACGATCTGGCTTGTCTTATCTGGTAAGTACCTTAGAGCAAATAGTATTTCTTCACTATAAGTCAATCAAGGAAACATAAATAAATTGTCTTGGTCAGCTTTTATACTATTAATATTTAGTTCCTCAACCAATAGGGCTAAATTATTTTCAATATTAATTCTTTCTCGAATTATTTTGACTATTTCATTGGAATCATCTCTATCACGAAAACGAACACCAAAGCGGTTAAGTAAACTGGCTGCTATCTGAAAGTTCTGCATCATATTTGGAACCGATTTGTTAAAATAGTCTTGGCTCAGGAGCTTAAAATCTCTTTTGAAATGTCCATTTACTGCCTCAACTACCCGGCGGCTTGTTGTTACACAGCGGCTTGTTGTTAATTGGTGTGCACCTTCTAATAGAGAATCAGACATATATGGCCGATAATTACAACCTTCTTGCATTATTATACAATTTCGAAAAACCCCTATCCAATATAAACACATAATTATCTTGAAAATATATTCTAAGAGGTGAGTTTTCATAATCAAAAAGGGAATTCATAATGTCAGCATCAGATGTGGTAGGTAGTAGGTGTGGACTGTAACAATCCAAAATGTAACCGTCACATGCCCAAATAAAAATGGCTTTAGTATATTTTTATATTTGTGTAATGAATACGTATCTTTTTGGAAGTAGTAATTGGAACTTTTATTTATATTTACGTATGTCCCCAAATAATTATAGCATTTGTATGGTTTATATTGTATATACCATTTGGTACTGAAATTTGTGGTACATTAGACTTTCTCTCGTTATGTGAGTAATATCCAAGTGCATACGTACAATATCTGGACTGGTTCCAGATATTGTACGTATGCACTTGGATATTACTCACATAACGAGAGAAAGTCTAATGTCCCGGCATTTGTTCATTAGTCGATCTTACGTGCTACGCGGTACGTCTAATAATGCAGACAACCGAACATCTGATTTAACAATATCTGGACTGGTTCCAGATATTGTACGTATGCACTTGGATATTACTCACATAACGAGAGAAAGTCTAATGTCCCGGCATTTGTTCATTAGTCGATCTTACGTGCTACGCGGTACGTCTAATAATGCAGACAACCGAACATCTGATTTACCAGTCCTCATTTTCATTACCAATGCAGCTAAGCCCAAAATGCCTTTGTGCATTCCTTGTATGCGAGGAACTTCATTAAGAAGGGTGAGAAAGTTTTGTTTAGACTTTCCTTTCCGAAAGAAAAATATGTTATCTTTAGTTTCTTGAATTGCTTCCACATTTTCAAAATTAAGGTAGGCTTGCAATCATTAAAAAAACGAAAAAATATGTTCTACTTGTTGTGAACAAGATGTAATCTAACTATTACTCGAATCATACAGATTACTCCACTCGAGTGTATGTCTGTACAGACACGGCTGTGCACAGGGATATAATATTTATAAGTACTGAATATTGTTGCTCTAAATGAGTCTGTCATATTGTGTATATTACTATTAGTGCATTGAGGGAACAGGCAGTGACAAGCAGTATGTGCTGCTCATCTATAATTTTCCAATGTTATGTCGCTAGATATAACTTCAGAAGGCACTTCTCGACTTTCATCAACTGGTTCAGCAGTGATTGGCACCTGTTTAACATGAGTAACCTGTTTCAAGGTCAACTTATTCAGTAGCAGATACTCGACGAGCTTCATGAAATTGCTCATTATGTATGGCAGCACGCTTACAACTCATCCAACATGAATGGCATAGCCTAGCTGTTGATATCTGCAATAGAAAACATTGAATTAATATCAGGTATTCCATATATATAAGGTATATTTATAAGAGACATGTGATTTCTATTTATTTATCTAGCAAGTTTAGAACCAAGTCGGGCGACGTGGTTAAAATGGGCTCTTTTAAATACTTTTTTGCATATCTTAGCGGATTTATTAAAGGCTTTCTTTTTATTGCGTATATCTAACGCCCTAGTACTTCGCGCGTGTGCCCACTCCACGTAAGCCGTATATGGGTATATGGGATAGGTCGCCCCACTATGGCAAAAAAATAAAATGACTTATTCTTTTTTCTAATAGTTCTAAAACGTTGATTCATCCAGAAAGATGTACTAAGAAAAACAAAGTGTTCTAACTCGCTTTTATCCCGCTTTTATACCCACGCAATGAGTTTGAAAACTTGAGAGTTTCCGTATTTTGGTCATATTTAAATTTTTTATTACAACATGAAAAAGTATTTTTAATGAAGAAACAACACAATGAAACTATGAATATCAGCATATTAAACATTTAGACAGCCTTAAAATCCTTCTTGCCATCGAATTTCATTGTATTATTTCATTCCTTCCCTGGCGGATTTGTTGCACAACTGCAAAGATGCTTCGGTAACTGTTTTTACGGCCTGCTCTATAGCTTGAGTGTGAGAAGTAAGTCTCAGGAAAAGTATTTCGTCACCGCCCCTTGATTCCACCATTGAAAGTAGGGCATCATCTGTGACATTACGTAGTATCGGAGGTTGAGAGTATTTTACTTGCCAGTCGATCACGTCAATGTAATTAGTAGCATCCAGGTTAGTCTTCGGTACCTCGAACTTAGGCCACGGCGATTTTCAGAAGAATGAGCTTTTGTTGCTTTCAAAATGCGCCTAGCGGCGAGTTCTCGCACAATCTTCTGAGGATCGGTTAACATAACCAGGAGCAGGATTCCTGGGTGATCATATGCGTTCCGCTTTATTACAGGATCAACTACCTTTTTAAGATCTGCTGTAAGGTATCTGGATACAGAGATCAGTTTCTAAAAGTGCCTTGCCCCGTCTTTACATGAGGGGTGTTTCTTGATTTCACACCAAACGGTGGCATAAACTTTGACTGCAAATGTAGCGAGTTATATAAGATTATTCGAGAGATCGGTGGTTGAAACATACAGTCGCAAAATTTGTTTATCTTTAGTAAGCCATCTAGCGTGAGACATTTTCCCTGGTGATCGACAAGCCAAATCAGTAGGACATTCGCCATTAAAACTGCGGTTACTATCTCGTCGAGGTAACGTTTGTCCGAGCTCAAGTCTTGTATTTTAGATATGTCAGCTAACGTGCCGTCTATGCTTTAATAGGATAAACAGGGCGCTTTTCACACTCGACTAGTTGGTTTCCAATTTCACCAGAGGAAGTTGTGGGTCCTGTACAAGTTCCACCAAGAAAAGAAAACAATTGTCCCAGGTGCAATTCATTCATGTGTAATAGACAAATTACCCCCTGTAGGGGTTTGTTAAGATATTGTTCAAACAGCCGTATAACGCCACGATACTTTCCAGTGTTTGTGACAGTACCGTCGTCGTAACGAATAGCAAATGTGTCCGGTAAAGATATACATACCTTGACCAATAAGGATTTCGTGAATTACAGACTCTTAAGCCCTTGGATGATCCTTCACATGGGACAGCGTAACCAAAGTTAATCGATTCTGGTTCCTTGATGATAGAAATGTGCTCTTCCACTTTGGTTATCCGATAGTTTTTTCGACCGGCAGATGGTTGTAAGCTTTATCCAAATCTACCATAGAAAAATTTTACAACCGCACAAACAGTGTGAAAAATCTTGTATATGACGAATTGGGTACTTGTCTGGAATAGTACGCGCATTAAGAAGTCTATAATCGCCACAAGGATCCGTTATCTTTTTTGAATACCAGATGCAAGGGTGAAGCCCAAGGACTATCAGACGGACGTGCCGTTCCGTTGGCTGTCATTACTTCGAATTCCTGTTTCGCTATTTTTAATTTGTCAGGGGCGAGACGTTGTGGGGGACATGATACAGGTGGATATGCTTGACCATACCTGGAGTACCAGCGGGGCGTGTCATCTCCGAGTATTCGGATAAAATATTGTTATATTGATAAAATAAACAGTTTCTACCGTCACACTCGATACGAGAGAATTATTTAAAGCTATATTGATGATATACTAACATAGTTATAAGTTTGATTTACTAACAATATATGGAATATTTATTATACCGAAATAAATGAATAATAATAAATAATAATAATTGCCTACTGTGCTAACATTGGTTATCAACAATGAGGCGGTAGTAACATAATAAATCTACGCTTATTTATATATACGCTTACCGATATATAAATATACGCTTTTGTGACATCAGCGACAACAAAGCGCCTCTGATAATTACGGCGAAGCCCTAAGTTTAGCTTAAGCTGAATGTAGCCATGTGTTGATAGCTGAACCATTGGCAGCAGATAATTGCCTGAGCTAATAAAAAGTTCAACACCGGTGCTCACGTAACGCGGAAACGAGATAAAAACACAAGTGTCACATCCAGTGTCTGTCAAAAACTGTGTTTGGGTACCGAGGTCCCTGATGAAGAAGCCACCTGTGCTGGAGCTGCGGAAGTCTTTGGTCGCCATCACTGACTGTCCGTCGCGTTTCCCAGCTTGAAGTCTTTGACGCATCTGCGTGTGGCTTGGGCCCGTGCTTGGTGTAGTACCAGCAAAGAGGCCACATTCGGCAGATGGATTGCGAAAGGCATGATGATGAACGGCTACGCTGTCCACTTTCACGTCGGTTAGTTGCGACTGCGTAGTCAACGCACTTACTTATCGCGACAACTCAGTTACTTGACGCGTGAGTTCATCTATCGGTGATGTAGATGCGGCGGTCGCCGAGACGTGGTCTGTCGACGCTGCGACGTCTTGTACGCGGTCGGCGAGCTCGGCTAGTGCATCAAGTGTGAACGTGGACTGCGACGCGACGGTCGGTTGCATTGAGATAGGCAAACGACTGTTTGAGTTTTAGTTTTGAGTTTTGTTCTGGTATGAAGTACTTCTCAAATTCGCCAATGCAGAACTCTAATCCATTGTATGTCCTTAGTAGATTTATCTTTTTACTAGTTGGGTTTTCAACGAATGTTTTGAATGTGTGAGAGCAAGAAAATGCTTCACTTTTTAACTTCAGAAAATAGACGAATGTCATTCTTATATAGTCATCAACAAAATGTAATAAATATTTATTTTTCCAATAGACACCCGTTCCATCGGCCCAGAATCATCTGCATTAACAATATCAAGCAGTTCCTGAGGACTATTACCAATTTGAGTAAATGGTCACCTGGTCTGTTTGTCTTCACAGCATACTGTGCAGTTTGTTTGCCTAACTGTTCTTTATCTTTACACCTACACCTTTCCTCGTACAGCACCATCTCTCATGATGTTGAGGTCTTTACAGTTTACATGGCCAAATCTTCGATACCACGACTCTATGGATGATATCAACAAACAATATTTTGTTTGTTTGTACGCACCTCCTGTTAAATCTGCAGCGGCCCTCAGTTCACGTTTCTGATCATAAATATAACAGTGATTTTAATTAAATGCAACTTAGTGTAACTCATGGTTGGGTGGTGAACCTTTCAATAATTCAATATATCCGGCTCAAGGACCATATAAAAGTTTAGGCCTGCTCCCGTAGTTAGCATGGACCTGCACTTTTTGGTTGATATGATAATGATACGAAAGATAAGGTTTTAGATGATATATTAAGAGCTAAAATGATTTGATTTGATGATTTGATCTTTACGCGGCAATCGGAGCGGTTTGCGATTCCTTTAATAATGTATCGATCGCGAGTTACTTAGGAACTGACTTTATTTGCTAACAGTATTGAATTTATATATTGAATAACAGTTAATCTCTTTAGGAGCTTCATCATACGAAATATTACACTCTCGACATAGTTTACTTAATTCATTTCTGACTGTCCAACTCTTGACAGCTTTAACTGTTTACACAGTGTGATCCAGAGCAATAAAAACATTTGGTATCTTCAACTATACAACCATCCCCAAAGTGTTCCCCTCACAGCAGAGTCACTGTGCCTCCGACCTACATACATTGGATTTTGTATTCCCATATTTGCAACATGCAAAACATTGAATTGTAGGGAAGAAGTATAGTTGAACATGTAAGGAATTATAGCAGCAAACAAACACGTTTGGGTAAAATCTGACCATCAAATGTGAGTACTACCATGGGTGTTGGAATCCACTCAGAGACTCCATCCACCACAAACTTTCAGTTCATGCTTCTTACTTTAAAAAGCTGACCACATCCAACTTATGGTTTTAAATTTTGTAATATCTCGAGATCTGTCCAATCCACTGGAACATCTCGAACAATCTTCCATTCTAGTAATGTATGACGGAATGAAAGTCGTAAATATCTAGTAACTTGGTTTAAAATGCCGTCTACGTTCAACCCAATGCCGGAATGCTCCACCGCCATTATCAGCAGCTCATATTTTTCAGGCAATCACGCCAATAATAAGGAGCCAATCCATTTGTCACTTGCTCTTGAAATCTGTTTTTCAATCTCTTACTCATTTCTAATAATGAAGCCACATATTGAGACTTACTCTCACAGTTTTATCGGCGCGTAGATATGAGATTTCGGAGCAATCCGCTGCGCGGAGTGAACCATTTGCATTTACTTCTAATGTGCACATACAAACTGGCATCAATGGTTAATATTATTTTAGCCTTCGCTTTCACATTATTAGGGTCTTTACTGTCTTTCTTGATGCACTGCTGCATTCCCTCCAAAATTAATAAATTTTCCACAGCCATGCGAACATTGAGAACTTGCAATTTTTTATTTATAGATTATAATATATTATGAGAGGACATATGGAATATAGAAAAAATATATACATATTTATAACTTAATAAAGTGGTTTATTGAATTCACTTGACAAACAACGAAAATAACAAGATGTGGATAGAAATTGTTTTTGTTATAGTGGTACAAATACAAATACAAAATCTTTATTTGTCACAAACACAGTATAGGTAGTATATGATAATCAATAATTATTTTGCAATAACTGATAGATCTGGCAAGCAAGCAAGTATTGTTTTATAATACTAAATTAATAATGTAACATATTACCAAAATGCTATACCCACATAGCATTTTGTCGGTGTGTAGTCTACACACCGACACCCAAAAAAATGATAACACAAATAGTATAATTTCCATACTATTTGGGTTATGAACTGGAAATATATATGTCTGACCTATATATACCGCGTCACAATCATCGCAGACCAACCTATACACGCCGGATTTCTTGCAATTTTCCAAATTATCTTTTCCATTACAAAGACGTCGTATAGTTTGGTCCGTCTGAAAAGCAACGTGAATATTATTTTTACGAAGTAAATTGGCAATTCTATCTGAAATTGGGCCCATATAGGTCAGACTACCAACATATGTTGGTAGTCTGACCTATATGGGCCCGTCTTTGTAATGGAAAAGATAATTTGGAAAATTGCTAGAAATCCGGCGTGTTGGGCGACAATAATACATATAATATTTTGCATAGTTGTGATAAAAGTTTCCGTTTATGTGTGTTGGAACAATTAGAAATATTAAAACATAGCAATAATAGTTTTGCATTGTTGAATGACCAAACAAATTTAGTTTCATCTCCTTTATTACGAATATTTGGGGGTAGTTAGAAATAATTGTCCATGCGGTTCGTAGTATATAAAAGAGCGCTCGCTTCGTTGACTTTGTCAATTACACTCCCCTCCGACTCTCAATTAAGCACCGTCGTCCGAAGCACGTCTTAGACGATCCGGACGACGAGATCACCGTCTACCTTGACCACATCAAATCGATTAGAGACTCTCGCTACACTGCACAACCGATATTTCGTACTCGCCGGACGAGAGTACGACCGCGAACGCGTGGCGACCACCAGCGCCCTCCATGACCCTTAGTTTGCATTCGATCCGATGAATGCCCGCTCCGGACCTAAACCGGTAGCGAGGCCCGCGTCGCGCATTAACGTAGAGCGACAGTTGCACAAAAATCCCCTAAAAAGCATGATATCTCGCCCTCTCCACGTCAGTATCACGTACTTAAAATTGTATAAATTAGTGGGATCCCCTACACACTTATATGTTTTACAAAAGGAATAGCTTTTTGGAGTACCAAGACAATCTTCTACCATTTTGCGCTTTTTTCAAAACGGTGCAATGCCGCAAAAACAAATTTATCAATTTGGTTATTAGATATATTTTATTTTTTGCAACAAACTTTAAGTCACGCTGCTTGCTTTTGTAACAAATTTATGCTGTAAATTTTTTTATATCTTGAAAAAGCGATTCTTTCTATAACAACTGAAAAAAGGTTTAGTGGTGGTTTGATGGGAAATATTATTTTTGGGCGCCCATGTCACACTTGGTTAGGGTCATTGGTTCTGAAATTTTCATATTAACATGTGAAGACAGTATCGGTAGATATATACATTAGGTATATATCTACCCATCCACGGTGTTGAGAAATACATGCTTATACCATTATATGCCTCAGAATCATTTGCCAACTCCCGGAATTAAAATCGGAGGCAGCAATGGCACTTACATATAACGACGCAAGACAAATATTCCGGGTTCAGTCTGTTCGAAAACAATTTTTGGATCTTTTTAAGTAAGACTTTCCAAAAACGCAACAAACAGACATATATACTTACTTATTCTGATTGATGATTGATACTTTTATTCCAAGATCCAGTATCGTTACATAACCAGATGCTATATTTTTTTATTTGTATTGTTGGAAATTTTACGGAGGGTAATTTTGCCACCTAATTTTATTAAAATAATAATACTAAATTGCATTTAAAGTAGTAGTGCATTTTGCGAAAAGGACGTTCCGCGAAAGAGACAAATTGCAACGAAGCCACAAGTGAATGCAATATTCCATTCTTAAATAAGACTTCATGATAAAAAAGTATAAGTTACTTTTTATCATGAAGCCAACCTTTACAGCCAAGATTTTATGAAAAATTAAGATAATGATTTTTTTTTCTGTTCCGCTAATTGTGCCGGTGTGTGTATTTGAAGGGTTCTACTGACCGATTAACAAATAATACAATATGATGCTAAAAATAAGTTCCAAGAATTGACATCAAATAACGGTACAAAAAGGTCAAAGTACATGATCAACATTTATACACATATAAATAATTTACGATAGAACATATATACATACATAGACTGACGCCGGTTTCCTAGAGGGGCCTACCCCTAGACAACGGACATCTTCGCTTCGTATACTGACATTATATTCTTCATACATGCTCGCCGGTTTACGATAGAAAACAAAAAAATACCAAACTATAGCTTATCCTAACAACGTTAGAAGTAATTATCTAGAAAAGAGTTAGGTTTTAAAAGTTTGAATAAGAATATTTTTTCATATGTACAGGGTGGGCCAGAGTAAAGTTCACTTTTGAAACCTTTATAAAAAAAGACTGATAGTACTAAAACAATTTATTTAAAAAGTAACTTAATGTAACATTATTATAATTTATTTTTTGAAAATATCATCATCTAGATGTGCTCCCTCTCGCCGGGAGCACTCTTCCAAGCGGTGTTTAAAATTTTCAAAAACGCGCTGGCACGTTGCTGTTGATATAGCCGCCATTTCCGTTCGAATGTTTTCTTTCAAGGCGGTAATTGTCTCTGGTTTATAGGAGTAAACCTTATTTTTGAGGTATCCCCACAAAAAAAATCCGGTGGAGACAAGTCGGGGCTTCGTGGTGGCCACTCGATATCACCCCTCTTAGAGATCACTTTACCGGGGAACATCTCCTTTACGACCTCCATACTGGCATTAGACGTGTGGCAGGTGGCGCCATCCTGCTGGAACCAAGTCAGGGAGTTGTACTCCTGCAGCCCAGCAAGAGTTGGTCTTAAAAAATCTTTTAGCATTTTGACATATCGCTCCGTATTTACCGTCAATGCTTGGCCGCTAGAATTTTCGAAGAAATAAGGCCCAATGAGCCCTCTAGCTGAAACCGCTGCCCAAACCGTCACTTTCTGGCAATGAAGAGGCTTTTGATGTTTGCGTGAAGGCTGTTCAGCGCTCCAATAACGGCAATTTTGTTTATTTACAAATCCGCTCAGGTGAAAATGGGCTTCGTCTGAGAAAAGGATGTTCCCGAAGTTGGAAAACCGCTCTAACATGATGGAAGAAAATCTCTCTCTTTTTGTATGGTCATCAGGGTTGAGTTGCTGGACTAATTGGATTTTATACGGATGAAGCTTTAAATCGTGTAAAATTCGTCGTAAACTGCTTCTTGAAATTCCCATAGCTGCCGAACGTCGCCGTGTAGAGAGTTCCGCATTTTGCTCAACAGATTGATTAACCTCTTCAATCGCTTGCACTGTGCGTACTGTGCGGGAACGACCTCGACGTTTCTTAGGAAGCGTCGAACCAGTTTCTTGGAACCTCTTTAGCCATTGCTTAAGTAACTGAGTGCTAGGACACTGGCGGATACTTCGTAAATTAAATTTAACTCTGAACTTACGCCGCGCAACAATATAAGAACGACCATTTTCGTAAAACGCTTGAATAGCGAACGCGCGATGCTCACCCGTGAACGGACTCATGGCGACTAAAAATGCGAGAGACGCGGCAACCGATCATACCCCGCGCTCCCCGCTACCTGCCGCGAGCAACGGTTTTTTTTGACAAGGGAAAGTGAACTTTATTCTGGCCCACCCTGTATATATTTGTGTTTCTCGATGCTTTACAACGATGAAGCTTTTCCAGCCATTTCTTTGGTGATCACACGTAGAGGTTATATTCGGATAGTTGATTTTTCTTCTATTTTCGTACTTTTTCGGGAAATATTATATTTGCCGTGCAGATTTATATATCCTGGGCCCATTACCTATTTGATTAAACGTTTCCAGACATAACATTTATTTACGGTTAGACGAATGGTTTACATGACCTTTTCCAAAAGCTTGGATGCGACCAAAGATCTGTAAAGTTCTAAGCAAGGTATTGTTACTGGCTTTGGACGGGTCAAAAATATTTTTTTTTCAAGTAGCCATTTCTGTAATTATTATTTTTTTGCTAAATTAGGTAGTTTTTCCTTCCTTTGGGAATGATAAAGTGCCATTGACTATGATAAGAACAAACAAGTTAGGTAAATCGGAAGAAACAAAAGAACCATTTTCCATAATTATAATATAGTCCATTTCAGGGCGATAGTCCTTCGGCTTTCTTAGCTTCAAATATTAATTCACCTCCTTCCAAGAAGCCTGTATCAGTGGTTTTACTCGTCTTTCGAAGCACAGTAGCCGTACAAGTACAAAACCGCGTGATTCGATGAATCTTACAAATATACACCACTATAAGCATCATTGGATGAGTTTCTAAAAGCATGAAATTGTATGTCGATGGGATTGATGCATACAACATGTCGGGTAATTATCAAATTAGTGAGATTGGTCATTTATAAATTTGCGCCATGATTTAGCCATGATTGATCTGTTGGGGTAAAGCACTGTTATATATCTATCTATGATATTTATATTTTGTGACGCCAAAGTTTTTACAAGAATAACAATAATTCTTGTTAAAACGTCCAGAAACGTGTTTGAAGTCCTGCATCATATAAAATACATCTGGCTTGCGGATCGTCATTTAACCGTTTTTTTCTTTCTCACTTACTGTTTGGTTAAGCCGTTCCCAGAGACCATTTTGTTCTGGTATGAAGTACTTCTCAAATTCGCCAATGCAGAACTCTAATCCATTGTATGTCCTTAGTAGATTTATCTTTTTACTAGTTGGGTTTTCAACGAATGTTTTGAATGTGTGAGAGCAAGAAAATGCTTCACTTTTAACTTCAGAAAATAGACGAATGTCATTCTTATATAGTCATCAACAAAATGTAATAAATATTTATTTTTCCAATAGACACCCGTTCCATCGGCCCAGAATCATCTGCATTAACAATATCAAGCAGTTCCTGAGGACTATTACCAATTTGAGTAAATGGTCACCTGGTCTGTTTGTCTTCACAGCATACTGTGCAGTTTGTTTGCCTAACTGTTCTTTATCTTTATACCTACACCTTTCCTCGTACAGCACCATCTCTCATGATGTTGAGGTCTTTACAGTTTACATGGCCAAATCTTCGATACCACGACTCTATGGATGATATCAACAAACAATATTTTGTTTGTTTGTACGCACCTCCTGTTAAATCTGCAGCGGCCCTCAGTTCACGTTTCTGATCATAAATATAACAGTGATTTTAATTAAATGCAACTTAGTGTAACTCATGGTTGGGTGGTGAACCTTTCAATAATTCAATATATCCGGCTCAAGGACCATATAAAAGTTTAGGCCTGCTCCCGTAGTTAGCATGGACCTGCACTTTTTGGTTGATATGATAATGATACGAAAGATAAGGTTTTAGATGATATATTAAGAGCTAAAATGATTTGATTTGATGATTTGATCTTTACGCGGCAATCGGAGCGGTTTGCGATTCCTTTAATAATGTATCGATCGCGAGTTACTTAGGAACTGACTTTATTTGCTAACAGTATTGAATTTATATATTGAATAACAGTTAATCTCTTTAGGAGCTTCATCATACGAAATATTACACTCTCGACATAGTTTACTTAATTCATTTCTGACTGTCCAACTCTTGACAGCTTTAACTGTTTACACAGTGTGATCCAGAGCAATAAAAACATTTGGTATCTTCAACTATACAACCACCCCCAAAGTGTTCCCCTCACAGCAGAGTCACTGTGCCTCCGACCTACATACATTGGATTTTGTATTCCCATATTTGCAACATGCAAAACATTGAATTGTAGGGAAGAAGTATAGTTGAACATGTAAGGAATTATAGCAGCAAACAAACACGTTTGGGTAAAATCTGACCATCAAATGTGAGTACTACCATGGGTGTTGGAATCCACTCAGAGACTCCATCCACCACAAACTTTCAGTTCATGCTTCTTACTTTAAAAAGCTGACCACATCCAACTTATGGTTTTAAATTTTGTAATATCTCGAGATCTGTCCAATCCACTGGAACATCTCGAACAATCTTCCATTCTAGTAATGTATGACGGAATGAAAGTCGTAAATATCTAGTAACTTGGTTTAAAATGCCGTCTACGTTCAACCCAATGCCGGAATGCTCCACCGCCATTATCAGCAGCTCATATTTTTCAGGCAATCACGCCAATAATAAGGAGCCAATCCATTTGTCACTTGCTCTTGAAATCTGTTTTTCAATCTCTTACTCATTTCTAATAATGAAGCCACATATTGAGACTTACTCTCACAGTTTTATCGGCGCGTAGATATGAGATTTCGGAGCAATCCGCTGCGCGGAGTGAACCATTTGCATTTACTTCTAATGTGCACATACAAACTGGCATCAATGGTTAATATTATTTTAGCCTTCGCTTTCACATTATTAGGGTCTTTACTGTCTTTCTTGATGCACTGCTGCATTCCCTCCAAAATTAATAAATTTTCCACAGCCATGCGAACATTGAGAACTTGCAATTTTTTATTTATAGATTATAATATATTATGAGAGGACATATGGAATCTAGAAAAAATATATACATATTTATAACTTAATAAAGTGGTTTATTGAATTCACTTGACAAACAACGAAAATAACAAGATGTGGATAGAAATTGTTTTTGTTATAGTGGTACAAATACAAATACAAAATCTTTATTTGTCACAAACACAGTATAGGTAGTATATGATAATCAATAATTATTTTGCAATAACTGATAGATCTGGCAAGCAAGCAAGTATTGTTTTATAATACTAAATTAATAATGTAACATATTACCAAAATGCTATACCCACATAGGTCTATATAGTCTACACACCGACACCCAAAAAAAATGATAACACAAATAGTATAATTTCCATACTATTTGGGTTATGAACTGGAAATATATATGTCTGACCTATATATACCGCGTCACAATCATCGCAGACCAACCTATACACGCCGGATTTCTTGCAATTTTCCAAATTATCTTTTCCATTACAAAGACGTCGTATAGTTTGGTCCGTCTGAAAAGCAACGTGAATATTATTTTTACGAAGTAAATTGGCAATTCTATCTGAAATTGGGCCCATATAGGTCAGACTACCAACATATGTTGGTAGTCTGACCTATATGGGCCCGTCTTTGTAATGGAAAAGATAATTTGGAAAATTGCTAGAAATCCGGCGTGTTGGGCGACAATAATACATATAATATTTTACATAGTTGTGATAAAAGTTTCCGTTTATGTGTGTTGGAACAATTAGAAATATTAAAACATAGCAATAATAGTTTTGCATTGTTGAATGACCAAACAAATTTAGTTTCATCTCCTTTATTACGAATATTTGGGGGTAGTTAGAAATAATTGTCCATGCGGTTCGTAGTATATAAAAGAGCGCTCGCTTCGTTGACTTTGTCAATTACACTCCCCTCCGACTCTCAATTAAGCACCGTCGTCCGAAGCCCGTCTTAGACGATCCGGACGACGAGATCACCGTCTACCTTGACCACATCAAATCGATTAGAGACTCTCGCTACACTGCACAACCGATATTTCGTACTCGCCGGACGAGAGTACGACCGCGAACGCGTCGCGACCACCAGCGCCCTCCATGACCCTTAGTTTGAATTCGATCCGATGAATGCCCGCTCCGGACCTAAACCGGTAGCGAGGCCCGCGTCGCGCATTAACGTAGAGCGACAGTTGCACAAAAATCCCCTAAAAAGCATGATATCTCGCCCTCTCCACGTCAGTATCCGCCCAGAGCCGAGGTTCGAGCCCCACAGGGGGCACCCTCCGGCGCGGGTACTTAGTTTGTAGTTTGAATTTTTCTAGGCGGTTAGAGCCCTCGCTCACCCCTATTGACCGGTGAAGCAGTAAAAGCCGAGAGGCTAACTGCACGCGACAAGTTAAAAAAAAATCGTTGACTTTCAGTCTCCTTCGAGCACTCGACGAGTTAGCAGCCCTTGAGAATGGTCCGTGGAGGACTGAAACACGTGTTGGGTATCGTACTGGCGCATGTAATTTGATTTTTTGTATTGTCCTTCTTGCATGTGCACATTTTTGCAGGCGGGAGGGGTGCATTTTTGCATGCCGGGGTGCAAATTGCATCCCGGCATGATTAAACTGACAATTAGCGGAATTAACACTACATATTGATTTTGTATTTTGATGGTTTTTTAATAAAGTTATGCACGGACTGTTTCCTCTCTGCGTACTTCACTGTTTTGCGGTCTCCTCCACGATATTCCGTCCCGACTTCTCCACTATGATAAAACTTTTGTATTACAAATGCCACTCTGTGCTAGGTGATACCGAAAATATGCAAAAAAAAATTTCACAAATAGTTATTCTTTTCTTATCAGCGATTACTCCATACTTTATTGTGGTCTGTTTTTTACCTTTAAATTTGTGCTGATTTTTCGGGTTATTGTACATTGGTCATAAAGTTAATTCGTCATAGAAAAATGTATGTGTAAATTGGTCATAGTTCTATTTTTATGATGTGAAGACGGCCATATTGGTTTTTTCCGCACAGACAGCATAAAAATCAAACAAAGAGTAGAATAAAATATTATTTATTTTTCATAATCGCATGTTTCCAAATTTTACCTTACATCTCCATAAAAATCACAGTAATCAAGTGGCTTTGCTCTTATCAGTACAAAAATAAAAATAATTAAATCACAGTTCTCAAGTGGCTTTACTATTAACATTGCTATAATAAGAAAAGCAATAGAAAAATAGTCAAATCACAGTTCTCAATTGGCTTTGCTCTTAACACTACTTTAATAAAAACAATAGAAAAATAATTAAATCACAGTTCTAAAGTGGCTTTACTCTTAACACCGCTAGAATGAAAAACAATTCAATCACGGTTTTCAAGTGTCTTTACTCTTAACACCGCTAGAATGAAAAACAATTAAATCACGGTTTTCAAGTGGCTTTACTCTTAACATTGCTATAATAATTAGAAAAACAATAGAAAAATAATTAAATCACAGTTCTCAAATGGCTTTGCTCTTAACACTCCTATAATAAAAACAATATAAAAATAATTAAATCACAGTAAAAATCACAGTTATTAAAAAATATCCTTACATCTACGTAAAAATCACGATTCTCAAGATTTGCCTACATATATATAAAAAAATAATAACTATATATAATTATTGCAAGCGATTGATTAGTTACATATTTCTAAAATGTTGCATAACTGAAAGTTTTTTAAGAACTTCTGGCAGGGACATGTTGTCATAATTGTCCAAAATATTCTTTAACTCTTTGTCATTTGCGATAGATCGACGTGTTCTCAAAGTTAATGGTATGTGCAACTGGAAATTCTTTATTTTCCAGTCTATATGTTGAGCCTCTTTTTTTAGTGTATCAAGAAATTGAAGCATTCTAGGTTTTTTCTTACACATCTTATTGTTGAAACGCTTATGCCATGCTTCTGCTAGATTTATTGTTCTATGACGGGCCCCATGTACATTCCACATAAACTGTATATTAGTGTTTTCTAACCACTGGGTTACGAAATAGTCGTTGAATTTAGTAACAGCTTCGGTTTGTGGCGCTTCTTCCATAATGTGCAACCAAGCGTCTTCAATGTCGTGTTCTTTTACATGGGCCAATGCAGCACACATGGCTAAGTGTCTCTTATCTTCGATGTCATTTAATTGTAAGGCATGAGCTTTTTTAGCTAGTGCTTGTTTGAAGTGAAAATTACATCCTCGTAGTTTAACATTAGGAAATATTTTTTTTATGGCATTTATCACAGCAATTTCATAGTCAACTATCATTGTAATTGGTGTCCAATTAGGCAAATTTTGCATCAATGATATAAAAAGTCGTTCATAAGACCTTTGCTGCTTATTGGGCATAAGAACATAGATAAGTGGGACTATGTTTGAAACATTCTCGTCGCAATTCACATCCCCATGTATGCAATACAGTTGATAGAATGGTGTACAACAGCATGAAAATGTGCCATCCAAAAAAAAAGTTTGTAGTTTTGGTATTATTTCACGAGCTGTCTCAGTGCAAAAAGCTATTATCCTTTCACGTTCACTATCATCGTCAAATAACAAAAAGTGAAGTTTATATTTTTCAGGAATTATGACATCTTCGCATCTTGAAAAATGTGTTTTTGGCACTTTTAGTTCACGATTCCTCACATTGTAAAGTAATCGTGAAAGGTTTGAAAATTTCGGTATAGCATTTAATAACTGGAAACCCGCATCCTTAGCTGATTCAAATACTTCTTCATATACTTGAGGCATAGGTGTACTTGTTTTCGCTGCTGCTTCCTTGCAAAGATTTTTCATCTTCATAATTTCAATTTTTACTATATTTTGTTGACATTTGTGGGGCGATTCATGCAAAATTCTGATGTCATTATTGTTCTCCAAAATTTTAATCGTTGCGCTGCATGAACGATTACTGCATCTCCATACTGTTCCAAATTTAGATTCTCGATGATGATTGTACGTATAACCGCCTCTCACAAGCTTTCGTCGTCCTTTCTCAGTTTTTGTAAATGTGATCTGAAAAGGTCATTCATGTTTTCATCAAACTGCGGCAAATATGTTCAATAGGTATACATAAACTAAAAACATTACCCTTCATTTAGTCAGTCGGGTAAAAGTATGCTTTACAAAAAGTTTTCAATGATAAAAGATCTTTTTTGTAACATTCGAGTTTAAGACATAGAAAAATTAAGCAAAAATACAATGTCTAATTTTCACAAATGCATTAGGATCTGTGCATCGCCGTGCCGCCTCTTCTCTTCCTCCTGCATAGCTGCGGTATCCTCGACAAGATGCTACAAGTATGATAAGTTAAACAAAATGGCGGACGGTGCTTTTTGTTTGACATTTTGTTTTACCTTACATCTACGTAAAAATCACAGTAGTCAAGTGGATTTGCTCTTAATACTACTATAATAAGAAAAACAATAGAAAAATAATTAAAATATATATAGAAAATTAGATTAAATTATGTACGCCGCTCGCGACGTCCGCCATTTTATTTAACATTTAATAGCATATTGTCGAGGATTCCGCAGCAATGCCAGAGTATTAGTTATAAAATATTCATATTATATTCATTAGAATTCATAGAGAAGACTCCAAGGAGTTAGAAAATAAAATTAAAGTCTTTGGAGTCTTCCCAATGGACTCTTTTGAATATTTTTAGAAAATTAAATAATAAATTACTTACCCCATGTCTACCCGAGCTTGTCCCTGGTTGATTCGAATCCATTTTTTTAGAGGGGCATCCAATTTAATGTTACTTAACAGTACAAGCACTTTCGCAACAGATAACTACACGTGCATCGACAAGGTCAAGGAAGTCACTGTGACTGATAGCTTTTATGTAAGATCAGACGCATTGATCGATACGGTTAGAAAGAGATAGATACTGCTGTATCTATCTCTTTCTAACCATATCGATCAAGCGAGCGAGTGCAAAAGTAATCTTACATATCTGTTTCACCCTGCACTCCTAATTATTGCTAAAATTTTAAAAGTTTTAAGATTTTACAAGCATTATACAAGCAGTATACTTGTTTCGTATGTTCTAACTTTTAAAATTTTAGTAATAATTATCTACATTTTCTTTGGACAGCTACACTCCTTGCTTGCTATCACTACTTTTTCCTAAAATGAGGACTTGTGACGAATTTACAACAACCCTTACCTACCTGTGACTAGTTTACTTTGAATATATGAGTTCTACAAAATGTGACGAATTAACTTTATGACCAATGTACAATAACCCGATTTTTCTTACTTTGATTTGTTGCTGAAATTGTGCATAATTTTAAAAGAATATCATCTTGATCTTTTTTGCATGAATGTGAATAAAAATTCTTATGAATCTTAGCAAATTGGACATTGTCAATTTGGAGCATTGAAACGATGGTATGTTGTGGTCACAAATGCGTTGTGGCAAATATTTGAGTTCATACCTGAAGACAAAAAAGCGACATAATCATTAACCCAATCAAAATATTATACCCTCTAGTAAATAAATAAAAATTGCTTGTGACATATTTCGACAACAAATTCCAACAAAATCGGCTAAGCCATTGAGGCGTGAAGAGTAACAGAGACACAACTCGTAATTTTGCATGAACATAAATACCTATTTATGAATATGGATTTATTTTTTAATGTACTAGCTGTTTTAGAATTCGTCCGCGTAATTAATAGCCTATGACACCCGCTGATGGTGTAACTTCTCGTAGGTGAAAAAATTTTCTTAATCCGCCCAGTAGTTTTTTAGTCTATCCATTACAAACAAATAAACAAATCTTTCCTCTTTATAATACGTGGGGTAGTGGGATGGGAAGTGTGATAAATATTTATTTTTACATCTGACGTTTCGATCACTTTTCTGTGTTCGTGGTTATTCGTGGTTACATACAGACTAATAAATATTAGTTTATCTTAACTTCTTTAAAATACACAAAAAATAAAATAATATTGTAACAATGATATAAAATACATTTATAATATAAATAAATATAATGAATAAAATACAATAACACCAAAACTTATTAAATCTCTCTTAGTTGCTTGCAGTGTAGGCAGCCCTAGCATAAAAGTATGGTTGAAATACTGGTTGTACTTGCCTCTGTTTTTTCAAGATGTTTTTCTTCCAAGTTTCGGGATTTCTGCTTCTTTTTCTTGCCGTATTGTCATTAACCGGTATTGGGATAAGCTCCATTGTAATAATTACGTTCATTTATTTAATAAAACACTAATATTTCAAGGAAAACACGCGACAATCTTTCTATGCAATTCTTACAATCCGCCATATTGAAACGATATTTTTTCAAACACTCTGATTGGTTGACAACGAAAGATTGCCGACTATGGTAGTGAGGTCCTGTCGATTGCCGTCTTTGATCCCAAAGGCAGTTTTACATCGTGTTTTGGTTATGGCCATTTTTGATTCTATAGTGTTCATGCAATTGATAAACATTTGAATGTTCTGTGTTGCCATATATTTATCTCAATTTAGCCTATCGACTTACTTTGCCGCCTTTGGTTCTATACGACTCAAATATTGATCAGTATCAAAATCTTCAGCATCAGTCATATAATATTTTATACACAAACAAAATAAAAACAAAAATAAAAAACAAAAGAAATAGAACTAACCACTTAAAAATATTATACAAGCGTACTGAATTATTATATTGCTTAGTTTTAATTCATGGTAAAAGTTCACCATATGTATAATGTATATGTACACTTATATTTAAAAATAACATCCACTTTAAAAACAAGGCTACAAATGTATTAATGCTTATGAACGTAGAGAAAAGGGGAAATAAATTAACTTTAAATACACCAAGAAAGGTATATTATTCAAAGTTACGGGGAAGCCGAAAATTACTCTAACAATTTCCTAAGGTGCAGTTAATGCTCCTTTTCTTTACGCCCCATAGAATAGAAATGAACAAAACATTGACAGGTGTTATTAAAGAGAATATAAGAAACTAAGGTTGTTGTCTAATCACATGAGAGAACTGAGAGATAACCTATAGTAATTAATTAATAAATAACAAGAAGGTAGCAAAAAATAAGCCTCTAAAAATAAAAGTTGAAGGTCTAAAGTTATGTGAAATGTGTGTAAAAAGATATATCTCTCACACAACAAGTGATTATATTCAAAACAAGTTGCACTACACACCGGATTGTCGAAGGACTGGACTTCATTTCTTTGTGGCAGCTCCTCGTTTACTGCCTAGCTGCTGCGGTGATAGCCTTACTAGTTGAGGTGCTCCCTTTCGTGATGTCGTCATCATGCATCGCAGCCAACACGATCATATTGAGCTTCTCCATCGTTACAACCTTATGTGTTTAGCCAGTTGAAGCTTGGAAATGTATTGTAGGCAATAGGGGTTAGATGTATTTAGTTATAGCCTCTGTGTGTCGTGTGAGTTGGGGTATAAATCAAAAGTTCAGTCACGTTTAGTAGATGCGGTTTAATACGAACACAATCACACTAAGACAGAAGGCACAATAGTTCACAAGCACAGGAGTTCACAGGATAGATAACAGCGAAGATAAATAGTAGTAGAATGAAGATGGATATATAATAAAGTACATAAAGCGTAGTTCGCGTAAGCAGAATATAATGCAAAGAAGCGTGCGTCTAGTGTCGCGTCCTAGAATCGACTGGCGGGGGTCGCGGCAAACCTGCGCGAGCGCCGTTCACCGATGCTTGTACGTAAACGTTATGTATAACGGTAAAACTGGTGAGGTGGTACAAGTCGATAGCCGCTTAATGAAGTATCGATGAGGTCGATAGATATTATAGATAAAAAATTATATATGTAGTAAATATGATATTAAATGTAACGTGTATTAAATGTATAGGTATTTATAAATATTGTTAAATAAATAATACAAAGTGTACATAAATGTATAGAAGGTGAGTAGTCTACAGATATAAATAATTCCATGACGACTCCAGCAGCTTGAAACTCCCTAACGCTAGCACGCAGTCATATAAACTTCATGCTTGGACTTAGTTAGCAAATCTGAAATTGTGACTCCAGTACCCTTACATTTTGTCTTACCAAACTACACACTATCATGGGCTTGGTAACTTGTCAATTCTGCCAGTATTGGCCTGGGTCAGTCAGAGGTTGGAGCACGGCCCAGACGATGTGAACGCAATACATCAGCTACGGAAAAGTCAGGCAACTTTAGCTGCTCTGTAATAGCGTTGACTACAACCTGAGTGGTCATCTCCTTCTCTTCTGGAACACCACGGAACAACAGCATTCTACGCCTTCCTCGTAATTCCACTTGGTCATTACAGTGGACAAGGGCATCCAGTTGTTGTTGGAAGCAGCCAAATTATTCATACACAAACTTCTTAAAGGCAGAAAAGTCTGCTGCCAAAGTGACTGCAGTGGCAGGTGTGCTAGATTTCTTCTGGACCTCTTCAAAATCAGTCATGCGCTTCAAAGAGACCCTCTTTCATGCTTAAGAAAGCTTCCGGTTGGAGTGTAGCCTTAGGGGCGCTAAGAAGCGAGGACTTGGAAAAAATGAAAAATATTTTACATAATTACCCAATTTTATTGCAACATCGGATTGACCTTGACCCTAGCAATAATTTAGGTCCTTAGTCGCATGGGCCGACAACGTACCGTTTCAGAATTGGGGGCTTATAAACTTGTTCTTGTTTTACAAAACATCATTCATCTGAGCTACCCTTTTGTAAATATAGAGCGTTTTGTAAAACAAGAACAAGTTCATAAGCCCCCAATTCTGAAACGGCACGTTGTCCCGTTTCAGAATTGGGGGCTTATGAACTTGTTCTTGTTTTACAAAACGCTCTATATTTACAAAAGGGTAGCTCAGATGAATTTTTTTTCCGGAAATAAATTTATGCTCTAGTCGTAAAACATGAGATAACGTCAAAAAAACCCGTGAAAATTTTAGAACAAAAAATCATACAAATTTTGTAAAGTCCGTAAACTATGAGATAACGTAAAGAAATCCCGTGAAAATTATAGAAAAAGAAAATTCATACAAATTTTTAACTGTCGGTCGATTTAGTTGTTAAGAAGTAATTTATTTGCTATTCTTATTACGCAAATTATTATTTCTTTTATTCTTACAGTAAAAACTATATATCCCTTTTCATTAATGTTGGATAGAAATTTTAGCCTTTGGAATTATGGTATGGCTCATCATATCAGCCGAAAGATGTCCACTGCTGGACAAAGGCCTCCCCAAAGATCTCCACAATTGCCGGTCTTGCGCTATCCGCATCCAGCGATTTCCAGCGACCCGCACAAGATCATCGGTCCATCTTGTAGGGTGCCTGCCCACGCTGCGTCTTCCGGTTCGTGGTCGCCACTCGAGAACCTTTCTGCCCCAGCGGCCGTCGGCTCTACGACCTATGTGCCCTGCCCACTGCCACTTCAGCTCGGCAATTCTTACGGCTATGTCGGTCACTTTGGTTCGCCTGCGGATCTCAACATTTCTGGTTCGATCTCGCAGGGAAACTCCAAGCATAGCCCTTTCCATTGCTCTTTGGGTGACCTTGGTGACCGCCTGATGAGGCCCATAGTGAGCGACTACGTCTCCGTTCCGTAAGTCATCACTGGCAACACACACTGGTTGAAGACTTTCGACTTGAGACACTGCGGTATTTGGGACGAGAAGATATTACGTAGCTTCCCGAACGCTATATATATATATATATATTTATAGATAGATAGATAGATAGAGTACACTTTATTGCACCAGAAAACACAATACATAATATCTTAATAAAGAAAATATAGGTACAATCGGCGGTCTTATCGCTTTGTAGCGATCTCTTCCAGACAACCGTTGGGTGGACAAGAAGAATTAAGATGGAAAAGGCGGTAGTTGTAAGTTTACTATCGTGTGTATTAAATGTTTAACGTTATTAAATACATACATTACATATGTACAAGCTTCATAAATATATACTTGTATTTGTATAAATACTAATAATACTATACTATAATAATATACTATACATACATACATTATATCTTTTTAATTAAGGAGTTATGCAGAAAGAGGTTACTAAAAGAAGTTAAGAGACAAGAAAAGAAGGGATATAGACATTTAGAGCGATGAAAAGTGTTTTTTTAAGGAAACTTTGAAAGATGCTAGGGTTTGTGCACGCCTAATTTCTACAGGAAGTAAATTCTATAGCCGGGCTGTTTGGACAGTAAACGAGTTATCAAAAAAATCTGTAGAGTGCACTGGGATATGTAGTTTTAAGTTCTCTGATGATCTCAAAGGCCTAGAATGTGTATCACAAACGAATTCAAACCGTTGCTTAAGGTAAATGGGAGCTGTCGGATTAAACAAAATATTGTAAAGGAGGCAAAGTATGTGAGTATTACGGCGAAGGCGGATTAGTAACCACTCGAGTTTTTTCCGGAATTCAGAGACATGATCGTATTTGCGAAGTCCAAATACAAATCTAATACAGAAATTTTGGAGACGCTCGAGTTTCTCAAGTTTGTCCTCTGTAAGGTCAAGATAACTGGAAGCAGCATAGTCAAGGATGGGGAAAAGAAGAGATTCAGCAAGAGCAATTTTAGTGGCGGTTGGGAGAAAATTACGCATTCTTCGTAAGGAACCTGCTGCCGCATATAATTTCCGACTAGTTTGTTCAAGTTGTGAACCCCACGAAAGCGTTTTATCAAAGTATATCCCCAGATTTCTCACATTATCACTAAAGGGTATTAACGTATTATTAAATATAATCTGGGGGATTAGTGACCAGTCAACCTTGGCTATCATGCGTGAACTTCCCATGAGAATAACCTGAGTTTTAGATGGGTTCACCGCTAGGCCATGCTCCAAACTCCATTGGTTTATTCGACCTAAGTCACTATTAATGACACCCATCGCTTCACCAAGTCGTTCTATAGGTGCCTGTGTATAAATTTGTACATCGTCTGCATAAAGGTGGTAGGAAGAAGTTAGATTAAAGGAAATACAGTTTATAAATATAGTGAAGAGTAATGGAGATAAAACGCCACCCTGTGGCACGCCTGCACTAGTATAGCACCACGAAGAATATGACTCTTCGATGCGAATACGTTGCCGACGACCAAACGGGTAACTACGAAACCAATCAATTGCCTTTGGAGATATGTTAAGAGAGCGTAATATGCCAAGCAGAATGTCAAAGTCCACGGTGTTGAATGCATTGCTAAAGTCTAGCAGCGCAAGCACCGTCAACTTACCACATTCCATGCCCAGTCGGATATCATCCGTAATATTGACCAGTGCTGTGGTTGTACTGTGGCCGGGGCGGAAACCGGACTGCAATGGATTAAGGAGACAATTCGTACATAGGAATGAACTCAATTGGAGATGGATAAGACGCTCCAGGACTTTAGAGCGGAAAGGTAAAATGGAGATGGGCCGATACTCAGAAAAGGAAGAAGGATTAGGTTTTTTAGGTAGAGGAGTAATTTGCGCAGTTTTCTAAGCAGAAGGAAATGTACCACTGGCAATTGAGTAATCTAGGATGTGGACAAGGACTGGTAGCATCTCATCTAGTATGGGAAGGACCATATTACGATATATATATATATATAATGGTACGGCTATATCCATTTTATTATATTATATTATTTATTTTATTTTCCATGAGGAAAGGGCTATTGCCGCGGCAAAACGGTGGCTATTATTCTCTCACTCACAAAAAAAATACGTAGTGTTAATACCGGATCAAAATAGGGCCACATTCTATAATACAACATAATGTAAAACTTAATTTTAAATCCTCAGAAATAATTTCCGAGTGACTGTTCTGGAATTCATGCTATAAAAAGCAAAACAAAAAATTCAAATAATCTAGGACTCGTAAGATTTTTCGAAGTCGAAGGTCGAACTCATGTTGCAAGGCATGAACTCACCTAATGTCGATAGAATAGAGTCGCTAGGGGTAACCACCGGGAACACTTCAGGCGCTTGGTCCCTCGTGTTTGCAAGGTGACTGGGGCCTTTCAAAGGATTCTGCCCAACCTCGGGAGGCCAAGAGAAGAAGTCCGCTTCCTATATGGTGGGGTCGTGCGATCCATGGCTCGCTATGGGGCGCCCGACTGGTCACATCGCCTGACGGTCCTCTCACGCTGCAGGGCAGTGCTAAATAGCCTGCAGCGAGTGATAGCCATAAGGATCGTACGGGGTTACCGGACAATATCTCTATAGGCGGCCACTGTGCTGGCGCGTTTTCCACCATTTGATATTCTGGCTGCATAGACAGTAGACAGGGAGGTTTATGATGCAATCCATGTTGGTGCCTGTCACGGTGCACGCCGTCGGTGCCGTTCTACCCAGCCTCAACGACTGGCTGAAAAGTAGGCAAAGTCTGACCTACAGATTCACACAGATACTTACCGGACACGGATGTTTCGGTAAGTATCTGAATCGTATAGGAAGGGAACTAACGACACAGTGCAGTGCCATCACTGTAGGTGTGGCGAGGACTCAGCCCAGCATACACTCCAAGAGTGCCTAGCTTGGGGAGCTGAGAGGCGAGTCCTGGTTGCACAGATCGGGCGCGATCTTTCTCCGGCAGCTGTTATTATGGATATGCTGATGGATAATGCAAGTTGGAAGGCAGTGGTTTCTTTCTGTGAATCTGTAATGCTACAAAAAGAGGCCGTTGAGCGGTAACGAGAGATGGCTGATCCCACCCGCTAAAGAGTGAGGCGCCAGTGAGGTGGCATAAGCCATTAATCTGGCAAGAGAGATTGGCACCGGAGAAAAGTTCGGTGCGAGTGTGGAGGGTGGCTCTATAATGGCCATATCTAATGGCTCTCTAGGTGACACCCCCGGGTTCACAGGTGGTTGGAGTGGGGACTCCGGCCGCCCTTGTCCTTAAGGAGGTAGGCCTGCGAAGAGGCGATTTGCGGCAGCTGCAAGTCGCCTAAGCATAATATGCGCAACAGAGGCTTCACGCCCCGGGATAAGTCTATTTTTAGACGCATAGGTGCGACGGTGGTGGTTTCGAGTTCCCGGAGCGATCACTATAAACATCTAGAGGCCAGGCTGCCGTGGTGGATTTAGTGGGTAAGCCTGTGGATTCTCACATACCCCGTCGTCTCCCCAAACGGCGGGAACATATAAAAGGTTTCCACCACGAAACAAAATAAGATTCCATAAAAGAAAACTCTAATATTAGCACACATGCGTAGATACACTAGTCCCTTTGCACGTCCAGACTACTTCTAGGATAGCGGGTGCTGCCGCAGATCTAGCAGAGAGATGAAGAGATGCTATTTTCTATTTGTAAATAGTTTTCTTTTTAAGTAGAATTGTATCTAGAATTAAATATATATTTTATAGTAGGGGAGAGGGGTACAAAATGGCATACTAGTTAGAAAATCAGTCATAAAATCTTTATTTATTAATAATATTGAACACTTTAGTAACTGTGTATTCTTTGGTTCATTACCCATTAGAATTATAGAGATCAATCAACTTAATACAAAAACAAAAGAATTATTCAAAATTCTTTTTTATCTTGATAAAAACCGTTTTGTCCGCCCTAGTCGGGTAAAATGACACAAGTGATGTGGACAAAATGGCATACCATTTTTTTAAATGAAAATCACTCGATTAGAGACAGAGTTCACACGTAAAACGCTTTGTATTTTTCGGAACATCTGCACATGATGCATGAGCCCATCTTTTACAGCTCAAGCACATTAACCAGACCTCTTTTGGCTTGGACCTGGAGTAGAGGTCATTGCAATAAATGCAAGGACAGTCTTCATCATCATCTCTGACTTCAGTGAAAGCTTGTAAGGAAGAGAAATCATTTTCACTGTCGGAACTAAAATCCAAAGCTTTCGTAACCTTTCTCGTGTTTTTCTTTGGAACAGGTGGAGGAGCTGATTTTGCTTTTGCCTCTTCTATATTTGGCGTTGAAGTTAACACCAATATTGTTGGTTTCTTGCGTGGTTTTCTTTTGCCTTGTCCAGCCACATATGTTCCTATCGGCACTGGAGACAGCACGCTGACTAGAACATTGATATTCATGTCTTGGAGTATCAATTTAGACGATGTGGGTGTCGTAGGTATTGCAGTAGCTGTGTCTCTAGATTGGGCAACTGAGAGTGGAAGTGGGTTGTCTGCGACTGATGTGCTTGCAATTATCAGTGATGTCGAACTGCCTGCTTCTACCTGAGATGGACCTGATGACGGTATGCATAGGTTTTCTGCTGCCGTTGAATCTTCTTCGGGATCTACCCGATCTTGTTGCATGGGGATATTTGTCGTCTCAGCAGGCTCAAACATATAATCTGGAAATATGTTTGGATCTACAGGCCAGAGACCTGTTTTTTGAAACCCATTGACGGCAGTTTGAATCGTTGCTGCTTTGCCATAAGCTTTGTTGAGAATTGCACCTATTTGAAAATGAGTAACAACTCTGCCTGGATGGTTCTTTAACCAAGTGCTCACTTCTTGATTAAAATATGTCTTCAGTGGCCCATAGAAAGATACTTCTAATGGTTGCATGCGGTGCGTGCAGTGAGGTGGCAAGCATACCATAATGATTCCATGCTCTTTTGCGAATTTTAAGCTTTCAATACCTTTATGACTTATATGTCCATCAACTACCAAAAGCACTTTATCATCAAGACTCGCTTTTACATGCAACTGAAAGTGCACCAACCATTTATAAAATACAGCTGTTGTCATCCAACCTGATTCCTGGGCAATACCCAAAGTACCGGTTGGAGCTTCGTCTATCAATTCCTGTTTCATGATTTTTATAGGGTAAATTAAACACGGCGGGACAAAATGGCCATTTGCACTCATGCAACAAACAACTGTCACATGAGACCCCTTTTCAGCACTAGTCAAAGCCCCAACCTGTTTACGCCCAGTAGCAAAGACCTTTTGGGGTCTCTGGACTGTTGATAAAGCTGACTCATCGACATTGTAGAGCCTATGAGGAGAAATGTTGTTGCTCTGAACAATGTCTTGGTAAGTGTTGAAAAATAGTGCTACTTGCGGTTTGTTAAAGGCTTGGGCTCTTGCAGCTGAAGTCGCTTCAGGTTTCCTCAAGGATATGTCTGGGTGTCTGCGTCGAAATCCAGCCAACCATTCTTTGCCTGCCATCTTTTTTTCATTGTAGAAGTTATGAGGAATATTATTAACGTCTGCAAACTGGTAGGCCAATTCCAAAACTTCCTTCCTTGTGAATCCAAACAATCTCGTTTCTAGTAATTTAATATGTTCTACCAGTTCTCGTTCCATTTCATATGTGAAGACACTCCTGTATCTACCCATACCTAAAACAATAAGGCGAGTACGTGATTAAATCCACTCTGATCATGCTTACATAACGCTACAATTAAAAATTACTACATAAGTTGGTAGGTACCTTTAGTAGTTAGTAGCTAAGTAGTAGTAGCTAAGAATTTATTTTGTTCCAGTGCATGTCTTCTAAGAGTCGACTGTGGGACATTAAATACTTTAGAAGCCAATAGCCAACCCATTTCATTATTCTTTACAGCTTCAATAGCCTTTTCCATGGAGGTTTTATCCCATCCCTGTCGGTCTGTTTTTCTAGAATAGTTACGAGGCATGATTGTTAATAATCTGAAAAAAGAAAAAAGGGTGGGTCAAATGACATAGTATGCTGTTTTACCCGAACAAGGCGTATGCCATTTTGTCCACTTCATAACCTTCAACGTAAGAAAACAATAACTAAAAAAATAACTAGAATTATGAAATTTCAAATCATTTTCAAAGTTATTTAGTAAAATTACAATAAATTAATGCTAAATTCAAACAAATTAACGTAAAAAATACTTACTTTTACGAGAAACAAAGTCCGCCTGAGTAAAACTCGTGACAGCAAAAACTAAACAAACATGCGTCCGCACCACACGGTCCAACGGACGCGACTGGCGCCGCCACAGGTTGTGACCTGTTACTAAGCGATCCTCTACACGCCATTTTGAGAACTATTATGACTGTGGTTTTGGAGAAAAGGAGGTGTGCCATTTTACCCACCTATGTCATTTTGTACGCCTCTCCCCTAATTTGTAATAAAATCATCAATTCCTTAATAATAAGATAAAATTATAACATTATTTATGTTAATTTCATTATTTCCAATGGTCGGGACTTTGTAACTGGTGGAGTCGAAGGTGTCTCTGGCACTAAATCACATTGTTATCTCTCAGGGGAAGCTGGCGGAGTTTTCTTTCTTTTTTTATGGTAGGGTGCTGTCGCATTTCCACGAAGAATACTTGGGTAGCTAGATTAAGAAGTCTAAATAGCAATTTACCAAATAATTTAATTATAGAAGAAATTACTAAATTTGGCTTAACACGTCTGTCTAGATATAAAAGTTAGGTAGTATGGTCGTAGGTTATCACTCGATTTCGGGTGCGATCTAACAGTTTAGAATACCACACCCCTGGTAGTAGTGATGTCCGGTGCAGTCTGCTGAGATGGTAGATCCTATGTAGTTCCGGAACTATCGCGGTGGAATGACGTGGAGTGGTTGTGTGCGGCAGTAAAGTTTACTCCGTAGAAAAGAACCCTGAAATGCACACAATTTAGGCATTCATCAAAATGTCCAATTTCACTACTATGGCTGTAACATGGAACTTAGTAGCGGCGAAAAGCAGTGATGATCGGTGAACATGTGTAGTGGTATTTGATACTAAATAGTGATAGATAATGACGCAGTCATAGCATTGCACACTTATAATTTAGGGTTACATATTATATAATGTGGGTGAAAGAATAAAAAGATATAACAAAATTATTTTCTAATATGTAGTTCGTTGATAAATTTAGATTTAAATGAAAAATTAGTTTCGGCAGAACCTTTAAATTAATATACATTAACAATCTACACAAAAGAAACTACGTTCTACAATGACCAGCAGTTTTTTTAGTACATATTTTACACGAATAAATTTACCAGGACAGTGAACATGCAAGTATTAAAATTAAGCTACGATCATAGCGAATAATGATTAGATAACATGTAGATGATTACTATGAAATATGAACACAATAGTTATAATCAATTACTACGCAGTAACATAAAATAATGTACAACACTCACCCAAGTGGGGTTTAAACACATTATATATTATTATACGGGGCGTTTAATATTAGATTTGTAAATATAGATACAGAATAGAACTTTAATAAAAATTAATAGCAACTCAGCAGTAGCGTAGGTTATCCGTCGAGTGCATGAAATGCAAAAATATGTCACGATGAGCGGGACCTGCGAATGAACGCACGGTAATTCCGTTGTTTCGCCCTCTTAGCCATGGTCAAAGGATTTTTTGGTATGGGGTGATGCGTCTATTAAATTTTTTTTATGTGTTTGTTGTTCTATATCGGTACCTAAAATCTCTGCAATTGTAGAATCACCAATGTCAGCAATACTAATATCTTCTAAAAGCTCGGAATCGATTAAGAGACTAGGAGATTCTCTGTCAATTGAAGTCCGTATCGGATTTGTTGGTGTATTATTTTTTTCATATTCAGAAATAATTTGTTTTTGATTGTCCAATTCTAGTCGACAAACTGTAGAAGCAGAAGTTTGAGATACAGAAGTTACTGTTCTTTGTTCGACCGCAATAGGCTCACTCAATTTTCGGAGGCATTGACCAGCTCTGGTTGGCAATCTAACGAATAAAACGTCTGAGGCTGGGTGGTTGACGTTCGTTCTACAACTTGATCAGGCGTACAGTGCAGTATCTGTTATCAGAAATGTAGTATCTGGTAAATGCGGCTACCTCTAAAGCCACCTAGAGCATTTGCAGGAGAGGCAGCGCGAATCCAAGCCCTGCGTATAAGCCTTCCAGTATTGTAACGGCTGATCTTTTTATTTGGATGCAAGCGCATAAATTGCTTAGTTTGATTGAAGTAGGTTCTAAATGGCCCAAATACAAATCTGTCCAAAGGCTGTAAAGCTGAAGTTGTGTGACTAGATAAACATAGTAAAATTATGTTGCTATCAGGAGCTTGCGCCTCCGTTTATACAAAAACTGTCACCGGATGGTGACAGTTTTTGTATAAACGTAGGCCAAAATAAATTGCCTAGAATCCGATTATGGCCAGGATAACGTATGTAAGAATGCTGAGATTTGCCACGTAGTCATCAATATCCTTCAACGTGGCGTCATTTGGGCCCCCAGCCGCGTTTTGGCTCACAAAACCTCTTCTTTTTCTATATTTTCCCGACATCATATAGCTATGCTGGAATCAATAACTGAAAAAGAGGCTAAAAAATACCGACTACTAAACTTAAACTGACAACCCCTTGGCAGACTCCTTAAGCAAGGTCGCCATGTTATATTGGGGGCTCGAAGGGTGGTTTCATGAAGGAAACAACCGTACTGACTGGCGTCTCTTTATTCACTAAAAATTGTATTCTAACACATATGAATAGAGTAAAGTACACACTCAGCGTTATTGTAGCTGTTTGTAAAGGAGTGTGCATACTAAATAAAATAAAAGGGTATACATAATATGTATATTCTTACTATTCAACGAGTGACCGTCTAAAATAAGCAGAAACTTACCATGCGGCTTCACAGTTATGAAATTTTCTGTTAGCAGTTTATAGAAAAGTGCAGTGTTTATATATGCTGACTTTTTATTCATATACACTTTTAAGCGTATTGGAAGTCCATCCTCAAATTAAGGTTTTTTATTCACACCTTTCATTATAAGAACTGGAAGGAAAGTACCAATTGCATTGCAACAAACAACGATTGTCATTGTTTCACCTTTCTCGGCAGATGTGACTGATTTTTTTCACCTAAAACTTTTGCACCTTTTTTTGCTACAAATTTTAGCAAATTGATAAGCTAACATGCGTATGGCTTGTCTGTTTTGTTGAAATCCAGCATCTCTAAGCTTTAACTTTTTTTACTAGCCTTTCTCGATTTCAAAATCCAAAACAGGATGTTTTCCTAAAGAAAAAAATGTTTATTCATAAATCCATTGGAATTAAATAAAAGTGTGTAGGTATTACATGATAGTTAATACATACCCAATGTCAACTTCGTTATATTTTTAGCAGCATAACGTCTTCGCAATGTTCTCGATGAAATCCCAAATTGTCTGGATATTTCATTTATCTCTACTTTTTTTTTTGCCATATCATTGTAAGCTGACTGGAGTTGTTCTACAGTCAAAGAACCTCATTTCTAACTCCTCCTTTTTTCTTTCTGATTGGCGATTACCCGGGACATGCCTCAGCCTCACCGCTCAGTGTCATTTCATTGTGTGCCACTGATGATCCTGGCTTCAGGTGTTTCAGTGGTCGGTAAGTCAAAGAACGTAGTCGAGCTCGCACTCCTCCCTTTCTTTTGTATTCATGGCATGGTTTTCCTACAAGTAAAGAGTCTAAATATAAAAATACGGAAAATCAAAAAAATATAACAGAACAAGTATACACTGATACCACTATAGTGTATGGAGGCCCTAAGGGCACCTATACCTCGAAAAATCAGGGCAACTATTCTTTATGATAAGGATAGATGCCCAAGTATTTTTTAACAAATTAAAAACAAAAGTGCAACTATTAACACCCAGATGAACATTTAATAAATGTATTACTACTTATAAAGTTATACAATGACAAAAATCTTTGACGTGTTTGTGAAGTTTGCCGCGGAGATGATTGCACACACGAGCGAAACGCGTCCTCACCATACGACAGCCAGGGAGCAACTGAGTTGAGGCTGTATCGGTCATCTCACGTCCCCTCACGGGGGCGGAGGAATCGGGTTCGCAGCGATGGCTCCCTGCCCTAAGTGTCGATCGCTACCCGTAAAAGTGCGGGTAGGTGTTTGGGTGCGCTCAATGTTGAGCTGCGGCTAGTTGTCCTAGGGACGGGTCACAGCTTCCGCCGAGTGTAGCAAAAGCCGGCCTGTGTCGGGGCAGCAGTGGGGGGGTTTGTGTTGACCACCTCTTTCTTCACGGTGCCAGGAGATCAAGGCCCTACCGGGTGAGACACCATTATGTGAGGCCCAACAGGAGCCGATCTACAACCGACATCGACTCAGTGTGAGGTGGCCCCCGGAGGCTGTCCCGGGCGGCCAAGGGCAGCTTGGTTGTTGGTTTCCGCTGTGGCCAGATTCCTAGGGAGACGGCGGCGATCAGGAGGACGGGCGTGGTAGGGCGCGATGTTGCGCAGGTGTTCCCAGGAGGAGGAGTCGGCGCGGCGGAACATCTGCTCCGCCAGGCGCCGCACGAAGGCGTCGATCCCCTCCATCCTCAGGTCCCTCTCAATGGTGGCGTTTCTCACGTAGCGAGGACCGGCAGCGATGGTCCGGAGCGCTAGGTTCTGCTGGACCTGTAGTTTACGCCTGCTCGACTCGCTCGTGAGAGCGAGTAGGTCAGGCGTGTGCGTACGTAGAGTTTATATACGCACAGCCTGGCCCTGAGCGGGAGAGAGGAATTGAGGATGAGGTGGAGTAGCGCCCTCGTGGCAGGTCCCTTCTGGACAATCCTCGTTACGTGGGGGGCCATGCTCAGGTAGTTGTCAATGGTCACCCCCAGGTACTTTACTTGTGTGGACCATTCTACGTCCTGTCCATTTATTTGGAGTGGTGGCGGGTAGTGGGATCCGCGGCCCACGATGATAGCCTGCGTCTTTCTCACGTTCACCGATAGCTTCCATTTCTGGAGCCAGTCTGGTAGTGCGTCCAGGCTGCGCTGTAGTTTTACGGCGGCAAAGGTGGCCGACATAGAGCACGCCATGTATGTCGTGTCATCTGCGTACAGCGCGAGCCTGGCATCCGGGAGGACAGGGATGTCATCGGTGAAACGTGAGTAACACACCGGGGAGAGGCAGCTCCCTTGGGGAACCCCGGCGGTCATCGTCCGGACCGTTGAGACGCAGCCATCCACCACCACTCGGAATTTCCGGTTGGCGAGGAAGCTGGAGATAACTTTGATTATCCTGCGCCGAGGAGGTGGAGAGCTTGTAGAGCAAGCCCTCGTGCCAAACGCGGTCGAACGCCTTCTCCATGTCGAGGAATACTGCAGCGACGTACTCCTTCTTATTCCTGGCGACAGCCATATCGTGCAGTACCCTCGACAGCTGGAGAGTAGTGGAGTGTTCCGACCGAAACCCGTGTTGCTCCGGTCTGGGAGTTAGATGTGGGTTCAGGTGACGCAGCAGGAGTATTTCGAACACCTTGGAGGTCGTTGAGAGGAGGGTGATCGGCCGATAGCTCTCTGGTTTTAAAATGTTCTTCCCCAGTTTGGGAAGTAGTATGACGTGGCCCGTCTTCCAGCAGTCCGGGAATCTGCCTGTCCGGAGGATGCCGTTATAAAGCCGGGTTAGTGAGGCGATGATGGTCCGCATCGGGATGTGCCTCAGGGCGTGATTTGTGATCCCGTCTGCGCCGGAGGCTTTCTTAGGCTTCATCCTCCAGATAGCGCGTCGGACTGCTGCCGGGGAGAAAAAGATGGGGTCCTCGGAGGGGGCTATCGGCGTGTTGAAGTACTCTCCAAGGTGTTTTTCCACTGCCGCGGTGTGCTCTGCGTCTGTGGTCGGGTTCGGTCGGAGTTGGCGCTCGAGGTGTTCGGCGAAGATCTCCGCGTGGTCCTCCGCGCGGTATCTCGGCGTCCCGTCCGCGTGTAGTAGCGGTCTGATGGGAGGAGGAGCGTTTGCTAGCCGGCGGCACAGTCTGTGTATTGCCGGCCAGTCGTTCTCGGCTGCGGTGTTTTGGATGAACTCCTCCCATCTGGAGTCGTTGAAGCGGCCCATCTCGGTCTTTACCTTCTCGGCGAGACGGTTGAGGTTTGTTTTGAGCGTAGGGCATCTTGTCATTTGCCACCTCTTACGCGCCTTCCTTTTCTTCAAAAGGAGTTGTCTTAGTGAGGCGGGTAGAGGTGGCTTTCTCGCTGCGGGTGGGGCCGTGCTGGTGGCGGCATCAAGGGCTGCCCTCATGCTCGAGGTGAGCTCTACAGCCAGGGATTCGACGTCTTCTTCGTCTTGTAAAGACCGAGATGGGGGATGTTTCTCCAGTTCCCTCGCAAAAGTTTTCCAGTCCGTGATTTTTCGTGGCGCTGGGGGGGCTTGACGAGCGGCATTGATCTTTTTTGGGCTGATGAAAGCCTAAATTAAATTTTGTGTTAAATATTTCATAAAACGTGTGATAGAGTCCAGCAGGGCGAGACCTGTCCTTTTGCAAAACTTCGAAATCTCTAAACAGCTCTGCAATGCTTTTGCCACTGCTGATGTACTCTCTAGACGTAGATGCTCTTAGGTAGTGTGATGAGAGTTGATGATGTCATAAATAAGCTCATCACTTGCAGTTTTATGATTTTTGGGTTTGCCGCGTTAATCATCCTTTATGAAACCGCCAATTCCTCCAGATCCTTTCTGGTCTCAATCTGCACGGTTCGAATCATCTATGTGAAATATCAAGAGTATTAATAAAAAACGTATTACATACCCTTATTTTTTCATCGTCCACTGAATAATGGAATGCATGGTTTGGATTACGTGGATTCTCAGCATTGGTATACTTGTACTTAGGTGTAATCTTTGTACTATTAGACAAAATATACATTCTTTGTAACTATCTATCTCCTAATGCCCAGATTGTATTAAAGATATCCAACCTCCTAGCATCATTTATTCGATCAGTGCCTTTTAGTATACAGTTTTGGCCACAAGGTGGTTTAATACTACGACCAATTTCTTCGAATGTGCAGCTACATAACTTTGACCCAAGTTTCGTTTAATTTTTTGCGCGTTTTGCATCCATTTATTCTTATCTACTTTACGTTTCCTTGGTTTGTTAGAACTTATAACTGCTGGGCTTGGTGAACGTTGACGAAGATTTTGATCTTGATTATAAGTGGGATCGTCATCACTGAGGTTTACGTCACATTCTCCAGAGTGAAGTAGCGAATTTTTTTGCTACAAATTTTAGCAAATTGATAAGCTAACATGCGTATGGCTTGTCTGTTTTGTTGAAATCCAGCATCTCTAAGCTTTAACTTTTTTTACTAGCCTTTCTCGATTTCAAAATCCAAAACAGGATGTTTTCCTAAAGAAAAAAATGTTTATTCATAAATCCATTGGAATTAAATAAAAGTGTGTAGGTATTACATGATAGTTAATACATACCCAATGTCAACTTCGTTATATTTTTAGCAGCATAACGTCTTCGCAATGTTCTCGATGAAATCCCAAATTGTCTGGATATTTCATTTATCTCTACTTTTTTTTTTGCCATATCATTGTAAGCTGACTGGAGTTGTTCTACAGTCAAAGAACCTCATTTCTAACTCCTCCTTTTTTCTTTCTGATTGGCGATTACCCGGGACATGCCTCAGCCTCACCGCTCAGTGTCATTTCATTGTGTGCCACTGATGATCCTGGCTTCAGGTGTTTCAGTGGTCGGTAAGTCAAAGAACGTAGTCGAGCTCGCACTCCTCCCTTTCTTTTGTATTCATGGCATGGTTTTCCTACAAGTAAAGAGTCTAAATATAAAAATACGGAAAATCAAAAAAATATAACAGAACAAGTATACACTGATACCACTATAGTGTATGGAGGCCCTAAGGGCACCTATACCTCGAAAAATCAGGGCAACTATTCTTTATGATAAGGATAGATGCCCAAGTATTTTTTAACAAATTAAAAACAAAAGTGCAACTATTAACACCCAGATGAACATTTAATAAATGTATTACTACTTATAAAGTTATAAAATGACAAAAATCTTTGACGTGTTTGTGAAGTTTGCCGCGGAGATGATTGCACACACGAGCGAAACGCGTCCTCACCATACGACAGCCAGGGAGCAACTGAGTTGAGGCTGTATCGGTCATCTCACGTCCCCTCACGGGGGCGGAGAAATCGGGTTCGCAGCGTTGGCTCCCTGCCCGAAGTGTCGATCGCTACCCGTAAAAGTGCGGGTAGGTGTTTGGGTGCGCTCAATGTTGAGCTGCGGCTAGTTGTCCTAGGGACGGGTCACAGCTTCCGCCGAGTGTAGCAAAAGCCGGCCTGTGTCGGGGCAGCAGTGGGGGGGTTTGTGTTGACCACCTCTTTCTTCACGGTGCCGGGAGATCAAGGCCCTACCGGGTGAGACACCATTATGTGAGGCCCAACAGGAGCCGATCTACAACCGACATCGACTCAGTGTGAGGTGGCCCCCGGAGGCTGTCCCGGGCGGCCAAGGGCAGCTTGGTTGTTGGTGTCCGCTGTGGCTAGATTCCTAGGGAGACGGTGGCGATCAGGAGGACGGGCGTGGTAGGGCGCGATGTTGCGCAGGTGTTCCCAGGAGGAGGAGTCGGCGCGGCGGAACATCTGCTCCGCCAGGCGCCGCACGAAGGCGTCGATCCCCTCCATCCTCAGGTCCCTCTCAATGGTGGCGTTTCTCACGTAGCGAGGAGCGGCAGCGATGGTCCGGAGCGCTAAGTTCTGCTGGACCTGTAGTTTACGCCTGCTCGACTCGCTCGTGAGAGCGAGTAGGTCAGGCGTGTGCGTACGTAGAGTTTATATACGCACAGCCTGGCCCTGAGCGGGAGAGAGGAATTGAGGATGGGGTGGAGTAGCGCCCTTGTGGCACGTCCCTTCTGGACAATCCTCGTTACGTGGGGGGCCATGCTCAGGTAGTTGTCAATGGTCACCCCCAGGTACTTTACTTGTGTGGACCATTCTACGTCCTGTCCATTTATTTGGAGTGGTGGCGGGTAGTGGGATCCGCGGCCCACGATGATAGCCTGCGTCTTTCTCACGTTCACCGATAGCTTCCATTTCTGGAGCCAGTCTGGTAGTGCGTCCAGGCTGCGCTGTAGTTTTACGGCGGCAAAGGTGGCCGACATAGAGCACGCCATGTATGTCGTGTCATCTGCGTACAGCGCGAGCCTGGCATCCGGGAGGACAGGGATGTCATCGGTGAAACGTGAGTAACACACCGGGGAGAGGCAGCTCCCTTGGGGAACCCCGGCGGTCATCGTCCGGACCGTTGAGACGCAGCCACCACCACTCGGAATTTCCGGTTGGCGAGGAAGCTGGAGATAACTTTGATTATCCTACGGGGCGCCGAGGAGGTGGAGAGCTTGTAGAGCAAGCCCTCGTGCCAAACGCGGTCGAACGCCTTCTCCATGTCGAGGAATACTGCAGCGACGTACTCCTTCTTATTCCTGGCGACAGCCATATCGTGCAGTACCCTCGACAGCTGGAGAGTAGTGGAGTGTTCCGACCGAAACCCGTGTTGCTCCGGTCTGGGAGTTAGATGTGGGTTCAGGTGACGCAGCAGGAGTATTCCGAACACCTTGGAGGTCGTTGAGAGGAGGGTGATCGGCCGATAGCTCTCTGGTTTTAAAATGTTCTTCCCCAGTTTGGGAAGTAGTGTGACGTGGCCCGTCTTCCAGCAGTCCGGGAATCTGCCTGTCCGGAGGATGCCGTTATAAAGCCGGGTTAATGAGGCGATGATGGTCCGCATCGGGATGTGCCTCAGGGCGTGATTTGTGATCCCGTCTGCGCCGGGGGCTTTCTTAGGCTTCATCCTCCAGATAGCGCGTCGGACTGCTGCCGGGGAGAAAAAGATGGGGTCCTCGGAGGGGGCTATCGGCGTGTTGAAGTACTCTCCAAGGTGTTTTTCCACTGCCGCGGTGTGCTCTGCGTCTGTGATCGGGTTCGGTCGGAGTTGGCGCTCGAGGTGTTCGGCGAAGATCTCCGCGTGGTCCTCCGCGCGGTATCTCGGCGTCCCGTCCGCGTGTAGTAGCGGTCTGATGGGAGGAGGAGCGTTTGCTAGCCGGCGGCACAGTCTGTGTATTGCCGGCCAGTCGTTCTCGGCTGCGGTGTTTTGGATGAACTCCTCCCATCTGGAGTCGTTGAAGCGGCCCATCTCGGTCTTTACCTTCTCGGCGAGACGGTTGAGGTTTGTTTTGAGCGTAGGGCATCTTGTCATTTGCCACCTCTTACGCGCCTCCCTTTTCTTCAAAAGGAGTTGTCTTAGTGAGGCGGGTAGAGGTGGCTTTCTCGCTGCGGGTGGGGCCGTGCTGGTGGCGGCATCAAGGGCTGCCCTCATGCTCGAGGTGAGCTCTACAGCCAGGGATTCGACGTCTTCTTCGTCTTGTAAAGACCGAGATGGGGGATGTTTCTCCAGTTCCCTTGCAAAAGTTTTCCAGTCCGTGATTTTTCGTGGCGCTGGGGGGGCTTGACGAGCGGCATTGATCTTTTTTGGGCTGATGAAAGCCTAAATTAAATTTTGTGTTAAATATTTCATAAAACGTGTGATAGAGTCCAGCAGGGCGAGACCTGTCCTTTTGCAAAACTTCGAAATCTCTAAACAGCTCTGCAATGCTTTTGCCACTGCTGATGTACTCTCTAGACGTAGATGCTCTTAGGTAGTGTGATGAGAGTTGATGATGTCATAAATAAGCTCATCACTTGCAGTTTTATGATTTTTGGGTTTGCCGCGTTAATCATCCTTTATGAAACCGCCAATTCCTCCAGATCCTTTCTGGTCTCAATCTGCACGGTTCGAATCATCTATGTGAAATATCAAGAGTATTAATAAAAAACGTATTACATACCCTTATTTTTTCATCGTCCACTGAATAATGGAATGCATGGTTTGGATTACGTGGATTCTCACATAGCTCTCACATAGATCTCATATAGCATTGGTATACTTGTACTTAGGTGTAATCTTTGTACTATTAGACAAAATATACATTCTTTGTAACTATCTATATCCTAATGCCCAGATTGTATTAAAGATATCCAACCTCCTAGCATCATTTATTCGATCAGTGCATTTTAGTATACAGTTTTGGCCACAAGGTGGTTTAATACTACGACCAATTTCTTCGAATGTGCAGCTACATAACTTTGACCCAAGTTTCGTTTAATTTTTTGCGCGTTTTGCATCCATTTATTCTTATCTGCTTTACGTTTCCTTGGTTTGTTAGAACTTATAACTGCTGGGCTTGGTGAACGTTGACGAAGATTTTGATCTTGATTATAAGTGGGATCGTCATCACTGAGGTCTACGTCACATTCTCCGGAGTGAAGTGGCGAAACCGAGTAATTACGAAACGCTGTTCGGGGTCTAACTGATGGCGACTCGTTGCAAATCGGTGTCATTAAGGATGGTGAAACATTGGCTCTCGAAGTACTAGGATGTGGTTCGGCGTCTTCATCTAAAGATGGTCGCTGATCGTCAGAAGAGCGTCTACTAGAATTACTGCTAAATCTAGAACTTCCAGAGCTACTAGAGCTGGACGAACATGAGCTGGACGAACTTGAGCTAGAAGGACGACGGCACGTGATGGGTTTCTGAGGAGAGCTCCTATTACTATTTCCTATTACTTCGTCACTTTCTACAGGAGGAACCGATGGGTACTGTGATGGTATTTTCTCTTCAGAACTATCAAAATCAATTGGTTGCTGCTGAGTAACGGCAGTTGTATTTTTTTCTGGACTAGTAGGTTCCAACGGTATGTTTTCTTTTTCTTCGTAACAAATTACCTAAAAAAAACTGTAAATCACTAGGTATACCTACATTGAATAAATTGATATATGACTATAATAATTTACTTAAATTACAAAATAAAATAATAATTACGTTTTCTGTTGCTAAAGATCGATCATTCTCACTGCCGCATTCCAATCTATGGTGACTTGGTGAATTTAGTAGTTTCATAATTCTTCGTGCCCGGGAATCCATTTTTCTAAAAAAGATTTAAGTAATTTAACGTACTTAATATTAAGACTATTATTTGAATAGCGTAACTACTTAAGAAAACACTTGAAATGCACTATCTACCTATATATTGCATCGGTATAACAATAAAACTTATAATATTTATACAACGACAAAGAATTATCACCTAAATCGGTGGTAATTCTTTGTCGTTCTTTGTCGTAGAAATGATTTGGATTGCTGTAATTTACCTAAACTTTAAATTGTTTAACTGGCACTTTATAAGAATTTTGAATGTTTCCAATAAAATAAAGGCCTATCGCAAAATACGTCATCGCACATAAAACAATTTACGTACTATATTGAACCATTCAGATATAATCCCCTTCAATATCTTTACATTTCGACAATATAGCGATCTATTATGAATTAAACCCAAATATATTAGTATATTTTTATAATATAACGGCACAACTACAAATTGTTCTATATAGTACAAAATGGTTAGAACAAAACTCACCTGTTTTATTGTCATAGAAGGGCACAAACACGAATTGCACAACGTTTGAACAGTCTGCCTTCGATAAGTATGGACACGTTACTGGTTGCGACCTTATAGCAGTAAGAACGGGAGACGAGCGGGGGGAGTGTGAGAGAGACACAGTTATATTTACCGAGTCTTTAACGTTCTGTTTCTCTCTCTGTCAGCGGTAGCCGGTAGATAATTTCGTTTCGTGCCCTTAGCATTCAAAATCAAACTTTACAAAAATGTTGACTTGAGCCCTTGTATTATTAAGGGTGCGATATATCGAGTTCCATAAAGAGTGTTATATGTTTTAACGAGCCGACGGAAAGGTACACGCGCCCCGACATTAGTTTTACACATGTTTGTGTGAATTAAACGCCGCGCAAACCCTCCCCGCTAGATTACTGTTCTAGGACCTTTGTAACATAATTTATTAATTAGATCCGTGCAATCAAATCTATTGTTACATAAACCTTGCAACATCATTACTACTATTAACTTCCCGCCACTGCGAGTCAAACTCCAAAAGGAAATATTTATATAACCTGAAACAATTTGAATTGATGATTCACTAAACATAGCTTCAGGTGTAGAAGACACATCTTGGGTTGAAGAAATGTCATGTGAGACTCCTGAAATCAAGTAAAATGTATAAAAAGTATGATTAAAAAGAACTGCTTTGAGTACAAGGTCTTCTACAGAATTATTAGTACTATTATATATATAGTATTAATGGTACAGGCATCTTAGCTTATAGAAGCTATCGTTTAACAGTAAATACATATATATGTATTTACTGTTAAACGATAGCTTCTATAAGCTAAGATGCCTGTACCATTAAGACACTTCAAAGGACCTATGATAAATTGCAGCAGTATTGATTGTTAGTTCAGGCTCTAAGAGGCATCCAAAACACCATATGTATGTCCATGCATATGATTGTATCCCCTTAGGGTTAGACAGAGGTATATTACACACCAACATTACACCGTTTTATGAGGTCCCTTATGATAGGGGGCGAGGCCATTGCCTTCCACCAAGCACATTACAAGCAGAATATGTGCTGGAAAAACATTAGCAGGAATTAACAGCTTTTATAACCCCACGCAAGGTCTCTTTAGTTGCCAACAAGTCTAAAAACTTGAATTTTGTACATATTATTATATGTAACAATTTTACTTGATATTGATGGACTCAACAAAACTTCAGATATAGAAGACACATCTTGTGTTGAAGTGTCACATGTGACTCCTAGTATTAAGGAAAATATATAGTAAGTATGACAAAAAAGAATCAATTCATATATCTTGTTGTTATCTTCCCCAAATGCTTTAACCTTTTGGAGTCCATGTTCTACTATAGAAGACAAATTGTAAGCCCTAATTGCCAGATATTTATTGGAAGACAATATCTTCGAATCATAATAACTATGATTAAATGGAAACACTTAGTTTTATTAATGTGTGTTGTATTTCGCGTACTTTCATAGCATTATGTCGTATGGCATTCTGCTGTGGGGTTCGGCGGCTGACATAGGTACTATTTTTATATTGCAGAAAAGAGCAGTCAGAGCCATTTATGGTTTAGGCAGTCACGATTCTTTGCGAAATTTGTTTAAAGAAATAAATATACTTACTGTGCCATCGGAATATATATATATCAGAATATAATGTTTCTTAGAAAAAATATTCATAATTATAAAAAGAAAAGTGAACTGCATAATATAAATACTAGGAATAAAAACAAACTAGCCATGCCAGGCTTTGGAGTAAGCAAAACTAATTAATCATTTTTAGGAAATTGTATTAGGTTTTATAACAAGCTTCCTACTCAAATTACTGATCTGCCTGACACAAGTTTTAAAACACATATTAAACGTATACTTATGGCTAGGGGTTATTACACCACTAAAGAGTAAATCGATGACAAAGACGTCTGGCTCTCACTTCCTACCTGCACATTGCTCGCTGGAGATCTTGTAGCCATATAGACATGACTGATCTGCTGTGTTACGTGAACTATCTGTAAATGATTGCTGTCATATACTTAATTTAAAATTATTGACTCTGTCTCAAAATGAATAATGTTATTGTTTCGAAGTTTTTCTTTTGTATACCTAAATATAATCTAAAATAATAAGCATTCAGACAACCGATCGAGCATATATTGTGTTTGCCTACTAAATAATTACTCTAATTGGACCAAATCCCGTGTTCATGCCCGCTTGAGTATGTTTCGCCGGACCGTCTCAACTGGGTCGTGTTGAAACCGGTAGTAGATTAACCCACTGAACTTGTTTCGCTGGGTCTTCTCAGTTGGGGCGCATTGGATCCGGTGGTAGCATTAAAGCGCGACCGTCGTTATTAACACAAGGTCCGTCATAATAATAATACCTTTAATATAGACAGAACCATTGACAATATGTAGTAAAAATATTAGACTTAAATTAGATAATTAAACATAATCTCTTGACAATAACTTTATACGAGCTAGCTAAATATCATTTCTGTAATAAAATAAATTTTATAAATGTTTTCATACAAGATGTACCTAAATATCTATGTTACTAGAAATAATATCTAATGTATACAACTATATTACTACAAACATGTTCTAACTATTTACAAGCGATTTTTTAAAGTCTACGTGAATAAAAACCTTTTTTATTTTATTTATTTTAAAACACAAAACATGGTGGCATGCGTAGGCATTCCCCTACCCCTATGTGTATTAAAACACAAAGTGTTTCAATACACATTAATAAAACATATTAATGTGTATTGAAAAACTTTGTTTTATTAATGTTTAATATAGCCCTAATTCCATTTTAATTAATCTTCATTATATATTTTTTTAATTATGACTTTAATGAGTTTTGCCTTTTTTTGACTAGGTAGGGGAATGCCTACGCATGCCACCCGCAAAAAGTATCTGCGGGTGGGTATGTCGGACTTGCACCGCCTAAACCTACCCGCCGTGCACTTCTCTCGGGAGAACTCCGGGAACGCGGATATGCTGCTCCAATGCGCCCTTTTTGCGCCATGTTCCAGATGGTCGGGACACGTTCCCTGGGAGGTCTAAAGGTGCGTACGGATAGCGCGTTCCTGTGTTACGCGTAGTTGGAAAATACTGTCCACGCGTACATTGGATACGCGTACAGCTCCTGTACGGACCGCCGCGAACCTGTACGCGAGGTCAATCGATCCAGAGCGCTCCGCGAGTCCCAGTCATTCGCCATGACTCCGACAAAGTTAGCGGTTGCGTGCACCACCACTGCACTGCTGCGGCGTTAGTCATTATTCAACACATTTTAAATAAAAAATGTAGAAACAAACGGAAACCTAGATGGTGGATGAAAAAATAGTATCGTGAAAGATTACAGTGTGGAAATAGGCTAATGGAAGATATAAATTATGAAGAAAGTGGGGACAAAAATTTTGTGAGAATGAGTTTGCAAGATTTTGAAATAATTCTTGAAAAGGTTGAACCTAAAATAAAAAAAATGAATACTAATTTTCGAGAAGCTATTACAGCCAGAGAAAGGCTATCCTTGACGTTAAGGTTCTTGGCCACCGGGGACTCATATACAAGTTTACAATATCTGTTTCGCATATCTAAACAGTCCATATCTACTATTATTATTGAAGTATGTGATGCAATTATCCAGGCTCTCAAGGATCATGTGAAGGTGAGTAAATAAATAAAAACGTTTTTGTTTATCTGCTTATTTATTATGTTAATTAAAATTTTAGATTTAGGTACTTAAAGAAGTTTTATTATATTAAAATTAAGAATTTTCTGAATTATTCTTCTTGTTCTTGAACGTAACGTAATATTTCAGAAATGTCATTTTGATTATCCTCCGCGTCCCTTGGAGGTTCCGGTGTTGATGTAGGTGCAGTTTGTGCTGGAGTTGGCGCGTCACTGTAATTGCTTTGGCGTGAGGTAGAGTTGGTTAAATCCATTGAATTGGCACCGGTATAATAGCCATACTGACCTGGTAATTGGCCCATATCAGCTTGAAATATAATATTATAGTGTAAATGTTCGCGAGTCGTATTTTTTCAATTCATACGCAATGTGGGTCCCAAAAGAAGTGTAACAGTCTTCTTCCTTGGATAGATATTGTACACTGTGCTTGAGTAATCCCACTGCTTCTGTTAATGTGGCAGTGTCATCGTTATTACGGCACCTTTTGTTTCTGAATGATGTGTTGTGCTGTTGTTGTGTGGACGAGGCAGAATTCCTGGGTGTTTTTTGTATGGACGATGAAGAATTACTGGGTGCTTGTTGTGTGGATGATGAAGCATTACTGGGCGCTTGTTGTGTGGATGACGATGCATTACTGGGTGCTTGTTGTGTGGATGAAGTCAAATCACTAAGTACTTGTAGTGTGGTTGAGGCAGAACTACTGCCTAATTGTTCATCATTTGATATAGATTCATTCACATTCTGTGTGTTGTTGCTGGTAGTTATCTGAAAAATAAAATAAGAAAAACGTTAACTTCGTTGAAATAATTTGTTACAGCTACCCGAGACTGAAAATCAATGGATGGCCGTTGCAAAAGAATTTGAAGAAAAGTGGAACTTTCCTCATACAATAGGCGCAATGGACGGCAAACATGTTTGCCTTCAAGCACCATTAAATAGTGGAACGGAATTTTACAATTATAAACAATATTCTAGCATTGTATTGTTAGCATTAGTTGACGCTGACTACAATTTTATGTACGTAAATGTTGGATGTCAAGGGCGCATATCAGATGGAGGTGTTTTTAAAAACACTTCCTTGTACAGGAACCTTGAAAACAAAAGCCTAAATTTACCGAATCCTGAAATATTACAAACTCCTTACAATGTGAAGGTACCGTATATAATTCTGTGTGATAAAGCATTTGCCCTCAGTGAATATACCATGAAACCCTTTTCGGGTAATCCAGAAAGAGGATCTATTGAAAGAATATTCAATTATCGTCTATCAAGAGCAAGGAGGGTAGTTGAGAATGCATTTGGAATACTGAGTTCGGTGTTTCGAGTACTACGAAAACCAATGCTTTTGGAACCGGAAAAAGCTACAAAAATTGTATTGGCAACTGTTTATTTACACAATTTTTTTCGAAAAAGCAGAGTATCAAATATTTACGCACAGACCAATGCATTTGACTCTGAACAGCAAGGAGAGCTTGTTCCAGGTGCATGGCGACAAGACCAACAGCAATTAACTTCTTTTTTTCCTTTAGTCGGTGTACCTAGGAGATCGCCCAATACTCCTACTCATATACGTTTACATCTGGCGGAACACTTTGTTAATAATGACCCCCTTGAGTGGCAAAATAATCACTAAGTTTTAACGTGACATATATATTAAATAAAACGTGTATTACTTATAAGGATTAACGTAGACTAAAATATATATAATAAAATTGAAAAATCATCATAAAGCAGCTGGTCCATTTTCTAAGACACCCGTATAAATATAATAACGTTAATAACTAATCGTAATTACTTACAGTAGTCTCAGTTGTTGGCAGAGGTTTGTCCTTATCATTTAGAAAAGTAAAATATTCAGATGCAAACCACAACGATATATACATCATTAGCTCCTGTAAAAAAAAAGATATAAAAGTATATAGGCTGTTATAAATATGTCAATTAATAAAATGCGTAATAAATAAACAATTTAAAAACTTACCTGATCCTGTTACTAAGCTTTTTTTGATTTTGCTTCTTTCTTTTCTATTAGTTGCTAATAAAATTGTCATCTTTTTTTTAAATTCACCTATTGGAATTTTCAGTTCATTCGAAATTGCCTTCCATGCATCTTGGCGTAAATCGTTATTTCGATAATTAACTAGTGTGCTATCCCACAAGACCCGGTGAAATTCATAAAGTTGAATCAGTCTGATAATATTTTCATTATTAAAACTCGAAGAACACGCGTGTTTGTTTATTCATTTTGCCGTCCAAATGTAGCGTAGCCGGCCCCGTGCGTCCTCTTTGACGCGCGACAAAAAACCGACTGACGATCGGCTCGCGCTCGAGTTGGCTCGCGCGGCACGCGTACCCCAAGAGTGAACGCGTAGCTGCAGTTATGAACTAGGCGTTCCGGATACGCGTAAACTGAGTACGCGTACCAGGGTACGCGCAATCCGTACGCAGCTTAAGAACAGTTAGGTTGTAGTTCCCCCTTATCCTTCCATCCCAAGTAGCATTTTACTCCATTTAAGAGTCCACATTTAGTTCCCAGGTGTACTTGAAGCTTTATTACAGTTCACTCGTGATGTATAAGCTGCATTATTGCGATTAATTACACCTACACCTGTCTAAGGGACTTATAGGAGTGTAGAGTTATACTTTTATATGTTTGTTGGTGTTATAATACTCTAACAATTATCCTAAGAGCATTATAGGAGGGTAGAGATACGGCAACCGCTGTTTAACGGCCTACTTTTACGATGTTATAGAGCTAGCATTTTAATAGAACACACGTGGTCATTTATAAAACCAAAGGCTGTTATGTTTACTTGTTTTAGACTGTTATACAGCTAGTATCTGTAGTAGGACTTGTTTGTGATCATTAAAATAACCTTTTTTTACTATCTGTACAAAAGTGTTTAAATGGTTCGCATGTGCACTGTAGGCTGTTAAAAGGACTATATGTGTTGTCCATTAACATCAATAGCAGTTTATTTGTCCAGAAGTACTACTCATATTTGCTGTAAGCAGAACATGAATGTGAATGTAATATTCTATAACACTTATCCCACAAGCTGTGTACGTGTTTATATGTATATTCGTCGCGTGCTACAATTTGTGAAAATGAATAAAAACTCTTGGAAAATGAGAGCGAGAACCGGTGGAATAAGAATTGAAAGAAAAGAATTAGAATATAAAATTGCAAAAGAATATTCGCAAATTGTAAGAATAAACAGTCGATTGACAACGACGCCCGAAAATGAGCCCGTCGAAACGGCTTCAACAAGTGCGAATTCAACCGTTGGTCATGGTGGTTCTGTACATGAAGCAGAGGAAAAGGTGCCTGAACCTGAAAGTTCCCTTCAAAATATACAGATATCAGAGTGTGGTGATAGCAGTTCTAGTGATAGTGAATACAATTTTGATTTGGACAATCATTTAACCTTTCGCAAAAAAATAAGAGCATGGGCTATTGAAAATAGTATTCCTCATTCCGCTTTAAATAAATTGTCAGGAATAATAAACGATTTTAAACCGGGAACACTACCGTCTGATGCTAGAACAATTTTATGCACTCCCGTTAATGTTACTTTAAAAAATGTAGAAGGAGGTCAATACTGGCACAATGGGATAGCAAAACCTTTGAAGAACATTTTGCAAGATTGGATTGATATTCCGGATATGATTTCAATTAACATAAATGTGGATGGTTTGTCTATTTTTAAAAGTTCTACAAATGAATTTTGGCCCATATTATGTAATATTTTTGAAAATCCTAGAATTCGGCCTTTTGTTATTGGAATCTATTTTGGGAAAGGAAAACCAAAGAAATTAAATGAATTCTTAGAAGATTTTGTAAATGACATAAAGATATTATTAGAAGAAGGTCTTGTAGTTGAGCGATTAGAGAAAACTATAAAGATAAAAATCAGATGCTTCATTTGTGACTCGCCAGCTAGAGCCTATATTAAAGGTAAGTCTATCTTAGTGTCGCATGTTATCGCCATTATGCACCTAATACCGATAAATAAGTAGTTGAAATTATTGAGACCTTGACTTGTATTCCTAGATATCTTTGACAGCTCAGTTGGTAGTGAACCTGCCTTCTATTCTGTGGTCCGTAGGTTCAAACCGCACATGAGACAAATATTTGTTATTTATAAATTTTGCTTGTATTACTATAACTGAATCAAAAATATTTTTTGCAGTATTCTGCAATTTTAATGGTAAACACGGCTGCCATAAATGTACTACGGTTGGAGAATATTCGCATATCACACATACCGTCACATTTTCTGAGTCGTTGTGTCCTGAAAGGACAGATGAAGGGTTTAGAAACAAAATTTATGGCTTGCATCATAAAAATGACTCACCTTTATTAAATATTCCTATTGACATGGTGAACCAATTTATTGTTGCCGATTCACTTCATTTGATCGACTTGGGTGTTATGAAGAGATTACTGATTGGTTGGCGTGACGGCAACTTTGGCAAATATATTACTAAAATGCGGGCAAGTGATATTGTACTGGTTTCAAATTTTCTATACAACTGCAAATTGCCTTCAGAATTGCATCGAGCAGTGAGAGGTTTAGATTCATTAGCACATTGGAAAGCATCAGAATTTAGAGCGTTTTTGCATTATTTAAGTATTGTAATTTTACCTGATGTTTTGAACAAAGAGGCTTATAATCATTTCTTAAGACTATATTGTAGTATAACAATATGCTCAACAGAAACATACCGAACTGTGTTGCCATTAGCAAAGGAACTTCTGGAACATTTTGTGAAATTTTACAAAGACTTTTATGGTTCAGGCTACGTTACAAGCAACATACACAACTTTTTTACAACATACACAACTTCACAACAATTAAACACAATAATATATTAAATTTTGAAGATTTTAAACTTACCAGCAAAGAAAAAGACAGTTATTTACTTACCAGATGCAATGAGGTTGTTAAAATAAGCTACGTAAAAGTCGACCACAATAAGATTTTAATTAAAGGAAATAAAATCAACAACAGAGAGGACGTTTTTGAATATCCAATTAAATCATCTCATCTTGCGATATACAAATCAAGATGTCAGCAGAATAGTACCCATACTTTGATCGTTTTAGAACCCAAACAGATTAAATGTAAATTAGTATGTATTGAACACAAAGAATTTAAATTATTTATCCCTTTGTTACACACATATAAATAAAATACTGTTTGATGTGATATTTTTGGCTTTTATTACCTTTTTTTCACACAGTGGTTACACTGAACACTCATACAATTAACATATTTTTTTTTATATTTATTTTGCTTATACAATCTTCCCTGAATTTTCCTGTCACTTTAAACTGTACCACAATAATCAACATATTTTTTCCATTTATTCTTATTTAGTAAATATAATTACGTACAGTTTTACAATGATTTTTTAAGTTTTTAAGGATAAAGCTCTTAAAAATGATGCAAAACATAAGAAACAGCCTTTCGAAAACATCGCAATGCACAATGCCAAATTAGTCGATGAAACTAAAAAAATGAAAAAAAAAAATATTTCGACTACTGTACTGCACATACAAAATGTCCAGCTGACTGACGACGCAAGCATGTGAAACATTTTTTTTCTTGTATCCTGACAAAAAATGGAAAATTGTCCAGTTCCGACGGAGCACACAGAGTAAAGAACAGTTTATACTAGCTAACTACCTATTTTAATAAGTCTAAATCTTTCTATCTAAATAACACTTCGTAGCAAACAACATTATAACATAAAATAATTGTAACAAAAGCAGGAATAACAAAAAAGATAACTAAATTAAAATTAACCTCCTTTTAAAACTTTTTGTTAATAAACATTACACAGCAACATAATTGCAGTCATAACTAAGCTTAAAACACCTACCTACTATATCGGAAACGTATATAATCAGCGTAATGAGTTCTATAAAACGGATATAAATATTAAACTTAAACATAAGTAACAATTTTAATCAGTCCAAATATTTTTATGAAAATAGCACTTGGTATCAAACAACATTTAACATCAAATTTGTTTCAAAAACAGGAGTACTTAAAAGGGTTTAATAAGCCGAAAAGAGGTCAAAGTTGTACTCATGAAACTGAACGTTTTCGGCTATAGAACATGGGTCGAAATAGTAAGAAAAAAAATATTGAGACCTCCCATGCACAATTGTTGATCAGCTAGTTAATTTGCTATGGGAGGTCCAATTATTTTAAATATTTTGACCCATGTTCCATGGGAAAAAAAATTCAGTTTAATCAGTACCTTGACCCTTCTTTCGGCTTGTTATACCCTTTTTGTTACTTCCTGTATATAATTTTCAAAAATAACTATCCTAACAAATAAGCCATTATGTAAATCAGCATAATGTGCATAGTCATACATAAATAGGCTTATATAACCCGTATTATATAATCAGCATATAATGCGTTCTAATAAACGGAGATATTTAAAAATATCTAAGTCTCATCACCGAAAATTATTATTTAAGCTGTAATCAGTCTAGTAGAAAGAAGAATCAACTAAAGGCAGGTACTGGTAATGACCGATTTTGTAACGAGGCATAAGGTGAAACGTTAAAAAAGAAGCATTCGCACAGTTAGTACGAAACATACCGTGTCATTATATCTAGTAACGCCGAGCAGTACTTATTTTAACAGTATACTAGACATAATAAAAAAAAGAATGCCATAAGCGACAAGAAAAGAAACTGCATAAAAAATATTAGCGCAAATTTTCTTCGTCTTCATCATCTTCTATCTCTTCTTCACCATTATTTTCCTTTTCCTCCTCCTCTTCTGCTACTTCCATCTCTAAGGTTTCATTTGATTCTTTATTTTGATTAATTGTTGAATTAGCAGAAACTTCTTGCTTACTTGTGGTTGCCTGGTCTTTTGGTTTTGATTTAATTTTTGGACTCGTTTTGAAGAGGATCTTAATTTTTCGTCTTTCATTGATTTCCTTTTAACAGCATTTTTCATAACGGCCTTAAAAAACTGTTCAGTTTGTCCCATAGTAAATTTACAATCCCATGAACGTACCATATCACAAAAGAATTTAATAAAGTTTTTATAGTCTTTTATTGGGACCTTCGAAATGTTGCCACGGCTTCCCCCAGACCAGGAGCATTCGCACAGAAACTCACGTGAAACCATTGAGTCGATCAATTTATAGGCAAAGGTCAAGCCATTTCCTTCACAGGGTTGAAACAAAAACCCCAGCTGTTTTTGTAGTTTTGATCTCTCAATTTTATTCATTAAACTTCTTTCCAGATTTTCTAGTTGTTGCTTGTCACTTATTTGTTTGAAACTAAACGATTCATTATCAACTTGGTTAGCGTCTTTTAATAAAGTAACAGATACTGGCTGCTCGAATTTTTCCATAAATTTTACCATGCATTCATCTAATTGTACAGACAACTCGGACACTTTTTGAGTAAGTTTTTGAACGCTTTCAACAAGAGTTTTCATTATTAATTCTTGGTTATTAACTTTTTGAATTAAAATGTTTTGATTTGCAATACACTGTTCGCCGTCGAAGACGGTCAGACATGGCATTTCATCATTAGCTTCCATTTGATTACTTGTAGCAGAAGTAAAATCTATTGGAGTCCCTCCTGCGTTGAAGGTACTTGGCATCTGAAACAAACAAAAAATCATAACTCTTGTCTTGTACGATGATATTAAAACTTTGCAGTTTGGCTGTTATTTTTGTTCCAATGATAATTTATATATAGAATTTGATAGGTGGATTTACATCCGTGGTTGATGAGTCACCGACAGAACCACGAGCTAACGAATCCTTTTAATATTTTCAGAAAAATTAAAAGTTTAGCTTAGTATATTTTAGTAAGTAGGTAGGTAAACAGTTTGATATCAATCTGTTTAGTGCCAAATTATCATCAGTCTTCTTGAAATAATAAAATACTATTAGTCAGTGGTAAAAAAAATGATTAGTAGTTGAATAGTAATAGAAGTTATCTGTGAAAATCCAAAAAAATATATCAAATCATATATATCATCACGAATGTATAAGCATGATTTTACATCCCGAAACTTCGTCTGATTAAAAATATGACTGCACACAATAAACGCCACTCACTTTAATAATAATAAGTAGTACCTACTTGAATTTGTAGCAGAATGGTTACAAACTAAGTGGTAGGAAAAGCTTAAAAAAATCAGGTATCAAATTAGGTTGTTCCAAGAATTTAAAAATAATTTTTGGGTTGCCATCCCGAGATTTTTTTAATTTGCCGCGCTTTTTCAGTCTCTACTTTCGTTTGCCAGACATTAGGTAAATTAATTACAGTGTTTGGCAACAAACAATTTTCAATTTTCAACAAACAATTTGGTTTTCAAACAATTGTCTCCGTTTTAGGGGTGCCTAGCCTACTAAAACAAAATATCACAGACACTAAATTGTAACCCTGTCTCGGCAGCCCGCGCTCGGTGCAATATACTAGTTTTTATTATATGTTTGTATGTGTTGCTGAAACAAAATAAAATCACTTACCAAATTTTGCACCATATTTTCAAAAGGGTTTGATGGTGGTATTGCCGCTGGTCTTACAGGTGCTGGGATAGGGCGCGATGCACTTGTTTCATTGTCTGTGTCTGTACAATTTTCCATATTTTGTAGTTCAGTTTGCGCTTCGGCGTACATTGCAATATTACTTCGTTTTACCACGCAATCCAAAATGTCCCAATTCGGACTTGGAAAAGAGTTTTCATCTTTTGCGAGTCGTGCTCGGTTTTTAACTTTTTCTGTAGGCCAGAATAGTTTTCCACCGTCCTCCCAAACAGACGGTACTATACTTAATCTGGGTCGTCCTTTTTCCACAGTTTGTACAATCTTAAACGGCATTGTCTGAAAGAAAATAATTGGGTTAACCTACTAGTACATTCATCATCATCAAAAATAATAATAATATATGTTTTTACTAACTAAAATTAAAAACGAGACACACATTAATACATACACAACGAAGCATTACCCTTGAGCCAAAATACCACCATACGAATTTGAAGAAGCGATAACACATCCCGATTTATCGGGCTCGATTCACATTCCATTGCTGGTTATTATGGATGGAATTACCTACAATAAAGTCAAGGTAACCAGCAATGTGTTCCGAATTGAGATGTGTTATCGCTGCTTTATACAAAATGTAGTTTGGAAATCAAATCCGGAGACGGTAGTCCGTGATATTAAACCTCTTTATGAAGAAAAATTACTTAGCAAGTATTTATATATACGAGGGTGCGTTTTTAAGTTCGCGGAATGGGGGGGAGGGGATAATAATAGGTCATTATCGGGATGGCCACGACTTCAGCCACTCAATATTAGTATAAATACCAAGTTTTATCTTAATTGGATCATTAGTCTCTGAACTATCGTCAAGCAAACAACTCAATCGGGAAGAAAGTGTGAATTATGGAAAAAATCGAGTACCGTGCCGTAATAAAGTTCCTTACCAAGCAAGGAAAGTCAGTTCAAAATATATTGGAAGAGATGGAATCCGTTTACGGGGACTCTTGTCCGGGTAAAACCATGGTTTACAAGTTGCACAGTCTCTTTAAACAAGGCAGGACCTCACTTGAAGACGACCCTCGGCCCGGACGGTCGCCCGAGGTGACTACTCCGGAAATCATTAAAAAAGTCGAAAAAATTATATTGGAAGATGCCAGACTAAAGAAGAAACAGCTTGCAGAAATGGTTGGAGTATCGGATACGACAATTTTCAAAATTCTACATGATCATCTTGGCATGCCAAAGGTCAGTGCAAGATGGGTGCCAAGAATGCTCACGCTGCCTCAAAAACAACGCCGCGTGGAGTGTTCTCGCACGTTTTTGGACCTCTGTAACGAAGATAAGGATGGACTTTTAAGTCGAATTGTTACTGGAGATGAAACTTGGGTTCATCATTATGAACCTGAGTCGAAACAGGACTCTATGCAGTGGCACAAAAAAGGCACACCACCACCCAAGAAGTTAAAAGTGTCACAATCGGCTGGAAAAATCATGGCAACAGTGTTTTGGGATTCGGAAGGGATCCTGTTGATCGATTATAAAGATAAAGGCGTTTCTATAACCGGACAATACTACGCTTCCATCCTAGAGAGGTTAAAAGAAAGCATTAAAGAAAAAAGGAGGGTAAAATTAACCAAAGGTGTCCTTCTTCTACACGACAACGCGCCAGTTCACAAGAGCCGTGTTGCTTTGGCTGCCCTGCATAACGTGGGCTTCGATATTTTAGATCATCCACCCTACAGCCCAGACCTGGCTCCCAGTGATTACTACCTCTTTCCAAACCCAAAAAAGAACTTCGTGGGAAGAAATTTTCTACTGATGAAGAAGTGAAGGACGCGGTTTCAGCCTATTTTTCGGACCAAGACAAAACTTTTTTTTATGAAGGTATACATAAGCTAAGTAAATAATTGAAAGATCTGAAAAATGTTTAAGGGTAGCAGGTGAATATATTGAAAAAGAAAAATAATTTTGTATTTTTATTTACACTTCTTACCCTCCATTCCGCGAACTTAAAAACGCCCCCTCGTAGATTCATTTTTCATAGCTTAACATAAAACTGACCTAAAACCACAATAAAATCAGTCACATAAATGAATTTTTACTAATAAACAAATAATACACGCTCCTTAAAATAAACAAATAATACCTTTATAAAATACGAATAACGGTGACACACAGAAACATGCACTTCACGTAATCTTTATTTCGCAACTAAATAACAATACAATAACAAATCCTATCCTAGCCATCACGCACGCGAGTGATCAGAGGATCTATCCCGTTCCCGCCTCTATTTCTCGCTTACTTGTTAAAAGGAATGCGCATGTTTACTTTCAAGGTCAGAAATAAATAGCATATACTTTGTCTAAGTAGATATTTAAGGCGATCGTACACCTGTCAGCGCCGTACGCGCCAAGTCTGCTAGTGTAACCATATTTTACAGAATTTTAACAGATAAATATCAGAAATAACAGTTATTTATAAAACAGACAACAGCTATTTATCTGATAATAAGGTTACACTATTACACTTGCCGACTCGGCGCTTACGGTGCTGACAGGTGTATATTCACCTTTAAAACATTGTAAACAGTGTTTTTTACTATGGCTGAGTGACAACTATTATTTTCTGTCCTTTTCTGTCGCAGGGTATAATGTTGTCCACCTTTATCTAATTTGTTTACATTATTTTAAATACCTTCTTGAACAGAGTAGTAGTGTTTTTTGTAACTCTGACACCAAACTGTGTGTCTGACGTGTGTCTCACACGAAAACAAAAAGTGATTTTTGTTAGTTTGTTACAAAATTTGTCCTTTAGGTATTCATACTTGACTTAGAACCTGGTCTAGGCGATTTAACGGACAATAATTATTATTGCGGATCTCTAAAATTTCAGTACATTATGATACACAATAGTCCTGAACTACATCTTAAAGCTGTACATAAGTTCACATTAGAATAAATTTATAGACATTGGCTCTGTAGTGATACAAATGTGGGACTTCATATAGATAACAGCATACTAACAGAACACATGTGAACCTTTATACGCTCAACCGCATTAAATTGGAGTTATAACAGTTCACATAGCGGTATTTCATTTCCACCATTTTATTCTAACCTAAAATATTTACCAAATAATAAATCTCAAAAATTATCATGCAGATTTATCACAAAATACGCAGATAGAGCGGTTGAGTTTTGGTTTCATTTTATAATTAATTTCCGTAGTATAATTATAATGCCAATATAATATCAAAAACTGAAAATTGTACATTTCCTCTCAGCCAGTTTTAAATGAATCGTATAAAAGCAAAAACAGCAATATCCATTTGCAACAAATCATGGCAAAACAAAAAATTGTTGTATAGTGCAAAATAAAGCTGAATTGGATCGAAACTCTGTTTAATATAATTAAATACATTACTGGGTATATATTGAAGGTATTTAATCAATCTTTATCTGGATAATATTTAATAAAAATACAAAACTTAAATGGATTTTGCTGTTTTTGTACTTGACATTTGGATCTTGCTGTATTTGAATTTCACTTCAAAGGATTTTGCTGTGTTTGCTATAAACGACCATCAAGACGCCATTTTCATTATAGTTCACCTGTACTTACGCAATAATATTTTTGATACTTTTTGTGAGTATGCACAGAAGTAAGTTTTTCAGAAAACAAAACAAAATAAGTTTAGTAGAAAAATATTTTAATAAAAAAAACTTATTGGTACCTTTGAAACTTAAATTTATTTTTCATATTAGAAATAGGGTTTAAATGAAATTATTTATTGAAATGAAAATAATATGACATAAAGAAACATGACATGTTTCTTTATGTCATATTATTTTCATTTGTTGTAGGTAAGTGTTACAAAACATAAACTAAAGCTTTTACCACAAGAAACGCTAACAGATTTGTATTTAATGCTTTTGTTTAAACATAAAAACCAGTAGGTGTTTCTTGTGGCTCACAAATCATATTTTCCGAGGAATCTTCCAAAGTATTTTCATTACCACTAATTGAATTCGATACTAACGGAACATAGAAATTTAATCGCTCGATTTCCCTCCAATTTTCCCCATAATGATTAGTCAGTAACTTGTTGATATCTATGGCCTTTGCGACGCTGACTTCGTTCGTTGCTAAAATTTCTTTTGGATTGAGACTTGATGATAACCCACCAGGTCGATTTACTGATTTAAATGCACCATCATCATGTTTGTAGTGGACCATTCCTTTCACCAACACATTTCCTTCCTTTTTAGACCTCTTTAGTTCATATCTCTTGCAGCTTTTAAATTGAAAATGCCACCTGCCTACCGGCTTCAAATTAGTCCCAACAGCATCTTTCCAGTCGTATACTTTGCAATCATCACCTAACTTTATTACTGTAGCGAAATTTTTAATAATTTCATGATATTCTTCCGGATTTGCCATTATCTCCCTTTTCCTAATTTCTTTCTCAATCCTTGCAAACACTCTGTCAGGGGGTATGAAGGAATGTCCCACTATGGGGAATATAAGCTCTAAACTTTTTACATGAGGAGTTTCCGACAGCCACTTTGCACACATTCCCAGAACAGTAGAATTTTTGTTCTGGCCAGCACATCCATCGGCAATGAGGCGAACTGTCTTGATACCAGTTAAATTTGTATTTTGTAATCGATGGTAAATAGCTGATGAAATTTGATTTGATGCTTTGGGAAACAAGTTTTCTGACCAGCAATATGCAAATACATTTGATGAATCCAGTTTACTTTTGACGAACCTTGTACTATTGTAAAGTTAAAAAAATTAATTTGACGCGAATAATATGCTGATTGGTCTGGGGTTTTAGGTAAAGACAGATTTTTCTCGCAATCGAATGATAATGTAAGTAAATCCGGTTTTTCCTCCTTTACATAGCCAAAAAAAGCTTTGGCTTTTAATTTATGGATTCTTTGCATAATAATTAAATCGTTACGGATGTTAACACGTGTCTCTGTTTTCATTTTTTCGGTAAACTGTAGGCAAATTGAGCAGACATCAGTACGAGGCGATCCGAAGCCCAAATTATAATTTCTGTTAATAGACCAGGGTCGATAATTTTTTAAACAAAAAAAAATAGTAGTAGGTTGAAACCCATTAGAAAAGGAGGGGAATATTATAAAAATAAAAGGAAAAATAATTTACGGGCGATCTGAGGTCGGGAAGGGGATGGGGGTGAGTTTTTAAGGGTAAAAAACGGTTTTTCTCGATTTCCGGCAAAACTAAAAGTCCTATTGAAAAAACTCAAATGGCAAAGTTGTAGGTAATAAAAAGATCTAAAACTTTTGTATTTACACTTTTTTCACATAACCTAAAATTTATGAGAAAACTTCAAAAAACCAAGTTTTTGGTTTTTTATTTTTATCTTTTACATAAATTTATCTTTTTTAACGAAATTTGGTGTAAACTTACCTTTTTATGTCCCAAATGCTCTGTAATTTATTTGATTAAAAATATTTATTTTTTCACCTTACTTTGAATTAATATCGAAAAAAACACCCTAATTTTCAATCGAAAAGTCACCCGTCAAAATATCAGCTTTTTTCAAAAAGTTGGTAAGTTTTCTGTTCGTTGAAATCTCTACTTTCCGATGGTGAAAAAAAATATATATGTTACTATAGTAAATCTTCTCAGAAAATGCAAAAAAAAAATCAAATTCTTTTTTTAATTACTATAAAAAAATTTGAGCTATTTATTAAAATTAACACTTTAATTACTCAAAAAACATTGGATGACATGTAACATTTATAAAATTGCAAATAAAAATATACTACTATAATTAACAAACAAATAAGTTAGTAAAATTAATATTTAATAAGACATCTACAATATTTGGAGAAAGTTGTCGAATCTTCTTTAAATTATATGCGTAGATGTCTATTTATATTTTAAGATAAATTATATACCTGAGTGACCTACGAAAAATAGTAGCCCATCAAAAGGTATTTCATGGAGAAGTGGGGAAGGGGCTAGGCGGGTAATAATAATCTCCTTAATTTTGCACAAACAAATTTAGTTAATCCCATAAAAAAAAAATATTTCAAAAAGCATTAAAATATATTTAAAAACTATAAAAAATATATAAAATATATATCATAAATATATTTTTAATAACAAACGTTTGGCCGATTTTCATATATATTTTATACATTTCAAATATATTTCAGATATATTCAAAATATATGAAATATACATGAAAATCAGCCAAAAGTTAGTTATTAAAAATATATTTGCTATACATATTTTTTATATATTTATACATTTTAAATAGATTTTTGATATACCTATTTATAATATATTTTTATACATTTTGACATTTATTTCTTCAATATTTTGTTGTTTAAAAATATTGTAATGAATAACGTAATCAGAATAAAGTATCTACATTTAATTGTACGATTTACATTTATATTTATATATAATGAGATTTTCTATGACATAAATGTAATAAGCATTAAATAAATCAACTTTTTAATTGAAACAAATTGCAGCAATCACATTTTTAGATGATTTTTTTCATAATAATTAAAAAAAATCGAATTCGTATTATTTTCGAATTTTTGCATTTTCTGAGAAAATTTACTATAGTAACATATATATTTTTTTTCACCATCGGAAAAAAGAGATTTCAACAAACAGAAAACATACCAACTTTTTGTAAAAAGCTGATATTTTGACGGGTGACTTTTCGATTGAAAATTAGGGTGTTTTTTTCGATATTAATTCAAAGTAAGGTGAAAAAATAAATATTTTTAATCAAATAAATTACAGAGTATTTGGGACATAAAAAGGTAAGTTTACACCAAATTTCGTTAAAAAAGATAAATTTATGTAAAAGATAAAAATAAAAAACCAAAAACTTGGTTTTTTGAAGTTTTCTCATAAATTTTAGGTTATGTGAAAAAAGTGTAAATACAAAAGTTTTAGATCTTTTTATTACCTACAACTTTGCCATTTGAGTTTTTTCGATAGGACTTTTAGTTTTGCCGGAAATCGAGACAAACCGTTTTTTACCCTTAAAAACTCACCCCCATCCCCTTCCCGACCTCAGATCGCCCGTAAATTATTTTTCCTTTCATTTTTATAATATTCCCCTCCTTTTCTAATGGGTTTCATCCTACTATTATATTTTTTCACTTTTTATTATTTTTAAACGCTTCTACCCTGGTCTATAAAGATATTGCGGAAATATGATGGCTTAACTTTTAACTCGCTTTCAACCTGGGAATTATATAATCGGTAAAGTTTATTTATACTTAACTCTGCTGATAAGTATAGCCTTTTTGTGTTTCCACGGCAATAATGGGGCTCTTCACAATGTAGTTTCTCTATAAAACTCATCACGGCACGTTTTTTTTCCACATTTTTATGGGAAACCCGGTCACCCCCTCTTTTCTCATTGAGTAATGTTCCCTTTTCAAAGTATTCTTTCATTATAGTTTGGACTCTGTACTTTTTTATTTGAAGCACATTCAAAAAAAAAGTTTGACAAACAGGCAATCGCTTTTTCAGTGTGGCACTGTACACGAAGTATGTTGTTTGAGAAGATTTCGGCGTATACTTACTATTTTTTGGACGATGCCGTTTAACCGATTTCACTGTGCAGTGTTTTAATATAAATGCGTCTTGGTTCCTTTTGTCTTTAAATTTATAAAATGATTCAAAAAACGATTTTACATCCTGCATCGAAAGTGATCTGCATTCAAACTTCTTCTTATGATTACATAACGGCCTCACAGCAAATGTTTTCGGAGAATACCTAAAACAATATCATAATGTACCTACACATTTTTTACCTATTTTTTAGTTATATGTATTTTATGTACTGTTAATTTGGGTTATAAAATATGCGGGATGTAAGAGACACCGACTCGAAAATGATTACCACGTATTCAGTACACCATTTTGAAAACCGCCACACAGGTTTTCGTCGGCAATAAAAAAAATCTCCAAGTTTCCTACAAAATTTCAATACCTACACGGTCAAAATGTATAAGAAAATCCGTATTTTTTTAAATTGCCAACGAAAAATTACTACGTATAATTATATTGTAGGTACTACGATAGACAGAATAGGTGGTCTAAAGGTCTTCGCACATTATAACAACTCCACGCCAACGCGGCAGCAACTCTACTCACACTCTCGATGAGTAGTCAACTAGTTGATCCACCCAATGGTCACTAGTGGACAACGCGGTGTCAAGGAGTGGCCAACGCGGTGCCAACGAGTGGGTTATTCAACAGACAACTCGTCTAACCTCAGTTTTCGGTTAAATTTTGTCCAAAGAAGTCGTGTTGCTTATGAAATGTCGAACTTTACATTCAGTGAACTGGCGATTATAGCTATTATATTTGATAATGAAAATGAACGAAACAGCAGGAAAAGAAGATATTGGGTACATGATATGTTGCGACAAAGGAAATCAGAAGGGGAATATTGGAATATCCGGAAACGTCTGCTAGATGACGAAGAAAAATTCTATATCTATTTCCGTATGCCGAGATACTTGTTTTATTATATACTTAATATTATTGAGGACGACATCTACAAAAGAAACACGCGATTTAGAGAAGCTGTATCACCGGAAGAAAAGCTGGCAGTGACATTAAGGTAAGCAATAAGAAACTTTTTTATAATTTATATGTATTTATTTATATATCAAGTTAAAGGATAAATCAAAGCAAAGCAATTTTACTTTAATTGTGTTAAGAAGAACCATCAACCCTCGATTCTTCCATAGGCGTTGTATTTTGCTGTTGGGTGCTAGCGGTGCTACTACCGGTAGTACCTGCATTTAGGTTTTGAGTTGTGTAGCTACTACCGATAGTACCTGCATTTAGGTTTTGAGTTGTGTAGCCAGAAGTTCCTGGTGCAAAAAAATCATCATAGTAACAGTTTCGATTATTTTGCAGTTCTTGTATTTCAGCTTCCGAAACTAAATTAAAAATTCTTGACTTTAAAAGTGCTTGATTATAGGTAGATAATTTTTTTACTGTGCTAGAAATACTTAAAAAAAATTTATCCATTTCGTCATTCTGCTTTCCATCTTCATCGTTTTTTAATAAATATTCCATTAAAACCGCCGATGCACTTGTTTCTTGCAATTTCTTTCGTTTTGTCGTTTTTGGAATGTCAGGAAACACTGATCTAGATGAATCGTACATAGACACCGAAGATTCAGGACGCTCCGAGATAATTGACGAGTCTTGAGATTCTTCATTATTAGTCACATTGGCAAGAATTTCCGCAGCAGATAAGCTATTTTCATCATCACCATCATCTGTGTTGTCCACTGACGTCACTGTAGACCGTTCTTTATAATGTGGTAATAAAAAAGACATTTCAGTTTCATATTGCCATTTTTTATTAGTATTAGCACTCTGACCACTTTTAGTTGCTTTCTTTTTAATGGCTCTTCTATGATATTCCCTTAAGTTTTGCCATATCTTCTTACATTCTGACGCTGTAACAAAATAATATAAATATAAAGAAAAATTGGTTGTTTCAGGTACTTGATTAGTGGCTGTTCATTTAGGACTATGAGTTCAAGCTTTCGGTTAGGCGAAAGTACCATCCGGTCGATATTAAAAGATGTGTGCAATGCGATTATAAATACAATGAAGGGGAAGTTCATGCCCACACCTACTACCGAAGACTGGAAAAGAATCGCAGATGGTTTCAATAAAAAATGGAATTTTCCAAACTGTATAGGTGCCATCGACGGCAAACATGTAAACATAATTGCCCCTCCTAGCAGCGGCTCGCTATTTTTTAATTATAAAAAACACTTCTCTATCGTCCTCATGGCTGTCGTCGATGATAAATACAGATTTATAGCTGTCGATATAGGGGCCTATGGCAAGAATAGTGATGGCGGAATTTTGGCATCGTCAAGATTAGGAAGAGCGATTGAAATGAATACATTTAATATTCCAACTGACACACCATTACCTGGTACTGAAATAATAATGCCACATGTTTTTGTAGCCGACGAAGCGTTTCCTTTAAAAAGGAATTTATTGCGACCATATCCACGTTCAAGTGGCATTTCAGAAAAGGAAAGAATATACAATAATCGCTTATCGCGAGCTCGCAGAGTAGTTGAAAACGCGTTCGGCATCTTATATCAAAAATTTGGAATTTATAATAAGAATTTGCATTTACACCCAAAATATGTTGATATTGTGGTCTTTGCGACGTGTATTTTACACAATGTCATGCGGTGTTATAATATACCATCCGATGATGAAGTCAACACAAGGCAGAGTTCGGCCAATAATGATGATGAACAGAGATTACTAAGTAATCTAAGTACAATTCCAGAAGATATAAGTGAATCTTCGGCATCTGCTTTTGAAACTCGTGATATGTTTGCAACTTATTTTCAATCTCCCGAAGGACGAGTTCCGTGGCAGCATTTAATATAGATCATGGATAATTAATATGTAATAATCGTAAGAAGTTGGTTATAATATTATTGACTTATTAAGAATATTAAACAAGTTTCTATACTAAGCTGGGATTTTATTACTGATTACCTATATTAAATAAACGTAAGGCACTTTATTATAACATACAGAAACCCAAACTAAAAATAAAATATATATGACGTAGATTTAATATTTTATATCAGTAAATTCTGGGATTTTATATTACTGTATGTGAAAAAACTAATTTTTACGATAAACCAAGATTTTTCGAGTGTCCAAGTAGAAAATCGTAGGTACTGTTAACTGTACAATAACATACCTACTTTTTGGATGTAACAGGTTGAATTAAATTTTCTCAACAATGTACTTTAATGAAATGACTTATAAGTTTTAACATTATTTTTAATATCTATTAGAATCACACATATTTATTTGTTCGATAGCTGAATTTCTGTAGATTATGGCAAAATCAATAACTCAATACCAACACTGAAAACGTCACAAATATAACAAACACAGCAATACCGCATAATTAAGAGCGGGAAGTTGTATAGTCACATATGACAGTTAGTTTTTGCAAAATTCAATTGCAAAAAAGACTAGATAGACTTTTTTGCAATTGAATAAGACTAGCTTTTATATAGGTGTTCGGGACTATATAATTAACAGATAAATGTACCGGAGTAGAAAAAAATTCTTACCTGGTTGCGACAATACAATAGCGATTTCATTCCATGCCTTTTCCTTCTTATGTACGTCACTATATTTCGGATCACGAAGGTCGTATAGTAGCGGATATTTTCGCACTTCTTCTATCAACTTTTCTTTCTGCATGATTTTCGAAAAATATCACCGTGTACCGCCAACGTGCACTCCGTCCTTCGATTCTATAGTGAATGATGGCGGGCGGGGGGAAGGCACGGGGCGGACGGGTGGGCTGGCAAATGGTTGCCCGTCACGCGTCAGTCGCAAACGCATAGTCGTTACGTGGACAACGTGTGGTCGTTGCGTGGACGACGTATGGTCATTGCGTGACAAACGTGTCGGGGTTGACCTCTAGTGTACGATGCGTAGGCCACTCGTTGTACACTACTTTATAATCATTTTTTGAAATTGAACCTTGAACATATGATACAGGGCTTAAATTTCAATGTCTAGCATAGAGTCGAGTCGCCGGTGAGTTGTTATAATGTGCGAAGACCTTTAATCGTTTTCACGCCGGTGTCTATTACACCCGGTATATTATTTAAAAAAAAACTAAATATTAGATAGATATAAAAAATTATAAACTAATATTTAAGTAACACTGTAGTTATTGAATATTAAATAGAATATATAAAAAAAATGCTAACAAGATCAAACCACAAGGACCAAGATAATTTATTTGATCACATTAACTATCAGTAGGTACATACAAACCTTGTTACTTTGGCCAAATTTCTCCTCCACTTTTCGGGTTGAGCTATACGTTTTCTAGCCGAACTATTATCAACAGGTACAGGGGAACAATCCATAATTACGATATACCACTTTTTTCCAACAAAACTTAAAAACTATTTAAAAATTTCGAGAATTTACGGAGCGAGGTTTCGCGTTCACAACAATCGACGCCATATTAAAACCGTGCCGCTTGATGCGCTCTGATTGGCTGATTAGGATATTGCTGCCTATGCACTTGTCAAACATGGATCTTGCTGTGTTTGCAACAAACCGTATTTTTTGTAGCTGTTTTACTACGGGATATTGCTGTCTTAGGAGTATTATGAATTACGAAACGTGTTGAAGATATTGCTACATTTATCGCGCCATCGAAATGTCAATTTCAAAATTATGTGGATATTGCTGGTTTTGCTTTTATACGATTCAAATATTTTAAAATGAATAACGCGTTTTTACAGAGGCGCGTGAATATTTTAGCGGTAAATATGTATACATTTCACGATAAAGTTGCATTCCCATGGCATTAACATTATTAAGTCTTTGAAACAGGTATATACTTACCGCGTGTTATCATAAATTTTTATCCAAATATCCGCCGGAGTTAATAATTGTTTTCTGGATGGCAATTAAAAACCAAACAATTTGTATAGTGAATAATTATAATATAAAATGAAGAAATAATTTAGGACACATGTGAATTCTAGGTAGCACTGGAGTACTTTTGTCAGATTTTATAACTGTGAAGGCTGTGTATTTAGCCACTTGTTACTCTTTATTACGCTCATGTACATTGTATGGATCACACTGCGTCCCATATAGTGCCGCAAGTCAGCCTTAAGTCCGATGTTACTACTTAAACTGCTATTATAATGCTATTATACTGCTAATGTACAGCCATAGTGAACTTAAGGCTGTCTAATTTGTGCCCAAACTGGTTCTATAAGAGCGTTATAGCAAGCTATACAGCTCTTATACAGCTGACTTACACAGCTTTTGGAGTTCATGTGAACGACTAGACATCTTATATAGAACTCCGAATGCTACTTGGGATAGCTATCACTAGAAACGTTCATGTGTATTTTAGGCTGAATGCCCGAAGTTGACTGAGCGGTATCTCTGCAAAGAAAAACTCAACCATTAGATAACATCTCAACCAGACTGCATTACAGATAGTCAACTGTTAAGCTACAGATGATCCTGTAAGAAGACCAGCATCACTTTATCACGCCAGGCCATGGAGAAGTTGGATGATCGTCATTAAGTGGTGGTTTTCTCGCAACCAACCAAATTTCAAGTCCCGTGCGAACGAGATGAACACAGCGTATTAAGCGGCAACTTTAACAATTCCTCACAATTGCCAGTTACGAACAGATGCATTCACCATAGTCAACATTAAATGACCGATTACAAGGCCAGCCTATGAAGATATCTTAAGTTTTGTTCAATAAAAGTGAAGACCGCACTTTGCAGTCGCCAATCAAGTTACATTTCATCAATTAAAGAAAATTGCACGATCTTCAATATAAAATCAATCTGCGAATACCCATACATTTGGATTCGTTACCAATCTACCACACCACTATCCCGTTTTACGAGTACATGGTACATACAATTATAGTACATACACACTCGTCGTCATAGTACTATATTGGCGCTCTCTACGATACAAGCTGTAACATTTGGAAGAGCAATCTTCATCGGGTGCTGCCAGTCCGGACAGACGACAATTCAAATCCACGCCTACACAGTTGCTGAAGTACCTCAACGCAGGCTCCAGATAGCAGCAACATTTTCAATAAACGTCCTAAAATAGTTGCTGAACTTCAGGGGTGTTACGTGGCGACCCTACATGATTATCGCGGTCATTACCTACACTGCAACGATACTCAGTATTGCGCATGGCGACGGAATCGCTGACTACGCGGTACGTGTAACCTCGTTGCGAAAGCGACACCGCGAATCGGCCCGCGTTTCATCGGAGCTCGGCCATTTCGTTTCCAACTTCGAAACGTACAGCACTAGCTCTAATTAGTAAAAAGTTATAATTGTATTTTCAAGTTTTATTAAAAAGTTAAAGTAATTTGGTTTTTTTTGGAACCTCCGCTGCTGCCCGGCATATTTTGCTACTTGCTTAGTTAATTGTACTAAGGGGCATTTCACGTGAAGTGGACAGGAAAAAAAAAGTGAGGTTCTGAAAATCGATCATATTTGGCCCATTTAGTAGATATAAATGTGAACACAAAATATTTTTTTTGTATAATGTATATTTCACAAGTTATGGGTTTCTAAAGAATTGTCGTGATTGTAATATCAATTTTATTAAAGTTGTTTTCCGAATCTAACAAATTTAGAATAAAATATTTAACATAGCGAAACATATTGTAAAAATACTGTTCTTTTTAAAAATATAATAAAATTTAAAAAGTAAAAAAAATTTCATGTCCAAAACCGGAAGTAAACTGTTCAAACCTGAATTTCAGTCACTTCGACCATTTTTTTTTTCTTTTTATTTTTTCAAAATAGCTTAATTCAAATTTGCAAAATAGCAATATAGCTTAAAGTATATTAAAAATACACAAGAAAATTCAAAATGGGATCTCTATTTGTTTAGGAGTTAAATGAATTAATGTACATACGAGTCGCGATGGGCGTGATATCTTGCTTGCATAGGTCGAGTAATTTGCGCGATATTTCATTAAAACTCGCAACTTTATTAATATTGTATTTCGTTTGAGCGTATTTAAGCTCTTACAAGGATGTGGGATAAGTATTATTAATATAATATACTAGCTTTCGCCCGCCCGGTATGTCCAATCTTTATAAATTTGTCTGATATTTATGGAAACTGTTCTATTGCTTTGTTATTTGAAATTTCTGCAGGACTTACATTTTTCTCCTCTGTTTCTTCGAAACGGTAACCTATCGAAGAGTTATTAATTCTATTGAGTGATGATGACCCGGATAAAATTGGTATGTTGTCTAAAGGTATACAATTTCCGGCAAATTTGGATCCTAATTCTAAATGAGACATCAACTTTTTAAAACTGGCTTTAAATTGTCTTGTGTTGTGATTATTATTATGTCCATTTTGACTCCGAATGTTACCAAAAAATAATTCGACATGGTCTTGGCTGAGTTTGTATGTTAATAAATAAGATAGAATGTCAGTTACAACTAACGTATTATACAAAAAAGTCACACTGTTGATGTACACTATTAATCCTAATAAGCCAGTGTTATTCTGTGTTTTCATCAGTGGTACGTTTTTTGTTGAAAACACAGTTCTTCTCTCGGTACCGACTTTACGCGTTGTTTTAGTTTTAACATTAATGGCTAATGATAATAAAAAATCTTTAATCTGGGCCAAGAATATTTTTTGAGAATTACCCTTATTCAAAGGGTGTTTGAATCCAGAGTCCTTAATTATTTAGAATATCAAAACGATCATTAAGTATCTTGATAAATTCTACTGTGCTTTCTGATTCTCTAAATGCTGGAATATTTAAGGTTCTATTGCAAAAGTCTATAGCTTCGGCAACGCTTCTGCTAAGAAGTTGTGTTGCTAATTTTACATTCATTATTTGATTTTTGAAATGGATATATCGATGTAAAAGTTTATTTGCCACATGTAAGCAGTTTTTTTCTTGCAAGTTATATAATTACAATATATATTGCCATCTAATTGATTTTCCACCAGTAGTATAAATTACTCTCTTAGATTCAAAGGTATTCCGCATAAGTTTTACCATATGACACGCGTCTAAAAATACAACTACATTGTAATCCGCACTTGGGTGTTTGAAATGAGTTTTTAAGTTTTTTAAATCATCCAACTCGCAACCCAGTGTTTTCATTGCTGTAATGTTGCTTTTGCAACCATCAAACGTCACAGAACGAATTTGCACACCGATTTGATTGCATTTCTCTAAAGCCATCATTATTAAATTTGCCTTCATATCTGCTTTAATACTGTCAATAAAAAAATAAGCTAATGGTAGTTTCCAGGAATCATTGATTGCAACTAACATAAAAACATAAGCTTGGGTGGCCATTTGGCTTCTATCGTCGCTACCTAAACCCATATCTACTAGGCCCTTATAGCTTTTACCTGTCCATATCTTATGCCTTCTTATAGACATTTCATCAGCAACTAAAGCACATAAAATAATTTTATCACTAGATTTTACTTTTTCCTCAAGCCTATTTAAAGTTTCGGTACAAAACCCTGGTTTCGCATTTACACTTCGATACCATTCGTATAATGTATGGGGGTGTGGTAAACATGTATTAAACATTTTCCGTACATATTTGTAAGCAGATGGTGAGTAAAAATGCAGCGTTAAGGCAAATTTTCTAGCACCCGGAGGATATTTTTTGAAGGGCCTCGTATGATTGTTTTTATTTTTAATGTACATTCCATTAAACAATTCTGCAACTTCAACATTTTTTGTCAAATCGAAAAATATTGAATCATCAATGGATTGTTTCTTTTGAAGCAAATTAATTATGGTGTTTAAAGAAGCATTTTTCTTAGTAAGTCGCTTATATACTTTTTGTAAATTATGGTTTTTTTTCGATTTATCATCTATAACTCTACGACATCTTGTCAATTTTAATTTGACTTCTTTAAATAGTTCTTTCTGGGAGTATCACTTAAATCTGACATTGATGCACCAGCAAATTTTAAACAAACTGAATCAGCCGGAACCACGTCACTTATTCCTGTGGAATCTTCGAAATTTAAGGTTGTTGAAGATGTGTGATCCTGTAAATAAACATGTGCGCTTTATTGAAAACAGTTTTAAAATACCTAAAGGAATAGTTAGTAGTTTAATAGTATTCTGATATTTTTGTTTTTCTAAATTTACCTGATATGATAAATCTTTTGTCAATGCAGAACATACAGCTGATTGCACTGTTATTGGTCCGTGAATCTAAAAAAAATCGTAATCAACTATAAGTACTATTTATTAGGACCTTACATCTTACACCAACTATTTTAATTCTTTATGATTACCTGCAATTTGGGAACCGCTGTTTTTAGTAATCTGCACCTTTGCTTGTTTCGAGTTATGTCCAATCTATCAAAATGAATCGAACATATTCTTGAATTTTTATATGTGTAGTAAATTTCTTGTCCCCTTTCTTTCGCGACAACAGATACCCACTCTGCAGCGAAATGGGTCACTAGAAACTACAAACAAAAAATACCTATTTAAAATAACAACACTGCTCCATGCATTGCCTATTGAAGAACAGTGGCTGTTGTCAATAGTTGGTTCGTTGTGGCAAACATTTGGCCAAACAATCATTATATATCAGGTAGTGTAATGTTTGGTACATAATTCTCTTTATATTTTATGAAATACACAAAATTTAATAAAACTTACCGAAAAAAAGATATTCCTTCCAAAATGTTGGTGTTACGTTATTTACACAGTTTTTGAACGCACACTGCGCCATATTGGCGTCGTAACGTTGGCTATGATTGGACCATACTAATTTGAAATAAGACTACAAACGTATTTGTAGTCTTATTTTTCGGGCCGTTTTTGAAGCGCTCATCGGGAATCTAGTACTATTATTGATCGAAGACTACAAACATGTTCTGACTATTTACAAGCGCTGTTTTAAAGTCTACGTGAATAAAAACCTTTTTATTTGATTTATTCCTTGGCAACATTCCTACAGCCGAACTCGCGGGCGCGGTTCGTCTGTAGGAATGTTGGCAAACCTCGAATTCTCCAAGAGATAGTGGTCTAAATTGCACCGAGACACATGCCAATTTTTCCGGGCAATATTTAGTCATACTCTCTGTTGGAAGCTTTTTTCGTTCCATCATATTTATACAGAACAACATTTGTTCCCACTCGTTCCATGAGTGATCATAGGAGTCTAGTCGAAAGTACGATTTCTTACCTTGGGCTCGCAAATTTGTCTTGTAGGTAGAAGGATTTTGTTGTATTGTCCCAGCCATAGATTTGACCGAGTTGTTCGATTTTCTTTATCCAGCGTGTACGGAGTAATCTTCACCCTCTGTATAAAATTGTTCCCCTCTGTGGATATGTGTCGAATCTTCATGAACGTTTTGTAGTGTCTTATGTACTACCTTTTCCAGGAAGGCCTTCATTTTTTTTTATTGGTGGCGTAGAATCTGAAGATGTTCTTCCTCATATTCTTCATGATCGACGGAAGACTAAAACTTTAGACGTCTTTTCATTATCCCGACTTCTGAGTATAAAAATATCAGAAATAAAACCGGCAGAGTTTCGACACACAAAAATGATTTGCGGCGGAATATAAAACCTTGCCCCTTCCGCTAGCCGGCGGCGCGGGGATAGCAGTGGGGCGAGTAGATGTAGCTTGGCTGGTGGGCGATTCGGCATTTGGCTCGCTTACGTCACTTGTTGTTTCATAGGCCAAATATTATTTATATAATCCGTAAACGTTAAATTTTTTTTTATAATGAAGAATGATTTAACAACTTCTTGGTATTTTAAATCACAGTAAGGGCGCGTTAGGGAAAAAACATCCATTAGGATTATGCCAGGGTTATATAGACGATTTAAAAAGCGATGAAGGAAAGTTTTTTAAGTATTTAAGAATGACTGTCTCCACCTTTGATAGCCCACTGGCACGACTTGCAGACAGTAGATAGAGATAGATAGAGTACACTTTATTGCACCAAAAGAAACAATACATGTCTTACAAATAAGCAAATACAAGTACAATCGGCGGTCTTATCGCTTTGTAGCAATCTCTTCCAGGCAACCGTTGGGTGGACAAGGAAAACAGTAAGATAGATAAGGCAGTAGCTGTAAGTGTACAGTCAAATAATCAAAGCTATGTACTTATTTACAATTTACATAAATATACTTATATTTTAAATACTAATAATACTATACTATAATAATACACAATACATACAAAATATTATACATCTATTCAATTAAGGAGTTTTGAAAAAGGAGGTTACGAAAAGCAGTTAAGAGATAAAAAACATAAATTATGAAGATGAAGATAACAAGTGTTTTTTTAAAGAAATTTTGAATGAAGTCAGAGTTTGTGCACGCCTTATTTCTACAGAAAGTAAATTCCATAGCCGAGCCTGCTTGGACAGAAAAAGATTTATCATAAAAATCTGTTTTAAGTTCTCTGATGATCTCAAAGACCTAGAATGTGTATCACAAACGAATTCAAACCGTTGCTTAAGGTAAATAGGAGCTGTTGGATTAAACATAATATTGTAAAGGAGACAAAGTATGTGAGAATTACGGCGAAGTCGGATTGGTAACCACTTGAGTTTTTTACGAAATTCGGTGACGTGATCGTATTTGCGGAGTCCAAATACGAATCTAATACAGAAATTTAGGCGCTCGAGTTTATCAAGTTTGTCCTCTGTAAGGTCAAGATAACTGGCAGCAGCATAGTCAAGGATGGAAAAAAGACGAGATTGAGCTAGTGCAATTTTAGTGGTGGTTGGAAGGAAATCGCGAGGAACCTGCTGCCGCATAAAATTTGCGACTAGTTTGTTCAAGCTGTGGACCCCATGAAAATGTTATGTCGAAGTAAACCCCCAGATTTCTTACATTATCACTAACAGGTATTAAGGTATTATTAAAGAGACAATCTTAGAAGAGAAAACACAACATTCAGAAATTGTATAAGTGCCGAAGAAAGACTGGTGATAACTTTAAGGTAAGTAAATAAAATTAAAATTGTTTAATAAGTTTTTAATTTATTGGAAAGTAATAAAAAAAATATTAAAATGTAGGGTGTACATTTTTTACGCCACCTATAGGAAAGAAATAAAACTAATTAAATATTTCAAAAAATTAAGAATAATTTTCCTTTTTTTTACTCATTAAAGCACTTTCCTTCCAGGTGGCTTTGAAAACTTCCACCCTATTCAACGTGTAACTGCACATATACAAAATTTGAGTGCAATCAATGATACCATGTGATATAATTTACTAATAATAGGTACAATGATAAAACGAATAAGACCAAAGTGAAGGATCAAAGTGTTCCAGGTTTTGTCTATTTAGAGACTTGCGCTAAAACAGAAACATTTGCAAAGTAGTAGAATGTCTCTAGATGCAGATATGGCTTTTCTTGCTCTCACAATTGCTTTGTTGAAGAAAACAAAAAAGAAACGAACAAGACGATGGTCTAAGCAGTGGTATTTGTTAAGAGATAGATTTACCCATGAGCATTTGCAAAAGATTCTACAAGTGACGGAGCCCAATGATTTCAAAAATTTTTTGAGAATGGATAATGAAGCATTTGAGACATTATTAGAAATGGTTAGGCCAAACATTGAAAAACAGGACTCTAACATGCGACAGGCGATTCCAGTTAGTCAGCGATTATCTGTGACTTTAAGATTCTTGGCTACTGGCATGGATTTGGAAGATTTAAAATTTACTTGTGCTATTGCTCCTTACACATTAGAAGGTATAATAATGGAAACTTGTGAGGCTATCATAGAGAAATTAAAAGAAAACATTGCGGTAAGTAGAAATTAACACTTTATTTAGGTAGTTATCTTAATTAACAAAAGTATTAAGGAATTTTATTAAAAAGATGAATATGTTCTAAGAAATTCGGCTGCTGTTGTATCTTCGTTGCTGTATTCCTCCAATATATTGGACTGATTAGAAAGGAATTGAATTTTATTGGAAGCGGAAGATTGTTGGACATTGTAGGACTGAGTAGAGGGCGACTGATAGGGCAGAAGTGATTGAATGGGAGCGGGAAATTGCTGAATATTGTGAGATTGATGAGATGGTGATTGATATGGCAGAGGTGATTGAATGGGAGCGGGAGATTGCTGAATATTGTGAGATTGATGAGATGGTGATTGATATGGCAGAGGTGATTGAATGGGAGCGGGAGATTGCTGAATATTGTGAGATTGATGAGATGGTGATTGATATGGCAGAGGTGATTGAATGGGAGCGGGAGATTCCTCGGAAATATAAGAATGGTTGGAACTAGGTGAGTTATATCTGAACATTGGCGATTGAGATGAAAGTGGACTAGGCAAAGGATTTTGTAAAAAAGTAACACCATGTCTAGTTAATGTGCCCATTTCTCCTTCAAATAAAACATCGTTAATTATCTTCTCAGCATATCGGCGTTGATCTACAGCTAATCTTCTAATCTTGACAGCCCAACCTTTTGCGATGACATCAGCGTCATCTTCAGTACGATTCTTGAAATAGGAAGTAGCAGCAGAAAATAATTCTGATGTTTCACAACTATCTTCTTTTTTTTTCTTCCTTGATGTGGTTGGTGGTGGCATTTTCTGAAACATATTTTTTATTTAAAGGTACCCAGATCTTCAGAAGGATGGAAAAAGATTGCAAAGGAATTTGAAACTCGATGGAATTTCCCTAATGTGATCGGGGCTGTGGATGGAAAACATGTTCGAATACAGAAACCTTATAACTCCGGATCATACTATTTTAATTATAAACAAACACATAGTATTGTTTTAATGGCTATTGTAAATGCTAAATACGAGTTTATAATGGTGGATGTTGGAGCAAATGGCAGAATATCTGACGGAGGTGTTTTAAAAAATACAGAATTTTGGTCAAAATTCACCAGCAGTGACAATTGTTTGAATCTACCTGAACAGTCAGAGTTACCATCAACAAATAAAAAAAAGCCATACGTTTTAATAGGCGATGAAGCATTTCAATTAACTCCCAATTTCATGAAGCCCTACAATCAAACTGTTTTAAACAATGAACGCAGAATTTTTAACTATCGATTATCACGTGCCCGCAACTTTGTGGAGAATAATAATAATAATTTAAGCGATCTGTTAATTTAGATCCACAAAAAGTCAGTAAAATAGTTTTAGCATGTTGTCACTTGCATAATTATCTGTCAAAGTCAGAAAAATACATTCGAAATAATGACGTTGATTTTGAAAATATTAATACAGGAGAAATTAGGCCAGGCTCGTGGAGAACAGAATCACAAGAGTTGATCCCTACACCAAGGTTAAGGGGAAATCCTACTATTGAAGGCAAAGCAGTCCGAGATGAGTTTTGCGAATATTTTAATACAACAGGAGCAGTTCCATGGCAAAATAGATGCTTGAATACTGCGTAGTACATAATAGTGTAACATGATAAGAAGGGGAACTTACTTGTGATCCTTCCGAACTGATTGTTGGCGAGATTTCCATTCCGTCTGCTATGAACATTAAGTCGTTGTAATAAAACAATTTTGGGCTATAAACTTCACTTGCTCCCATTCCAGACTTAATAGAATTTTTATATTTTGTATGTTCTCGATTAAAATTTGTTCGTAACAAATTAATTTTTTTCTTCAATTCCTCAATGCTGAAATTACTCTTATATCTTTTTAAAATATCCACCATATTCATGAGAGCCATATTCTTTTTATTTTTGTCTTTATAGTCCCGAGCCTTAATGTCCCACAATATCGTCGCATCTTTGTATAATGATATCAACAACAAAGTAAAATCACGATCACTAATTGCGCCGCTGCCGCCATCATCACCGCTGGCGCCGGCGCTGTTCGTGTCACGTGGTCTCTCCATAACGTTCCGTAGTACACTGAATTTGTTGCTTGACAAGCATGTTCTAAACGATCAAGCATGCTTGACAAGCATTGCAAAAATATAATTTTTCATCAAGCTTCATCAAGCATCGAGTTTGCTTGTCAAGCACATCAAGCTTCGTTCTAGACGGTCAAAATTGCTTGACAAGCACGTTAATTTAACGTGCTTGTCAAGCAATTTTGATCGTCTAGGGACCCCATAAAGACGAGATGATACTTTTATCGTAGCTACGATAGATTTGCGGTCACGATTTAGTCGTGACCGTTTGTCATCGTTTTACGACTGTCATGCTAGCCGTTCCCACTGTCACGACAGTCTGTTGTCACTGCAAAATATATCGTAGACGACAGTTAATCGCGTCGTTTTATATGTGAACACCTCCATTTATATATATACTTAAAACGACACGACTATCTGTCGTCACGACATAATGGGAACGCGTTCTAAGAATAGAAGCATACCTTAAATATAAATAATTAAATTAAATTATTTATATCTAAGGCATGCTTCGTAATTATCTCTTTTTAATATCTATCTAACAAAGTATTGCTCTTATATAAGAATCAACATTTGGAGGGTTTCATTATAATTAAATGCAGTTTCATCTGAGCTACAATTAATACTAACCTGATGACGCAGCATGGAATTACAAGATGGACCGATTATCTTGTACGGGTCGCTAGAAACCGCTGGATGCGAATAGCGCAAGAACGGCAATTATGGAGAATTGTGTGTTGCCATGGCCACTTCCGAAAAATGACTTGGTCTCATATACTGTATGTATATATTATGTCTGTATTGTGAGGTCAGAATAGAAATGTACTAATTTTACTTTAAAATCATCCTTAACGCAGTAAATGTACCCAATTACTAGACGCTTGATGCATATTGTTTTGAGATGCAGTACAGAATGATTGTGAAGATATACCATTCCAATGTGTAACGTTATTTGGCTTTCAGAGGCACCGAAATGCATACTTTGTATTTCTTCGCTTAGTTTTGTCATAATTCTCCGAGAAATCCCATATAACTACCGCTGTATTATCTTTTAAATGATTTATATTATGGTGATGTATTTTTGTGTTAGTTGGTTAATGTTATAAAAATAATGTTTCTTTTAATAATTATTTTTAAATTAATGGTTCTGTTTTTCTCTGGTCTTACCGTTTTCTTCGTTGAGTTTTCTGGTGTTCCTGTTCCTTCTTTTATGGAGTAGGACAATTGTCTTACATTTATTCTGGTGTTGCGAGTTTACCTAGGCGGTGATCACTCATCGTCAGGTGAACTACTGCCCCTTTGTGTCTCCCTTATATATAAAAAAGCAGCCAAGTGCGAGTCGGGACTCGGCCATGAACGGTTCTGTAGCAGCAAGTAACATAATTTAATGTTCTTGTAGTTTGTTGTAACTTTAATTCGATCTTACCAGCCTCTCTTCCATCGGCGTCAGTTGTTTCAGTACCTCAGGAATATCTGGAAAAAGTAAGCCTTTCACAATAGCTTATCGTGGAACAAAGCCTTGAGTGACAGATTTGGCACAGATACTACAAAATACTCACTATTTCACTGGCTAACACGTTCACTGTGCATGACCCACGGGTGGGGCATATCGAGTTGCTCATTGTACGTGCATGACCCATCGGTGGGGTATGAGACGTTCACAAATTTAAAGGCTCATAACCTCGAACACGTGTGACTTTAGCTACTTTTATCGGTTTACACGTATGAACAATCAGTTAAGTAAAAATATTGCGTGAAAACCCGACGAACTTTTTCAATAGTTACCTACTGGTAAGTATTAAAAAAGTCAACTGGTACTACCCCATTAACTTAATTTTGGGTGATAAATAAAACTAAAATTATTATTAATATTGTATTTATTTCAATGCAGACTATTAAAACAATTTAGGCAGAAAGCTTTTTGGCACGCTAAGCACTCCATATCCGTTTTTTTTGTTTTGCGAGCTGCTTCCACTGGTGTACGGCCTTCTTCAACTAAAACTTTGTAACAACCTGTACAACGTTTTCTAAAGGTTCTTTTTGGGTCACGTCTTGGTATTTTGGTGAGAGAATGCTTAGATGTTCTAGCCTGCTCAGTTGATAGGCTAGACCTAGGCGAACGCGGCGTAGAGATATCCGTGGAAGGCGAAGGAGTCTGAAGACTTAGTAGTTTTTTTATTATTATTTCGTGGCCTTTTAGCACACTCATTTTACTTCGCGAGTTCAGGTCTTTATAAATCAATATTGCGTTAATTACACAAATCGCCATCAGATCTCCTGCAATTTTCTTGTACCAAAAGCAAGTTTTACGTACAGGTGAATTATAGCTTGCGAGCTGGTCTGCCACATCTATCCCCTTTTTGCCACGATTGTACTCTAATACTATGCGTGGCTTCAAAATTGGTCTAAATCCCGTTGACATCTGCATTTGATGGTTGTGGCATGTTGACATCACCAATACATCACGTTGATCCTTCCATTTTAGTACCGTGAGGAAGCTATTTTGCTTAGCAGCAATTTCACCTTTCCTAAGGGTCTCATTGATTACGTCTTGGGGAAGATCTCGTCTATTTTTACGCACGGTGCCGCAAAAATCAGTTCTGCGTTCTTTTAGATACCGGGCCAAAGGGACGCTGGAGTAATAATTGTCTGTCACCAACAACCTGCCCTCATTCAACAGATCTGACGCCAGTGTAACGACAACCGAGCCAGGTTTATCAAGACCTTCGACGGCTCTATCTTCTCCTGAATAAACTTTGTAACTCCATGTATATCCTGTATCCGTACACAGTTTATAAATTTTCATGCCATATTTGCTGCTCTTTTGAGGATTATAGGTTCGTATATTCAGTTTTCTTCTAAACCCGACCATAGATTCATCGACAGCAATGGTATCTCCTGGAGTAAATATTTTACGCGAGTTCTTTATAACCATATCTATTAGAGGTTGGATTTTGTATAGTCTTCCAGTTTGTTCAGCGCTGTTGTCTGCAAAATGCCAGCATCGTAAAATGAGACAAAATCTGTCGTAAGACATAGAAACCTCATGTAAAAGTGGATGGAAGTACAGTTTATCTTTCTTCCAATAACATTCTGTTGTAGGAAAATCAACAAGTCCAGTAAACAAATAAATTCCAATAAACTTTAGCATTTCCACTGTAGTAACATCTTTCCAACGTTTTATGCGCGAGTTGGGTTTCAATGTAGAGGAAAACTGTAATTGTGCGGCGTAAATATTTGTTTGAGTTACCATCAATTGTATCATATCGTCACTAACAAGTGAACGAAATATGGTCCACAAGTCTGTATCTTCCCCGAATAATTGATTTTGTCGCTTGCCGTTATCATATCCTGTAAAAATCTCTCTTTCCAAAGGCCGTATTTCAAAAGACCATGCAGTAGGCAATAACTGAGAATGGTTGATTTGAGACTGTCTCGAATCACTGGATAGCATATTATTTGAAGTTCTTTCATGTTCGCTAAACTGATCAAAAGCAGTAAGCTCAAGCGTTGGCAACGCAGCAGATTCTTCATTGGACAATGGCGGCAAAACTTGGTCAGGCGAGTACATGCATTCTTGTAAGGCAGAAGCAGCAGGTGCAGGTGATAAGACGTGCAATTGTGCATCATTATTTTCATTTATAAATTCAGTTATATCTTCCACCGTTTCAATATTTGCAGAAAACTCACCAAACTCTGAATCTTCCAGAGCCTCCACGATATTTTCTTCTCCATCACTTTCTTCTAAAATTCTCCACAACTGTTCATCCGTAAGTTTAGACAGTGGTCTGGATCGATTCATTATAACACGAAAGTAGAAACAAACTTTTATTGCTTTGCAAAATCTTTTTCTAACCTCTTGGCGCCACTTTTAATTGACATTGACATCACAAAGAAAAATCTATTACTTGTCAAGTATTTGACTATGGAATAACCATAGATAATACAGTATAATAATAAAAACAAAAGCATGCAAGGATGTCATACGTGTATGACATACGGCTGGGGCATGCCTTTACGAGATTATACGTGCATGCCACACGGATGGGGCACACATTTACGAGATCATACGTGTATGACCCACGGGTGGGTCAATAGCTAAAAATATAATTTATGTGAAGGGGGTGTAAAAAAAATAAAAACAATGTTATCATAACATCAATTTTATAACTCACGCAGCATATTATCAACAAATTGCATTTACACTTATAGGGTAGTCTCGCTCATTATAGCTGCACAGTCAACGTGCTAAGTTTGGTAACTTGAATGTATTTGTGGCAAATTCTTCGCCAACTTCTTAGTAATGCCTTGTTTTGATAGTTTTCTTATCGAACTAATATGCCACAACTTTCTACAACAACTACAGGGATGAGTAAAACCTTCTTCGATGTTTTTATAATATTTAGTAGCAGCTTTTTCCCAAAATGCCTTATTATTTGATCGAATTTCCTGCCGTACTAAGGTATCACATGCTTATTCAATTTGTCTGTATTCTTCATTTTCTCGAACACTTCGCCGAGCTTGAGTGTCACTTTCTTGCTCCACCTGTTTATATTCATGATTGATTCGAGCAACTTTATGAGCTTGAGTATTGCGCTCTTGCTCAACTACTCTGTATTCACGATTTAATCGTTTGCTTCGTCGAATAGAATTTTTAGTTTCCTTTTCCCTTAGCTTCTTCAGTTTATTACTCTTTATAGAATTGATAACCATTTTATTTCTCTGTTTTTCTCTTTCGGTGACCTCATTATTAGATCTTGAAATTCTTTTCCTGTTTGCATTTTTTTCTTTATCTCTAATTCATCCAGTTTAAGTATTTCACTTACTACTACTCTGCAACATAGTTTCGTTATTTTTACATATTGCTACACCATTTTTTTTTGGTAGTTCGCAGTCTTTGTATCTTCTCGTTTTTCTTTCTATTTTACGTTTATAATTTGAAAGCTGTGTTATCAAAAAAATTTACCGACGGACGTCCGCCCCTAAATCTAGCTGTAGATGGAAATGGCAAAAAGCGCCGCTCAAAATCATACAGCGTAAATGAGCTCTCATAATTTCTGGTACATAATTGTGTAGAGAGGGATTTGAATTTTAAAGTAATGATTTTTTGTTTATCTTTTTGTGTCACACACACTGACATCTAAATGGATAATCCACAGTTATATCTGCAAACATATTTATTTTTGCTTTCAACCCTGTTTTCGGTACGTTTTGAAATAAAATGTGACTTAGAAGATTATGTAACTGACGGAAACGTTGCTCCATACCCCTTAACCGATAAATTAGCCTGCAACATTTTGTTGTATATTCTTTTCCTTGTATGTAAGCATTTGTGCTTGAATCTTTAGTAGCAGTCATGTCCATTTTGCAATTTTTGCATGCTTTTGAAACATTTTGTTAGGACCCACCCGCAAAAATAATTAGCAATATCTGATAATTTGGCTCAGTTATATCCAAGTTCAAGACTATTTCTTCAGTTTCAACTGCTTGGAATAGCAGTCCCTCCTCATTGGAAACATTAGAGGTATATGCTATTTTTTAAAGAAACCTTATGATAGAAGAAGATTGTTAATTAGTAAAGATATATGCATTTTCAAAATTTGGTGCAGTGTTTCGAACATAGCTTTTAATGTTCCCAAAAATGTATTCTAGTGAATCGTGGTTGAAGTTTCTAGATAAATCAAATGCATATTTTTCAGACAATCTTCTACAAAAATACGGTCTCCTTCAACATTACGAATATTTTTGTTTATTGTTGGTACCGCGCAATCATTAACCCTCATATCACCATTTTTATCTATTTGAGATTTAATAACTTTACAGTTTGTTAAGAGTTTATGGCGTCAATCCATAACTGATGGTTTGGTGAAGCTCTCTTTTTACAGCTTTTATATATTTTTCCAGTCTGGTACAAATGAGCTCGCATTTAAAGAATCAAATAATTTATCAAACATCAATGTAATTTTCACAATTTGACCACATTCTGAAAGGCATAATCCTGTTACGGTTAAACGTTCTGCTGTAACAGCTACACTATGACTGAAAACTTGAGTAGCAGCTTTCACTTAAATATTTCTCATTTTATCTACATATAATCTATCTCATCTTTTATGTAACATTTTAAATTCTCTACGAGTCTTATTAGCTTCATATAATTTTTGTTCAATCTAAATGTATTAAACTTTTGGTGAGCAAGTTATTTGCACATATTTAATCATATGTGGGACATCAAATAGTGAAATTATTTCCTTTCCATCAACTTCAATAATTTCGTGCCGCCACTCTTTTCCTTTTTGCAAGTATCTTCGTTTTACACCATCTATCATTGCATATATTGTAGTCACATTAGTACGGCTTTGATCAGTGTGTATAGTACACAGGATCCTTAGTCCCATGCCCTTTGCATACTTAATAACACTTTCCGTCAATTCCTTCAGATTTTCTTTTTTCAAAGAATTTGTGAAATTATAGGCTACTCTACTTATAATTTTTCCCAACTAATTTAATAATACAAACCAGCGCGTGGTCAACAAATTTTTTGCTTTGCCAAGCAAACCCCTCTAGCTTGTCTTTTGTTGAATCATAATGAATTTGCGGCATAATTGACATCTCATCAAATATTAAGCAGCATACTCGGTGTTGAGGTTCCAACTGCTTTACGGTTTCCTTAGTTTTTTGAAAGACTGTTTTATTAAGTCCTGCTTGAATTTCTATTTGGGCCAGTATTTTTTTAATGTCTTTGCAGAAGGTAAAGTGAAATAAGAACACAGCAGCGTGTTACACTTTGGACTTTTTTTTGTAGACTGAATGAGACAAAAAATTTTCTTCTAAAGAAAATCTATTTACATCCTACTGATTGTTTATGGGTCTGCTATAGTCAAATTTTGTGTAGGCTTTGGTAAGTAAGTTACCATTGTGAGTTTTTCGGCATTCACCAGACTGGTCTTGAAATTCTTGGCTCTCTTGCGTAACCTATTCAGCTCATGCTTCAAATTCAGACTCTGTCTATTCGTTATCAGGTGATCCCTCATGAGCGATGGCGCCAATTCCTCCTATTTTATTTCTGAATAAGAAAGAATATTGAAGTACAAATAAATAAAATATGTATAATGTATAATAAAGATATGAATATACAAAATGGAAGCTGAAGGTTCATCTAATTAATGATATGCATATTTATATGACAATTAATCTGAATGATAATTATTAATGTGATTTAGCTTTATATATTTTATAAGAAAAGTTATTGTTTTCTATGATTATATTGAATAAAATCGTTATCATAATCATTATTGCTTTCATTTATATAGTTCAATTGAACATAAAATAATAGATACAGTTATGTAACTTAGAATATTATTTTAATGTAATATACTAAGTTACTAAAAATACCAAAAAAAACCAGTAAATATTACAAAATTAAGTGATGCAGGATTTGAACCATAAACCACTGGTTAGTAAGTTCAATGTCACCACCATGCTTGTTAAAGTTTAATTTAACAATTGCTTCATATAACAAAACAGTATTTAAATGTTTTGCTACCCTAATGTAACGTATTTAAGATCAAATTGGCATAACGTATTTGTTTATCTTGATCCCATAATTCTACTTCAATAAGGTCGTATCTATCGCTTACCTACGGTTAATGGAGAAGGTTCAAACTCGTTTAACATTTAGTGGTTCAGAAGACACGTATTAGCGGCTGTATCTTCCAAGTAGCCAGTACATTTTTTTATATCTAAATTTGGCATTTAGCAGTATTTGCGTATGGAACTCGTTGGTTGTAGATATATACCGAAAACTTATGCAGTCTATTGTTGGTAAAGTCTACCTGTATGGACTTTGACTCATTCAGCTCTATTCTCCACTTTCTTGTCCAATTGAAAACTTGGTTTATGGCCAGTTGCAACTTTTCAACAGCATTTTGATGGCTTTCGCCAACGGCCATAGCTGCTCCAATGTGCCATGATAGTGTTATCATGGCTTATTGGTGGGTTTTGGGATATCATAGGTGTATAGTAGGTACAATATAGGACATAGAACACTCCTTGGGGCACTCCAGCTCTTATCTCGATCAACTCAGAATAAGCGTTTTCTTGCTTTATTCTAAACTCTCTGTTAGTGATGTATGATGTTGAAATATCTGCGAACTGTTGTGGTAACAAGAGTTTCAATTTATATGCCAGACTTTATCAAAGGGCAACGTCAAGTAATACAGACGAGCAAACTTTTATCGTTTCTAATGCATTTCCTATTATATTGGTAATCCTATGGACTTGAATTATGGTTGAATGTTTTTCTCTGAAGCCAAACTGGTGTTCAGGAATTATGTTTCGTTTTTCTATTAAAGGTTTTAATCTTTTTTGCAAAAGTTTCACAAACAGTTTTGATACAATTGGTTAAAATGAAATATGTCTGTATGACTTTATATCATGGGGAATTTTTCCAGGTTTTTGTACCATAATTACTTCGGCCAAGAAACAACAAGTTGTACAAGTATCGGAGATTTAAAGCCTATATTAATTTTTTTATTAAACACTGATCTGATAAATTACTTCCTTGCACGCAATCTAGGCTCTAATGAGCCATTATACATTTTTCTCATCTTTTCTGTGTTCAATTCACATCTTAAGTATATTTTTTCCTTGACTTGAACCGACTGTAATGGGTTTCAAACGCTGGGAATTTATTAATAAATTCGATATTTTGTCTCTTCTGCTGACGTCCTAGACTTTCTATCTTCCCCTTTTTTTTCTTTAACCACCTCTCCTCTAGAAATACGATTTAAAAGAGTATCCACCCTCTGTCGCCCTACAGATAGTGCAGCCAAAAAGAACTTTTTCAAACAGCCTTTGCTCTACCATTTTTTGTTAAAAAAAAAGGTCAGCAAAAGCAGATCTTTGCTTTGGTGTCTCTTATTTGGGTGGGTTTTGCTTGGTCTTCAACGGATGGCCGTTGAAGACCAAGCAAAATAATCTGAGATATGTCTAGTTCAATAAGAATCTTAATCTATTTTACTAATATTTCTATAGAGAGTTTTGCGATTCCTTACAACGTTTCGTATGGTAAAAACACGGTAATAATAATATCTAATAATAAAACTTTATTTCAGACAAGATTAGTCCATAATTTTGTTAGTATATTGGTGTTAGTAACAATGGTGCTTATGTAAATATGTTAGTATTGTTAGTTTTTACACAATAATTATTGACTCAGACCTAGGACTGTCTCCCCCCAGTATTCCTGAAAGGGACAGTCCGTTCTGACAGCGATCATTTTTGGAATGATGGTGTTGAAGAGGTGGCGCTTTCTTTCGCATAACGGCATGGAAACCATCTGTGCGAGCCTCTGCGAACATTCCCGATGCACTACTATAGTAGCTGGTTATACTGTTCGGTTTTCTGTAAAACTTACGCGGCGTATCTATGTGGTCTATAGTGCTATAGCCTTTTCAGTAACCGGCTTGTTCGGGATGCTTGAAGTCGTCAAACCTGCGCGCGAGACGATTCGTAATGACGACCCTAGAAAACAACTTGTAAACATGCGCAGCAATGTGATGGGTCTATAAATATCTTCAATAGGGTTTTGGCGCCCTTTTTCAAGAAGAGCACCATCACAACTCTGTGCCATGTTTGAGGCGTTCGACCATCTAGTATGGCGGAGTTAAATAACCACTGGCCTACAGAAGCTCGGCAGTAACTCCATCATCACCAGGCGCCTTGCTGTTTGAGAGTCATTCTAATCTCGTACAGGCAGACGTCCGGGATGTCTTCCGTGTAATGTCGGGTTAGTCGTTCTCTGGGATCCAAGGCATGACTATTGACAGGTGGTTGCGTTGTCGTGTACAACTGTCCGTAGAACTTCTCGATCTCTCCCAAGAACTCAGGTTTAGACGTGACGATTCTACCATCCTCAGTCTTTAGTTTTATTAGTTGGATGTGTGAGTTGTCCACAATTTATTTATTCGATATGACAATCCAATTTTAAGTTAAGATACATTTCATGCCTTTGAGTCAAAGCGAAACTGGAATTTCATGCCCAAAAACTCTTCCCACAAAACATAAATACACCCTTGAACCATTGTTTCAACAAATCGTATGTATCAAAATTAGACCAAAAACCAACACAAATAAATGTTTACCTATAATGCTCGCAGAACGCGTGGTCTCGTCGCCATTTTTGCTCGCAAGTCAAGTTGAATTTTGCCAGGCGGGCAAAATACTTTTTCTTCTCAAATTAAATTAATATTAGAGTTTTCTTAGCTTACAAAATTCAAAACCACAGAAGAAAATTTGATGTCTAGATTTTTTTATTTGCAACGTTGAGTATACTCAAAAACCAAATTAAGGGATATATGTCGAATAACTTTATAAAATGACTGCTGTAATTAAAACTGGCCAAGCCAAATATAACCTACTTTAAGATCTCACATTTTTTAATAACAGCAATTGTTATAGGTATCCAATAAAGCAAAGAAATAGAGTTTAATACTTGTTCATAATGTTATTTTTATCCTCTAAATACATATTTGGATTGTGTATAAAACTTTGCACTCATTTAGATCTCCATTCTTTTGCGGCGAAGCCCCATCGTTGGGTAGTACATGACATTTCGCTTTAGACTTAGAATAGCGTTCTCCGTTAGTCAGGTATCTTTACATTCTTCCCCGCTTCAACAGGCTCACCATCGCTCACCTGACTTAACCGGGAACCAAAAGACGACTGAACAGTAAAATGCTCTCTGAAAGCCTCGGTAATGTCTTTGTGGTCAGAAGAACCACTTTCACTAATCGAGACGCTAGGTCTAACTTTCATTTTGTTAGTTAGCTTCCAAATATTCTTAAAATCTTTAGAGGAGTGGTCGGATGCAAGGATGTCCATTCTAAATTACTCTTGCCTATCCTGACACCATTTTAATTTACCTTTAAAATATCTCCTCGCCTCCGACATCTCATCAAAGATTCGACCATTATCCGGTCGTCTCGCTAAATTCCATACCTGAAACCTAAGTCGTGACTCCCGATGAGGGCCCGCTACGTGCTTATTCCAACCAGTGACATAACCTTCCTTGCTGCGACATTTTTTTCTATACGTTTCATAATATTTATTTTGTAAACATAGGTATAAGGTACAATAGATGATAATAAATAGCATATACATGTTCGCTATGTTTTGCCAATAGAGGCGTACAAAATAATTTAAACTTAAATGAAATAATAATTATTAATTATAATAAACTAATTTAAATAATCAATATAAATAGAACGTGGACAATAGTGCAGGTTTCAATTCCAATTTATACAGTAATGGTCTAATCATGAATGGCGTGCTGCTCGGCCCGTCTGTGGGTTCAGTTCGTAAACTGGTGGCAGTCTGTGAGGCTTATGCGGTGGAACATGGATTGAAATACAACTCCGCAAAAAGTGAGATCCTTATTTTTAAAGGCAAAAGTTACTCACTTGTACAGTCAACGGCCAGAAGTCCACTTACACCGCAATGGCCATTATCGCCTGCGGGCTGCGGCGCCTATACACACACGCATATTTATCCGTGTAAGCGATGTTCCAACGCTAACAAATTAACATGTCGTGTAGCATCGCTACGAGTAGTTATAGATGTGGTCAATGCTAGACAAGGATGACAATATCAGTAACTTGTTTTTTTTATCGCCGTCGATTATTTTTTTCCTAGTAATGCAAAATTTCAACACGTGAATATAAGTTAACATTAGCTAGATCGGTAACGAGGCTGCTCTCGCTAATGTGATCGGGATAGTTGTGAGTTCGAATCCGAGTTGGGCCAGTTTTTTATGTTTTATATAATTATTATTATTATGTTTTAGTAATTTATTTTAGTAAATTACCTTGAAAAAATAGATATTACAATAAAGGTAATTTATTATTATAATATGATAATAAATGAAACTAATTTTGATATGGTAACATTGTAATATTTTTTATATAAAAGAAATCCTTTACACTTACTTATGTTATTACTATAGTATTGAATGTTAAAAAACACATTTTAGGTTACATATAGATATTATGAAAATTCTGATATAATTTAAGAGGTTATAGCTTAATTATTCATTTTCTCAATGAAAAGAGGATTGCAACTTAACCTCAATATTACAATAATATAAATATTAATTTGTTAAAGTTACGGACACTATGTCCCCTGACACAAAATTACCCTACCTGTTTAGGATTTTTAATATTTCGTGTGACCTCCGTTAGCCTCGATACAGCTAATCAGACGTCAACGCATAGACGCCACAATATTTGCACATATATTTGTGCCGCGCAAACTATCCCATAACTGCATGCAATGGGATGCGAGTAGCTCAGGGCATCTCTCGTCCCGAGTTTCCCATCTTTGCACCATTAAACCCCATATATTTTCTATGGGGTTTAAGTCAGGGGACCGAGCTGGCCAAGGAATAACTTTAATTTCCGGATGATTGCTAAACCATTCGCGAACAATGCTGGCACGGTGTATAGGACAATTGTCTTGCACAAAACTTATCTCGTTCAAGTCTTCTGCGGGGTAGATATTACGCACCGTAGGCAACATTATATCGTTCAACACTTCCACATAGTTGACACTATTGGCTCGCGTCGGTATAAAACTTAATTCACCGGGCCCTTGAGCACTTATCCACCCCCACATATTCACACTGATTCTGCCTGACTCCGTATTTGGTCTGACATTGCCTTCAGACCAACGCGTGTTATTTTTACGCCACAAATGCAGTCTTCCTTTTTGGCACGATTTAAAAGATTTTTCGTCGGTGAATATTGTCGTCTCCCAATCAAAGTCCAAATATTCCCGGGCAAAACTTAACCTCTCCTCTTTATGCCGTTGGGTTAAAAATGGTTTCTTAGCTGGCGCTCGGTGATGAAGACCTTCGGCATGGAGTATGCGGCGAACGGTGCGTACTGATGTGCCGAACTCATCGGCAAAACGCCTTGTTGGGATGAAACCATTCGTCTCATATTCCGCTACCATATAACGTCGCTGAGGCTGGCTAATAAGAGGTGGTCTTCCGCTCCTCTCACGACTGTTCAGGCTACCTTCTTCCTCAAATCTCTTCACCCAACGACTAACAGTCTCTCTCTAAAAAAAAAAAAATATATTACACACTTGCAACACGCGATTAATCTACCATTATATTTTGTAGGTATCGTATCATCACATAAAATTAAAAAAATAAGCTTACGCATAAGCCGGTTTCATTCGATATTTGAGATATATTAAGGCCATTCGAATATAGGGCCACAATATTTGCCTTGGCTTCAATACTGATATTAGCCTGCATATTGAATTCAGAAGAATACTAAAATAGCAGCAACAAGATAACACAAACGCTCGTAACTATGTTCACCAACCAACAACAGCGAATAGTGGAATAATTTATGTGAACTAGTAAAGTAGTTAAAATATGAAGGTATATTTACAAAGTGAACTTATCACTTTGTTTCAAATCTACCCTCATATTGTAATAACGACGCTAAGATTGAAAATAATTGTAAAACGAAAGAATCTTCGTTTAGTTGTGGAATATTTAACATATTTGTTAGCAAATCGGCATTCTTATTTCACATTAATACTTAAAAAATATTTTTCATGTTTGGTGTGAGACTCGAACCCGAACGTTCGCCATGCGAGGCACAGTGCTAACCACTTTAGCCACCGTAACGCTTACGATACTTATTGAAATTTGTAATTACAATCATAAGCGGGCAACAAGTTGCCAATGTGTAGTGTTGTCAAACGTTCTTATAGAAGAAGGTCATAAGTACAACTAATATTGCTATGCCACGGTTTTGTGAGATTGCTAGTCGACTTCTGGCTGTTACTGTACATGTTCCTCCCATTAAGCTAAACGGTGAAAGTTTGAGAGTGGTGACCAGCTTCAGGTACTTAGGGCATATTGTTACGGTCGATCTGAAGGACGATGCCGATCTAGAACGCGAACGTAGGGCATTGGCGGCCAGGGGGAACATGTTGGCGCGTAGGTTCACTCGGTGCTCCAGTGATGTGAAAATCACACTTTTTAAGGCATATTGCCAATCTTTTTACTCGAGTGCTCTTTGGGTCGATTATACCTGCCGGGCTGCCAATGTCCTGCGAGTTCAGTATAATAATATCTTCAGGATGCTGTTGAAACTTCCTAGAGACTGCAGTGCATCAAGTATGTTTACGGAGGCCCGCACGGATGGCTTCTATGCCGTCATGAGAAAAAAAGTTGCATCTCTTTTTGCACGGGTCAGGGATAGCTGCAATGGCATCCTGAGGATGATAGCATCGCGTCAAGATTGTCCTATCCAAACCAAATGGATGCGAATAGTAACTGGGCAGCAGCACTAGTGTTTTGTTGTTCAGCTTAAAGGTACTTACCATTGGGCTGAATAGCTGAATATTGCTGTTGTTGTCTTATTTATTATTTGACATATGACCTGACATTCCCTAATGAATTTTAATGTTAGATTTTAATTTTGTGATTGTTTAAGTACTAGATTATTTGTTTTATTTTGAATTAAAATTTTTGATTAAACATTGATACTAACATAGGATAAGACTTTTATAACTAACACTTTATGGAGTAATCCGAAATAAAATTATTATTATTATTATTAAGACAGTACATTCTCTGCTTATCATTAATAATCTCAGTTTGAATAGCTGCTCGTGATATATTTCTTGGTAGACAAAAACCTTCACAACATTCACTCAAATCCTGCTGAAAATCTATCAACCGTAACATAGAATGACAAATGTCATGTTATTTTTACCCGAATGCGGGACGCAAAGGGTAATGTGTTTATCAGGCTATGTATGTATGTATGTTCCTTTGAAGCACTATACAGACCAAACGCCTGGACCGATTTTAATGATTCGCACGTCAATCGATTCCTTTCAGTCCGGAAAGTGTCACTAAAGACATAACGTTAGTGAAAATTCAATATGGCGACTACTGGACGCCATTAGGTGAAAATTAAAAAAAATAAAGTCAACAAACTATGTCATGTGGGGTATCGTTGAATAGGTATTTAAAAAATATTTTTAGTTTTCTTTCAACATTTTTCGATTTGACCGGCCGTTTAGGAGCTATATCGATTTAAAGTTGCGTAACAACTATTCTCACATGTAGGTTTTAAAACAGTAAAAGTTTACGATGAAAAGACGAAAACTTCGTATGACTGTGCGTGTGAGTGTTGATAGACATATACTAAAGTATCTATTAGGTATATTGGACTACCTAAAGTATCTAACGTCTAACACGGTCGCCCATCTCCAACTTCAAACGGTTTAGTACTTAACTTCACTTGAAAAACTATATATAGGTAGGTACCTACCGAAATCGAATTGTTTTAAATGCAATGACAAAGATATAAAAAACAACGTCTATTTGGTTGGTGTGAGAATCGAACTATCAACAACCGAATTTCATGCGCTTCGTGGACAAGGTAAAATTTAAAGAAAAATGTTACCTTTAATATTATGTTGGGGAGTAACTGTACACAAGTTGCAAGGGACAACTTTGAATCGAGCGGTTGTCGATCTCAGTTCGTGCATTATAATTTTGAATTGAATTGAATTTTTCATAAAGCCAGGTTAAGTCTTTAGATGGTTTAATTATTAGTACTCTGTACCACTACCACTAAACAATCCTCATGATATCAAATCTCTCAATGAAATCACGAGATTGCGAAATTTACAGTCTTATAACCATGCTTATAACAATAACAATGACTAACTTATCTCTCAGCTTAAAGAGCTGCTTGTATTAACGTGATATTTGGCCCGGATGTTTATTTATTCATTATCATATCACAGATTAAAAAATATAGATTAAAAAGAAAACAGTAAAAGAAAAAAAAATGCCACTCTGGAAAGTGGAACTCTAATTAAATATTGCCAATCGGACTATCTCGTAAATAAGCGTGGACTCTTTTTCTTTTCTGTATTAATGACATACCAGATATAACTCATTATACATGCATTTTGTTTGCAGACGACATCCTTATAGTTTTGGCATAGAATCTGTTAAATAGCTTTGACATAGAAATTAATAATACGATAGAAATTAATTCGCTTGATAAAAATAATCTGACCGCGAATTTGAGCAAGACACACTTTATTCAATTTTTGAGCAAAATAAGTAAATCATATTTACTGAATATAAAATACAATGGTCATAAACAAGTAGAGAGTGTGAAGTTTTTTGGTATATAGTATAATTAATAAAGTAGTTGTAGAGTGCGTGAGCGGGAACCTAAGCGATTTCTTCAGAAACTTGTTCAGAGTACTTAGAGAGAAAACATACTAAAAGTCCTGATGTTCAGACAAAGACCTCAATTTTAGGTTGTACGCTAATATTTCAAAAATGGCGCAATTAGCAAACATTTTTCTAAGATGAAATGAAAGCTTATAAAATTTTCTATAACTTTGATAATTTTCCATATCCCATCCGTTTTCAAACTACAGGCTCTGGAAAAGTGCAATTAAAAAATGTTTTGGAATATTAGTTTCTAAGTCCAATTCTGTGAATGATTCACATTTTTATTCTCTTAGGTCGTGAGCGTCCTGGAAAAAGGTCGTTTTCTGTGGTATCTTCTTCCTCGCCTTCCTCAGTGGTAAGTGGTTCTTGCTGAGAGGGCTCTCAATCATCTTTATGGTCATTCTCGTCGTCTTCCTCGCTAAAAGACACGCCGTTGAAGCATTTTCCTTGGCAATGAAGGCACGCAGTAGAAAATTTCAACATAGCTTTGCGACATCCACATTTGCTGCTGCTACAATCCTTTGTGCAGTGACAAAATATTGTTTCTAGTAAAACCTGGGGCGCCGGTAAATCTTTTGTTGTTCTTGGCCCCAAGATATCACAATAAATTTTTCCACCCCCACTCTTGAGGGACCAGCTCATTCCCGAGCCACTGCTGCACTTGGTGATATGTGCTTCAGGAATTATATTTAGCTACTCTCTTAGTGGCTGTGTGGTGACGGCCTAGAGAATATCGCCACCCCCTCTCATCCCGCGGGGGGACGTAGTAGTCGTCCCGAGGGAATATATACCAGAGAATGGGCAGCAGCGTTCTTATGAGTACCAATGTCTACCTTACTGCGATTGCCAACCCGTTTGCCAAGCGTGGCTATTATGGCAGATCCCCTCAAATAAAGGACACAGTTAAACCGCGGCCGCCAGTCCCCGGTAGCCCTGCTATTCCCAGCCGTGGTAACAGCCGTGGTTTCGGCAGGGCAGGGGGTGCTAAGAATCCCCGGCAGATTCCGCGTTACCAAAACCGACGACCTCTGGCCCTGGCAACATACAACACACGCACACTGCGGACCGACGAGAAAATGATCGAACTGGAGGAAGAATTGAGCAGGTTACATTGGGACATAATAGGATTATCTGAAGTTCAAAGAGAGGGGGATGATACAATAATCCTGAAATCCGGGAATCTGCTCTATTTCCGGGAGGGCGACCAACTGTCCCAAGGTGGTGTTGGGTTCATAGTACACAAGTCCCTCGTCCACAACATACTGAAAATCGGGAGTGTGTCGACTAGGGTTGCGTACCTTATACTCAGAATTACCAAGCGGTATTCGTTGAAGGCCATACAGGTTTACGCGCCGACTTTGACGCACTTCGACGATGAGGTTGAGGTCATGTATGAGGATATTTCCAGAGCCATACATACCTCGAACTCTTATTTCACTGTGGTCATGGGGGACTTTAACGCGAAGCTGGTTTAACGATTCGGGAATGAGCTGAGAGTGGGGCAATTTGTAACTGGAGACCGGAATCCCCGGGGCCAAATGTTGGCCGACTTCATGAAGAAGGAGGGACTCTTTATGATGAACTCCTCTTTCAAGAAGCCGGAAAACCGCAAATGGACCTGGGTAAGCCCCGATGGTAAAAAAAAAACGAGATAGACTTTATCTTGTCGACGAGTAGACAGATGTTCAATGACGTCTCAGTAATCAATACGGTTAAAACCGGGAGCGATCACCGACAGGTGAGAGGCTCATTGAACCCAAATGTCAAGCTCCAGAGGTTCCGACTGATAAAGTCTACGCTCCGACCTTTGCCCATCTACATCCAAAACCCTGAACCCTTTCAGCTCGAACTGCAAAACCGTTTCGAATGCCTAGCAGATTGCGAGGAAGTGGACTCATACCACGACAGGCTCGTAGAAGCTGTCCATACGGCTGGGTCTAAGGTCTTCAAGGCCCACCGTACAAACAGAACCAAAAAGATGTCTGACTATACCCTGCAGCTTATGGACGAAAGACGGAAAATTGTTCTGACATCCTCTGATGATGCTACCATATACCGGCAGCTCAACAGACAGATCTTAAAGTCTTTGACTCGCGACACGTGTCAATTTAATACAAATTGTATTAAAGAAGCTATTGAGCGGAACAAAGGCTCTAAAGTGTTTGCAAGAAAACTATCTGTTAGACAGAGCCAACCGACGAAGCTGAAGACTGAGGATGGCAGAATCGTCACGTCTAGACCTGAGTTGCTGGGAGACATCGTGAGGTTCTACGGACAGTTGTATACGAAAACCCAGTCACCTGTCGATAGTTGTGCCTCAGATCCCAGAGCACGACTAACCCAACACTTACCGACGACATCCCGGACATCAGCCTGTGCGAGATTAGAATGGCTCTCGAACAGCATAAGAACACCAAGGCGTCTGGTGATGATGGAGTTACGGCAGAGCTTCTGAAGGCGGGTGGTACACCAATCCTACGGGCCCTTCAGAAGTTATTTAACTCCGTCATACTAGAAGGTCAAACGCCACAAGCATGGCACAGGGGTGTGGTGGTGCTCTTTTTCAAAAAGGGCGATAAACCCTCTTGAAGAATTACATTGAGAAGGGTCACTTTTGCTGGTGCCCCATACCATTTCAGGAAGCACACTTTCCCAGCTTCTGCAACATCACTATGGCTGGAGCTTGGGTTGTAAAAGATCTTTGCTGCTTCCTGAATAATTTCCGAATTTAAATACAATTTACAGAAACCCACCTTGCTTCTTTTAAACGTTGCTGATGTTGTATCGTAGCCGGTAAATGAGTGTAAGAAGAGGATGTGTTCATATCCATGCTATTGCATCTCATTTTTTGTCATTCATTCATTCATCGTCATTTTTAAGTTTTAGCCAATAAGGTTGCGTTTCCTACAGTGAGCATTGAGCGAAAAGCAATCTTCATGATGTTTTTCCCGCCTAAGCTCAGTTATCTTCTGTTACAAAAAAACGCGATATCTTACTGTTACCGCCCTTACCTCGTGGAGGTACTCCCAGCTTATGTTAAAATAAATTTAGAGATAATTCGGGCATCAGGTAATGGTCATCACGCTGAATAACTCATCATCATCTTGTTCCCACTAATATGCTAGTGGGTTTGAATTCCGCACTTAGTCCCGATGAGGACCATTGTATGTGAGCCATGACGGCCTTCACTCCATCCAGCACACCTCCCTCCAGAAGCATATCAGGTCTCCTAAACTCAGACCAATAAAAAAGTATAGACGGAGTCGTCGTAAACAATCGCGACAAAATAAGTGAGGTCTAGTCTTGGCTATGTGTGCGTAACTTGGTGTAAGATATCGTAGATTTGCGCATGTGTGCTAGAGAAAAATGTTGCAAGCGTTGTGCTGCGACTCCCAAGTGCGAGAGATATACTTTGGTGATGAGTTTTATTATTATGTAGTAATGTGTTTTATTTGTCTTGGTTGAATGAAATGAAAGATAATTAAGTTTAATGAGTAATTTATTTTAATATTCAATAACTAATTTTAAAAAATACACAAAACTGGGTAAGTAATAGATGATATAACAACAAAATCTCTAATATTCACAACATATAACAACGGAACTTATAATTTTATTTAATATAACGATTAGTTAATATAATGAACGATTGATATAATTTTACAATAACTAATTTTTATAAGCATAACATACATTAAATATAACATCGTTTGACATAACATACATTAAATATAAAATCGTTTGGCATACCACTCAAAAGATATAAAACTTATTTGGTCTAATATGATGAAAACGGGTAGACTACATAAATACGAAAAACTTTATTCCGACATTCACTAATACGAATTTCAAAATACCGATTTCCATAATTCCGAATGGTTCAAAATTCCTAATATAACAACTCCGATTTATCATTCATCCTATTTTTATAATTCCGAAATTTCAATATTCCTAACATTTATAATTACTATTCTCAATCAAAATGCCGAGTTTCAATAGATCGAATAACAAAAATTCCGACTTAATGATAATTCAAAACATCACAAATACGAATTCCGATTATTAAAGTACCGATTAGTTAGAATTCCGAAATAAAAACGTCTTATAAAATTCAATAGCAAGACAAATAAACACTATTCATGCACAAGGATGCAGCAAGCATGCAGCAAGCATGCAGTAAGCATGCAGCAAGCATGCAGCAAGTACGCAGCAAGCTTGCAGCATGCAGCAAGCATTCAGTAAGTTTGCAGCATGCAACAAGTATGCAGTAAGCATGCAGTATGCATACAGCAAGCATGCAGCAAGCATGCAGCATGCAACAAGCATGCAGCATACAAGCGAGCATGCAACATGCAAGCAAGCATGCAACATGCAGCAGGCATGGTTTATGTCACGGCTCCGGCGCTGCGGGGCTCAGGCGGTCCCACGCGAGCTTAACGTCGCAGATGGTTTTAACGCTCACCACCGCGGCTTCGGCTTGCTGGCCGGCTTCGGCGGCCAGCCTCAGCCGTGGTGGCGAGCGATAAAGCCACGTGCTCCTCAGCTCGCGGCCCGCCTTGCCCCTCCGCGCCTACGCGGGCTTAAATTACACTCTAGGGGGAGGGCAGACAAGACTACGTGAAGTCGGTTTTACAGCGATTCGTTTCTGTCACTAAAATCCCATATTATACTAATTTAATCAAAATCAGAATCCTAATTCCAGAATTTTAACAGTTTATTAGAAGTATTGAAAATCGGAATGTCGATTTTTATATTAAACGTTAGACCTAATGATTTTAGATTAAATAAACAATATACATATTAAACGTTAGACCAAATGATTTTCGATTACATAAACGTTATATGAAACAACGTTATACTAATTAAGTTTTAGAATAAATAAACGTTATATGTAAAGAAATGATATCAACAGTTGGTATATCTCACGTTGATTATATCTTATGAACGATAATAAAATGAAATTAGACCAAATGAGTTTATACGTTATGAGACGCACCCCACAAAACTTCCATAAATTAGAAAAACTAATGCCCCTTATGTTGTGTCAGTTTTTTATATGTCTGGCGTTTTGAGTCACAACTTTTAAGTAAAGTTTCTTGTTTTGCAATATGGTGGAATCTTATATTTATGTATTTATTAATTACAGATCTTATTAAACTTGTTTGGTGCTCTACGCCATACACGTTATGTTCATCTTCTAAATTTGAAAAAATATCCTGATTACCAATAAATCGTTTGAGAATTTGTGACAATACATAATTGTGCTGGTTTACTGAAGTAATAGTTATTCCTTCTTTAACATTTTTTCTTACCACCAACTCACACGTACAACATATATTATATGTATCTAAAGAAGGAAAACTTAAACTACCTTTGTCTCTCAATGTTATCAATTTATGGAAATCATGTCTTTCTGAAGACAAAAGCCGGGACATACACGGTTCACATTTGATTTTTTTTGATAGGTAATGAGCAACTCCACCAGCTATATAACCGATTACATATTTTCTAAAATCATTTATATCAGGTACATCTAAGTAGCTGGCCAAATCTCCAACGTCATTTTCAATGGATTTAAGGAAATTGAGAGTGCTATCTTCATAATCCTCTTCATGACGGTAAGATGCTGAAGTGGTATTGATAATTTGTATGGCGGAAGAGCAATTCAGTATAGCTATGTTCTCCAGTGGTACACAATTACCAGTTAAGCACTTTAATTCAAGGTGTGTTAATAATTTCCTGTAAATACCCTTGAATTGCCTGACATTAGGGTTGTCATTGTGGCCACCATGCATCCTGACTGAACCAAAGAAAATTTCTATGTGGTCCTGACTCATTTTATAAGTGGGTAAAAAAATCAATCGATTTTCATTTTCGATCAAATGCTGAACCAAATGTTTAATACTTTCTATGTTTATTAATATACCCAAAAATCCGGATTTGGATTTTGTTTCAATTATCGGCTTGTAAAATCGAGTAAATAAGGCCGTTTTTTTACCATCTTTCGTGACGCTCCGTTTTGTACATATTTTCAATTTAAGATCGATTATAAATGTTTTTAAGTTTTCGAGGAAAGTGATTATATCATCTTTATTTCTGATATTAATTGGCTTTTTTTATCCGAATTCTCTCATGCCTCTGGAATTGTAAATATCAAAGAAATCATTCATTACTTGTATAAAGTGTTCGGTAGCCTTAGATTGCTTAAATTGATTGAGATTCAGGTCTTCTCTGCATATTTTCAAAGCTGTTGCAACACTTCTGCTCAGTAATTGTGTGGCTAATTTGACTTTCATTATTTGGTTTTTGTATTCAATATGTTTCGTTGATAATTTGTTGGCCAAATGAAGCCCTTCGCTGTTCTGCAGTTTATTGAGTTCAGTCAAGTAATCCCATTTTATAATTTCGCCGTTTATATCTAAGAACTCTTTATTGGATTGCAATTGGTTTCTTACCAATTTCATGACATGACACGGATCTAAGAAACAGGCTACTTCCGTATCGTTTGATGGATGTTTAAATGTAGTCTTCATTAATGATAAATCTTTAATATTACAATTAAGTAATTCCATGGCTGCAAAATTTGTTGCATGCCCGTCAAAAGTTATAGACACTACATCAACTCCTACTTCAAAACATTTAATAAGACATATTTTAATTAAGTTTGCTTTTTGTATTCCGGTGAGACTATTAGTTAAAAAATAACCTAATGGGATTTTCCAACGCTGATTTATGGCTACTAGTAGGAAAACAAAAGCATGAGATGCTAATGCAACAGAATCTGAAGTTGTACCAATCCCCATGTCTACAAGCCCATGATATTTTTTTCCGTCCCATATCTTTTGCTGTCTTAGAGCCATCTCATCAAATACAAGGGCACATATAGGACGGTATTCTGAGGCTTCAGCCTTTTGTCTTACAGCTGAAAAAGCTTCTTCTGTAAAGCCAGGTTCACCGTTAATATGAGCGTACCATTTCGATAACGTTTTAGAGTGTGGCAGACATGTTCGGAAGGTTTCTCGCACGTATTCATAGGCTTTCGGTGAATAAAAGTTGAGTGTGAGACAAAACTTTTTCATAGCTGAGGAATATTTGATTTTTTTCTTTCCTATATTCTTTTTGTTTATGTTATGACATATTTCTGCTGCAACAATGTTTTCACCGAGCATATTCAGTACGTCAGTGTCTACATAATTTTTTTCTTTTAAATCTTTTAGAACAGTTTTTAGTGACGCATTTTTCTTTTTAAGGCGTCTAACTCTCTGATTAAGTGTTTTGATTTTGCGTGCATGAATTTTGTAACGTATTTCATATTTTCTAGCTTGTTGTCTAAGTTTATTTTTTTTTGGAGTATCAAATATTGACTCTAGTTCGGAATCATGAATTTCACGTGGACAATTTGAGATTTCTTCAGTAACTTTATCTGGTGTATCGCCAAAAATCCCAGCCGTGTCAACTTCTTCCTCAATGTTACAGTGCTACGGAAAAAAAAAGTTATTTTGATTTTATATAGGTAAGTAATTATATTTTAGGTAAAATGACACATACTGATAATAATTCAGGTAGGCACGAACCTCTGTATTAAGTCCCAGTGTTAAAGATTTAGGATTAGTAGAACTACCAGACGCTTCCATACCCTGACACCACTCGGAATTTACAAGATGAATCTAAAATATACAATGACAGTGTTTTAAAATAAGCTAAAGTTTTTATTTACGACGATAAAATAACTACAATAATAATAATAAACAACCAACTTTTTTTGGTGTAGCGTTTTTCTTGATTCGACGGTAACCACCTTTGGTGTTGTATATATCAATTTCTTCAAAATGTAAAGAACAAACAACACTAAATTTTGAAGGGAGCCACTCGACATCATTTCTGTTTACCCGTACAGCTTCAATCCAGTTTTCTTTCCACGTTTTATCAGCTGGAAACCTAAAAAATATCATAACAAACTTAACTATTATTTGAATATATTTTATAAATACTTACGTATCATACCTAATATACTCCAAAACTAAATATGCAATAATAAGATTGAAACTAAGAATAATAAGATTACACAGTTGTAGTGTCCGTAAAAAGTCACAACTTCCCTTACTTTTGGGAAAAAAATAATGTTCTTAACTTGCAACACTGACACAATGACGTCAAGAATTCGTGTTCCGAGAAATTATGACAATTATTTTACGATTTTGTTTAAATTACACACCAAATCGGATACTTACTTGTGAAAAGTAATCCCAGAAGACTTTTTATTAAAGCATGAATTGTTTTTGCAGCAGTTTATGACGCAGGACGGCATAATTTCGCAATTATTTTGTTACCAAAACTACGTCACGCGCACTCGCTCGCTCGCAGCAGACTACTGAGCGGCCGTCTTCATATTGCCGAATCGTCTTCATATTACGTGCCTCACTTTTTGAGCGCAATGTTCTGTCTATACTTTTTTATTGGTCTGAGCTCCTAAACTTCTCAAGGCATCTGTAAGAGTTCCGCTGAATAACTTAAATTTTCTACATTTCTGGAGCGTGTAGCTCATAAACGAATGGAAATATGAAAAAGTATATGAGATCAAAGTTAAAGTGAATTTTTTAAGCTTTAATTTCATCTTAGAATATTTTTTGCTAAAACGCACCTTTTTAAAGATATTAGCAAAAAACCTAAAATTGAGGTCTCCGTCCCCCTCCCCCCTCCTCCCTCCGCCTAACCTCCTAGACGTCAGGACTTTTAGTATGTTTTCCCTCTAAGTACTCTGAACATGTTTCTGAAAATATCCCATAGGTTCCCGCTCACGCACTCTATACCCTCCTTTGAGTCATTCCTTAATCGGACTAATAACAGTTGATCGTTATTGTGACTGGAAATGGACATCAATAGGTTTGTATACGTTTTGTCACGATTTCGCAAAACAGCCTTATTACCAATCGATATTGATGGCATATCTCGGGTACTTTGGTTCTATCCTGAGGTATGGTATCTTTTAATGTTTTTAAACTTTCGCGATTTGTACACATTTTTTTTATATACTGTGGACACGGGTCTCAATCGCGATAAATATATAGGCAAATCATTACCTTGGTTACCCGACTTATAATATCATTACATAAACTACATATTAAAATACACAGATACTTATAAGTTGTATAGTTGTCCGGCGCGGGACTCGAACCCGCAAAGCGAAGACGTGAGACGACTGTCTTAGCCGCTGCGCCACACGTGCAGTCAACTCTGCAGCTTTACGTGCTCCCCAGTCCCTGAGGCCATCTACATACTTACTTTTAAACGAATGAGGTTAAGAAGTGTACTTCAGTGAATTAACTAATACCCAGAACCACAACATTAACATAATAATTCTGCTATCTGAATAGTATTCTGTAAATGGTGGTGCTTCCCCAGCTTAGCAGCTTACAGAGTGAAAGAAGGACCTCGCTGAAGAATTTTACTACTGTTTAGCGCAAACCAGAACTCGCCTGTACGTGTACCTTCAAAAAATTTAATGGTAGGCCTGGCAACATATCCGTGTTGATATTACAAACTACTATGGGGCAATTCAACAGATAAATCGAGAGCATTTCTATTGCAAAACAAATGCGTTAAAGCAATTACAGGTACTCCTCTGTTTGTCTCATGTAAATCATTGTTAAAAGGACTAAAAATTATGACTAGTGTGTTTGTACATGTTTCAAATTGGTGTAATTGTGAAAACGCAGCCACAGTATTTACTAGAGCTAAAGATGTTTTTCCTCGCAACATGATAACTAATACAACGAAAAAGTTCCTATGCTGCTTGAATTTCTATTTGGGCCAGTATTTTTCTAATGTCTTTGCAGAAGGTAAAGTGAAATAAGAACACAGCAGCGTGTTACACTTTGGACTTTTTTTTGTAGACTGATAGAGACAAAAAAATGTCTTCTAAAGAAAATCTATTTACATCCTACTGATTGTTTATGGGTCTGCTAATATAGTCATATTTTGTGTAGGCTTTTGTAAGTAAGTTACCATTGTGAGTTTTTCGGCATTCACCAGACTGGTCTTGAAATTCTTGGCTCTCTTGCGTAACCTATTCAGCTCATGCTTCAAATTCAGACTCTGTCTATTCGTTATCAGGTGATCCCTCATGAGCGATGACGCCAATTCCTCCTATTTTATTTCTGAATAAGAAAGAATATTGAAGTACAAATAAATAAAATATGTATAATGTATAATAAAGATATGAACATACAAAATGGAAGCTGAAGGTTCATCTAATCAATGATATGCATATTTATATGACAATTAACCTGAATGATAATTATTAATGTGATTTAGCTTTATATATTTTATAAGAAAAGTTATTGTTTTCTATGATTATATTGAATAAAATCGTTATCATAATCATTATTAAAAATACAAAAAAACACCAGTAAATATTACAAAATTAAGTGATGCAGGATTTGAACCATAAACCACTGGTTAGTAAGTTCAATGTCACCACCATGCTTGTTAAAGTTTAAATTAACAACTGCTTCATATAACAAAACAGTATTAAAATGTTTTGCTACCCTAATGTAACGTATTAAAGATCAAACTGGCATAACTTATTTGTTTATCTTGATCCAATAATTCTACTTCAATAAGGTCGTATCTATCGCTTACCTACGGTTAATGGAGAAGGTTCAAACTCGTTTAACATTTAGTGGTTCAGAAGACACGTATTAGCGGCTGTACTACCACTGGCGAAGATCTTCCAAGTAGCCAGTACATTTTTTTATATCTAAATTTGGCATTTAGCGGTATTTGCGTATGGAACTCGTTGGTTGTAGATATATACCGAGAACTTATGCAGTCTATTGTTGGTAAAGTCTACCTGTATGGACTTTGACTCATTCAGCTCTATTCTCCACTTTCTTGTCCAATTGAAAACTTGGTTTATGGCCAGTTGCAACTTTTCAGCAGCATTTTGATGGCTTTCGCCAACGGCCATAGCTGCTGTATCACCAATGTGCCATGATAGTGTTATCATGGCACATTGGTGGGTTTTGGGATATCATAGGTGTATAGTAGGTACAATATAGGACATAGTACACTCCTTGGGGCACTCCAGCTCTTATCTCGATCAACTCAGAATAAGCGTTTCCTTGCTTTATTCTAAACCCTCTGTTAGTGATGTATGATGTTAAAATATCTGCGAACTGTTGTGGTAACAAGAGTTTCAATTTATATGCCAGACTTTATCAAAGGGCAACGTCAAGTAATACAGACGAGCAAACTTTTATCGTTTCTAATGCATTTGCTATTATATTGGTAATCTTATGGACTTGATCTATGGTTGAATGTTTTTCTCTGAAGCCAAATTGGTGTTCAGGAATTATGTTTCTTTTTTCTATTAAAGGTTTTAATCTTTTAAGCAAAAGTTTCACTAACAGTTTTGATAAAATTGGTTAAAATTAAATAGATCTGTATGAATTTATATCATGGGGAATTTTTCCAGGTTTTTGTACCATAATTGCTTCGGCCAAGAAACAACAAGTTGTACAGGTATCGGAAGCCGGAGATTTAAAGCCTATATTAATTTTTTTATTAAACACTGATCTGAAAAATTACTTCTTTGCAAGCAATCTAGGCTCTAATGAGCCATTATACATTTTTCTCATCTTTTCTGTTTTCAATTGATAACTTAAGTATATTTTTTCCGTGACTTGAACCGACTATAATGGGTTTCAACCGCTGGGAATTTATTAATAAATTCGTTTATATTTTGTCTCTTCTGCTGACGTCCTAGACTTTCTATCTTCCCCTTTTTTTCCTTTAACCACCTCTCCTCTAGAAATACGTTTTACATGAGTATCCACCCTCTGTCGCCCTACAGATAGTGCAGCCAAAAAGAACTTTTTACAAACAGCCTTTGCTCTACCATTTTTTGTTAAAAAAAGGTCAGCAAAAGCAGATCTTTGCTTTGGTGTCTCTTATTTTGCTAACGGATAGGCCGTTGAAGACCAAGCAAAATATACTGAGATATGTCTAGTTAAATAAGAATCTTAATCTATTTTACTAATATTTCTATAGAGAGTTTTGCGATTCCTTACAACGTTTCGTATGGTAAAAACACCGTAATAATAATATCTAATAATAAAACTATATTTCAGACAGGATAAGTCCATAATTTTGTTAGTATATTGGTGTTAGTAACAATGGTGCTTATGTAAATATGTTAGTATTGTTAGTTTTTACACAATAATTATTAACTCAGACCTAGGACTGTCTCCCCCCAGTATTCCTGAAAGGGACAGTCCGTTCTGACAGCGATCATTTTTGGAATGATGGTGTTGAAGAGGTGGCGCTTTCTTTCGCATAACGGCATGGAAACCATCTGTACGAGCCTCTGCGAACATTCCCGAGGCACTACTATAGTAGCTGGTTATATGTTCGGTTTTCTGTAAAACTTACGCGGCGTATCTATGTGGTCTATAGTGCTATAGCCTTTTCAGTAACCGGCTTGTTCGGGATGCTTGAAGTCGTCAAACCTGCGCGCGAGACGATTCGTAATGACGACCCTCGAAAACAACTTGTAAACATGCTCAGCAATGTGATGGGTCTATAAATATCTTCAATAGGGTTTTGGCGCCCTTTTTCAAGAAGAGCACCACCACAACTCTGTGCCATGTTTGAGGCGTTTGACCATCTAGTATGGCGGAGTTAAATAACCACCGGCCTACAGAAGCTCTGCAGTAACTCCATCATCACCAGGCGCCTTGCTGTTTGAGAGTCATTCTAATCTCGTATTGTTCGTGGTTGCGTTGTCGTGTACAACTGTCCGTAGAACTTCTCGATCTCTCCCAAGAACTCAGGTTTAGACGTGACGATTCTACCATCCTCAGTCTTTAGTTTCATTAGTTGGATGTGTGAGTTGTCCACAATTTATTTATTCGATATGACAATCCAATTTTAAGTTAAGATACATTTCATGCCTTTGAGTCAAAGCGAAACTGGAATTTCATCCCCAAAAACTCTTCCCACAAAACATAAATATACCCTTGAACCATTGTTTCAACAAATCGTATGTATCAAAATTAGACCAAAAACCAACACAAATAAATGTTTACCTATAATGCTCGCAGAACGCGTGGTCTTGTCGCCATTTTTGCTCGCAAGTCAAGTTGAATTTTTCCTGGCGGGCAAAATACTTTTTCTTCTCAAATTAAATTAATATTAGAGTGTTCTTAGCCTACAAAATTCAAAACCACAGAAGAAAATTTCATGTCTAGATTTTTTTATTTGCAACGTTGAGTATACTCAAAAACCAAATTAAGGGATATATGTCGAATAACTTTATAAAATGACTGCTGTAATAAAAACTGGCCAAGCCAAATATAACCTACTTTAAGATCTCACATTTTATTAATAACAGCAATTGTTATAGTTGTCCAATAAAGCAAAGAAATAAAGTTTAATACTTGTTCATAATGTTATTTATATCCTCTAAATACATATTTAGATTGTTTATAAAACTTTGCACTCATTTAGATCTCCATTTTTTTTGCGGCGAAGCCCCATCGTTGTAGTACATGACATATCGCTTTAGACTAAGAATAGCGTTCTCCGTTGGTCAGGTATCTTCACATTCTTCCCCGCTTCAACAGGCTCACCATCGCTCACCTGACTTAACCGGGAACCAAAAGACGACTGAACAGTAAAATGCTCTCTGAAAGCCTCGGTAATGTCTTTGTGGTCAGAAGAACCACTTTCACTAATCGAGACGCAACAGTACCTTCTCTGCTTATCATTAATAATCCCAGTTTGAATATCTGCTCGTGATATATTTCTTGTTAGGACAAAAACATTCACTCAAATCCTGCTTAAAATCTATCAACCGTAGCATAGAATAACAAATTTTAATGCCATGATATTTTTTAATTTGGTCTACTTGTCTTTCCCCCATACGACACGGTTCATAAGTTTTTCGACTAACAAATCATTAACTTTAGGCTTAAGCTTATTTAGACATTCCACAACGAGTGCATAATGGTCCGACCAATACACTAACGTATCGCACCGTTACACTAACGACTGCATCCCGTGTTGACTCTGTGTCGATGCAGTGGTCTAACCATCTGGTGCAGCTGTGAGCATCGCTATAAAATGTGTAGGTAGTTTTGGGACACATATTTATATCAATGCAATGCCAATCAAGATCCATACAAAAGTCTAGCATTTCATTGTAAAACAACTCATTCGGATGGCTATTAAAGTCGCCCAGTGTATAAAAGACCTCAACTCCATTATTCTCTTCCACTTCAATTACGGAACGAATAGCAACAAAACACGCAGTAAACTCAGGTAGGTTGTCATACACTAAATACTACCGCTGACCTATCACACATAGTTGTCTTTATTGCACAAACCCGCACATTATTGCAATCTATGACGGACACAGACTGAAACACACTCTCACGCCACAGCAACGCCACGCTGCCATAGGGCCGCCCGCTGAGTACACCCGCCACAGTGTCAACCGCAGCCGTGCCGGTGAACCCGAACTGGTCATCGATCGTGTAGAGCAGTGGCAGGTCATGTGGGAGCAGCCAGATCTGTTAAAGTGCAGTCACGTCAGCTGTTTGGCATTGAGTCCTGATACCTTCTATGGATCGCTTCATAGATTTACAGTTGAAACTTATAATTTTGCTGTAATTATCCATCACATATTTTTATTCAGTCTTTATGAACTCTCTACTGTTTTCAAGGATTATTTGCCTTGGTGGCTTTCCCTGCCCTTGTAGAAGTTTACAAAACGCCTAAACTTGTAATCGAGGAAAGTGTTATTTTATATTATGCAACATAAAGTTTATAGGCGTTGTAGTTTCTTTCCGGTTTCATTTTAATTTTTACCAACGAAACTGTTTCGTGCGCAAATGCGTAAATGCTGTAAATTTACGCATTCGCGCCGGCACATTTCTTTCTTCAATCTGTCAAATTTCTATTCTACATTTTCCTCTTTATCACGTAAGCATAAGATTCACTTTCAATTGGGGATTTACTTGTGATATTGTTAACGACCCTTTTTTATAAAGTCCATTATTGAAACAATATTTACCTATTTCAGAACCAAAACCTATCACGCATCGTAATAATAGAATGACAATGATAATGAATGCTATCTATTATTGTTAACGACCCTTTGCATTTAATTTTGTGGCGTTTGTTGCATTTTTACAACGTATTATTATTTTTGTAAACAATCTGCCTAGTGTATTCATAACCCTGGTACAACAGTATAACATCCTTCCCAATTTTTATAAAGTCCATTATTGAAACAATATTTAACTACTTCAGAACCAAAACCTATCACGCAACGCAATAATAGAAATACAATGATAATGAATGCTATCTATTATTAACTGTCAATAGCTACTATTTTACTCTCTCGACTCGACTCGGCTCGAGTTGGCATTACCCCCAGGCGATCCAGCCGCGCCCCTTGCTCAAATAGCAACTTTTTTATTTCTGTGACATCCGCACCGACCTGGATCAGCATGGGATCGGTAATAGGCCCTGGCGGCGGCAGCTGTCTTGGTTGATCAAGTGTTTTCTTGATCAGTGCCGCCTGATCCAGTGCGTCCCTTCGCCATTTTTCCAGGTCGATGTGGATATCCCGCATGTTGCTGTCCAGTTTGGCGCATTCTGTCTGGATTTCCCGAAGACGTTCTGTCTGGACTTCATTAGCCGCTTTCTTTTCTTGTGATTGTCCCTTCGGCTTACCAGTTGTGACGTACACATGTTTGTCCATATTATTTAGGATTCGGATAGGTCCATCCAATTCGTAATTAAGCCACTTTTTCACGTCATCAGTGGCTTTATAGTTGTTCTCTACGATTGAATGGACCTCCTTTAATAGTTTGGCGTGTCCTATGTGGACGTCCAACATGGCCTTTGCCTGCTAACATTTGGACTAGGAGTCCGTCAGTGTTAGGGTCGCACCATGATATCTCCTCATAGCCCACGGAGGAGCGAGCGGAGGATGGTGCTGACGAGGCAGAGTCAGCCTCTTTACCAATCACAAGCTCCTGAGGTGTCCTCAACAGTGAGCTTTCGTTGCCGACAGCCTCTGTCGGTGACAGCTCAGGAGTACTGGCGTCAATGTTTATGGCTGGTGTAGGACCGCTGGCAATTGTAACGGGATCTTGATTCCCGGTTTTCACATTTTCGTCTTGCTTGCTTGCTTGCTTGCTTATCGTATGGGTAGTGGTAACCCTAGTGTCAGAGTTGCTCAAGCCGCCCAGTAGGCCTCTGACATGGCTTAACGACTGTTGTCTTATGGTTACAACCGGGACCGACAGCTTAACGTGCCCTCCGAAGCACGGAGACGCTCAGAAATTAAACCACTTTGGCGGTCACCCATCTATGGACTGACCGCGAGCCTAGTTGCTTAACCTCGCCGATCGCTTACGGACCGGTGAGAGCATCTAGCTATGAGCGCTAGATTTTCGTCTTGTTGGCCGTACATTATAAATAATTTTGCACTTTTACCTTGGACCACCGCCTGTTGTTATCACCTGCCGATCAGTCGCCGCACCGGAATTGAACCACTGTTATTTGATTTACTTCAGACGGGAACAGTGTAGACGTCGGATATTACTTTCTCGGCTTGCCTTTATCGGGAACAACGTAGTCGCCAAGGTTCTTCAGACGGGAACGGGGTAGTCACCAAGGTTGCTTCAGTCGGGATCACCGAGGTTGCTTCAGTCGGGATCACCGAGGTTTCTGTCGGGGTCACCAAGGTTTCTGTCGGGGTCACCAAGGTTTCTGTCGCGGTCACCAATGTACTGCTGAGTGGACCCAACACCAAAGGCTCGCAACGCCTTGACATGACTGCTGATTTGCTACAGTCTTTTAAGGATTGCAAGTCTTGTCTCTTACAGGCTACACTTCTAGCTCATCCGGACGAGAATGCAGAGCTCGCCATTCAAACGGACGCGTCTGATATCGCTATCGGCGCCGTGTTACAACAAAGGAAAGGAACTACTACTGGGAACCTTTGGGATTCTTTTCTAGGAGATTGAGTCCTTCACAGGTGAAATACAGTCCCTACGACCGTGAGCTACTTGCCATTTACGAAGCCATACGGTATTTCAGGCATATGGTCGAGGCCAGAGCATTCATAATTTTTACCGACCACAAACCACTAACATTTGCATTTTCAACAAAACGAGACAAATGCTCACCTCGTCAATTTCGTTATTAAGATTTTATTGGCCAATTCAGCACGGATATTAGATTCATATCTGGCAAAGACAACACGGTAGCTGATACTTTGTCACGCATCGAGGAGATAAACAGCACTAAAACCATCGATTACCAGTCTCTTGCCCACTCTCAGGACACCGATGATGAATTGCATCAGCTGTTAGAATATGGGTCGTCTCTGCTATTGGAGAAGATCAGAATTTCAGGGTCCAGCGTGGAAGTTTATTGCGATATTTCGACTGCTCACCCTCGACCGTTCATAACTAAGTCATTTCGACGACAGGTTTTCAATTCACTACATAAACTTAGCCACCCAGGTGTAAAGGCTTCACTGCAGCTGGTCTCTCAAAGATTCGTCTGGCCAGGAATAAGACACGACTGTCGACAATGGGCTCGAGAGTGTCTACAGTGCCAGAGATGTAAGGTTCACAGGCATACGACAGCGCCTTTAAAAGAGTTCCAGCCACCTACTGCCCGTTTTCAACATGTCCATATGGACATTGTAGGTCCCTTACCTTTATCACTTGGTTACAGGTACTGCTTAACCTTGGTCGACAGATTTACCCGTTGGCCCGAAGTCTAAACCCTTTTTTTTTTGTTTTTTTTTTGATATGGCAGGGGGTATGCTAATGCATGCCACCCGCAAAAAGTGTCTGCGGGTGGGTATGTCGAACTCGCACCGACTAAACCTAACCTGCCGTGGACTTCTTCTGGCGCCTGATACGGGGAGCCCCGGGAACGCGGGTATGCTGCTCCGGTGCCCCCATTTTGCGCCGTGTCCCAGATGGTCGGGACACGCACCCGGGGAGAGCTGTGGTTTGCTCTCCCCATTTGCCGACTCCTGCCAGTACGGCACAGCGACTGCGCCACAAACAGTTCGCTGTCTTCCCGGGGCTGCTTGCACGTGGTGGCAGTAGAGGACACTTCTCATACTGCCACGAAGTCTACCCCCTACAGGACATCACGGCCGACACTTGCGCATCCGCGTTCGTGTTCGGCTGGGTTGCACGGTTCGGCTGCCCTGAACGCATCACCACTGATCGCGGCCGGCAGTTCGAGTCGCACCTGTTTAAGGCACTCACAGCCTTGCTGGGTACCACTCACCTCACCACCACAGCATATCACCCTGCAGCCAATGGTTTGGTGGAAAGATTCCATCGGCAGCTCAAAGCTGCAATCACCTGTCACACATCATCTGACTGGGTAGAAGCACTACCATTCGTTCTTCTCGGCATCCGCAGCGCATTAAAAGATGACATCCAGTCTTCAGCAGCTGAACTCGTCTACGGCGAACCACTCCGTTTGCCTGGGCAGTTTATTTCATCTTCACACCCGACAGAGGACATCACGGACTTCGGGAGCCGCCTGCGCCATCACATGAGCAAGCTGTCACCCCATGCTACAGTTTGGCATATGTAATGTAATGAAATATAATATTATAGATTTCTTTGTCAATTAGTTAAAATAGGTATACGTGTGCGAATATTGCATAGGTTGCAACTTGAACTTAGGTGCTGCGTAATTAGAACATCATTGTACTTTATGTTTAATATTTTTGGTATTCAATAAAATGACTCTGAACGAGTAAGATATGTTTTTATTCACAACACCTGAACACCCAGTGTTCGGTGCAATGACACCGAACACCTTGCTCAGCATTACGCGACTTACGCAGTTACTTCATTAGTATTAAAATTGTAACATAGAGTCAGTGCGCATCGAGTAACCGTGATATTCGCGTGCATTCATTGCAACATTTCTACATACATACATACATACATAGACTCACGCCTGTTTCCCAGAGGGGTAGGCAGAGACAACGGATTTCCATTTGTCACGATCTTTGCATACTTCTTTTGCCTCGATTACTGTCATTATATTCTTCATACATGCTCGCCGGTTTAGGGTACTTCTGACCTGCCCTTTCTTGAGAACATCTCCAATTTGGTCAGAGAATGTTCGACGTGGTCTTCCCCTTCCGGTTGTCCCATTCACCCAGGCCAGGTATACTTCTTTTGTCAATCTTCTTTCATTCATCCTTTCTAAATGGCCAAACCATCTCAGCATGCCTTTTTCAATCTTTGTGACTACATCCTCTTTCACACCACAACGCTCTCTTACATCAGTATTTCGAATTCTGTCTCTCAAAGTCACACCACACATACTTCTCAGAGCTCTCATTTCCACTGCATTTATTTTACTTTCATTCTTTTTCTGCCATACCCAACTTTCACTTCCATACATTAAAGTTGGCACTAACACTCCATCGTGCACGGCTAGTCGGGCCTTCTTTGATACTTGCCGGCTACTCATAAAGGCGTGTAGTGCCCCATTCACTCTGTTCCCCGCATTTACTCTTCTAACAATATCTTTTTCATATTTCCCATCTCTCGTAAACAAAGTTCCCAAATATACAAACTCATTCACCTGTTCGACTTTCTCTCCTCCAATCACAATATCACACGCTGTCGTGTATTCATCCCTCTCAAATACCATTACTTTCGTCTTACCTACATTCATTTTCATCCCTTTCCTTTCAAAGGATTCATACATATTTGTTACCATCACCTGCAACTCGTCCGCCGATGATGCAAGTAAAACTTGATCATCAGCGTAAAGCAGACATTTGATGAGTAACTCATTCATCCTTACACCGCATTCACTTTCTTTCAAATCTTTTAAACAGCTATCCATGAATAGGTTAAACAACCACGGTGACGCTACACATCCCTGTCTAACACCCTTTTGGATGCTAAACCACTCGGTGTATGACCCGTTAATCCTCACGCAAGCTCTGGAATCCCTATAAAGAGATTTCAGTGCTTGAACAAGGTTGTCGTTCAACCCATACATGGACAGTACCGACCATAGTTCATTCCTCAACACTCTATCGTAGGCCTTTTCTAAGTCTACGAAGGCACAGTAGACCTTTTGGTTTTTGCCCAAAAACTTCTCTACTATACTTCGCAGAGAAAAGACCTGATCCGTGCATCCCATTCCTTTCCGAAAACCCGCCTGTGCATCCCATATTTTCGCATCGGTTTCTTTCACAACTCTTTCAACCAATACTTTTGCATACAACTTACCAACGACGCTGAGCAGACTAATGCCCCTATAGTTTTTACAGTCTTGCCGTGAGCCTTTCCCTTTGTAAAGAGGTACAATGACAGCCTTGCACCAATCACTTGGCACTTGGCCGGTGGTATAGCATAGATTGAAAAGGCTGTACAGCTGACTCGCTATGACGCCATGTCCAGCCTTCAGCATCTCGGAAGTTATCCTGTCATACCCTGGTGACTTACCTGATTTCATACCCTTAATAGCTTTCACAATCTCATCCATACCAATTTCATCTTTACATTTGTTCTCGTCTGTACTTAGTGAACTACGTTCACTCTCTGTTACACCTCTTTCATACAAACTTTCAAAATACTCCTTCCAACGTTTTAACACGCATTCTTCCCCTTTCACTATATTTCCATCTTGGTCTCGTATGGATTTCAGTTCTGAGGTTTGAGTTATGCCTCTTACTGATCTAACGGATTTCCAGAAAAACTTAATGTTCGTCTGAAAATCCTTAGACAACCTTCTATCAAAATTATCCTTTTGTTCATTTTTCTTTTCGTTCACCACATCCTTTACAATTACTTTCATTTTCCTATAATCATTCCAGGCCCTTTCTATATCCTCATTCGTCGCCTTATTCATTCGTTCGTTTGCTCTGGTGGCTAGCCAGTCTAACCACGCTTTCTTCTTTTCACATACAACTTTTTGTACACTTTTATCCCACCAAATATTCTTCATCTTTCTTCCTCTTCTTCTCTTTATTACACCACATATTTCACCAGCTACACTCACCACACCTTCTTTGACTACCTTCCATAGCTCTTCTACTTCTCTTATGTCTTCAGATCCCTCAAACTTCTCAACCAACTTACTTTTGTACTCGTCTGCCACTTCTTCCTCTTGCAGTTCCTCTACTTTTATTCTCTCTAGTACACTTTTAGTCTCAGGGATTCGGTGGCGCCATCCTTTGGACAGACCACTTATTCGGCTCATCACCAGAAAGTGGTCTGTATGGATTGCGGTCCCACGATAGACTCTTGTGTCTAGAACATTCTTTCTCAGTCTTTCATCTACAATCACGAAGTCAATCATACTCTTTCTCACATTTTTCCTCTCTCGTGTAAACGTATGGATTCTTTTATGTTCAAACATAGTATTTGTAACACAAAGACCCCATTCCAAACATATCTCAAGCAGACTGTACCCATTCTCATTCTCACTCTCGTCACCGAATTGACCTAGTACTCTTTCAAAACCATCACGTTTTACCCCAACCCATCCATTAAAATCACCTAACATTATTACTCTTTCATTATACCGACTTAACCGCAACACATCTCTCAGGGTCTCCCAGAATGCCTTTCTTTCCTCTTGTTCTCGCTGTATTACAACTGCACCCATATCTACAGGAGCGTACACTCCTACTAGGAAGATACGGGTCATACCAACTTTCATTCTCAACCACATTACTCTTGCATTCACGCATTCGAACTCAGTCACACACTCAGACATACTTGTGGAAAGAATGAGACCCACACCTTGGCAAGCTCGGGTGGTGTTCGGTACTCCAGACCAATACGCCGTGTATAGTCCGTGGTTTGTAGTATCACACCCTTTCCGCTTCGTCTCATTCACACACAACACATCGATCCGCTTTTCACTCATCAGCTGACATACTTCGTCCATCTTACCTTCTATTCCTCCTCCAACATTCAACGTAGCAAAACGGCTCTCCGTTGACCACTTTTCGCCTCTCTGGGAAACGAGACGTGACGGGTGGCGGACCACGTCGCCGCCATTTAAAGGATTAAAATTTCTTATCTCCATTGCGTTCCCACGAGTATTAGGGACTAAACGGTCCACCCTCGCAGAGCCCTATACGGGGGTAAGGCGGATCCATTCTGTGTCCTATGACCGCCAACATAGACACCCTCCGTTATCGACCAGAATACCCTCTGGCCATGGATCCCTCAGCACGGGTCGGATGACACTTTGGATCGGGGTTTTGTTTCGGGTATGCTCCCTCGGACTAAATAGCTCACTTGTGCTCGTCCCCTGCGTCTCGGTGAGCGTACAGTAAGCCAGCTAACTCGGCCTGTGAGCGCCGCCGTTGGTATGCATAATTATGCCTACTCTTCCGCCGCCGCTCTAAGTTACTATCCTGTACTGATAGTAACTATGCTATCGTAGGCCTCTGATGAATCCTAAGATTCTAGAGCCCCCGATAGAGGCAGTTTAAGGTCATACCCGGGACCATATATATAATATAACATTTCTAACACTCCATTTAACATAGTTCTTGCTAACATTTTAACATTTAAGAAGTTATTGTGGATCAGTACAATAAACTTTATTTTAGTGAAACAACATTCTATCATTCATCAAGCTCTGCAACCCCCACCGCATTACACCGTACATAGTTTGGTCCTTCGAAAGGCCCTCGCGCGTCACGTGTTCCGAGAAATCGCGATATTTGCACGAGCGGGGGTGAACTGGTTAACATTTAGTGCTGGTGTGTTCGGTCAGAGGATTGTAGTGCTAACATTGGAGCAACAGCCGCAGCAGACTGCGTGAAACAACAGCTGCAGCAGACTGCGTGGAGCTAAGTACTAGACTGCATACACGCAAGTACCAACATACCTTTCCTTATTTTTCTTCTAGAGAAATATATTTTGACATTCAATAAACATGGCCGAGCTTATTGACATTCAATCGATGATCTATGAAAGCATCGTCAAACTTGGCATCAACATCAAAAAAGATAGCGCTGATAGGAAAACACCAGATTACTTCAAGAGGCGACTGAATACTCTGGAGGAATACTGGAGGGAATATGAGGGTAATCATGACCGCATTACGAGAGAAATAAGTCAGGCTCACCCTTACTTCGGGCTTAACGAATTTGAGAAGACTTTGCAGGCCTATGAGCAAGTGAAGGCTTTAATAAATCAACAGTACGAGGAATTGGTTACGAGGTCGGGCAAGCCGATTGAACAAGCGAAAACACCGTCTAAATCAACTATGAGTATGGTTCAGTCGGAGAAGGAAGAAACTGCAGCGGTTGCGGGGCCCAGCTCTCAGGGCAACCCAACTCATAAAACACACACGGGTACGAATAGTAAAGCCGATGATTTGTTACGTCGCCAACAAGCGAATTTTAAAGCCTTCTTGCGAACAAAGGTAAACATTGATGTAGAGTCTATCTCGGAGAAATGGGAATTCGAAGACGTTTTAAAAACGCTGGAAGCTAGATGGAAAACAATTGACACACTACATTGGGAGATTGAGAGTGAGATAGACGAAGGCAACGAAACGTACAACTACATGTTCGACAAGTATGAGAAACAATTCAACAGTTTGAAGAAAGCAATCAACAAAAAAATGTGGTCCGTCGTGCATAGAAACAAGTCAACTCCGCAACTCGAAATTCCAACGTTTACTGGCAACTATAACCAATGGGTATCCTTCCGGGATCTATTCACGGAAGCTATCCATAACAACCCGTCACTATCCAACGGCCAGAAAATGCAATATCTCAAGAGCAAGGTACGCGGAGAAGCTGAAAAACTCATACAACACCTACAAATTAGTACGGATAATTATTCAGTATCCTGGCAGATTCTCACACATCGCTATAATAACAATAAATTGATCTTCTCTTCCCACATGAACATTCTCCTTGGCCTTCCTAACATGCAGCAGCAGTCGGTGTACCAAATAAAAAGGATGCACGATACAACACTGGAATGCTTAAATGGTATAAAGAACTTAGGCGTCGACATAACATCATGGGACCCTATCGTAGTTCATATTCTAGGTCAAAAACTAGACAACGACACATACACCGACTACCTAGAATCATTGAAAAACTCTAGGGAACTGCCGGTTCTAAAAGAATTCCTAGAGTTTTTGGAAACAAAATTCATTACTCTCGAAACAGCCCAGAGGAAACAAGATAGTGGATTACAAAAAAACTCTGTAAAGAAATATAACAATAATTCATCATCGGAAATAAAGAAACATTTTTATAGCTCATATAATAAGTCGAACAACACTTACAATAACCTAAATAAGCCGATTGCAAAATCCATGCACGTGTCGAATGTCAAGTGTCCAATGTGCAGTTATCAACATGGCATTTATAATTGCAAAAATTATTTAGCGTTAAATGATGAACAAAAATTAAAAACAGCAAACAAATTAAAACTCTGCACTAATTGCCTATTTAGCCATAATGGTAATAAATGCAATTCTAATTTAACATGCCGAAAATGTCAAGAACCGCATAACACTATTTTACATGACGCATTTGCAAAACTCAAAAATGCTCCTTGTTTGTCATCAAATCGTAGTCAAATGACTTCACAACAACAACATGAGAACTTCGCGGCTGCGTCACATACGTCACACGTCGACAGCTCAGAGATACTGCTAGCAACCGCTTTGGTAAGTGTTAAGGGTTCTGACGGTTCGGAGTATACCTTGCGAGCTTTGGTGGATCAGGGCTCCCAAATATCATTAATAACAGAATCGGCGGCGCAGTTATTAAACATAAAAAGACAGAGATGTAAAGGAATCGTCTTTGGAGTAGGACAAAAGGAGAACAACTGCAAGGGAGTGATTTCTATAGTATGCGCTTCTCTGCACAACAACTTTACATTCGAAACGGAAGCCTTTATTATGACTAATCTCATTAAATGCCTACCAAACAAGAGCTTCCCGAAACCAGATTGGTCGCATATTGATAACATACCATTAGCTGACCCCGAGTTCTATAACAGCCGGCCCGTGGATTTGTTACTCGGAGCCGACATTTACGCAAACATCATGCTAAGTGGCATTATAAAAAGCGGTAATGCACATCAGCCCTTAGTACAACAAACTCAACTGGGATGGTTGCTATGCGGCAACGTAAAGACATACCAGTGTAATGTCGTGTTAAATAACATAGAAGAGATCAGACGGTTTTGGCAGGTGGAAGAGATCAGTGAGAATTCAAATCTGTCTACCGAAGATCAAGAATGTCTAACATTTTATGAGTCAACAACAAGAAGAACAGAAGAAGGCCGCTATGAAGTTAGAATACCACTGAAGGAGGAGTTGAAACACAAACTGGGCATGTCTAAGCCTATGGCGATCGCCCAACTGGGGAATTTAGAAACAAAATTTAGAAAACAAGAACATTTAGCTAGCAAATATAAAACCTTTATGAAAGAATATCTCGAATTAAAACATATGAAACCTGAAGAAACAAACTCAATAGCGAGACTACAATGCTACCTACCTCATCACGGTGTGCAGCGTGATGACTCATTAACAACAAAGTTACGCGTAGTATTTAACGCGTCTGCCAAAACATCTACTCGGTTTAGTTTGAATGACATAATGTGCAAAGGGCCTAACATGCAAAGGGATTTACAATCATTGTTATTACAGTGGAGGCAATATCCTTACGCGTTTACAGCGGACATCGAGAAGATGTACCGCCAAGTATTGGTTAACAATATCGACCAGCATCTTCAAAAAATTGTTTGGAGAGAATCATCGGAACAACCCATACAGAGCTTTCAACTAACTACAATCACTTATGGGACTAAATCAGCCCCATTTTTAGCTATGAGGACTTTAAGACAGTTGGCGTCGGATGAGCGTAGTAAACATCCTGAGGCAGCTGAAATCCTAGAAAATTCATTCATGATGGATGACCTACTCCATGGTGCCTATAACATTAAACAGGGAAAGTACTTGATTAAGGAACTGCATCAGTTGTTGAAATTAGGTGGATTTACGTTAAGAAAATGGGCCTCAAATAATGAAAGAGTATTAGAAAGCGTAAAACAGAATGCGGAAGAAACAAGTTATCACTTCTAAAATGAAGAAACTTCAAAAACATTAGGTTTATGCTGGCAAACAAAACAAGATCATTTTACATTTAATTATAATTTCACAACACACATAGAAAGACTTACTAAACGGAAATTACTCTCGGAAATTTCGAAGTTATTTGACCCGTTGGGCTGGTTAACACCCTTATCTACAAAGCTAAAACTACTCTTCCAACAGCTATGGCAAACTGATCTCCAATGGGATGATGAAGTATCTGGTGACGTATACAAGGAGTGGTGTAAACTAGCAGCTGATATAGAAAACATAAAAAATTGTGTGGTGCCGCGGTGGATAAGAACGCAAGAGAACAGTATTATCGAATTCCATGGGTTTTGTGACGCTTCCATGGAAGCCTACGCATGTGTAGTATATGCTCGAACTAAACATAGCCAAGAAACTATATTGGTAGCTGGAAAGTCTAAGCTTATATCACATCGAAAGGCTATAACATTGCCAAGAACAGAGTTCTGTGGTGCACATTTATTGGCAAGACTCATGAGCAAAATTACTTCTAGTATTAGCTGCCCATATGAAACTTATGGATGGTGTGATTCCATGGTCGTGTTGGGCTGGATACATGGAAATTCAACACGATGGACACCATTTGTTTCCAACAGAATTAAGGCTATAAAACAGATTATGCCGAGTGACAACTGGCGGTATGTAAAATCCGCAGAAAATGCTGCCGACTGCGCTAGCAGGGGACTAACGGTGTCTCAGCTTTTAGAACATCTACTGTGGTGGCATGGACCAGTATGGTTACTATCCTTAGACATGAAGAAAGTACAGAATCAACAACCCATGTACACTACAGAAGAAGAAACAAGAAAAATAAAACAAGTTAATATTATACAACAAACTATTAACATTATTGAAGATTTATTAAACAATTATAGCTCATTTCGAAAAATAATACATATATTTGCGTGGATACTCAGGGCGTTGACACCAATTTCAAAACGTAAACATTTGCCATCGTACCTAACATTGCAAGAATTGCGAAAAGCTAAATTAACAATAATTAAATATGTACAACGAAAGGAATTTGCTGAAGAGGTCGAAAAAATCAGTAAGAATAGTACCGTTGGAACAAAAAGTAAATTATTTCTTTTAAATTGTTTTATTGATGAAAACGGAATTTTGAGAGTGGGAGGACGCCTACGGCATGCAAACCTGAGCAGTGAGATGAAGTATCCTAAAGTAATACCTAACAAAACTCGTTTAGCTGAACTTCTTATAGATGAATCTCATTTGCTTTTGTTTCATGGAGGACCCAAACTAACTCTGGCGACCCTGAGGAGACAGTATTGGATACCAAGTGGAATCAAAACAACCAAGTCACAGCTGCGGAATTGTGTCACTTGCCGAAAACATGCTACAAGAAAGGAACACCAGTTGATGGGAGATCTGCCCGCGGCCAGAATGAACCCGGCTCCTCCGTTTTACCACACTGGGGTAGACTATACCGGTTTCGTAGAAGTTAAGGCCAACAAGGGTAAAGGCGTGCGAACAACTAAGGGATATGTGGCGGTGTTTATATGTATGGTTACGAAGGCCGTACATCTCGAGCTGGTGTCTGACCTGACCAGTTCGGCATTTTTAGCAGCACTGAGCCGAATGGCAGCCAGAAGGGGTGCGCCGCGTCACATGTACAGTGACCAAGGCACGAATTTCATCGGAGCCAACCGGTTACTGAGAGAAGAATATGAAGAAATTCAACAAGTTTTCGGAGATAAACTGCTTGCCGATATTGCCGACATGGAAATAGAATGGCACTTTAACGCGCCATCTTGGCCTAGTGCTGGGGGGCTGTGGGAAAGAGCAGTGCGTAGCCTGAAATATCACCTAAAAAGAGTAGTCGGTGAACAACGACTGACATTCGAGGAGTACACAACAATTCTAACAAAAATAGAGGCTTGCCTCAACTCACGGCCGTTGTGCTCGCTTAACGAAAACATTGAAGATTTAGAGTATATATCTCCGGCCCACTTCTTAACGGGTAGATCTGGCAACACCGTAATAGACACAAAACAAGACGCTGCCAGCGGCGGCACCACAAGGCGCCAGCCGCCACTACTCCTGCGCCTACCAGAATGTAGCTCACCGAGTATAGGTGGATGTTGTGGTAAGATAGCGAAGCTTCCAACTCAAACTTGTTATTTTTCATCTCCTCGATCCGTTGATGTAATTGGTTTAGCTCAGTTTCTAGGTTGTTGGAATCTGTTATGTTTGGTATATCTGTCCACGCGATGGAAGTGTTGATGAAGTAATTTAGCTGATCTATCGCTGGGCTATAAACTGGGCTAGTTATGTTCACTAGGTTCTCGGTATTTTTTGGGCTATGAAGAGTGAAATCATGACCTTTGAGTAAGCAACCAGGCTCTATGTATATAATGCCAGCTTGATGTAAAATTTCCACACTGATTTGTTCTCCACACAGTACATTGACCGGACAACTATTGCAGCAATGGTAGAGATAATGGGAGGGATTTGTCAGATATACCCATTTGTTTTCACATCTTGACCTCTTAATTTTACATTTATTCGTGTTAGGATCCAGGTCACAGAAAATGGATTCACTCCTTTGATGTTGAATCGGCTTCTTCAAATCGCATATCCATATGCTCTGTTTCATACAGGTGGATAATTCGTCAGAAGTGAGAGTAGTGTAGGTGTTCCTCTTTAAATCGGTTGCAATATATTCTGATAGTGGGATAAGTTCCACCATAGACTCGTTGTATTGATGTGGTATTGATGTTATTTTATACAGCTTGTATGTGTCCCTTCCAATCAGTGGAAAAGTTATTTGAAATAGAAAATAGTTTTCTGTTAATCTTGCCTTCAAATTCAGTAATGGGTACAAGGTTATGGGGCTCAATTGGCAACATCGTGTCATCTGATAGATGCCCCGAGATAGTGTTGAGTTCGCTCTGTAATTGATCGGGAGTCAGTAAGTGTATATTAAACTGTCCATGATGTATGTTGGTAAGTATATCTACGAGAGTATCCTGATTTCCTTTTAAATTCTGTAATAAGTTACTAGCTGTTAGTGACATCAGGGTAAATTCTTGGAGTAGCTCAATGTTATTAATGTCTTCTTGAAACTTTTTGGATCTGTTTTCTAGTTTCATGATATGTTGGTTAATAAATTTGTGTTGTTTATTTATAATAGACGCAGTTCGTTGTAACAGATTGTATTCAGACTCTATAATTGACGTCTGATTCTTCCATAACTCGACAATATGTTTTTCATGGTTCCGTATTAAGTTGATGTCTCGGGTGTACGTTTCTGCGAAATGTTCGTCCAGTACCCCGAACAATGAATTCGCTAAATAGCCTACTCCATTAATAAGGCCGCGTCGCCGCCTCACGTGACGACTCACCTGCTGATTTAGCAAAAACTGATTGTAGTACTTTAGTTCGTTGGCCTCATGCGACAGCTGAGTGGTTATCGTGTTACAATGTTCACCACCTATTGTTTTGCATATAGTATCTAAATAAGTGTTAATTTTGTTGAATGCACTTATGCCTTCCCAGTATGGGGACATGTCGTAGAAAATTACCATAGTCCATTTGTCCTTAGCAAGGTTTAATCTTCCTATCGAATCAAAAAATAGTGATTGTTCCTTTCCAAATTGTGTTACATTATATGTACCATGCGCACTGCCGCACATAGTCATGAAAAATGTTAAAGCCATTACAATATACGAAAAACTTACAGTGTTTGATTTCCTTCTGGTGCCCCTTGGGCTTTGATTTTCTTCAATGTTAGATGTTTGGGTGTTTGTTTCTGGGACCTTGCCTTGCTGTTCGTCCTTTTCTATTGGCAATAGCGAGAGTTTGACTACTGGCCGTTTAATAACACCACCTTTGGTTTTTAAGGTGACAACACGTACATAGCCGTCGCTGCCTGGGTGTACATCGACAACTTTTGCCATTATCCATTTCCCAGCTGGAACATTATCCTCGTGTACGACCACCATATCTCCGATTTTCATGTTTCTTTGGGGCTTTCCCCATTTCTCTCTAGCTGTTAACTGTGTTAAATACTCTGTTTTCCATTTCAACCAGATTTGTCGGGTAATCTAAGCAGTCAAATGCCATCGTGTTCGCGCGTCTTGTTTTGTGTCTATTACGGTGTTGCCAGATCTACCCGTTAAGAAGTGGGCCGGAGATATATACTCTAAATCTTCAATGTTTTCGTTAAGCGAGCACAACGGCCGTGAGTTGAGGCAAGCCTCTATTTTTGTTAGAATTGTTGTGTACTCCTCGAATGTCAGTCGTTGTTCACCGACTACTCTTTTTAGGTGATATTTCAGGCTACGCACTGCTCTTTCCCACAGCCCCCCAGCACTAGGCCAAGATGGCGCGTTAAAGTGCCATTCTATTTCCATGTCGGCAATATCGGCAAGCAGTTTATCTCCGAAAACTTGTTGAATTTCTTCATATTCTTCTCTCAGTAACCGGTTGGCTCCGATGAAATTCGTGCCTTGGTCACTGTACATGTGACGCGGCGCACCCCTTCTGGCTGCCATCCGGCTCGAAGGACCAAACTATGTACGGTGTAATGCGGTGGGGGTTGCAGAGCTTGATGAATGATAGAATGTTGTTTCACTAAAATAAAGTTTATTGTACTGATCCACAATAACTTCTTAAATGTTAAAATGTTAGCAAGAACTATGTTAAATGGAGTGTTAGAAATGTTGCAATGAATGCACGCGAATATCACGGTTACTCGATGCGCACTGACTCTATGTTACATCTATGTTACTCTATATTACATGGCGACCCTTGCCTTTGGCACCGTCTAAAGAACATATAAATCAAGATTTCAAGGAAGAAGATTACAATATAGAAGATTTCAAGACATACCAGGGAAAATCTGCGTCAAAAGAGCAAGTTGTGATCGCACAGAATGCCAACGGACAAGCTTCTGCAACGACATCGCAATACCACACAGAACGCTTGGAGTCCATAGAATTCTTGGTCACCATAGCTATAGTTATATTATGTATCGCCGTTGTATACTACGTCCTCAAGAAATGCAACAAGCACCACGTACGCAACTTGCAACGAGAACTGAACAGAAATAACTTGGCCACTATTTCTCGTGCTGACCTGACCACGACTGCCGTATAACAAGAAAGAAGAAAGAAGGTTTGGAGGTGTCCAGGGTATAGCCCGGCCCAAACCGTCAACACACGTAACTGCAGCCCAAGTCATCAGCAGTGTCGCCACGAGGTACACAACGCCACGTCAGCGACAGCCCAACTCCTCACCAGCCACGTGCTTGTACCGGTCTACGCGCAGTCCAACGTAAAGGTTATGTTTTATTAGCTATTTTATCTTTAGAAGTATGTAATTTTCATTTTTCTTAACCTATATTACGTAAATAGATATGCATTTTTATTATCTAGTTAAATATTATGTCTAGTTTGATTATACAGTTACATGAAATCCGTAATTCGTTAAATTATCTTAGAGATTATTTAGTTAAATTAGGACCTGAAAGAAGGCAACTAAATCTTGGTCAGACAAAGATAAGTGAAGCGAAAAAGTTGTATTCCTCCTTTGAAAGTATTTTGTCTCTGTTGCACTTAGGAATAGAACGCAAGGAAATTAGTACAAGTGATATCACTGCTATTCATAAAATAATAAGCGACGTACATATTTTATATAATAAAATAATTACTTTATCTACTTTTGAAGAGGCTAAGCAAGTCAAAATGTCTACAAAAAAAGAATTTGACTTAAAAACTGCAATTTCATTGTTGCCAGTAATGTCTGGACAGGAATCTGTTACTAAGTCACTCATTGATTGTATTGAGTTGTATAATAAAATGATCCTAGATTCGTCATCGCAAGAATTAATTAATTTTGTTCTTAAAACTAGACTTTCTGAAAGTGCAAAAATTGCGTATGAAATCGACTTACGACACCGTCGATAACCTTTTAGCTGACATGCATAAATTTTTAATACAAAATAAATCCCAGGTAGCATTACAATGGAAATTACACCAGTGTAAGCAGGGTAATCGTTCCATTGAGTCATTTGGCAATGAATTGGAAAAATTGTTTGTTAATTTAACTATTGCCCAATCAGAAAATAGCCCCAATTCTTACGATGCTTTCAAAACCACTAATGAAAGAATTGCCATAAAACGTTTCGCAGACGGTTTGAGTGACCCCAGATTGAGTACCATTATAGCGGCTAGAAATTTTCAATCTTTACCGGAAGCTATCAGGACTGCCATGGACGAACAATCCTTGTCTTCGTCATTCCAAATTATGAACATTAAGCGTCATAGTTACTCCAATCGCGGGCATAGAAACTTTAATAACCGTTTTCGAGGACATTACAATAATAACTATAATCCATTTAATTACAACCACGGTAACGCGAGATCACCGGGCGCAGCGTCGGGTAACATACCGTCGCATCGCGGACAGTTTAATCGTGGCCGCGGTAGAACTTTTCATAGAGGTCAAAATAATAGGCATTACGGCATTAAGTCAAACAGACCCTCTGTCCAAGTTCAGCACACTACCCACGATGAGTCGACTAGCAATACCAGTTCGCGCGAAATTGTAACTCCCAATGTCGCAACGAACGATTTTTTTCGTTAATTCGCAAAATTTTATTTTTAATTTTAATAATAGTAGTACTGTAAGATTTTTAGTGGATAATGAAGTGATTAATCTTTTAGTTGATAGCGGAGCCAGTCTTTGTGTACTAAAGTACGAATGGCTTAGTAAAAACCGTAAGTTGTTGCAACAATTGCGTAGTGATAGAATAAGCATTAGAGGCGTAAGTGGTAGGTTAGAGTCAGAAGGCTACATTTTTCTAAACTTATTTTATAATAACGAAGTATTTAGTGAAAAATTTTATGTCATTAAGAATATGTCTTGCACTGCAAATGGAATATTAGGAGATAATTTTTTACAGCGTTATGAAGCAATTATTAACTATAGAGATAGTATATTACAACTTTATAAGAATAATAAACATATTCCTATTGAAATTCATTATAATGCCAGGTATAGACATTCGATACCGCCTCGGTGCGAAGTATTAAGGTTCATCCCAACTACGTCGACATGTGACTGTGTAGTTTTATCAAAAGAAATCCAGCAAGGAGTTTTCGTCGCTGGTATTATTTCGCAACCAAATAATGGTCGCATCCCGTTAAGAATATTAAATACTACGGATAACGAAGTAGAGTGTGATTTTCAAGATCTTACTGTTTATGACATAAATAACTTTGATATTTGTAATTTTTCGGAAAATACAAATAGCGTAAATCGCGTTAAAACATTATTTGAGTTATTGAATTTATCGAATATGAACTCAGAGGAGAAACGTAGCATCGAACATATTTGTGCAAAATATGCTGACGTTTTTCATCTTCCAGGTGACAAATTAACAACCACAAACATAATGACACATACAATAACTTTAAAAGACAACGTTACACCCACTTATATAAAGCCTTATAGGATTCCTCATTCCCTGAAAAAGGAGGTGCAAAAACAAATAGATGAAATGTTAGCAAACGATATAATAGAAGAAACCACATCGGAGTGGTCCAGCCCAGTCTTGCTAGTCCCTAAAAAGTCGGATAGATCTAATGAAAAGAAATGGAGACTAGTTATTGATTACAGACAGTTAAATAACCAAATTAAGGATGATAAATTTCCGTTACCAAATATAACAGATATCTTAGATTCTCTGTCAGGTAGTATTTATTTTTCAAAACTGGACCTTTCACAAAGCTATTATCAGTTATCATTAGAGGAAAATTCGCGAAAGTATACAGCATTCAGTGTAAACAAAATGTACCAGTTAGAGTTAGATCCAAACTCACGAAAATACACAGCCTTCACTACTGATAAAATGTATCAAATGAAGCGTTCACCTATGGGTTTGAAAACATCTCCCAGTGTGTTCTCAAGATTGATGACTATTGCTATGTCAGGTATTAATTATAAAAAAGCCTTTATTTACCTTGATGACTGTGTTGTGATAGGAAAAACGATGGAAAATCATAATAAAAACTTAATTACAGTTTTAGAACGCTTACGAAAAGTCAATTTAAAATTAAATCCAATAAAATGTGAATTTTTGCGCACTGAAATAGTATATTTAGGTCATAGAATAACATCACATGGCATTCTTCCTGACGACAGCAAAATTAAGGCCTTGTGCAACTATCCGGTGCCATCGAACTCAGATGACGTCAAGCGCTACTTAGCATTTGCTAATTATTATAGACGTTTCATACCTAACTTTGCTAATATTGCGTACCCATTAAATAAATTATGTAAAAAGAATGTAGAGTTTAAATGGACGTCCGAATGTGACAAATCTTTTCACGAGTTAAAATCTGCTTTAATATCACCGCCCGTATTGCAGTATCCTGACTTTTCGGAAACGAATATTTTTCAGCTGCGAACAGATGCTTGTAAGACTGGATTAGGCTCGGTTTTGTCTAATAGTAATGGTCACGTAATTGCTTACGCGAGTCGTAACTTAACGTCCGCAGAAAGTAGATACCCTATAATTGACTTAGAATTACTAGCTATAGTATGGGCAGTAAGGCATTTTAGACCATATCTGTATGGCAGAAGGTTTAAAATCTTTACCGATCATAAGCCATTAGTATATTTATTTAGTTTAAAGGATCCCTCTAGTAGACTTACGAAGTTTAGACTGTATCTTGAAGAATATGACTTTGAAATTGTGCACATCCCAGGGCGAAATAATGCAGCTGCAGACGCATTAAGTCGAATCCCTATGATAATGACCTGTGATGATTTAAAATCTATTGGAGAACAAGTAGTTTCTGTACTGACGAGAGCACAAACAAAAAAGTTAACGTCTCAGATATCTACTGATAACAATAATTTGACTGAAGAATGTTCTACCAGTAGCAGGCCTGATCAACCTGAGACTGTGGAAATTCTTAAAAAACCCAAGGATGTGATAGAATTAGTTTTTATAAATGACAAAGATTTTAGTAAATTGATTTCTCACTGTTCTGGGATAGAATACTGCATCTATGCACCTTCGCGTTGTACTATATACCTAAATACTCGATCGTTATCTACCCCGTCGGAGTTAGCGAGAGACTTAGGATCGTTGTGCGAAAAAGAAAATATAAATGAAATATTAATTATTAAGAATAGAGAAAATGCAACAAATATAAAAATACTTGCAAGTCATATGAAAAAGTTGCAAATTAAGTTACCCAGAATTTTAATTACAAGAGATATAATTAAAATTTTTAATCACGAGGATAAAAAAATAATATTGAATGACTTTCATTTGTTACCCACTAGTGGACATGCAGGGATAAATAGAATGATAGGCAATTTAAAAAGATATTACTACTGGCCAGGTATGACGAATGATGTCATTAATTACGTAAAAAAGTGTCAACAATGTCAATATAATAAATTCCCTAATCGTCTTGTAAAAGAGCCGATGGTTATAACAAATACTGCAAGTTCAGCATTTGAACGTGTCGCGTTAGATATTATGGGTCCATTACCGACTGATATCAACAATAATAAGTACATCTTAACATTGCAATGTGACTTATCTAAATTCGTAGAGGCATATCCCATGCAGAGTAAGGATTCCGAATCAGTAGCCAGAGTCTTCGTTTCGAATTTTATTTTAAGATACGGAGTACCTAAACAAATCATTACAGATAAAGGTACAGAGTTTTTGTGTAATATTATGGAAAATGTGTGTAAAATATTAAAAATAGAACATTTAAATTCCACACCTTATCACCATGAGACTATAGGCTCATTAGAAAACAGTCACAGACATTTAGGCTCATATCTTCGAATTCAGTGTGATAGGAATAATATTGATTGGAGTGATTGGTTACCATTTTGGTCATTCTCTTACAATACTACAGTGCATTCAGAAACAAAATACTCACCATTTGAGTTAGTGTTTGGTAAATGTTGTAAATTGCCGTCAGATTTTGGAACTTCAGTTGAACCTTTGTATAATTACAATGATTACCCAAAAGAAATGAAATATCGTCTACAGCGAGCACAATACGATGCCCAGCAGAATTTGTTAACAAATAAATTTAAAAGAAAACTTATGTATGACAAAAAAACTTACTCCATAACTTACCAAAGGGGTGACCTAATTCTTATAAAAAACCAAACAGGTAATAAACTTCAAAACATATATAACGGTCCCTATGAAGTTATTAAGGAAGTTTCACCTAATGTTAAGATCTTAAAGGATAATAAAGAATATATTATACATAAGAATAACACTAAAAGGTATTTTAGTTAGCATTAAGCTTTTATTGTATTCTTAATTGTTATAAATAATTTTAAATATATTTGGTTTATATAAAAATACTTATATGAAATAATTGGGTAGGTATAATATTTTAAATTTGATATTTTGTAAGTTTTTTTCTCCTTAAAAAGGGGAAGGTGGCAACAGACATTTTTCGGGGGAGTTGTAATGTAATGAAATATAATATTATAGATTTCTTTGTCAATTAGTTAAAATAGGTATACTTGTGCGAATATTGCATAGGTTGCAACTTGAACTTAGGTGCTGCGTAATTAGAACATTATTGTACTTTATGTTTAATATTTTTGGTATTCAATAAAATGACTCTGAACGAGTAAGATATGTTTTTATTCACAACACCTGAACACCCAGCATATTACACATACGTCACGGCTATTCTACGTGCCCAAAGACCTCAAAAAAACGACGCATGTTTTTCTGCGACATGGTCAACCTCACCGACCGCTTCAGCCTGTCTACGTCGGTGTTCGGTGTACGGATGGATATGTAAATGATAAAGTTTGATATTTGATATAATATTTAATTATTACCCCAAAATGATATAAAATTGATATAATGTATTGATAAATGATATATGATTGATGCCGAGCAGTGAACTGACCGCGAGGCGAGCGACCGCACCGCGGCGGCTCGCTTTCGCTGTGTCAGCGTAACGTGATTACCTAAATGTTCGATTTACGAAATCCGAACATGCTCCCGGGCCGGAGATAAAAGTTGATGATGATGATTCATGATTACAAAAACACGAAAAAAAATACAAAATATAGCAATCTTAAGTATAACAGTGTAAAAGTGTAAAATTAAAATTGTCTGTAATATAACTTAGTGTAAATTAATTCACGAAAATGTCTTAGATCTAGATACAAAGAAACGTTTTGATTGTACAGGGGAGGTAGCTGTATCAGCTACCGATTTATCGTTCCCACTTTCATTAATCACAACACACTCATCACTCGCGATAGGATTGCTCATTTTCACTACACTTGTGATAGTTCCGTTGCCGCTGCTGTTCTGGGAACGAGCGTCTGGGTCGCGCGTCCGTCTCCACCACCAGCAGGCTGCAATGACCGCAAGGATCAATGTTCCTAGCACTGCAATGTAGCTTATAACGTATTGGTGTACGTCGTGCTGTGATAACTCATAATCGGCTGATCTGGCATTCTTCTTAATTAGTTCAATTTGTTTATGTATTGAATTTAGGCTATTGTTAAATAGTATGTGGTCACCAGGATCTAGATACTCTGATGGTAATGATATATTAAGGATGTGATTTATTGGTGCGATCTTCGGTATGACTTGTTCCTGATTGATGTATAATTTATTTTTTCTACTACTATCATGCGAATAAAACGTGAATTGATTTGCCTTTACCATACATTTCTCACTGAACCGTATAAGACCGGACTTTCTGATATTTGCATTTGAAATGTGATCTTCACAAATAATTCTGAGACTAATGCTCGAACAGGCAAAGTATAGATGAGTGTTTAAGGCATTCAGTGCCGTCCACTGATCTTTACATGATTCTTTTTTATAGTGACACAATTCGTTATTATTATTCTCTAATATGCAAAATTTTTCGTTGTTTTCTAGGTGTGTTATCGGGCCCTTTAATGTACACAAATATGACTCATCATAGTGCATACATTGTTGAATTTCTTCGTTTGATGTTAATATATATGCATCCTTTTTAACATTGATTGCTATAATGGTAGTCACGGGGATCACACTAATCATCATATTGTTCTGAATAGAACGAGGAATAGGTATTATTTTATAAATGTCGTACTCATCTCTACTGATCAAAGGGAACTTTATTTCAAAAATGAAGTAATTTTGGGTCACACGTGCTTTTACTTTTAAAAATTGATACATCTTTTGCAAATCACTGTGGATGTTATCTAATGGCAACCGCATATCATTTTTCAGTTGTCCTGATATAGTGTGTAGTTCATTTAAGAGCTGTTCTGGTGTCAACAAATGTACATTAAATCTGCCGTGAAACGTATCTGTAAGGGTACCCAACAATGTTTCTTGGAGCCTTCTTAAATTTGATAACATGCTGTTGGTAGTTATTGCAGACACAATCCTCTGACATTGATAAATTCCCTATTTGTTCTTTTAAATAGTTTGTGGCTTTGTCTATGCTATTTAGATGTTGGTTAATAATTTTATGTTGTGTATTTATCATAGTTTCCGTGCGTTTCAATAAGTTAAATTCGGATTCGACTACTGATGTTTGATTATTCCATAAATTTAATAAGTGTTTCTGATTCAGTCTTATCAATTCAATGTCTTTTGTATACTTTTCTGCGAATCGCTCATCTAGTACGCCGAACAAACTATTCGCTACATAGCCAATCCCATTGATAAGGCCGCGACGCTGTCTGGCGTGCGCTCCCTCCTGATTCAGCAAAAGCCCGTTGTAGTACTCCAGTTCCAACTTATCGTGACGTAATTGTGTTAATATCATGTTGCAATGCGATTGTTGTTTTAATTGTTCACATAAAGTGTTTAGATATTTTATAAACTTGTCGACAGTTACAGATCCTTCCCAGTAAGGCGACATGTTGTAGTAGACGACCAGGGTCCATTCGTCACGAATATGTTGCATTTTGGCTACCGGGTCAAAATATAATGTCTGATTGCTGTTCAATGTAGTCACACTGTATGATGCACATGTTGATGATAGTAGGCTCATAAAGTAAATAAACATAAGTGCTAACGATAGAAACTTTGGTCCGGTATTCATGCCTGATTGATTTCCTTTGTGCTTTATTTGGATGTCTTTGTTTTGCTGTGTCGATATCTGTTTTGTATCCTTCTTTTGAGGTTCCCGTTCCTGACGCGGAAGTGATAAAATTGCAATTTTACATACAGGTCTTTTGATAATTCCTGTTTTTGTTTTTAATGTGACAACTCGCACTAGACCATCATTTCCAGGGTGTAACTCTGTCACTCTACCCATTGCCCATTTTCCGGGAGGTAAATTGTCGTCCTTAATTACTACAATATCCCCAATTTTCGTGTTTTCCTGTGTTTTCAGCCATTTATTCCGAACTGATAACTGTGTTAAATATTCACTTTGCCACCTTTTCCATATTTCTTGTCGTATTTTTGTGATTAAATGCCACCTAGTTCTTGCGTCATGATCTGTATCTATAACGGTTAAACCAGCTCTCCCTGTCAGAAAATGCGCTGGCGTTAAACACTCGAGATCTTCCACGTTTTCTGATATAGCACAGAGAGGTCGCGAATTTAAACATGCCTCGATTTGTGATAAAAGGGTTGTATACTCTTCAAAAGTCAGTTTTTGATTACCTATTGTCCTTTTGAGATGATGTTTCAAACTACCCACGGCCCTCTCCCACAACCCACCAGCTGTAGGCCAGGAGCTCGCATTATAGTGCCATTCTATATTCATTTCGGATATTTGTTGATAAAAACTGTCATCTAATATTTTATGAAGTTCGACACAGGCTTCTTGTAAAATTCTATTTGCTTTGACAAAGTTAGTCCCATTGTCACTGTATAGATGCCTCGGACACCCCCTTCTTGCTGCCATGCGACGTAAAGCTGCAAGGAAGGCTTCGCTAGTCAAGTCTGAGACAATATCCAGATGAACCGCTTTTGTGACCATACAAACGAAGACAACAATGTAACCCTTCAATGTTCGACTTCCACGTCCTCTATTCATTTTGATATCGACAAACCCAGTATAATCTACACCAGTGTGGAAAAACGGTGGAGCTGGATTTACTCTCGCCGGTGGCAGATCTCCCATTAGTTGGTACTTGATTTCCGGATTATGACGTCTACATGTAACACACCTTCGTATGTATTTTTTCGTCGCTCTTGTCCCTCCTATAATCCAATATCTTCTCCTAACATTAGCCAAAGTTAATTTGACACCTCCGTGATATGTTAAATGATGAGCTTGGTCTATTAACAGATGAGTAATTGGATGATTATGTGGAATTATTGCTGGATGTTTTTCTTCGTGAGATAAATCTGCGTATCTCAATCTTCCCCCAACGCGCAACACTCCATCTTGATCGAGATAAGGTTGCAAATTAAGTATATTACTTTTTGATTTCAACATATTGTTCTGTTTTAAGCATTCTATGTCGCTAGCAAATTCTGTTAATTGCACATATTTGATGATACGCAGTTTTGCTGAATGCAATTCTTGCAACGTGATATATGTAGGTCGCGGCGGGGCGCTACGGGTTATTGCCCGCAGTATCCATGCTAATACGCGAACTACTTTCATAAATGAATGATATTTTGATAATAAACGAGATATGATACTTTCTTCTTGATAGGTACTTGTTTGAATGATATTGGCGAGTGATATTTTTATTTCATGATTTGTAGTATAATGCGTTTGATTGTTTTCTTCTGTGATTGATAAAGATGATAGCCATGTTGGTCCATGCCACCACAGTGGATGATGCTTTAACTGAGAGGCACTCAACCCTCGGCTCGCCGCATCTGCCGGGTTTTGATTTGTTTTGACATATCTCCATTGATTTGAAGGGATAACTTCTGTGATTTGTCTTACGCGATTGGCAACAAAGGGTTTCCAACGCCCACTATCTCCGTTTAACCACCCCAATACGACCATGGAGTCAGTCCACCCGTACACCTTGATGTTGTAATTGTTGTAACATTCTGATATTTTTGATATAAGCTTACTTACGAGATGTGCACCGCACAACTCTAGTTTTGGTAATGATATAACTTTTTTGTTCGACGTAAGCTTTGTTTTTGCCGCTACTAATATAACGGAGTATTTATCCTGCTTTTTGATCCTGGCATACACGGCTCCTGCGTACGCTCGAAGAGAAGCATCGGAAAATGCGTGAAACTCGATACCACTTTCTTCAGAACAGCCTAACCAGCGGGATATTTTTATTTGATTTATTGTATTGATATCTGACGTTATCTTAATCCATTCTTTGTAGATATTTTCCGGTATGACGTCATCCCATTGTAATTTTTCAAGCCATATACGTTGAAATAGAAGTTTTAACTTCGTAACAACTGGCGCTAGCCACCCCAATGGGTCAAATATCTTTGATATTTCGGCTAAAAGCTTTCTTTTTGTTATTTTTCGTGATGTGTCTAATGATACGTTGCATTTAAATGATAATTGATCAGTTGACGAATCCCATAAGATACCTAATGTTTTTCCAGCAGTGTCATCAGATTTAAAAGTAAAAATGTTCGCCTCTGAGCTCTCTTCTCTTTTGATAGTTTCTAACAATGCCGCGTTATTCGCTGACCATTTCCGTAGAGTAAATCCTCCTGATTTCATTAATTGACATAACTCATTGATTATTTGTTTCCCAAATTGAAGGCTATGGGCCCCATGGACCAGATCGTCCATATACAGAGAATTAAAAACAACTTTTGCAGCGTCAGGATATTTGCCCTGTTCATCAGAAGCCAACCTCCTCAGCGTCATCATCGCCAGGAACGGGGCTGCCTTTGTTCCATATGTTATTGTAGTTAATTGATATTGTTTGATTGATTCATATGGCGTGTCTCGCCACAAGATTTTTTGCAACGTTTGCTGATCTTCGTTTATAAGTACCTGTCTGTACATCTTTTCTAAATCTGCTGTGTATGCATATTGATACTGACGCTACTTTAATATCAAAGCTTGCAAGTCCTGTTGTAAGTTCGGGCCTTTGAACATAACGTCGTTTAGGCTTTTACCTGAGGAAGTTCGTGACGACGCGTTAAAAACCACTCGTAATTTAGTAGTAACGGCGTTTGCGCGTTGTACTGCGTGGTGTGGAAGAAAACATTCTATTTCACTTGATTGTTGATATGTGCTTTTCATGTGTCCCAGAGCACGATACTCCCTGATAAATGTTTTGTATTCTTGAGCTAACGTAGGTTCTTTCACAAATTTTCTCTCCAAACTACGAAACTGCGCACCCGCAATTTCTTTTGACGATCTTAGTTGCTCCTTAAAATCCTCGTGTAAAGGCAGCTTAACTTCGTAACGACCGTCTGACCGTCGCTTTGTGGTCTCGTTGTATAACTGAATACATTTCTGATCCTCCTCACTATACTCAGATTTTTCACTTATTTCTTCTACTTCCCAGAATTTTTGAATATTTTCTAGATCGATTGTAACAACGTTGCAATGTACCGATAAAACATTCCCGCATAAAATATATCCCAGCTGTGTATTTTGGGCAATGGGCTGACCTTGATATTCACTCCTGTACATACCGTCTAGCATAATAATTGCATATATATCGGCTCCTAATAATAAATCTACGGACCGACTGTTAAAGAATTCAGGATCTGCGAGTTTGATATTTTGAATGTGTTGCCATGAAGGTTTGTCAAAGGTTGAGTTGGGTAATTTTTTAATTAAATTATTCATGATAAGTACTCTTGCTTCAAATGAAAAATCATTACATGTTGATAGACAGCTTATGTTTAACATTCCCTTACACGTGCTCCCTTTTTCTCCAATTCCAAAAACGACTCCCTTGTAAGCTTGACGCTTCAACCCTAACATCTGTGCGGCATTCTCAGTGATAAGTGATATTTGCGACCCTTGATCAATAAGAGCTCGCAAAGTTTGATAGGTACCATCAGCCGACATAACTTTTACCAATGCAGTTGACAACAAAATTTCTGATGATTCTTTTTGCGAAACATGTGTGCGCATCACATTTTGCTTATTATATTTATTAGAATTACTGCACCTTGCACTCGACTGACCGGACATTGACTTTTGCTGTGTACAAGCGTCATGTAACAATGTATTGTGAAATTCTGTGCATGAGCGACAACTTTTCGAAGAATAACAGGGCTTTCCATTATGTGGATATAAGCAATTCTTACAAATATTGAGATTAGATACAGTTTTTAATCTCATCATATTATCCATATCTAAAAATTTCTGGCACATAAATAGCCCGTGTGCTTGTTGACATAAAGGACATGTTTTATAAGGGTTGGGCTCGGATGATGCATGATACGATTTATTCAATGGTTTGTACTCGCGTGACTCACGTGTTTGCCTATTATAATTATGGTTGGCATTATAATGACTAACATTCGCAGGTTTGTTCAGGAACGACTTCTGACAAGACGATTGACATGATTTTTTGGTTGCATTGTCTTGTTTACGTCTCTGCTCGAGGGTATTGAATTTGCCCTCCAAAAATGTAATCAAATCTTGAAGGTTGGGTATTGCCTTAGGGTCCTTAAGCGATTGTAAGTAGCTGTCATGCGATACAGAGTCTAGCTTTTGACTCAGTATATGCTCAACTATTGGGTCCCAATTTTTTATATCAACACCTAAGTTCTTAATTCCGTTAAGACTCTCTAATGTTACGTCATGCATTTTTTGAATTTGAAAAACGGATTGATATTGCATGTGAGGTAAATTCATAAGATCATTTAAATACGCAGATAGTATGCGTTTTTTATTCGTATATCTATTCTGAAGCAACTCCCATGCTGTGGTATAATTTTCAGCACTGATAGCTAAATGCTGTATTAGCTTTTCTGCATCACCGCGCAGTTTGCTCTTCAAATGCTGCATTTTTTGTGCTTTTGATAATGTAGGATTTAAGTTTACGGTTTCGTTAAATAAATCTTTAAATGATATCCATTGCTGATAATTACCGGTGAAAATGGGTATGTCAACTTTCGGGGTAGACTTTTCCCGATGAGCTACCGCGTGTAATTTGGTATTAATTGCTTTCTTCAGATTCATATACGTTGCTTCTTGCTGAGAAAACGTTTCATGATATTCTAACTCAATTTCCCCATATGATTCATCCTCAATTTCCCAATGAAGGGTGTCTATTAATCGCCATCGGGCTTTAATTTCAGAGAGAGCATCTTCGAACTCCCACTGTTCATTAATCAACTTCAAATCTATAGATTTCATGGTACGTGTAAAAGCTTTAAAATTGATAAATTGTTTACGTAACATATCGTCTAGTTTACTAGATGATCCAGTTGACCGTTTTCCCTTTGACCACATACATACTTCTATAGCCTCAGACTCATTCTCACACTGTTTCTTCTCTGCCTGCTGCTCTCGTTCAACCTCAATTTCCTCCTGCTTGCTACTCCCCGGCTGTGATTCCTCGTAAGATGAAGAAGAAGATAGCTTTGATTTGCTTATGATATATGCCTTTACCTCAGCATATAGCTGCTTCGTTGCCATAAATTCATTCCGTGCAAAATAAGGACGTTGCTTGTCCTCAAACGGCGCAAGTTTTTTATGATTTAATTGATACTCCGACCAATATGTTTCCAAAGTTTCCAATTTTCTATTATAATAATTAGGTGACGACCTACGTTCCTCACCATCCTTTTTCATGTTGATAAGGAGTTTCTCCATTGCCGTGGAGATCTCCGATTGCGTGTCGTATATGTGCTCCATGATAGTGATTGATATTGATATTTAGTTTTAATGAAGTAATGGACTGATCTTACTTGGATTTGATGATACTTGTCTTAAAGATGATAGCGCCTTTCTGCTGTCGATCTGATGATTTGATGATACTTGATATACGCTGGTCTTCCTCCGATGATATATGATACGCACAGTTACACTGCCCCCCAATGATAGCACACAATGCACTGTAATCCACGTGTCCTAGCCCTTACCAAACCGCGCGATAGGTTTTAGGCTCGATAGGACCAATGTTCGGTGTACGGATGGATATGTAAATGATAAAGTTTGATATTTGATATAATATTTAATTATTACCCCAAAATGATATAAAATTGATATAATGTATTGATAAATGATATATGATTGATGCCGAGCAGTGAACTGACCGCGAGGCGAGCGACCGCACCGCGGCGGCTCGCTTTCGCTGTGTCAGCGTAACGTGATTACCTAAATGTTCGATTTACGTAATCCGAACAGTCGGACCTTATAGGGTGCTCAGAAGGGGCACGAAGAATTTTGACGTGGACGTGCAAGGTAAAAAGACCACGGTTACCATAGACCGTCTAAAACCTGCCTACGTGACAATAGGCATGCCTAGGAATTAGCTAAAAAATTTAAGGTCTTCTAATTTCCAATTTTCACGGTGGTCCGGGTAGAGTACACTATTTTAACAATAATAGCGAAAACCCCAGCTTTCTAGGTCCACAGAGTACCAAGATAAAAACCTTTTTATTTGATTTATTCCTTGGCAACATTCCTACAGCCGAACTGGCGGGCGCGGTTCGTCTGTAGGAATGTTGGCAAACCTCGAATTCTCCAAGAGATAGTGGCCTAAATTGCACCGAGACACATGCCAATTTTTTCCTGGCAATATTTAGTCATACTCTCTGTTGCTTGTGGTGACGGCCTAAGAATATCACCACCCCCTCTCATCCCGTGGGGGGACGTAAAAGTCGTCCCGAGGGAAATATATACACCAGAGAACGGGCAGCAGCGTTCTCCTGAGTACCATGTCCACCTTACTGCGATCGCCAACCCGTCTGCCAAGCGTGGCGATTATGGCAAATCCCATCAAATGATGGACACAACCAAACCGCGGCCCCCAGTCCCCGGCAGCCCTGCTATTCCCAGCCGTGGTAACAGCCGTGGTTACGGCAGGGCAGGGGGTGCTAAGAATCCCCGGCAGATTCCGCGTTACCAACACCGACGACCTCTGGCCCTGGCAACATATAACACACGTACACTGCGGTCCAACGAGAAGATAACCGAACTGGAGGAAGAATTGAGCAGGTTACATTGGGATATTGTAGGATTATCTGAAGTCCGAAGAGAGGGGGAGGACTCGATAATACTGAAATCCGGAAACCTGCTCTATTATCGGGAGGGTGACCAAATATCCCAAGGTGGTGTCGGGTTCATAGTCCACAAGTCCCTCGTGAACAACCTAGTGAAAATCGAGAGTGTGTCGACAAGGGTTGCATACCTTATACTCAGAATCACCAAACGGTATTCGTTGAAGGTTATACAGGTATACGCACCCACTTCGACACACTCCGACGATGAAGTCGAGGTTATGTATGAGGACATATCCAGAGCCATACATACCTCTAACTCGTATTTCACTGTGGTCATGGGGGACTTTAACGCGAAGTTGGGCAAACGATTCGGTAATGAGCTGAGAGTGGGGCAATTTGGAACTGGAGACCGGAACCCCCGGGGCCAAATGTTGGCCGACTTCATGGAGAAGGAGGGACTCTTTATGATGAATTCCTTCTTCAGGAAGCCGGATCACCGCAAATGGACCTGGGTGAGCCCCGATGGTAAAACTAAAAATGAGATAGACTTTATCTTGTCGACGAGACGACAGATGTTCAATGATGTCTCCGTGATCAATGCGGTTAAAACCGGGAGCAATCACAGACTGGTCAGAGGCTCATTGAACCTTAATGTCAAACTCCAGAGGTCCCGACTGATAAAGTCTACGCTCCGACCTTTACCTACCCACGTCCAAAACCCCGAACCATTTCAGCTCGAACTGCAAAACCGTTTCGAATGCCTATCAGACTGCGAGGAAGTGGACTCATACTATGACAGGCTCGTAGAAGCTGTCCATACGGCTGGGTCTAAGGTATTCAAGGCCCGTCGTACAAACAGAACTAAAAAGATCTCTGACTTTACCCTGCAACTTATGGAAGATACACGGAAAATGGTCCTGACATCCTCAGATGATGCTATCAGATATCGGCAGCTCAACAGACAGATCTCAAAGTCTTTGACTCGCGACACGCGGCAATTTAATACAATTAGTATTAAAGAGGCCATCGAGCAAAACAGAGGCTCTAAAGTGTTCGCAAGAGCTGTCTGTTGGACAGAGCCAACTGACGAAGCTGAAGACTGAGGATGGTAGAATCGTCACGTCTAAACCTGAGTTGCTGGGAGAGATCGGGAAGTGCTACGGACAGTTATATACGACAACACAGCCACCTGTCAAAAGTCATGCCTCAGATCCCAGAGCACGACTAACCCGACATTACACCGAAGACATCCCGGACGTCAGCCTATACGAGATTAGAATGGCTCTCAAACAACTCAAGAACAACAAGGCGCCTGGTGATGATGGAGTTACAGCAGAGCTTCTGAAGGCGGCTGGTACACCAATCCTACGGGCCCTTCAGAAGTTATTTAACTCCGTCATACTAGATGGTCAAACGCCACAAGCATGGCACAGAGGTGCTATGGTACTGGTGCTCTTCTTCAAAAAGGGCGACAAAACCCTATTGAAGAATTATAGACCCATCACACTGCTGAGCCATGTTTACAAGTTGTTTTCGAGGGTCGTTACGAATCGTCTCGCGCGCAGGTTTGACGACTTCCAGCCTCCCGAACAAGCCGGTTTCCGAAAAGGCTTTAGCACCATAGACCACATACATACGCTGCGGCAAGTTATACAGAAGACCGAAGAGTATAACAAGCCACTGTGCTTAGCGTTTGTGGACTATGAGAAAGCCTTTGATTCTATCGAAACATGGGCCGTGCTGAGGTCTCTCATAAGGTGCCAAATTGACTACCGGTATATCGAGGTGATAAAGTGTTTGTATGAAAACGCCACTATGTCAGTGCGACTCCAGGACCAGATCTCGAAACCTATCCACTTGCAGCGAGGCGTGAGACAGGGAGATGTTATATCTCCGAAACTGTTCACCGCTGCATTGGAAGACGTCTTCAAGCTTCTGGACTGGAAAGGCTTTGGCATCAATGTCAATGGCGAGTACATCACTCACCTTCGATTTGCCGATGATATAGTAGTCATGGCTGAGACCATGGAAGACCTCGGTACAATGCTCGATGACCTCAGCAGAGTCTCTCAACAAGTGGGTCTGAAAATGAACATGGAGAAGACGAAAATCATGTCAAACGTCCATGTTGCACCCACTCAATTGAAAGTTGGTGACTCTGCACTCGAAGTTGTAGGGAACTATATTTACCTAGGACAGACCATCCAACTAGGTAGGTCCAACTTCGAGAAGGAGGTCAATCGTAGAATCCAACTGGGCTGGGCAGCGTTCGGGAAGCTACGTAACATCTTCTCGTCCAAAATACCGCAGTGTCTCAAGTCGAAAGTCTTCGACCAGTGTGTGTTGCCAGTGATGACATACGGAACAGAGACGTGGTCGCTCACTATGGGCCTTATTAGAAGGCTCAAGGTCACCCAAAGAGCAATGGAGAGGGCTATGCTCGGAGTTTCCCTGCGGGATCGTATCAGAAATGTCGAAATCCGCAGGCGAACCAAAGTCACCGACATAGCCCGAAGAATTGCAAAACTGAAGTGGCAGTGGGCGGGGCACATAGCTCGTAGAACCGATGGCCGTTGGGGCAGAAAGGTTCTTGAGTGGCGACCACGAACCGGAAGACGCAGCGTGGGCAGGCCCCCTACAAGATGGACTGATGATCTTGTGCGGGTCGCTGGAAACAGCTGGATGCGAATAGCGCAAGACCGGCAATTGTGGAGATCTTTGGGGGAGGCCTTTGTCCAGCAGTGGACGTCTTTCGGCTGATATGATGATGATGATGACTCTCTGTTGGAAGCTTTTTTCGTTCCATCATATCCTCTAATAGGCTGCTAAAGTCCTTGTGTTTTAGAAAAGCACTGAACAACATTTGTTCCTACTCGTTCCATGAGTGATCATAGGAGTCTAGTCGAAAGTACGATTTCTTACCTTGGGCTCGCAAATTTGTCTTGTAGGTAGAATGATTTTGTTGTATTGTCCCAGCCATAGATTTGACCGGGTTGTTCGATTTTTTTATCCAGAGTGTACGGAGTAATCTTCACCCTCTGTATTAAATTCTGGGATGAGCAAGCAAGCGAAGAAGCATGATGTTCCCTTCTGTGGATATGTGTCGAATCTTCATGAACGTTTTGTAGTGTCATATGTACTACCTTTTTCAGGAAGGCCTTCATATTTTTTTTTATTGGTGGCGCAGAAGCTGAAGTTTGTTCTTCCTCAGATTCTTCATGATCGATGGAAGACTGAAAATCTTGAGATTTCGCCGTAGGGTTTAGACGTCTTTTCATTATCCCGACTTCTGAGTATAAAAATATCAGAAATAAAACCGGCAGAGTTTCGACACAAAAAAATGATTTGCGGCGGATTATAAAACCTTGCCCCTTCCGCTAGCCGGCGGCGCGGGGATAGCAGTGGGGCGAGTAGGTGTAGCTTGGCTGGTGGACGATTTGGCATTTGGCTCGCTTACGTCACTTGTTGTTTCATAGGCCAAATATGATTTATATAATCCGTAAACGTTACAATTTTTCTTTATAATGAAGAAAATTGCGCCCTTTAAAATTGACTACTTTACCATGCGATCTTAATATTATGTGTTATCAGCCTTACACTAAAACGCTCACTTGTGTTGGGTTAAGCCGCTATCGCATTAGGCTTATGCCAGGGTTATATAGACGATTTAAAAAGCGATAAAAGAAAGTTTTTTAAGTATTTAAGAATGACTGTCTCCACCTTTGATAGCCCACTGGCACGACTTGCAAACAGTAGATAGAGTTAAATAGAGTACACTTTATTGCACCAAAAGAAACAATACATGTCTTTCAAATAAGCAAATACAGGTACAATCGGCGGTCTTATCGCTTTGTAGCAATCTCTTCCAGACAACCGTTGGGTGGACAAGGAAAACAGTAAGATAAGGCAGTAGCTGTAAGTGTACAGTCAAATATTCAAAGTTATGTACTTATTTACAATTTACATAAACATACTTATATTTTACTATATAAAATAATAATAATAATACTATACTATAATAATACACTATACATACAAAATATTATACATCTATTCAATTAAGGAGTTTTGAAAAAGGAGGTTACGAAAAGCAGTTAAGAGATAAAAAGACATAAATTATGAAGATGAAGATAAAAAGTGTTTTTTTAAAAGAAATTTTGAATGATGATGATGTGCACGCCTTATTTCTACAGGAAGTAAATTCCATAGCCGAGCTGCTTGGACAGAAAAAGATTTATCATAAAAATCTGTAAAGTGCACTGGTATATGTAGTTTTAAGTTCTCTGATGATCTCAAAGACCTAGAATGTGTATCACAAACGAATTCAAACCGTTGTTTAAGGTAAATAGGAGCTGTTGGATTAAACATAATATTGTAAAGGAGACAAAGTATGTGAGAATTACGGCGAAGTCGGATTGGTAACCACTCGAGTTTTTTACGTAATTCGGTGACGTGATCGTATTTGCGGAGTCCAAATACGAATCTAATACATAAATTTGGAGGCGCTCGAGTTTATCAAGTTTGTCCTCTGTAAGGTCAAGATAACTGGCAGCAGCATAGTCAAGGATGGAAAAAAGACGAGATTGAGCTAGTGCAATTTTAGTGGTGGTTGGAAGGAAATCGCGAGGAACCTGCTGCCGCATAAAATTTGCGACTAGTTTGTTCAAGCTGTGGACCCCATGAAAATGTTATGTCGAAGTAAACCCCCAGATTTCTTACATTATCACTAACAGGTATTAAGGTATTATTAAAGAGACAATCTTAGAAGAGAAAACACAACATTCAGAAATTGTATAAGTGCCGAAGAAAGACTGGTGATAACTTTAAGGTAAGTAAATAAAATTAAAATTGTTTAATAAGTTTTTAATTTATTGGAAAGTAAAATAAAAAATCATTAAAATGTAGGGTGTACATTTTTTACGCCACCTATAGGAAAGAAATAAAACTGCTTTAAATATTTCTAAAAATAAAGAATAATTTTCGTTTTTTTACTCATTAAAGCACTTTCCTTCCAGGTGGCTTTGAAAACTTCCACCCTATTCAACGTGTAACTGCACATATACAAAATTTGAGTGCAATCAATGATACTATGTGATATAATTTACTAATAATAGGTACAATGATAAAACGAATAAGACCAAAGTGAAGGATCAAAGTGTTCCAGGTTTTGTCTATTTAGAGACACGTTGTATAACTAAAGGCATCTATTATATATAGTCAAAATTAAAAGATTCTTGAGTGTTATCAGACAAATTAGAATAGTCGGAAATTGGTGATGCAGCCTGATCCACAACTTGATTTCTAGCCGAAGTTGATGCACCTGGATCTTGTGTAAAATATCCTGTTGGTTGTGATGTATCGTTTCAATAACCTCCATAGTTTGCATAAGTACTATATAAATTATTACCACTTAATAAATAATAAATAAATGTTTTGGATCAGTTGCATAATACCCGCTTAGAATTCAAAATTTTCATCTTCATCGAATGATGCCAATGAAGGTATAATACCTTTAATAAAGGATACGTTTTGGTTTTCTTGATTATTTAATTTATACTCTAGAAATTGTGACATTTTATCATCTAATGTGTCAAGTCTTAATTTTCTTTTGAGTAGAAGGTGCTGCATCAATGAATGTATCAGAGGTAGAATTATTAGGCTCATCAGATGAATCAAAGGTCATACGAGGTTCAGTAACATTCAACAAAAACGACAGTTGATTCTTATAAACATACGGTCTTGCTGTTTTGCGCCTGCACCAGATCGCTTTTTTCTTTTTCGTTTTTTAGGGATCTCATAAATGCATCTCGAATGTGTGTCCATTTTGTAGATATCTGTATAGCTGTAAAAGTAAAATAAACCTTAAATTATATTATTATGTACACTTAGTGAAGCAAATTGGAAAAAAAAATTAGCCGGAACAAACATTCAGACAAAAATTTAATAAAATGTATTTAGTAATAAGAGGTTAATTACTTAGAAAAATACTCAAGTTAGAAGTTACTTTACCTTTTCTAATTGCAAAAAGACAGAAACAAAATCATTTTATAGCTTTATATTTACTAGCTTTAAAAGACCTATTATGCTATTATGAGTGCGCTCTCAAAACAGCTATTAACATGAAACTTCCTAGTTGCGTTGTAGTTAAACTAAAAATCCAATTTAATAATTTGCTTCAGTAACCATAAACTCAGTAACAAAAGAAACGTTGGTGCAGACTTTAATTTTCCCAATAATCGACTATGGTGATGTTTGCTATTTCGACCTGAATCCTGAATCATGCAGATCACCTCAATAAACTCGATCGACTTCTGAAAAACTGCATTCGATTCGTTTTCAACCTTCGTAAATATGACCATGTTTCTTCTTTTCGTACTCAACTTCAGTGGTTACCAATTCGTCAGCGTCGTTCGTTTCGAGCTCTGAACACTCTTTATACTATTCTTGATTCTCCTTTTTCTCCTTCTTATTTAACAACTTACTTTCAGTATCTCTGCAGTAACCACAATAAAAATCTACGCTCAACTCATAACCGTTTGCTTCAATGTCCCTCTCATCGTTCTGTCTTTCTCCACTCTTCGTTCTTTATTCAGTCTATTCTCCTGTGGAATGCACTGCCATTGGAAGTCAGGATGGCCAAGAGTCGTTTTTCTTTTAAGAATAAACTACGAGTACATTTACTGGGAGCTCTTAACAATGTGTGAGCTGAATCAACATTTCCTTTCGTTATATATATTATATATATATATATAAATATATATTTATTTCATAATATATTTATGTATGTATTAGCTATAGTATTATAGGTATGTTTAAGTTGTATATTAACCTTTATATATATTTATGTAAGTATATGTCTGTTGATCTCATATTCCAATTTTTTGTTCTTCTATCGTACCATATCTTATTTCGATCTACTTTATCTGTACCTAATGCACCTATCTAATTATCTCTGCACCACCTTAAGGTTGACTGGGAGAAAATGCCTTAGGCAGTAAGTCCGCCTTTGTACCCATATGTGCAAAAAGTTTAAAATAAATAAATAAATAATAAATAAACTTGCTAATTAATAATAAATATTGTATTTCTTTACAGATATTTGGCGTCGGGATGTTCTTTAAAGAACTGCATCATAATTTTAGAGTGGGAATTTAAACCATCAGCAAAATAATCAATGAAATGTGTTCTGTTATCTGGAGCGTAATAAGTGCAGAATATTTGAAGTTGCCTAATACCGAAGAAGAATGGATAGCGATCGCTAAAACTTTTAATACGAAAGCGAATTTTCCACATTGCGTCGGTGCTAAGCACATAAGGATTATAAAACCGATAAATAGTGGTTCGATGTTTTTTGACTATAAGGATTTTTATTTTATTTTTTTATTTGCAATAGTTGATTCACAATACCGCTTCATTTACGTTACTATTGGTTCTTACGGAAAAGAGTGTGATTCATCTATCTGAAAACAATCCAAGTTGTGGAAGAAACTAAATGATGGTAGTTTAAATATACCAAGACCTACGCCATTGCACGAAACTATGCAAGAAGAAGTACCATTCGTATTTGTCGCAGACGAAGCCTTTACATTGTCACAACATTTATTGCGACCTTATGGCGGTACTCATTTAGACAATGAAAAAAGATATTTAATTACTGTCTAAGCCGCGCAAGAAAGTATGTTGTTTGCGCTTTTGGGATCTTAACCAACAAATGGAGGATCTTGCATAGACCATTGGATGTACATGTAGATACAGCTATTGAAGTTGTAAAGGCATGTACGGTATTACATAATTATGTAATACAGAAAATTGCTCTATACTTCGAGGATATCCCAACCGTTATGCCCTCGGTAAACAGGCCTGCAACACAGCTGCGTTCAAACGTAGGTGGAAACGCAGTGCGCTCACAATTTTCCGACTATTTTGTATCCGAAATTGGCTCCGTACCTCGCCAAAACATAAAACCACACGTACCATAATAAATAAAAAGTTTCAGAAACTTACCAAAATCTTTTCTTTCCTGTTCCTCCAGCTTGTCAAAATTTGGATTAAAAACGCAACAAATTTCTCTCCACGGAGCTAATTTCAAACCTTTGTCTATATAAATTTCTAAAGTTTTGTCCCAAAGGACAGCTCTTTGTTCCACAAGTGGAATTTACATTTCCGGTGTTATATTATTCGCCATCTTGGATACACGTCTACCATGCGCAAGAGTCTGACTAGTTCTGACACGTACAAAGCAAACCGAGTACAGGCGTGAGAGGCGCGCGGGTGCGAGGGGGAAAGGAAAACACGTGTAAAGACGAGATGATACTTTTATCGTAGCTACGATAAATTTGCGGTCACGATTTAGTCGTGACCGTTTGTCATCGTTTTACGACTGTCATGCTAGCCGTTCCCACTGTCACGACAGTCTGTTGTCACTGCAAAATTTGTCGTAGACGACAGTTAATCGCGTCGTTTTATATGTGAACACCTCTATTTAAATATATACTTAAAACGGCACGACTATCTGTCGTCACGACATAATGGGAACGCGTCCTAAGAATAGAAACATACCTTAGATATAAATAATTAAATTAAATTATTTATATCTAAGGCATGCTTCGTAATTATCTCTTTTTAATATCTATCTAACAAAGTATTGCTCTTATATAAGAATCAACATTTGGAGGGTTTCATTATAATTAAATGCAGTTTCATCTGAGCTACAATTAATACTAACCTGATGACGCAGCATGGAATTACAAGATGGACCGATTATCTTGTACGGGTCGCTAGAAACCGCTGGATGCGAATAGCGCAAGAACGGCAATTATGGAGAATTGTGTGTTGCCATGGCCACTTCCGAAAAATGACTTGGTCTCATATACTGTATGTATATATTATGTCTGTATTATGAGGTCAGAATAGAAATGTACTAATTTTACTTTAAAATCATCCTTAACGCAGTAAATGTCAAAGTCAAAGTCAAAGTAAGTTTATTCCGTAAAAATTTTACATTTATGTGGAATCGTCATATTTTTTTTACCCTACCGTGCAGTGCATGACGTGGCAGCTACTGAGAAACACTGCCAGAAAACTCAGTAGGAATCCTTTTTTAAAATAAAATATACTTAAAATTAATTACAATCATGTGTGTTGACTCAGAACAACTCCATCCCAAGCACTTTTATCACTTAAATAATCAGAAATTTTGTAATATGCCCTGCTACACAATTTGGCTTTAATAATTCTTTTAAACTTATTCGTAGACAATTCTCTAATATCATTGGGAAGTTTGTTATAGAATCTTATACATTGCCCCATAAAAGAGTTACTTATTTTGTGGAGACGGGTAGTATGCAGTATGAGATTATTCTGTACCCAATTACCAGACGCTTGATGCATATTGTTTTGAGATGCAGTACAAAATGATTGTGAAGATATACCATTCCAATGTGTAACGTTATTTGGCTTTCAGAGGCACCGAAATGCATACTTTGTATTTCTTCGCTTAGTTTTGTCATAATTCTCCGAGAAATCCCATATAACTACCGCTGTATTATCTTTTAAATGATTTATATTATGTTGATGTATTTTTGTGTTAGTTGGTTAATGTTATTAAAATAATGTTTCTTTTAATAATTATTTTTAAATGAATGGTTCTGTTTTTCTCTGCTCTTACCGTTTTTTTCGTTGAGTTTTCTGGTGTTCCTGATCCTTCTTTTATGGAGTAGTTATAGATAGTATGACAATTGTCTTAGATTTATTCTGGTGTTGCGAGTTTACCTAGGCGGTGATCACTCGTCATCAGGTGAACTACTGCCCCTTTGTGTCTCCCTTATATATAAAAAAGCAGCCAAGTGCGAGTCGGGACTCGGCCATGAACGGTTCTGTAGCAGCAAGTAACATAATTTAATGTGCTTGTAGTTTGTTGTAACTTTAATTCGATCTTACCAGCCTCTCTTCCATCGGCGTAAGTTGTTTCAGTACCTCAGGAATATCTGGAAAAAGTAAGCCTTTCACAATAGCTTATCGTGGAACAAAGCCTTGAGTGATAGATTTTGCACAGATACTACAAAATACTCACTATTTCACTGGCTAAGTTTGGTAACTTGAATGTATTTGTGGCAAATTCTTCGCCAACTTCTTAGTAATGCCTTGTTTTGATAGTTTTCTTATCGAACTAATATGCCACAATTTTCTACAACAACTACAGGGATGAGTAAAACCTTCTTCGATGTTTTTATAATATTTAGTAGCAGCTTTTTCCCAAAATGCCTTATTATTTGATCGAATTTCCTGCCGTACTAAGGTATCACATGCTTATTCAATTTGTCTGTATTCTTCATTTTATCGAACACTTCGCCGAGCCTGAGTGTCACTCTCTTGCTCCACCTGTTTATATTCATGATTGATTCGAGCAACTTTATGAGCTTGAGTATTGCGCTCTTGCTCAACTACTCTGTATTCAAGATTTAATCGTTTGCTTCGTCGAATAGATTTTTTAGTTTCCTTTTCCCTTAGCTTCTTCAGTTTATGACTCTTTATAGAATTGATAGCCATTTTATTTCTCTGTTTTTCTCTTTCGGTGACCTCATTATTAGATCATGAAATCCTTTTCCTGTTTGCATTTTTTTCTTTAATCTCTAATTCATCCAGTTTAAGTATTTCACTTACTAGTACTCTGCAACATAGTTTCGTTACTTTTACATATTGCTACACCATTTTTTTTGGTAGTTCGCAGTCTTTGTATCTTCTCGTTTTTCTTTCTATTTTACGTTTATAATTTGAAAGCTGTGTTATCAAAAAGATTTACGGACGGACGTCCGCCCCTAAATCTAGCTGTAGATGGAAATGGCAAAAAGCGCCGCTCAAAATCATACAGCGTAAATGAGCTCTCATAATTTCTGGTACATAATTGTGTAGAGAGGGAATTGAATTTTAAAGTAATGATTTTTTGTTTATCTTTTTGTGTCACACACACTGACATCTAAATGGATAATCCACAGTTATATCTGCAAACATATTTATTTTTTCTTTCAACCCTGTTTTCGGTACGTTTTGAAATAAAATGTAACTTACAAGATTGTGTAACTGACGGAAACGTTGCTCCATACCCCTTAACCGATAAATTAGCCTGCAACATTTTGTTGTATATTCTTTTCCTTGTATGTATGCATTTGTGCTTGAATCTTTAGTAGCAGTCATGTCCATTTTGCAATTTTTGCATGCTTTTGAAACATTTTGTTAGGACCCACCCGCAAACATAATTAGCCATATCTGATAATTAGGCTCAGTTATATCCAAATTAAATACTATTTCTTCAGTTTTAACTGCTTGGAATAGCAGTCCCTCCTCATTGGAAACATTAGAGGTATATGCTATTTTTTAAAGAAACCTTATGATAGAAGAAGATTGTGAATTAGTAAAGATATATGCATTTTCAAAATTTGGTGCAGTGTTTCGAACATAGTTTTTAATGTTCCCAAAAATGTATTCTAGTGAATCGTGGTTGAAGTTTCTAGATAAATCAAATGCATATTTTTCAGACAATCTTCTACAAAAATACGGTCTCCTTCAACATTACGAATATTTATTTTATTGTTGGTACCGCGCAATCATTCACCCTCATATCACCATTTTTATCTATTTGAGATTTAATAAATTTACAGTTTCTTAAGAGTTTATGGCGTCAATCCATAACTGATGGTTTGGTGAAGCTCTCTTTGTACAGCTTTTATATATTTTTCCAGTCTGGTACAAATGAGCTCGCATTTAAAGAATCAAATAATTTATCAAACATCAATGTAATTTTCACAATTTGACCACATTCTGAAAGGCACAATCCTGTTGCGGTTAAACGTTCTGCTGTAACAGCTACACTATGACTGAAAACTTGAGTAGCAGCTTTCACTTAAATATTTCTCATTTTATCTGCATATAATCTATCTCATCTTTTATGTAACATTTTAAATTCTCTACGAGTCTTATTAGCTTCATATAATTTTTGTTAAATCTAAATGTATTAAATTTTTGGTGAGCAAGTTATATGCACATATTTAATCATATGTGGGACATCAAATAGTGAAATTATTTCCTTTCCATCAACTTCAATAATTTCGTGCCGCCACTCTTTTCCTTTTTGCAAGTATCTTCGTTTTACACCATCTATCATTGCATATATTGTAGTCACATTAGTACGGCTTTGATCAGTGTGTATAGTACACAGGATCCTTAGTCCCATGCCCTGTGCATACTTAATAACACTTTCCGTCAATTCCTTCAGATTTTCTTTTTTCAAAGAATTTGCGAAATTATAGGCTACTCTACTTATAATTTTTCCCAACTAATTTAATAATACAAACCAGCGCGTGGTCAACTAATTTTTTGCTTTGCCAAGCAAACCCCTCTAGCTTGTCTTTTGTTGAATCATAATGAATTTGCGGCATAATTGACATCTCATCAAATATTAAGCAGCATACTCGGTGTTGAGGTTCTAACTGCTTTACGGTTTCCTTAGTTTTTTGAAAGACTGTTTTATTAAGTCCTGCTTGAATTTCTATTTGGGCCAGTATTTTTTTAATGTCTTTGAAATAAGAACACAGCAGCGAGTTACACTTTGGACTTTTTTTTGTAGACTGAAAGAGACAAAAAATTTTCTTCTAAAGAAAATCTATTTACGTCCTATTGATTGTTTATGGGTCTGCTAATATAGTCATATTTTGTGTAGGCTTTTGTAAGTAAGTTACCATTGTGAGTTTTTAAATGGTGCATACACGGCCACGTCCAGGGGTTGCAGCTTATGGGAAGTGTGGGGTGGAATGGTTAAAAATATGACATTGTTTTTAGTGGCATATTCTAAGGCAGGGTAATATTTGTGTGCTTCGTGACTATCTAAAAGCAACAAAGCCTTGCAATCTTGAGTTGGTCGAACACGGTTGACGAAAACTCTGAGCCATTCCAGGAATATTTCACCATGAATCCACCCACTATCAGAAACAGAAGCTTCACTACCTGGCACTGCACCATCCAGCAATCGGGCTTGGAACCTTTTGCGTTTGAAAATAAAGAATGGGGGTGGTACAAAATTACCAGAAGCATTGCAGCAACAGACAACTGTTGTTAATGTTCCTTTTTCTAAACTGCTGACTATTCCTACTTGCTTTTTGCCATAAACGGATAACACTTTAGGCGGTTTTGTAGATGACGTTCGGACGCCCGTTTCGTCCATATTATAAATCATGTCTGGCCGGATCCTCTCTGATTCTACGATATGTTCTAGTAAATCATAGAACCTGTTCACTGCTGGTCTATTAAATGCTTTTAGCCGAGCAATGCACGTCGATTCTGGGGCTCTCAATACGATTTCTGGATGTCTTTTTTTTAAGTTTTGAACCATTGCTTGCCTGCAACATTGCCTTTAAATGTTGTCTGCTTATTTTTGCGTTTAGTAAATTCACCCGCTAGTTGCAAAAATTCAGATTTCGTAAGTCCATAAAAAAGTGCATCTAGGCGTTTCAAATGTTGCACTAGCTCTAGTTCTTCAGCATCTGTAAATATAGGCTTGAACCGGCCCAGTCTCTTTGTATACGAACCCGTCTTAACACGTCGCTGCAATACGCTGTACGATATTCCATATTTTGCAGCAGCTTGTTTAATATTCGTTTTTTTCGCTTCTTTAATTGCTTCTTTTAATGTATGCTCGGACCAAGAAGCTCTTTGAGTTTTTCTTGTGTAATTAAACACCATCTGCAATAAACATATGGAACTGTAGCCTTACTTTCATACAAAATAGCAAGCGGGCAAAAAGGGTACGACCCGTCTTGCCCGCACCCGTTTTGCCCTCCACCCCAAAATCTAAACTGACGGTTAAAGAACCACACAAAATGAACTATTTTGTTAGCTGAATTTACTCACATTAAATACATTAAGGACTAAACATTATCGTGACCAGCATTTATGCACAGTAAATTTCACAAAGTCGTAAAATACACAGCATACTTACCTTTTGATTTTTTTAATTTTTGGCGCGAAAACTTGTACAGTCTCTAGTGCACTCGACTGGCCCGTGCCGTTTGCCGCGGCGTAGTAATGTGCGCGCAGTGGGAATGCGTTAGCGCTATACGTAACTATATTGTCTCGCTCTTGCATTAAATAAAAGATAGAATAAGTACCCTTTTTGCCTACCGTCACCTTCTTGCCCGACCGTCCCCTAGGTAGTTTTGGGACACATATTTATATCAATGCAATGCCAATCAAGATCCATACAAAAGTCTAGCATTTCATTGTAAAACAACTCATTCGGATGGCTATTAAAGTCGCCCAGTGTATAAAAGACCTCAACTCCATGATTCTCTTCCACTTCAATTACGGAACGAATAGCACCAAAACACGAGGTAAACTCAGGTAGGTTGTCATACGAGTTAGTCGGCATATATACACTAAATACTACCGCTGACCTATCACACACAGTTATCTTTATTGCACAAACCCGCACATTATTGCAATCTATGACGGAAACACACTCTCACGCCACAGCAACGCCACGCCGCCATAGGGCCGCCCGCAGAGTACACCCGCCACAGCGTCAACCGCAGACGTGCCGGTGAACCCGAACTGGTCATTGATCGTGTAGAGCAGTGGCAGGTCATGCGGGAACAGCCAGATCTCTTAAAGTGCTGTAACGTCAGCTGTTTAGCATTGAGTTCTGATACCTTCTATGGATCGCTTCATAGATTTACAGTTGAAACTTATAATTTTGCTGTAATTATCCATCACATATTTTTATTCAGTCTTTATGAACTCTCTACTGTTTTCAAGGAATTGCCTTGGTGGCTTTCCCTGCCCTCGTAGATGTTTACAAAACGCCTAAACTTGTAATCGAGGAAAGTGTAATTTTATATTATGCAACATAAAGTTTATAAGCGTTGTAGTTTCTTTCCGGTTTCATTTTAATTTTTACCAACGAAACTGTTTCGTGCGCAAATGCGTAAATGCTGTACATTTACGCATTTGCGCCGGCACATTTCTTTCTCCAATCTGTCAAATTTCTTTTCTATATTTTCCACTTTATCACATAAGCATAAGGTTCACTTTCAATTGGGGAAATGTGACAGATTGGGGTATCTTGACTTGGGATATTGTTAACGACCCTTTGCATTTAATTTGGTGGCGTTTGTTGCATTTTTACAAAGTATTATTATTTTTGTAAACAATCTGCCTAGTGTATTCATAACCCTGGTACAACAGTATAACATCCTTCCCACTTTTTATAAAGTCCATTATTGAAACAATATTCAACTACTTCAGAACCAAAACCTATCTCGCAACGCAATAATAGAATACATTGTCCATTATTAACTGTCAATAACTACTATTTTAAAGAGGTTTTATCTAAAGTGGAAAGTGGAGTTTTCCTGGGTATCGCACCCAACCACAACCTTGTGTCCCCGCGTTTTCTGGACCTTACTGACCCCAATGCTCTAGTCGATGACATCTACCGAGTCCTTCAGGGATTTAAGGACTTCATCGCCTGACAGTTTGGAGTTGTCCGAGCCGACTAGGACCGGATAGGTCGTCGTTGTGTTGGCTGCTTCCGCGTATGTACGCGGCGTCTGGCTGGAAGTAGCTTTGGGCCTGTCTTCCTCCTTTTGTAGGGGCAGACCTCCCGTCCTATCTCCCAGGTCCGCCACTATCTTGTGTATGGGGGCCAGTAGCTCCGCCATCTGCTCTTTGGCACCGCTCCAACTCCAACCCCAGGCCAATTACGGTTTCTGCTGTTGGCCTGATTGCCTGACTGGAGATGTCTTGCAGGTCTTTTATCTCCTCTCCAATGTTTCTCAATATGTCTAAGGCAGGCTTGATGGAGCTGGCTACGTCTGTGCTTGACTCGGCTCGATTTGGCATTGCCCCCAGGCGATCCAGCCGCGCCCCTTGCTCAAATAGCACCTTTTTATTTCTGTGACATCCGCCCCGACCTGGATCAGCATGGGATCGGTAATAGGCTCTGACGGCGGCAGTTGTCTTGGTTGATCAAGTGTTTTCTTGATCAGTGCCGCCTGAACCCTTCGCTATTTTTCCAGGTCGATGTGGATATCCCGCCTGTTGCTGGCCAGTTTGGCGCATTCTGTCTGGATTTCCCGAAGACGTTCTGTCTGGACTTCATTAGCCGCTTTTTTCTTGTGACTATCCCTTCCGCTTACCAGTTGTGACGTACACATGTTTCTCCATATTATGTAGGATTCGGATAGATCCATCCAATTCGTAATTAAGCCACTTTTTCACGTCTTCAGTGGCTTTATAGTTGTTCTCTACGATTGAATGGACCTCCTTTAATAGTTTGGCGTGTCCTATGTGGACGTCCAACATGGCCTTTGGGTGACGCTTCTGCTCTTTAAGCGTTTCGTTTGCCGCTTTAGATTTAAATTAATCCAGCTTTAGCCTCTGCCTGTTTTTGGAGTCAATCAGTTCCAGAGCTAGTTGTTAATCCTGTAGGGCCTCAAGGGCCACCAACTTTAGATCGGTTCTGAAGTTTTTTGACTTCTCTATCGCGTTTTTGGCCAGCTGGAGGAATTCGTTGGCCCTTCTAGAAGCCTGGTCCATTGGTTCGGACGCTTTGTGCCGTCTCGAGCCGAGCATGCTTAGCCTGCTAACATTTGGACTAGGAGTGCCCACGTCAGTGTTAGGGTCGCACCATGATATCTCCTCATAGCCCACGGAGGAGCGAGCGGAGGATGGTGCTGACGAGGCAGAGTCCGCCTCTTTACCAATCACAAGCTCCTGAGGTGTGCTCAACAGTGAGCTTTCGTTGCCGACAGCCTCTGTCACTGACAGCTCAGGAGTACTGGCGTCGATGTTTATGGCTGGTAAAACAAATTTCTTCCTAGCCGGCGGGGTAGGTTTAGTAGACCTCTGTCTCGCCATTATAGCCGCCGCTACCGTGGGGTTGGTGATCCCCTTGTTGCTTGTATTTGACATCTTTTTTTTTTGGGCGTGGTGGGGGGGGGGTAGTATTTAGTTAAAACCCCTACAATGAGGTAGCCCTAATCGTCCCGTCTACGGAGATCCCAATCACGACCCTCCTGGAACCACAGGTGCCGAAGTTACCGTTTTTCAAATTTTGAGGGGGGGGGGGATATATATTTTTGTAGTTTTCTATTTGTCGTTTTGTAGCTCTCCTCGGCCCAAGTTCAACGAGCCCAAGCTCGGGTGTCGCAGACCAAGGGGTTGCCAGCTATCGTGACCCCAAGAAATCCAAGATGGCGGCTTGGTGATCTTAGGGCCAGTACAGCTCAGCCAATTTAGGTCTCCGAGAGCCGAAATCGGGCTCGTTGTATCGGCCAGGAGGGGCTCAAGCCCGCCTTATTTTTAGATTTTTCGGAAAAAAAATTGGGGTGGGGGGAGGGGTGAAGTCGTAGATACCTTTTATATTTCGTCGGTTGGTATTTATAGAGGGCACCAGGGGTCGATAGGTTGCGAAAACCTCCGTTTCCCAGGCCCAGTGGTTACGGAGATATCGCGGTCTAAAGTTTTCCAAGATGGCGGATGCCTAGATCACGTAATTTTTTCCGACCACGATATCTCCGCACCCAGTGGGGCTAGAGTACCCGAGAAAGTGGTTTTTGGGTTTGTTCTGACTTTCCCTATCTGTTTCTAGTGAAAGCTGGATCTTAATTTTTTGTGTCCCCAATCCGGAATTTAGGGGTGTGTGACTCTGGTGCCCACCAAGCCAAATCCCGAAACCCCAACGCTCTAGGCCAAGTAGTACCGGAGTTATAAGCAATTTACTAAAAACAAAATGGCCGAAGAGTCCGGCCAAGACTTTATTTGGCTATAACTCCGCAACCAGAGGTCCCAGAGGGGTGAGGAAAAGACCTGGGTGATGGGCTCCAGTTACTCTATCTATTTGGGGGGTTCAGGCTTAAAAAATTGAGGTCTTAATTTCCAATTTTCACGGTGGTCCGGGTAGAGTACACTATTTTAACAATAATAGCGAAAACCCGAGCTCTCTAGGTCCATATTGCACAAAAAGGCCGTCAGTGGCTTCAATTTTGTCTAAAATTGGCCCCTGCGGTCCCAGAGAGCCCGGGTTTGGGGCAAGGGTGTGTCCCTTGTCTATATAAACCCTATCTTGCATGTGCACATTTTTGCGGGCGGTGTAAATTGCATCCCGGCATGATTAAACTGACAATTAGCGGAATTAACACTACATATTGATTTTGTATTTTGATTGTAATGGATTTCCGCAAAGTAACGCCAGATTCCATTACTTGAAATCATATTAATTTTATCGATTTAATTACATAAATAAAACTGAGTCAATCTATTAAAAAAACACTATTTACATCTCAACTTCGATACTTCAGTTTTGATACAAGACCAAGACTAAAAAACTTACATGGATATTTGGTGAAACGTTTTTACGTTTTGAAACGGGTATGTAAAGGACATAATCCACAGGCATAATATAACGGTTTTATGAAACCGTTTCTTACTCTCGTTTTGGTATTTTATATTTTTTTAATTTTGGATAAAAGGTGGATCCCGCGTCTCATTCTGCATTGCTAGATTTGCAAATTTATTTCTTAATACTGTGGCGAGCGGTGGGTCAGGGGATTGGAAAAGAAACTAGTGTTTGCACAGGAACTTTAATTGGCGTCGACAGTGACTGTTGGTTCACCTCTAAAATAACGGAACACACGTACTCAGAGTCCCGGCGACTAGCTCTCGGTTAGAGTCGACACGCAGCGCACTTCAGAACATACAGTAGGTACAGTTCCCGTGACGAGCACTGCCGAAGTTAAAGTCCCGACGTACACGGTACACTTTACGGCCCGTTCACACATGGGAGTCGTTAGGTACGTTTTTAACGGATACGCCATAAATTTGCTCTGTTCACAAAAGGCATCGTATAACATGCAACGGATCCGTCATTACTGGATGCGATGTGTGAACAGAAAACTCGCAGTATACCGCCGCTATTCTACAAGGATGGCCGCTGTCGTGTTCTTTTGGTACTATCGTCGAAGAAGGAAGATTCGACGTTATTGGCAGCATCTACTTATGGCCCAAAGATCTAGAGAGGGTGCTTACAGTTTACTTATGAGTCAGTTACGAGGTGATGAATCGAAATATTTCAATCACTTTCTTGTCTGCTTTTAATGAACTTCTTAAACTATTGGAAAAGGATTTAAAAAAGCAAGATACTCTTTGGAGGAAAAGTATCTGCCCAGAAGAAAAACTAGCGATATTTTTAAGACACGCTTTTATTAAAACTCAGACATATCTAACGTAGCAGCACTGTATACAGATTGTAATGGCGACAGTGCACTATCAGTAGACTGTGGTCTGCTAGCATCACTGTATACAGGTTGTACTGGCGATAGTGCACTATCAGTAGGCTGTGGTCTGCTAAAATAACCCTGGGATTGATAGTGACTAGCACCAGATGTTTGTGTATAGGCTGACCAGTCATAAGTTGACTGGCCAACTCTCCTATGTTCAATATTTTGTAATAGGTTTAACACCCCTGACTGGAATTCCAAAGATTGGTCATCATCAAGCAAAGCCAAGGACGGCATAATATCTTTGAAGAACGATAAATTGCAATCATCCCGCTCAATTTTCTTCGGTTTTATCTGGTAGTCAATGTAGGACATCATTTTGGTATCAATTTCATTAAAATTTCTTTTGGCTAGTGCTCTGCATTTTGGCGGGGGGGGGGGGCTAGATTTTGTTTGTCCTTTTGACTGTTATTGTCAAATTGTGTCATTGTAGTCACACTGTCTTCTTCGTTTGTAGGTTCATACGATGTCGTGGTGTCATCTTCGGTGTGTTCTTTAGTTTGTTTAGCAGAGACGCTTTCGTGCGTTTCACCAGCAGCAACTACTTTTTCCAAAAACAGCATCTGATTATGGTATTTGTAGGGCTTCGTGTTTGAGACAGTGGAACCAGACGTCTTGCAATTATTTTTATCTTTTAGTGTTCTCACCCAGGCATCTCTCATCAGTCTCCACTTTTTCATAACAAGTTTTCCTTAAACAAGTAATAAAACAATTCATTTTATTTTCAGGTATGCAGCATCCGGGTGTTTATTTAAAGATCTTCATTGCACCCATCGCGTTGGTGTAGCGACTGTTAGCAACATTATTAAAGAAGTTTCAAGATATATATTTAAGTGAAAAATTCATGCGACTTCCTACATCAGTTGACGAATGGGAACAGATAGCAAGTAGATTTAACAAAAAGCTAATTTTCCCCACTGTTTCGGAACTGTCGACGGAAAACATATCCGACTTAAAAAAAAACCACTAAACAGCGGTTCACTGTATATCAATTTTTTCCATCATATTATTAGCGATCGTAGACTCCGACTAACGCTTGTTTTGATTTGCTTGCCGATTGATTTGATTTGATTTGATTTGAATGAAATGAAATGAAATATTTATGAAATGAAATATTTATTCAGCACTTGGGTATTAACATACACTTGTACTTGTCAAGGTCACAATGCAGTACATAAACAAAGTGGATAGTAAAAAGTTACAAAAAAAATATTAATCTGTCAGTCCGTGCGGTTTGTTTTATCGCATATATTTTCTGAAATCCTTAAATAAATAACAATGTACTAATCTATTATTTTGAAATTTAGTTCTACTATATTAAAATTAAAGAATTGAAGACTAAAGCAAAAGACGAAATTCTAAGTGAGGGTGTGATCACATGCATGGGATCACCGATCACGCATTAATGGGCCAAAGCGATCCTCGCCGCTGAGGAACCTACCCTAGCTAGCCTGCGGCTTTCTCTAGCTGCCTTGGTGGACGACCCGGAGAAGAAAGCCACAAAGAAACTCCGGGCTTGCTTTTTTCGTCTTCTTTTGCTTTCAGTTTACGATTTTTATTTTTTAAATGTCATGTATTTTACTTACATTGTGATTGGTTGTTATGTAGGCTAATGCACGCACAGAACCGTTGTCATTCAGTGAATCATAATAAAGTAAATAAGCAATAGCATTCAATTTCACTCAAGCACTTAGAATATCCTCTTGCTAGACGAAAAAACGGTGGGTGCATCCGCGTACATTTACAAAATTAACAAGTCAAACGAAGTCTACCAGAGGCGAAAAAGAAAAAAAATGAGTACCCCAACAGCAGTTCGACCAGTTACCGCAAGCAGCACCCGTTCACGAGTATGACGTGTGGTCCAGCCATCGCCTCCCTCGCCATATTAGAGGGAAGGAAACGACCCGACCCACAACGCCACCGCAAGCATTAACAGACAATGGGAGCATGACGAGCTTACAAAGGGGAGTTCATATTGAAGTCGTTAACAGCCTTCGGCCGAACAGCGTTTGACATGTTCAAGATAATACACATTTCGACACCTCCTAAGTACAACTAAGTATCTGACAAATGCAAATTTTATAGGAGAGCGAATTAAAGATTTCATTTTTTTTAAATCGTCATAGCCAAGCCCCTATATGGAATTAGATTATAATATTTCGTGAGTGGGTTTAAATTTAAGTGAAATTTATAATTAAGAGTATATTTTGTTTCTAAATCTTCAAGTTTTTGTTTTATTACACATGCATAGTTTTACTGCGTTGTAAAAAACAATCAAAATATGCCAACTGGCACATACATATTTCTTCATTGGAATATTCAGGCACCTTATTGCTTTAACTGCCAGATACGTTCTTATAATTGGTAAAGTCAATAGAAATATCTCGTGTAACTGATACTTACATATTTTACCGCCGTAATTATATTATTGTGCATACAAGTGTAACTGAATTCCAAACTTGTAAAAATCATCATGTGTTTGGGAATTTTCAAATAAAAGCAGTGGATATATTTGTATCATCTAATGTTTATTTTCAAATAACAAAAATATAAATTTCTAATGTTTCACGTGTCAAAAAGTAACATTATTATGTAACAACATATACGACATTTACGTATTTACTCGTATATGTTGTATTTTTATAACACCGAAGATCTTATGTAACATTAATTTAAAATGGCATCTACCTACCTACTGGTAATCAGACTTTTCTCTTTTGTTTTATTAGGTATAAGTTCTTACTGAACTGGAAATCACTTATGTAAAACTATCCAATAATAAAAATATTCATCATCATTATAAAAAATGCCTTAAAGGCAGTTTTTGTTCATTTCGTAAAAATTCTATACTTAAACAAAAATCAAAATAACGCAATGTTAATTCTAAATAGAATGAGTATATAAAATTATTACTTATCAATTATATAAATCAGTCGTTTCATAAAGCTATTTGGACATTCTTGTAATGAGATCAAATTTAATATTATATTACTGAACTATCATTGTTTGCTATTATGATTTTAACAAGGTTTTATTCTATATTTTGCTTATTGAGTAATAAAATTGCACGTTTTAATCTATCATTAATGTCTTATGACCACAACAGTAATCAACTAATTAGTACAGAGGTCACAAGATGACTTCTTCATTCCTGTTGTCATGTCATTGTCATGTTGGTTCTCATTCCTGTCCTCTATCAAACTCATATAAACAGATGGTATAACATTATTTTGGCATAAGTACTTCAAATCCTGAAGTTTAGCCTCGGGTATTGGTAATTTCCCCTCGTAAGCTTGGGTCAATGTTCTTGCTAGAGATGGGCTGGAAGTGGACTGTTGTCTAATCTTATGCGGTTCCTTGATCTTGTTTTGGGGGTCTTTAGTGCATTATTTACAAAATCTGTTTTATATTGTATCCTGTCAGATAATTGTGGCCATATTTCTAACTGTCTTATTTGAGACTAGAAAACTCGTTCTCTGTTTGTATTTGTAGTCCAGTTGCATGCAGGGAGCAGAGCTTTAATATCCATAAAATTTAAATAGTCATTTCCTGGACTAAGTAAGGGTTTCCATCTTGTTTGGCCCACCTTATGAGGGCATACCATTGTTCGGGGGTGTACACCATTTTATTCTTGGCGGTTCTCTCGATAAGGGCGTGTAAACTATCACCCTCATTTTGTGTATCGCCTTTCTCAAAATATTTATGAGTTATAGTGACTTTAAAATCTTTTGCAGCTCGTAAACAGGCTGCAAAAACGATACGATTGCGGTTTTGTCCCCCGCAATTATCGGACCAAAAATTGAATGTTTTTATGCCTTTTTGGCAATGTTCTTTCATGTAATCATATAAACAGCTACTCACCTCGTTTGCTCCTCGGCTTGCAGTGCTTTCATCCCAAACATAGCACTTTGCAACTTTGCTTCCCATTTCGTATATTGTTAAATTGAATACAGTCAGCTTTCTCTTATAATAAAGAATAGTTTCTCCACAGGGCATTCCATGCACTTTTTGAAAATCATATACCGCTGTGAGTACTTCTTTTGATTTCATAGTGCTTTCTTTATCTTTGTTCTTTAGCTCTCGCGCTATAGTTTTGTTTCTCATGTGGGTATTGTATGTGTTAAGCTGATCTTTAGTCAGGGGACGCGGTAAGTTTTTATACACATGACAAACATCACACTGATCTTTTTTGGGGGGGTGGAACCCCAAATTTATATTGTTATTGACAATGTCTCTGTATTGTCTTGCTGTTTTCGAATACCTGAACTGACATTGCTTATCATGGGTGATTGGGGCGTTATTGTTGCCAATATGGGGTCATGAGAGTTACTTGGCAAAATTACGGAAGCTGTAGGACTTGTGACAGTTGCGGAATGTGTTCTGGAACATTCTGAGGTTTTCAGATGGTTTTTTGCAGCACTTGATTCTTCGTCACTATTTTCTATGAATTCCGCCATTTGTTGCAAGTCTTCATCAGTGAAATATTTTAAGAAGTGTACTGGAGTATCTGAAACAACCAAACCACATCAAACACTCGATTTTCTATGATAATCAACATCATTTCATAAAAGTTAAACTATCTAAGTGTACAGATAGATATTAATAATTAACATAAAATCCAATGTAAAACAATATATGTGTTAGTTAACTGATTTCATTTTAAACAAATTCCGTAAAATAAGTATGTAAGTGCCTAAATACATCTTTCAATCAAACAAAATTCCGACGTAAAAATGTGTAACTGCGCAGGTACATACTTATGCATCGGGAATGAATAAATTGCAGGTTTGTCGTCATTACGATAGATTTTTATTCTAAGACGTGTTCAAATATTTACAGTATAGGTATTAATCTAAATTTATGGGTGCACTTAAAATATATATACTTTAATAATTATAAAATATTTAATTAATATTACTTACCTTGCCTTGATGGCGAGTCTAACTGGTCTAATGTTACACTTATGGTTTGGTCCACAGCAATCTTTGGTCTTTTAATTGCATCTTCCCTTGATGTAGTTAAAAATTTATAACGTTCACTCGACATGGTAAAAGCAACGCAACACTCGCGCGCACAACTCGCTGTCCGACGGAGAACTGAGTGTCCGGCAGTTACCCGCACCGCACGCCCTTTTCCCCCGCGTCAAAGTATGTAATTGGAACATAAATGATTGTACGCTGTGTTTATTTGTTAACTTATGCAGATAAACAATTATACGTTTGAGAAAAAAGTATGTTGGGGTAATTGAAAGAATAAAATAAAAATATATGTGGTAAATATAGGTATATAGATGCCAAAAATGCAATAAAAACCGTTTCGTGTATCTGGCAGATACATACGTATACGTAGCGGGTGTCGATTTGTTTTAATAATAGGTCTAAAAATCTATAAAGTTAAATTATTACAGCATTATTTCTATAGTCGATTGAGAAACATATACATGTATATCCTTAACATAACACTAAGATGTTGCTCTTGTTTAACCAAGCGACCAAGCGTTTTTGTCGCTTAAATAATCATTTAGAGTGTAATAGGCCTTTTTCATTAAAATATTCTTGATCTCTGATTAAAATTTAGCATAGGACAGTTCCTGAAGATTTGTGGGTATTTTGTTATAAATTCGGATACTCAGTCCGACAAAAAAACAATGAACCTTTTGTAAACGATGGGATTCTGCACACAATTTGTGTTTATTTCTAGTGTTTATCGTGTGTGTTTCACTTCTCTTTTGAAACAAATTCAAATTTTGCCGCACATAAATTATATTAGCATAAATATATTGCGAAGATACCGTTAATATATTTATCTCCTTGAAAAACTCTTTTAAGGAGAATCTCGCACCTAGCTGATAAATAGCTCGTCTGCACGTTTTTGTAGAATAAAGATACTGTGGATGTCAGCCGCCTTACCCCACAGTAGTATACCGTAAGACATAATACTGTGGAAGTAGCTAAAATAAACCAGGCGCGCAGTATCTATGTTAGTAAGTTGTCTAACTTTTCTAACAGCATAAGCAGCAGAGCTTAATTTTCCAGCCAAGCCGGATATGTGAGTACCCCATTGAAGTTTTCTGTCTAAAGTTAAGCCCAGAAATGTAGTAGATTGAACAGATTCCAACACTTCATTGTTCATTACCAGATCTGGACCAACATTACTCACATTAGGTGTGGTGAATTTAACGCACTTCGTTTTTTTGGCATTTAGAACTAAGTTATTAACCGTAAACCATTCGGTAATCAGTGTGAGAGCACTATTTATTTCATCAAGGTTATCTCTGTTTCGATCTACTTTAAAGATAAGAGAAGTGTCATCCGCAAAAAGTACTACATCACAGAAGTTTTTTAAATAATGTGGTAAATCATTAATATACACTAAAAACAAAAAGGGACCAAGAATGGACCCTTGTGGCACGCCTAAAGTGACAGGTAGATCATTTGACTTAACTCCACCTACGTCGACACACTGAACTCTCTGATTAAGGTAAGAGGATAAAACGTCAAGCGCAACTTCCCTTACGCCATAGTGTCGTAATTTCAGTAATAGCGTGTCGTGGTGAACGCAATCAAACGCTTTTGAAAGGTCACAAAAAACTCCAAAAGCATTCTGTGACTTCTCCCATGCATCAAATATATGTTTTATTAGTGCAATCCCTGCATCTGTTGTAGATCGCCCTTTAGTAAACCCAAACTGGTTCTGGTGCAAGAGGTTGTTTACATTAAAATGCTTGAGTCACTGCTTGAGTATGAGTTTTTCAAATATTTTACTGAATGCTGGTAAAATGGAGATGGGGCGATAATTAGAGGGATCGCCTTTAGAGTCTGATTTAAACAATGGTATGATTTTACTGCATTTAATTAGGTCGGGGAAAGTACCTGTATCTATACACTGATTATAAATAACCATTAAGTAAGGCGCTATTACATCAATTATGGTTTTTAAAATCCTTACTGATATACCCCATAAGTCACCTGTATTTTTTTGCTCAAGCGTCTTAACAATATCATATATATCAGATACCGTAACATGTTAAAAATTAAAAATTACATTGCATTCTGGCACGCTATTACGTAACAGCAGTTCGGCGCCAATTTCGGAGGAGTTTAAGGAGCGAGTGGTGGTTACAGGTATGGCGGCAAAAAAGTTATTTAACTCATGAGCTACGTCAGCTTTATCACTAATAACTGTATTATCTATTTTTAATTCCAAATAATTATCACGTCTTATATTCTTACCACTTTCTTTATTAACTATGTTCCAAGTGGTCTTTATTTTATTATCTGCTTTTTGTATTTTTCGACTAATATAATTAGATTTAGCCATAGTGCATATTTTTTTGAACGTATTTGAATAATTTTTGACATATTGTAAAAAATCTGAGTCAAATCTGTATTTTTTCATACCGTATAACTCGTACAATTTCGCTCGACTTTTATATATACCAGGAGTTGCCCACTCATTAAATTTACTATTGGAAATCCTAAGTTTTTTAGTTTTAAATGTACTCTGAAACTCAGTTTTAATGACACTAAAAACGGATGTATAATTACTATCTGGATTGTTATTTTCCAGCAGAGCGGGATTCAGCTTAGATAGAATACTCTCTTTGAAACTATGTAACCGATAACTAGTGATTGGTTGGCAGGTTACATGAGATGTTTTTATCTTTTTATAATTTTCAAATACTGCTAACTGACCACAGTGATCCGATGTCAGATGACTAATTATTTTAGGATTCATTGCTTCACAGTTAGAAAAAATGTTGTCAAGACAAGTGGATGAATGTGATGTGATCCTAGTGGGTTCATAAAATATATGTTTTAAATTAAATGATTTAAAAAGGTTTAAAAGACTGTCCGTTGTAGGGGTGGCCTGAAGAATATTTACATTGAAATCCCCACACACAATCAGCCCCTTCCTGGTACAACATATTTTTGTAAGGGCATCTTCCATAACAGATTCAAATATGGAGAAGTTGCTAAGTGGAGGACGATAAACACACAATACTACTTGGTGCTCTAGTTCAACACAAGACAACTCAATAGTGCGTTCGACCGATAGATTCACAATATCTGGTCTAGGCTTAGATTTTATGTCACTTGATACAATAATTAATGAGCCACCATGGATTGCTTTCCTTCTCACGAACGCACTTTGAATTATGTATTTATCAGTACTAAAATATAATAATTGAGACTCTTTAAGCCAGTGTTCTGTTAAACATAAAACATGGACATCACAGTTTTCAATAAATAAACTTAATTCTAACTCCTTGCCGGGCAGGCCCTGAATGTTCTGATGTACAACATTCAAACCGTTTAGGCCCTCCGTTGTCCTTACACCTAGTTTAAACTAATTGTTTTAGTATTACTACTAACATCCAAGTCGTTCCTCATAGGTAAGTTGCAAGTACCAGAGCCAAGTAAATTAAAATTGTCAGAAGTTAGAGTAGTTATAGTGCTACTCTGTGATAATCTATGATTATCGGTGTCAAACAAAAAGTTAAATGCTAACAATTTAGCAAGTTGTCTTTTGTAAAAATATGGTAGGTACATAGTACCATCTGTCAACTTAAAATTACACATAATTTTAAGTTGACGAATAATTAATAAATGAGTTAGTGTCAAAATAGGACACAAACTGGTTATTATGGCAAATGTTATACATTATCATGTTAAGATCATAAATATACCTATTTTGCTTCTCAGTCAGGCTTGAGCAATAAGGCAGAGCACATAATACAAAGTTTATATTTAGTTTGCAATTTAAATCTCTCATCTTATGGATTGTATCTAAAATATGTTTCCTACTCACAGACAAGCTATCTCCATAAAGCATAATAACTGTCTTGTACTCATTCACTTGACATACTGAGGACATTTTCTGACATAATTGGTGATAACTAGCTCCAGGTAAACATACATTTAAAATTGGTACATTAGATTGTTTGCTCATTAATACACTAAAATTTTGACCTAATTTGTCTGACATGATGCAAACTTTTTTACACTTATTACTGCTAGGTATAGAGGGTGTATCATAAACATGTGTACTGGGAATAATTATTGATTCATCTGACAAACTAGTTATTACAGATTTATTTGGCAGTTCTGTGTCCTGCAGTTGGGTATGTTCTATAGCAAGATCATTGAGAACAAATTGGGGGTGGCCCTGCTTGCTATGTGTTATAGACAGACGAGAACCTGAGACTGAATCATTGAGGTTCGAATTAAATAAATGTTTATTTACAGACCAATCAAAGCTGTCTTTACTCGCTAAGCTTAAAATTTCATTTGCAGCGAGAATATGTGCCTTAATTTGGTCCTGTGAGCATTTATATTTGTTAGACAGTAAGGCTACATTATTCTCCAGTTCATTTACTTTTCCATTCAATTTCTTTGTGTCTAAATCATATGTTAAGTTACATTGAGAAAGATGATAACTAGTTATGTCTAAATCAGACTGTAATTCCCTATGTTCCCTAATTAAATTACTAATATAGTTATAATTATACCTTTTACAGTAGCTGTATGATTTTTTGAGTTTCTTAATAGTGCTGTTGATATTATGGAAAAGAATGCGATTCATCAATATTCAAGGAGTCAACATTTTGGAAAATGATGCTAGACGGGAGTCTACAATTACCAGCACCATGCCCATTAACAGAGAAACGCGAGTTCCTTATGTGGCCATTGGAGACGAAGGTTTCGGATTACACGAACATTTACTAAGGCCGTTTGGCGGGACGCATCTGAACAAAAATAAGCGTATATTCAACTATCGTTTGACTAGAGCTAGGAGATACGTTGAATGTGCATTCGGTATCTTAGCTAATAAGTGGAGAATATTCCATCGGCCTCTAGACATCGATAAAACAACAGCTGTATGGACTGTTAATATGGGAAAAAATAATGTTATATTGGACAAGGAGGGCTCAAACAGTGATAATAACGTATCTAAAAAATTTAGTCACGAAAATCTACCCCATGAAGTAAGAACACGAAGTGGTAATACTGCGAATTTAGTTCGAACAGAATTCGTGAACTATTTCATGTCCGAAGCTGGATCAGTTCAATGGCAGGATGAAGCTATTTAGAATGTAATGAAATAATAAAACAGACACTTACCGAACTCTTGTCTTTGTCTTTGTTCCATAGCCTCAAAATCCTCCATTAGAATAATGCATATTTCGCGCCAACCTGCAATACTTGCAGTATAGTCTTTGTATTTATACAGCGACTTGTCCCAAAGGACTGGCCTATCTTCCACCAAACTAATTAACATTTCCTTGTTTATTAACTTTTCCCACTCCTTGGTTGACATGGTTGTTCAGTGATTATAATAATTATTACACACAATGCACGCGCGCGTTCTCTAGGAATGTACAGTTGGTGATATCTATTATCTGACTCTAGTTAAGAAATAATGAAGTTGAACCCTCACTATGAAACTTTAAGGTTTATTTTCAATTGGTATGGATTTATCAGACTTGTGGTAAAAACTTGTGTAATGTTGTTGTTTAAACAAATTGTTTAAACAACAACATTTATAATATAAACACGTAAATTTGATCATTAAAACTTGGGCACTAGGGTTGTTTTTAAATCGTTATAGGTCTAGCTTCCAGGGATAGAACGTCTGGGGGTCCATGTCCCAAAAGATTCGGAGTTGGAACGGCTCCAGCTGGTATTAGAACTGCGTGCAATGGTGGAACTTCCGGTTCATGTGGAGCTCATCTTGAGTTAAGAACTTTATTTGAAGTAACTAAAGGTGATATATAGCATTCATAAGCATTGTGGTTCTCTGGGGTTACTTGTCCGAATGAAGGTTAAACTTAACCTCGTCACCTCCAACAGTAGTCGTGTTTCCGACACTGGCTAGATAGTGGAATAAGTTCTCCGGTATGATAAGATCCTCGGGTAGTAAATCTTGATGGCGTGTGGCATTCAATCTCATCTCGCCATTACTTAAGGTTAAATCCAATAATCGTCAGGTCAAGGTCATCGAGTGCTGGAACATCGAGAAGGGAAGCCTTCTATCTAAACGAGGGTCAATGCCTCTCAGCGACTCGTAAGTACGCTCGACCTGGTCTATGTATCCTGCAAACTCAAAGTTTTGTGAGTATATTTCTTATTTTCATCACTTGCTGGTGTTTCAGTGGTAGCTGTAAAGTCGTACTTCTGTGGAGCTGGTTGTACTGAGGAATTTGTCTTCTCAGGTTTGCCGGATTTCCAGGCAGTGCTCCTTTCGGTTGGGCCTCTCGGCTTAACCGGCCGCTCTTCGAACTCACGGACTTCAATCCAGTCACGGTTTAAGTTCTGCCTTTGCTGAAATTCATAGGCTTTTCGTTGATTGCGGCTGCCTCCTTGCTTACCACTAGCGGGCTGTCCACGCTGAACTGGTAGCGAACGTCCGTTTCCACGGGTATTGAAATTTTTCGACATCCTGTCGTGCGAAAATTGCAAGTAAACGTTTTAAAATGACTTTAAAAACGACGAGTATTAGTGACTGTACAGTAGAAAATGTGAGTCAAACAAAACCTGTCGCATCACTCCCCCTCCTACACGCCGCCAGTCACGCACACAGTATTTATCCGTTAAAATTCTACGCATCCGTATATTTTTACTGTTCCGTCGTCCAATATTCGATAACAAACCGGATTGTAATTTTTTTACGTAACGATATTTTATACTGTATGTGTGAAGTCGCTCATACAACTACATACGCCATCGACAAAAAAAAAGGTACACGATAAAAGTAAAGCGGAGACATGGGTGAACCGGCCGTTGCACTGTGTAGGGAAACACTCTGCACTGTTTACTCTCAGTGATAATTTGCACTTGTTCAGTTTTCCACTTAGATCGCCTTTGATTTCAGTTGAATTCAAACTAAAGTGTTCTACTTTACCATTCCCCTTATATACCCCTAAATTGTTCCAATTTTAAAACTTAAGATATTATCTAGAACATTGTAGCGCTGTTCCAAAAGCCACTAAAAACTCTTACTAGTTTTTCTTTCTCTGTATTTTTTTACTGGCAGTTTATACGAAAGGTGTATAATGCTTTCGAAAATGCGGATCCGGGCGTGTAATACTGACAAGCCGAATTCCAAAGCTTGAAGGTTAACACTATTTTTCTTCGATAGATCATTAAAGTTTTCGAAGTAGCTCCACAAATGTAGCACTGAGATGTTGATTTTGTATCGGTGGTAGCGATCTATTATCCCGGTTCTTCGATTTGGGTTTTTAAAAAATCCCGATTTACTTAGAACTACTTTTATTTAAAGATTATATAAGAAATAAAGACCGACCCGGACCCGTTGTTTGCAATCAACTGAACACGAGCAGTGGAAATTGATTATATTTATAGTGTTAGAAATGCGACTATAGCATTTTAAGGGATGGATTGTCAGCCCATCTGTATATACATAGCTGGGATATAACAACCCCCCCGCGGAAGACTGAAATTCAGGGTAAATTAGCCGAAATTCAGAGATAGATATTATAAATCTATTCTTCCACAGGTATTTCATGCTCGGATTTCTTATCATCTTCAACAGTTACTACGGTAAGGGTCGGTTTAACATTAGATTTCATTTTTAAATTCTTATAATTAATCATTAATCTAATTCATTTATAAACTACAAAGAATATAATTATTCTATATATAATCGTAGAAAATACAAAGTATTCATTGCCGTATTTCATTAATATAGGCTTTACTTCGATTATTTTATCGAGTTCCGTAAGAAAATTGGAATTCGATTTAGTCTGGGTTCAGTCATCTAAATCGATGTTCTGAATTGGAACTGGTACAATATTTTTTATCCAATTATCTAATAAACAACAAGAGTCATTAACTATACTAAAATCTAAACTAGGAGTACTTATAATTATGTTTATATAGTCATTAGAAGATATGAGTCTAGAACTTTTTGTGTTTACAGTACATTGATTAGGGGTGTGCAATAAACCCGCGCCGGAGACTATTTAGTCTTTAAGTTCCGAGACGCCACACTCTATTGATACTTTAGATGGTCTAGATTGTACAAAAATCCAGTGGTTATTCTTAAGTAGTTTCCAAATGTCTAGATCACCAACGATTGCCTTATAATTTGATTGTATTTATAATGTTATAAATGCAATTATAGCATTTTAAGGGATGGATTGTCAGCCCATCTATACACATAGCTGGGATATAACAGTTCGAAGCCCGAACGTGACAATATAATCGGGTACTGTTTTTGTAATTGTGGAACTAATTGTTTTTTTTATGGGCTGTCAATTTGTTTTTAACTTGAGAACCGTGAATCATATTCTTATCAACTCCATGAAACGAACATTCGAGAAAAACATTCCGGCCATTTCTTCATGTAATGATGAGTATTTTGCCATGACATACTGTACAGGTACCTCTGCAAGTAACATGATATCGTCGGTAGCAGAATTATTTTTTAAATTCCAAACGCATTTATTAGTCGTTTTTTGCCAAATCCACTCTTGAAAGATACTCGTCCATTTAGATTTAGGCATGTATCTTATACTTTGATATTTGACAGCAGGTTTCTTTGGAGCATTACTCTTCCGATGTGTAATTCAGGCTTCACCTCATGCCACAAATCTAACTCAATTTCAAAAGATTCTGAATCAACATTTTTAATGCTTCCGTCACTGGAACTTGAATCTTCTTTTATAATATTCGAATCGATACTGCTTGATGCTACTTTCTTCATGTTTTAAATCTCAAAAAAAATCATAAAATGCCTTTTTACAGAAATATATAAAGCTTTTGGTGTCCAAATCCGTCTTTATAAACATTGGACTCACTGGACGGAAAGTTTTTAACACTATGAAATAACACTTTGTATTTAAAAACGCGTCCTTTTGTTTCCCAAGACACACTGACACAATTTTTTTTTAATTTCGTGGTCATTTTACTCTTTAATTTACAAAAATCTCAGACTTTAAACAAGCAGCAGAAGCAACTCAAAACGAATTATTTTAATTTTTTTTTCACAACCACTGTCATTCATTTTTTGCTACAATGCGCTTCAAAAATTAAAAAGTTGCATTATAAAATAAATTTTAATAGTTTAAAAAACTAAAAAACACGCTTTTAGCACGCATTAAGGCCGCCCTGTTGTATTTAGGTTACGTGATTATTTTTTTCGTACCCCATTCAGCAAACCCTTTCATTAAATACCCATATCATGGGGGTGCACTTCAAATAGCATGTCCGCCATGTTGGATTTAAGTCACGTGACTATATTTTTTCGTATTCCTGACAGCAAACCCTTTCATTTGATACCCATATCATGGGGGTGGATTTAAAACAGCCAGTCCGCCACCTTGCGCTATATTGGTTTGTAATGACGTTTTAGAACGAATTAGCTAGTCATGTATTGTCATCAGAACTCCATCCTAATGGGAGACCGGGAAGTGGGTCAAATTAAGATCCCAAGATATTCTTACATACATAGTTACAAGTGAAGGTAATAAAAGCGTACTATATCTATACTAATCTATATAGTAAAGATTTGTATGTATGTTTGTAACGAATTGGCTCAATTAGGACTGGGCCGATTGCGATGAAACTTGGTATGTAGATAGCTTAAGACCTGGATTAAGACACAGGCTACTTTTTATCCCGATATTTCCACGGGATCGGGACTTGCGGGGGTAAAACCGCGGGTCGCAGCTAGTTAGCAATAAATCATTATCAATTAATCAATACAAATTGCAATATAGTAAAATACCAATAACTGACAAAGTATATAACTTACCACGACCTTGGTGCAATATGGCGCAGTGGTACATACATTTTATCATTTCATTTATTTCAGTAACAATGTTTTAATTGTATTGAAAATTTACATTAAATTATAAAATTAAAACAAACAAAGGTACAATATTTATCATAAAATTACAACAGAAATTCATTAATAAACTGTAAACGCATAGCGCCATCTATCGCCATTGGTGTTAAATTTATCCAGTGGATGGCGCTGTTTTAAACTATTAACTGTGAAAATATTATTTTTTTGTGTTATCTGTGCATCACTTTTCTTTTTTAAGACTTTAAATAGTTAAATAGATGTCTAATTTTAAAAACGTAGACAAGAATTCTTCCCGCGCATTACTGTCGGTTCTGTCATGTTATTCAAACTTTTACACGAAATTTCGCTTCTTCTATAATGGATTATTTTGAGAGCGAAGAGTCTCGAAAGTGACAGAAATTTGCTGGTGATGTATTGATATTTAACAGCGCTGGACCAAATGACTATGGAAAATGGCAAGCCACCAGGCATGATCAAAGGCAGCCTTTATATCTAAAGAAGTGGCGATGACTAATTCCTTATTTGTCAAAGCACGCTTATAGTGCTACAAACTTATCTGACCCGGTGGGCAAAAGTAGAACTAACGACGCCAGTTTGAAATGTCAATTGGCCTGTTATTCCATGACATTACTGCCATTGATTGTTTGTTGCACGTATTTATTTTTCTTTATGTGGTTTTTAATTGTGAAAAAATCCGAAAGCTTTAAAAAGTGATGCGAGGAACGTTATATTACAAGTATTGAATTATATGAAGGAAGACAAACGCCTTCAGGCAACAATTATACCCTTCAATAAATCGAATGAACGCGTAGCTGCTGCTACAGGTTAGTGTTGTCAGCTTCTGAATTAATGCGAAACTCCCCCTCGCACTTTGAATTAAAATACATATTTTAAAATATTCATTATTTATTTAATTTTTTCTTATTTCCATTGTAGGTGTCCGGGAGCGATTTGAAAGAAAACTTGTGACAGAAAAAGAGCAAGCAGATGCAAAAATTTATAGCAGATCAGAATATTGCTAGATCGAATTCTGAAATCCTATCATTGATTGCAGAAGCTTTTGATAGAATAACAGTCAATAAATGGCAAAAGCATTGCAATCATGTAAAAAATATTGAAAATGTGTATCGAAAAAGAAATGGATACTTAGACGAGCCTTTCATCATTCATTTAGGTAGTGATAGTGAAAGCAGTGATTCCGATAATGATGATGATGAAATGACTTCTGAATTAAACCATTCCGGTGACATAATAATACCTGGAGTATCTCTGTTAGAGAACACTCAGCATACATTTTATGTAAATGATCATAATTATTGTATAAAATTATAAAGATTTGTAATGACAGTATTTGTTTGTTTTTAGTGAAGTAACATTTACGTTACAATGTGCATATTATTTTTACCCACTTTATGGCAAAAAATAGTTACTAGCAACACTAAATGCGATAACAGCGACGCTGCCAGCGGGCCAGATAAGTTTGCGGAACTTTAACTATGCTAAGGGTATTGTCAATGGCTTGGAAGGTAGAAGTACGCAGTTTAAATCCTTATTATCTATTAGATGAAGCGTTCGTAACATCCTCCTTTGTTTGTTTACAACAGAAGTCTCAGAAGTGCTCAGTAGAGGCAGCTCGGATAGCCTCACTATACTCCTTCCGGGTCCTGCAATCAAGTCATCTACAGGGCGGTGGCGACGTCGGTGATTAATTAGTCGGTGGTGTGTTTGTAGTACTTTAGTTTTAATTTCGCCGAGCTTGTCATTCCACCACGGCGGTCGGTGTGATCGGCCAGAGTTGCGTGGAAGGAGCTTGCGGCAGTACGTTGAATACCGGTGGTGAGGTTATCTACATCTGGTATCAAGCTCTGATCTGCTGAGTTCTGAGATATTGCATTCTGGATTGATATTATTGCTGATCTCACGAGAAAAGCGGTTTGACAGCAAGTCCCACTTGACCGCAGAGGTATTGTATTTAAATGTAGATAGTTTGGTATTTTTCGAGAGAGAAGAGTTCTGCCCAGGGACAGATTAAAGGTTGGTACTGTGCTCAGTGGAGGGACAGATGTTAGAGTCAACCTTCCAGTTGAGAACTTGTGAGTGTTCTGGGTTACCAAGGAGCGTCAAATCGATGATAGATGTTCTCACTTGCCCATGTGTGGTGGTGACGAATGTAGGTTCGCTCCCAACATTACACACCTGCAAATCTCTTTGAGGATGACGTCGGCGACACTGTTACCCCTTCTATTGTTGGTTGTAGAACCCCATAAACCATGCCAACCAGTAAAGTCCCCGCAGATAAGATGTATGGAATCATATGTTTTTTTCCAGAGAGGCGTCGAGTCTGTGGAGAGTACATTCGGCGTCATTTCGGGGCTCAATGTAGGGTGAATTTATGTAAATGTCTCTAGAGCCTCTCGAATTTGTTTTGACTATGGCTAGGTCTATGAAACAACTAACTGGTACACAAAAAAAAGATTTTATAATGAAGAGTGCATGCAAACATTTAAAACAGCCTTAAGCTCAATATATTGGCGCAGTATTCTAGTACCTAGTAACAATATAAATGAAAACTACAAGGCATTCCAAAACATATTACTAAACACACTAAATACCTGCACACCTAAACGTAGAATAAAACTAAAATCAAAATACAAAAAACGATGGTTGACTATAGGTATAAAAATATCATGCCAAAATAAACGATTACTAAAAATACTTGCTTTGAAAACTAGTAATAAAATTCTCAAAAAACACTATATTATAACCTACGAAAAAATATTAAAAGTTACAGTAGCAACTGCTAAAAAACTACAATACATAAACAAAATGAAAAATCTAACAATAAAGTGAAAACTATGTGGCAAGTAATAAATGAACAAACAAATAAAGAACAAAAAACCAGTAGAAACAATACATACATACATAGACTCACGCCTGTTTCCCAGAGGGGTAGGCAGAGACAACGGATTTCCATTTGTCACGGTCTTTGCACACGTCTTTTGCCTCGATTACTGTCATTATATTCTTCATACATGCTCGCCGGTTTAGGGTACTTCTGACCTGCCCTTTCTTGAAAACGTCTCCGATTTGGTCAGAGAATGTTCGACGAGGTCTTTCCGGTTGTTCCATTCACACAGGCCAGGTATACTTCTTTGGTCAATCTTCAAAAGTAAATATTACAATAAAGTAATATAAAATAAGTAATATTATTATAGAAACAATATTACTTTAAAAATAAACAATGACATAATAACCGAACCGAAAACTGTAGCTAATATCTTTAGTAACTTCTTTACATGTATTGGTGATAAAACTGTCCGACCATCTTGCACCGTTCTAAATAGCTCTGGTGCACTCCACCATACTACAAACACCATGTATCTCAGTCCAACAGATCCACTTGAAATTAACACTATAGCAAAATACTTAAAAAGCAAAATGACCTACGGCATTGATGAGCTGCCTCCCATCCTCCGAAAGAAGTGCGCCGATGAACTCACTCTACCTTTTAATAAACCAGTCGTTCGATGGAGGTGCCTTCCCCGACGACTTAAAAAAAGCGGTAATTATACCAATTCATAAAAAAGCTCTAAATTAGATCCCAACAACTATCGCCTAATAGCACTCTTGCCGACAGCTTCGAAAATTTTCGAAAAGGCCACGTGTGACCGCGTGTACAACTTCTGTGAAAAATATAATCTATTCAATGATTGCCAAAACGGTTTTTAGCAATTTACAAATACATGCAAGAAGCATTAAATATAATTAACAATAAACACTATGCTATAGGAATTTTATTAGACATGACGAAAGCTTATGACAAAGTACAATTTGATATACTACTTCAGAAATTATATAACATCGGAATCCGTGGAAAGGCCTACGATTGGTTTAAATCTTACTTGCATAATACGGAACAACAAGTAGAAGTCGAATACTTCAATGAAATATCAAAAAAAAAATACGCTCGTTCGCTCCGATAGGAAAAATATTACGGCATCAATACTTCAAGGAAGTGTAAAAGGATGCCTCTTATTTCTCATACACATTAACGATCTTCCAAAATGCGTTTTATTTGCTGATGATATTTCTCTTCTGGCCTCATGCCGAACTGACATTAATACAAATAATCAATTGACTTATATTTTTAATACAATAATAACCTGGATGCACGAACATAACTTAGAAATTAATTTTGACAAGACGAAAATTATGACATTCTATCCTTACCAAAAAACACCCCTTAACGTAAATTTTATATATAATAACTTTAAATTAGAGGTGGTCGATAAATTCACGCTACTTGGTTTAATCATAGACAAACACATTAGTTGGAAACAGCACATACAAAAATTACTCTTACTTACAAAAAAACTCTCGAAATTCACGTATGCCCTCCGAGAGATAAAGAAAACAACGGACTTTATAGTACAGGAGCTAGCAACGTTTGAAAAGTAAGAATTTTAGGTCCGCTGATTTTGTGATATGTCGTCCGTCTTGCACTTTCGGTTAGAGTCTGCGCTATCTGGCTGGCGGTAGCGGTTGCGTTCATTAGTGCGCATCCTACCTGTCCAGGTAATAATCCTGGATTTTAAAAGCATTTTAGAAGGCGTAATTTTAAATTTTTGTTTTTTAAAAGGCTACCTGACATACTTTTTTTATTGACAGACATTTTTGACAATGCCATACGCGATTTTTTTTTATATAAAAATTTCAAAGTATTGTATAATGTCTGTAATTTTAATATTATGTTATTTAAAGATAAGAAGTGCATATTAAGCTTATGAATATAGTTATTAGTACTATCAGGCATGTTGGATACATAGGGGAAGGCACACAATACTATCTTATTACAATCTAATTCCAACATCTTAGTAAAACTATCTGTAATATCTTTTTTCTTTAAGTTCCTACAATTTTCTATCATTAGGGTTATACATTATTTGTCACTGTGTTTCTTCTGAATTAATTTGTCTATTATATCATTATAATTTACTCCTGGCATACAATAGTTGACAAAGGAACAACTCAGATTATTACAAAGCAAGGTACCAAGGCCCTTACCCATATCATCGGAGCTATTTTTAGTATTGTCATTTTGTGGAGGTACTGGTCACTCTGATTCCAGTTGTGTATATGACTGCACTACTGCACTACTGGTGTTAATTGGTTCCAATGTCCTATTGTTTTCAGAATTAGATTCCGGATTATACTTTCCAGCTAGCACTTGCATTACATTTTTGTATGACTGGAAATTCTGATATGTGATTACTATACGTAGTAACCGCAACTAAGTAGTGTTAAATAATTCTATTACAATTCTATATTGAACTAGCGCCCCTAAAACCTCAGGATAATTTAAATATACGAATAAAAAGGTGAATCAAAGTAAGTGCCTACATTAAACTTCTTAGCAAATAAAGTTTACGTCAAATATCATACAATGTCCTCCGGGCGTTTAGTTTATAAGCATACAGATAATTTATTTTCTTGTTTTAATAGATAATTGTAATATAAAATGATATTCTGTGCATCCATTACTGACTAATACTGGCCACTGATGATAATAAAGTGATGAACGACTATACTTGTTACAGCAAAGGTTCCGCCAGGGAGCATGACGTCTCGCAAAGGATAGATTTTTTCCTACTTACTTGACACTTATCGTCATATTTAGAACAATTCACACAATATCTTTATAAATTGTAGCCTGTGTGTTATTCTGACGTCAAAGCTATATTATTGTAAAGTTTCTTTAAAATCCATTCAGTATTTTTACATGAAAGAGTAACAAACATCCATCCATCTATCCATACTTACAAACTTTCGTGTTTATAATATTAGTAGGAAGTAGGATTAGTATAAGAACTTACGACACCACATCTTTTTCGTAGAAATGGTCATGAGCGCCTGCAGTAACAATAAAGCGAAGACTCAAGTTTTCCGTAAATTAATAAGATGTTGTTATAGTTCAGGCGTTACTACTTAAATACACTATTTCATCGAGTTAGATAATAAAAACATTTTTTTTTTTAACGTGACGCGTGCAGTTAGCCTCTCGGCTTTTACTGCTTCACCGGACAGTAGGGGTGAGCGTGGGCTCTAACCGGCCTAACAAATATAAACTACAAACTAAGTACCCGCGCCGGAGGGCGCCCCCTGTGGGGCTCGAACCTCGGCTCTGGGCGGATACTGACGTGGAGAGGGCAAGATGTCGTGGTTTTAGGGGATTTTGTGCAACTGTCGCTCTACGTTAATGCGCGACGCGGGCCTCGCTACCGGTTTACGTCCGGAGCGGGCATTCATCGGATCGAATGCAAACTAAGGGTCATGGAGGACGCTGGTGGTCGCGCCGCGTTCGCGGTCGTACTCGCGTCCGGCGAGTACGAAATATTGGTTGTGCAGTGTTGCGAGAGTCTCTAATCGATTTGATGTGCTCAAGGTAAACGGTGGTCTCGTCGTCCGGTTCGTCTAGGACGTGCTTCGGACGACGGTGCTTAATTGTGAGTCGGAGGGGAGTGTAATTGACCGCCTGTACCACCAATTTACTTGGATGGTGAGTGGCAGAGTCAAAATACCTTTTGGACGTTTGCTTCATCCATTGCCTGATGGTAGGCAATTGGAGATCGGCATGGAGGCTTTTGTTACGGACGAAACATGGTGCGCCCACGGCTCGTCGCATAAACTTGTTCTGGACTACCTGTAGGAGGTGGATGAGATGTTCCTTAGCGTGCGCGAAGACCGGGCTCGCATAGGTCATCATGGGTCGAATGCACGTCTTGTAAATTCTCACCTTGTTTTCAAGGGACATTTACTACGTGCATTCAGGAGGCTGTGTAATCGATAAAGGGCAAATGAGGCACGGTTGCGAGCGTATCTCAGATGGTCCTTGAAGTTTAACTTCTGATCGAGGATCACTCCCAAGTATTTGGTTTTCCGCTCCCAGGGGATCGGTTTACCAAACATTCGGACGGGATCTGTGGTGGGCGCGGGGTTTACCCTAGAGAAGAGCACGGCTGCGCTCTTGGTCGGGTTGACTTCGATCCTCCATTTCCTGAACCATTTGCCGGGGGCATCGGCTGAGGATTGGAGTTCTCGGTGGATGGCTGACGGGTCCCTACTGGAGTAGTAGAGAGCTGTGTCGTCAGCGAAGAGGGCTAGATGAGCCTTCTTGGGTCTGGGGATGTCGCTGGTGTACAGCGAGAACAGGAGCGGGGCAAGGACTGAGCCTTGGGGAACTCCTGCACGTATCGGTCGGAGGGAGGAGTAATTTCCCTCGACGCGGTAGCGAAACGTTCGGTCCGTAAGGAAGTCTCGTAGGATGTGCACGAGACGGTCAGGCACTTTGAGTTTAATCAGCTTATATAATAAGCCGTTGTGCCAGACCTTGTCGAACGCTTTGGCCACGTCGAAGAAGATTGCTCCAGTATGACTACGGGTTCGGGCGGCTTTTACCAGGATGTGTTCAACGATGCGATGCACCTGATGGACACTGGAGTGTCTGGCTCGAAAGCCAAACTGCTCGTCTGGGAGAATATCGTTTGCGTGGATGTACGACGACAAACGGGCGTGGATGATGCGCTCATAGAGTTTCCCCATGGCGCAGAGAAGTCTAATGGGGCGGTAATTCGCCGGGTCGGATTTGGATTTAAACGGCTTCGGGATACCAATCACGTTCGCCTGTTTCCACTGGTGTGGAAAGATGTTGTTGGAAAAGGCCGCGTTGAAAATCGCTACCATCAGGCTAAGTAAAAGCAATGGGAGTTGCTTGAAAACGCGATTGGTGAGTCCGTCATAACCGGGGGCTTTACGAGGGTGGAGTTTCATGATCAGAGTTTTAACCTCTTCGATGGTCACTGGCCTCAGGGGATCGTCGTCGTCGTCGACGTCTGCATCCTCCCGGGAGGGGGCAGTTGGGGTCGGAGGGAGAGGGATGGCGCGCCTACGTTCTACCTCGGAGTCAACCTCATTGAGGTGCTCCGGGTCTACTGGTAGGTTGCTGGGAGAACATTGGGACTCTAGATTGTCGGCCATGCATTCGGCTTTTTCGTCGTCATCGAACGCGGGGCGTTGATTCGGACGCGTCAGCGGGGGGATGGTCCAGTCGGTGTCTGTCTTGAGTCGCTTGCAGAGATTCCAAAAGGCCTTCCGCGAGGGTTGAATCTCGGCGAACGTCCTATCCCACCCGGATTCCCGCCTCTCGGTCATGCGTTCACGTACAGTACGCTGTAGTTCACGCATTCGAGTGCGGTTTTCCAAGGTGTTATAGGAGTCGAAGGCTCTGGTGGCCGCGTTCTTCTCAGTCACTAACTCACGCAAATCCTCCGGGAGCTTCCACCGTCTGAACGCGTCAGCCGCTGGGACCTCCCGGGAACATTCGTTCACTTGGATTTGGACGTGAGTCGTGAAAGAGCCGATAGCTGCGAGCGTTTGCTCGGGGGTCTCTATGAGGGACGGTATCGAATCTAAGTGCTCCGACGTGGCTGACTTGAGTTTACCCTCAAGTTTCTGCCAGTCGGTAACATATCTGGGTGGGAGGTTGCTATCCGCGCCAGAGTGGCTTGTGCGGGAGGCAAGACTAAGGATGACCGGTCTATGGTCAGAGTCTAACTCGTGTAGCACTTCTACAGAAGCCAAACGTAGGTTTGTATTCTTAAGGAGTGCTATGTCGAGTATGTCGGGTCGGTGACTGTCAATTCTGGGGAAGTGGGTCGGTTCGAGAGGGACTATAGGGTCGAACGGTATGATTGCCAAGTGATTAGCAAGTGCGCGGCCGTTCGAGTTGCTCGTACGGCAGCTCCATTGCTCATGCTTGGAGTTTAGATCGCCTGCCACTATGAGCCATCTAAGTCATACAGTGCTTGGAGATCGCTAAGTAGCAACTCCTTGCTGGGGGGAGGTAGGCCGAGACTATCGTGATTGGCTGATGGCCTGTCATGCCTATTCGACAGACAGAGACCTCAATGTTCTTCAGCACGGGAGGGTCCAAAGGTACGCAATGCAGTGATTTCTTAAAGTAAATCAGCGTGCCCCCTTTGACGGAGTGGGTCCTATCGTTGCGAACTATACGATAGTTGGCAACTGTAGGACTCCTCCGTTTGCTCGGTTTGAGGAATGTCTCTTGAACGAGGAAGAGATCAATTTGATGATCGCAGAGGAATTCTGCGACTTCATCGCGTTGTCTCGCTAATCCGTCTGCATTGTAAAACCCGATCTTTAGAGATCTGGGTTTTAGCCTGCAAGTGAATTGGGGAGTCATTAGCGGGTGTACAACCATTACGGTTGTAGGGATTTGATAAAGCGGCGGTAGACGTGAGCCGCGTCGATGGCCAGTTGGATGTTGGTCGGATCAGCTTCGGCCCTCTGGGAGAGGTCCTCAAACTGGTCGAGCAACTCCCAACCTTGAGTCTTGATGCGCTCAGCAAAACCTGAGGCGCGCCCTTTGCTGTTCGCTTGGGGTGCCCGGGTTTTGGGCGCTGAGGCCGATGACTTTGAAGTCTGGGCTCCTTTGGCCGGGGCCTTTGGAACCTGTGACTTCTTAGTCAGCGGGTTGTAAGCCCAGCCCGATTGGACTGGGGCGGGCGGGGACGCGCTGGTTGAGGGTTTGGGGGACACCTCTTTAGCTGGGACTGGCACAGCCTTAGGGGCGACCACCTCACCCGCAGCCTTGGGTGCGGTCGAGGGGACGTAATCTGGCAGAGGCCAGTGTGGTCTTGCTGGTCGCAGGGATGTCTTTTGGACATCCAAGGACATTAGCGGGGGAGGGCTTTCTTGGGGCTTGGCGGAGCTAGTCTGCGCCTGAGGCTTACGAGCGTTGCGCTTACTGCGAGGCCTCCTGGCGGGTCTCCTCGCCGGTGCCTTGGGACAGCCGCGATAGTTCGCAGGGTGTCCCAGGGACTGGCAGTTAACACAACCAGATGGCTCGGAGCATTCGCTACGGTCTTTCGGTCTGGGGCATTCGGAGGTGTGGTGGCCTGGGGTCAGGCATTTGACACACCTTGGGGCGACGTGGCAGTTCTTAGACGAGTGCCCGTACAGTTGGCAGTTGTGGCACTGCCCCTGTACGGTCCCTCGCCGCGGCGGCTCGACGACAATGCCGCCGACGGCGCAAACTGTTTTTAGGACAGTAAGGATTTTTTGTCCTTCCTTCGAGTGATCTAGGTGGACCAGCACCATATCGAAGGGCTCGCCACCGTTTGATCGGCGCATCCGATGCACCTCTCTCACGGGGTACCCTTGGGTGATTAGGTCCTCCTTGATGGAGTCGATAGGAAGGTGACGGCAGACTCGGCGGATAACCACGCGGAGTGTTTTGTCCTCAGCGGTGCCGTAAGTGTAGTAGTCTACCTTACGAGCATCAAAGCGGGCCGTCGTAGTCCTGTACTCGGTGGGGGTCTGCAGCTGTATTTTGTACATCTGCTCTTTAAAGATGTATGTAGTGCTAAGTGCAACTACTCCTTTTGACTTAAGTGCGGTAGACAGGTCTTCCCACTTATCGATGCTGAGTAGCATGATAGATGGGCTTAGTGATCTTGGCCGTGAAGCCAGAGGGTTTGGCCTTTGCCTGAGAGGCGGTGGCGCTAGTAGTGGGGGAGGAGGGGACAGAGCTTGTGACGGAGGGTCTCTCCGTGCGCAACTTCTTCGTCTTGGCGCTCTTCTTGCTCTTCTCCTGAGTTGAAGCCTCAGAATCAGAGCCCGAAGAGCTGCCAGACGAAGACGATGACGACTTGTCGGCGCGGGTCCGCTTGTCAGCTTTCCCGCGCTTGACAGTTGTCCACTCGTTGTGGGCATCGTCATCGCTGTCAATTTGAGTGACGTCCATCTCTTCCTCTGTGGCTAGAGGCTGAGATGGAGAGGAGGTACGGTTACGGGGGAGTGGTGACTGCCTGTCCGTCTGGGTGAACGGGGCAGAAGAGGAGGGGACGGAGAGACTGAGGTTCTCCTGCGCTGTTGCGCCGGAGCAAGGGGGGTCATCTAACATGATCCTAGTCTTCACGGTCTCCATCAAGTTTGCCCAGCTAACTGGGTCGGACTTGAAGAGCTTGAAGACCGCCTCAACGAAGCGGGGATCTTTGGTAATGTCTACCATGGAGGCGGGGACGGGGGCGGCCATCTTGTGATGGATTTTAGTTGCCTAACAGCTACCTAAATTGGCGTTAGTTCGCTCCCGGAGCGTTCCGAGAAGAAGAACTAACAAGAAACTTCTCGGCAGTCGCTCTAACAGTTGAATGTCCCTAACAACTATCACCTCGGGTTGGACGGGCCCGAGGGTGTCTTGGTGTGTGTATCACCCTCCTCGCCGGGTTAGACGGTAGGAGGTATGTGTACCTATGGTGAGCCCTAAGCTTGTATCCCTCTCGCCAGTCTTATTGTGCGAAAGGGTTCCTAGCAGCTCTAATGCAGATATGGGCCGAAGCCGTCAGCACCCAAACAACAAGAGAGAATGGGAAGGTAGGTTAAGGAGGTGGGATTCCGATTTGGAGTTGACTAGGGTAGCCCCCAAGGCCAGTGATTCCAAACCGCTTCCAATTAACTGGCGTTGCTCTGAAGGAGCAAGGCCTAGTGCTTGGGTCTACACTAACTTGGCTTAGTTGGCACGGTTACGTTTCCACCAAGTACCACTAGAAAAGTGGATTTTCCCTGAAGGGGCACGAAAGTACTAAGAAACACACACTATATTGGGGTAGCGCTGTCTTGAAAAAGACGCCACTACACCAATTAATAGTGTGAAGGTTTGCCGAGATTCAACCAATCTAACGATCGATTTATCTCGACTGACGAACGTACACGAGCACGTATAGTCGGAAATAGTCGGGTAAAGCCAGGAGCGCACGAACGTGTCCGTGCGCGTCGACTGTCAGAACGAGACTCTTAATAATAAATACAATATAAACATTGAACCATATCTAGTGTTGGCGACGGACCCAGGCAACTTTCGGCCGGCAACTCATCATGAGGACGGGAGGTGTAGAACTACCGCAGCCAATCACGTTCCACGTAAATATCCAAAACATAACAACAAAAAAAGACAATGATACAGGTGGCGCCCTCAGTGGACATCTTAAGTAAACTTCTGGCAAGTTTAATTGACATTTATAACGAATTTATGTATGTGTGGACTGAGAGCCCACTTTTATTTTTGCAGTTTAATTAACAATAGAGCTTAGTAAAAGTTGTGGAAATATTTGTAAAACGAATATTAGAGTTTGTAAAGACATAATTAAAAAGATATATCGCCTTAAGTGGGTCCCTCAGTTCACACACATAAGCTCCCAAATCTACATATATAATATACATGACTGAATCAAAGGCACAAGTATTTTACGTAATCAGTGCACAACGTGCACAAAGTCACAAAGGTTTCCATTTTTTTAAAACTTTAATTTAGATAGTGATTTTATTTTTACAAGCCTACCCTGCCCTTTCCAATTTTCGATGAATGATGGCTGATCTGCAAATATAGAGCCTTCATTAAAAAAAATCGTTTTTGGTATTGGTTCTGATTCGCTTATTTCCTTGTGATTAGTCACATTTGAAGTTTTCGTGTACTTCGTTTTTTTCTGACATTTTGTTTTCTTCAATGATAATTTCCTTTTCATCTTTCTCTTTCCTTTTTTATCGACAGTACATTTATTTACAGCATCATGATGTAAATCATCAAAGGCCAATTTAATTTCTCCGTCAGTATATTCTGCATGAAGTTTTAGGAATTCATCCACTCTGTATTTTTGTACTTTAGTTTTAATTACGAGATGTTTCAAAGTTTTAAAATGGCTTTCAATTCCTGATGAAGATGGTGCTTTATTATCTGATTCAAAAAATGAACATGCTAAATTACACCACAACGGAAGTTTCCATAATATTCTTTTAAAAGTAGACATAAACGGAGGGTAGTAATATTCATTCCTGTTATTTGATATTATGTTTTTATTTTGTGTTTTTACGTCTTCAACAACAGTATCAAACCAAACAGTGAATTCTAAATCATCACCGTTAAGTGCGTGAGCATCATGATATTCATTTTGTTCTACATTTCCAGTACCTAAATTAAGATCTAATTCAACTTTATGTATTAATTTATTAAGACGACTTTTTTGCGGTTTCCTCTTCAATGTCCGTACTATAGTCGCCATCGTACTGGGTGAGCGCAACACTAATAATATCAACAATATTATTTTTAAGTAATTGATAATATTCGTTTTTTTAAATATAATACGCACTTAATGCAAATATATTTCAAACCTAAATCAACTTAGATCAGATTAGATTGACACCTAGAATAATCTAGGTCATAAGATACGGACCTAGGTAGCCCAGATAGGTATTTTGCCTATATCTCTTTGATGGTTATAGCTATATGTATCCTGATTGCTTTATTGGATAGCCCTAATCAAGGCCTATCAGAGCATACTAAATTTTCAAGGGTCATATGGCGGAAAGCTGAGTTATTAATCATTTTCTTTTGGCATGCGCTTAGCTGCTAGGAAACTTTACCTTAGAGACGACACTTTCATAAAAAACGCTATAACTCAGTTATTTCGCTATAGACCTATTTATATGCAGATATATTCTGGTATATATTCTAAATTAAGATCTAATTCAACTTTATGTATTAATTTATTAAGACGACTTTTTGCAGTTTCCTCTTCAATGTCCGTACTATAGTCGCCATCGTACAGGGTGAGCGCAACACTAATAATATCAACAATATTATTTTTAAGTAATTGATAATTTTCACATTTTTTTAAATATAATACGCCCTTAATGTAAATATATTTCAAACCTAAATCAACTTTATTATCAAAACTGCGATGAAGACTCTTGATGAAATTACTAGTATCCAGCCTGATAAATGCTTTTGGTTTATCAACTATAGCATTTTAAGGGATGGATTGTCAGCCCATTTATATAGATAGCTGGGATATAACAGTCCGTAAATAAATAAAAATTCTAAACTACCCACATACAACAACAACAACTGTTCATCTTTATCTCACACTTTACGATTATGCAGGAACTTTGAAACTTAATTTATGTTGTCTGTTGTGTTAATGGTTCTTGAAACAATATTATCTCTTGACTGCATTGACACCCAGTAGGGTGAAGGGTAGGGTAAAACCTAAGTTCTACATTTTTGGGAAAAGTACAATAAAACCAGTGCCAAAATAAATACAAGATCGATAGTATAAAATTTTACTAAGCACTGAAAGACTCCAAATTGTTGTAATTGTTGTATATAATTATATTTTAAACAATTAGTATTTGCATAGTGTGTGAACTGAGGGCCCACCAATAAAAACGTTAAGTTTACAATATTTACCGCTATTTGTGATCTTTCTTTAGTTTTAAAATTTTCTTTGTAATTTTTACTGAAGATTGGTTTAGGAATATTTAATGTTCATGTTATAATACATACAATAAATACATAAATTTATGTGGTCCCTCAGGGACCATAGAAAGTCTAAACTAAACTAAAGTAAACTCTAAAAGTAAACTCATTATATATGTAGATTTGGGAGCTTATGTGTGTGAACTGAGTGACCCACTTAAGGCGATATATCTTTTTAACTATGTCTTTACAAACTCTAATATTTTTTTTACAAATATTTCCACAACTTTTACTAAACCCTATTGTTAGTTAAACTTCAAAATTCCGAAAAAAGAAAAGTGGGCTCTCAGTCCACACATACATACGATTTTAGGTCATTGCGAGTGCTTGTTTTGGATAATTACGTTAGATATACTTACGAACTAATTATATTTAATATATATAATTGTAAAACTTCAATACTTTAGTAGATATCAGCAAATTTAATTAAAATATTTTTTTATGGCTAGGTTTTAGGTTTTACACAGTTAAAACCAATGTATTTTCATTGTTTTCACCCATATGCATAACATATAAAAATTTCATTTACCTAACCCTAGGGATCTAGGAGTTATAACACTATCTAGATTTCTAAGTTTTCCAGGCATACCTAGGCTATCTGGGTTGCCTAGGCCGTATCAAAACATTGTCATCATGTAAAGATGAGTTAGTTCTACAATGTTAAGACTAGATTGAGACCTACAATAATCTAGGTCATAAGATACGGACCTAGGTAGCCTAGATAGGTATTTTGCATATATCTCTTTGATGGTTATAGCTATATGTAACCTGATTGCTTTATTGGATCGCCCTAATCAAGGCCTATCAGAGCATACTAAATTTGTAAGGGTCATTTGGCGGAAAGCTGAGTTATTAAGCATTTTCTTTTGGCATGCGCTTAGCTGCTAGGAAACTTTACCTTAGAGACGACACTTTCATAAAAAAAAAGCTATATCTCAGTTGTTTCGCTATAGACCTATTTATATGCAGATATATTTTGGTTTGTAATTTTATTTTACACCCAAGAAAAATAAGGGTGTCATTAAAAAACCAACTTAAAGTTTTTTTTTGTAAAATTGATAACTTAATTCTGTGGGTATTACGATATTGCTTTTTAAAAAATGTTACCCAAAACTGAAAGGAGGGTATTTTTGGATTAGGCGCTTCGCGCTGATTGGCCCTAAAGAACAAAGAAATCAATTCTGTATATTAACTGGACGATTTTCCTGGATATTCATTCCGTATCCAGCAGTAGTACTAGAAGAAAATTGTAAATTGAAACTCTCGTGAAGAAGATTTTACGATTATCAACGTGTTGTTCACTGTCGAGTTGACGTTGTCCTCCCCTGGTGCTATTCTGTACCAGCTTCGAACCCACCCGGCGCTGGATCTGCTGTCCGATTCCTGAGTTGGAAGGGTGCCAGCCCATTTTCTCTGCGTGTATGGTTAACTGTAAACTGGGAACCGTTTAAGTTTGTAGCCCTTCAAAGAAAAAGGATTAGCAGGAATCAGTAGCACATTTTTCCACAACATTAGCTGGCTGTTCACTCGGTGTGCTATATCTAGGTATAGTGATCGTAAGAAATAAACCACAGTAATGTTTCTTACAAATATTTTAAACAAGTTACACACCAAACAAAAATCTTCTTTCTTGTTACATCATTTAAAATAAAATAAAAAATCCGAATCGGTACATCATGACGGAGAACTGTGGTAACAAACAAAAAAAATACAACAGAGTTGAGAACCTCCTCCTTTTTGTAAAATTGGTAAAAAAATATATTTTGGCATAAATAAGTATATCTATTTGCATATTTCTTTTGATATTTATTTTTGTAACTTGAATTAAGAATCATCATAACAATACCATTTGGCGCCACTTTTGCAGTGTGCTTTATAGTGTCCTAAACCACATGGTAATCCTGGCACATATTCTATGGCGGCAACGATACTGTACTTTTTATTTTCGATCAGAATTATATTGTTTGGTATTTCGGTAACATTTATGTTGTCAGCAATTTCAAAAACTACTAAATGATCACTTAATATGTATTTTGCAGTAATCACTTCCTTTTTATTATTGCACTGATGATTGGATGAGTCCGTTTTTTCAATCAACATTGAATTAGCTGAGTTTTCCAAACCAGTTGCCAGGCCATCTTCTGACAAAATCAAAATATCTAGTGGCAATATAGGACAAATTCTTTGAATTTTTTTAGTCACAAATGGGACATATCTTTCATGTGTTGCACTATAAAATTGATTCACTAATAGTCCCTCAAAAATTCTAGTAACGTTGCAGCTGCAGTCAACTATTCGTAAATTATTATTTTGCTTTGTAGTTTCAATAAAATTGGACAAAATTTCAGCTCTTAATCTCAGAACATCCACAGAAGTATCATTCTTTGAAATAGCCTTAACGAGCGTTGAAAATGATGTGTCTTGTGCTTCAAGCAATATTTGAACACTGGTTTGTTCTTTATAAGCAACTGCTAATGCTTGCACCGTAGCATCAAAAGCACAAGTATTATGCAATATTAATTTTTTAATATTTGTGCGACTTATTTTGCCATTTCGCAACAATTGCACGTAATTCTTGTTGCATTTTGGCTTAATTTTTTCTATTAATGATATTTTCTTATACTCCATAGTTTTATTTCGCCAATTTTCTTCGTAAATGAAATTCTGATTCCTTTCTAAAGTCAACATCATGGTTGTTCTTTGATTCCGTTAGTTTTTTTATTTTATCCAGTTTCTTAAACGGTTTTTTTACATATTTCTAACGTGGACGTGACTTTATTCGAAGAACACTGTGCTGATTTAATTTCTCCTGATATATCTGTGCCTCCGGTGAAAACTGATATAACTTCAAAATGACTACTTTTCAGTAAAGCGATTTAAAGTTTTATTTATTTTCTAATTTATTTAAAAAGATAATTATCAATTATTTTGCAGAACACTTAATGTTAAATACAATTTGCATCGTTTTTCTTTCATTTTACAGGATTTTGTAATATTTTATTAGAAAATTAAGAAAATATTGAGGAAAAACTGTAAACTATATCAATGTGCACCAACATTACCTCTGTGTAAACTAATGTATGTAAAGTAATACCAACTTACACCACACATGCAGTTCTCGTGACGACTGATATCATAAAATATGTTTTAGTATATACATTGATAAATATTGATTCAAGAAAAATGTTATGGAACAAAATCTAATATAACTTTATGTTAGAAATCAGTCTAGAACTTTAAAGTTTACCTAATTTAATATTTATTGAGATATATCACTTATCACGATGTATTTTTTTTCTGTATAATGCTTCAAGTAAACTTATATATATAACATGTTCGTGTAAAGTGATATTTGTAACCAATTTTATTTAAAGTTCTGGGTATTAAAAATAAAACACACATATTTAAAGTACAACATATAATTATCTGAATAAATTTTATCAAACAAAAAGTAATAAAAGCTTACATTAAAAAAAACAACTAAAATTCTTCTTTTCTTATTTTTTTTTTCTTTTTAATAATAATAATATCTGGGGAGAATGTCGCACAGATCATCCTAGCCCCAAACTAAACAACAGTATTTAATGATCAATGAGCTTAAATTGTTATACATACATATTTATAGTATTACTTTTAAATAATACTGAAATAGAAATTTTATTGAGACTCAATCTCAATCAACGTTTTAAAAAATGTAACGCTACTTCTATGAAATTATATATTTTTAAATCATACAAATTAAATGAGATCAGGTTTCAATATCACAATATCAGTCTAAGTAAAAATCAACAGGCATTAGAAAATCTCTTATAAAACTTAACGTTTTGTCAAGATTGTATCTACTCATCCGTTATTAAAACTTATGTAGAGTAAACGCTTGTTATAATTATTATACATAGTTCTTATGGCTATATCATGAAACATATAAGTTTCATTAGAACCTGTATGTAACATTATATTTAAATTATGAATGACTATCTCATGTCATTCATAATTTAAATATATTGTTACATAAAAGTTCTAATCAAACTGACATGTTTCATGATATAACCATAAGGAAGTATGTATAATAATTAAGACAAAAGTTTATAAAAAGTAGGATACAGATAATTTTCAGTCGTCCTCACTGGAATATAAATCGGGATCAATATTTCTGACATCGGCCTTAGTCTTCAAATTCTGATAAAACTCATGACATCTACTATCAACATATGGTAATATTGTGGTAATATGTTGAGAAGAGAACAGATCATTCTTCTTTTCAATTGAAATAAAAGATGGGCCACTGCATTGAATTAAATGATCTAATAATTCTTCCGATGTATACATTGTACCCCTCTTAGCAAATGATATGACTTTGAAATTATCTGCTCTCATGTCAGTCTTGTATTGTGGAGACGGGAATGAATGGTTTTTCTCACATTTAAAAACTTTCACATCGGCCCAAACGAATTTCTCGTTTTCTTCATTAATTTTTTTAATAGTGAAATTTCGTTTTGCAATTTCGATAAAGTCGTAAAAATTTGATTCTGTCATTTCAACTACGGTAAATTTTCCTGCTTTTCCTAATGTTCGAATTAATTGCGCCCAATCTCTTGGATGATGGATGTTCATAGTCGTTCGTTTTTTAGCTCTTTCGACTGCAGAATGGTCTACTATCTATTTCCATTCTTGTATGGCCCGGTATCAATACTTACTTGCACAGTCATGGATGGTAAGATTGTATGTCCATAACTGTCTTTTATAAAAGACCATTATTTACATTTGACTTGCAACAATGTCTACCAACACCATACCTGAAGACGGGTTCTTCAGGTATGGTGTTGGTAGACATTGTTGCAAGTCAAATGTAAGCGTTAAGGTGTCGGGCGATTCTTTAGAATATATTTTGTCATTTTCTTTCAGGTCATATGCATAAGCGGCTGCAGCTTGATGTTCCTCCAATTGACATTTAATGTGAAGTTTATCATCGATTGATGCCGTTTCTATTGCTTTATTTAACTTATCGCATTTCTGACATGTATCCACTGATGGTTGCTTAAACGTTAGATTCAATGATTTGAAATTCTGACTATAAACAGTTTTACTTATAGGTTCCGTTGTTGTTTGATGTTGTTTATATAGGTCATACATTTTGGTTAAGGTCAAATCGGAACCAAGATTTTTTTTTTAGATTTGCTGCGACCATAGTGGCTTTCATACGCAGGAAATAATAAAATATGCTGTTTTGCAAGATCCAGTCGCTCATCACTAACTTTCTTATAACTCGCTGCCCGGCCTTTTTCACTAGGCACTATTATACCGTATTTAATTTTCCTTTCACAAATTGTATGGGCAAACCTATTGCTTTCATCGAAAGTAACTAAAAAACATTTTTTACAAATGTCGTATCTATCATTAACAATAATAATCATTTACTTATTAGTGTGTTCTCTTGTCTTTTTTGGTTGAATTTTAGAAGTACGCTTTTTACCTATTATTATGCAATTACTAATATATTGTGCCCTTTTGTCGTAACAACCCAGTGACCAATATTCATTAAAAACTATCTGTAATACTCTTTTTGGAATCTTGTCTCTGTATTTTAATCTACAATCTGGTAAATCTTTGAGTTCTTTTGGTCTTTTAACTTTCCCAGTTTTTGTAACATAAGCTTGCCCTTGGTTGCGCAAGATAGTCCTTTCACTTCTTCGTTCTAATTTAGCACACCTGTAATAACCTAATAAAAGTAACCTTTAGTAATGCCGCCTCCTGTGCCCGCGCAATCCCCCGCCATAGAAGAAGTATCAGTAGACACATCTTTTATGCCCTATTTTGAGTACTATTTACATGTATAATAATATAACTTCACATGTATCATTTAACACAGACAATTTTTTACTTTTGTCTTTGTATTAACTGATATGTCTGAAGTTGTACCAGTAAATTACGCACAATGCCTTCGTGTAAAAAAATATGACAGAGTTTATATCATTAATCACATTTATTAAAGATAAAGTTTACAAATGTATTGGAATATAACTTAAGTATATTTTGTTACACGGAGCACTATCAAATTTTTCAATATATGTGAAATCTGCACATTAATTTTTTGGCATGCGTCGATTATTACGAGTGTGAACTGTTGGCTTATTTTTATTATTTCGAGGTTCACGGTAAATCACTGGGCGGATATTTTCCTAATCATTTAAATGTAACTCAAAAGAAAGTTTTTTTGGTTGCTGTATGTCGAATCTGTGTTATTGTCACTATCTGTGCAATCACCAGAATCTTTATCACTACTACTAGTACTGACGATCTCATTTTTTTCCTCCTGTGTACTATCCTGAATACTGCCAAAAAAATAAGCGTAATTCGTTTATACTGAGAAATATAGTGCGTAAGGAGTCATCCGAGCACATAACGTTCTACTTATATCTTTGTACACAACACTGCATGAACGAGGTAATTCAGAACCTTTGAAATGTTCTTGATATTGCAGGAAAACAGTATTCTGTTCTTCTAAACTCACTGATAATCTCTTTCCACGCTTCATTTTTGTAAACGAGACGAAACGAAAGTCATACACACAACCTAGATCGATGTTGAAATTTGCAAAGCACCAACTAACAATGATTTTATTAAAATGTGGGTAGTAGATTTTACTGAAGTAGGGTAAGTCCCATCCTTCTTATTGTGTTAACGATGTGACATACACACCAAGCATAAGCCATTACACGAAAGTGTAGAAGTAAATAACCATTCTATTATTATAATAAATATAATTGCAATTGTGAAATTCACTGACAGTAAATTAAACTGACAGTAAACATTAGTAAGGATAATGACGATAGTCATTCATCACTATTATCATCAGTGGCCACTATTAGTCAGTAATGGATGCACAGAATATCATTTTATATTACAATAATAAAAGCATACAGATAATTTATTTTCTTGTTTTAATAGTAAAACAAGAAAATAAATTATCTGTATGCTTATAAACTAAACGCCTGGAGGACATTGTATGGGTGTTGCGACGCAGCCCGGTAATTAATAGGCATATCAATTAAATGTTCTTAAATTGTTCTTGCAGTACCTATGACTAGATTAAATGTACCACAAATATATCTTGATAAAAAAGCCCTTGTTTGTGGCCGGGATGTACCGTATACGTTGCAGCCCGGCCACGTGTATAGTTTCTGGTAGGATGCTCAGAATGTTCTAAATTATAAACCAAATAAATGTTCCTTTTGTGTTCTTTATTTTTTTTCATTGAAATATACTACGAGAAACGCTTATATAAACAAAAACTATTTCAAATAAGAATTTGCACTAAGCGCCTGTAGAACTAAAATAGCACGTCTGCTTATTTGTACAAATTTGCTAACGCATAATAATAATCCTCCCGGCCGAATTTCAGCCACGGCGGCCAGTCTCAATAGAGATTAGCCAATTGCGCAAAACATATTATAGTGCACATGTGTGTGCGCAAACACAGGGGCACTTTCTATTACATCACTCTCATGATTCCATGGGACGACTAGCGACACGACCAGAAAGAGATCAGGTACAGGACCGACGGCTTTACGTACTCTCCGAAGCATGGTGGTGTAATATCGCCAACTCCCAGACTTCGGGCTGATACCGAGAACCGAGGTAATGATTTACCAAAATCTTTATCGCGATGAGACCCGTGTCCACAGTATATAAAAAATGATACCGAGAAATTTATTTTTACGGAAAATCCCAAAATCACTTTTGGCCCGACCCGGGAGTTGAACCCAGGACCTCATTACCTGCAGTTGAACACGCTACCACTAGACCAAAATATATATATATAAATGAATCCCAATTTCCCTTGGTCGCGTCATCACGCGTGAATGGCTGGACCGATTTCACTATTTCTTTTTTTATTATGTTTGTTATTGTCAGGAGAAGGTTCTTATGAAAGAAAAAGAATTGACAATTGCGCGGAAAATAAGAAAATTTAAGAATACTTCACAACCATACAATATTATTTCTAATCTAACCTTAGCGCTTTGGACAACATAACCTTTTTATTTGACATAGTATTGACAGAATGCGTGCGTAAATAGTCATCGTTAATACAGGACAACGTCTGTCGGGTCAGCTAGTTGTGTAATGAAAATAATGCCATGTTGTTTGTAAAACGATTTTGTATTTTCCTCCATGATGTATTATTATTATAAACAAAGTAATTGTTAAGATTTTACATGTCTAGGTATACACAATTGTGTTTATGGAAAAAACGTTAAATGTTTTAGTGGGTATTTTTTTTTGCGTTGTATCTATGATTTGTTTTCTACCCTCACATGTCACATATTTTTGTTGATAGATAGAATTGAGTAATTGATAGTTGTCCGTGTTATTAGTGGTTGAATTTAATTAAAATTACAAAACATGAACGTGAAACCTAATAAACGTGGAAAAGTTTTATCTGTGTCTCTAGAAGAACAGAAGATCGAATTTATAAAGTATGAAGAACAGCTAAAAACCTTAATTAAGGAGCGTGATCCATTTTAAACAAGTAAGATTTTTAAAAGATATTAGTAAAAAATCTCTCCGGTAGAATGGCGCCCTTTACTTATCTTTAAAGATAAATTTCAAATACTTTTTTGATACAAGTAGTGTGACTAATGATGAAAGTAGCAACATTTCTTCTGAAAAACGTTATAACCACACTGTCACGCCGTCATCAGATGAAGAACGAAGTTACTCAAAAGTTGTTTGTTTCGATGTAGAGCCTTTAATTTGGGAACAAATACGACCAATTAAAGATTATTATTCTGCACGCAATGATCCAAATAAGCCCTCTGTTACAAAACATAAACGATGTAACTTCCCATAGCAAAAATGGACTACGATCATGTCCCAACTACTGTGGCAACATATAAATACAACATGTACGCACAGCGATGCGACTGAAAATAATTTTATCAAATTTGATGCATTTTGTAAACAATGTGGTGCCAAATTAAATGCAAAGACTTTGAAGTCTACGGAAACTCGTGAAAAAAATAAACTTACTAAATATCAAAAGGAACTACTTCAAAAGGATCTAAAAAATGAGTATCCTACGGTATTACGTAGCAAATTATTAAATAGACATATGAAAGACGATGAAATATATGAACCACCATTTGTACATTCTTTAAAATCGCTAGAGGACATCAGATTACAAACTAGAACTGAAATTTATTTTCATAAAAATGTTATCACGTCTTTATGGGTTATGGGACTGACTACTCCGTACAATTCGCTTATTAAAGCTCTTCAATTTTACCTCTGACAATTCACTACTGGTGCAAATCACAAGACAAATATTACAAATGTTTTAAATTAAAGTGAGCATTGACGCAACTGGAAGCATTTTTAAAAATACGCATCCTCCTTCAGATATATGTGCGAAACCAAAACATATATTTTTATACGTAGCTGTCGTTAAGACTGAAAAGGGCAGTGTGCCGATAACGCAAATGATCACCGATTCTCATACTTTAGAAAACATTTCTATTTGGTTGAAGAAATGGCTACAAGATAAACGCCCTCCACATGAAGCCGTTTGCGATTACTCTGCGGCATTACTAGGAGCAATCGTTAAGGCATTTACCAATTTCAAAACATCAAAAGAATATATTGAGTATTGTTTTAGAATTTTGGACGAAAAGGAATCACTAAGCAAAACACACTGCCTGATACGTTTGGACACTTCCCATTTCATTAAGACACTGCACAATAGTAAATTTATTGATTATATAGACTCTACTACTAGAGTGAAATACTTTTATATAAAGTCCATAGTAACAATAAAAAAATGAACTTCTATCGAAGAAATAAAATCTATTCTAGTTGACCTTATTATAATAGCGATGAGCAAATATACGGGCAAAGATAATAAAGGTGATTCCGTGTTATGCGATGTAAGTTTCGCACGTTTGCTAAATAAAGGAATTAATAATAGTATGACAGATGAACATGTGAACGATAGTTTTGACACCAAAGATGAAGAACTGCTTAAGGACGAAGAAGATGTAAGCAATATTGATGCAAGCATTATGACGTTTTTTAAAACTACAGTAGATAAAATTTCTCTTGCTGCAACTAGACGAGATTAAAACAAATTATGACAATCTTTATCATTTGCCCCCAATAATAAAACTATGGGAAAGGCTTATTTCTCGTTTGCCTCTTTGGTCGAACGTAATGCTATCTTATTGAACTAGGTACTGAAAATGTCACACCCACTAGTTTGGATGTAGACAGTTGTTTCATAACTATTAAAACACTCCTAAAACGTCCTAATGAAAGACTAAGATTGGATGAGTTCATCATTAGACATTACGAATATCTTTCTGGAGAGCTCAAACACAATTTGGGTGAACTTGCTCTAAGCACAAGTAAGTCAAAATTATGCAGAGATGAAGTCAACAACAAAAAAGATACAAAAATGGCGCTATAGAGGATTTCCCACAGGAATCCATAATGTCTGAGAACCCTGTAACAGTGGAAAATTGGAAAGGTTTATAGTGAAAACACCTAAAATTAAGTTTTCATGATAAGATTAATTTATTACAAAATGGTAATGACAGCCCGTCAGGTATAAGAAATATTAAAGTTGAAAACACGTGTGCATTTGACGCTGTATTGCACGCATTCATGATTGGTTATTTGGATAGACCAAATATCCAAAAATAATTGATTCAAAAAGAATTAATGACTTAAGTCAACTTTGTAATAGAGGTAGCTAGCAAAGACTACAAAAGAAATATATACGAAATGAGAACTAACATTTTAATAAAATATTATTATGAGAAATCCACAACAAATAATATTACTATTATCAATTGTATGAGTAATGTCTCTTTTGTATTCGATCGGATATTAATAAATGATTTTTCTTGTGTCATATCGAAAAAAACATACAGTAACAACAGCTGTGTCCAGAAGAATGACCATGTCGAGCGGAAATCCTCATACATGCCTATAAACTTACTCATTCTATCGGAAAAAGGAATGGCAGCACTTCAAGAAGGAGCTGAATCAATGCTTAACCTTAATAGTAATGTAAGTTGCAATATGGTGAAGAATGGAATGAGATGTATGGGAAAACAAGTAATAAGTTACACTTTGACAGATATATTGATTTTTCAGTTGGATGACATTACAGAAAAAGTTGATATAAATATTATTCCAAGCAATTTACTCTTACAAGGAAAACAACTTAATTTACTAGCAGTGATCGAGTTCGTTGATAATGTGCGTCATTATGTTACGCACTGTAATTGAAAACATTACAGATGGCAGTGTTTAGATGACCTGAGGAGTACAATTTCGTGGATAAAAAATACAGTTAAATTAGTTCATTGTATTATCTACACAGTTTTGTAATAGATTAGTTCTTTGATTAGACTACGTAAGTTACAATTTGTTTTGATTAGTTAAAATAAAATAAATAAAAAATAAAAAAGGTTTTTATTCACGTAGACTTTAAAAAAAGCGCTTGTAAATAGTCAGAACATGTTCGTCGTGATATATAATTATTTCTAGGTACATATAGATATTTAGGAATACGGATTGTAGGAAATAATTTACAATTAGATTTATTTTATAACAGTAACGATATTTAGCTAACTTAAATTAATTTATTGTCAAGGATCATGTGTAGGTTTAATTATCTAAATTTTATATTTTAGCTATATTTTTCTACATATTGTCTGAATGGTTCTGCCTATATTAAGGTACGAATTAAATGTTATTATTATGGCGGACCTTGTGTTTATAACGACGGTCACGCTTTAATGCTACCACCGGATCCAATGCGCCCCAACTGAGAAGACCCAGCGTAACAAACTCAGCGGGTGTCTCTACTACCGGTTTCAACACGGCCCAGTTGAGACGCTCCGGCGAAACATACTCAAGTCAGTCAGTGGACCAAATCTCGTGTATATGCCCACACGAGATTTGGTCCACTTACTGTAATTATTTAGCAGGCAAACACAATATATGCTCGATCGGTTGTCTGAATAAGTATTTGTTCTGTCTATAAATAACTTTGCGGGCGTCCGAATCGAGTGCCCATTTTTCAAACTTTTGTGAAACATAATAAGACGTTAAAGAAAATTAGTTAAAAATAGTTAAAACTTAAAGCAAAGGACCACGAATTTCTTAAACGTGAATTAAAACTGTTATGATTAAATAACTTGGGCCCTCAATCCTGACGCATGCATAAAGTGGCGTAGTCTAAATCTTGTAAGTACTAACTCTGGGTTTATAATTTTGATTTAAGAATTTAGAAGAATTTCTTAATTATTTTAAGAAATTCTCTAATCTGCAGAATATTTCATTACAGATTTATAGCGGTATATAGGGCCCTCAATTCATTATTGTCTGAACTGATGAATCTGCAAAACATGATTTTTTCTAAAGAAATACATAAATACGACTTCACCATATTTTACTTAGATGCTCAAGTGAATTAGTTAAAAAGAAAAAAACGACAAAAAGTCAATTGTTAAGAAGTAAATGAAAGTTGAATTTTACTAAAATATCAGAACTGAGAGCCCAATATGTTCAACTTTATTGACTAGGCTCAACCTGTTAGATTAGCGCAAATTATAGTAAAAGTTTTAACTAATTATTAATTAGAATATTCCCCTAAAATACATACTTTAAGAGGTTTTCAACTTTTTCTAGTAGAAAAATTTGTAGGGTGACCATAATGTTCATAGAAAGTAGGTATCTGTATATTTAGTAAAGCTCAGTCGGAAAGTCGTACTATTTGCAGCTTAAAGTGTTATATACTCGCTATTTACACTTTAGTTTTCTTTTCATTTACATTTTTGAATGTAAATAGAAATGAAAAGTGTTGATGTAAATAAGAGTGAAAAATGTTAGTTTGGCCTTAGGTACGTACTGCTATACCATATATTTAGTTTTAACAATGTCTTCATAACATGAAAAGCAAATAGGATCAACCAAACCGTATATCAGAATGTATAAAAATATAGGTTGTTTTTCTCTACTATAGTAAAATCTAAGCATTACATCATCATAACAGATCATGCGGCCGTTCACAATACCATGGGCCTTATAGTGACCAAGATCAGTCGGTTTCAACGAAGGGACTTACTCAACAACAGCTAATAGTTTAAAACATTTTCCTTTTAAACTGATAGTTTCGAGTAATTCCTTTAAACTAACTTGATCTATCCCATTTAAATCAAATGAGATCAAATTAGAAAGCTCGTATAACAAAAAAAAACAACACCTCAGCAAAACACTGTCCACAATAACATTTCACACACTCTTATACTTCCTCACACATACAGATTCAACCACGTAAAGGCTCAAATCCCAATATTTTATTATTTAAAAACCCATCGGGACTCTTGTATCCCCCGGACTCTATACCGGTTTCTGCAAATTGGCTATGGCTAACTTAATTAACGTCAATAATGACCTGGATCAAATAACCCAGGGAAAATCCTTTGTCTGCAGTCCAGAAGAATGTCTAAACTATGTAGATATTCATCTGGGAATAATATAAATCTATTACATATACACATCCGTAGTGTAAACAAAAATTTTCCACACCTATACTGTTGAATCGGTTAAAAGTGGATATTGATAGCATTGTCCTAACCGAGTGCTGGCTCAGTAAAATCAACAATATGCCGTTTTTGGACAGTTTTGAGTCATATTTCACATATAGAAACCAAAATGACAGAATAATTATTTATACAAAATCAAGATTGCAAACTACAGTATTGGAGCCAGTCTTTGAGGGTGGAAACTGCTTAGTGTGTCACCTAGACAAAAGAATATCGGTGGTAGCGATTTATCGTTCACCCTCATTAAACTCGAGAGAGAATTTTGTCAATTTTACAACTAGTCCGATAAATGTTTACGACAATATTAAATCTAAATGCCCTAATACAGCACTTGTAGGTGACCTAAATATAGACATAAAACTAAATAATATGAATGAAAGAACCTTGGACTATCTTACGCTGAACGCATCTCATGGTCTTATCCCAACGCACCTCTTCCCCACTCGCGATGAGAACTGTTTGGATCATATATTTTTAAAATCTTATCTAACTACCACTACATTCGTTTTGAAAGCACACGTAACGGACCACAAACCACTACTCTCAAGTTTGAAAAATGCTAATCCCTCCCACAAATTATATGCAACTACCACCCTAAACCACAAAGCAATAATGGAGGAGCTGGAATCTGTAGATTTGGCGGTAATATATGAGATCGAGAACTTCATCAGTATTATTAAATCAGTAATATCGAATCATTCAAAACAAGTTAAAATCTCTAGACGAAAGAGAATCATTAAACCCTGGATAACCCCTGGTCTTTTAAAATGTATATGTATTACAAAATGCACATAAAATCTAAAAAAAACACCATATAATATTATTCTTAAAACTACATACTCACAATATCGTAATTTTTGCAATAACTTACTCAGGAAACTAAAAAAGTCTTATGACCCGGCCAGCTTGAAAAAGCCAAAAATAATCCCAAAGCCCTATGGAAAACAATCAAACAAATAACCAATACCCATAAATCAAAACTTAGCCCAGTGGAGTTACTCACAATTCGAGACAACCCAAAATCGGCGATAAATGAGGCAGGCCAAATTTTTGCCAACATTGGCAAAAATTTGGCTTCAAAAATAACGAATGACACTGTATAATCACCGGATGGTGGCCATCCGTCACTCTCACCTACGGACACCCGAACTCACCTGTGAACTCTCTTACCATCCTGGAAGTAGACGAAGCTGATGTTGAGTCCCTAATCCTACAACTACGTTCTGATTGTGCAGTCGGCTGGGACGGTATATCATCGCATGTATTGAAAAGCTGTCGACATGTACTGGTTCCACCAATTACTTACCTTTTTAATCGTTGCCTACAAGAGGGTGTCTTTCCGGAGGCCTTTAAAAAAGCTGTGGTCCATCCAATATACAACGGAGGGAACAGAGATTGTGTTAATAACTACAGACCGATATCGGTCCTACCTGCGCTCTCTAAAGTCCTCGAAAAATCCTAAATAACCCTCTACGGAAATTTCTCGACAAGCACCAACTCATTGCTAACAACCAATACGGCTTTCGGACAAGTCTATCTACAGATGATGCAGTACTGGACTTCACGCAACAGGTGGCCTCAAATCTAGATAAAAAATCGAAATGCCTAGGTATATTCCTCGACCTTTCGAAGGCTTTTGACACGGTCTCTGTTCCCAAACTTATCATGAAGCAGGAAAGTGTCGGTGTGCGTGGAATGCCGCTAGAAATATTTAAGGATTACCTAAAAAACCGTAAGCAATGCATTGAAATTGATAATCACCTAAGTGATAAGTTCCTGGTATCCTATAACTGAACTGTTTTCTGACTGTAAAGTACTTACGGTTCGTCAGCTTTATGTACTTAAATCCATCCTTAGAAAACAAACAGGCCTTCCACCTCTTATTATTACAAAGATACGCACGTACGTTCCACCAAATACACAACATAAGACTTCCTTCGCCAAACATCAATATTATATACTAAGTGCTCATATCTATAAAACAATTAACAATCATCTCAACGTTATAAATCTAAACTCACATGCACTAAAATCTTAAGTAACAGAATAGTCTTTACTCACCTATCTTGTATAATACACTCACAGACAGACACACACACATACATTCACACCTACACACACCATACACACGCAAACACACAGCATACAATTCTACTCCTGTATACCATACAGTAGAATGAGACAGTCCACTTTAGATATAAGTTTTAAATATAAGTTTTTGTTGATAGTTGACCGCAAACTACCTCTTATAATACTGGTATACCCTAGTTTAAGAGGTAGAGTATTATTATTGTACAGATTTTGCAACATAAAATATAATGTATTCCCTAACCAAATATTATTAAGTTATTTCAAACTCTGTATGTTTTTTGGATTTGGATAAATAAAGATTATTATTATTATTAATTTGAATTTCCTACGCTGTTACATGACACACATGTGCTATTTTCATCCCCAATACAAATAGCATCTTCTAGACTGGGAAACCCAAAAATTCGAGTCATATCTATATTAATCGGCAAAAAAGGCACCTTTCGGAAGATTTAGGCTGACGCACACAATTCGTTAAAACACTGTTTTGTGAAAACTGCACTGTACATTGAATTTAATAATATATTTTCAAATACAACATCACACCACTAACCAAATCCTTACTTGCTGCAACTAGAAAAAAGACAAAAGAAATGTCATACCGCTTTACATGGGTGCGCAATAGAGATGCGCAAAATATATCACTGAAAAGAAAAGAGAGATACATATCTTTTCGGTCTAAGATATATATCACTCTTTTATATCTTGCTCAGAGCGATATAGTACAGAGTAACTGAACTGTTTGATTCATAGAGCCGAGAGAGAGCGGGATCTAACGCTGCGACGGGTCGCTCGCGAGCGAACGATATAAATGATATTGTAGAACGATATTTAATCCTCAACGCAAAAAATATCTGACTGTGGCATCGTAGCTCCCCGACAAATGAACCGATTTTGACGCGGTTTTAGCTATAATTTATGAAGATCTCAAATCAATCAAATGACAAAGACGTCTGGCTCTCACTTCCTACCTGCACATTGCTCGCTGGAGATCTTGTAGCCATATAGACATGAATGATCTGCTGTGTTACGTGAACTATCTGTAAATGATTGCTATCATATACTTAATTTAAAATTATTGACTCTGTCTCAAAATGAATAATGTTATTGTTTCGAAGTTTTTCTTTCGTATACCTAAATATAATCTAAAATAATAAGCATTTAGACAACCGATCGAGCATATATTGTGTTTGCCTACTAAATAATTACTCTAATTGGACCAAATCCCGTGTTCATGCCCGCTTGAGTATGTTTCGCCGGACCGTCTCAACTGGGTCGTGTTGAAACCGGTAGTAGATGAACCCACTGAGTTTGTTTCGCTGGGTCTTCTCAGTTGGGGCGCATTGGATCCGGTGGTAGCATTAAAGCGCGACCGTCGTTATTAACACAAGGTCCGTCATAATAATAATACCTTTAATATAGACAGAACCATTGACAATATGTAGTAAAAATATTAGACTTAAACTAGATAATTAAACATAATCTCTTGACAATAACTTGATACGAGCTAGCTAAATATCATTTCTGTAATAAAATAAATTTTATAAATGTTTTCATACAAGATGTACCTAAATATCTATGTTACTAGAAATAATATCTAATGTATACAACTATATTACTACAAACATGTTCTGACTATTTACAAGCGCTTTTTTAAAGTCTACGTGAATAAAAACCTTTTTTATTTTATTTTTATTTATTTTAATCAAAACAATCAAATCACTTTATTTGCTCAATATGGGTAAATACATGATAGATCTTAAAATAATATATTGTCCAAGTCCATATTCTACCTTTTAAAGGTGTGCAAAGTTCTTATTATAAATAACATCATTATACTTATTATTGTAAGACAGCCTTATTAATATGAAACAGGTAACGAAAAATAATGCAGATGTCAAGCTTAAAATGTAACCATAAGTAAAAATAATAATAATATTAATAATACGCCAGTCTCACGCAAGAGTAGGCACGACCTTAACTAATTAACACAATTAAATCATTTGCAACCTCTTTTTCCTACTCGTAATATGATGTCTGAATTTAATTATAAATAAATTATTTATGGATTTTTTAGTTAGTAGTAGTAGCCAATAATGGCCATTATCACAATATGTCACCTAAAAATTCATTTACGCTGTAGTAAGCCTTTTCTAACAAAATATTTTTCAATGTTCTATTGAATAGGTAGTAACGTGTAGTACAAGTAGTTTCTATTAAACTTTTGGGTAAATGATTGTAGATCCGTGGACCCATACAGAATAAGCTCTTATTAAACATGGTTGTTCCATGACGCGGGCAACATATTCTGAACCGATTCCGTTCACTTTTGTAGCTGTGAAACATTTTAATAAAATTAACGTTATTTTTAATAAAATTTACCACTTCGTACAGGTACAGGCAAGGTACCGTCAAGATTTTGAGGCTTCTAAAAAAGGGTCTGCAAGTGTCAGTCTGCTGCAGTCTACATATTGCCCTTAAGCATCTCTTCTGTGCCTTGAACACACATTCGTTATCTGTGGAATTTCCCCAAAATATTATTCTAAATCGTAATATTGATCCCACATAACCATGATAGGCTGTTAGTACAGCTGTTTGGCTAACAACCTTGGATAGCATATACAACGCATACGGTTGCTGACTTAGTTTTAGGCAGAGGCTTTCTACGTGTAATTTCCAATTTAAGGTCGAGTCTATATTTAGCCCCAAAAACTTTGTATTATTTACCTCAAGGATTTTTGTTCCCATATAGTTCACATCAATGTCACTAATTCGGGATAATCTATTTTTAAATATCATTACATATGTTTTGCTTAAATTTAATTTTAAATTATTTGATGTCAGCCATTGTATTATGTCATTAGAGTATTTTGTATGTCAATTTCAATAGTTAATTTGTCATTCCCTGTGATAATAATAGTGCTGTCGTCAGCAAAAAGAAACGTTTGATGACCAGTGACCAGTGATCTGTTCAGATGTTTGCTCATGTTATCAGGGATTTTTAAATTTACAGTTATAGCCATTTAATTTCCCTTCATACTTAACAGGATTAGGATTGTCAACCAACAACCAAAAAAAAGGTACGATGGTAGGGCACATTGATAGTCAAAAAGTTGTCAAATTAGGTTGGCGTATTTAGAAATCGATGGCTATTTACAATTTAGGTTGATTGAAATGTACATTTTACATACCTTATTTACATATGTACAGTAATTATTTATATACATTTTTACAATTCTGTAGGTTTTATTCTATCGATGTATATTCATTATTTACATATACGTGTTTATGTTCTTTTGATATTTAGTCCGAATTAGCACCGATAAATAATAGTTGGGTTAGTCTTTTTGAAGCTAATCGCGTTCTTCTCTCATTTAAGGTATATCCAGCCTTTGAAAATATACGTTTACAAGGAACAGATGTTGCAACAAGATTAAGTCGCTTTAAAACATATCTAAATAGGTGTGTACACGTTTCGTCTTTCGTACCACCAGGTCAAGTGACAGTTGCAGATTTATTCTTCCCACGGTTTGTTTTAGGTTATTTAAGGCTTTTTCATAACTTTTTTGGTCTTTAAACCCTTTATTTTTGAATCGGGGATCCAAAATTGTGGCTTCAGCGTTAATTGCAGTACTTCCAATATTTGCAAACCGATGGTGTATCTCCTGGTCCAATGTTTTCAGTAAACTAATAATTACAGGAAGCGTCGAAAGTCGTTTGCGAGAGGGTAGTACTCTCGCAAACGACTTTTGACGTAATTTGACATAATCCGGTTTATAGGAATCACTTTGGATAAAGTAACATTTTTTTCTGCACGAATTTCCTTAGTTACTTGGTAAAATAACTCTAGGATAGGTACTGCAGATTCAATAACATCCCAATCATGACTTGATAACGATAGATCACTTCGCAATATGGCGATGGTAGCTATTATTGCGTCCTTGGCAGACAACATCCGTGAGAGCATTTCATAAGTAGAGTTCCATCTTGTGGACACATCTTGTTTTCATTTTAGTTCTGGCAAATTTAACTGCCTTTGCATTTCAGTAAGTTTACCAGGTGCATTGGAACTTCTTTTAAAGTATTCAACTATTGATTTAACTTTTACTAAAATATTATCTAAATGTATTAAAGCAGCTTGGACGCAGAGATTGATTGAATGGGCGAGACATGGTATTTGGCGCCAGTTTCCTAGTCTGATTGCTGCTGAAATATTCGCTGCGTTGTCACTGGCAATCGCCGCAACCTTGTATTCCATATTCCACTCTTTACATATTCCTTTTAAAAAATCGCACAGATTGGCGCTTGTGTGACGATCGGAATACTCAATGCAGCCCAACATAGCTGAATCCAATTTAATATTATTTTCAGTGCATTTAATAAAATGTGCTATTACTGCCATGTAACTGGTTCCGACAATTGAAGTCCACCCATCTGTAGATAGGCAAACAGCAGTTACATTTTCAAGTTTGGTTTTACAGTTGTTAAAGTTTATGTGTACACTTTTGTTAGTAGCCTCTCTGAAAGTGTTTTTCTTGAGGGCAAGGTGTATCCTGGGTTAAGCATTGTCACGAATTTTCGGAATTCCGGATCCTCAACAATGCTAAGTGGATGATATTCCTTTGCAATCATCCGTACTAGCTGCTCATCTAGCTTTTCAGTTAAACGCGAATTAACGGGCCTCGTGCTCCTAGCGAAATCGGTCATACAAGATTGTTTACCATGCGTAGTGCTAGACGGAATAGTAGGTGGTGGAGGTGAACGGACTTCTATGTTACCAGCATTATCGGTGAATACTTCCTGATCCTTTTCTTCTGGGATAGGGTTTGGTTGTCTTTCAGGGACGAGTGATATTGTGGGATGTTTCGTTTTCATATGTCTACCTAAATTACCAGTGTTTCCACTAGGTAAACTTAAAACTAGCGCACAATATGTAGACCTCGCTTTTTTTGGATCCACCTCGTCAAAATGGTTCCAGATGACACTTCGTTTTCTTCCAGTTGGCGGTGGCATAATTATTAAAAAAAATCACTTACACTATAAGGAATAGGTTCATATACAATGTTAATCATTTAAAACAGATTATTTAAAAAAGTTCACTTACACTCTAAGGAATATGTTTATATACAATGTTAATCAGTTAAAGCAGATTATTTAAAAAAAGTTCACTTAGGTACACTTTAAGGAGTAGGTATGTTCATATACCTACAATGTTAATCACTTAAAACATTATTTATTTACAAGTGCTGACCAGTGGCCAGTTTTTATTATTTAGTTTATATACAATATTTACACTATATTCCTATAAGGAATAACACATAAAACCTCATCAAACACTAATTATCGAGAAACCACGGTTAACGTGCACACACGGGGCAAATCACGCGAGAACTAAATAAAATTAAAAACAATAACCTCTTACAATTGTACAATAACAAACACTATTTAGTTCAAAATTCAAATTACGTCAATGTTTACAAAATACAACGGGAAATTTGATACGCAAACCATTTTGTGCTTTATTACCAAACTATAAGGTAGAATTCTTTTTTGCTATTCTTTCCTTTCCCGCTCACTTAGATACACACGCGCAGTTGGAACGACTATCTCTCTCTTTCACAAGGGAGCTATGTATCTTTAACTCATCTAATCTGTGCCGGTTTGAGTTGCTCCGAAATGAATCTTATGATTGGGATATAAAGATCTAGTTTAGAAACTGGTGAGCGATTGATATACTCGCTCTTTGGGCAGGATTATATATCATTTATATCTTTCGCTCGCGACCGACAAAACTCTAGTGCGCAACGGAAGAATCTTTGTACGTAGACGTGACGAAGATCAAGCAATTATCATTAAAAACGCTGACAGTCTTAAGCTCATCACCTAACGTACTAATTTATCATTTACAAAGTACTAATTTAGTGTATACATATTATTACTATATTTGATGTATATTATCAAAATGTGCAAGGTCTTCGGACCAAAACTAATGAGTCTTTTAAAAATGTTCAAATATGTAACTTTAATGTAATCGCACTTACTGAGAAATGGCTAAAACCCAGCATAACTAATAACGAACTATTTGATAGTAGATATATAGTTTACCGGAGAGACCGCCAGTGCAGTTCGAATACAAAAAAATATGGCGGAGGAGTCCTGATCGCTGTGTCTAGGAATATTCATTCTACTAGAGTCCAAAGATGGGAAACGAAAGTAGAAGATCTTTGGATATCCTTAGAACTTAAAGTAGGAAATAAAGTCAGCAAACTGGCAATCTGCGTGGTTTATTTGCCACCACCTGTGAAACCAGAAACACTCCGATATTTTCTTATGCATGTTGAGGACGTTCTACAACAATCTGATGACAGTGTTATTTTGGGAGATTTTAATTTAGGATTTATCAAGTGGGACTCTAATGAAAACAGCACTCATATGACACCTTCCAACCATGATACTCTCCTCGGAAATTCTCTTGTAGACTTTATTTATATGAACAACCTTTTCCAAATCAACTGTGTTAGTAATAGCAATGGCAGATTCTTAGACTTAATTATGACTGATATTTTGAGTGCTTCTGTAACTGTACCGTTAAATCCCTTGAGCAAGTGTTACCAATATCACCCTACGTCATTATTAACTGTACCCTATGATAATATTATTTACCTACTTACGAACCCTGGCCACAGCGGTTCCAAAAAAAACCAATTATGTTTCAATTAAATTTAATATAAACTAAATAAAAGTTACAATGTAAAAGTACTTATTACTAACAATAACCTAGCTATGTCGGCGATCGACCAAGAAGTGAGCCGTTCTCACAATATGCTGGGAACCACGATGCCGGTGTCGTCTTCGGCACGTTACGCGGTGTCAGCAGTTAGGCAACAGCGCTTGTGTTGTTGAAGCGAGTGCATACTTGCACTTTCCTCTGGCTATGCTTGCGTAACATCTCCCCCCGTAGAACAGCGACTATTGAAGACACTCGTCGTAAATTGCGCTGGGAGATGATCTGGATTATTTCTTCTACTGTCAGGGATAGGGTACACCCTTTGTAGCTCAGGTTCATTACTATCTGATTCTCTATGATGAGGCTTTAATAGTTTCAAGCGATATCTTCGATACGTCAGTCCACTAGCAAGTACACATGCACTTAATAGTAGTACATATATAGGTATGGTTGTGTGGTAAAGGCTCTCGTTCGAACTTTTTGTAAAATGTTTTGGTGGCTGCAGGGATATCTTGGTATTAGTTGCGTGTAGGTGGTCGAGATTAATCGACTTTAACTTGTACATAGACTGCGCTGACGGAATATGAGCTTCATATTTTGGTACATCAACGATCTTCAGGGCTTGACCTTTTATTCTGTCTTTTGTGTTACTAATTCTAAATTCTGTAGTTTCCAGATAACAGTTCTGTGGGATTATGACAAGATAGCTTCCCTGAGTCGTCTTGTAGAGATCTTGTCTACAGGAAAGATGTATCTTGTTAGGTGTTGGGAAGCTGACAGTGTAGTGACGGTCGTCCAATTTCTCGAAAGCGGAGTTCAGAAGAGATACGGTGGTAGGAATGCATTCGGGGATCTTCTGTTGCGTCTCGATTAGAGTCTGGATACAATCAGGCGACATTCGGCTATGTACGTTGTGTATCTCTTCACATAGATACCCTTTACTGGACTTCGGGCATTCAGCCTCTATGTACTTGAAATCTTTCGAATGGGTTGCAAGGAAACGGAAATCAGGAGTAAGGATTTCATGTTTTTTTTTAGGTACAACGGATATCTTATACAAATCATAAGTCTCAGATAGAGTAATGGGAAATTTAATGACTATTACTATGTCGTTGCCTACATAATAGGAACCTAGTTTCATTATATCATAATATTCTCGAAGATTAAGATCTATTATCTTATCATTACTATATAACGTACGTAATCTATTGAGTATGGACTTAATCGACTCTAGGTCTATTATAGAATGTTGCGCTATTGAAGCTTTTATAAACGCTAAAACATTTTGTAACTTGGATATTTCCTGAGTAAGAGTATCCACGTTATCACTTATTAACAAAATTGTTTGCGCCAAATGGGCGTGTCTATTTAAATCTTCATGAGTAATTATACTTTGACTTATATTCCTAAATAACGTAACTAACTTATTCTGATTATCTACTATATTATCTATAATACTAGAATGCTCTGTCATCCAGTCTTTAGTTAAGCTGACATGACTATTAAATTCAGTTAACAATTTATTATCGTTGTCCTGAAGAGACTTTACTACATTATTGAAATGTATTGCATCTGTATGGTCAAGATTCCCTGAGATACTTTTTTATGACAGACCCGAGACCATCAAAAAGACCTCTCTTAACACGATTCATTTCAAATGATTGCAGCTGTTCAAGAACAGTTTGGAGCATTCCTTTTAAATGAGTTATATGTGGTTCGAATAAGGATAAGGTTCGATTATCAATCTTGGGGTTAAAATCATTCAATTGACTATAAACTATATTTATTCTGTCTTGTAAATTCTGAAGATTCACATATCGCAGAAATGAGTGGTAATGAGAGATGACTTTACAAGGTCCTAATTTAAAGGGTAACACGCCGGGTCCATTGTCAAGACTTTCAAGTTTTATCTCTTGCATTAGAGCCGATCTCATGAGAAGTTGTACTAGTACTAGGAGGATCAGCATAACTGGTTTCTCTGGCCGAATCGATGTCTGGATTCACCCCTGCCGGTACGACTCGTAGATTCTGAATCGCTGCGTTGGCCCGATATTAGAACCCTAGCTACGATTCTACCATTAGACTGTGCCACTTACGAACCCTGGCCACAGGGGTTCCAAAAAAAACCCATTATGTTTGAATTAAATTTAATATAAACTAAATAAAAGTTACAATGTAAAAGTACTTATTACTAACAATAACCTAGCTATGTCGGCGATCGACCAAGAAGTGAGCCGTTCTCACAATATGCTGGGAACCACGATGCCGGTGTCGTCTTCGGCACGTTACGCGGTGTCAGCAGTTAGGCAACAGCGCTTGTGTTGTTGAAGCGAGTGCATACTTGCACTTTCCTCTGGCTATGCTTGCGTAACAACCTCCATCCAAATCGTAAAGTAAAATATAGTTATTATAACCTGGAGAACAGAACGCTTCGCACATCTATACACGGTACCATCGGCGACGAGGTAAGAGTAAATCTCGGGGTGCCGACCGGCTCAGTGTTCGGACCGGTGGGGTACATAATGCATGTGAACAGTGTTATCAATGTCATAAAACACTGCACCACGTTTATATATGCAGATGACATGTGCCTACTATACTCATCCAAAAGCGCCGCCGAGGCGCAACATCACATGCAGATAGATTTAGAAAATATTATTAAATGGGCGCATGATAATGGTATTATACTTTACAAAAACTAAATTGATGTTTATATGTACCCCTATAGTAGTTATAAGAACCAAGTACAAATTCACCTAACCGGTCATACATACGAGTGCTTACATAACGATAAGAATAGATGCCTATGTACAAATATAGATATATTAGACAAATATAAATATTTAGGTTTAACAGTCGATAGTAATTTATATTGGAAATTACATATTAATGAGTTATGTTCTAAGCTGCGATCCATCTTGGGTAAATTCTTTCACCTCTGTTTTGTTAATAAGAAAGTATTACATGTGTTATACTTTGCGCTTGCAGACTCACTAATTAGTTATGGCTTAAGTAGTTATGGACTTACATTTAAAACGCAATTAGATTTAATTAAACAACTACAGATTAGACTAAGTAAGTACCTTGTTCGAAAGAAAGTTAAGTTAAAATACAAGCAGAATTATGACGATTTATTAAAGTTTTGTAATATAATACCAGTACATGATAAAGTAGAATACTTGGTAGCATTAGAACAATATAAAATAAATGAATACAAAGAGCCAATAAATCACAAATATAATACTAGGAATGCTGTTCGTGGAAAATTTTTAATACCTTATTAAAAAAATATTATGGTAAAAGAACGAGGCAATATTTAACTCCAACAATATTTAATAACATAGATTTTATAAGGAACTCGTCCAAAGATAATAAGTGCTGTATCATTTAAAAAAAGACTGAAAAAGTACTACCTAAAATAAAAATATGTATAGTTATATAAAAAAGGTATAAATATATAATGTGTATAAAAGTAATATGTAAAGCCGGGTACTCACTAGGGAACCGTAACTGTAACATGTGTGATACAGTAACGAGGTTCTAGTGTGTACGCTTTTTACAATTACGGTTCACGACGGCGCCAGAACGCTTTCACTGAGCGTACTCATTTTGCGAGCTGTAAATGTTACCAAACAGATACAGTAACGAGGTTTTAGTGTGTACGCGTTTTACAATTACGGCTCACGACGTCGCCGGAACGCTTTCACCGAGCGTACTCATTTTGCGAGCTGTAACTGTAACCAAACAGATACAATAGCGAGGTTCAAGTGTGTACGGGGAGTAACGAACGGGGAGGCCTGCTCTGCCCTCAGTTTTGGTTTGTAAATCCACGATGTCGGACGAAGTGTCTCTCGCCTGTGCAGCATACTTACTTATAGATGCCTTACTTGATGATTTTAAACGGCCACGAAGCATGGTGGATTCATAGAATGTATCGAGAAAGAAGTGATCTACTGTTCATATTGAAAAATCAAAAAATTAGTGGTCATTACAAAAATTTTACAAGAATGAATGCAACTGACTTTGAATATCTCATGAATTTAATCGGTCCCAAAATAGAACGAAGAAACACTGCATTTCGAGAAGCTGTGTCGGTTCAAGACAGGTTAGCTGTGACGCTGAGATACTTAGCTACTGGTGATTCTTTTACAAGTTTGCAATACCTGTTTCGTATTTCCAAACAAGCCATAAGCTCGATTATACCAGAAGTGTGTCAGGCGTTAACAGGAGCATTGAAGGAACAAATCAAGGTAATTATTTAATGTAATTAATAATTAATTATACATAGTCGTCGAAATTCATATCTGACGAATACTGGCTACTGTTGCTGTGTGGAGAGTATGGCGGGTTTTGAGAAGAAGTAGAAGCAGGGCCTGCTGTGTCTAAGTCCACATAAGGAGTTTCTTTATTTGTAGCCATGGAAGAGGTTGAATTGCGTGGAGATTGTTGGTTTTGTGTAGCAGAATAGTAACCATAATTTTGCATAGAATTGTAATAGCCTTGATCGGCACGCATAATGATCTGAAATATTTCGTGTTGAATTGTGTTTTTTATGTCCCTTGAGTAGTTTTTAATTTTTCCTTGTATGAAATCGAAGAAAGACTTTAGTTCCATATCCTGTTCTGGCTTATTTGCCGTATTTTTCAATATTCCGAAAGCCTCTTTAGCATTTGTAGTTTGGGATCTGACTTTAGCTTTTTATTGGGAGGCTCAAATGATGGAGGGGGGCTGTTGGCATTAGTATTGCTCTTATCCTCCACCTGCAAAAAATCGTGTGTTTATTAATATGATCAATAATAATAATAAAAATATCGTTTGTTGTAGATGCCGACAAATCGTGACGAATGGCTTGAATGCAGCAGAGAGTTTGAGAAACTATGGCACTTTCCACATGTAATTGGGGCTATCGATGGCAAACATATTCTTATCCAGTGTCCATTCAATTCTGGAGCAGAATACTACAATTATAAATCTCAGTTTAGCATCGTATTGTTGGCATTAGTAGACGCACATAACTTTATGTACGTACATATTGGGATTCAAGGAAGAATTTCAGATGGAGGTGTATTACAAGGATGTAGTTTGAAAAGGATGATGGATGAGAAATCTTTAAATTTACCGGAACCCGTATCCCTACAAAATCGCAATAGGCTACTTCCCTTCTACTTCCTCGGTGATGCAGCATTTCCTTTGGGAGAAAATCTAATGAAACCATACGCGGGCACCCATCCGAAAGGATCTAAAGAAATAATTTTTAACTATCGGCTGTCAAGAGGCCGAAGAGTGGTCGAAAATGCATTTGGGATTCTGGCTAGCGTTTTTAGAGTAGGTACTAAGAAAACCAATATTACTGCAGCCAGAAAAAGTTGAAACGATCGTAATGACCCTAGTGCTTCTGCACAACTTTCTAAGGCGTTCTTCCTCATGTTCGGTATACACACCCCAAGGCTCTTTTGATAATGAAAGCACAGAGATTGGTGAAGTTATACCAGGAACTTGGCGAAGTGAAGCGGAAGGCACATCGTTTCGTCCGTTATACGCCATTGCTCGCCGTTCAGCGGCAAATTTTAAAGAAAATCGTGAAGAACTTGCTCATTATTTTTTAAATGAAGGTAAAATACCATGGCAACACATGTATGCGTAAAACTGAGATAGTAAAAATCTACCCACCTGTTCATTCGCATCTCCAGCCTCAAGTCCTTTTCAAGGTGTGAAACGATCATTCAAGAATCCTAGCACCTTAAATGCATACCATTTACTTTCGTAAATCTCGTCTTTTCCTGTAATAAGAAATGTCATAAAACAGATGTACCTAAAAGTTAATAATAAAAAACAATAAATAAATATTAATAATAAATAAATAATTTTGTTGGTGTGAGAGTAAATACCTTTCCCCGTTCCCACTGATTTCTTAATTTTCATGCGCTCCCTTCTGTACGAAGCCAATAAATTAATCATTTTTTGTTTGCATGCTTCCCCACTTTCGTTAATTATACTTCCGATTTTAGCCCAGGCATCTTCTTTCAAATGTTTTTTGTAATAATCTTTGTCCTTAGGGTTCCATAGTACAGTATTTTCCCTGTAGGCGTCTATCAGCAAAAGACATTTATCCTCTGACCATTCACTCATGATGACGAAGGAATATAACTCAGAAACTAATATAATAACTCGTAAACACAGCTGGTTCGCAGCGTCTAGCAACAACCTCTCCTCATGACGTCCACGAGCGCACTGCGAGCGCCCTTTGATCCGCGGCAAAAACCGACAATCGTCGGCTCGCTGCGAGTCGCTCGTCGCAGGCTCGCGAACCACGTACACACTATGTTTTTGGTAACAGTAACGGTTACAGTTACGTGCAACGTTACGCGATCAGAAATGAGTACGTTGTAAACATCGGCTCGCTGCAAACCGCACGCGTACCGCTCGTAGCAGGTTTGCGAACCACGTACACACTATGTTTTTGGTAACAGTAACGGTTACAGTTACGTGCAACGTTACGCGATCAGAAATGAGTACGTTGTAAACATCGGCTCACTGCAAACCGCACGCGTACCGCTCGTAGCAGGTTTGCGAACAACGTACACACCATGTTTTTTGGTTACAGTAAATGCAACAGTTACAGTTACAGCTCGCTAGTGAGTACTCGGCTTAAGAGCGCCATTATCGCCAACAAACTGGCAACAGTTTGGCGATTTTGTTACATTGTTTTAATGTGAATAATTTAAGAGAATAAATGACAAAAAAAAACTTACGGTTCAGTGAGAGAAACTGGCTGGATTCACGTATTAAAAAATTGCTCTACCCTACCCTGCACTGCATCACCCAAGTTTCAGCATACGCTTAGCTACAATTTTATTAAATTCGACACTATATTTCATTTGACCTCCGAGACGTCAAATCACACTAATATTATAAAGGCGAAAGTTTGTGAGTGTGTATGTTTGTAACTCTTTCACGAATAAACTACCGAACGGGTTATTGTGAAACTTTGTATTTATATAGCTTATATATCCGAATAATATATAGACTAAAATTTATAAAGTTAACGTGGGTAAAGTCGCGGGGCACAGCTAGTGATATATAATTAGGAAATTTACTATATTCGTATAGTTCTAAATACGTATGGAATGTTCTGTAAGATAATAGTTTAAAGCCACGTTTTCACTAGGGGACATGTCGCGGAGACAAGTCGTCCGACATTCACGTAGGGGAAGACACCCGAATATCGGATACTTTTTGAAAAATAAAAAAATTAAATTATTAAATGTAATCATAGTCAAATACAATTTTCTGTAGGTACTCTTGGATCCATAAGCTATATGAAAATTAAACGAATTTGACGACAGAGGTGTTAAATTATGCACAAATTTATGTATTTCAATTTATTAAGAAATTCAGGTCTTAACCAAGTAGGCTCCCAATATCGGATATCTGATAATATCTCAATATTGGATATCCGATATTAGGCGCCCTACTTAACATAGTTAAGAAAAAACATTTAAGGAGTTTTAATAATAAAATCTGCTTAAAATTAATACAATACTTAAATTATATATTTAAGGAACTTTTATAATCACCAAATATCATCATCATCATCATTACAGCTAAATAAGTCCACTGCTGGACAAGCCTCCCTCAAGAATCGTCTTGGGGGGATATGCCATAATCGCCACGCTTGGCAGGCGGGTTGGCGATCGCAGTAAGATAGTCATAGTAATCAGAAGGAAGCTGCTGCCCTTCCTCAGGTAGATATTCCCTCGGGTCGACTTCTACGCCCCCCACGGGATGAGATGGGGTGATGATATTCTGATTCTGATATTTGTCGCCGTCACCACACAGCACCAAATATAGCATAAATATAATAATAATCTACTGACATATTTAAATTTCAGACCTTCTAACATGTAACATAAAGAAAACAAAATTGAACACTTAGAATTAAAAGCTTTGGAATTCTTCTTAATAAAATCAGAATAAAATATCAACAAATACTTATTTCTACGAGAATCAGTCTTCGCTCCGTCTTCAGGCTATAATTAGTCTTGTCCTTGTATACAGACATCACAAATAAAATCAACTATATTACTGTCATCGATTCCAGCACAAAGCTCGTGACACCACCTGTAACAAACTATGCATCGAATCCACTTTTCTCCATGTATGTCATTAGAATAGGGTCCGTTACAATATAAGCATTCAACATCTTCATCACTCCCACTATCTTCGTCACTCTCTAAAATCATTTCAATATCAGATTCATCTGTTTCCGACTCAGTAGCTTTACGCTTGTTTAATTTTAGATTTCTCACGCCCTTTCCTTTTATTTGGTTATCTATCTTTGCTGTTTTCTTTTTTGTAAGACACTTGCTTCTTTTTCCAACTGCATCTACGAGCTCTTGCTTGTATGGGGATGCTGTTAGAACCTTAGGTTTTGTTTGTCTCCTATTTTCTTTTCCTGGCTTTTCGATGGATGGAATAGGCTGTATCATTTCAGGAGATACCAATAAATTTGAACTTATTGCCTTAATTTTTGGACTTGGAGTACCTGTTTTATAAGCCGTTTCATCTCGAGATGTTGATGGTAAGGGCGTCATAGATCTGTCTACAATAACGGGATGACTTGAGTTTGATATGGCAAGCCCAGATATTTCATCATTTGTTTTCCTCTCTATGTCAATATTTAGTTCTTGAGACTCTACCGCAAAATCACAATCTCTGAACATATTTTCATTTAGGGGACAAATTCCACATTTCTGGAATGCTTTTACAGCTATCTCTGCGCTTGCAGTTCGTAAATAGGCTTTTCCTACTAATTCAGAGATCTGATACGACGTCACTACTCTTCCTGGGTGAGACCGAAGCCATGTCTCAATCTCTTGTGCGTAGTAGGTTTTAAAAGGCGCCATAAATCCCACATCAAGTGGTTGTAGTTTATGAGAAGAATGTGGCGGTATAGACACGAGAATTACGCCATTCTCTCTTGCTATTTCGATTAATTCTAAATTTCTCGTATGTGAAAAATGGCCATCTAATAGAAGCACAATCGGTTTTTCCTTAGTGGGTTTAACGTAATCAACAAAGTGTTTGAACCATTTAGTAAATAAATCCAACTGAATCCAGCCAGATTTATGAGCTGAAAATATAGACCCCGGTGGTGCTCTATCTTCTAGTTCTTTTTTCATATTCACACGTGGAAATACAAACATTGGTGGTACATACATTCCAGCAGCACTGGCACAAAAGACTAGCGTCACGAGACTACCCCTTTCTGCTGAACTTATTCCACCAACCTGCTTCTGTCCTTTCATACACAGTACTCTTGACATTTTGGACTGAACCACGGTCACTCCAGTTTCGTCGACGTTAAAAATACGGGTGGGATCATGGTTTACTTTTAATAACTCTGGTTTTAATATATCAAAAAAATACGACACCTTTTCTTTGGTAAATCCTTTGGCCCGAAGAGCTGTGGTCGCTTCAGGAGTGCGGAATGCTAAGTATGGATGTCTTTTTAAAAAAGCTGATAACCACTTTTTACCTGCTCGGCCTTTATCTGAAAACTGATGAGGAATGTTGTTCCTTATAGCTAGCTGGAATGCCATGACCCTTATGTCTGACGCACGTAAACCATAATACCTATTGACCATTTCCATGCAGTATTTAACTAATTCATCTTCAATTCCTTGATGGAAGGTAGGTTTCCGGCCAAGCTTACCTTGCAGTAATACGTCTATATCTGTATTTCTTTTGATATAGTCTTCCAACGTACTTTTAGGGACACTATATATTTTTGAGGCTTTAAGATACCCCATTTCCTTATTTTTCACAGCAAAATATGCCTTTTTCATAGCATCCGGGCACCATGTTCTTCTTTTCTGACTAGCTATTTGTTTAACCTGAAACGAGTAATTTAAAATGTGTTTATGTCAAGCAACTTCTTTAACAAAATGCGACTCCTAAAATCGGATATCCGATATTGAGCAACACCTTGTATCCGATATTCAGAATTCACACATGCAAACGAACAAGTGAAAATATTAAAAAAAAACAAACAGTTGTAACACTAAACTTATCAGTTTCTAGCAAGTTATATAGCAATAACTAAACTACAATGAAAACATAACATAATAAACCACTTACTTTATCAAAATATTGTCTTTAAAAACCACAACGTAATATTTTCTCGAGACAAAATCAAACGTGCGTCGATATGGTCGCCATTTTGTTTAAGAGGCCACTGAAAGCGCTGCAGTGCTTCCATCTAGGTATGCATTTATAATTACCGGGATGTTTAATAGATGTCGTTATTTGGTTTGGGAGATATTTATGTATCCGAAATTAGGAACCCATCCGATAATCGGGTCCCTTGCCCTACTTTGTTTCTGCAACTTTGTCCCTCGACATATGACTTGTTCACACTAGCCAGTAGTGAACAGTATGTCGCCCGAGGAGGTAGTGTTGTTCAGTGCAGCTTACATAATTATTCGCAAGACTATAGCAAAACGTAAAAAAAAAGGTGGTGGGTTCGAGAATATTTCCTTCGAAGAGAAGAGTCGAGTTTTAAGCAGTCTTCGAATGCGCGACGGATCTTTCGAAAATTTTACTAGAATGTCTAGAAATGACTTCGAAATACTGTTAAATATGGTTGGGCCGGCCATAGTCAAGCAAGATACAAAGTTTCGGAAAGCTATCGACCCCCACGTCAGACTCGCTATAACATTGAGATTCTTGGCAACCGGAGATAGGTAGTTATGGTTCATGTCCTATACTTTTAGAGTATCAAAACAAGTAATTTGTCAAACTATACCAAAGGTTAGGATTATGATATAACTCTAAATAAAAGTTTTAATATTTTAAGTTAAGTTTTATTTTTTATTCCTTTTCATACATATACATATTCGTAAAGTAAGAGTAAAAAGATATTATTATAATTATTCTTTGTTCTGGGTTTCTGATTCCAAATGGGTAACTAGTTCCTGAATATTCTTAAATTGTCGTAATTCTGTAAAAATTGGTTCAGATGCTCCATTGTCATTATTATCATTAGAAGTTTCGTTAACGGTATTAACAGAATTTGTCGAATAGGATGTCTGTTGAGAAGCAGAACGGTATCCATAACTTTGAGGTTGGCTCGAATTAGATCCCGTTTCGTATTCTGTATAGTTGTATTTTCCCATCCTAGCCTCTAATAAGATATTATTAATGAAGTACTTCGCCTGCAGCACAGCATGTTCATTCTTTATATTTCTTAGCTCAGTAGCTACATACTCGGCATAAACTTGAAATTCATCTTTTGGTTGTTCCATCTTTGTTTTTGCACTTTCATTATTTCATATATCTCACTCAGGTCATCCTTTTTTTTTCTTTTTTTTTTGTGTAAGCGGTATCGGTTGCGTTGGTAATGGCGGCGACATTGGCGCCTCTGGTATCTGCGTCAATACTTCCGATACCGGCGCTGGTATTTCTTCGTGTGCCGACTTTTCAAATGTCTGTGAAAATAAAAATTCTTTAATAAATCTTTAAGAAGACACATTAGATCAAACAACCCTGCCCTTTTCCCGTAAAGTCACACGGTTTCACACATTTTGTTGTTTCGCCGCCGAATTTGTGGTGGTACCAACAGGTAGGGAACTTATTGTGCGTGAAGTTCGAACTACGTCTCGAAGTAGCACGACCACGGTTGCGGACGCTCGACCTTTCTCTCGGTCGCGACAGTCTATTAACTTGAGTCGACAGCGACTGCACTTGCCGTGATAGCTCGGCGATCTGTTTGGCCATCTGGTCGACACTGCTGCTCGGCGCCGTTAACAGCTGGGGTACCACTGATGTTGATGCGACGTGCGGAATAGCTGGAACCACGTCATGGATGCGATCAGCCAGCTCCGCTAAGTCCTCCAGCTTGGCGGATGTTTGAGTGGCGATAATGGACTGCGTCGTACTGGGCAACCGGCCCATCCAGATACTTCCCATAAAATCATCTGGTACCTCTGATCCCGCCAACTGCTTGAGGTGACGTAGGAACTGGGATGGCTTCCTGTCACCCAGACAAAGACAAACACAAAGACAAAATTTTATTTTGCTTATTACAGGTAGAAAATGTGCTGTTCATCTTATATTAAGGATCTCTGTAACATACCAATGAGGTGTGCAATATTTTATACATTTTAATTTACAGCTCCTCATGGGTTAGAAGCAGCTGCACCTTCCTTTCCTTGGAGACCGACAGCCTCTTTATGAGTTCCGTCTTCAGCTTTTCGTATTTATTATTTGACGCCGCGGCGGTCATGATATCCTCGACCTCCGCAGCGTACACCGGGTCGAGTCCTCCGATGGCGTGATGGTACTTGGTGGAGTCCGCTGTAACATTTGCCAAAGCGAACTGGCTTTCCAGTTGCGCGAACCATAGCGCAGGCCTTTCTGGATAAAAGGGCGGCACACGAACGCCCACGCGGTACACGTCATAAAATGGCGGCTGCGCGCCCGAAGTTGTAGATGCACCGCTGGCACTCGCGCTGCTCGCCGTCGTTCCCGCCAGTGTCGTACCTTTGCTGTTCGCGTCATGTACAGTCTCTCTTGGATCCATTTGAATGCTCCACAGGGGTCACCAATGTGGTTATGGTACGGATGTTATCGTGCTGCACGGGTACGGAAATAAATACTCCGGTATATGTTTACTGATATAATGAGTTGTTTTTATACAGTTAGTGGTTATACAGCACAAGCAATATGCACAGAACAGAGAAGGAGAATAGACAAGAGAGAGAAGAGACACACGGAACATAAATAATACGATAGTAATAATTAAAGAAAGTAGCGTGCGCTTCGCGTCACAGTTTGCGCAGGACTGAGCGGCCGGCGGCCCACGATCGTTCATCGCGTGCGCCGCTGGGCGGGGCACGTTTGCCCCACAACTTGCCTGCCACCGCTAAAAAATATAAAATAAATTTGTGCGTACGGGTTGTACAAACAGTTAATTAGTTTAGATGAATTAAATAATATATAAACTAAAGTTAAATAAATATTACAAATTAAATTACATTTAACTAAATATAAATATGCAGAGTCCGCCACATAACCATCATCTTGTTTATTGCACCATATTATTGTTTATCACCATGCACCCTCATCAGCCATTTTTCCCTCGGGAATATGTACAAAGTACAGTTCATTGACATAAACGCGCGCACAGTCAGCAATTCCACGCTGCGCACTGACCCAAATCTTTAGTTTTAATATTTAAATTGTTATAATGTTAGTTGACGAACAGCCACCAACCGAGCCGCGTTAACTCAGCCATTACCATTTTTACCAGTTTAATATACCAGTGTATTTTCTATACCATCGTATTTTATTATTATTTGTGCGAGTTATAAATTGTGTTGATTTAGTTTAATCTTATATAACTGTTAAATGTGGCGATTATTATGTACGCTAGTGACCATTGTTATAATATTTGCTATGTGAATTGTTAATGTTTATGATGTGGCTGTACTCAATAAATAAATAAAATAAAAAAATATGAAAGTAACATTACAAGCACAATCCACATTTATAACTTTACATTCTCGCGCTTTTTCGAAATATTCAAGTGCTATATGAGACCTCATTTCATAAAGGTCTTGATGTGGTGAATGACTATCATATAAATGTTAAATGTATCTTGAGATCGAAATATTTTTTAAATTATCACTACATTTTTTGATACTTTGATTTGTATTGTATCCTAAAGACAAAATATACATTACGGAGTCTAGGCCACACGTGTTCCTTAATTTTATTTCATTTTCACCGATATACACTGGACAGCAAATAAACCGAGCCACCCGCTACCTAGGCACTCTAATTCGATTTTCTCAAAAACTAAAAAACCTACAATTATCAAAGTTGTACCTACAGAAAGTGCATTTCATGGTGATTAAAATGAAAGGAAACTCATTGGGTTTAATCAATATTTCAGTGTTTATTAAGGATTTTACAAAGAAGAGTCGTTTTCCAGTCGTGACAATCGTTAGTAATGATAAAGTGAAAAAAAAAATTTAAGCCAAAAACAAAGATAAAATCAAAAAAAAGTTTTTGATCAATATTCCGTATTCCCTCCCCTTGCTCGGATAACTGCCAGCATCCTTGTATTCATCGACCTTACGAGCCTGACGATAAAATCTTGAGGAATTGTATTCCACTCCTCTTCAATTGCGATTCGCAGCTCTGGAAGCCTTGTTGGAGCAGGTACTCGGGCTCGAACCCGACGTTTCAGCTCATCCCATAAGTGTTCTATCGGATTCAAGTCCGGGCTTCGAGCTGGCCAGTCCATCGTACGAATGCTGACGTCGCGTAGATACTGGGTCACCACATGAGCAACATGAGGCCGTGCATTATCATGCATCAATTGCATATCCTGTCCGATATATCCTGCGTAAGGTACCACATGGTCTGCGAGGATTTCAGTAATGTAGCGATGAGAAGTCAGTCCACGTGTACGGCCCGTCGGTTCGATGAAAACTAACGTTGTATGTGCTGTTAACGAGATGCCGCCCCAGACCATTACAGATCCTCCTCCATAAGCAACAGTTTCCTCGATGCAACACTGAGAATACCTTTCTCCAGGGCGACGATATACTCTCTGACGTCGATCACTTCCATGTAGACTCACCCTGGTCTCATCAGTGAAGAGTACATTACTCCACTGCTCTAATGTCCAATCCCTATGCTCTCGAGCAAATTCAAGTCGTGCTCGACGGTGTGCTACCGTTAATGCTGGGCCTGTTGCAGCTCTTTTTGGGGTCAGGTTCCGTTCAGCAAGTCTCCTTCTGACGGTATCTGAACTTATGACCACTTGTCGTTAGTTGTCGTAGAGAAAAAGAACGCTAATTTCAAACTCTGGTGAAAACAGAACAAATCGTTAGCATTGTGTTTGTTGCTTGATTACAATGTGAGTTGAGGGTACTTTCGAATTAATTTGTAGTCATTTTAATCACCATGAAACGCACTTTTTGTAGGTATAACTTTGATAGTTGTAAGTTTTATACTTTTTGAGAAAATCGAATCAGAGTTCCTAGGTAGCGGGTGGCTCGGTTTATTTGCTGACCAGTGTAGATAGAGTTGCATAAATTACCATTTCTTATAAATGTAACATATTTTTTCTTTGATATTGGATTGTCTACTTCAATATTTTTTCCTCTCCAATTCTCGCTAAACGAAGGTTCGTCGGAAAATATCGAGTCTACTGAAAATCTTTGATAATTTCTACATTTAGTAATTTTTGTTGTTTTTTGTAGATGTTGATTACTTTTTCTCTTTCTGGTAATTTTCGGTAGCAGGGTTCTTTTATTGGATATGTCTTTACCTAAATCACCTAGAGCAATGTTTAATTCTCCATCAAAATTTTCCAAATGAATTTTTATAAATTGATCAATTCTGTGTCTTGAAATCTTTGTTTAAATATAAGATTCTTTAGAGTTTTAAAGTAACTTTCTACCGCTGATGAGGATGAAGCTTTATTTTGTGAATTGAAAAATGAACACAATAAATTTGACCATAGCGGCAGTTTATACAATAATCTCTTAAGTGTAGATATAAAGGGCGGATAATAATATGAATCAGTATTTCTGTCTATCATGCTTTTTTTATTAGCATCGACTAAGTGATCAAACCATGACATAAATTCAATGCTTTCAATTGTTTTCAATTCTTCTATCATATTTTCTTGTTCAAAGATGTCATTTTTAATATAATCTGCTGCTTGAGTAGTGGTATCAATAACATAGGCAAATGAATCAAGGTATGTTTTAGCTTCAACAACCTTAGCTTTTTCAGATATATCGTCATCAGTGTGTTGTCCTAAACAGACCTTCACAATTTCTTCAATTATCCTCTTTGCTACATCGTAGTCTTCGCATTTCTGACTTATCAAAACACAGCGTATATAAAAATATTTTATACGATTTTCTATGCCATCTTTAAAACACGTTCAATTATGTAGTGTTTTTGTTATTGTGGCTAGTGTAAAGCCTAATGAAAGTCTCAGGTAAAGTTTCTGTTTTCCCCTCCAAAATAGCAAATAAGTGTTGAATATAATCTTTTGTACTATTATGCGATGTAAAAGCCTGAGTAATAGCGGATAGCAAACCTGAAGAATCGTCAGTGATTGCCTCGTGGGGCACGCCAGATACACCATCAACCCACTTTTTTATCAATTGGAGATTGATGTTGCGCCATGCGAGTCTGTTACCATTTGAAGAACAGGGACAGATTTTAATTTTTCATTAGCAGTTATGAGTCCGACGTATAAAAACAGTGTTTTAGTAAGATGGGTGCCATCGGGTAGGTCTATGGATTTGCAAAAAGAGCCAGTTGCATCAATTGTAATGGTTACCTTGATAAATTTCTTATAATACATATTATAGTATTGAACTTCTTTATCTGTCCAATAATATACACACATCAACAAAGTCTAGGGATACGTTATTTTGAAATCAAACATGGCTTTATTGTTTAAAACCTATTTAGTTTCCTTAAAAAGTTTATTTACAGATTTAAACCTTGTCTATTCTTTATTCAAAATTTAAAAATTAAAATGAGAAACAAATGAAAACACGCAAAGCACAGCGCAATCTTGAGTTGTATCTAATTTCAAGAAGTTGCATTAAAATTTTTTTTGCGTGTTAATTGAAGAAAACCTGATAAATTGTTTTATTTTCTTTTCTCAATTGGTTGTGTAAGCTTTTTAGCGTCATGCCACGCCATCATTTGAGTCGAGATGAAATGTTACGGGCAGTTGGCATGTTACAAAACGGTGCTATTCAACGCGTCGTTGCTGAGTCTCTGGGCACAAGCCAAAATGTGGTATCCAGGCTGTGGTCACGTTATCGCGCTACTGGAGATGTGGCAGAACGGCACACAGGTAGATATCGTGTTACCACTCAGAGACAGGATCGATTTCTCCAAATGACCGCCAGAAGACTACCCAATATCACAGCGATGCAACTAGTGCAAAGGCTCCAGGAGGGTCAGCAGCTGCTGGTGAGCGACCAAACCGTGCGAAGGAGGCTGCATGAAGTTGGTCTTCATGCTCGCAGACCGCTACGAGTCCCAGCGCTGCGACGTGGCAATCGCGGTAGGCGACTTTTATGGGCTCAAGAACATTTGACATGGAGTGATCAACAATGGTCATTGGTGCTGTTCACTGATGAGTCCCGCTATGGATTTCATCCAGATTCGAGACGAACACGCGTTTGGAGAACTCCAGGCAGGGTCAGCCGTCTCCGACATCCACAGGAGGTCCACTCTTACCAAGGCGGGACAATTATGGTGTGGGCAGGAATACGAATCGGCGGACGAACCCAACTCATTTGGATTCAGGGCAGCATGACTGCCCATAGATACCGTGAGGAGGTAGTAGAACGTGTCATTGTCCCGCTCAGGGCCCTAACGGGGCAAGAATTTCAGCTCATGCATGACAATGCACCTTCCCATACAGCGCGGCTGGTGAGGGCCGCCCTTCGAGAACACGATGTTCAGGTATTAGATTGGCCTCCACAGTCGCCAGACTTAAACCCAATTGAACACGCCTGGGACATGTTACAGCGAAGAGCATTGAGGGATTTTCCGCCCAACTTGACAACAGAAGAACAACTTTTCGAACATTTAAAAAGAACTTGGGACTGCATACCCCAGCAAGACATTGACACCTTAATTTTAAGTATGGAAAATCGTTGCCGCTGTGTGATTAATGTTAGAGGAGGAAATACCGATTACTGATTATCAGATTTGGTAAGATTTTTATTCATTTAATTCGATTGAATAATTTTATAAGAATAAAATGTTTTTGTTCACTCAGTAATTTTCTATGGCTTAATTAATTTAAGACTTTTATTAATTAGAAAAACAAAATCGCATCGTGTTGTTAATGTTTAAATATTGGCCATGAAATTATCTTTAATTCTTCCATTTACAGTCATAACAAAATGTTTATAGTTTTCTAGATAATCAATGAAATGTTCAATATCCCTAGATTGTGTTGATGTGTGTATATATAAATGGGGATGAATATAAATTTCACGAATACTGTTTACATAATCTGAAGATTTTGCCATAATTATTAGTGACGTCAAAGGATTTGCATCAAACAACTCTCCAATTTTAGCCTCAAATTTAATTTTTCGTAAAGCACCAATGGATGGCAACACTGGCGATTAAATATACTCACGGTCTTTGGTAGTAATTAGTTTTGAAGCCATTTCATGGTGAACCAAAATAGCTCGTTTGTATTTTAAGTCTTTTGCTATTTGCCGTCTGGTGTACGGTGTTAATTTTGATTTGCGTACTACTTTATAATTAAATGATTTTTGTAAGTTCTGTATGCTACACAACAATGTCTGAACTTTTCAGTTTTTTTTAAAGTTGATATTTCAATCTTTGCATAACACTGACCACAATGACCTTTTAATTTGATATCGTCGATCTGGATTTTACTTTTATTTTTTAATCCACGTACAGACGCCAGCACATCCAGCTTCCCCAATCTGTCAAATTTCTTTTATAGATTTCAACTTGATCACATAATCATAAGGTTAACTTTCAATTGGGGAAAGGAGAAGGAAACTTCTTGGCCCAGCAGTTAACTAGATGAAATGTGAATTAAAAAAACCGTTATATTTTTCTAAAGGAAATCACAAAATATGGTATCATGTTTCTATCTAGGAATCGAGAAAACTTAAATTAAGTTATGAAACGAAATAATCGATAAAATAATGATGAATTACTCGCAATCGATTAAGAATAAATCGGTAAAATCTCAGAATATGTTTGAAAATCAAGTGACAAGTGCTTTTCGTAGAATCGATTCATAGTGGATCGTATTCCTTTAATTTTTCTTCGGGCAACACTTCTCTGCCTGACGGCCTTTACATACTCTTTGACTGTCACTCGTTCGTTGTATTTTGTTTTACGTGCGCACGTATTTTCCATGTTTTATTTGTGGTTTTCTTCGACTGTAGTGACTGCACGGGGCGCGGGGGATCCAAACGTGGCAGATCTTCGATATATCACACTCTCCATGCATAAAACCATAACAAAACCGAAGTCATTCAAAAATATTTTGTAAAAAACTACAATGTTATAATTTAACCTCACTTTTACTATACTTCATATAACCTGATTCCTGGATAGCCAAATTTCACCAAAATTTCAGTGAGGTCTTGTTATTATATCCTCTCACAAATAAGGCTAGTTTGATTCAGTTAACACCTGGGCCCAGGAATGTATGCAGTCATTTCCTTCTCCTTTGACAGATTGGGGTAGCTTGATGTGCTGGCGTCTATACAGTATACAATGCAATTTTGAATGTTGCCATATCTTCTTTTGAATCATGTCAGACCATTTATATTTTGGCAAAGTTTTAGATGTCCGAAGTGAACAATCTTTTCTTTTTTTTAAACGGTTTTATTTATCTTACCCAGTTTGTTTTATTTTTTATTCTTGGGTCAAATTTAGTACCGTAAAACGGGGTGAATAGACACAGTTTTGAACATTTAATTATTTTTTATATGTTTTGAATAGTCAAGAGAACATTATATTGTGCTTAAAACATGTCTCTTAGTTTTTTTAATAGTTTTCAGTCATCAAAATTGATATTTATTCATTAATTACAGCACAAAATGCAAAAATATGTGTCGTTTCTATTGCACCCGCACATGGGTTCAATAGACACGAGATATGAGGTGAATAGAAAAAATGCTAGGGTTGGCAAATTCCAAAACTTAAGTTTCTAAAGGCTTTCCAAAGACACCTATCTAAGTTGGTATAACGTAAGTATATAAAGGAGGTATTTAAGTTTTAAACGTTAGGTACCTAACCAAATGAAACATTCAAGTAAAAAATGAGAATTTTTTAATCAGCTATTCTTATCAGATACGAGATCAATCAGTTGCATCGTTTATTAATTACACAAAAAACAAGTTATAATTCTAAGAAACAGTCTTATTATTAGGTAGGTACGTAGTTAACATTTAAAATAATAAACTTTTTGATAATCAACATTTAAGACTAACTAGGTAATAACTCAATCAGTTACACTTTTTAACAATAGCACAGATATAGGTAGACGCTAGGCCACTACCTATCTAAAACTGTCCGTAAAAGTAAGTCAGTTATCAGTCAGATAAATTGATATAATTTATAAGATAAAAAGTTATATTATGCATCATCGCTGTCCATTAAATCTTTCAGAATATCATTATCGTTTTTGTAAAACGATGTTCGCCGAGTTTGTAAACCGCTTGGACCAGGACGACTTATGTTATCAATTTCATCTTTTAAAATTTTAAGACGCGAATTTTTACTTATTTTTTTGCACTTATTCAAAGAAACTTTTTTCATCGTAGTAATATCTGATACATTTTCATTCGATACAATTTTCAGCTTTTTTTTAATTTTTTTCGGTTGCATTATTTTGTTTATAAGTCATTTCTACTCCGGTATCATTCTGCATCTCGTTTAAAGCAATCATTTCTATTCCGGTATTATTCTGCATCTCGTTTAAAGCAATCATTTCTATTCCGTTATTATTCTGCATCTCATTTAAAGCAATCATTTCAATTCCGGTATTATTCTGCAACTCGTTTGTTTGTATGTTATTTATAACAATTTCATTTTCACATACTAACATGTCTTCAAATACAATAGGCATTCTTTCTATGGAATTGTTTGCTATAAAATCAAAGTCATTTATTGTCATCATCATTACAGCTAAATACGTCCACTGCTGGACAAGCCTCCCTCAAGAATCGTCTTGCGGGGATATGCCATAATCGCCACGCTTGGCAGGCGGGTTGGCGATCGCAGTAAGATTGTCATAGTAATCAGAAGGAAGCTGCTGCCCATCCTCTGGTAGATATTCCCTTGGGCCGACTTCTACGCCCCCCACGGGATGAGATGGGGTGATGATATTCTGATTCTGATATTTGTCGCCGTCACCACACATTATTGTGTTAAGTAATATTTCTTCAGTGTCTTGTCCGTTTTTCTGTATATTTTCCTTTTCTGCAATATTCTGATCTTGTGTTTTAGTTTTTTTCCCTATACCTTTTCCCTTATATTTATTCTTTTCTTTGCCATCGTAAGTATTAGTTGTAGTATTTTCTTTGTTGTTTTGTGTTATTTTGGATGACAGTAGTCTTCCCTTTTTTGTTTTCTGTTGGCTTTCCTCTTCTTCTGTTTCTATGTAATCTTCACTCTCAGTACCAACGCTTCGTCCAGGTATTATTTCCAATTTATTTTTCCTTTTTGGTTCGGTTATGTTCATGGTTCCATATCTCATCTCTTTTAGCAGATCTAGAACGGATTTTTCGATTATAGATTTATTTTCATTGTTTTGCACTTCAGGTAGTCTGCTTAAAACCTCTTCTTCATTGATCGGATATATTCCTGTTTTCTTGAATCCTGCTAGTATATTAGTCTTACTGTTGTCACTAAGCTCTTTCATTAATTTACATAAAAGTTTAGGGAAACATCCCTTTGGAATCGTCGCTTGGTTTTTTCCGTCAGTTTTTTTCCATTTTAATACTACGTTTCGCCACGCTATCTTCATAGGTCTGAAGAAAGCCACATCGAGAGGCTGCGTCAGATGTGTGCTATTCGCCGGTAAAAAACGAACGATATATTTTGCTCGTGGCACAGTTTTATTGTCTCCATAGATAAATGCGATGATAAGTTATCGCCTATTAGGACTTTTTCTCCAACTTTATCTTTGAAATAAGGTATAATGATCGTCTTAATCCAATCTTCAAATATTGTTGCATCAAACCAACCGGATTGCGTGCGAGTGTATCTTGCCCCTGGTGGCCCGTTTTGAGTCCATGTGTCATACAAATTCTGAGCCTTGTACACCACATACGGTGGCAGTAAAACGCCGTCGGCCGTAGCGGCTATCATCAATGAAATTGAAGACTTTGAACTATTCATTACCCTCTCTGGATACTTAGATCCTCGTTAAGTTATGATTTTTTTGCGTCCTGGGTCGTCGGTCAAATTCGTTTCATCGTAGTTTATTATATTGCTCGGATTTATACCTGCCAATGACTCTCCCAACTCCTTGAAATACTCTTTGATCGTATTTGGTGAAACTTCTGCCCTTTTTTTCTTAATGTTTTGACTATATCTTTGGGAAATTTGGTTTTTATGACGTTTTAGGAAACCCGCGACGAAGTCGGGTCCTGTCAAATTATTTTAAATTTTAGCACTGTCCGGCCCACTTGGTCAAGATAAGCCTTAACAATATACCTCAAATCCAATGCATCTAAAGGGCATCCCCATTCCGCACATATATTAATATACTTTATCATGCACTCTTCAGTTTCGTTTGTTAAAATAGTTTGCCCTCCTTGTTTTTCATAGTTTTGACACTGTGTCTATAAAGTACAGATTTATCGATATCATATTTCTCAGCTATCTCCTTAAAAGAAAACTTGCCATTTGCATATGCGGCAACAGCTTCATTTATAATGTTTTCATCGTACTTTCTATACGTTTTCCCCCTAGGATCAGGTTTGTATATACGCGGCATAATGAATTGTAGGTACCTATAACAAAAGAAAAATATGTAGGCGATGAAAATATTCCCACATAATTAGTAACACTGTACGTAAAATTGGAATATAACCGTGATTTTGAAGTTTGAAATTTAATAATAACTACTATCTCGAACATTGACCTGGGTACATATGACAGGGACCTAGACCTAAATCTTTAAACAGTACTTTTAGATCATCAATATCGTCTTCAAATCATAAAACTCCAAAGAATTCTAAAATATTCTAACAAAAACAAAATTATTTCAATAGGTAGCAGCCCTAACACACATCTTTCTAATCACCCCTTACTCGTTTCTATACCCTTTCACATGTCTATTGAACCCATAATACGTATCTATTCACCCCATACTACGTATCTATTCGCCCCTTCCCCGTGTCTATTAACCTCAATAAAAAATAAAAAATGACTTGGTTTACAATTTAAGAAATATTTCCAAATTTACATCACAATTGCACTTACCTTTTATTACTCTAGGTCACAAGAAATCAACGAATATATTATCAAGTTGTGAGAGCACAAAAGACTTTCTTTCACAGTGAAAACAATAAAATAAACTGGACCTCGTTCAACCTACGTTCAAGGCGCTAACTTCAAGATGTTTTTATTATGTTGGCCAAACCTTACGTCAATTCAGTATTGCTATTTAAAAAAATAAAATACTACAGTTTTAAAAAAATATAAACTTCAGAACTTTTTTCTTCCAAAATGTTTGGCTATTTTCTGTAGAACAACATTTTTGGTTTTGTGTCTATTCACCCCTGCGTTTTTATTGACCCCGTTTTACGGTAACTGAAATTTGACCCCCTTCCTGTTGACCGATTGATCTGAAATTTGGTACACACTTCTAGTTCTGGTGACAATACAATTAAATAAATTCTGTTTCATTGTAAACCCAATATGGCCGCCGCTACAAAATGGCGGATGACTTAGGTTATATTAATCCCATCAATATGGGTATCAAATGATAGGCTCAACAAGTAGAATACAATGTACTATACAAAATTGAAATCCAAGATGGCCGCCGCTACAAAATGGCGGATAACCTAGGTTTTATCAATCCCAACAATATGGGTATCAAATGAAAGGGCTCAACAAGTAGAATACAATGTACTATACAAAATTGAAGTCCAAGATGGCCGCCTCTACAAAATGGCGGATAACCTAGGTTTTATCAATCCCAACAATACGGGTATCAAATGAAAGGGCTCAACAAGTAGAATACAATGTACTATACAAAATTGAAATCCAAGATGGCCGCCTCTACAAAATGGTGGATAACCTAGGTTTTATCGATCCCATCAATATGGGTATCAAATGAAAGGGCTCAATAAGTAGAATACAATTTATTATGCAAAATTGAAATTAGAGATGGCCGCCGCTACCAAATGGCATCCATCCCATGAATATGTCTATCAAATAAAAGGGCTTGACAAATAGAATACTACTATACAACCTCAAAATTTTAAGATGGGCGCTGCCACAAAATGGCGTATACTTAGGTGCGAAACTATTTGAGGAAGGTCAAGCTTACGTGGCTCTTTGAAGAGTAAGATATTTGCAGGGACTACGTGTAGAGGAGTTGGACTGCAATAAACTAACGGGCTAGAAACCTTGCAATAATGAGGCACTAAATGAATTAAACAGAATACGAAATAAAAACTAAAAACTAGAAAATAAAAATTGGTAAAAAAACTTTTTAAGTTAAACGGTTTTATGTTAAACATGCATTGTAATGTTTAAGATATGTACTAAAAGCTAAAAAATAATAAAATAGATACAGTCGTGGGCATTATACAGTCGCGCGCGCGCAGTCATTACCTGCACACGCGTTTTGGTGACGCGCTGCCCGTGCGCAATTAACGAAATGGCGGATACAGTAAAGTGTGTTTCGTGTAACATTGTTATTGATGAGCTTTTAGCATATGTTCAAAACAAAGTGTCGATTGCGGATGAGACTAGTCTGGTTAAGGTATGTGCTTCGGCATTTTCTAGTGAGCAGATTCAAAAATCTAAATCGTTACTGATAGAATCGTTGTCATCGGAGGTGCGTAGCACTGTTCGCAAAGGAAAAGGCAAAGAAAACAGGGTGTTGAATGACATTATTGGTATATTTAAAACAACTGAGCCGGATGTATTGCCGGTGTTCGTAGCCCGCGATCTCGAAAAGCTACCTCCTATCACATTCGATCATCTGGATGTATCGAAGCTGCTAAAGGATTTAGTAATAGTAAGAGCCGAGATTGATCAAATTAAATCTTCCTATGTAACGCAAGACGAGCTGCAAAGCGTAAAAACTGAGTGTAACATTAAATTACAGTCGTTACCATGCGCGGCCGTTAATGTCAACACAAAGCGAGGTGCATCCAGCGATAATAATACTTTGTGCGTGTTTCAAGAAGACTCACTGGATTGTTCGGGTCAGTTATTATCATTAGGAGCAAATAATAAACCTAATCATAATTGTCCGAATATTAACATGATTCCGATGGAGGGTAGTGCAGACACATATTCCACAACGGTTAACCGATGCGTATCACACAACGGTGACAGAGACGACACCATCCGCGCGACAATTATAGGAGACCGCGCCGATGTGTCATCGTTACCGTTATCAGTAATGGCAAAACTGCCTAGTGGACGGCCGAGTGAAGCGATGACTCATGCGACGTCGATTGCATCTTGTCCGTCGTACTCGAGCGTCGCAGCTATTGAAACAAATGATGGTTTTACGATTGTGCAACATAAGAAACAGAAGTATAAAGATAGGTTCAGAGGAAAAACGGGTACAAATGTCCTCGAATCCGAAGAGAAGTTCAGATCGGCTGACAGACAAATACCTATACCTATTTATATCTAATGTACATAGAGACACATTAGAATCGGATATAACCTGTTATATTGAAAAGAAAACTGCGGAAAAAGTAAATCTAGAAAGAATAGATATTAAGCGGCAATGTGAACACAAGGCTTATAAGTTTTTTGTATCCCAGAGTAAGTTACAATTATACTTGGATGAGAATCTGTGGCCACAAGGGATATTATTTCGACGTTTTGTTAACTACAAACCGAAACGTGTAACCGATATATCTACATCTACTGTAAAGGTAATCGGCGCATCAGTTAGTAATAATATTGAGTAACGGTAGTGTATGCAAGTTCGTGAGCTTTAACTGTAAAAATGTCAAGCGCTCCGCTCAGAATATTCGTGAACTATGTAAACAATCGGATGTAATTGCGCTGCAGGAAACGTGGCTACTGCCTGAGGAAATCTCGTTTCTTGACACAATAAGTGACGAGTTCAGCAGTACTGGAGTATCAGCAGTAGACACGTCAGCGAGTATTGTTCGTGGTAGACCGCATGGTGGTGTCGCCCTTCTGTGGAGAAAACGTCTTTTCCATGATGTGGTTGTTATTCAGTGTGGAAACCCACGGATCTGTGCAGTGAAAATTGTGATTAAGGATAGTGTTAAGTGTTTACATGCCCACGGATAATTGTATCAAATTTAACGGATTTTACGGACATCTTGAGCTCGGTGAGTGCGATAATTGATAATTGTAATATAGATTATGTTTACATGTTAGGCGATTATAATGCGCACCCTTCTGAGCGATTTTATGATGAACTTACCGGCTATTGCGCCGAACAATCATGGACGTGTGTTGATGCAAAAATGTTAGGTTTAAGTTCAAACACATATACATTCCTGAGTGAGGCTCATGGGTCAAAGAGGTGGCTTGATCACTGCTTAGTGACCGAAGCGGCTATGGCCTCCGTTAGGAAAGTGTATGTAGTCTATGATGTGTTTTGGTCAGACCACTTGCCGCTCGTAGTAGAATGTGACTTGAATTGAATGTTACCAAAGAAACCTGTTAATATTACAAATGTGAACAACTATGTTGTGTGGGGAGAGAGAAGCCAATATCAGATAGTTGCTTATGAACGTGAATGTCATGAAAGATTAAAACTAATTGACTTTCCACACGAACTTGGCGAATGCTCTGACACTCTGTGTAACAACTCTGGCCATAAAATTATTATTGAGAAACTGTATGCTGACATCGTACATGCTTTAAGTGAGGCTGCTGTGATGGGTCGGGGAGGCAGTAATAGATGCTCTAAGCGGGTAATAGTTGGCTGGAATAAACATGTCGCAGAGGCTCATAGGGAGGCTAGGCAGAAATTTATATTGTGGGCGTGGTATGGCAAACCTTCTACTGGATTACTTTATGATGAAATGCGTGACACTAGAAAAGTCTTTAAGTCAAGGTTAAAATGGACATTCTAGCCTCACATCATGCTAAAAACGATTTTCGTAGTTTCTGGAAACAAACAAACAAATTAAAAGCCAGACCGGGAATCCCTGTGAGCGTCGGTGCCATGAGTGGTGTGCGTCAGGATTGCTCCGCCAAGTTATCAAATCAGAAAATGGTTTCAGCCAAAAATTTGTCGATATTTGTCAAAATCGAAAGAAACAAACCCCGTATTTGTCAAAGCAGAAATAAAGAAGTTATAAGCGTTTTAAGTTGGCCGCGCAATCCTGACGTCAAGGACTGCGCGGCCACGGAGATCTCAGCAACTACTTGGGATAGAGAAATAATTCCTTTTGTCAACTCAAGTCTGTATTTGTCAAGATTTGTCGAAAAATGAATCAAAGCTCTATATCAATATTATAATTAAATATTCGCCTTGAAAGTCATGGCCGCGCAGTCCTTGATTTGCTATTTTGTTTTTAGTATTTTTTTTATTAAAATTGAAGACTTCATATAGTATAGGAGTTAAAAGGAGAAAGGTCTTAATTTGTCGAAACTGACAAAAGCTTTAAAATACGACTAAAGTGTAATTAAACAGACGAAATCAATTTAAAACACAAAACTCGTGGCCGCGCAGTCCTGACGTTACTTTAAACCATGATATCTCAATAACTATAGTAGCTAGGATTTTGCTGTAGACGTCCATATAATCCTTATATTAACCCCATTAAAATGACATATCCTTTTACCCTCAACACTGTTTGGGACGCGAGTAATCTCAAGAATTATGTTACCCCATACAATGTTCTAGTAGAGTGACCATAATTTCGATTTGTTTTTAATCTTTGTCAAACTGGCTATGACAGCACAGTTCAAGGGCATTCTGTTCTGTTAGTCAAAAACTTAAATAAAATACTAAATAAGACGAAATAAAAAACTTGTTTAATATTTGAATATTTTTATTCATTGCACAAATATAAAGATTTCAAAAATCAACAAAATCATTATTCTTCAACTTTAAATGTTTTTCATCGGCTCTTACACCTCTACTAAAACATAAGTTAAAAAATGGATATATACAGAATCGTTTGTACTCTCTTCTAATTTACTCTTGTTATCGTCGTAACAAAGCATTCCGCTATTTCTTATAATATGACACTTATAATGCCCTATTGTTCCAAGTATTGGAGGAACATATTCTACGGCACCTAATAATTTATAAATGTTTTGTTTAATTATTATACTTTTAGGTACCTCATGTAAAAACACCATTTGCGTGCCATTTAAATCGAATGTAACAATTTTTGACAAGGTATAATGAAATAGAACTACTTCATTGCATTTTCTGCATTGCTTGTTTTCCCAATCATGAATAATAATAGAATCTTCCAAGTTACTGATGGTGAAAATATTAATTATATCTAAATTTAACGGTATAAACACATGTTTTCTTCTTGATGGGGTAGAATTTATGCATGCACTATTTGAACAGTTACTTACAGAAGAAGCACTAAAAATAATATCATTTAAGACGTGCTCATAAATAAATGCAGCGTTACATTCACAATCATAATGATTGTTTTTGAAATGTATCGAAGCAATTCTTATTCTTAATTTGTTTGCTTCTTCACTGTTATTATCAGAGTTACAGAGGATTTGTAAAAACGCTGTTATATCCCTATTTCTGCAATTATTGTCAAATAAATCGCGTATGCATGAATACTCTTTAAATCCGTGGGCCAATAAAAAAAATACGGAATCAAATGCACAAGTGTTTGTTAATTTAATATTTTTTTCAGATATATCTTGTACAGTAAAATTACTATTTTTTAAAAACATTATATTTACAGGTTTATTTGCAGAATTATCTTTAGGAACACCTTCGCCTCTCCAGTTTTCAACATACGTAGGAATTACTGAGAATACCGAATCATTTAAAAACGTTTTGGTTACACTAGGTTTTTCTTTTTTGCAGCATTTGTTTTCAAATGGTAACATTTTTCGCTTCCTAGTCTTACCTCGTTTTCTTTTAATGTTTTTCTCCTTTTTGTCTACAATGTCGGCGAAATTATTTAAACAATTTAAAGCAATTTTTATTTCACCTAATAAATAATCATAATGCATATTTAAATATTCATCAATGTTATATTTCTTCGACCTTGTTGTGAATAACAAATTTTTCATAGTTTTAAAATAGCTCTCTATAGCTGAAGATGTTGGTACTTTGTTTTGTGATTTATATAATGGGCACATAATATTACTCCAGAGGGGTAACTTTAGGAGTAACCGTTTGAGCGTTGTTATTAAATGAGGCATGTAGAAAGAGTTTTGTGATTCTGACGAACTTTTTGTTTTATCTAGGCTTTTTTCCCTCTCAACAATTTCATCAAACCATGAGAGCAAACCGTCATCATCGTCGAGGATTATGTTTTCGTGAATATTTTCCTTCTCATCGGTGTCTTCATTAGGTTCCGTATATGTAGTATTACCTAAGGTGCAACTTATTTTCTGAATATAAACAGAAACAGGGTTTTCTGGGTTATCGTTTTCGGTTAGACATAGTCTTACAACATCAGTAATGAGAGTTTTAATTTGCTGAAACGATTCACATTCTTTCATATACAAAATGCAACGAACGTATAACATTTTAACATTTATATCCCTATTTTCAAAGCAACGTAAATTATAAATTGTTTTGATAAAATGACTTGTATCTAGCCTAATAAATACTTCAGGTAATGCATAATTGCGGCCACTTAAGACTAAAACAGATCGTTTAACATAATCTTTTATACTGCTAAACGTAGTAAATGCTGAAACATTAGCTGCAATTAATGCTGATGAGTCATCGGTAATAATTTCATGTGGCGGGCTCCTTACTTGAATTAACCATTTTTTTAACCACGCTGCAATTGAATCTTTATTGTGAGAATCGGTAACCATTTGAAAAATTGGAGTAGATTTAATTGAATCCGAAGCAATCATGCCAATATATACAAATAGTCGTTTTGTTAGTGTAGTTCCATCGGGAAGCTTTATAGCCTGAAAAAAAGATCCAGTTGCATCTACAGTAATGGTCACTTTAGAAAAACTATTACAATAGTTAGTATAGTACTCTATTTGCTGATCAGACCAATAATATAAATGAAAACACGGTATCAATGTCACTTTGTCTTGAACTTATGGTCTTGAAATTATGGTCACTCTACTAGAACATTGTATGGGGTAACATAATTCTTGAGATTACTCGCGTCCCAAACAGTGTTGAGGGTAAAAGGATATGTCATTTTAATGGGGTTAATATAAGGATTATATGGACGTCTACAGCAAAATCCTAGCTACTATAGTTATTGAGATATCATGGTTTAAAGTAACGTCAGGACTGCGCGGCCACGAGTTTTGTGTTTTAAATTGATTTCGTCTGTTTAATTACACTTTAGTCGTATTTTAAAGCTTTTGTCAGTTTCGACAAATTAAGACCTTTCTCCTTTTAACTCCTATACTATATGAAGTCTTCAATTTTAATAAAAAAAATACTAAAAACAAAATAGCAAATCAAGGACTGCGCGGCCATGACTTTCAAGGCGAATATTTAATTATAATATTGATATAGAGCTTTGATTCATTTTTCGACAAATCTTGACAAATACAGACTTGAGTTGACAAAAGGAATTATTTCTCTATCCCAAGTAGTTGCTGAGATCTCCGTGGCCGCGCAGTCCTTGACGTCAGGATTGCGCGGCCAACTTAAAACGCTTATAACTTCTTTATTTCTGCTTTGACAAATACGGGGTTTGTTTCTTTCGATTTTGACAAATATCGACAAATTTTTGGCTGAAACCATTTTCTGATTTGATAACTTGGCGGAGCAATCCTGACGCACACCCATGAGTGAACCGGAGGATATCGCAAACCTATTTAAGGAAACATTTTTTGTTAAATCTCCACTAGGTCCCTCACGGTCAGTGCTCAATGTTGTGCCCGGCATGGCAATAGGGGTTAAATTTAAGACCTTAGAAATAGCTCAGACTATACGACGTATGTCAAGGGGTAAGTCACCCGGTCATGACGGGCTTAGCATCGAGCACTTACGATATGCTGGCCATCACTTACCCAGAGTGCTTGCCATATTATATGGTCTTTGTATGAGTCATAGTTTCCTGCCCAGTGAGATGATGCGAACAATAGTAGTGCCAATAGCAAAAAATAACACTGGCGACCTTGCTGACACAGGGAACTATAGGCCTATTTCACTAGCTACCGTGATTTCAAAGGTATTTGACAGCATGCTTAATACACACTTAACTAGCTGTACCACTATTCATGATAACCAGTTCGGATTTAGAGCTGGTTTATCAACAGATAGTGCGGTGTTGTGTCTTAAGCATGCTGTGACGTACTATGCGAGACGAGGGACGCCTATTTATGCTTGCTTCCTCGACTTATCAAAAGCATTTGATCTGATTTCCTACGACGTGTTGTGGAGTAAATTAGAACGGTTAAATCTACCCACAGAACTAATTAACATTCTCAAGTTTTGGTATGGAAACCAGATCAACACTGTACGATGGGCTGGGGCGATCTCTGGTCTTTATGGGTTGGAGTGTGGATTGAGTTCACCAACACTTTTCAACCTATATATAAATGAATTGATTGGCGAGCTCAGCAGTACCAGGCTCGGATGTTATATAGACGGTACCTGCGTCAATAATATCAGTTTCGCAGACGACCAGGTACTCCTGAGTGCGTCAGTTTGTGGCCTCAGAAAATTAATTGCCAAATGTGAGGAGTATGCTAAATTACATGGCTTGGCATACAACACCAAGAAGTCAGAGGTCATGGTCTTTGAGGCTGGGGGTAAAAGCCCTGATACAGTACCGCCTGTCTTACTGTATGGTACACCGTTGCAGAGAGTATACAGGTTTAAGTATCTTGGTCATATATTGACTCCCGGCCTCAATGACGATGATGACATTGAACGGGAGCGGAGAGCGTTGTCGGTTAGAGCGAACATGCTGGCTCGCAGGTTTGCACGATGCTCACTACCAGTTAAAATCACGCTCTTTCGAGCCTACTGTACTTCTTTTTACTCGTGCAACTTCTGGGCTAGATATACAAAAAAAATCGTACAGCGCTCTCCGCGTCCAATATGACAATGCGTTTAGGATACTTGTGTGGCTGCCTCGTTTCTGTAGTGCGTCAGGGATGTTCGCAGATGCGCACGTAGATTGCTTTTACGCAACAATGCGCAAAAGGTGTGCTTCTCTGGTGCGCAGGGTGTGGGGCAGCCCCAACAGCGTCTTAAGCATGGTTGCCAGTCGACTGGACTGTAAATACGTTGGTCACTGTTGTGCAGTCTCCCATGGAATGGCACAACAGCATTTATTTATGTATGTGTTCCGTGTTTGTGATTAATGTGATTGTGTGATTACTAACATAGTCGTAAGTTTATACTAACAATCTTGTTGAGTCATAGTTACTTGAATAAAGAAAGTTGTAGGGTTGCTATTGGTGAAATTAAAGCCCCATTGACTTGGTGATATTTTATTGGTAACTTGCTTACAGTACACGTTACAATATATTATATCAGGTGGCAACCCTAAGTGGAGGAATGAAAGTGACTGCGGGGCTATCGTCCTTCAGACCTCCCCCCTAGCTGTCTAGTTCCTGAAGACTGCGTGGCTATCGAAGCAGGAACTAGGCTTACTTGGTATCAGAGCTGGCTGCGGGGCTACCGGGCTCAGAAACCTCTAGCTAGTGAATGACAATTTGTTCGAAGACAGCGCTGCTTATAAAGCGGTTTCGGTTTACATGTGTGCATATTATCAATGTGTGGTCCTCTGTAGATGTAGTGCAGATAACTCCCGGGTGGCGCTGGTTCAGATTGTTACACTCGAAGATTGTAGATGGCGTCACTTGTCTTATAAGAGTTGCTGTCTTCTGTTATTGATCCGCTCATCATAGTGACTTGGATAAGTAACACTAGATGGCGCAGGACGTTTGTTACATTCTCCCCCTCTGGTACTCTATAGTCGTCCCGACAGAGTACCAGGATCAGTATTTATCTTCTTTGGTCTCCCTCTTTTTCTTAAGGGATTTAAAGGTTTGGGCACTTTTTCATCCCTTTGTTCAAATTTACATATTGCTGAAGTATGATATTTTCCCATGGATTGTTCTGGTGACTTTGGATTTGCCACTTCATATGTAGATGCTCCATGTTTCTTTATGACGATGTATGGCCCATCTCTGCGGGGAGCTAATTTTGCTGTGAACTGTTTTTCAATATTACTTATTGGATGTGTCTCAACCAGCACTAAGTCTCCTATATTATAGCATGGATCAGGCCTTCTTCTTTGATTTGCTTGTTGCCTATTATTGTTTTGCATAGTTTCTATGTTTTCCTTTGCAATTAATAAATCTTCAGCTAACCGCTTCAAAGTTGGTGTAATTTGTGATATAAATTTTTCTTGTGTTAATACTATGCTGAAGTCATGTGTGAGATCATAGGGAGTTCTTAATTCACGTCCAAAAGTTAAGTAGGACGGTGAATATCCTGTTGTTTGACACATAGCAGAGTTCATCGCAAATCTGATAGCCGGCAGTGTATTTGGCCATTTATGATGTTGATTCTTAACCATAATTGAAATTTGAGTTTTCATATCTCTATTTTTCCTTTCCACAATATTAGGTTCTGGGTGATACACAGGAGTGAGAATGTGTTGTATTTCTAAACAATAAGTCAGTTTTTGCATTATTGCTGATATAAATTGTACTCCATTATCACTTACAATTTTTCTTGGCAGACCATAACGCAGAAATATTTCATTTAGAAGAGTGAGTGCGCAGGTTTCAGCTGTAGCTTCTGTTAAAGCAAAAAGTTCAACCCAACGAGAAGCTGTGTCTTCAACAATGAAAATCCATTTTTCTCCCGTTGTTGCTTTTGGTAAGGGACCAAACAGATCAATAGATAGTACTTCGAATCTGTTATTATTTGCTGTCGACTGATACAAACCTGCTGGTTTTTTATTTGATGGTTTGTATTTCTGACATTCTACACAAGTTTTCACATATGTAATTACATCCTTTCTTAAACCGCTCCAGTAAAATTTATCAATGATACGTTGAACTGTACGCTCTACTCCCAAATGACCGGCTGTAGGATCATCATGGTATGCTTTTAATATATTAGGTCTCTCTTGTATAGGTATTAGTAATTTTGCATTATCGTCTTCTTGTTCTGGTGTAAACCTATATAATACATTTTGATGTAACATGTAACCTTTTTTAGACCATTCTATATAATTTTCTGTTTGATTTTCCTCTTCAAGTGCATTAATTATTATCTTGAGCTCATCATCTTTAAGTTGTTCTTCACGTATCTGTTTTTCACTGTATTTTGGTAATTCAATTCCTACATAACATAAATTACATGCTTCACTGTCATGAGTGCATGGTGGTCTTGACAAAGTATCTGCTACAACATTAGTACGCCCTGGGGTATATTGTATATTGAGATTATAGGGCTGTAGTTGCAGTGCCCAACGGGCTAAACGACCTGTTGGTGTTTTTAAATTCATTAACCATTTTAGTGGTTGGTGGTCAGTAATTGTAATAAATTGCGTACCTTCAATGTAACCACGAAATCTTGAAACAGCCCAAACAATTGCTAAGGCTTCTTTTTCAGTTACAGTATAATTGCATTCCGCTGGTGTAAGAAGTCTGCTCGCATATTCAACTGGGTGTTCGTTTTCGCCCTCCCCCTGCACTAAAGCCGCTCCAATTGCATATTGACTTGCATCGGTTTTGATTGTAAATCGAGTATCACATTGTGCTTGTTTAAGTACAGGGGCTGTAGTTAACGCTATTTTAAGTTTTTCAAACGCCTCTTGCTGTTCATTACTCCATTGCCAACTTGTTTTCTTTTTAGTTAAGTTTGTTAGCGGTCGAGCTATGTCTGCGAAGTTGTATATAAATCTTCGGTACCATGAAGCAGTTTGTAGAAATGTTATCAATTGTTTTATATTTCTTGGTTTTGATAAGTTTGATATAGCTGAAATCTTTTCGGGGTCTGTTTTAATTCCCTCTGGAACAATTAGATGTCCCAAATACTTTATCTCAGAACAAATGAATTTACACTTCTTCCTGTTAGCTTTTAAATTAAACTCTCGGAGTTTTTCGAATATTTCCTTCAGATCGTCAATATGTTGTGTCAAATTGACAGATCTCACGATCAAATCGTCTAAATATGACAGCACCCACTTAGTTTTCGTTCCCAAACATTGAATGAATTTATCTATTAATCTCTGGAACGTGGCGGGCGCGTTCCGTAATCCAAACGGCATGCGTTTAAAACGGAACGTTCCAAACGGTGAGACAAAGCTAGTCTTGTCTTGGTCTTCGGGATGTACCAATATTTGCCAATAGCCTGATTGAAGGTCAATGGTAGACATGTATGGCATTGCCTTAGCTTGATGTAATAGATCGTCAATCCTTGGTAATGGATATCTATCTGGTTTTGTTATTTCGTTGAGTCGCCGATAGTCGATACAAACTCTAATATCGTCTGTACCTTTAGGGACCATAATAACAGGAGCTGCCCAGGGTGAATCGCATTCCTCTATTATGTCATTGCTTAGCATTTCATCTAGTTTTTGTCTCAGTTGTTGTTGCCTGTGTGGTGACAATCTGTATGGCTTTTGAGCTATAGGTAGGTGATTACCTGTGTCTATTCTATGCAAGATGTACGGTGTTGGTTTTGTGTTTTTATCAAATACATCGCTATAGGTAGATAGCAATTGATTGAAGTGTGACCTTTCAATTTCTGATAGTATTTTACCTTCACCTGTGTTTAATAAAATATCAAAGGAATAAAATGTCATTTGATTTATTGTTAAATAATCAATACGTGGATCTGTTTGTGATGCTTCATCGGCTGGTTCACGAGGGCGGTCAGGACGTGGCGGTGTGTCCAGCTTTAGAAGCGACCACTTCTTCATTTTTGTTGGCGGTGGACTGTCTTCAAAATCGTAGGGTTGTGGTGACTCTGGTAGTGGGGAAATCATTTTCAATTCTTTCGCCCACTGCATGAAGCTTGATAGGGACTCTGGAGATGACTGGGCTGAATCAAATGTGAAAGATTTTGCTGCCTTCAATGGAATCTTTTCATTTTTCAATTGAAGAAAAGCGTGTTGCTCCCGAGATTCATCTGCGAAGAACCAAACTCTTTGTGCCAAATCCAGCACCATTCCCGCTGATTCGAGGAAGTCAATTCCAAGTAGTGTGCGATTGTCAGTGGCGTCGGGTATCACTGTGAACGTTATAGGTAAGGAACGTTTACCAACAGTGATGTCCACGCTTGTAGTTAGTAGTATCCGGGTTTTTATTGTTCCATCGGCGAGTATTGTGTCTGCAGTTCTCTCCTTAAAAGTTGCACCGCTTCTTATTAATAGTTTGTACAACTTAATACTTGCCACACTTGTTCTTGCCGCTGTGTCTATATAGGCATATCCTTTCTGATTGTTCCAGGTGACCTCAATAGTAGGAATTTTTACGTGGTCCTGTACAACTTCTGTGGTATCTACAGTATAAAAAGCTACTGGTTTTGGTGGGGTTTCTTTATTCTGGCACTTTGTACAATTACTTCTGAAGACTCCTGGTTCACCACACCCATAACATGATACTTTTTGAGTCTCAGGGGCTGTGGCTGCTGCTGCAGGTAGCTTTTTGGCCTCTGCCAAGCGTTTCCGACATTCTTCAGTCGTGTGACCTTTTTTCCCACAGAATGAGCAACGTTTTATTTTTTTTTCAACACGTTCTGTAGACGTTGATGTACTTCCCTGTGATTCCCTTTCTATGTTTTCAAAGTGTCGCACTTTTCCAGTAATTCTGCGAACGATTTTACTTCGCTTCTGGCGATTGCCTTTTTAATATTTATTTTAAGTAAAGCGTACACAAAATCTAAATGTTCCTCCTCTCGGTTGCGTTTTGGTGGTAATTGCGAGAGTAACGCACGTTTGTTACAAACAAACTCGTCAATTGATTCGGTTGTTTGTTTTTTCCCGAACAATTCCAAATAAATATCGTGAGCCTGTTTCTTTGGAGCAAATGCTGAACGTATTGCATCCAACGCGTTGTTCCACTTTTTGACGTCAGCTTTGACACCATGCCACCATGTTGCTGCCATGCCGCCTAACAATAACGGCAAGCCTTCTAGCGCATCTTCATCCGAGATGTGTTCCACTTTTTTAAACACTGTGATGCTGTTTATGAATTCTTCCACTGTATTGTAGTCTCTTTCACCTTCGTATCTTCTCGTACAATTCGCAAAACTTTTTCCCGACATGGTACTCTGAGTAGATGTTATCGTGTTAACCAATGCAGTAAACTGCTCTTGTGTCATTGTGATTGACATCTTTGAATGTGGGTAGCGTTACTTCGTATTTGAGTATTTCACACAATTTGAAGGTAGACCGTCCAAATATGTGGGTATCCGTAGATTTTCGTTGAACGCCAATGTAGGGTAGGCCGTCCAGTTATGTGGGTATCCGTAGATTTATGTTGGGCCAATGTAGGGTAGACCCTCCAAATATGTGGGTATCCTTGGATTACTTTCGTTGGGCCAATGTAAGGTAGGCCGTCCAGATAAGTGGGTATCCGTAGATTATTTTCGTTGGGCGCCAATGTAGGGTTGCTATTGGTGAAATTAAAGCCCCATTGACTTGGTGATATTTTATTGGTAACTTGCTTACAGTACACGTTACAATATATTATATCAGGTGGCAACCCTAAGTGGAGGAATGAAAGTGACTGCGGGGCTATCGTCCTTCAGACCTCCCCCCTAGCTGTCTAGTTCCTGAAGACTGCGTGGCTATCGAAGCAGGAACTAGGCTTACTTGGTATCAGAGCTGGCTGCGGGGCTACCGGGCTCAGAAACCTCTAGCTAGTGAATGACAATTTGTTCGAAGACAGCGCTGCTTATAAAGCGGTTTCGGTTTACATGTGTGCATATTATCAATGTGTGGTCCTCTGTAGATGTAGTGCAGATAACTCCCGGGTGGCGCTGGTTCAGATTGTTACACTCGAAGATTGTAGATGGCGTCACTTGTCTTATAAGAGTTGCTGTCTTCTGTTATTGATCCGCTCATCATAGTGACTTGGATAAGTAACACTAGATGGCGCAGGACGTTTGTTACAAAGTTCTATTCTATTATAAACATATGCATAGACTAGACTAAAATAAAACCGTGGGGCACGTCAATTGTCTACAATCGTTGAAAATGTTCGTTTTGTAGTGTCACGCGATAATAAGACAGTTGTTCAACCGGCAGCGATGGACGAGTGGCAAGTAGGGCTAGAATGTGTAAACAAGCTAGCGAGCTCGACTATAAGCGAGTTGTAGGGTTTCATAGTGTTGAGCGAGTGTTTACTTTAATCATAAGTTTTGTCGATTAAAGACAAACTTACGAGTAGTGAAGCGAGTCCTCGCCAGCCAGCAGTGTGAAAGTTCAACGATAAACTATTTGAAACATTTCTTTTGTTTACATGGAATGTATAACTATAGGACTATCAATGAGCAAGAAAATAGTAAGTAATTTCTCACCGTCGCGTCGGTGGGCCAACTGCCTAACGACGAATTAAACGATTCTTCTATCGCACATTTTAATCGATAATTGTAGACAATTGACGTGCCCCACGGTTTTATTTTAGTCTAGTCTATGCATATGTTTATAATGCCCACGACTGTATCTATTTTATTATTTTTAGCTTTTAGTACATATCTTAAACATTACAATGCATGTTTAACATAAAACCGTTTAACTTAAAAAGTTTTTTTACCAATTTATTTTATAAGCAATTAAAGGTGTAATTTTTTTTGTTCATATATATCTATGTCAAATGAAAATATTTTAGTCAGATTACTTGATTTAATGTTTTCGTCAATAACTGAGCTGCGAATTGCATTTATAATATATTCTGATATATTAGAAGTACCATCTATCGATACATCGTCTGGTTTTCCTTCGACATATTTAGCCGCCGATTTTTATAATATTTCTTATACGCCATAAACAAAGCTATTGGTGTAATTTTGTCACCTAGTTCTTCGGCCATAAGTGTGAGGATGGGGTCATTATATTTAACAAAAAAGTTTTTGTAATTCTTTATTATATTTTTTGAATAACTCATATTGTGTTTTTCTATCTACTAGGGGTTTTCTTCCTCTCATTTTCATAGCTTTGCTTTCTGTAAAGTAGTAGAAATATAAAATTGTACAATATCAAAAGTATAGTTTACATTTAATCGCAGGAAACACATCAATCTAATTCTTTTTTATAATCACTTCATGTTTAAAGTATATCCTCCTCATTATTATAATAATAATATCTAGGGACAATGTCACACAGATCATCCTAGCCCTAAGCAAAACTTGTACTATGGGTACCAGACGACGATATATATACTTATATAGATAGATACTTAAATACATAGAAATCATTCATGACTCAGAAACAAATATTCGTGCTCATCACACAAATATTTGCACTTACCGGGATTCGAACCCAGGACCACCAGCTTTGTAGGCAGGAGCACTACCAACGGTGACCGTCATTATTTGTTCTGTTGTCTTATTATTTGTTCTTTTTCACCGTTACAGTGTAGGTACACCAATCGAATATACATATAAGATATCTATATTTTTTTACCTATTCGTAGGACACCGTTGGCATTTAAAATAAAACAGTGCGTTGCTTTTTCTCCAAATGACATTTAACGTTTATTATTACAAATGCGATATTTTTTATTTTAATAAAAATTTTCATATGACAGTAATTGGACATGACATGATAAAGAAAAGAAAATAATATATTTCTTTATCTATGCCATGCACCTAAGGTTTAATTAAAGTAATACTCTTTCTTTACATACATTAAATTACTCTATTGACTGTTTGTTGTTTAACCCGACGATAAAACTATATTACCACCATTCTTCGATATTTTTTTATTTAGCTGGTAATAATTAATTCATTGAGAACATATAATTATATAGGTTCACTTAACTTTAAACCCAGAACCTAATTTTTCATTCTATATAACGATGAATCATCAACATTATTAATATAGGGAAAACGCATGACACTGCCGTTCTTCAAATGAAATAGGCAATATTCAAGTGATCTAGGTACTTACTTCGATATCACAAAACTGAAACACTGATATTATTAATAATTAGCACTTATACTATTAAATTACCGCACGACACAAAACACAATCACTTCCGACAGTTCAAGAAACAAGTATTTTCTTATTGCCTTAAAATAACTTGTGTGAGGGTAAATACTGATCTATCCATAAAAATAATAATTTGTGTCTACCCTACAATTTTTTCTAGAAAAAGTTGATAATCAATTTTCTCTTAAAGTATGTAACTTAGAGGAACGAACAGTTATACGGGATTTAAATAATCCCTTTTTAAAAAAAGAAATTTAATTGATTTAATTAGTTTTATTGAATATGAGAGAATTAGACACGAAATCTTTTAGCAGCCTTTACGCGATGGAGGATGGAGAGCGACTGAGGTGTGAGGATGGGCGAGTGAGGGACTAGGACAGAGAAATGCTAAGTTAGCGGTGATTATGCTGTGTAAGCAAATAGGGGTGCAATGCTAGGGTATAACACCTCCCCGGGGAGACTAAACTTCGGGGTTGATGTTCCGAAGTTTATGTAACTCTTAAGTCGAGGACAGGAGACAGGGGTAGTGTGTGCAGATTGGGAAACTGAAGGTCTACGGGAGGTTTGCGATTCGATGTTTATTCTGAGACTGCGGCCAGATTTGACATAATATTTAACGTACAATTTGTATAAAGAAAATAAAAGAATTAAAATTAAAATAAAAGATACGGTATTTATGGCATAATGGGTCCCGTGTTTGCTTATGAATGATTGGTTATTTAAAATTTCGTCTGCATTGTTTATTAGATTATTTATTAGTTTTTCATTCGAGCCGAGATTTTCTAAATTTATATTGTCTAACTTAACAGGGGACACATTACTTATCAGCTTACTTATCTTATTAATATTACAACATGATTCGTTTATGATATTAAAGTCTCTGTTAACTAAAGAGAGACTTATGTTACTGTTATCTAATTTTGGTACAAACTTCATATTTCTACTATAGGCTAAACAATGATTAGTTAAGGTAAGTATACCGGTACCGAGGATGTTTTTATTGTACATTTTATTTCCACATTCTATTGTTAATTTTGTGGTTTCCGATTGTACATAAATCCACTTATTTTGATTTAGAACAGTCCAAATGTTTATATTTCCGAATAAAGATTTAGTTTCACATTGTTTCGGTAAGGATGTAACTACACGTGTGATAAGTTCACTTTCACAGTTTGGATTTTCCGCTGATGATAACACATTAGGGATGTCACAAATGTAGTTCTCAGGGTTGCCACTTTCACACTTATCTAGGTCGTTTAATGTACAATAGCGTGTTTTGTCTTTGGTCATTGCTATAAAATTACTGCTAGGTATGATTACACTATAGGTATTAGGCTTCAGGGTGTCATGCGGAATAGGTAAGGGTAAGTTACGGTATACGATATACTCTTCCGGATTAACCAGCGGTATTTTTAACACAAACACAATCTTATTATTATAAAAGTAAGAAATTACATGCGACATACTTAAAATAATATACATTTTACTTAATTCTAAACTAACTGGTAGGCTAACACCTGCGTGGAGGTGCAAGTGGTTATCGGCGAGTTCTCGGTATAGTTCTATTGGTGTTATTATAGATGGGTGTATGATGTTTCTGCTACTTAGCAACACGGCGGTTGTTATATCTTCTAATTGGAATGATAATGTAAGTAGAGAGGTTTCGAGGCGGATTAGAATATTGTTTAATTTATTTTTAATAAGTAACTCATTAGAAACATTACTTATATTTTTGATGTTTACAGAGAGCTCGTCGATAGCAGAGTTTAAAATATCTTCGTTAGTTCGAATTTTGTGTATTGTTTGGTTATAGCTAACTAAAGTTGATGATGTCAGTAAAATATTTTCCTTAATAAGCGAAGCTAGTTTTCTCTCGTTCTGGTTTACAGAAGTTAAAACTTCATCGTATTTTATGGCGTCTTCTTCGCTTAAAGTTCCAAAAATGGTTTTTAGGATTGTACCACCAATGCCTATCCAAGCGGACCGTTTATGTTTATTATCAATTAAATGGGATATGGATTCAAATTCTTTTACTAAGTCTTGGTATCTCATGGATAGCGGTTCTATAGTGTTGGAACATTCGGATGGGTCTATGGTTTCTGACTGCCTACATAAAAACTTATAACTACCTAAAACTATATTAAGATTATTTATATGAGGCTCTATATACGAAATATCTATGGGAATTAATACATTTAAATTCCCGTCTCTAATTTTCATTTTTCCTACAAACTCCGAATATAATCCGGATCCAGTCTGAATCGGTTCAATAAAGTCAGAGTTTACTCCAACGATGAAACTGAAATAAATAAATGAAAAAAGATATAAATACGTATATTGTATCATAGTAACAATATTAAGATGGATTAATTGTTGCAATTTTAATCTCGTCAAAGTGGTGTTTCACATGACGCCTGTTTATTAATAGTGTTACGGTGTGGTTACCGTGCACCTTAACAACCTTGTACGGGCCCTTCCACATGGGAGATAAGGCCTTACGCAACCTAAGGTGATTTTTTAGCAGGACATAATCACCAACTTTATATGATGCGGAACGAGTATGAGAATCATAACAAGTCTTAGATGTTTCTTTTGATTTACGAATAAATTCTAATGCCCTATCACGCGCGTATTTCATACGGTGTTGTAGCATTTTTACATACTCGGGGTATGTAGAGCTAGAGATATCGTAAACTGAGTCGGGAATATAAGGTTTGTGTCCGAATAATAATTCGTAACGAGTGTAGTGTGTGGTTGAGTGCACTGCGGTATTATATGCTAACATAGAAGTGAACACATAGCGGGGCCAGTTATCCTGATTATCGTTGACGTATGATTTTAGGTACTCCTTGAGAGTAGAGTGAGATCGTTCTAAGGCGCCTTGTGTCTGTGGGTGGTAAGGCGAGCACCACAGCTGTTTTATTTTTAAGAATTCACAAGTCTTTTTAAAGAGTTCTGCTGTAAAGTTTGTTCCCTGATCGGTAAGAATATATTTTGGGATTCCAAATAAAGATATAAAGTGAAGGAGACATTCACTGGTCTCTTCGGCAGTAGTGCTGCGAATGGGATATGCTAACGAGAATTTGGTTAAATCATCTTGCATTGTGAGTATGTATTTTAATTTGGCGGTGCCGGACTCTGGTAGTGGTCCTACGATATCGAGAGATAATCTCTCGAATGGCGACGTCGAAGTGGATGTGATAACCATAGGGGCTCTATTTATTTTACGCAGGGCTTTGTTGGTTTGACATAATTTACACTTTTTAACATAACTTTCGATGTCGCTGCGCATATTTTTCCAATAAAACCTTTCTTTAATGCGATTCAGCATCCTTGTAGAACCTAAATGGCCCGCTATGGGAATATCATGATTTTCTTTTAAAATTGTTTGGATTTCGCTTAAAGAAGGATATATGATATGATTATGATAGATATGGATTGTTATATTGATACCATCGAATAGATAACTCAACATATTATATATTTTAACAAAAGAGTGTTTATCAAAAGGGTTTTTAAAAAAAGACGTGCTTATCTCATTTATGGTTGGATACGACATAATTATGTGATCGCGTACATATTTTAAGGATTTAAATATATCGGGATATGAATAGTCATCAAAATGATGTACTTTCGTGAAAAGGAAAAGGTAAGTTTTGTTTTCAATACTTAAAGGTAAAAATGTAAATAACGATCTTTCTAATTTCAGAAACTCTTCACGCTCGGGGCTTGGGCAGTTACTTAGAACTTCTTCGACGTAAGGCATGGACTCGTCCATGTCTATAGAGGTAGGAATTATTACTAATTTTTGTGATCCCTTAAGGAGAGTTTGATTGTGTTCTATAATGATAGTGTTATGTGATTCAGCGGTAGACTTAAGGAATGACTTATAGGTTTCGTCGGGCAAAGGTAAGTTTTCAGGTATCTCAGGAGAGGGTTCTGGATTAGGGTAAGTAACAGGTAAGGTTCCAGGGACGTGCCTACTGGTTGAAGGCTGAGGTTCCGGTTCGGGACCTAGATCATTATTTATAGAGGTAAGGTAATCCATTACTTCATTTTCGATTTCAGGGTTTATGAGCCCATGATCAAGGTTGGATGGTGGGGATACTAACATACTTTGTAGATCAGTAGGAGATTCGTCAGGGGTGCTAGAAGGCTGTGGTGGTTGCAGTGGAACTTCATTATCAAGGTTAGTATTAGGATAAATAGGATTTACAGGATACCTAGTAAGTGCATCGGCTGCAGAGTTTTGTTTACCATTACGATAAACAATTTCGTATTCATACTCCTCTAGCTTTAATCGCCAGCGTTGTAGTTTACTACTAGGGTCCTTATGGTTAAATAACCATTTCAAGGGTCTATGATCCGTGATAATTTTAAATTTGTGCCCATAAAGATAGGGACGGAATGTTTTACATCCGTATAGGATAGCTAACAGCTCCTTTTCAGTTGTACTATAATTTATCTCACTTTTATTAAGTGTACGCGACGCAAAAGCTATAGGTTGGTCTTTGCCAACCGGACCCTGTGATATAACCGCGCCTACGGCATAGTTAGATGCATCGCAAGTAAGTATAAAGGGTTTGGAGAAATCTGGATAGATAAGAAGTGGAGCAGGTGTTAAATTATGTTTCAGGGTATCTAGAGCGAGTTGTTGTTGGTTTTCCCAAACAAACGGAGTGTCCTTTTTTAACAGACTGGTCAATGGTTTTGCTGTTTTTGAAAAATCAGGTATGAAACGACGATAGTAAGAAACTAGGCCAAGGAAGGATTTTATGTCTTTAGGAGATTTTGGAATTGGAAATTCAGTGACTGCCTTAATCTTTTCAGGATTTGGTTCGACACCATGTTCTGTTATTACATGACCAAGATAACAGACTTCATGACGTAGGAATTCGCATTTATCGGGCTGTAGTTTCAGGTTATTATCCCGAAGTCTTTGGAAGATGAGTTCTAGGTTGGTAATATGGGAATTAAGATCGTGGGAATAACATATTATGTCATCAAGATATACGAAGCATCGAATGCCCTGAAGGCCAGAAAGGGTGCAATTCATTAATCTTTGAAATGTAGATGGCGCGTTCTTACTTCCGAACGGCATCCTCAAAAACTGGTACTTTCCCTCAGGAACAGTGAAGCTGGTTTTCGGTTTGTCTGATTCTTTTAGAGGAATTTGATGGAATCCTGATGCCAGGTCCAAGGTGGAGAAGTATTTGCTGTTACCCAGCTGGTCAAGGATTTCAGTGATTTGTGGAAGAGGGTAAGTGTCACCGATTGTGACATCATTGAGTTTCCTGTAATCAATCACAACTCGCCATTTACGAACATTTGAGGCATCTAGTTTTTTAGGGACTACCCATATGGGTGAGGACCAAGGGGAACTGGAAGGGTCAATTATATTTTGTTGAAGCATCTTATTGATTTGATCTCGGACTTCGGCTTTATGTACTTCCGGGAATCGATAAGATTTGGTATGTATGGGGACATCTGTTGTGGTTTTAATTTCGTGCTCTATAGCATTTGTGCACGTTAAATTTTCACCAGGAAGGTGGAAGATATCGGAATAGTTTGAACATAATTGTAGAACAGCTTCTCTTTCTTCTTTGTTTAGATGTGACAGTCTTAATTGTTTTAGTACCTCGTCTGTACGTTTAAAACTATCGGCAGACACGTTGATATGGTTTACGAGGTTACTAGATTTATTAAATTCTGTGGGGTCAATAGGACTGAGATTTAAATTAAGATTTGAGGTTAACCTTATTGGTTCCTCAGAGATATTTACTACGGATAAATTTATTCGATTGTTTTCCTTGACACGAACGAGACAGTTCGCAACTAGTAAATTATCGGATAACTTTTGATCGAGAACTAACCCTTCTTTTATTTCGGGGTTTAAAACTGAACACTCGATCACGGTTTCCGCCCTAGCGGGGATTATATATGCGGGATCATGGAAGTACAGTTTAATGTGTGATTTAGCAAAGTGTAGCACGTTGTTGTTGTAGTTTATACTACAATTATAGGCATTGAGTAGGTCAGAACCTATAATGCCATCGTAAGGTAAATGTATTTGGTCTATTACGTGGAATTTGTGTGAAATGCTCGATTTGGGGAATAATAGTTTTAATTGGAAATGTCCACGGGTTTGGATGGATTCTTCTAAGGAGTCAATGCCTTTCAGTTGAATTGATTCTTTTGTGAGTTTGGGATGCTTACTTATAGATGAGTATTTCAGAAGACACACCGAAGATCCTGAGTCAACCAATAAGGACAGTGGTGTGTCTGACACGGTGGAGTCGACAAGGACATGAGGCAATAGCATTATTGCAGGATTATTCGTGATTTCAAACACTCTGGTCTGAGAGGAATTGGATTTGGTAGTTAGGTTTTGAATTTGACCTGTACGTTGCGGGGTCGATTTAGAAATTGGAATTCGAATCGATTTGTGACCTCCATGTAGTGGGGTCGATTTAGGAATAGAAATAGGAATTGGTATTGATTTGTGACCTCCATGTAACGGGGTCGATTTAGAATTAGAAATAGGAATTGGTATTGATTTATGACCTCCATGTAACGGGGTCGATTTAGAATTAGAAATAGGAATTGGTATTGATTTGTGACCTCCATGTAACGGGGTCGATTTAGAAATAGAAATAGGTATTGAAGTGTCGGTTTTCATTACGACATGTCCCGTACGACACTGGGACGAGACGACTACTCGTTTTTTGAGTCATAGTCGTTTATGGAATTAGGTTCAACACATTCGGTTGCGTCTGCGTCCGGATGTTCATCGTCATTTTGAGTATCCGATATATAGTGGACACGAGGCTTATAGCCCGAACTAGAAGGTTGCTGCTGGTTACTCTGCCGCAATTGGTTATTATTGTATTCACGTTTCCGACAATCTTGGATTTCGTGACCTGGATTTTTGCAGTATCTACAGAATAATGTACTAGGTTTGTTAGGAGTATTGGAATGTACGCGTGGAACTTGATAATTTGGCCTTGAAGTTTGGCCTTGAGTTTTGTATTTTGTAGGTATTTTATCATTTTGTGGTCGCTTGTATAGGCTTTGTTGAATTCTTTCTTCGGATATAGCAAGATTGATAGCTTCATTTAGCGTTTTTGGCGACCTGCATCTCACCATGTTGGAAATTCGCGGGTGAAGTCCTATGAGGAAATGATGGAGGGCTAAATCCTCCATGGCTGCGGTGCGGCCAGAAAGTTCTTTGACCTTGGTATTGGATAAGGTGACTTCGGTAAGTAATTTTGAGAGGCAGGTTTCCACTCTCAATGAAAATTCGTTAACATTCTCTTGCGGATTTTGTTTACTTTCCTGTAGATCCGTTAAGAGATGAGCATAATGCTTACGTTCAGCAAATTGGGTCTTTAAAAATTCTTTAAGTTGTTCCCACGTTTGGAACTCCTTAATGGAACAGGCGATTTCGGCCTTACCTTGTAATTGACATAATATAAACTTGAACAAAATAGGCTTTTGGCTTTCGTCAGCCAGGTCGTAGGCGTTGCTACAATTAGTTATAAATGAATTTAGGGTTTCTCTGCGACCATCATACGGTTTTATAAATTTTAACAGAATGTTAAGATCTACATTCTCAGGTTCTGGTTGAGCTTTCGGCATGATGGACGCTTTGGGGATATTCAGTGAGCTTTTGCTATCGTCTACAATAGCAACTGACATAATATTTCTAAACAAATAAAAATAATATACGGTTTACTATAATAACCTAAGGATCTCTAAAACAATGAATTATAATTAAGTACGATAACAATGACCAAAGACTCACAGGAAATAAAACGCGTAGGCGGCTGCGATAATGCGCATCTTCACGCGGCGACGCTGTAGGTACCCGGCGAATGACCTTAATGTGAAGGTCTGGGGCCAAGTAGTGGAGTTCGGTGCTGGACGGGTCACAACCTTTGGGGTGACAGGAGTCTCTTACTGCACAATGGAGCTCGGCGAGTCGCGCTGAAGTAATACGCAGTTCTGCTTATGGTGATTAGTAGTCGAGTCACTCGTAGGCGAGTTTGGTCTTGTTTATGTATAGATACAGTGAGGATACAGTCAACAAACACTGGACACTGGGGAGATTTGTGCACTTTTACACTATGATTCACTTTTCGAAGACGTACCGGGGAATCTTTACTGATCCCTTTCAGCTGCCACCAATGTTATACGGGATTTAAATAATCCCTTTTTAAAAAAAGAAATTTAATTGATTTAATTAGTTTTATTGAATATGAGAGAATTAGACACGAAATCTTTTAGCAGCCTTTACGCGATGGAGGATGGAGAGCGACTGAGGTGTGAGGATGGGCGAGTGAGGGACTAGGACAGAGAAATGCTAAGTTAGCGGTGATTATGCTGTGTAAGCAAATAGGGGTGCAATGCTAGGGTATAACAGAACGATGTGTCATATTTTAGTTAAGAAATAGTTAAAACTTTATATTATAATTTGCGCTAATCTAACAGGTTGAGCCTAGTCAATAAAGTTGAACACATTGGGCTCTCAGTTCTGATATTTTAGTAAAATTCAACTTTCATTTACTTCTTAACAATTGACTTTTTTGTCGTTTTTTCTTTTTAACTAATTCGCTTGACCATCTAAGTAAAATATGGTGAAGTCATATTTATGTATTTCTTCAGAAAAAATCATGTTTTGCAGATTCCTCAGTTCAGACAATAATGAATTGACGGCCCTATATATACCGCTATAAATCTGTAATGAAATATTCTGCAGATTAGAGAATTTCTTAAAATATTTTAGAAATTCTTAACTAAAAATTATAAACCCAGAGTTAGTACTTACAAGATTTAGACTACGCCACTTTATGCATGCGTCAGGATTGAGGGCCCAAGTTATTTAGTCATAACAGTTTTAATTCACGTTTAAGAAATTCGTGGTCCTTTGCTTTAAAGTTTTAACTATTTTTAACTAATTTTCCTAAAAGTCTTATTGTTTCACAAAAGTTTGAAAAATGGGCCCTCGATTCTGACGCACATAATAACTTTTATTCACGGGCTTTCAAGAATTGTATAATGATAATCCTTGTTACATTGAGGTAATATGTACTTCATCTTCACTTCATTTCATTCAATTGTTTAAACTAAACTAAAATAGCAATGTAAGTAACATTGCTATTTTAGTTCTACAGGCGCTTAGTGCAAATTCTTATTTGAAATAGTTTTTTGTTTATATAAGCGTTTCTCTTAGTATATTTCAATGAAAAAAATAAAGAACACAAAAGGAACATTTATTTGGTTTATAATTTAGAACATTCTGAGCATCCTACCAGAAACTATACACGTGGCCGGGCTGCAACGTATACGGTACATCCCGGCCACAAACAAGTGCTTTTTTATCCGGTCTTTCCCGTTGGTCAGATCAATGGTTAGATTAGTCTGTCCAGTGGGAACTTTTTGTCCCATTGTCCAGATCAGCTCGGTTTTTCCCGTTGGTTAGATCGATGGTTAGATTAGTCTATCCAGTGGGAACTTTTTGTCCCATTATCTAGCGGTCTTTCCCGTTGGTCAGATCAATGGTTAGATTAGTCTATCCAGTGGGAACTTTTTGTCCCATTATCCAGATCGGCTCGGTTTTTCCCGTTGGTTAGATTGATGGTTAGATTAGTCTGTCTAATGGAAACAGTGAAACAAAGTACATTTAAAGTGAAAACTGTTTATTATTTTTATTTAATTATTTTAATTAATTAATAAAAGATAAAAGAAATGTTCCTCGCACTCCTACATACTACTTTTGAGTATTTATTGTCAAATAAAAAACCCATTCTACATTCTATATTTCCGTTGAGCTACCGAGACAATTACGAAACTAATCAATTTTTTCCATCTCTATACGAGTACAACGTCTTAGGGTGACGTTAACATTATTTACCTAATTGGTCGGGTTTCTTGGAAATGCATGGTTAAACTTGGCACTTTGGTACAAAGAATTAAATAAAAAAATAATGACAAGATACGTTTATCTTAGACGTTCTAAAAAATGACCAACATTCAATTCTCCATTAATTAACATCATTTGTGAATTTTGAATGAATTTGTCTCTTTTTACATGTTCTTTACTTCGTTTATCGGTTATTTTAGAAAAATCATCTTTAAGTAAAACTTTTAACAAATTGACTAACCCAGGACCTTTTCTGGTTATTTTTTTATTTAATTCTTTATGCCAACTTTCTAAAGAGTTGGTGGTTTTGTGTCTCTGGCCAAAAACTGACCAAGTTTGTTTAAAACTAGATTTTTCTAACCACTGATTTTGAAAATATTTTATGAATTGCTGTAAGTTATGTGCATTAGGAGCATCATTAATAATATATTGCCAGCCTTCGTTTATTAATTGTGGCGGCAGTAATGGAAGAATACCAGAAAGTGCTATTATGCGTTTTGATAACTTTGATTTGGTCAACTGAAATTTTTTTGCTTGCTTCCAAACGTTACGAGAGAAATGATAATAACAACCTTTTATTTCCGCACTTGGGTATACTTTTTTTAATGCATTAGAAGCAGCAACTTCATAATCCAGGGTAAATTTTTTTGGTTCCATATATGGTATAACTGTGATTGTAACATGCTAAAAAGACTAATGTAGCTTCGTTCTGTTTTGTCGGACATCAATACATAAATTAATGGAATAATATTAGTGGATTCGATACTACTACCGATATCACCATGAATGGTATATAGCTGGGAAAATGATGTAAAAGACACACTCTTAAATGTTCCGTCGCAAAAAAAATGGTTCACTTCCTTTAAATATTGTTTCGATTGCGGCGTACAAAAAACAATGATACGATTTTTTTGGTCAACAAAATCAGCCAAAATAAAATTTCGAAACTCTTCAGGTATCTCCACATCGACAGGGTTGTCGTGAAATATTTTAGTAACTTTAGCCGCTTTATTTCGCTTCCGATACATAGTACTTTTGACAGATTGAAAAGGCGGTATGTTATTTGTTAGATTTAAGCCAGAATCTTTCAATTTGGCGACACACTCTTTATAAACTGCTGGCACTGGTTGAAAATCTTTGCATGCTTGAGCCCGCATATTATGCAATGCAAGTTCTATTTCATTTTTGCCAACATCTTTAACGCAAGTGTGATCTTTGGACTTAATAATTGTATTGCGGTTCTGAAAAACATAGATACTTATTCTCAATCGATACCATATATATATATATATATATATATATATATATATATATACTTATACACCTACTCGAGGAAAAAAAACAGAAACATGTCTTTACAAAAAATTTCAATGTTAACTTTTTATCAACGACACCGCTGAACGACACCCCAGTGGTTTTTAACTCCCTTTTTGTTCACTACAGACGGCACTAGTCAGGCAGGAATATAAAGTCCTATTTACACGTGTAAATGGGGCTTAAACCCAAAAACTAGTGTCAAGTAATTTTCGACCTATTGTACACGCAACACGGGGGTAGTAATAACCACTATACTTACTTGAACCGTCACAGATCCCACGCATCGCGTTTTTTTGTACTGACTGCAGAGCCAAATTTCGTTTCCATTTGTGTAATTTTTGTTTTTGTGAAATTTAAACCCGTTATATAGTAAAACAACTCCGCCCTTTCTATTTATAAAATTAAGATCCATTTCAACAAATCCTTTGCTTTCAATTAAATTATTTAGAATATTATTGAATTTCTGTATTATAGGTACGAATGACATTACATGACAAACAGGAAAATTACTTCATAAACAATCATAATGTCACATTAAACATAAAACCTATTTAATATTAATACGGCTAGCCCTTTTTGTATTCAATGATACTTGCATACACCTACATCACAAGCTGATCTAGATAATGGGACAAAAAGTTCCCACTGGATAGACTAATCTAACCATCGATCTAACCAACGGGAAAAACCGGCTTATTCCGTTTATCCACCCTAAAAAAGCCACCCTAAGGAGGATACTCGGAAACGCGTGTCCTTCTATCCACCCTGAACGGGGTGGATAACCGTAATTCATATAATATGTTTCTTCCGTTTTTCTCACCTGCCTAAGTACAGTCAATAACACAAAAACATACACAAACCCAGTCCAAGAAACTTCGTGAACATTAAAATACTTTAGATGTATATACTTACCTTCTTCTTTGAGCTGAAAATAGTTTTGTTTACTCATCTAACATTCTATGTGACTATTACGTCATTCTAGACGTATCTTTTAATGACACATATCATTGCAATTAATTTCCATTCCAGTTATATTATTGTATGTGCTTAAATATAAATCATAGCTTGATTTAAACTTTAAAATGTCTTTAATTGAAAAAATAAAAATATTGACAAGGGGTAAGGGTCGAGTAGCTTTACATAATGGATATCAATATCACTTTAAGAAAACATACGCAAATCAAACAACGTATTGGCTGTGTGCTAAACGGAAAATAAACCACTGCGTCGGGACAATTACTGTAATGGTAAATAAAAGTATTATTAATTAATTATTATCCAATAGTTGTAGGATTTTGCACATAACATATTTTCTTTTAAATAAAGATACATTACCCAGTTCGTGCCCAACTAACGCCCCAAAAGCATTGTTAGCTAAGGTATTTTTTTCTTCGTCAATAGCAGTAAAATTAGTTTGGGTTGATGACGAGCTGAAGCTGGAACTAGTCGTTTGAGTATCTCGTTCAGTCGTGGTTTCTTTATCGCCTATATTAACTGCCATTGAATCCCATCTTTGACTTTCTGCCATATCCAATGATTCTTGGCTATCACATTGAGTCATATCATCGTCTATTGTGTCCGGCACATACTCGTACTTTCCTAAAAAATGTGTCGTAATAACTTGTAGCGACAAACATTGATTCAATATATTATACAGGATACTTCTATAATGTACTTACTTTTTAATGACATAGTGGAATATGCACAGTCAAATTTATTAATTTTATTTTTAGCAAATTTATAATTAAATTGCTTTATTGTAAATGTCAAATGCTTTTTTTTAATAGCCTTGTTTTTCAAATGTAAACTTTTTTAACTTTTAATTATTTGTATAAGCATCATCCAACATTATTATTACAGGAAAATACTGTGATGAAAACAAAACCACACATACAGTTATGTAAACAAGATTTCACTAAAAATGTAATTGACTCGCATATAAACCAATGTATCAACGAAGTAACCACTTCACTAGATCCGGTGCCGAAAATCTATAAAAACATGGTAGCGTCACTTAATGAAGATGATGTCGACTTACTAAATGAAGTTCCTGAATTTACAAAAATTAAAACTACTTTATATGAACATAGAAATGCAGCATTGGGTTTAAAACAACTTAATTTTAAAAAAGTTGCCGAAGTTGTAGTGCCGAAAAAATACGAGAACTTTTTATTAGCTGATTTCATAGATGAAATAGACAATATTCGGATTTTGATATTCTGTAACAATTTCGCAAGAGACCAAATGGGTAAACTCAAAAATTTCTTTGGCGATGCAACTTTTAGAATATGCCCCAAACCGTTTAACCAAGTTTTCAGTATACACGCTGATATGAACAGTACCACGACTTCAACAAATATAATACCTTTGGCATTTGCAATTATGAGTGACAGAAAGAAAAGCACTTATTTAACGGTATTTAATTTAATCAAATCCCAAATTCCTGCATGGAATCCCGCAACATTCACGCTCGACTACGAAAAAGCTACAATGGGAGCATTAAAAAGTGTATTTCCAAATATATTGCTACATGGCTGCTACTTTCATTATGTGAAGTCCATTCAAAAACGAGCAGATAAGCTAGGTATCAATAAATACCCAAATACAAAAAGATTAGTGTTACTTACGGCAAGGTTGCCACTATTACCTTCAAACCTGATTAATGAAGGCTGGTTGTTTGTGAAATCATTTTTATTAGACGATGAAAATAATATGGCGGCATTTGTTAAATATTTTGAAAAAACATGGCTCAAGGACGAAACCTTTGTGGCTGTTTGGAATTCATTCGGGGTGACTCATAGGACAACAAATTCATTAGAAACCTGGCATAAAACAATATCACATGAAATTAAAGACAAACATCCACATTTAGCTAAGTTTTTGGAATGCGTGCAAAAAAACGCACAGTTCTTCGCTAATACGTCTGCTGCAGCAAAAAAATTTAGAAAACGATTGCAAATATACATTAAAAGGGACGAATTTATCCAGGATACGCAACTACGTCTACTCAATAATGAAATAAGCGTTGGTCATTTTCTGGACATATTGCAAAATTTATAAAAAACCACCAGCCCCGCTTCGGCTTTCTATCTTATAGTACCATGTACCTACAATTTAGATTTTAAGACTATTTTATGTTATTCGCTTAACAATAAATATTAAATTAAAACTTAAAAGATATTGATTTGATTCAACTGTACTTGGGGTAAAAAATCGGAAGAAACATATTATATGAATTACGGTTATCCACCCCGTTCAGGGTGGATAGAAGGACACGCGTTTCCGAGTATCCTCCTTAGGGTGGCTTTTTTAGGGTGGATAAACGGAATAAGCCGAAAAACCGAGCTGATCTGGACAATGGGACAAAAAGTTCCCACTGGACAGACTAATCTAACCATTGATCTGACCAACGGGAAAGCCGAAATGTACTTTGTTTCACTGTTCCCATTAGACAGACTAATCTATCCATCAATCTAACCAACGGGAAAAACCGAGCCGATCTGGATAATGGGACAAAAAGTTCCCACTGGATAGACTAATCTAACCATTGATCTGACCAACGGGAAAGACCGTTTTTATCAAGACATATTTGTGGTAGATTTAATCTAGTCATAGGTACTGCAAGAACAATTTAAGAACATTTAATTGATATGTCTATTAATTACGAAATCGACTGTGGCCGGGCTCTGTCGCAACACCCCATTGTATGATGATATTTAGGGACTTTTGGTGCCAACGCGGTTGTTTTATTTTCAAAAACTGGTGTAAATTCGAGTTTTTATGTGTAAATATGGTGGATTTTTAGACATAACATCTTCGACAACGTACACAAGTGGAGGATAGTGCGATATTGCCGTGAATTGTGATTTTCCGTGTTGTAACCAAAACTCCATAAAAGCGTCTAGTAAAGTCTCCACTGCTTTACTGGGGTTGGACAAGGACTATGTATGACTTGACTGTGACTGACTTTACTTGACAATGACGGAAATAAATGATATATAAATATATTTACTAAAGGCTCATAAGGCTAAAGAAGCCAGAGCCGTAAAACGGTATAAAAAAAATGATATTTGACGTAAACTTTATTTGCTAAGAAGTTTAATGTAGACACTTAGTTACTATTTCGAAAACAAAGTTTGAGGCACCCTTTTATTCGTATATTTAAATTAGCCTGAGGATTTAGGGGCGCTAGTTCAATATAGCCAAGGTATATAGACTGCACGTGTGGCGCAGCGCTGGACCACTATTTGTGTGAACCATAAATAGTTGTTCTGAGTCTGGGTGTAATTTGTGTCCGTCTATTACATGTTTGTAAAGTACCCCGCGGCACAGGGATTAAATACCATATCTCTGGAGTCTCTGGGACTCGCTGGATGCGGGTAGCACTAAACCACCCATTGAGATTTTGGAGCAGTTCTTTGTCCAACAGTGGACGTCTCTAGGCTGACATGATGATGACGATGATGATCTATCCTAAAACCAGGTTAAAAAAGTTCTCTCTAAAACGGAAAAAGATCTACTAAATCGACTTTAACTGTTTCTGAAAAAAAAACCAATATCGCACAGGTCTATTTAATATTCTCAAAAAACGTTGTCTTCAAAATTAAACAATCAATATTTAGGTTTTTGTATAATAGATTTTTCCTAAGTTGCATATTGTCGATCTCAAAACATTCGCCGGCTGAAACAAAAAGAACATCATTCATTACTTCATTTGTGTTTGTGAATACGTGTTTTAAGATAGATGTGGGTGTGTGTTGGGGGGTATGTGTGTGTTGGGGTATGTGGGTGTGTGTGTGCGCATGTGTGTGTTATTATGTGGTTTGGTGCGTGAGTGTTAGTTTGTGTGTGTGTATGTGTGTGTGCGCGCACGTGTGTGTGTGTGTGCGTATGGGAGTGTGTGCGCGTGCATACATGTGCGTTGAAATTTGTCCAGGAGCAATATTATTCAGTAAACTTAATAATATTGAGGGTATATCTATCAGAGGACGGGGCAGCTTCTTTCTGTGTACTATGACCATCATACTGCGATTGCCAACCCGTCTGCCACGCGTAGCGATTCTGGCATATCCTTCCCGAGATGATTCTTGGAGGTGGCTTTTGTCTTGGCTTTGTCAGTGGACTTCTTACAAGTGTGATGATGATGAAACTTACTTAGTGATAGTGCAAGTCTCCTTTTCAGCCTTGTTTTCTGCCCTGTACACGCACTCGGCGTTTTTGAACCCAAGCAACTCGGCCAACACGTCGATATCTTTATAGGTGGGTTTCGCTCGGAGTATCTAGATAAGGACAATAAAAAGAGCTTCAGGCCTGCCCCACACGGGACAATCAAACTGAAAATACAAGTACTAGGCGCGCAGGAGTTATTTAACTTGGTGTTATTATACCGAGACTGAGGGAAATCTGCTTCTCGATAATGCGAATTAATAGTTATTTGTTATTCAAGAGTGCAAAGTTGCTTTATAACCGCGTGCGCGAGTGATTCAAAAATTAGAATCCTGAGCATTAGCGAGGAAATCAAAAGATCACAAAGTGAAAAATCTTTGCACTCGAGTGCAACCCGTAACTTTTCATCACACCTCAGCGAGGAAATGACTTATATAAATACTTTTATCTCAGTTTAGGTAATTATTACAGGACAATCTTTAAATTATAACAAATAATACCTAGGTATAATTAAGAAAATCTTAAAGTAACATTGCTACAGTTGGAGTGTAATAGACCAGTAATATTGCGCAAAACCATTTAAAAAAGTACCTACACCAAGAACGTTCCGAGTCTTACTTTTAATAAATTAAAAAAGTTGTGTGATAAATTCGGCACCATAGAGGTAGAAGTAAATAGGTTTACTGATATTTTGCATTCACAAACTTGGTGCACACGATGTTCTAAATTCAAATTTACTTTAACCTCTAGAGGATAAAAACGACTTTTCCACTCAGATATCGAAAAGTAATAAAAATGCTCTTTACGAGATGGGGTGATGAAAAGTGTATTAGCAGCAGAACTTTTCATGTAGGCGTATGTAACAAAAGCTAGTTTTACAGGAGAAATTACTGCGTGGGCAGAGTATAATTAATAATAATAATATGCAGGGGCATTATTTACATACAGCCATCCCAAACATGATGACATGATCCCAAACTAAGCAGAGCTTGTACTATGGAGACCAGATAACTGATATACTACATACATATACTACTTTTCTTTTATAAATACATACTTGTATGGATAAATTACACCCAGACTCAGGACAAACAGACATGTTCATGCACACAAATATCTATCCTGGATGGGATCGAACCCACGACCTCCAGCGTGAAAAACAAGCATTTACCAACCACGCCAACAGGCCCGTCAAAATATAATAAAATAAATAAATGTATTTATCCGCTTTAAAAAAATACTTTATAAAAGCGCTTATAGATAGTCAGAAATGTTTGTAGTGATAGTTAATACAAAATTATTCTTAAGTACATGTAAATATTTAGAAAGAAAGAATAGATATTTATTAGACACAAGGTACATCAGTATAAATTAAGTAACACACAGAAAAATACATAAAAAAAATTTGATACTTTTAAATAACAATTAATACATTTTTCTACCTACCTATTTTACGCACCTATTCTATGTGGTACCCATACTAAGCACCTTTGTGACTAAAAGGCCACAGTTCAGCATTCTGCCACAGATGACTGTATCGCTGATTTTCAACTGTGGCCAACGGCCATCCATATAAAAATAAATATGACGGTGTAATAAAACATACTAAATAATGCAAGGAGTTGAAAAATAAAATAAATACATCCAGGAAATAAAAACAGGTGATAATAATTGATTTTGTTATAAAATATATGAATTGATAGGAATATAAAATAAAAATCTATACAAAAAAATAAAATTGGAGTGTCTGTTTGTAATATTGAAATAGCCGGTTTTTACTACATAAATATGAATAAATACGTACCGTATTTATACAATTGTATACACCAAAATAACATTTTTTTACAATTTTTGTCTGTCTGTTTGTTCCGGCTAAACAGACAGACAGACAGACAAAAATTTTAAAAAATGTTATTTTGGTGAAGGTACCGTATATATATTCATATTATGTAGAAAAAAAAACTGTTATTTCAATATTACAAACAGACACTCCAATTTTATTTATTTGTATAGATTACTAGCTGTGCCCCGCGGTGTTACCCGCGTTAAATTTTATAAATTTTCTTTGCTATAAACCTCACGGAGCCCGAGACCTTTCCAACGAATGCAAAACCGTGGAAATCGGTTCGTGCGTTCTGGAGTTATAGCGTCAGGCAGGAAAACCCGACTTATTTTTATATAGTAGATATATAGATATTATATTATTATAGATATATTATATTTAGAATTATCGCGACGCTCATAGCCAGTTGCACTCACCGGTCTGTAAGTGATGGCCGAGAAAAAGCACGTAGCCAATAGGCCAGTCTTTTTTTTTATAAGGCAGGAGGAATGCCTACGCATGCCACCCGCATAAAGTGTCTGCGGGTGGGTATGTCGGACTTGCACTGACTAAACCTATCTGCCGTGGACTTCTCTTGGCGCCTGATGTAACTTAACTTAATTTAAGTTCGCTAAATATCGTTACTGTTATAAAATAAATCCTATTGTAATTTATTTCCTACAATCCGTGTACCTAAATATCTATATGTACCTAGAAATAATTATACATTAATTATATATTACTGCGAACATGTTCTGACTATTTACAAGCGCTTTTATAAAGTCTACGTGAATAAAAAAAATGAAAAATAAAGATGGGGGAGCCGCGGGAACGCGGGTATGCTGCTCCGGTACCCCCCTTTTGAGCCATGTCCCAGATGGTCGGGACACGTACCCCGGATTGCCCTCCCCTATTGCCGACTCCTGTCAGTCCGTCACAGCGACTGCGCCACAGACAGATCACAAGAGGTCATTCTATAGATGGGTGACCGTAAAATGGTTTAATTTCTGAGTCTCCGTGTTTCAGGGGTCACGTAAAGTTGTCCCGGCAGTTGTAATATTACAACGGTCGTTTAGCCATATCAGAGTCCTACTGGGCGGATTTAACACCTCTAGCCACCAGGTTAACCACTCCCCATACGATAAAGAAATAAATAAAGCTTTTATGCCAGTAGGAGGCAGGAGTTCGGCAGCATCCAGAATACTACACCAAAAGAGAAAATTTACAATCTAACTTTACACTTAGGCATGGGAATAGATTAAATTTACCAATATCCCATCTATCTATGCACTCTACACTCACTATAAACTTCCAGAAGAATTAAAAAAAGGATAATTAATACTTTTATTAAAAAACTAAAGCTTTTCTTATTACATGAAAGTTATTATACTGTCAAAGAATACTTGGACTCAAAGAAATAATTCTATAGATAAGATAAGATAAGATAACTCTTTATTGTACACCAAAACATTACAGAATATAAGAATACAATAGTATACATTTAAATAAAAATGGTACAATTGGCGGCCTTATCACTAAATGTGATCTCTTCCAGGCAACCTAGGCAGGGATTGGAGTATGGAGTAACCGAGATAGGGTAGTTGTCAGTGCACATGAGTATAGAAATGATACGCACTGGTATCATTACAAAAAATGTCAAAATTTATTTAAGATAAATTACATATATATTATATATTGACCTACATACTATATTATATATACTTATATTTCATAAATAAATAAATACATACGTACAATTCTTATCATAAAACAAAACTAAATTAGGAGCCGTTGCTGAAGTTCATAAACTAGTAAGAGATAAACTAGAAAGTAAATTATTTCGTTCCTTCCAGTAAGGACAGGTAGTGATCTTTCACTAGACTCTGAAAGTTGCGTAGAGATTGAGCTTGGCGTACTGACAATGGCAATTCATTCCACAAGCGAGCTCCTTGCATAGCAAACGATTTGTCCAGAAAGATTGTGGAATGTGCTGGCATTGTCAATTTTAAATTATTCGATGATCTCAGAAGTTTCGAATGTGATTCATAAAGGAATTTGAAGGTTGAAAAGCGTGCTTTGAGGTAAGAGGGCGTTGAAGGCGAAAACAAAACATTGTATAGAAGTGAGAGAATATGGGCATTCCGGCGAAAGCGAATGGGTAGCCACTTGAGCTTGTTACGAAATTCAGTGATATGATCATATTTCCGAAGACCGAATATGAATCTTATGCAGACGTTCTGGAGACGCTCAAGTTTTTCAAGTTGGGCCTCTGTAAGATCAAGATAGCTGACATCTGCGTAATCTAGTATTGGAAGAAGAAGGGATTGAGCAAGCGCAATTTTGGTGCTAGTTGGGAGGAAGTTACGAAGTCTTCTCAATGATCCAATTGATGCAAAAATTTTCCGACTGACGTTTTGTAGTTGAGGGCCCCAGGAAAGGCAGCTGTCAAAGAGTATGCCTAGGTTTTTGACTTCACGGCTTATTTGTAAAACATTGCCTCCAAAACGAAGTTGTGGTAGTTGAGACAAAGATGCCTTAGCCAACATCCTTGAGCTCCCTACAACAATCACTTGGGTCTTCTGTGGGTTAACGTGTAGTCCGTGAGCACGACTCCACTCACTGATGTTATTTAAATCGGTATTCAAATTATTCACAGCTTCTGCCAATTTATTTAACGGAGCCTGATTATAAATCTGAAGATCGTTTGCATAAAGGTGGTAGGAAGAATTAATACGTTTGAAATAGAATTTATAAAAATTGCGAATAATAGTGGAGACAAAACGCCACCCTGAGGCACGCCTGCAATAGTATTACACCAAGAAGAAAAGGAATTATCAATACGAATACATTGCCGGCGGCCAGACAGGTAACTACGAAACCAGTCAATAAATATAATAGATCTTGACATTCTAATATTAATTTGATAATCTTTTCGCTTTAAATCTTGACATTTTTAAATTATAATTTGGCATACTTAATAGTTCTTACAAATAGCATAAATTCTAAAACTTTTTATTATTAATTAAAAGCCTTCTTCCTCTCTTCTACTATGCTGTGCCCGACAGGGTCCAAAATTGTTACATAATTATAAGATGATACCATCTGTTATACATTATGGAAGCAATAAATGATTGAGTATTGAGGATACTAGCTGTATCGGCAAACGTTGTACTGCCATAGAAGTAAAACCCGGAATCTCATCACAACGCCACCGACCGGGTCCGAGGGACTCAATCAAATGCATAAAAAATAATCAGCAAAAAATAAACTAATCGCTACTAAAAAACAGGGGTTCATAGTATAAGGGTGAAAGTTTAGTTTTGTTAAGTATTTTTATGTCAAAACAAAAATTTAAAAAAAAATACCAAATAAAATGAGCCAGCCTTATCATACTTACTTATCGTATGGGCAGTGGTTACCCTAGTGTCAGAGTTGTTCAAGCCGCCCAGTAGGCCTCTGACATGGCTTAACGACTGTTGTCTAATAACTACAAGCAGGACCGACAGCTTATCGTGCCCTCCGAAGCACGGAGACGCTCTGAAATTAAACCACCTTGGCGGTCACCCATCTATGGACTGACCGCGCGCCTAGTTACTTAACTTCGCCGATCGCTTACGAACCGGTGAGAGAATCTAATTTTAAATAAAAAATAGTTTACAACCGATTCTCATACCTAAATAAAACAAAAAAAGGTTTTTATTCACGTAGACTTTAAAAAAGCGCTTGTAAATAGTCAGATATACCTAATATGTACAAAAAATTTCAAAAGAATGGATCTTATCGTTTCGGTGGTGTTTGCCGACTGAACGCGAGAATTTTGTATACATATTAGATACTAGCTGTGCCCCGTGGTTTTAACCGTGTTAAACTTTATAAATTATAGCCAACCAAATTTTAGCGCTCGAGCCGTTTCGACGTGAAAAAGTAAGAAACATACACACTCACAAACTTTCGCCTTTATAATATTAGTGTGATAGACACACGCAGCGGCTAAGACCCGCCGCTTCGTATCGCGGGTTCGAGTCCCGCGCCGGACAACTATTTGTGTGACCCATAAATAGTTGTTCTGAGGCTAGATGTAATTTGTTTTCGTCTATTATATTTTTCTAAAGTACCCCGCGACACAGGGCTAGGTTCCCTAGTGCGGGTGTCTTTAAAAAAAAAAGAAATATATGGCCCTATCGGAAGATCAGCACTGCAGAAATGCAGTACTAGCTGTGATAGGGCCATTTTTCATACCAGGGACTCTAACGGCTAAGTCGCCGAACATCGATTTCTTAAATGGTGTTCAAATAAATTAATGTTAAAAATTACTTAACCAATCGTTAAATCGGCTTCCATGACCACATGTGACGTCATAAATGGTCCGGAATCGATTGTCAACGTTGAAGCCGATTTAACGATTGATTAAGTCATTTTTAACCTTTATTTATTTGAACGCCATTCATGAAAACGATAAAATAAAATAAAAAAGGTTTTTATTCACGTAGACTTTAAAAAAGCGCTTGTAAATAGTCAGAACATGTTTGTAGTAATACAGTTATTATTTCTGTTCGGCGACTTCGCGGGTACAGCCTCAGTACGGATAAAATTAATAATGATTAAAATGTATAGGTACCACATTAAATGTATTTTCCGTATTTGTAATGAAAATAAAATTATTACTTTCTTTCTTTCAAAAAAATGTAGGTACCTCAGTGGCGACATCTTTGCGGTCCTCGATGGGCGGCAGGTTCCAGAACGCGAGCCCCACCACCACCTCATCCCGCAGGTAGAACAGCAGGCCCTGGTGGTACCGGTACTCGTACTCCTTGCTCGCTCTGCCAACGTTAACTTCAGTCACTAGTCATTATAATACCGTGTATGACTAGCCTCAGACATGTCGTGGGTTCGATCCCCAACGCACAACGAAGCTCCCTACTAACAAAAAAACTTGAGAGGTGTCAAGGGACACCCGGATGGAACGAAGTTATTTCTTATTATTTATTATGTACGGAAGGGGTCACTTTTATCAAGATATTTATTTAATGTGTGGTGACGGTGCCGAATATCAGAATATCATCACCCAATCTCATCCCGTGGGGGGTCGTCGTAGTCGACCCGAGGGAATATCTGTACCAGAGGACGGGCAGCAGCTTCCTTCTGAGTACTATGACCATTAGCCTGCGATCGCCAACCCACCTGCCAAACGTGGCGATTATGGCATATCACTCCAAGATGACTCTTGGAGAGACTTTGTCTAGCAGTGGACTTTTTGCGACTGTTCTGAGGTTGATAACATCCTATCGGTGGAATTGTGGACATGGCCAAGGCTGGACACCTCTGAAGAGACAGACCTTCGACGCAGCGGAGCTAGCAGTGCGACCTCAACAGCATTATTATGAGGTGGACAGTTAGTCTAAAAGAGACTAGCTATCTGCGCGGAACATAATATAGTGCACTAGTGTGTGCGCAAACACAGGGGCATTTTCCATTGCATCAGTCTCACGATAGGAAAGAGGATACAGGACCGACGGCTTTACATGCTCTCGGAGGCACGGGGGTGTAATACCGCCGATCCTGTATTTGAACCCAGGATCTCGATATTTGCGGTCGAATACCCTACCGACTACTAAACCAATGAGGCAGTCAGGCGTAAGTAGGTAGGGCTTTGATGTTTAGTTCTAAAAGCGAACTGTCGTATTCAAAAGACGGTAAACATGTAGTTTAAAGGCTTCCCGCTCACATTATACTGCTGCATTTGACTGCCACGTTGGTTTAACGGTAGCGTGTTCAACCGCAGCATAACTAGCTCCTAGGTTCAAAACCGGGGCGGGCCATATTGTGATGTTGGGTGTCTCAATTAAACACAAGTGATTAGCTTGAACGTCGCATTTATTATTCTCTAACTTACATGCTACTTAAGTCTAATATAGGTAGTAGGAGGGAGGCAAGCCGCACACTACACCTCCCCCGCTAATAAAAAAAGAAAATAAAATATCTATTAAATATTTTCTTTTTCTTTTTCATTATAATACTATAGAAATATCATAAGGCTCTAAAAAACACATTACTAACATAATCTATAATTATACATACAAAGTTGTTATATAAATGTACTTTAAACTTTCAACTAATAATCTGTTAAAACCAAAGCAAGTAGCATGAACATTCCACTGATATGACATCAGCTATTGTCTACCGAGAAATATACAATACGATACGGTGTAGTATTTCGATGTGACTCCACAAGACGCTTACATTGCAACATTACTGTGTGATTACTTTGAAACCTATGTACCTTTTTTAAGACTTTATAATTGAATCAACATTTGTGTAATAAAAGACAACTTCCAGACAAGGTTATCTTAGGTATGAAATACTTAGATAAATGGCCGTAAATATTACCATTATAATATTAAGCATTTTAACAATTAATCAATCAATCAATCTTGAGAACACAGGTATAGGTACATAAAACATCTTAAATATACATATTATTGTGGTCGAGTTCTATGTTCTACCAAAGAAATTGGTGTACAAATAGTATTTTGGTTTAAAGTTTAGTCAATAGGTAACCAAACGGGTTCTAGATTTTTTTTTTAAATCGAATTACTAATAATTCAATAAATGTAAATTAAATGAAGAAATGTCAATTAAATTTTAAATGCAAGACAAAGGTAGATAATAATATTATAGGAATTGTGCCATAATTTGTCGTTTAAAAAAAATCCTTAATAAAGTAATACGTCTTATCTGTTAGAGACAAAAAAAAATACTAGCAATTAAATGGATAAAAAAAAACAGATAAACAACACACAACACAACTTTACGAAATAATTTCTACTACACATTGACAACGATGCACGTGTGGCGCGGCGGTTTATGACAATCGCCTCGCCAACTCACGTTCTGTGTTCAATTCCCGCACAGGACAATTATTTGTATGACTCAAAAGTGAATCTGAATGTGGGTGTGCTTCGTGCTCGTCTATTATAAATTTGTAAAGTACATTTTCCTAGTGCAAGCATTGCTTTCTTTATTAATTATGAAAATAAAACTAACATTGAATTAACATATACACATATTAATAACATTACGCTCTGTTGACAATTTTGCAAATCCAAATGATAACCACATTTTTTTTTTTCAGTTGAATAGAAAAACAAAGTGCTATGTATAATAAAATGTATAACAATAAAATTGACTTATAACTCCACATGCCTATAATTTTGAACATTTTCTAATTTTGTTTGTACTGCTATAAAATACTTTTTCGATAAAAGCTGTTGTCTCAAATCAGTTTTTAATCATATAAATCGTTTTGTACGTGTTAGACAATTGCAATTTATTACAAATATTAATGATTGATTACATTTAATAAAAATATATTGGTATTAATTTAACTTAGTCTCTTTCCCTTTATATCTGCTACGTCCCTTTTTTTACGAAATATTTTCTAATGGCTACTAAAGTATTATAATATTTAATTAAACTAATAATCATTATCTAAAATAACGCATATAAAATTGATACATAAATTCTTATACTAAAATAAAATATGCATTCTATAAAATGATTGCATCACAACTTAAAACAAAGTGCTGCGTTGCATTTTTAGCACGCGGTATGAAGTTCGGCGAGTGTCCGTGTACAATTCTAACGCTTTTAAGTGATAACGTTATGAAATATGATATCATAATCACTAATTCTTGCACATATTATTAACCGCGTAGACTATTCTGAATGTCTAATTATTATCAGGAATACCTTCGACTCGTCCTTTGATAAGAATTACCAAAATCAATATATCAATATAACACCTGAACTAGTGTTCTAATATAGTAAAATTTAATTTATACCTCTTTTTTTAACACTGGATAATATAATTAAAAAAAATAAAAATCAAACAAAATTTAGTATAAACTATAACAAAAATTAATATCTTTCACTTTAGTGAGACATTGCTTGAGGGAAACTGAAACCTGAACCATTTAAAATATTTAAAAAAATACTTGAGAGGTGTCACAACCGGGTGGAATGAAGTTTTCTTTCGATTTATTAGTATAGGAATTGTAATGTTTTTTCTTTTAAGTTATAATAATATTTTCTTTATTATTAACAAATATAATGTAATATAAACTTACTCAGTAGACTCAATTTTATAATAAAAAAAAAACAAAAGTGTCGTTACAACTTTTCCTCTTAATTTTTTCCGTCTAGCCCCCTTTCGTAAAGCGCGATAAGGAACTTCGTTCCAAAAATAAACATACATTTTCTGAAGATTTTTAAATGATATTTCATATAATCACTTTCAATATCTAAATTAATTCAAATTTATTTTAAATAGTCGCATGTCACAAATATTGTTTTTTCTGCTCGCTAAAACTACATTATAATTATATATTTTTATATTAAACACAAATACAGCTTCGAGTAATCATGGGCAGTTGCTTCAAACAATTGTACATATAATTTCTTAGTTACCTACATAAAGCAAGTAAATGGATTACAGTGGGGCAAATGATGCAGCCCGCTACACAATTACAGTGGACAGAGTTTTGAGATGTTTTTATTACATTATGACCATGAAACGTTATCTGAAATATAATTTTAGACTGCATACAACATAAATTTACTACAAAGGCAAAGTAAATTTTCTACAAATTAGTGAAACTGTGTTTCTTAGATTCATGTTCTTAATAAAGTCAAAATCAATGTAAAACCATCGTACTTTAAATTTTTCAATTAATGGCAACACTTAATAATATTCGGCAACAACCTCGAACATCTAGTTTATTCTTGTTAAAATGTACCCAATTAGGGTTCACAGCTATACTTATTTTTGGCCTTTTGTACTGGTTGTCCGGGCTGTCGTTTTAAAGCATATGTGTCACATAAATTTTAGCTTACTTTGGGTGCAAAACTCAGACTATGATATACGTGATTGGTTCAAATGCCTCGCATAGTGAATATACATTATATCACTGCATTGATTACTATTAATGAACTAATGATAATCATAATTAAAAAAAACCTAAATTATAAAACACTATGTTATTATATTCTTGGCGTACCTAAATACCAAATTCATACTAAATAAATCTATCTAAGTCTTATTCATTGCTCGTTACTACTCTGTACGTAGGTAAAGGCTACTTGAATATTAAAAAAATAAAGGATTATATTTGCCATTTTATCGTAAGACATGTGACCTCTGATATAGGTCTATTTCTCTTAATATATTAAAACGTTCTTTTAAATGTCCATTAAACCCTCACAGGGTGCCGCCTATACAGGTATAACCTTGACGGTAATATTTATATCATATTTTATTTATTTATTTATTGCGCAATCTCGTGGGCCCATACTTCCTAGGAATAATAAATCATTTATTTATCATTTTGGTGATTTATATTATTCATTAATACATTGCATCTCAATGTATTCATTATACCCCTTTCCATTAGGGCGGTACACATGGTCCGGCCGGACTCTTAATTTGTATCACCATTAATATATTTTAATATTTTTCTAGGGTAACGATTTAAGACTTTTGTCTCCAAATACTTTCATAGAGGAAATTCATTCGCAACATGATAAAGTAAAGGATGTAAACCCCATAATTAACTTTGATGTGTACCTTTTATTTTATGTATGAGTAAACTCTCACAATAATATCATCCATTACACATATACATACCCAAATGTACTATCAAATCCAAAATGAATATTTTGATCTATAAGGTTCTTGATTCGCCTTCGGTTGATCAGTCCACAGGCTTTTCAAAAACTTAAATACCAAAATATTCTCAATCACTTTTTAACCTTCACACAAATCCCACTTTCATATAATATTAAACATTCACACACTTTTCAATTACACATTACGTGCTTTATGTATTATCTAAGTCATATAACAAAACAGTACCTAATTGAAGTCATCAGACAACTAAAAGCTTTTTAATACTGTTCTTCCTTTCCTCTTTCTGCCTATTCTTTATATACGAATCAGTACCTAATTGGATTCACAATGCTACAAAAAGATTTTTAATACTGATTTACTACACGCCTGGAAATCTCTTATCTCTCCTGGTATCCAAAACCACTAACTCTAACGTTCTAACTAATCACTGTAACGAATAAAATACATTGTTATCATATCGCATCATCATAATACATTCAAGGTATTAAGAATGTATTATATATATCATTTCTTGAAATAAATTGTGTCAAAGAATATTACCATCTATGTTTAATCTATGCAAATTAATGAGATAACCAAAGTGAATTTAACGTTAAATCATATATAATTTAATTTTCCTATTCATTAAATTGTTTCAATGCCTACTTAAGTAAACAACTGTTCAACCTTGAACATACATCTACTACACGCGCCAGCAAAAAATCACAGCGTCAACATTAAGAGCGACATACATTCGTTACACGCGCCGGCAACACCGGCACACCGTCAGCACTGGGAAGTGGCCTACTGAGATTTTCGCTGCATCGGCTCGATACACACACAACACACATGTAAATAGGCATCAATGTGTATTTACCACAAAATTTGTATATAATAAAGTTAATTATTGTAATAAAGTAGTCATCAAGCTGGAGTCGATTTTGATTCATCTCCTGTAACTCCTCTCACTGTGGCCAAGACACCTTTAGCCGTCATCGATCCTATGAGTCTGTGGGATCGGCAGTGGGAAAACCTTTTCCTGTGTACATTGCACGACGTACACGAACCCCTATTCCTACCCAACTTCCGTCTGTTACCGTAGGTCTCCTGTGACAGACATCCCGTACGTCAAAACCGACGTAACCTACGTTCGGTCTGGTTTGTATGGTAGGCTAGGGCGTTAGGGAAGCTAGGGTACTAGGTGATTGTTAGAAGGCTAGGTTTGTAGTCAGCAGGGTCTTAGGTAACCACAGGCTCTGTTAGTTCAAACGTAGCCATACTGTACGTATTTAGGATAACGGCCGCCACGAGCTGTAAGCCTGGGTAGGTACATTTGGTCCTTCGAGCTTATTTTAAGAACCAGGGGGGTTTGTTCATTTGTTCCTGTAGGATAGCACTTACTGACATACACTTTAACGTACTTCAAGCTTGCGTACTCAATAAGCGCCTGTTTTGTTGTATGTTGAAGGACTGACTAACTTAGTTGTCGTTCGTACGGTAGCGGATCGGGAACCGGCCTCTCCACAAGCGGGTCTCACCGGTGTTTTGAGAAGTCGCACATACCGTATCGAGGGCAAAGATTGCAACTAAGTGTCGTAGAAACAGTTCGTTAGGGATAGGATAGGGCAGTTAGAAAAATGGACATACAAGAAATTAATGAAACCATAAGAAGCCAAGAAGCGGACTACAATGAAATAAGACAAATATTCGCTAACATCAAGAAAGATTCCGCAACACGGAAAACTTTGAAGTACATCACGGAAAGGAGAGCTCGACTCACAGACATATTTACAAGAACGACCAATAACCATTCAAGACTAGAAGACCAGGATGCGTTGTGTGATCACAAATACATCACTACTAACTACTACGATTCTATTAAAAAACAGTACGCGCAAGCTATTGATTACCTATTGAAGTGTGAGAGGCGATTACAATTACTAAACCAAATTTATGAGCCAGAAGACATAGAACCCCAAGAAGAAAAAGTGGTCAGTTCACCGAAAATATTTATACAATTATTTCGTATCAATCAGATGCAAAAAAAAACTGCAGTCAGCAAATCAATCCATTGTTGAGGGCAAGGCGGATTGGTACTTAGAATCTCTACTAGCAACTTTACAAAAACAATGGCAAGAGATTGAAGAAACACATTTGTTAATCCTAATGGAAGATAGCACCGTTGACCACAGTTATTTTCAAGAAAATATGTTTGAAAGGACACAGACGGAATTTGAGCTTGTTATTGAAAAATTGGCCGCAACTATGAGTAAAAAACCATCAAACAGCGATCATAAAACATCGATTAAGTTGCCAAAAATAGTAATTCCGACGTTTAATGGCACTTATGAGTCATGGAGTTCGTTTTATGACTTATTCTTGAAGATAATACACGAAGATAAATCATTGAGTGACACAGAAAAAATGCAGTACTTAAAGACGCATGTACAAGGAAACGCCGCTAAGCTGATTAAGCATTTAACAGTCTGTGACGCAAATTACGCAACCGCATGGACTCTGTTAACGAAGCGATACAAAAATGAGAGATTGATCGTTACCAAACACATCGACAAAATTCTAAGTTTGACAAAAATAAAAAAGGCCAATGCTACGAACTTGAGAAACTTGCATGATACGATTAATGAAAACCTAGAGGCACTGAAAAGTCAAAAAATTGACATCTCAACGTGGGACCCTATCTTAACTAGACTGCTTAGTAGAATATGGGACTCAGAAACTGATGAAAAATACGAACATCAGTTGAAGGAACCAAACAAAATACAAGATTTTTCGGAAATGATGCAATTTTTGGAGAAGAGATTTAAATGTTTGGAAAGTACTTGCTTTTCTCAAGAAGAAGTTAGTGGTCACAAGCCGCGCAATGAATTTTCAGATGTCATAAAAAACCGAGAGGACAAACGCATGTGTTGGTTTTGTCACAGTTACGAACACAGCATTTATCAATGTTCTAGTTTTAAAGCGCTGACAGTACAAGACCGCAATAAGGCGGTCAATGACAAACAAATGTGCAAAAATTGTTTGGTACACGAAATGACGATTAAATGTAACAGCACGAAAAGTTGCGGATACTGTGGGAAAAGAGGTCACCATTCTTATTTGCACCATCACAACCAAAACGCGTCACCATTAAAAAGTGGGTCTAGAAAAGAAGGTTTGTCAACCCCATCCACAAGTAAAGCTATGACAAAGTCTACATCCAACATATCTACCACTTACAGAGCTGATATACAAAAAACCACGTTACTTGCGACGGCCTTAGTACAAGCAAACTCTATAGACGGAACATCCCACGTACTGAGAGTTCTATGCGACCAGGGTTCAGAAGCCTCATTCTGTACGGAAGAGGTGGCCCAATTGTTAGCATTTCCACGGTGCAATATACAAACTGAGATAATCGGGATTGCTGACGAGAAACCTAAAACATCGAATTATACTATCGATGTCCAACTACAACCAAGATTCCCCAGCGAATACAGGTTACCAGTCACACTTATCATTCTACCAAAATTAACTGGCTCGCTACCAGAGAAAAACATACCAGAAATACGGTCAGATTGTTTACAAAACAAACTAATTGCCGACCCTACGTATTACAAAAGAGGCCCAATAGATATAATATTGGGCGCTCAAGAATATAGTAATTTACTATTAAACGGATTGTACAAGATTCAAGATGGAATTATCGCACAAGATACAGAATTTGGATGGATTTTATCTGGGATTTGCTGTAATCAGACTACCACTAATACAATAAAAATCATCAGTATGACAACACGTACTACAGAAGTTCAACAACTAAGCAAGTTTTGGGAGTTAGAGGAAGTACCCGAAAAATACCAGTTATCGAATTACGACCAAGACTGCGAAAACTTTTACCAAGAAACTACAATTAGGAATCCGGATGGAACCTACACCGTGAGACTTCCTTTCAAGGATAACAATATCGATTACGGGGATTCTCGCCAAAAAGCTGTGGCAAGGCTTTTACAACTAGAACGAAAGTTTGATAAAGATGGGAACCTGCAAAAAAGATACCAAGAATTCTTAAATGAATACCTAGAAATGGGCCACATGAGAAAAGTCACTAGAACAGACTATTATCAAGGCAAATACTATATCCCTCATCAGCCAGTAATCAAAGAAGATTCGTTAACTACTAAGTTAAGAGTGGTATTTGATGCGTCCAGCAAGTCAAGCACCAATGTAAGCCTAAACGGAAATATGTTTACAGGACCAAGATTACAACAAGATTTAGCAGATATACTATTACGTTGGCGTAAACATAGAATAGTATTTATGGCGGATATTGAAAAAATGTATCGATTCATAAAAGTAAATGAACAAGACTTAAGTTACCAACGAATATTATGGAGGAAATCGGCAAAACATGCAATCGATGAGTACGAATTAACTACTGTAACGTACGGCACAGCATCTGCGCCATATTTAGCGATCAAAACATTACAACAACTTGCCATAGATGAAAAAACGAATTATCCTGCGGCCAGCCAAATAACTCTCAGAGATTTTTATGTGGATGACATATTATCAGGGGATATTAACGTTGAATCAGCAAGGAAGCCTCAAAAAGACCTCATAAACATGCTACAAGCAGGCGGATTTAATCTCAGAAAATGGTCCTCCAATAATGCTGAGTTATTAGAAAATATACCTGAGGAAAACCAAGATAGCAAAATGACGAAGATACCGCTAGATGAGACAAGAAAGTCACTAGGAGTGTTATGGTCGCCACTAGAAGACAGGTTTTGTTTTCAGATTACTGTCAATCACAATGAAAAGCCAACAAAACAATTTATCTTATCTGAAGTTGCTAAAATATTTGACCCCCTAGGATGGCTAGCGCCAGTTATCATCGATATGAAACTATTAATCCAGGAGCTTTGGACAAATAGTGCAGAATGGGATCAGCCGGTGGACGACAGAGTTAAAATAAAATGGACTGAACTACAGAAACAGCTGAAAACGATTGAGAATATTTCCATCCCAAGATGGTGTAATTGGTTGCCTCACTCTAAAGTTGAGCTGCATGGGTTCAGTGATGCGTCAGAGAAAGCGTACGGTGCAGTGGTATATTGTCGGGCACAGAGTGATAGCAGCACGTATAATATAACTCTGTTGCAAGCTAAATCAAAGGTGGCGCCGAAAAAGCACAAAACCACGTTACCGAGACTGGAATTATGCGCAGCACTGTTACTAACACAACTGATGGGAAAAGTTATAACCGCAATGGAAATTCCAATCGCAAATATTTACTGTTGGACCGACTCAATGATAACTCTCGGTTGGATCAAAGGTGAAGCTGAGCGATGGAAGACTTTCGTTGCTAACAGGGTATGCGAAATACGTAAACTACTACCACAAGCAAAGTGGAATTACGTGAACACAACACAAAATCCAGCCGACGTAATTACAAGAGGAGTTCCGCCAAACAAGCTACAAAACTTATCTCTGTGGTGGAATGGCCCTGATTGGTTAAAAAACAACAATTTCCCCAGTACAAAAACAATACCGGAAATATGTGAAGAGATCAAGCGTTGTTGTCTCGTAACCACTACAGTACAACCGCAAAACGAAGTATGGGAAAGATTTTCAAGCTTTCAGAGGATGATACGAGTGTTGTCATATTGCTACAGATTTACAAATAAACAAAGAAACAAAAAACCGTTGAGTTGTACGGAAATTAATGAGACAACTAAAAATGTTCTCGAGTACAAAACTATTAAAAGCGGACTGTCGTTGAAGAAAGGCAACAAATTGTCATCGTTAGACCCATTTATTGATACTGATGGATTGTTGCGAGTCGGAGGCAGGCTGCAAAACTCTAATCTGCCATACGATCAGAAACACCCAATTCTGTTACCACACGGCCACCATGTAACATTAACTATAGTTCAAGACGCTCATTTAATTACATTACATGGAGGTAACAGTCTGACGTTAGCATACATACGACAGAAATATTGGATACTTGGTGGGAAACGAGTAGTAAAGAGTTGTATCAGAAAATGTGTAAAATGCATTCGATACAAATCGTCCACAGCCACACAACAAATGGGTGCTCTACCAAAAGCAAGAGTGACTGAATCATTTCCCTTCAGTCACACAGGCGTGGATTACGCAGGTCCAATATCAGTAAGAGCAATGAAAGGCAGAGGGCACAAATCCTATAAAGGCTACATTGCAATCTTTGTCTGCTTAGCCACGAAAGCGATACATCTGGAGCTAGCAGGCGATCTATCTACAGAAACATTCGTTGCAGCATTGAGAAGGTTCATGGCAAGAAGAGGCCCAGTATCACATATGTATAGTGACAACGGGACAAATTTCGTAGGAACTGCAAATTTCCTTCATAAGGAGATGTTGGAAATAACTCAGTCAAACGGGTTTCAAAACACTATGACCAAAATTGGAACACAATGGCATTTTATCCCACCATCATCTCCCCACTTTGGTGGAATCTGGGAAGCAGGAGTAAAATCAATGAAACATCATTTGCGCAGAGTGATAGGCGAGCAAACACTCACATACGAAGAATTGAATACGTTTCTGCATCAAACTGAAGCATGTTTGAACTCAAGGCCATTATGTGCGCAAAGCGAAGACATAAACGACAACGTCGTATTGACACCTAGTCACTTTTTGATAGGACGGGAAGCAGTAGGGGTACCGGATCCACTGTCGGACACTAATACGGATCTCTTAAACAGATGGAAGCAAATTCAAAGAATGAAAAAGGACTTTTGGAAAACCTGGACTAAAGATTATTTACACCAACTACAACAGAGGTACAAGTGGAAGAATGAACAGGAGAACTTGGCAGTTGGAACGTTAGTAATTATGAAAGATGAAAAGATCAGTCCCAGCAAATGGCCGCTTGCGAAAGTTAAGGAAATACACGCTGGTAACGACAACTTAACTAGAGTTGTTACTCTCCAAAAATCGTCGGGGTCAACTCAAAAACGCTCAATTCATACACTGATTCCGTTACCAATTCAAACGGAAACGGGTAGCTATAACGAACTTTCGACGAATACTATACAAACAAACACGGCCACGAAGACAAGAAAACAAAAAACATACCACATAAAAAAATGTAGCAAACCATTAAAATGGTTCATGGTTTTACTAGTCATCCTACAAATGTTGGGTACGACAATGTCGACATATACATCAAGAGCGGTGCCACCTGGATTTTATATAGAACAAATAGGTACAGCAAGCATTGATAGAGGAATTTTCAGAATAGAGACAAACTTTGAAAAAGAACACCTACAACAAGATTACTGTAATGTAATGAAATATAATATTATAGATTTCTTTGTCAATTAGTTAAAATAGGTATACGTGTGCGAATATTGCATAGGTTGCAACTTGAACTTAGGTGCTGCGTAATTAGAACATTATTGTACTTTATGTTTAATAATTTTGGTATTCAATAAAATGACTCTGAACGAGTAAGATATGTTTTTATTCACAACACCTGAACACCCAGCATATTACATGGCGACCCTTGCCTTTGGCACCGTCTAAAGAACATATAAATCAAGATTTCAAGGAAGAAGATTACAATATAGAAGATTTCAAGACATACCATGGGAAAATCTGCGTCAAAAGAGCAAGTTGTGATCGCACAGAATGCCAACGGACAAGCTTCTGCAACGACATCGCAATACCACACAGAACGCTTGGAGTCCATAGAATTCTTGGTCACCATAGCTATAGTTATATTATGTATCGCCGTTGTATACTACGTCCTCAAGAAATGCAACAAGCACCACGTACGCAACTTGCAACGAGAACTGAACAGAAATAACTTGGCCACTATTTCTCGTGCTGACCTGACCACGACTGCCGTATAACAAGAAAGAAGAAAGAAGGTTTGGAGGTGTCCAGGGTATAGCCCGGCCCAAACCGTCAACACACGTAACTGCAGCCCAAGTCATCAGCAGTGTCGCCACGAGGTACACAACGCCACGTCAGCGCCAGCCCAACTCCTCACCAGCCACGTGCTTGTACCGGTCTACGCGCAGTCCAACGTAAAGGTTATGTTTTATTAGCTATTTTATCTTTAGAAGTATGTAATTTTCATTTTTCTTAACCTATATTACGTAAATAGATATGCATTTTTATTATCTAGTTAAATATTATGTCTAGTTTGATTATACAGTTACATGAAATCCGTAATTCGTTAAATTATCTTAGAGATTATTTAGTTAAATTAGGACCTGAAAGAAGGCAACTAAATCTTGGTCAGACAAAGATAAGTGAAGCGAAAAAGTTGTATTCCTCCTTTGAAAGTATTTTGTCTCTGTTGCACTTAGGAATAGAACGCAAGGAAATTAGTACAAGTGATATCACTGCTATTCATAAAATAATAAGCGACGTACATATTTTATATAATAAAATAATTACTTTATCTACTTTTCAAGAGGCTAAGCAAGTCAAAATGTCTACAAAAAAAGAATTTGACTTAAAAACTGCAATTTCATTGTTGCCAGTAATGTCTGGACAGGAATCTGTTACTAAGTCACTCATTGATTGTATTGAGTTGTATAATAAAATGATCCTAGATTCGTCATCGCAAGAATTAATTAATTTTGTTCTTAAAACTAGACTTTCTGAAAGTGCAAAATTGCGTATGAAATCGACTTACGACACCGTCGATAACCTTTTAGCTGACATGCATAAATTTTTAATACAAAATAAATCCCAGGTAGCATTACAATGGAAATTACACCAGTGTAAGCAGGGTAATCGTTCCATTGAGTCATTTGGCAATGAATTGGAACAATTGTTTGTTAATTTAACTATTGCCCAATCAGAAAATAGCCCCAATTCTTACGATGCTTTCAAAACCACTAATGAAAGAATTGCCATAAAACGTTTCGCAGACGGTTTGAGTGACCCCAGATTGAGTACCATTATAGCGGCTAGAAATTTTCAATCTTTACCGGAAGCTATCAGGACTGCCATGGACGAACAATCCTTGTCTTCGTCATTCCAAATTATGAACATTAAGCGTCATAGTTACTCCAATCGCGGGCATAGAAACTTTAATAACCGTTTTCGAGGACATTACAATAATAACTATAATCCATTTAATTACAACCACGGTAACGCGAGATCACCGGGCGCAGCGTCGGGTAACATACCGTCGCATCGCGGACAGTTTAATCGTGGCCGCGGTAGAACTTTTCATAGAGGTCAAAATAATAGGCATTACGGCATTAAGTCAAACAGACCCTCTGTCCAAGTTCAGCACACTACCCACAATGAGTCGACTAGCAATACCAGTTCGCGCGAAATTGTAACTCCCAATGTCGCAACGAACGATTTTTTTCGTTAATTCGCAAAATTTTATTTTTAATTTTAATAATAGTAGTACTGTAAGATTTTTAGTGGATAATGAAGTGATTAATCTTTTAGTTGATAGCGGAGCCAGTCTTTGTGTACTAAAGTACGAATGGCTTATGCCCGGTTCCTTTATTTTACGATCCGTCATTGGACCAACGTTACCATCCGTAATTCAGCTACCGATACCGATGCAAAACTAGTGTTCCACAATGCCCTACCTGCGACGAACATCCGTAGTTTAAACCACCTACGACTCGTTCGGCGATGAACCTCTCGCTCCTCTTCACGATTAGTTATAACAAAACGTCGTACGTCAATTATGCAACTAAAATCATTTATTATTCTGTAATATTATGTGAGTAATAGTACAAATTACTGTACTTATAGTTACAGTAATAATTTAATTTGCGTTTTAGGTTTAAAATATTTATAAATCATTAGTATTGAAAATTTTATGTTACGAGTGCATGGTGTGAACAAAACGCTTAATAGAAAAGCGCATGGCGCATGCGTCTGTCGTCTGACGTCTCTCCAGGAGTATTTCATGGTTTTTAAATAAGTTTTTAAATTGAGTATTTAATCTAAGGTTTGTGGTTATGAAATCTTAGAAGATAGAAAAATAATCAACCCTTTCTAACGGAAAACAAAGCCATGAATTCTCTATCAGTTTCAGAGCTAGACATTACGGAAATCTCCTCAAACACTATGTTAACTACCAAAATAAAATACAAACGACTGGTAAACCGACCGAATTCGACTAGTAATCAAAGCAGTAACGCCTCGTTATTTTGACAGTTCCGTGACAGTAGAAAACATTTATAGGAACACTTTCGAACGCATCTCCATACAATAAGCTTACTAACGTCCTCCCATCCGTTAGTAACCAGACGTTGGTTATTTGGATAACGACTAGTATTTTTTAGGAACGGTTTTGCGTTACGGCTGGTAGAAATTCTAACTATTCGTAGTAGAAACGATTCGTTTTTGCAATATAGGAACCGGGCGTTAGTAAAAACCGTAAGTTGTTGCAACAATTGCGTAGTGATAGAATAAGCATTAGAGGCGTAAGTGGTAGGTTAGAGTCAGAAGGCTACATTTTTCTAAACTTATTTTATAATAACGAAGTATTTAGTGAAAAATTTTATGTTTTTAAGAATATGTCTTGCACTGCAAATGGAATATTAGGAGATAATTTTTTACAGCGTTATGAAGCAATTATTAACTATAGAGATAGTATATCACAACTTTATAAGAATAATAAACATATTCCTATTGAAATTCATTATAATGCCAGGTATAGACATTCGATACCGCCTCGGTGCGAAGTATTAAGGTTCATCCCAACTACGTCGACATGTGACTGTGTAGTTTTATCAAAAGAAATCCAGCAAGGAGTTTTCGTCGCTGGTATTATTTCGCAACCAAATAATGGTCGCATCCCGTTAAGAATATTAAATACTACGGATAACGAAGTAGAGTGTGATTTTCAAGATCTTACTGTTTATGACATAAATAACTTTGATATTTGTAATTTTTCGGAAAATACAAATAGCGTAAATCGCGTTAAAACATTATTTGAGTTATTGAATTTATCGAATATGAACTCAGAGGAGAAACGTAGCATCGAACATATTTGTGCAAAATATGCTGACGTTTTTCATCTTCCAGGTGACAAATTAACAACCACAAACATAATGACACATACAATAACTTTAAAAGACAACGTTACACCCACTTATATAAAGCCTTATAGGATTCCTCATTCCCTGAAAAAGGAGGTGCAAAAACAAATAGATGAAATGTTAGCAAACGATATAATAGAAGAAACCACATCGGAGTGGTCCAGCCCAGTCTTGCTAGTCCCTAAAAAGTCGGATAGATCTAATGAAAAGAAATGGAGACTAGTTATTGATTACAGACAGTTAAATAACCAAATTAAGGATGATAAATTTCCGTTACCAAATATAACAGATATCTTAGATTCTCTGTCAGGTAGTATTTATTTTTCAAAACTGGACCTTTCACAAAGCTATTATCAGTTATCATTAGAGGAAAATTCGCGAAAGTATACAGCATTCAGTGTAAACAAAATGTACCAGTTAGAGTTAGTTCCAAACTCACGAAAATACACAGCCTTCACTACTGATAAAATGTATCAAATGAAGCGTTCACCTATGGGTTTGAAAACATCTCCCAGTGTGTTCTCAAGATTGATGACTATTGCTATGTCAGGTATTAATTATAAAAAAGCCTTTATTTACCTTGATGACTGTGTTGTGATAGGAAAAACGATGGAAAATCATAATAAAAACTTAATTACAGTTTTAGAACGCTTACGAAAAGTCAATTTAAAATTAAATCCAATAAAATGTGAATTTTTGCGCACTGAAATAGTATATTTAGGTCATAGAATAACATCACATGGCATTCTTCCTGACGACAGCAAAATTAAGGCCTTGTGCAACTATCCGGTGCCATCGAACTCAGATGACGTCAAGCGCTACTTAGCATTTGCTAATTATTATAGACGTTTCATACCTAACTTTGCTAATATTGCGTACCCGTTAAATAAATTATGTAAAAAGAATGTAGAGTTTAAATGGACGTCCGAATGTGACAAATCTTTTCACGAGTTAAAATCTGCTTTAATATCACCGCCCGTATTGCAGTATCCTGACTTTTCGGAAACGAATATTTTTCAGCTGCGAACAGATGCTTGTAAGACTGGATTAGGCTCGGTTTTGTCTAATAGTAATGGTCACGTAATTGCTTACGCGAGTCGTAACTTAACGCCCGCAGAAAGTAGATACCCTATAATTGACTTAGAATTACTAGCTATAGTATGGGCAGTAAGGCATTTTAGACCATATCTGTATGGCAGAAGGTTTAAAATCTTTACCGATCATAAGCCATTAGTATATTTATTTAGTTTAAAGGATCCCTCTAGTAGACTTACGAAGTTTAGACTGTATCTTGAAGAATATGACTTTGAAATTGTGTACATCCCAGGGCGAAATAATGCAGCTGCAGACGCATTAAGTCGAATCCCTATGACAATGACCTGTGATGATTTAAAATCTATTGGAGAACAAGTAGTTTCTGTACTGACGAGAGCACAAACAAAAAAGTTAACGTCTCAGATATCTACTGATAACAATAATTTGACTAAAGAATATTCTACCAGTAGCAGGCCTGATCAACCTGAGACTGTGGAAATTCTTAAAAAACCCAAGGATGTGATAGAATTAGTTTTTATAAATGACAAAGATTTTAGTAAATTGATTTCTCACTGTTCTGGGATAGAATACTGCATCTATGCACCTTCGCGTTGTACTATATACCTAAATACTCGATCGTTATCTACCCCGTCGGAGTTAGCGAGAGACTTAGGATCGTTGTGCGAAAAAGAAAATATAAATGAAATATTAATTATTAAGAATAGAGAAAATGCAACAAATATAAAAATACTTGCAAGTCATATGAAAAAGTTGCAAATTAAGTTACCCAGAATTTTAATTACAAGAGATATAATTAAAATTTTTAATCACGAGGGTAAAAAAATAATATTGAATGACTTTCATTTGTTACCCACTAGTGGACATGCAGGGATAAATAGAATGATAGGCAATTTAAAAAGATATTACTACTGGCCAGGTATGACGAATGATGTCATTAATTACGTAAAAAAGTGTCAACAATGTCAATATAATAAATTCCCTAATCGTCTTGTAAAAGAGCCGATGGTTATAACAAATACTGCAAGTTCAGCATTTGAACGTGTCGCGTTAGATATTATGGGTCCATTACCGACTGATATCAACAATAATAAGTACATCTTAACATTGCAATGTGACTTATCTAAATTCGTAGAGGCATATCCCATGCAGAGTAAGGATTCCGAATCAGTAGCCAGAGTCTTCGTTTCGAATTTTATTTTGAGATACGGAGTACCTAAACAAATCATTAGAGATAAAGGTACAGAGTTTTTGTGTAATATTATGGAAAATGTGTGTAAAATATTAAAAATAGAACATTTAAATTCCACACCTTATCACCATGAGACTATAGGCTCATTAGAAAACAGTCACAGACATTTAGGCTCATATCTTCGAATTCAGTGTGATAGGAATAATATTGATTGGAGTGATTGGTTACCATTTTGGTCATTCTCTTACAATACTACAGTGCATTCAGAAACAAAATACTCACCATTTGAGTTAGTGTTTGGTAAATGTTGTAAATTGCCGTCAGATTTTGGAACTTCAGTTGAACCTTTGTATAATTACAATGATTACCCAAAAGAAATGAAATATCGTCTACAGCGAGCACAATACGATGCCCAGCAGAATTTGTTAACAAATAAATTTAAAAGAAAACTTATGTATGACAAAAAAAACTTACTCCATAACTTACCAAAGGGGTGACCTAATTCTTATAAAAAACCAAACAGGTAATAAACTTCAAAACATATATAACGGTCCCTATGAAGTTATTGAGGAAGTTTCACCTAATGTTAAGATCTTAAAGGACAATAAAGAATATATTATACATAAGAATAACACTAAAAGGTATTTTAGTTAGCATTAAGCTTTTATTGTATTCTTAATTGTTATAAATAATTTTAAATATATTTGGTTTATATAAAAATACTTATATGAAATAATTGGGTAGGTATAATATTTTAAATTTGATATTTTGTAAGTTTTTTTCTCCTTAAAAAGGGGAAGGTGGCAACAGACATTTTCGGGGGAGTTGTAATGTAATGAAATATAATATTATAGATTTCTTTGTCAATTAGTTAAAATAGGTATACGTGTGCGAATATTGCATAGGTTGCAACTTGAACTTAGGTGCTGCGTAATTAGAACATTATTGTACTTTATGTTTAATAATTTTGGTATTCAATAAAATGACTCTGAACGAGTAAGATATGTTTTTATTCACAACACCTGAACACCCAGCATATTACATTACACTGAAATGAAAACAGTGACGGCACAGTTCAGTCAACTATGCAGAAATGCGGAAGCCATAATAGAACCAACACATTGCAAACAATTATACCATCACCTGATAGAAGAGGAATCAAAATTTGAGCGAACTAAAGAGTATTTGACAGAAATTAATCAAACCAGGAAAAAGAGGGGCATACTAGGACAATTACTAACATCTATATTCGGTGTAAACGATGAAGTATACCGAGACATAGACTCACTGAATTTGAACCAACAAAAACTAATTGAAGCGGCTAGCCATCAAACAAAATTCATGATTACAACTATTTCACAAGTCAACAAAACTGAAGAAAAGATAAGACAAAAACTAATGAGGTACCAAACCAAACTAAACAAAGTTATAAAGTATATGGATAATTGCAACCGATGGTACAACACAATTGACCACAATAGTGTAAACATACGCATTATGCAGACTTATCAACTAGCGCATAACTACATAGGAGAAATTATGGACTATTATTCTGGACTACTGGAAATCTACTTAGCTAAAGCAACAGTATACAGCGTATTATCATCACCAAAGAACGTCAGTGATGTGATATTAACAGCAAATAAAAAATTACCATCGAACTTAAAAATCGTTCAACAACAATTACTAGAAACCAGAATAACTGAAAACAACACCCACATACAAATATACGCTTATTTTCCTATACAAGACATAACTAATTATACTTTAGTGTATGTTACGCCGGTCCCAAAGAAAAATTCAGATAAATCATTTCAAAATATACAAGTTCAAAAAGCTTACATAGGTGTAGATTACAACAACGAACTATATTTTGATTTAAATTATGAAGAATTTAAAAGTTGTTTACATAGACGTAATCATTTTATTTGCTACCCTGGGGCGGTGAAAAACATGCAATTAAATGAAAATTGCATTGTTAACCAACTTTTCACCAATAACACACGTACGAAATGTTTAACCAACACATTTAATATACCTAATAGTATAATATGGAAACAACTGTACATGCAGAACACATGGTTATTCATTGTAAGAGATCATATTGCAATTTCAATCATTTGTGACGGTCAAAGAGAAGAAGTAGAGCTTCGAGATGTTGGTGTGATACAAATCTCAGATAACTGTATTATTAAAACATTTAATAATATATTAACTGCTAAAAGATCAATGTCAGTACAGATTGTAGCGTCGTATTCAAAACAGATTTTTCTATAAATACACACGTTTCTACTAATAACATGTTGAAAATATCCAAAGAGGAAATAATAGATAGCTCAACAGACATTTTTCAGCATCTAATCAACAAAGAAAATACGCTACAAACAGACTTAGACAACACTATTTGGAAGCAAATCAGCGCTCACACATATTTAACCAGTTTTATATCATCAATAATCTTGTTTCTTGCTATATTACTTATAGTTACTTACGGACCACCGATGGTGAGATGGATTGCAGCCACAACACAGCATCATACCAGGTGTTCAAGAGGAAAGGCAGCGGACCAACCAGCCGAAGTGTCCACGCAACCTGTCGCCACAGAGTCGTCTACGCAGCGTGAGCCGGACCAACCAATAAGACAGCAACATACAACCGTCACCATGGACCCTATATACAGTCAACCAATACGCCGGGCAGCACAGCAACCAAGGAAGGATAAGCCAAGGTCCCTCCACAAACAACCAACTATGCTGAGCGAGACAATCGAGTTATACCAACTAGAGTCCAGGTCCTGAGAGGCGCCAGAATGTTCAACCTTGAACATACATCTACTACACGCGCCAGCAAAAAATCACAGCGTCAACATTAAGAGCGACATACATTCGTTACACGCGCCGGCAACACCGGCACACCGTCAGCACTGGGAAGTGGCCTACTGAGATTTTCGCTGCATCGGCTCGATACACACACAACACACATGTAAATAGGCATCAATGTGTATTTACCACAAAATTTGTATATAATAAAGTTAATTATTGTAATAAACTAATCATCAAGCTGGAGTCGATTTTGATTCATCTCCTGTAACTCCTCTCACTGTGGCCAAGACACCTTTAGCCGTCATCGATCCTATGAGTCTGTGGGATCGGCAGTGGGAAAACCTTTTCCTGTGTACATTGCACGACGTACACGAACCCCTATTCCTACCCAACTTCCGTCTGTTACCGTAGGTCTCCTGTGACAGACATCCCGTACGTCAAAACCGACGTAACCTACGTTCGGTCTGGTTTGTATGGTAGGCTAGGGCGTTAGGGAAGCTAGGGTACTAGGTGATTGTTAGAAGGCTAGGTTTGTAGTCAGCAGGGTCTTAGGTAACCACAGGCTCTGTTAGTTCAAACGTAGCCATACTGTACGTATTTAGGATAACGGCCGCCACGAGCTGTAAGCCTGGGTAGGTACATTTGGTCTGGCGCCCAACGTGGGGCATTTTTCATCATCATCATTTCATCATCATCATCATATCAGCCGAAAGACGTCAACAACCATTTAATACAAATATATTTTAAAATTATGAAAATTGTTGTCTGTAGTTGACGCGAGTAAGTATAGAGTATGTATTTATTTTAATTTTACAGAAATATTTAGTATCTATATATATGTATATGAAATTAATTTAATTCAAAATCGTAAATACGGCAATAAATTTCTAAAATAGTTACATATAAAATTGCCTAAAAATAAATTCAACTCAGTATTGTAAAATAAATGATACGAGTAACTCACATTTTTGTCTAATCATATTTTTACTCGGCTCTGGTCAACTTTTCGTATCGTTCGCAGGTCTTGAAAAAAAAAAATCATTTTGAATGTTACGCCTCGCCTGCCGCTGACTGGAACTTGGTTAAGCTTGACAGTTTGGGCCGGGATAACCCTGGACTCCGCTGGGTGGCTGGGATATCCCTAGCCTAGCCTTCTTTCTTCATTAACATATTTTCTTCTTAATTAATATTAATCTTCTCGTTTTAAATTTTTTATCTTCTTTCCGTTGTTCCTTTTTTTCTTATATTCAGTTTTTCTTATTTTTATTTCCCGATATTTCTTCTTATGTATTTTTCTGGATCTTCTTTATTGATTATTCATTCCATTTTTCTTTTTGTCTCCGCAATTCCGCTCTTTTTCGTCAGGTCCTGGTCAGCACCGCCATGGTGATGACAGCGCTGGCAGGGTCGCCATGTGATGTTGGGTGTCTCAATTAAACACAAGTGATTAGCTTGAACGTCGCATTTATTATTCTCTAACTTACATGCTACTTAAGTCTAATATAGGTAGTAGGAGAGAGGCAAGCCGCACACTACAATATTGTGATTTTTCTGTTAAGAAAATTTCTCAGTATGAGCCGGAAGTATGGGAGTTGGCGGTATTACACCCTCGTGCCTCGAAGAGCATGTAAAGTCGTCGGTCCTGAGACTGACCTCTTTCCGGTCGTGTCCCTAGTCGTCCCATCGGATCATTTGAGTGATGGAATAGAAAGTGCCCTGTGTTTGCGCACACACTTGGGCACTATGACAGGGCAGACGGCCAGTCCCTACTGAAACTGGCCGCCGTGGCCGAAATTCGGTAAGGATACAACACAGATACATATAAAACCCGACAAAGAGTATACAGTTACTTACTCCTGGAAACACGGTTTCTTTTCGAGCTGGCTGGCGATAACCTGTTCGCTCGTCTCATCAGGCCCCGGACAGTCTTTGAAGAGCCCTACAATTGGGTAGCAAGCCCCACACTCGCCGACCACCTGAAACGTAAGTACATATAGCTTTATTATGTACTTAAAAATAACACTTAATATTATATGATAAGATAATGTTTGCAGTGTAGTGCGTCACCGCCTTATAACATCCCGTGAGAGCCAGACACGGCCGAAGGGAATGTCTACCGAGAAGAGATAACTAATGACCATTTTTGAGCATCATCGGCTTTCGTCGGCTTGACTGATCTTGATCCGGTTCGAAGGACCAAAATTTTAAATTAAATACTAGTGGACTGTAACACTAATTTATGCAGTCCATAACTTAATATATTTGAACAATAGACGCGGTTCGTTAATAGATTCGCCATGTTGGCGCCGGCGATGAGGCCCTGCTCCACCGCGTTGTGTAGTGCTCCGTCACTAACCTCCATCTGTATGTGCGGGCCGAGGCGCACCCAGTAGTGCGGCTCCATGTTGCAGGCGGCCCAGGCGCCCGCCATGTTGGCGCCGGCGATGAGGCCCTGCTCCACCGCGTTGTGTAGTGCTCCGTCACTAACCTCCATCTGTATGTGCGGGCCGAGGCGCACCCAGTAGTGCGGCTCCATGTTGCAGGCGGCCCAGGCGCCCGCCATGTTGGCGCCGGCGATGAGGCCCTGCTCCACCGCGTTGTGTAGTGCTCCGTCACTAACCTCCATCTGTATGTGCGGGCCCAGGCGCACCCAGTAGTGCGGCTCCATGTTGCAGGCGGCCCAGGCGCCCGCCATGTTGGCGCCGGCGATGAGGCCCTGCTCCACCGCGTTGTGTAGTGCTCCGTCACTAACCTCCATCTGTATGTGCGGGCCGAGGCGCACCCAGTAGTGCGGCTCCATGTTGCAGGCGGCCCAGGCGCCCGCCATGTTGGCGCCGGCGATGAGGCCCTGCTCCACCGCGTTGTGTAGTGCTCCGTCACTAACCTCCATCTGTATGTGCGGGCCGAGGCGCACCCAGTAGTGCGGCTCCATGTTGCAGGCGGCCCAGGCGCCCGCCATGTTGGCGCCGGCGATGAGGCCCTGCTCCACCGCGTTGTGTAGTGCTCCGTCACTAACCTCCATCTGTATGTGCGGGCCGAGGCGCACCCAGTAGTGCGGCTCCATGTTGCAGGCGGCCCAGGCGCCCGCCATGTTGGCGCCGGCGATGAGGCCCTGCTCCACCGCGTTGTGTAGTGCTCCGTCACTAACCTCCATCTGTATGTGCGGGCCGAGGCGCACCCAGTAGTGCGGCTCCATGTTGCAGGCGGCCCAGGCGCCCGCCATGTTGGCGCCGGCGATGAGGCCCTGCTCCACCGCGTTGTGTAGTGCTCCGTCACTAACCTCCATCTGTATGTGCGGGCCGAGGCGCACCCAGTAGTGCGGCTCCATGTTGCAGGCGGCCCAGGCGCCCGCCATGTTGGCGCCGGCGATGAGGCCCTGCTCCACCGCGTTGTGTAGTGCTCCGTCACTAACCTCCATCTGTATGTGCGGGCCGAGGCGCACCCAGTAGTGCGGCTCCATGTTGCAGGCGGCCCAGGCGCCCGCCATGTTGGCGCCGGCGATGAGGCCCTGCTCCACCGCGTTGTGTAGTGCTCCGTCACTAACCTCCATCTGTATGTGCGGGCCGAGGCGCACCCAGTAGTGCGGCTCCATGTTGCAGGCGGCCCAGGCGCCCGCCATGTTGGCGCCGGCGATGAGGCCCTGCTCCACCGCGTTGTGTAGTGCTCCGTCACTAACCTCCATCTGTATGTGCGGGCCGAGGCGCACCCAGTAGTGCGGCTCCATGTTGCAGGCGGCCCAGGCGCCCGCCATGTTGGCGCCGGCGATGAGGCCCTGCTCCACCGCGTTGTGTAGTGCTCCGTCACTAACCTCCATCTGTATGTGCGGGGCGAGGCGCACCCAGTAGTGCGGCTCCATGTTGCAGGCGGCCCAGGCGCCCGCCATGTTGGCGCCGGCGATGAGGCCCTGCTCCACCGCGTTGCCGTAGTGCTCCGTCACTAACCTCCATCTGTATGTGCGGGCCGAGGCGCACCCAGTAGTGCGGCTCCATGTTGCAGGCGGCCCAGGCGCCCGCCATGTTGGCGCCGGCGATGAGGCCCTGCTCCACCGCGTTGCCGTAGTGCTCCGTCACTAACCTCCATCTGTATGTGCGGGCCGAGGCGCACCCAGTAGTGCGGCTCCATGTTGCAGGCGGCCCAGGCGCCCGCCATGTTGGCGCCGGCGATGAGGCCCTGCTCCACCGCGTTGTGTAGTGCTCCGTCACTAACCTCCATCTGTATGTGCGGGCCGAGGCGCACCCAGTAGTGCGGCTCCATGTTGCAGGCGGCCCAGGCGCCCGCCATGTTGGCGCCGGCGATGAGGCCCTGCTCCACCGCGTTACCGTAGTGCTCCGTCCGCATGCGCGTGTCTTTCCACTGCGAGTAGTAGCTTGCAGCATCACCCGCCTGACGACAGACATTGTATTCATTGTTATCTACTAATAGAGCAAGATCCCAGGGCCCCCAGACATTAGAAATGTAGCTTAATTCAGCACGCCCAAAAGAATACTAAAATGTTACTCGGATACTTACAATATAGAGATGCGTCCTGGCTTCGAGCTCGGTGTTGACGAGGAATCCGCCGTTCTCCTCGTCTACCTCCAGGTAAGAGGGCTCCGCTATTTCAGTCCGGGGCTTTGCTCCTACTGCCACGAAGACCTGCAATTAGGATATAAGAATTTATTTAGGGCAAACGAAAGCAATTCTGCGGTTGCTACGAATCTGTCTCACGTAAAGAGTTTACCGAGTTCGTTTGCCGTATCAAAATCTGGTGTTCAGTGCCAGTGCGCCAAAAGGGTAATATAGCAAGTCCCCAAGACGTGGTGCAGGAAATCGCCAAAACGGCATCACGTTTGCTTGCTGGGAATTGCTATATCGCCCTTTTGGCAGTATTTTAATGGTTTTAACGGTTAGTATAGCATTTCATTGATAACCATAATCATCTGATCGTTGTATCAAAACCTATGCAGCGATTAGCACAGCATTACAGAGAAAGTAAGAATACTTTGCACTCCGTATGAGTGCAAAGTAAAAAGTCTACTTAAGTACTGGCACTGAACAGATCATTTTGATACGGCAATGGTAAACTATTATTGATTTTAACCGACTGCATACGGTTAAAATCAATTACTCATGTAGCCAATATGCGATACTGGTGACCTGCCTAGTTACCAAACTTGTCAAAATCAGCACACTGCAATCCAGTAAAATGCGAGGCAGAAAATCGCAACATTCGTGCAAAACGTCACCAAAATGCGACGCAGTAATGAAAACAATCGTTAAAAGATATAAATAAATCAATGGAATGCAATTAATGTGATGCGTCTGCAAACGTGTGTTAAATTCAAATACTAACGTAATCTGTGACGATTGATTTGCCGTTCGAGAGAGTGAGCTCCAGCCGCCCGTCCTTAGTCTCGAACGCGTCGTACACCTGGGCTGCAAACGCACACTCATACATTATTTCCGCATTTAAATATATAGCTTTGTGGCGGTAACTTTTACGCTTGAGTTACCTTATAATCGAGACGGAATTACGCCGCTCATGTGGATTGGACCAAGCCCCAATAGTTGTTGTATGTTTACGTAGTGTACTTGAGACAGGTTCCGACTCGACATCGCAACTACACACATACCAATGTCTATCGTCCACTGCAATTGCCAAGCAACGTGGCGATTATGGCAAATGATGTCTTGGGGTAGATGTTTGCACAGCCGTTGAAGACTTTTGACGATATGTTCTTTTTACAACCGGGAATCGGGATCGATGTCTTAAGTGCTTCCCAAGGCACGGAAGGTAGACCATGACTGTACTGGGCCCACCATACATATACGATCAGATCTGATTTTAAAAAGGAAATATAATAGTTTACTTTAGATCACACGATTGAAGTAAAACTTAAGATATACGAAAAGAAGTGGTTACAAGAGAAAGAGCACAAATTTTCTGTCTATTATCTAGAAACTCTCTCTCTCTCTATCTTTAAAGAAAATGTGTGCTGCTCTTGTTGTGCCCCTTTCTCTTACCCCTACCGATAGTAATATACGAAATATAACTATCTCTCTCTATCTTCACAAACTTATATCTCCGTCTCATCTGCCGTTCAACAGCTTACTCTCCAAGTCAAGCGTGCCTAAAGAACTTTACTTCAAAATCAGTGGGCACTTACTGCTAGGTATGATGTTGACCCCCTCGCAGCGCAGCTTCTCGGCGGCCCACTCGCCCAGGTAGGCGGGCAGCACGCGGCCCAACACGCCGCGCTCCTTCACCACCTGCACCACCTCCAGCGGCTTGGCGTCCTCGCCGCGGTCCACCAGCTTATCTGGTGGGAAATAATTGCAACCATCTCAAATAGATAAGAAGAGCGGATCGTGCAGAAGCCAGCACATCCAGCTATCCCAATCTGTCAAATTTCTTTTATATATTTTCAACTTTATCACAAAAGCATAAGGTTTACTTTCAATTGAGGAAATTTGACAGATTGGGGTGGCTTGATGTGCTGGCGTCTGTACTTCGTAGGTATAAGCTCATGCCCAGTCCAGTCCAGCGAGATCGACCTCTAACTGCCTTAGTGATGGGAGATCGATATTTTTCTCTGTTTTTTATTATGACTGCTTTCGCCCGCTACTTCATCCGCGTATTGTCGAAATCAGCCATCTAAGAGGTTAAAACTAAAAAATCAAGATCATATTTATAAAATAGAAACCTGACTGTTTGTGTCACTGACAGATATATCAACGTTCGTTTTCATCATTTTAGAGGTTGAAAATTAAGTCGTTTAAAGAATATAAATGCCAAATTTGAAGTTGATCAGATCAAGTTGTTGGATTCAAGTTTGCAACCCCATTCCAATCCCTTAAGGCTCAGTATAAAAATAGACCAGTACGGAAACTACCTACAAACGGTCGAAACGGGACACTCATACAAACATGCACATCGATAAGACCCCTAAGCGGTTGTCGCAGTCCTGTCAGTAGTGATCGCGTATAAGTTTATCTTCGCAATCTCTTTAAAAATCCATGTGCATATTGCATAGGATACGACGGCTTCATCAAAACGGGAGCTTTCGTATTGTAACCGTCCTACTGATTTATAAAACAAACATGTATTAATAAAAAATAATAATAGGTATCTAAAACATTAAAAGTTACAGCCCTACAGCTTCAATAGACCGTAGGTAATTATTTCATCAACTAAGCTTAGTTACCTTACTGTCCATATTTATACTGTGCTTTAAGGGTTGAATTTTCAAATATCATTTCATAGTGTCACACCTACGTCACTTAAGGAACGTTTGTACAAAATTTGATCGTTCTAAACCCAGCGCTTACAGCTTTGCATTTATCGATCAGTCCGACAGTTTCTGCTTTTATATTAAGACTAATATTGGTAACTTTTGAAAATTGTTTTATAACGTTTTTATCCAACACCAACTAGCTCACCAAATCTAATACTTTCCCAAAAGTTATTGAATAGTAAAACATATAGCAAAGTACTAACTCATTATACTCAGGTAGTAGGCGAGCTCGCAGCCTATGTTCCCACCGCCGATAATCACCACGTTTTCAGCAGCTCTCACCTTTCTAAACATAAATAATAAAGAATGTATGCCATCATCTTAATGTCAACCTAAAGACGTCCACGGACAAATGTAGGTCCCACGATGCCAGTCATCGGCTTCCACCGGTCGATCCACCTTGTAGAGGGCCAAACTATGCTCTTCACCATTTTAAGCTTATCTTACACTTGCTATTAAATAATATCCATATTAAAAATACTTATATTTCCATCAAACAATTTACATTTATATGAAACCACACAGAGCATTTTCTATCGAATAACAGTTATTATAAAAAAAGAAACAGACGAATTGATCCCTTTTTCCAAGCTTATATTAAACCGTCCGTGGACGTTGTTTTATAAAAATAATATAGTCAATTATAAAAGTCGTGTAATGTAAGGCGTAAATCTATTCTTAAAATAGGAAAAAATATTTTGCAGTATTGCAGCGGGGCTCGAGCTAGCGCCTACCCCGGATGTTAGTGGTTTTTAGATAGGAAGATATTTTAAATATGAAACGATCTTTCACATGCAACTATGACCATATCAGTCGGCTATGTTTCAAGAAAACAAAGCTGATGGATAAGACATTCATCCTCCGAAAGGTTGTTAGCAACCCTAAATTTGACCGGCACGTATCGTTCGTAACTTGACGTATAGTGCCTACCCCGGCTTGGTAGAGGGTACTGGTTCGAGACCCGCCGGACGTTTAAAGGAATGATTTCCTATTTTTTTACATATACGAGTACTTACATATTCAAGTTCTACTGAAAATAGTCCAGGACAGTCTTAATTCGTTTTATAAGGTAAAGAAGACGAACGTATAATTAACGCAGTAGCGATGGGCAGCTCGCTTTCAAATTTAAACTCGAGTAAACTTAGTTGCCTAAATTGCGACTCGAGTCAAATCGCCTAATTAAAAAAAAACAAAAAATACCTGAACGCGTCCTCCAAATCTCTGATAGTGCGCATTGTACACACTTTATCTCGCACTTTTTTGGGCGCGGACTTGAATATCGTTAAGTTTTTCGGTTTACATCCTATAACAAGATTAATAACAAAATAATTAATGACAGCATAGAGGTAAACTAGCGCGGTTACGTACAGCTACGCTTACGCTTACGCTACAGTAGTCACGCTGGTCAGCAACTCCAATAAGTCATATTGTGCGACAGACGGTCGTCGGGAGCGGTCAAACATTGGATCTATGTCCGTCCAAATGTGTTCCAAAAAATAAATGTCAGCGGATATTGGAATATTGTTGTATCCTGGTGATCATATTTTGATTTCGTAATTTAAAATTAACATTGGTATCCTCTCCATCGCCATGGTAAATGAAAACTATTTTTTCTGGCCCGAATTGCTGACGATGGTAACTATTTCTTTGCCCAATACTTACCTCTAGATGTAAGCTGTCTGGATGGCCCATGCAGTACCCGAGAGCTAACGGCTACGATGACTTACCTGGAGCTAACAAGCATCTCTCGTAGTACATGGGTCGCTCGCCGCCCATAGTCTTGATGTAAGCCACGTGGTCGTCGGCATCGACTCGTAACACACACCACCCGCTGGCTATAGACACCGCTGGGCCTATCGACTTGCGGTAAAACTTGGTAGGGTCCATGAAGTGCGAACAATTTGTTATGTACATGCTGGAAAGATAAGAGAGATCAATCAAAACACGCTCACCTCGGTTTTGACTTAAGATCTTCTGGACTTGAGTGGCAGAAGTTCCACTTTAAGCGGAAAATTTCTGGGTTCAAGAAAAAAATCAGGTAATAGAAACTCTAACACAACGTTACTATTTATTACCTGCACTGTATTCTGTAAGTTTTTTATTTTTTTTATTGGTGTGCTAATTAGCCTCCGACGGCTCATTGCTGCTATTTAATTGCAGCAACATTGTTTCTAGGGGTTAAGATTCTAGGTTTAGTTTTTATTCCTTTTCCAATCTTTTTGTTTTATTTTAAACCTTCCTTTTTATTGCTTTATTTTTGTTTACTTTTATTATTATGCTTAATGTTTTACTAATATTATTTTTTTTCCTCATGAGACGCGATTCTATTACATTGCATACATTTTCAATACATAATTCTAAACTTACAAATAAATTGATACATTCATATCGCACAAGTTATAAATATACAATTTTCATTAATTTAATACCTTAATATAATTAATATAATTCTATTTCTTTACTTCACAATTCCATAACATTTAATTATTGTTATATTTAAGTATTCTGTAACTTGTATCCCCTGTCGAACTTCATCGAGAGACACTTTACTCCACCTCATTTAAATACTACGAATTACGTTGATGGTACCTATAGTTTCTTGAATGTTGCCATGTCATACCGGATAAGATCTGTATAATCGTACCTACCTATAGCAGGTAGCTCCAGATATTGATTAAACGATATCCTTGTGTTGTAGAATATAATGGATTCGTTTCTCCTCTTAAAAGGGGTTTACTTTGTAAACTTGGTATATAACAGCTTATATACTAAGTTTACAAACTAGACTCTTTTCCATAATTTCAAGGTCTGTATTTCAGGAAACCTCGGAATATTTGCATTTTTTTTTATTTACATTATTTCAATTTTACTAATCAGCAACAGCAACTATGAATGAGTGATAATATAATATGTAGTGTGTGTGTATGCGTGTGTGTGTGTGTGCGCGCGTGTGTGTGCGCGTGTGTGTGCGCGTGTGTGTGCGCGTGTGTGTGTGTGTGTGTGTGTGTGTGTGTGTGTGTGTGTGTGTGTGTGTGTGTGTGTGTGTGTGTGTGTGTGTGTGTGTGTGTGTGTGTGTTGATGTGTGTTTATGTGTGTGCGTGACTGTGTGTGTGTATTTATTTTTTTATAATAGTTAATACATACCTTTTAATTCTCTCTTCTTCAACATAACGTAATGTTTTAAGGTCGGGCGGGTCATTGTTCCACCACATCGCTTTAGTGAGCGGCGGTCGTATGTACGGCAACGAGTCTTCTTTAGTTACGAAGAATACCTGTAAGTATCCATAGAAATATAGTCATAGGTACATAATTTAAATCAAGAACCGTTGTCTCTATGTCTCATCATGTCAGCGGAAAGATGTCCACAGACCCAAACTGAACAAAGGCTTCCTCCAATCATAATTAAATTGCCAAGCGTGGCGATTATGGGATATTCCATAATCGCCACGCTTGGCAGTATGATGGTCTTAGTTTGCAGAGCAACGCTGCTGCCCGTTCTCTGGCCTAGGTATATTCCCTCGGGACGGCTTCTATGCCCCCGGCGAGATGATATGGGGTGGTGATTCGTCGCAGTCACCACACAGCAAACTATGTTTATGCGTTTTCATATAATGTGCTTAAATCTTATTAATAATAATAATATAACAAAGAGCCTCGACCAACATCTTAAGAGGCTCTCACTAGATCACTGGGTCAAGGGCCGGATACAGAAGGCGGCAGTTATGGGAACGGCACGCATCGTGAGGAGGTTCCTCACTCTGTCGCGCTGACCACCGACGGCCTAGGGCGTATAACCCCGCCGCTGGGGGAGCTCTGTTTTTTACGTATTTATTTGTGTATTATTGTTTTATATATCGATTTTATAAGAATAAATATGTATTAAATATGAATTTTATTCACGTAGTCTTTAAAAAAGCGCTTGTAAATAGTCAAAACATGTTTGTAGTAATACAGTTATTATTTCTAGTTGCATATTACAGATATTTAGGTACACGGAATGTGTCTAGCCCCAAACTAAGCAAAGCTTGTACTATGGGTACTAGGCGACGATATACATACTTATATAGATAGATAAATACTTAAATACATAGAAAACATCCATGACTCAGAAACAAATATTCGTGCTCATCACACAAATATTTGCACTTACCGGGATTCGAACCCAGGACCACCAGCTTCGTAGGCAGGAGTACTACCAACTATGCTACGGTGATCGTCAATCGTCTTATTACTTTTTATTTTCAGAAAATAGCAGCTAGCGATAAGACCAACCTTTGTAAATTGTTCTGCTACATGTTTTTCCCATTTAGGGTATAATAAAGAGTATAATATTGTATCATCATCCTTATAACAACTGTAAGAATCCCACCGGTGGACAAGCCTCCCCCAAGAATCATTTTTGTGAGGATATGCCATAATCGCCACACTTGGCAAACGGGTTGGCGATCGCAGTATGATGGTCATAGTTCACAGAGAGACGCTGCTGCCCGTCCTCTGGTAGATATTCCCTCGGGTGGTCTTCTACGCCCCCCACGGGATGAGATGGGGTGATGATATTCTTACATTCACCGCCGTAACCACACAGCAAATAAATTATCTATATATAAAAATAAATGCCACTTTTCGTTGTAATGTTATAAGTCAACAACGCCTTTACCGATTTGGCTAATTTTGGTCTTGAATTATTCGAGGAAGTCAAGGGAAGGGTTGTACGTAGAGAAAATTTAAATGTGTCTTGAAAAAGTGTAAAATCAACATCTTTCTATACTCCCATATACAAACAATTTGTACTAATACTTAAAAGCGTAGCGAAGCACGTACCGGGCCGCTAGTATTGTATAGATTTCCGAAAATTGAAGCATAGCAAGTATATCCGAGCAAAGCATAAAGATTGATCTTCAATACCTTGGCCTCCTTATCATGTTCCATTATGGCGTTATAAGCCGCCCAACCGGCGGGTCCAGTTCCCACTATGAGGTACTGCACGCAGGGTGGCAGGTCCTTGTCGTGGAAGGGGCGTTTGATGAAGCGTCGTGGCCGCCCTGCGGACATAAGAACTAGCTAGAAACCAGACTTTGGAGCGCTCCCAAAGTTTCACATAGCTCACAAAACCTGTCCTTAGTTATTACCGTAAAACGGGGTGGATGGGCACGATTCGTAATTTTGGATTTAATTATCTTTCATTATTTTTATGCCTGAATAAACGCTTACATTATTTTCAAATGAGTCTTATTGTTTATTTTGACATTTTATAATCGTTTTATTTATTTTATTCATGCGTTTAGAAATATATTGACAAAATGTAAAGTTTCTATTCACCTGGGATATTGGGTGAATAAAAACGCCAAAGGGGTGAATAGAAAAATTTGATAGGGTTGTTACAAACTTGATTCCTTTAAAAAATATATAATATAAGTATGAATTCATCGCTATCTCTATTAGGATATTTTTACTGAATATGAATACTTCACGACAGAAGTGTCCTAAATATTCTACATAATATAATAAAAAAATACATAGGCAGGTAAGTTTTTATTAAAATAATTAAAAATATAAATCACAAACGGTTACATTATTAGGCACATTGAACACTTATAAAATATACCTAGATCAGATATTTACATATCTAGTATTACTTTAGGCATAATATGTAACTGTGTTACTATTATAATATATACATATATATTTATAGAAACTTAAGTATTTTTTGGTAATTAGGAACTTTAAAATCTTACGAACTCTCTTACGTCCTCATGCATTAAATCTTTAATAATATCATTCTCATTTTTGTAATAAGACGGTCTTCTTGAGGGAATCAATTTTATACCACTTGTACTCGATATTTTTTTACATTTATTGACGTATATTTTCTTAGAATAAGTTTCAATAGAAATAAAGTTAATTTAGTTCTTTTGTTTCTCTTCTTTTTCAATTTTTCTAATCGTAATATCTGATAAGACTTGTGTGTTTGTGTTCAAATCTTCAAAACTATCCTTAATATCTTCTTCGTACATTGGTAATCCAAGAGTGTATTCATTTTCTATTTCAAATTCACCATCATAAACGAATGGCATTGATTAAATATCAAATTTTTCGCAGTCTAATGTGATATTTTCATGATTTTTTTTTCATTTCCTCCATAATGTTTAGTCTCTTCAGTGTTTTTTCATTTTGATCTATTGTCTCTTTAGTATTATTTTCATTTTGTTTTTTGGACTTTTTTTCTTGCCCCTTTCCTTTTTTAGTACCTGCAGCCTCTTTCCGTTTTTTTATTTTTTACATTTACGTCTTCAGAATCAACATAATCTTCTAATCTTAAGTTTCATCACCTTCAGTTCCGTCCCTAACACTTCTCCCAGCAATTACATTAAATTCTTTTTCCTCGTTTGATTGACACTTGTTGTTCCATATTGTAGCTCCTTAAGCAAGTCCAAGATTGATTTTTCCACTTCTTCACCATCTTCACAATCTTCACCTTTAGCTGGCAATCTGCTTAATACCTGGTTTTGATCTAAAGGATTAATTCCAGTTTTTCGAAAACCAGCCACTACATTGTTTTTTGCGTTTTTATTTAATTCTACCATCAGCTTTTTTAAAAGTTTTGGAAAAGACTCCTTTGGAACACAAAACTCTTTTTTACCGTCTTTTTCTTCCATTCTAGAAGAATATTACGCCACGCAATTTTCATTGGTCGAAAGTATGCCACATCTAAGGGCTGTGTTAAGTGTGTCCTATTCGATGGTAAAAACACGAAACATATATTCTCCGCTTGGCACATTTGTATCACGTCGATCGATAGATGCGAGGACAGATTATCCCCGATTAAACATTTTTTTCCTTCTTTTCCTCTGAAATACGGCAGAATAATAGTTTTAATCCAATCTTCAAAAATGTTGGCGACGAACCACCCACTTTGAGAACGATTGTACCGTGTACCAGGTGGCCCTTTTTCTGTCCAGGTGTCGTAAAGGTTTTGGGCCTTGTAAACCACGTAGGGGGGCAGTACGTCTCCAGTAGCTGTCGCACAGATCATGATGGACACAGAAGCTTTCGAATGGTTCATGACTCTTTCTGGGTATTTTGTTCCGCCTTTGGTTAATTTTTTTTTTCGGCCTGGATCATCACATAAATTTGTCTCATCGTAGTTTATTAAATTTTTGGGATCAATACCAGTCAGAGAGGTTTCTAATTATTTGAAATAATCTTTGATAGACTCAAGAGATACTGCTGCCCTGTTTCTTTTAATATTTTGGCAATTTCTCTGTGTGATTTCATTTTTATGACGCTTTAGAAAATTTGCTAAAAAGTCGGGACCGGGTAAATTGTTTTTAAATTTTAAAACAAATCTTCCTATTTTATCTAGGTAATTATTAATAAAATGTCTAAAATCTAAAGAATCGAGAGCACAGATATTTATATATTTGATCATGTGTTGCTCCACTTCCAATGAAATAACGGTCTGCCCCCCGCTGTCTTTTCATAGTTTTAGTACAGTGCCTATATAAGACAGATTTGTTAATACCATATTTATCAGCAACTGTTTAATAATACTGTTCGTTTATTTTTTGTTCTTTGGTATTCATGAACAGCTGCATTGAGCACCTCCTCATCATATTTTTTGTACCGTCTGCCTCTAGGGTCAGGCTTATATTGTCGTGGCATGTTACCTACGAAAATAATACAAGTCATTAACAACAAGTACACGTACGTCCACGTACCTTCATAAAAATACCCCAACGATAATCCGTAATCCTATTTTGTACGCCTGAATGCAAAATTTTATAATAAGCGGTTGAAAATTTAAAGCGTCAAGGCGTAACAAATATACAAACAAACAAGAAAATTATTTTCCTTTTCAATTTATAATGAAACAAATTATTATTATTTTTTGTTTTGTGATCCAGTCTTTAAATCAAATTAAACAACTAAGAAAATAATTACGTATATAAAAAGAATTTAGCACATGTGACAACCCTAACGGCATTGTATCTAATAACCCCTTTCGTGTTTCTATTAAAGCTTTCCCGTATCTAATGACCCTCATGTCGTATCTAAACACCCCGTACACCGTGTCTATTCCCCCCTTTAGCGTGTCCATTAACCTCTTAACCATTTAAAAAACGGCAAATTTCACACTTTGCATTATTTCAACAAATATAAATAGATAGGTTCCGTAAAATGGGGTAAAAAGGGACAAGTTCCAACATTATGAACAATTTTAAGATAGTTGTTGATGGATATATTGCTATATCAGGATCAAAATGATTGAGTCTTGGTGGTATCTTTAATATCTAATTTAAAACTAAGCAATTAGCATTCCAGTTTAATCAAAAAAAGCAAAAATAGATGCTATCCCTAATCACCCGAAAATTGGGGTGAATGGGGACGAAAATAGTGTGAATAGAGAAATTTTCTAGGGCTGGCACTACTTGATTGTAATCCATTTTGTACTTATCTATTTATTTTGTTTGTATGTCTTATCAGCTGATGAAATAAAATAGCACATATAAATTCAATGGTTTAATTTTTAGGTACTACTAATACATTCGAAAAAAAAAACTAAATCGTTAGGTTATGCCACCATAATGAGATTATGAACTTTGGAATGTTACAGATACCTACATTAAATATAAATCTAAGTCGTACGCTTATATAACTAAGGATTTAAATCACAAGTGGTATGGTATGATACCTACCTAAACTATGAAAAATTAAAACTTACATTAACTTTTTGAAAATAAAAACTTCGTTATAAATAACAGCTAATCGCTATCTTCAGAACCTATCAAATCTTGAAGAATTTCTGTAGCATTTTTATAATAACTGTGTCTTCTAAGGCCACTTGGACCAGGCTTTGGTTGTAAAGAGTCGTTATTGTCGTAATCTCTGGCTGTTCTGGGGTGACCAGTACTAGGTTTTAATTTTAAAGGTTGTTTCATATTACTTTTGTATATAATTTTTTCATCGGATAAAATATGTATTATTTTCCTTCAGCTGTTTTTTCTTGGTTAGTGGTTTGTGAACTTCAAATTCTATCGCTTCTTTTTGCTGCATATCAGTAAGTTCTAAACTTTTTTTATCTGAAATGTATGTCTCAGTGATTGGAATATTGTAATCAGTTACTTTTGAAAACGTTTTATCACAATGATTTATTATTATTTCTTCTTCCTGTTTCTTATTTAAATATAGTTTTTTTTTCTGGTTGGATTGTGATTTTTCTGTTACAAAAAAATCATCTTCTAGTATAAAAGGCATATTATCAATGTCAATATGATACAAATTTAAATGTTCGTGTTCTTTTAATATGTTTTTTTCTAGTAGTAGTTTTGATTTTTTTCCTATACCTTTTCCTTTAGTATTTTGATCTGTTACTTGTGTCTTTAGGTTTTCTTTTCCTCTGTGCGTTGGGTTTTTATTGGTCGTTTTATTCTGGGGTTTTTTATTTTTTTTGGATGGTTGGTTTGTTTCAATGTCCGATACTGCATATGCGCTTGTAATGTCGGTATCTATGTGGTCACTGTCCTCCACACTTTTTCCGGCAATAACGTTATTTTTTTTCATTTTACTAGTACTTTTTGTACTTTGCGATCCATATCGCATTTCTTTTAATAATGACAAAACTGACTCATCAATTGCTTCTTTTTCTTCTGTACTAAATTCTTGTCTTGTATGATTTCCTGGCAATCTATTAAGTACTTTTTCTTTATTCAGAGGACTTATTCCTGCTTTCATAAATCCGGCAAAAATATTTTGTTTTATATTTGGTTCCATTTTCTCTAACATATTCTTAAGTAATTTAGGAAAAACATTCTTCGGTATTGAGGGCAATACGCGTCCTTCCGTTTTTTTCCACGTGAATAAGATATCACGCCACGCAATTTTCATGGGCCTAAAAAGGCTACGTCCAGCGGCTGCGTCAAGTGGGTTGAGTTTGGTGGAAGAAATACAAAGTGTACATCTTGTTCCAGGCATTATTTATGACATCTAATGACAGGTGTGAAGAAAGGTTGTCCCCTATCAATATTTTTTTGCCAGTTTTATTGCTAAAGTATAGAAGAGCTACGGTTTCCACCCAATCCTCAAACGTATTGCTGTCAAACCAGCCTGAAGAAGTGCGGTTATAACGACAATTAGGGGGCCATTAGTAGTCCAGGTATTGTATAGATGGACAGCTTTGTACACAACGTAGCAAGGCAACAGTGTACCATCAGCGGATGCAGCCAACATAAGTGACGTCGATGACTTTGTGTGGTTCATAACCCTTTCAGGGTATTTCACGCCTCTTTTAGTTAAAACTTTCTTTTTTCCAGGGTCATCAGCTAAGTTGGATTCATCATAATTTACGATGATACTTAAAGGTACATTCACCAAAGAATTTTCAAGCTGTATAAAATAATCTTCTATAATTTGTGGTGATACTGCAGCTCTAAATCTTTTGATATTCTGGCTTATTCTTAGTGAAATTTCTTGGTGGTGACGCTTTAAAAATCTCTCAATATAATTCACACCAGGTAAGTTATTAGTGAATCTTTTTATTTCTATGCCAATTTGATCTAAATATCCCTTTATTATTATTCGTAAGTCATAAATATCAAGTGGATACCCCCACTCTGAACAAGTATTAATATATCTCTACTATATAAAAATAAGTCGGGTTTTCCTTCCTGACGCTATAACTCCAGAACGCACGAACCGATTTCCACGGTTTTGCATTCGTTGGAAAGGTCTCGGGCTCCGTGAGGTTTATAGCAAAGAAAATTTATAAAATTTAACGCGGGTAATACCGCGGGGCACAGCTAGTTTTATTATATATTTTTCTGCTTCTTCGTTTAGACATTTTTGTCCACCTTGAGAATTATTGTTCTTGTTAGATGTCTGTGCAAAACCGATTTACTTATATTAAATTGCTTAGCTATTTCAACTATAGACTTATTCCCAGTTTCATAGGCTTCTATAGCAGTTTTTAATATTAAGGGATCATATCTCTTATAAGGCTTTGCACTTTTTGATACGTACACGCGAGGCATATCTAAAAATGAAAAAAGGATTCGTTACTGTTAATATAAATATTTGACGCACAGTAAAAGCTGCATTAATAATTAAATAAAATTTCCAGAAAAAACACCATGATTAATAACACCATGAATATACCAAATTCTTGCCTACAAATATAAAAAAGAATGTTATAACTACTTAGTGACAACCCTACAAACCTGTACCTATTTATACTTAAGTCGTTCCTATTCAACTTTTTCTCATACTAATTGACCCTCTTTCGTTCCTATTCTTACCTGAGACGTCCTCATTCACCCCAAAAACAACAGATTTTACATGTATTTCTAATTAATCAAATAAATTAAAATCAAATAATAACTGAAACTTACCTTCAAATTTGATGGCCAAGCACTAAATTTCGTTTTTAAATTACAGTTGTCTTCTACTATTGTGTAATATATTAACAAGAGCAAAGTTTTACACGATAAAATATTTGCTGCCACAAACAGTTATTTTCAAATGCGTTTTTTTGACAGTTAGCAGCTAACGTCATGCATATTCAGTGTTGCCGTGAGACCTTTCAACCTTCTACTACTACACCACAAAAAATGGCAGAAATTGTAACAAATTTAGAGTTGGTATTGAGTGTCGAAATCTTGTCCAATCTTGTTGTGTGGTTTTATACCTATTCACCCCATTTTACGGTTCTAACCGTTCGTGTCAAAAATAATGGGTACTCACTAACGCTTCAAAATACACCAAATTCGTTTTCGTAACTGCACTGTACACTCAAGTTTTGGGACCTTAATTTTGCAGCGAATATCACAGACACCTTTTGACACTTTTTTTTGTGGCTTACTCCATAGACAGTCAAGTGTTACCATTTTATAAACAATATAATAGAGTAGTAAAAAAATCAAACGCGTATGTTTTTTATGCTAATGCAACTCAGATAATTTGGGATACTTTTTTGGTTTGTGTCTAATCACCCCGTGAATTCTATTAACCCCGTTTTACGTTACAGCTTTTGCCCGCCGCTTCTCCCGCGTAAATTATTCCGCCATCTTTTTTTTTTAACGAGCGAGTTATATCATGTATCGCGGAGGACATTACAAACATGCAATTCAAAGACACAAAGCACACCGAGACTCATAACAACGATTTATGGGTCGACCAAATTGTTATCCTGCGCGGGATTACCCGAAACCGAAGGGCCCAGGGTTGTAGCGAGGCCATCACCTTAACCAATACGCAATATTCTTCTATATATTTACAAGGGAAAAGCTGCGGCCATGTCATTTAAATTTGTTTAGTGGTGTTAAGTCAAAACTACCCGCAAGTCATGTTTAACAATAGTTACGAAGATATTATGCACCTTTCGAAATCAAAACGTGCTTATAATTTCCGTGTATTGTCAAGACAAACCGGGATGCATTTTTCACCGATGATTTGATCATTCATAAACACAAACCTCTAGTCCAATTTTGATCATCTACTTATGCCGTCGACTGTACCCCAAGTTCCATACGTTGGAGGGTACGGATCCTTAACAGCGTGAAGACAAGAGTTATAATACAAAATAAATTACTCACATACGGGTTTATCTTCTGGTTTCTCTCTTTCTTCTAACCATAGGAATATTTTATAGACCTGTAACATAGACAACATTAACTGTCAATTACTGTGTTATATACTTAGGTTAAGTATATAAATATTACATAGAACAGTCTACAAATCCAAGTTAAAACCAGCCAAGTTCGAGTCGGACTATATTATTTCCGCAGCATCATAATCACGTTTATTAACAGATACAGATTAAAAATTGTTATAGACGTTAATATGATGATGATGTTCTCCCGACCGAACCGGACCGGGTTGACACTGAGAAATTTCTTTTTACGGAAAAATCCCAAAGACACTTTTTGGCCCGACCCGGGATTTGAACCCAGGACCTCATTATCTGCGGTTGAATACGCTACCAGACCAACGAGGCAGTAGTGGTTAATATATTACAGACCAGCTGTACGATAAAATTTTCGATTTCCGATTTTTGAGATTAGATTAACACTTTACATTGCGAATAAGCTATAATGTGAAAAAACAAATAATGTGTATGAGTCGGAATTGCTCCCATCTCAGCACTAGCTGCAATATTACCGAAGTGTGCAGCGCTGGTTTTCAAATGAAGCCAAGTACAATAACCGAATAACTCAACAGACAATTAGTAATAATATATTGGGACATATACACACGGCCATCTGATCCCCAACTAAGCACAGCTTTTACTATGGAATCCAGGTAACAGATATACATACTATAATACTACTTTTCTTTTGTTAATGCTTACTTATATAGATAACTAGCTGTGCCCCGCGGTTTCACACGCGTTAAAGTAGTTTTGGCGTAAAAGAGTAACAAACATACATCCATACATCTATACTCACAAACTTTCGCATTTATAATAATGGTAGGATGTGTACCTCTAGCGGTTTTGGCAGTGCACGCCAGAATAGCTCGCAGATGGTAGATTTTTTCCTACTTATTTGACACTAATCGTCATATTTTACAATTCACACAATATCTTTATAAACTGTAGCCTATGTGTTATTCTTATGTATAAGCTATATTATTGTAAAGTTTCATTAAAATCCATTCAGTAGTTTTTACGTAAAAGAGTAACAAACATCCATCCATACTTATAAACTTTCACGTTTATAATATTAGTAGGATAGGATTACCAAATAAGGTCATTTTACAATTCACTTTACTAGTAACTGACAGATGTCACATGTGATCTATTATAATGGCACTACTATAGATTATGCTTTACGTTGCCGAATACTTCCGAGGTACCTATGCCGAAGTGACAGTTTTGACCGCGCCGGGCCTAAAAGACAACTCCCGTTATATCTGCTATGTAATATATGTGGTACTGACCAGACCAAATGCGCCAAATACAGCAAACAGCACCTTCAGATAGAACCAATTGTAGGGCTTGCGGGGCGGTGGGGGGCAGGGCGGCTCCGGGGGTACCTTCACGCTGCACGGACCCTTGATCTTCGCGCACTCTAACATCGGCTGGAAAGAGACATAAGCAGGGAAACATTGCAACAGCGTAAGTTACCCATCACCTTGGGTAACTTATGAAGAATGCCAAAAACTTCAAATGCTTCAAGTCAAAATTAATAAAACATGTACTGAATAATACCATACTATTTAATTGAATAATCTTGTCCTACTGCATAGGTCTGCTGTGTGGTGACGGCGACAAATATCAGAATCAGAATATCATCACCCCATCTCATCCCGTGGGGGGCGTAGAAGTCGACCCGAGGGAATATCTACCTGAGGAAGGGCAGCAGCTTCCTTCTGATTACTATGACTATCTTACTGCGATCGCCAACCCGCCTGCCAAGCGTGGCGATTATGGCATATCCCCTCAAGACGATTCTTGAGGGAGGCTTGTCCAGCAGTGGACTTATTTAGCTGTAATGATGATGATGATGACTGCATAGGTACTCCTGGGGCTCTACCGGCTAAGTCGCCGAACATCAATTTCTTAAATGGCGTTCAAATAAATAACGGTTATAAATGACTCAATCATTAAATCGGCTTCAACGTTGAAAATCGATTCCGGACCATTTATGACGTCACATGTGCTCATGAAAGCCGATTTAACGATTGATTAAATCATTTTTTACCTTTATTCGACCCGGGAATTTAACCTCCGGGGTCCAATTTCCGGGTCGATTTAATTTTTTGAGAAGAAATTCTTGTATTTGGAAGTAATTTGGAAGAAATTCTTCTATTTGGAAAGAAGAAAAGAGAATGAACTCGGCTAATAGTAAATATAAAGTAAAACCGCTTACAACAAAGGAATTTGCAACTACTGTTTGTTTTTTTTATGTAAAGTATAATTGCATTTCTTATGCAATTATATTTATGCAATTCCTTTGTTGTAAGCGGTTTTCCTTTATATTTACTATTAGCCGAGTTCATCCTCTCTTCTTCTTTCTAAATAGAAGAGAGGAAGGAGTCAGCTAATATAATTAAAAAGCCTCACCGGCGTAGTTAGGTAGCTCTATGTTTCTATATCTGCGAAATATCACAGTCACATTTATAAAAAAAAACCACGTATGCTTTAGTACACAGGACTGAAGTAAAACAGGCTCCGAGAGAAAGAGGGAAAGAAAATGTGTGCTCGCACCTCTCTCTCTCTTACCCGTATGGGTAGTATATGAAAACTATCTTCACTAACTTATATCTCCCTATCTTTCGTTCGCCTTGCCAGATTACAGTTTCCGTAGCTTACTCCCCAAGTCAAGCAAGCGGAAAGTTATACTTTAATAAGCTGAATTGTAAATAAAACACTCTTAACAATTGAAGAAATGATAGGAGGGTATGAACCAGTAGTTCATCCCCAAGATTCTCGCAGGCGGCCGAGAGCGTAACTTCTATAAGCCGCCTGCAAAACAACGATTCACCTGCCAAAGAATTCACTCGGAACTACCTCTTATCACACCTGCCACATAGCCAGTTAAATACACCAACAATATATCGAAATACAGTCCACCATCAGAGACCTTAATATCCAACAGAGAACGGGCAGCAGTATCTTTCTGTGTACTGCGATCGCCTGCCAAGCGTGGCGATTATGGCGTTTCCTCCCAAGTGATAGACACAATTCCTTTGTGGAAATCCTAGGGGAGACCTTTATTAGTGTACGTCTTTCGGCTGATATGATTATGATGATGATTAGAGACCTTAACATCCTGGTCATGGCAAATACTAATTAGGTGGTCAACAGACACGAGTATAACATAGTTACTTCGGTGGCTATTTACGTGAATAAATACTTACCAAGTTTTACGGAGTAATGACTGGATTTAATTACCAAAAACATAATTATTGCAACAATTTATTTGAAAATTGAAGCTATGCGACATTTTTCAATGATTGAGGATTTCTAACGTTTTGTTGAACGAAACTAGAGCCATCTTTAATTGGTGTAATCGCTTTCGACCTTCACGCTACTGCTATTTGTGTAATCATCCTTCTCAGCTTGTTCTAACAATGACAATCGATCTAGAGGCTTCCATGGCTCATGGAACGCGTACTTAAGCTTGATCTTCCCGTGGTATCCTAATTTAGGCAAAATGTCCTTTGTTACTTCAGCTAATTTCTTCCCTTGCTTATCCCTCCAGTAGTCAGGATGTATAATCGGCGAGTTGTGGAACAAATCTTGCACAGAATCTTTTTGTTTCATTGCATGAGTTCTGAACGGCTCACTCCCGTCTTCAATATAAAATTCCTGTCAAAAAATTTAACTTTCACTTCGAGATCTTTAGAACGGTGTAATAGTGCGTTGGACGAAACAATACAAAATCCAAGTTCACCGGCAAACGAAATTGGACCACAGTAGTCAATGTATAAAACTCATATTCCTATGGCACAATAACTAAGTTTTGGTATTACAGTAATGATTTATAAGACTGCTGCGTTAGCTAATACGTATACTGGTTAATGCAGGAACAATTTGAAGGGCTATTGGCCAGAAAAATATTTGCTTATATCCACACTTTTGCCACCAACCCACCCCAAGGAATATTTATGGGCATGTTGGACCATGTTCCGACATTCACCAAATAATTTCATCTACGTACTAGATAAAAAGGTTTCCCTAGGCGGCCAGAAAAGGCAACAGACAGTGTAACAATATAACACGTGAAAAATTTAAACGTACTAGTATTACACTTCCAATAAAATGCTAGATCATCATATTTCGGAGTTAATTACGGGGGAGAAAAAGGTATTCAATATTGCCGATCATCATAGAATCGCCTTCCTTCTTGGAATCGGATTCCTTCCCTCTCAGCCGTCCGAAGAAGCCCTTAATCTTGCTGAGGATTCCTTCAGATTCTTGCTCTTCTTGCTCTGCGTTCTCCTGCTGCGGGCAGTGGGGGGCGCCATGCTGGTGGTACCGATGGTCGTGTGTGCGCTGCTCATTGCTGGTCCATACAGCACCGTTCCACTGGTGAAGAAAGCACAAGCTGGATTTCAGTAGATACGAAAGGGGCTCTGGTTTCGTCAAACGCACTATAGGAACACCGTATTTGGAATGTCGCATAGATTCTATACAGATCTTGGAAAGTTTGTACAATATAATAAAAAATAATATATATTAATCAAATACTTATAAAAATAAAAATTAAATATTCGCGACATATCACACAGCGCCATCTAGCCCAAACTAAGCAAAGCTGACAACGGAGAGAAATACTTATATACCTACTTTTTTTGTAAATACAATTCATACAACATCCAGACCAAGACAGATAGACATGTACAGACGCCAACACATCCAGGTACCCCAATCTGTCAAATTTCTTTTATAGATTTTCAACTTTATCACAAAAGTATAAGGTTCACTTTCAATTGGGGAAATTTGACAGATTGGGGTAGCTTGATGTGCTGGCGTCTGTACATGAAAACAAATATTATTCTTACGCGAGGATCTAACCCGCAACCTTTGGATTTGCATGAAAGTCAATGAGTTACGGCCATATACATAAACAAATAATAAAAAATGTGCGTAATAATAATAATATCCTGGGACTTTATTCATACACGGCCATCTGATCCCAAACTAAGAAGAGCTTGTACCTACTATGGAAACCAGACAACTGATATATTACGTAAACTACTTTTCTTATGTAAATACACTACTATACACATACTAATACTCAGAGTCAGGACAAACAGACATGTTCATACACACAAATATCTGTCCTGGGTGGGAATCGAACCCTCGACCTGCGGCGTGCAAGGCAAGCATTTACCAAACACGCAACCCGGCCCGTCAAATACTGTCGTCCCAGAAATAAGAGTCATTCATCATCATCATCATCATCATCATCATCATATCAGCCGAAAGACTGTCCACTGCTGGACAAAGGCCTCCCCCAAAGATCTCCACAATTGCCGGTCTTGCGCTATTCGCATCCAGCAGCTTCCAGCGACAGAGTCATTATTTGAATATATTGCTACCGCGTTTGCAGCAGCTATGGTGACTACAAACCCTATAGTAGGAGAGACGTGGAAGATCGTCCTTCACCGATCTGATAACCAGATGAGACGTATTTTTTATCAAATATTTTTTATAAACAAATATGCCTATAATTGCTTGCCTGTCGAAAAGTGCTCATGGCTATTTTTAATTAAATTAACTTTTATCGATTTTTTTTCATCACCTTCATACTTTTGATAACCAAATAAAATTTATTTCACAGATAGTTTTTAATACACAGAATATGCCTAGGTATGCTTGCCTACTCATTTCAGTGTATAACTACCTGGCAAGCAGGTGTAAACAGGTAAGTCAAAATAGGTGACTCCATCGATCTGCTAACTTATCAAAAGTTATCTCAAATTTTAGATTATTTTATTTCAAAATTAGTCATTTAAACTTGCCTGCGAAAAATCGTACTTAAAGTACTGTTGCCAGGCTAAAAACTTTTAGAGTTTTAGCCACTTGATAGGTGCAACAGAGAAAGTAGAGCGTCCGAGGTCCGTGTGCTAGAGCAGGACACAACATAGCAGCTGCTCGCTACCTGACCGTAGAACGTATCCGAGTGCGCATGCTCGTGCACATGTGAGTGACAGAGACAGCATTTATTTACACTTGTCAGTAATTTTGAACTCCAATTTATTACAACTAATTTTGATCTCAATTTTTATATTATTTTACGCTATACATACTTACAGCTATGCAATAATTAAAAATAAATAATTTGCCACATCAGTAGACACACTTTGATATTTACAGTATCTTTATTACTTGATTTTCGAACTGCAACGTTTCCACGGTCATGGGGTTGACCCACAGATTACCAAAAGTAACCTTAAAATAAAACTGGCTATAACTTTTATATCCCAAGTTCTAAAAATCTAAGAAATTAAAAATGCCTTTTCTATCACATTAACCACCAATTAAAACATAAAATATCCCGTAACCCGAAATTTTCCTAGCGGTCCAAACTTTTTTTTTATTACTGTAACTTTGTTGTAACATGTGTAATGATAACCAAGAAAATCCACCGATTCTTTGCTTAATTCAATATCTCCATACTTAAAGCAATGTTTTTTACGGAAAGCCAATTTTAAATAGCATGTTTTAAATGAATGTTCATTAAAGTCAATCATTTGTTTTTTTTCACCACACAAAAAACAATTTTTACTCATTTTACAATCACAATTCTTGAAAGCCACTTGATAGGTGCGACAGAGAAAGTAGAGCGTCCGAGGTCCGTGTGCTAGAGCAGAACACAACATAGCAGCTGTTCGCTACCTGACTGTAGAACGTATCCGAGTGCGCATGCTCGTGTATAGTCGGAGTCGAAAATTATTTATTAGTAACAACACGTGCTAAATAACTTTAATTTTCAAGAATTGTGATTTTAAAAATGAGTAAAAATTGTTTTTTGTGTGGTGAAAAAAAACAAATGATTGACTTTAATGAACATTCATTTAAAACATGCTATTTAAAATTGGCTTTCCGTAAAAAACATTGCTTTAAGTATGGAGATATTGAATTAAGCAAAGAATCGGTGGATTTTCTTGGTTATCATTACACATGTTACAACAAAGTTACAGTAATAAAAAAAAAGTTTGGACCGCTAGGAAAATTTCGGGTTACGGGATATTTTATGTTTTAATTGGTGGTTAATGTGATAGAAAAGGCATTTTTAATTTCTTAGATTTTTAGAACTTGGGATATAAAAGTTATAGCCAGTTTTATTTTAAGGTTACTTTTGCTAATCTGACGGTCAACCCCATGACCGTGGAAACGTTGCAGTTCGAAAATCAAGTAATAAAGATACTGTAAATATCAAAGTGTGTCTACTGATGTGGCAAATTATTTATTTTTAATTATTGCATAGCTGTAAGTATGTATAGCGTAAAATAATATAAAAATTGAGATCAAAATTAGTTGTAATAAATTGGAGTTCAAAATTACTGACAAGTGTAAATAAATGCTGTCTCTGTCACTCACATGTGCACGAGCATGCGCACTCGGATACGTTCTACGGTCAGGTAGCGAGCAGCTGCTATGTTGTGTCCTGCTCTAGCACACGGACCTCGGACGCTCTACTTTCTCTGTTGCACCTATCAAGTGGCTAAAACTCTAAAAGTTTTTAGCCTGGCAACAGTACTTTAAGTACGATTTTTCGCAGGCAAGTTTAAATGACTAATTTTGAAATAAAATAATCTAAAATTTGAGATAACTTTTGATAAGTTAGCAGATCGATGGAGTCACCTATTTTGACTTACCTGTTTACACCTGCTTGCCAGGTAGTTATACACTGAAATGAGTAGGCAAGCATACCTAGGCATATTCTGTGTATTAAAAACTATCTGTGAAATAAATTTTATTTGGTTATCAAAAGTATGAAGGTGATGAAAAAAAATCGATAAAAGTTAATTTAATTAAAAATAGCCATGAGCACTTTTCGACAGGCAAGCAATTATAGGCATATTTGTTTATAAAAAATATTTGATAAAAAATACGTCTCATCTGGTTATCAGATCGGTGAAGGACGATCTTCCACGTCTCTTAGACTACTAGTAAACTATACCCCGGGGGTGGCCCGCTCCAGGGTACAATTATACGGCAACAACATTTAAGTTGAGAGGAGAGCGTAGCGGCTCTATATTAATACACCCTAAATCATGTTATGTCTGTGGTCTTTCGCGAGAGCTCATTGGTGAGAGGGCAAGGGTTGGCAACTAGTCAGTGAGGCCATGTGGTATGGTGGTTACCATCAATCAAACCGTATGCTTATACAGGCTGGCCGAGGAGTTGACGTTGAAACGCAACATTTAGATATAGTACTTTATGATGAGGAGTATCCGAATCACCCCCATGTATGTTCTACGATTTTGCGTAGTTTTCGAGATATAATTTTTTTCATTAATTTTTTCGTATATTTCACCTAACAACATAGTTTTTGTATTTTTTCTGGTTCTGTTGAAACATTTCTGGTTCAGTTTTTTTGTGATAACTAATTAGCATAGTTCAGCCTAAAACCCTAAAAAGTATGGTTTATCTAATCATTGCAGAAATGACTTAGATATTATTCGTAAGTTCAAAATTAGTGTCTGAGTTCAGGACTCATAAATTTTCAAAGTATCAAAAAAACGCAAAATCGTAGAACATACATGGGGGTGATTCAGACTCGGCCATCTTGTATACTTACTTGATATTAAAAAGCTGCACAAAAATATCGAAATTACCTTGGCGTCTCCGGGCGGCAGAGGTGGTACAACCACATCCGGCACCTTTATCTTGTAAGGGTCGTAGTTCGGAGGCTGGTGTTCTTGCGGACAGTCGGGTCGCCACATCTGGGGTGGAGGGTCATTCTTAGGCCATGGCTCTACAGTTTTGCCGGCCGTCTGTTCTTGTAGCTCCTTGTTACAAGATTTGTTCTTGTCTGAATATGAACGAGCTGCAGGAAAGATCATCCAAAAAAGTACAATTACATGGCACAGTTACTTTCAGCGGTGCTGCAGGAAAGAACAACCAAAAAAGTGCAATTACATGGCACAGTTACTTTCAGCGGTGCTGCAGGAAAGAACAACCAAAAAAGTGCAATTACATGGCACAGTTACTTTCAGCGGTGCTGCAGGAAAGAACAACCAAAAAATTGCAATTACATGGCACAGTTACTTTCAGCGGTTTTGCAGGAAAGAACAACCAAAACAGTGCAATTATATGGCACAGTTACTTTCAGCGGTTCTGCAGGAAAGAACAAGCAAAAAAGTGCAATTATATGGCACAGTTACATTCAGCGGTTCTGCAGGAAAGAACAACCAAAAAAGTACAATTACTTGGCACAGTTGCTTTCAGCTGTTCTGCAGGAAAGAACAACCAAAAAAGTGCAATTACATGACACAGTTACTTTCAGCGGTTCTGCAGGAAACAACAACCAAACAGTACAATTACATGGCACAGTTGCTTTCAGCGGTTCTGCAGGAAAGTACAACCAAAAAAGTACAATTACATGGCACAGTTGCTTTCAGCGGTTGTTACCTTATCACCGAAGGCATCATTACAGCTGAAAGAAGTCCACTGCTGGACAAGCCTCCCCAAAAAACATCTTGGGGGATATACCATAATCGCCACGCTTGGCAGACGGGTTAGCGAACGCAGTAAGATGGTCATAGTATTCAGAAGGAAGCTGCTGCCCATCCTCTGGTAGATATTCCCTCGGGTCGAATACTACGCCCCTCGCGGGATCAGATGGGGTGTTGATATTCTGATATTGGCCGCCGTCACCACACAGCATTAGGTAAGTACGGTAAGGGTAGCTAACACACGCTTAGTGTATTGATGATCCAACCACCTTTAGGTACAGCAACAGCAGGTCGTGGGTTCGATTCCCACCTAGGACAGATATTTTTGTGTGCATGAACATGTCTGTTCGCCCTGAGTTTGGGTGTAATTATCTATATAATTAAGTATGTATTTATAAAAGAAAAGGAGTATAAGTATGTAATATATCAGTTATCTGGTTCCCATGGTTCAAACACTGCTTAATTTGCGATCAGATGGCCGGGGGTGAATGTCCCAGGATATCTACTATATAAAAATAAGTCGGGTTTTCCTTCCTGACGCTATAACTCCAGAACGCACGAACCGATTTCCACGGTTTTGCATTCGTTGGAAAGGTCTCGGAAATATATATATCTGATGAAAGATGATGTATTATAATTTGTACGCCTCTCGCATCAGACTAAATATAAGATCACTTATGGATTTGTAACAACTTGCATGCGAAGGACATAATTTATAAGATATGTTAATGTTTACATTTTAAATTAGTGTTGCCAATTTTGGTTCAAAAAGAAAAATGTGTTTCGCACGCGCTCAGTCTATGCAATACCCTTGAAAACACAAAATATATGTATATGTATAAACTTACCCATATTAGTGGCCAGCAGCACCATATTGTTGGTGCTCATGGCAATAACGCCATGGTTCATCCCCTTGATATAGGTCCCACATCTTAGAGGAACGCTTAACATTGTCGATGACTCAAACACAATAATTTACGTGAATTTGTATAGAATTAACACTTGTTTTGTACGAAAAAGCCTACATTATTTTTGTAAAAAGTGCATAGTATTTTAGTTTTGATTGATTTTTTCTGACAGCGATTGAAAAATGGAAGTTTTTTTGTTTTTTAGTACTAGATTTTAAAGGGCGGCCGTAGATAATATCGTGCTATGAATGAGGTTAATTACTTAATGATGAACAAGAAAATTACCTTGCAATGGATACAAATAAAAAGACGTAGTTAAAAAACAAATTTAAAATAGTTTTTTTATGGACTAGTAGTCGCGTGTTCACCCGCAGAGAACGAGGTCATGGATTCAAATCCCGATTGGACTAAAAGTGATTTTAGAACTTTTCCGTAAAAAGGAAAAATTCTCAGTATCAGTCCGAGATCTGGGAATTGGCGGTATTATACGCCCGTGCCTCGGAGAGCACGTAAAGCCGTCGGTCATCTTTCCGGTTGCGTCGCTAGTCGTCCCATCGGATCATGAGTGTGATGTGCCCCTGTGTTTGCTCACACACTTGTGCACTATATGTCCTGCGCATATGGTAAGTCTCCATTGAGACTGGCCGCCGTGGCCGAAATCCGGCTAGAAGGAGTTTATTATTATACATACAAACATACATAGACTCACGCCTGTTTCCCAGAGGGGTAGGCAGAGACAACGGACTTCCATTTGTCACGATCCTTGCATACCTCTTTCGCTTCGTTTACTGACATAATATTCTTCATACATGCTCGCCGGTTTAGGGTACTTTATTATTATATTACAGAAATAATTAATTTTACCTTATTTGTGTTCCACGCAGACTTTCCCGCGCCACACTATTCAGAGTGTCTTGTAGGAAGGTACGTAGTCCTGAAATAGCTATACCTTTTTTTTGATAAAGCATGGGGAAATCGCTGGATGCGGATAGCGCAAGACCGGCAATTGTGGAGATCTTTGGGAGAGGCCTTTGTCCAGCAGTGGACGTCTTTCGGCTGATATGATGATGATGATGGGGAATGCCTACGCATGCCACCCGCATTAGGTGTCCGTGGGTGGCATGCGTCAACCTAACCTGCCGTGGGCTTCACTTGGCGCCTGCGAAAGGGGCCTCGGGAATAGTTCGGGAGATACAGATTATTTATTGTTTGTAATTAGTGACTGTGGTCAAGTGTGTTTGTGAAGTGGCAGCGGGGCACATAGCTCGTAAAACCGACGGCCGTTGGGGCAGAAAGGTTCTCCGGCGACCACGAACCGGAAGACGCAGCGTGGGCAGGCCTAGAAGGGCGACCGACGACCTTGCCCTTTGCAAGGTCGTCGGTCGCCCTTCTAGGCTTGCCCACGCTGCGTCTTCCGGTTCGTGGTCGCCGTAGAACCTTTCTTGGAACTTTCTTGGAAAGCAGCTAGATGCGGGAAGCATGAAACGGGGATTGTGGAGATCCTTGAATAAAGGCCTTCTTAGCTTTTGTCCAACAGTGGACGTCTTTCGGCTCATATGATGATGATGAACTATGGCCATATATACCTATGTAATTCTTACATTCATACATACATAGACTCACGCCTGTTTCCCAGAGGGGTAGGCAGAGACAACGGACTTCCATTTGTCACGATCCTTGCATACCTCTTTCGCTTCGTTTACTGACATTATATTCTTCATACATGCTCGCCGGTTTAGGGTACTTCTGACCTGTAATTCTTATTCTTCTAATTATATGTTTCACTTATTAACATATACTTTCGCTAAAAGAAATACTGACTCGCTCGATTCCCAAACGATTACTCAACAGAGGTTTTAACAATAGTTACTTACCGGTTTGAATAACGTTATGTTTCGGTGTTTTTATACCAATATATCCCAGGAGGTTCCGCATTCGTATTAATATGTCCATACCGTTAGTTTAAACGAAGTAAAGAGAACGGAGAACTTGGAACTCAAATCCGAAGCCTCTCGGTGTAGAGCCAGCGCAAGATAAAGCAGTACCTACTACCTACTAGGTATCGGGAATGGATGATTTGTTTATGGTTCCAAATTCAAATTTTTGTTTTTTTTTGTTGTTGTTAGATTGGCACAACTGTTTTCCATTTTGGCGCGGAGTTGGAGTTGCATCTGTTATTTATATTAAATACAGTGCTGGTTTAAGTAATATCATATATAGTGTGTATTGCGAATTTCATAATGGACAAAAATATCGAACAAAGAGTTTGTCATAAATTTTGCATCGCTAGTGAAATTTCGTGTTCGGAGTCACTGAAAATGTTACAGATGGCTTACGGTGAATCGACTTTATCAAAAACTCGTGCTTATGAGTGGTTCAAAGCGTTCAAAAGCGGTCGAGATGTGATGATAGATTTGCCTTCCTACATTAGAACCAGTGAGATTTTGTTTCTCACAAGGCGAGCGTTCCCATTGATGAACCATTCATATGTGGTCCCCCAATGGGAACGCTCGCTCTCACAAGACCTACGATATAATATTGAATAGTAATGGTACTCTCCTTTGCAGCAATTAAGTTCTAACACTATTTATTGAAAGTGGATTATTTGTGTAAATACATTTTGGTACTGGCACTGGTACCCGAAACAACTGCTAAGAAGTGTAAAAAGGTGGGTAATCAGGATAGTCCGAGTAAAAATAAAACCCCAGTTGCTCCTTATCCACTATAATATGGGTATACAATCGGGCAGAGGTTCCCCTTACTACTTAGCTAGGTGACGGATACAAAACGACTGTGTCCACCTGTGTGAGACATCTGCTTTTTATAGACAAATCAGTTACTTCATGTCAACAACGTCGTGTCGTACAATCGGTCATGAAATCAAATATTTAGTGTTGTATATTAATTATTACAATTTGTGCTGATGATAAGATGTATCAATAAACATTATTATTAATTAAAACAAACAATCAATATTAATATTATCCTAAATTAATAATTAGTGCTCCGGAAGTTGACAAGCGGAAGTTGTTAGTTATTATTATGTGGTTGAGTGTACGCAGGTCCGGAAGTCTGTAACAGAAGACTTCCAAGACATGTCAGAAAAACTCATCCTAGTTCTACCGTAGGACTTGTCAGTTGTACTAGTGGGTACAAATGAAAATAGGTCTATTATTAAGCAACTAGACACCGGAGGAGGTTCTCATTGCAAAGAAGGTACATAGATGGCATTGGGTTATAAGTCTCACTTTGCAAATGGTTGGATGGTTTGAGATATAAGATAAAAATATATTTTATTAGGAACGTACAGTTTTTGTTAATTGTTGTTTATTATACTTATTACAGAGCGGTAAGCATAGAAGAAATCGAAAAATATTTAAGTATGTATATTGTCGGTTACAACAACATTGTAATCACAAATTAATTTGAGATGTTTATTCGACCTTTCTATACGTAACGATTCATAACAACACATTTGTAGCGTAATATTTTAATATCGACGGAATTTAAAGGGAGGTTATTAATGCGCCAATTTTTTGTAAGTACCTATGTACTGATATATACAATGTCCGTTACTGATGAACAGATTTAAAAATATATTTTTCACTATAGGAAACGGGCTTTTAGAATTGACCCATATAGTTTTCGTTCAAACCGTTAGGTTAAAAAGAAAAGTTGAATTCGAGTTATGTTTCTTTAAAACAGTAAATATTATAGAATGTTTGGTGTTTCCACGATTGCGATTCGGCAACAAAGGCATTGTTCCATGTCATGTAAAGGGTTATAGGAATTTAAAATAAAACGAATCAATCGAAGACATTTAACCTTTGTACAAAGTAACAAAAGAATTTATTTAAATACATTACTTGATCGTTTTTTACAAAAATACTTTAGTAAATTCACATACACTTCCGTTGCAACATGGAATGGCGTAGGAGACAATAATGAGGAAAGATAAATACACAACAATAAATATAACTTACACAAATAATTACATTAAATTCGACTACTAACACAACTAACTCTCTATCTAGGAGTGAACAATATGTCACGTAAATAGTGTCAGAGACTTAAAAAGCTCAATCGACCTATAAAAATGTGTAAAAACATCTTGTATGCAAAATATGTACAAAAGTGAGTCACTTCACTTGACACACTTTGGAAGAATCAAATTGAATTGCATACAAGATGTTTAGATCGAGCATCTTAAACATCCAACCGCGATAAACTCGATCTCTATGTAAATGTAAACCTGAATTACTTCTAAATTCATGCCAGTCCGAGTAATGGAGTATGATTTACTTATGGTCTTTTAAGGCACCAAATTCACCGATTAAAATAAACTCAGTGTAAAACACGCACAAAGATGGCGTTTAACGCGGTCATGTCTAGTGGATGACATTTTTATCACCATGTCCAAATTTTTAAATTGTAATCTTTAGTGGATGTAATAAATCACTTTTGTTCACATTTACTTTTTCAATAATACGGAGGAATATAAAAATTAGGTAAGCGATAGAAAAAATCTTACCCTATAAAACAATGTGCAGTACGTTTGACAATTAACTTTAAAACTTCCAACGATAAGAACAATTTTCGAATAAAAATGTTTGCATGGATGTGCCTCTGACCGTACTGATCGTCGTTTTATTAACAAAAATTACTAGAATTTTCGATCTTAAAAAAACAAATTAGAGCTTGATAAAAAGTATTTCATTTACATTGAAAAGATATTATAATTTAATTAATCTGAGGGGGGGGGGGGGGAAATTAATAAAGTAGGAATTAAAATAAACTATCAGAGTCAAAATACAAAATCAATATGTAGTGTTAATTCCGGAATGGTCCGTGGAGGACTGAAACACGTGTTGGGTATCGTACTGGCGCATGTAATTTGCTTTTTTATATTGTCCTTCTTGCATATGCACATTTTAGCGGGCGGGAGGGCGGTGCAAATTGTTAAAAAAAGCCGGTAAAAATTAAACTCACAATTAGCGGAATTAACACTACATATTGATTTTGTATTTTGATTGTTATGGATTTCCGCAAAGTGACGCCTGATTCCATTACTTTAACTATCAGAGGTCACACACGAAAGTCACACTAAGTAAAATACACTTGATATTAATCGTTTGACTGCAACCTGACAGATGAATTCAAAGTGGTGAGGAGTAGAGGCAATTTTAATAATACGTGAAATAGGTAAAACTATGGAGTTGGTCTTAAAGGCGCCACCAAGGTTAAAGGTAAAAAGAATAAGTTACAATAAAGGTATTTAGTTTTATTGGCTATCAGACTACTGGTTGAGAACCATCTGCACTCACCACTTGCACGGTGTCCTTATATATATAGTATTCAATTTAAAAATATGTTGTACCAAAATACCTTGTTATTTATTTAAGGATTTCACAACAGTTATGTGATAGAACAGAACACACGGGCGGACTAGGACTATCCGCTTAAATCTACTTTTTAATAATGTAAGCCTACTGCTTATTTCTGCCGTCCGTTAACTTAAAGGGCGCAAAGCCACAAAATCAAATTTTGAGTTATGAGCCAAAAACATAGACTCATATACATAGACTCACGCCTGTTTCCCAGAGGGGTAGGCAGAGACAACGGATTTGCATTTGTCACGATCTTTGCACACGTCTTTTGCCTCAATTACTGTCATTATATTCTTCATACATACTCGCCGGTTTAGGGTACTTCTGACCTGTCCTTTCTTGAGAACGTATGAGCGAAAATCGCGGGGAATATTTTTACCTATAGTTATTAAGTGGCATATTTTTCAAATATTCCTCGCGTTTTTCGCTCATAAATCAAAATTTGATTTTGTGGTTTTGCGCCTCTTAAGTTAACGGACGGCAGATTTGTAAGCTTGACAAGTACAAGTATATTTTAACACCCAAATGCTCGATATATTTCATGAATTTTTAAATTAAATTAATTTAATTTATATCATTAGTCGGGACTAGTCGCTCCCTCTTACCCACCACTGCAATTATAAGCCAGGATCGACGGTGGCAAACAACGAAATGACACTGAGCGATGATGCTCAGGCATGTCCCGGGGAATCGCTTTAACTGACTTGGATCCCGCAACGAATTTAATCAGAAAGAAACAAGGAGTTTAAAATGGTCAAAACACCTTTTGAACAACAATATTACAGATCTAAAACTAAAGATCCTAAAGAAGAACTAATGAAAGAACATATTATGCTAGTGTTAATGACATTAACCCTTCAATCGCACACTATAGGTATAACATTTTAGAACCGGTTGTAATATAGGAACAAATTATATATTTGACTAATCATTTTAAAACTAATACGTCAGTCATAAAAGATTCGTGGCATTGGTCTATTTGTTATTCGTACGGCAAGAATATGGATTTTATTTTCGGGGAAAACCTATTTTATAGAAAAAAAGCTATATTTTGTAGAAAAGTATATTCTTTACAGGGTTTTTAGCGCTGTATTTTTAATACCAGATTATTATTGCAACGTGTAACAATTGACAACTTTTCATATTTTTAACTGGCATGTATTATTGCGTTATTTAAAAGTAAATCCAAAACTATGAATATTATTCCTATAATATTTTTCCTTTTTGCCAAATTATGAACTTTTCATTCATAATTTCAACTTTGAAATTCGATGTATTCTAAAAAGACGTAAGCGGCAAATGACGTCATACATACGGTGGAATAGCCATCATTCTTTGCTTTTGTGTAACCCGTCAAAAAAAAAAACACTGTCTTGTCAAACTCGTTGGCGCCTAAACTTGTTTACGTTTGTTTAATGTTTTCAGTTTCAAATTAAATTAAAATCGTCAATATTAAATTCATTTCCAGTGTTATTATCTTTATTATGTTTCATTAAGTCACCATGAAAGTTACGAAATTTAAAACCGTGAGTGACAATGGACAATTTGACATGTCTTGTTTGACATTAATGTTTTCGTTTAAAACATTGGAATGCTTAGGCAAAGGAAACTACGTCGTCCGCCGTATTTAAAGTGATGTCATCACACCTTTTTTTAGTTTTAATTTTTTTCCTCAGAAATGAAGAAATAAAAAAATATATTTGAACTCAGGATACAAAAATAAAGAAATGGTATTTTTATTTTAAGGTGGTGTCAGTTTGGAAATGTTGTCAATTGCGGGATATTAATACAGCTGAATCGGCACACACGGCAATAGTGTTTTGTCTCTTCATACAAACTATTGAGTTTCTTAGTAGAGTACTTTATAGAGGATAGCAGTTGTCAAGTTGTCCGTAATTAATTACGTTACATATTTAAGGAAAAATGTCTACCCTTACACTTTGTACTATTATTTTGTCAAAAAAAAATAGTTATAGTTAAATAAAATTGGGTAGTTTTATGTTTAAGTAAATATTCTGGAATTAAAACATACAGTTTGCAGTATAAATAGAAAAAGCTGTATAACTTGATGCCTAAATTCACTATTTCTTATATTTACAACAAAGTCACTTATTAAATTAATAAACAGGTATTGTACTGTATCTGTAAGTACCTCGGAATTCGGTACCAAAGTACTTGTTATCAAAATGGAATACCGGTATAAAATACCGGTAAACTACACAGGTTGCCGAAAACCTTTATATCTACTTATATGTAGTACACCTGTATAATTTTCTACATTACATTTACATAATTTGACTATCTATTAGAAGTAACTATTATCGATACCGGTACTCATCAGGAACCGGTACCGATAAGCTTAAACTTAAGAATAAAATACTATAGGAAACAATATAATACCTATTTACAAAGCTCTGAACTTTCTGTTAGTATAAAATTATATAAAACAAAAAATAATAATATTCTTCGTGATGTTTCCGAATACATATCAAATATTTTTATAGGATATCGTTTTGAAATAATTGTATTTTAAGCGAAACTGAAAAGAGGTATTAAGTCTGTCGTTAAAACTACAATTCTGTGTTAAAATCGCCAAGCAATAAACACTGTGGTTCGAATTAGGGCTTTGTGGTCTTCCTTGAAAATGAAGAAGCATGTCTTCGCGTGCAACAGAGCGAGAAAATAAAGAAGAAAAGAGAAAGATTTATTCTTGCACAGACAACAAAAATATACAATAACAATAAAATAAAAACAAAAACAAATGTCCGTGCAAGCCCGAAAGTGCACCACCTCAGCATTTGCTAGAACATTTGATTGTTCTAGCGCTGGTAATTCTGATGGTGCCGTCATAATTACGATTTACTAGACGTTGATGGGCCTGTGGCGTGATTGGTAAATGCTTGCTTTTCACACCGCAGGTCGTGGGTTCGATTCCTACCCAGATGTATGTGTGCATGAACATGTCTGTTTGTCCTGAGTCTGGGTGTAATTATCTATATAAGTATGTATTTACAAAAGAAAAGTAATATGTGTAGTATATTAGTTATCTGGTTTCTATAGTACAAGCTCTGCTTAGTTTAGGATCAGATGACCGTGTGTAAATAATGTCCCAGGATATTATTATATTATAAAAACAAAGTATGGTGCTGTTTGATTTAAAACAGAGTCCGTTGTAAATCAAATCACGACTAATTTCTTCAATACAACCTTCGACAATAGTATGCCATAGTGACTTTCAAAATAACCTCAACATAACACAACAGAATAATTTAATACCGTTATTTATACCGTTAATTATACCGTTATTTATAACACTTATTTCACGATTCACTTACATCAACTGTTTTATAACTTTGTGTGTCACTATGTTGGTATGGAGCTGTCCTCATTCGAGTCCGAATAACCAGTTGATGCCTTGAGCGAAGAAGAGGATGAGAGGTTGCCACGCTACCAGCCACCGGATCCAGTCCAGGAGCTGCCCGTAGAGGATGTGAGGACGGTCCCAGCTGGAAGGAGCTTGTTAAGGAGATGACAGTGTGATTTTTGTTTTATTTTATTCATAATACCCCAATTTTTACCGTGTGGTGACGGCTTAAATATCAAAATATCGAACTCCCAGTGGAAAAAAAGCATGAGAATTGTTGTCAAACTATCGATTTTACCATTTTCATCATCAATTTAAGAGTTATATATGCTGATATTTTTTATATTTTTCTTATTAAATTTGACGAATTACTGCAAGAAAAATATTAAAAAAAATCAGAATATGTAACTCTAAATTTGCCATTTGAAAGTGATAAACGTAACCCTAATTATTATTTTTTTCACGCCATTTCATCCCGTGGGGGCGTCCGGAAGTCAGCCCGAGGGAATATGTACCAGAGGACGGGCAGCAGCGTCTCTGAGTGCTATGACTATCATACTGCGATCGCCAACCCGCTTGGTAAGCGTGCCCCCCCACCCCTAAGATTATTCTTTGGGAGGGGGGGGGGGTTGTCCAGCAGTTGACTTCTTACAGCTGTTATTGTACTCCAAATTTTAAAAAGAGCCTTGAAGGACATTTTTAGGTAAGTATGTTTTTTGTTTCCATTAGTATAAAATATTGAAATATGGCATCTCAAAGTTACTGCAGTGTGGCGCAGCGGTTAATATAGTCGCCTCGCCACTTCGTGTCTCGGGTTCGATTCCCGCGCGGGACAACTATTTGTGTGACCCATAAGTAGTGGTTCTGAGTCTATATGTAATTTGTGTCCGTCAATTATGTCCTTCAAATCCCATATTTAAACATTTTATTGAAATATGGCATCTCACTATTATATTAACTTTAAAATGCCATATTTATATATTTTTTTGAAATATGGAATCTCAAAGTCACATTAACTTTTAAATGCCATATTTAAATATGGCATCCCAAAGTTGCATTAACTTAAATGCCGTATTTAAATATTTTATTGAATTATGGCATCTCAAAGTTACATTAACTTTAAAATGCCGTATTCAAATATTTTATTGATATATGCCATCTCAAAGTTATATTAACTTTGAAATGCCATATTTTAATACTGTGAGATTTTGCGAATAGGTGTAAATGAAATATCCTCACATACAGGTGCCAGATAGGTATGAATAAAGAATATTTGTGAGTAAAAGGATACGGGTTGGTGAACATCCGCTTGAGGTCCACCTTCTCCTTGCAGTAGGGACAAGTCTGCTTCTTGCCCACGATGCACCAGCCGCGGATGCAGAACTCGTGGAACACGTGGCCGCACGTCAGCTTGTACGTGTTCTCTGTAACCATCCATACGTCATTTTTATTATTTCCTTTTTAATGGCGACCTGCCGATACTTTCATTGATTTTGCCAGTGCCATGTACTACTTGTGTGACCCATAAATAGTTGTTCTGAGTCTGGATGTAATTTGTGTCCGTCTATTATATATCCCCGCTACACAGAGATTTGATTCCCTAGTGCGCGCGTTGTCTTTTTAAACCAATAAATACAAGTAGTTAGTTGTCTGGTTGAAACAGTACAAACTCTGTCAAGTTTAGGATGAAATGACAGTGTGTTAGTGGTCCCAAAGTTATTGATGACTATTAGTATACTATACTTTTTGCGTTGTAGCATGGTGCGGGTGACAGTTGCTTATTTGACGTTGACCATATAAGTACCACATTACTAGGGATGTGCAATACATTTTTATTGCTAACGATACTCGCAGCGTAAATCTAGTAAGTTCTCTATGTTATTGACAATATAATATATTGACAATATAATAGAGTCGTCATTAATAATATCCGTCACAGATTCTGATCATGAATTAAGTGACAATTCAGAGTCAATATCTGATACGAGTACAGACTAATTAAATGCATTTTTACTTTACCCTAATGTTCTGTTGTATAATTATAGGCAATATTGCATTTTAACAATAAAAAATACCTATGCGTTTTTTATTATCTCAAATGTCGGCCATGTTTCTAGAAAATAAAGCCGATAGATAATACCTACATCCTCCGGAAGGGTGTTAGCAAGGGAAGCCTAAATTTGATCTGCCGGCGTGTATTGTTCATAGCTTAACGCAGAGCACCTACCCCGGATTGGTAGATGGTGCAGGTTCGAGCCACGCCGGACGATTGAATTTATGATTTCCCATTTTTGAGATTATATTAACGCTTTGCATTGCGAATAATGCTATAAAATTCAAATTTAACGTTTTTTATTCACAAAATTATCGACTACCCATCGTAGCAGTCCATCCCATCACTAAATACGTCTATGACGTTACATTATACGCATAACGCTTTGCTTATTTTTTAATTTAATTTGTAGAGATGAACATTCTGGTTGCTTTTAATTCAATTTACTACAGTTATTAATGATTTAATATGTAACAAATATGTAATTTGTAAATTGCTGCGCCTATCAAGAGTGAAACAAAAGGTTACTGAAACTGTCACCCGCACCATGCTATAACGCAAATAGTATAGCTGTACTCTGCCCGCGTTACTACGGCAAAAAATGACAGTGTCGCCACCTGTCGAAGATTGGTCGTACCAACTCTGAAACCTTCGTGGGCTCATGCACAACACTTTGGCTGAAGATCATCATAATCAAATGCATAGTTACGATACTATAAAGGACATACAGACAAACATTCATTTTTATATAATAATAATGTCCTCCTAGTCGATTTCGGCCACGGCGGCCAGTCGCAATGGAGATTAGCCATCTTTGCGGGACATATTATAGTGCACAAGTGTATGCGCAAACACAGGGGCACTTTCTATTCCATCACTTTCATGATCCTATGGGACGACTAGCGATACGACCGGAAAGAGATCAGGGACAGGATCGACGGCTTTACGTGCTCTCCGAGGCACGGGTGTGTAATACCGTCCACTCCCAGACTTCGGGCTGATACTGAGAAATATTCTTAACAGAAAAATTATGGTTTAGGCCCGACCCAGGATTTGAACCCAGGACCTTGTTATCTACGGTACAGTTTATATATACAACATGTAACTTAATTAACGCACACCCTCAAGCACCCCAATTAGAATATTATGTTGTAATCATAATACATACACTGAATTTTAAGTCTTATTACTTTGACTAACGGTCCATTTCAATTTGTTTTGACTGTCCGGGGTTAATATGACAATAATTTCCTTAGTTTTAATGATTTTGGAATAAAAAATTACTTATATTAAAAATGATATAAATCGATTCAGTAAATGATAAATTAAAAATTGTTATTTACTAAATTAGTTTCTTGGAATAAACTTTGTTTGTCTTTATTTTGTACTGAATGATGGAATTTGTATGAATACAAATAAAACTGCGATTTTAAGTCTTATTGCTTTGACTAACGGTCCATTTCAATTTGTTTTGACTGTCCGGCGTGAATATGACAATAATTTCCGTAGTTTTAATTATTTTGGAATTAAAAATTATATATATTAAAAGTTATATAAATCGATTCAGTAAATGATTCTGAAAAAACTATTTTCAGGATGTGCGTTAATTAAGTTACATCTTGTATATAGATATAGTTGGCCCGGGTCGGGCTTAAAGTGATTTTGGGATTTTTCCGTAAAAATAAATTTCTCAGTATCAGTCCGAAGTCTGGAAGTTGGCGGTATTACACCCCCGTGCCTCGGAGAGCACGTAAAGCCGTCGGTCCTGTACCTGAACTCTTTCCGGGCGTGTCGCTCGGCGTCCCATCGGATCATGAGAGTGATGGAATAGAAAGTGCCCCTGTGTTTGCGCACACACTTGTGCACTATAATATGTCCTGCGCAACTGAGAACCATTAAGACTGGGCGCCGTGGCCGAAATTCGGTCAGGAGGACATCAGTTGGCAGGTACGCACCGAGCACCCCCTCCTCGTTGACGTCGACGAGCAGCAAGTTGCCGCACACCGCGCACACGTTGCTCTCCAGCTGGCGGGTCGGGATGCCTTCCCGGGTGTAGTACTACAAACGACATAAACATACATACACTTACGCTTGTTTCCCAGAGGAATGGAGACAGAAGGGATTACCGTTTGTCGCGATCTTTGCACACTTAAGCATCTTCTACACGGTTGCAAACCAACGTCCCAACAGGTCACCCTGGTGGTTGCCATGCTGCAGTTGTGCAGTCTAGATGGATGGCACCCACCAGGGTGACCTCTGTTGGGACGTTGGTTTGCAACCGTGTAGCACTGCCATTACTCTCATAACAATTCTATAACAAACTTCCCAATGATATTAGAGAATTGTCTACGAATAAGTTTAAAATAATTATTAAAGCCAAATTGTGTAGCAGGGCATATTACAAAATTTCTGATTATTTAAGTGATAAAAGTGCTTGGGATTGAGTTGTTCTGAGTCAACACACATGATTTTAATGAATCTTAAGTATATTTTATTTTGAAAAAGGATTCCTACTGAGTTTTCTGGCAGTGTTTCTCAGTAGCTGCCACGTAATGCACTGCACGGTAGGGTAAAAAAAATATGACGATTCCACATAAATGTAAAATTTTTACGGAATAAAGTACCTTTGACTTTGACTATATTCATTTCATTTCATTTCATTTATTCATAAACAAGAAACTTGTATCTGAATGTGCACAAAAACATAACATAGTGACATAAGCTAAAATAAAAGAATATAATAATGAATTAAATTAACAACTTAAAAAAATATTAAATTTAACAAACATTTACGAAATACCTTACAATTTTAAATAAAATACAATTAATAAAATTTAAAATTAATTTTGAATAATACAAGTTCAATAATAATAAAATGATTAATTAATTACAGATGAGACAGATTCAAGAAATTAATAAAAATAATTATATTAAATTAATAGTTACATCAAAAAATCAAAAAAGGCAATTAGAATATTACATAATAATATTAATAACGTTATATAAATATAAAAATAAAACAATAAAAATTACAGTTCTTCTACAGCGTATAGACATTTACTCAATAGGAATTCTTTTAGTTTTATTATAAATGCGCTACTGTATAAAGTACTTTTTATGTCTTTAGGCAACCTGTTGAATAATTTTACAGACTGGTATCGTGGACTGTGTTTCACTATTCTTAAATTATGTTGAGTCAGATTCTTCAAGTCCAATCTACGGGTACCTTCCCTTATCTGCCGTTCTTCTACTGTCTAATAGTCATGTATGTTTTTGGCCATATTACTTAAAAGTACCAGTACGTAAAGACTAGGTACTGTAAGTATTCCTAATTGAATAAAATATTGACGGCAACTTTCCCGTTGTGAGACGCGGACCATGGTACGAATTGCACGTTTTTGTAGTATGAAAGCTCTTCTACAATTATATTCATAGCTATTGCCCCAAAAAAGTATGCTATACCTAATTTTTGATTCGACTAGTGCATAATATACTATTTTTAACTGTTCTAGGTTGATTTCATTTCTTAGGGCTCGCAAAGCGTAACATGCAGATGATACCGATGCATCAATTGCTTTTAATTCTGGTTTCCAGTTTAAGAGTTTGTCAATATGAATACCTAAAAATTTTACTTCCTCAACTAGCTCGATGACGACTTCATTTAAGGCAACTTTTAAATCATCTTTATTACGTGCTGTAGTTTTAAATAACATTATTTGAGTCTTTTTACTGTTTACAATCAATTTATTTGCCGTGAACCACTCATGAAAAGCTTGTAACGTAGCATTAACCCTTTGTGTCAAGTCTATCATGTCATTAGCTGCCACTATAGCATTTGTGTCATCTGCAAAAATTACTAATTCAATGTCAGGTAAAATTGTATTAAGATAATTAATCAAGTCATTAATAAACAATAAAAATAAAATAGGTCCTAAAGTAGATCCCTGTGGCACACCCGTTGATATGCGTACAATTTTGGATTTAAACTTTTTCTTTTGTTTATTCTCAGTTTTGTCAATTTCAACGTACATCCGCCTGTTTTCTAAGTACGAAGAGAATAGTTGCAAAGCCTTTCCGCGTATTCCGTAATGATTCATTTTAGTCAGAAGTAATTCATGGTTAATAGTGTCAAACGCAGAGCTTAAATCTAGGAAAAGGCCTGCAACTCTCATTTTATTGTTGATTTTGTTTATCACATCGTCTAATAATGTATATATGGCGTCTGTAGTACCAACACCCTTTTGATACCCAAATTGTCTTCTATTTAAAACTTTATTTACGCGCAAGTGTGCTAAAAGCCGAGTTTTAAGCAAATTTTCTAATAATTTTGACAGCACTGGTAATAGAGAGATGGGTCTATAGTTTTTAGAATCAGACTTACTTCCTTTCTTATACACAGGTATAACTTTCGCCATCTTTAGCTGTTCTGGGAAGATAGCCTGTTTAATACACTTATTGAAGAAGTCAGATAGGGGCTCAGCTAATATTTCTATGTGCTCCTTGAACAGACAAATCGGTACTTCGTCATACCCACAGGAATGCTTGTTTTTCATTCGTTTAACCATCGTACAAATCTCATTTGGAGTGGTAGGAGAAATACACATATCACTGACAACCTTGTCAGTATATAGATGGAGTAATGCCGATGCACGGTTTCCTTCAATTACTTCACTAGCACCTTTATAGTCAAATTGATTCACAAGTAAGTTAGTAAGTTAGTTATTCATCATATATATTGGCCTGTTTAGAATACTATTGACCAGAATCGATATTTTATTTGCTAACTTTATTGACGGGCACGTTGGCGTGGTTGGTAGATAGATACTTCCTATTCACGCCGGAGGTCGTTCGATTCCCACCCATGACAGATATTTGTGTGCATGAACATGTCTGTTTGTCCTGAGTTTGGGTGTAATTATCTATATAAGTATGTATTTACTAAAGATAAGTAGTATATCAGTTATCTGGTTTCCATAGTAAAAGCTCTGCTTAGTTTGGGATCAGAGGGCAGTGTGTGAATAATGTACCAGGACCATATTTACTTCATTGAGAGAGACGCTCATAGCTAGATTCTCGTAAGTGATCGGCGAGGTTAAGCAACTAGGCACGCAGTCAGTCCATATGAGGGTGATCTTTAAAGTGGTTTAGTTTCTGAGCGTCTCCGTGCTTCTAAGGACACGTTAAGTTATCGGTTGTCGTCATTAGACAACAGTTGTTAAGCCATGTCAGAGGCCTACTGGGCGGCTTGAACTACTCTGACACTAGGGTAAACACAGACCATACGATGATGCTTATGGTTACGGTCAAAATATTAAGCCAAAAATCTACACCAAAAAGAAACATGCGGGGTAGTATTTGTGGAGTGCCGTCAGAAGTGAAAATTATTTGTACACTTCTAATCAACAATATACATATATCTATTTTATAGAAAATAATATTCTTTAAAATAGGTCGTTACAAACAGGTTTAATTTTTATGGTTTTACCTATTTTACGGTCGTTGTATGGCCCAAAGGGTAAAACGGGACCCTATTACTAAGACTTCGCTGTCTGTCTGTCTGTCGGTCACCAAGCTCATGAACCGTGATAGTTACAGTTGAAATTATCACAGATGATGTACTTCTTTTGCCGCTTTAACAACATATACTAAAAACAAAATAAAATAAATATTTAAGTGAGCTCCCATACAACAAACGTGAATTTTTTGCTGGTTTTTATTGATAACTAGCTGTGCCCGCGACTTCGTCCGCGTGTTAATTAGTTTATTTCGTTTTTCTTGTAAAATAAAAGACTTTTTCTAAAAGTAGCCTAAGTTACTCCTTATTACATCAGCTACCTGCCAATAAAAGTCCCGTCAAAGTCGGTCCAGCCATTTTAGAGATTGGCCGGAACAAACAGACAGACAGACAGACAAAAATTGTAAAAAATGGCATTTTGGTGTATGTACCGTATATATATTCATATTAATGTAGTAAAAACCGGTTATTTCAATACTACAAACAGACACTCCAATTTTATTTATTTGTATAGATGGTACGTAACCCTTCGTGCGCGAGTCCGACTCGCACTTGGCCGGTTTTTGTATGTATATACATGTTTATTCAAATAAACTTCTTATACTTAATGAGTTATATTGAACTGCTAACCTCTTTCTTTCTAAATAATGATAAAATAGTGATTCCTCACCCCAATAGAGGCGGCCATCTTATCGGAACAATACTCGGCGACGTCCCTGCCCAGCACGCCGAAGTAGAGCCCGTAGAAGAGCAGCATGAGCGCCACGTCCATCCACTGCTGCGGCTTGTGGCCGAACGCCAGGTTGAGCCCGAAGAACGTCAGCATCATGAGCACGTAGCCCACCACGCCCAGCAGGCAGCTCAGCTTGTATATTAGGTAGAACCATTTGTAAACTAATCTACAAAAGAAATACAGAGGTGGAAATTAGGTAGAACCATTTGTATACTAATCTAAAAACGAAATTAGGTAGAACCATTTGTATACTAATCTAAAAACGAAATACAGAGGTGGAAATTAGGTAGAACCATTTGTATACTAATCTACAAAAGAAATACAGAGGTGGAAATTAGGTAGAACCATTTGTATACTAATCAAAAAACGAAATACAGAGGTGGAAATTAGGTAGAACCATTTGTATACTAATTTACAAATGAAATACAGAGGTGGAAATTAGGTAGACCATTTGTATACTAATCTACAAAAGAAATACAGAGGTGGAAATTAAGACTACACGTTAGGATATAATTATTTATTACAGCTGCCTTGGTGATCTAGCTAGATAACGAGGCCCTGGGTTCAAATACCGGGTTGGGCCAAAAAGTGATTTTGGGACTTTTCTGTAAAAAGAAAATTTCTCAGCATCAGCCCGAAATCTGGGAGTTGGCGGTGTTATACCCCCGTGCCTCGGAGAGCACGTAAAGCCGTCGGTCCTGTACCTGACCTCTTTCCGGTCGAGTCGCCTAGGTGTCCCATCGGATCATGAGAGTGATGGAATAGAAAATGCTCCTGTGTTCGCGCACACACTTGAGCACTATAATATGTCCCGCGCAGATGGTTAATCTCTGTTGAGACTGGCCGCCGTGGCCGAATTCGGCTAGGAGGACATTAATGTTCAACCTCAGACAACGTGGTCCTGGATTTACTCGTATGGGTATTTACTGTAGAAAGAAAAAAAAATCAGTATGAGCCAGAAGTCTGAAACTTGGTGGCATTACACGCCCGTGCCTCGGAGAGCACGTAAAACCATCTGTCCCGTATCTGACCTCTTTCTGGTGATGTCGCTAGTAATCCCATCGGATCATTAGAGTGATAGAATAGTAAGTGCTGGCTAGTCTCCATTGAGACTGGCCGTCGTAGCCGAAATTTCACCAGAAGGACATTATATAGAACTCGCTCTTTGTGACATAACCCAGAGAATATAGGCAACATGAGCTCTGCTTAAGCTAATTCTGTGCCTTATAATTATAATAATCATAATAAATATCTCGATACAACTAACATACTGCCATCTGATCCCAAACTAGGCAGTACCTGTACTTTTTTTTTACGTGGTGGATATGCTCAAATAGCACGTCGTGTAGGGCTGACCCACTAAAACCTCCACGGTAGCCAGCCTCAGTGTCTGTAGCGGGGGCTCTGGGTATTCGTGAACGATCTCGCCAGTATCCCCGCTGTACACTGAGCGTCCGCGATACTCTCACCCGGGGAGGGGAGGGGGCAGGAATGCCTCCCCCGCCCCAGCACGCACAAGCATGTTTAGGCAAGAGAGGTAGGGCAAAGCGTTCATTCGCTCGAAGAGCAGCCCGACTGGGGAAGTACCTCCTTACAGAAGACATTCCTTAATAATAGCATTAATAATTTTATGTTGTGTTTCTGAGTGTGAGTAAGGTCGCCAGAGCTCATCGGGGTGGGGGGGAGGGTCAGCAACACTTGTTTGCTGACTCTTAAAGGCCGGCAACGCACCCGCGACTCCTCTGGTGTTGCGAGTGTCTATGGGCGGCGGTGATCACTTACCATCAGGTGACCCACTTGCTCGTTTGTCGACCTCTGCCAAAAAAAAAAGGCAACCTGAGCTTCAGCAGGTTACCTCTTCCCGGGACCGCTTATACATGACGAGTGGAGTTCCCCTCCTCCAAACGCCAGCGGTCCCAGGGGCGGCACCCTGCCGGGGAGAAGCCGGCCGGGCGCCGCATACTCTCTAGCGCTGGGAAGAGCTCCCAGCGCCGGAGGCAGAACCTGTACTATGGCAACCAGACAACTGATAAACATACTTATTAATTTCCAAATATATATGTACATATTATAGATAAATTACACCCAAACACAGACAAATACATACATACATAAACTCACACCTGTTTCCCAGAGGGGTAGGCAGAGACAGCGGATTTCCATCTGTCACGATCTTTGCGCACATCTTTTGCCTCGATTACTGTCATTATATTCTTCATACATGCTCGCCGGTTTAGGTTACTTCTGACCTGTCCTTTCTTGAGAACGTCTGCGCTTTGGTCAGAGAATGTTCGACGAGGTCTTCCCCTTCCAGTTGTTCCATTCACACAGGCCAAGTATACTTCTTTGGTCAATCTACTTTCATTCATCCTTTCTAAATGGCCAAACCATCTCAGCATTCCTGTTTCAATCTTTCCACAACACTCTCTTACATCAGTATTTCGAAATCTGTCTCTCAAAGTCACACCACACATACGTCTCAGAGCTCTCAGAGCTCTGAGAAAACAGACAGACAAATAAACCTCCGGCTTAGCAATCAGTATCACTAACCACTATAATATAATAATAAATAAATTGGTTGCGGGATCCAAGACAATTAAAGCGATTCCCCGGGACATGCCTGAGCCTCCCCGCTCAGTGTCATTTCATTGTGTCCACTGTTGATACTGGCTTACAGGAACTGCAGTGATGGGTAAGATGGAGGGACTAGTCCCATTATAAGATACTCTCAATCAATATTATTTATTTCTCTCCACAATATTATAACACTAGCTGTGCCCCGCGGTTTTACCCGCATTAAACTTTATAAATTATATATGTGTGCCTATGTGTTAAACCAGGTTGTCAGCTCACTCTATACCAAATTTTATTAAAATCGCCCCAGCCGTTTAGACGTGAAGAAGTAACAAACATACTCACTCACGCACTCACAAACTTTCGCCTTTATAATATTAGTAGCATTTACAGTGTTGTGGTTACAGACATTGAACATTTTAGAACATCAAACAAAAATATTGTAGAAGACTGATGCCCAAACTAGGCTCTAGTAGGTCTGTATTTCAGGTCACCAGGTCCCCCACACCTTGGAGTATTATCCATATTAACAGCATAAAATATGATAAAAATATATAATAATAAAAGTTTGAGGAAAAATATTTGTGTGTGTGGTATGTGAGTGTGCGTGTGTGGTATGTGAGTGTGTGAGTGGTATGTGTGTGTGTGTGAGTGGTATGTGTGTGTGTGTGTGTGAGAGAGTGTGTGTGTGTGTGAGTGAGTGTGTGTGTGTGTGAGTGTGTGTGTGTTTTGTGGATGCACGTATGAGTATTTTTTTTAATTTTTACATTTTGCGCAAGGATACCAGGTAAGTTGTATTTATATATGTTTTTTTTTAATTTTTATTCACGTAATAAAAACAAGCCCAACAACATTCTAGTACCAAGTCATGCGGACTCACCTAGGAGTAGTGACGGACATGGGCCTCGTAGTGGACTTGCGGATGACGAGGCCGGTGAGCATCGTAAATATACTCCAGATGATGATGAACCGCCACCACTGGTTCTTCGCGCTCATCAGCACCGGGATAGACCACATCGCGCACATCGTGAAGAACTGAAAACATAAAATACTAGTTATTCCCGCGGATTACCCGCGCTAAACTTTAGAAATTACTGGCTGTGCCCTGCGGTTTAACCCGCGTTTAACTTTATAAATTACTAGCTGTGCCCCGCGGTTTAACCTGCGTTAAACTTAATAAATTACTAGCTTTGCCCCGCAGTTTTACCCGCGTTTAACTTTATAAATTACTAGGTGTGCCCCGCGGACTATCCCGCGTTATACTTTATAAATTACTAGCTCTGCCCCGCGGTATAACCCGAATTAACTTCAAAAATTACTGGCTGTGCCCCGCGGTTTAACCCGCGTTAAACATTATAAATTACTAGCAGTGCCCCGCGGTTTAACCCGCGTTGAACTTTATAAATTACTAGCTGTGCCCCGCGGTTATACCCGCGTTAAACGTTATAAATTATAGCCTATGTTTTATTCCAGGGAGTCAGCTAACTCCAAAACAATTTTTATTATAATCACTCCAGATTTTTAGACGTGAATAAGTAAGAAACATACACACTCACCCAGTCACACACTCACAAACTTTCCCCTTTATAATATTAAAGTGTGATAGCCTATGTGTTATCCTGCTATATAAGCTACTAGCTGTACACGAGACTTCGTCTGCGTGGCATAGTGTTTTACAGTAGCATTCGTAAATAAGTGTTCGTATGCGTGTGGCATAATCGTCTGCCCGTTTGGGTAAGCAGACTTAGGCCTTAGTGAAAACGCGACAGACAGAATTACTTTCGGATTTATAATATTAGTAAGGATATTACTACAAAGTTACATCGAAATCCGTTTGGTAGTTACTGCGTGAAAGAGTAACAAACATCCATACATCAATACTCACAAATGTTCGCATTTTTTAATATTAGTAGGATGGTTATAGGTGCTGCTCTCACCAGGCCGAAAGTAAACGGCGAGATTAAGAACCCAGACTCGCGGTTAGGGTATAGAAGGAAGACCGGTTAAGAGGTTCATTTGATGAGCGACTCGCCGTGCTTCAGAGGACACATTAAGCTGTCGGTCTTGGTCGCAGTAATTAGACAACAGTAACATGGTTAAAACTTGTCAGAGGCCTACTGGACACCTTCGACGCTGGCGAACTTCGTACCGCAATATTATTTTCCCGTCAATACAGACAGTATAAGTGTAATGTTATCTATACTAATATTATAAAGAGGTAACGTTTGGGAGTTTGTGACGTTGTAAGGGGTTTTACCTGGTTCCATCAGAAATTTTTTCTTTCTTTCTTTCTTAATCACTGGATCTACTGAACCGATTTCCAAAATTATTTCACCAATAGAAAGCTACGTTATTGTAGAGTGGCTACGAAAACTTCCAAAATTAATAACGCATCTTTACTTAAATTTGAATTATGTAATCCAAGTTGCGGGACGAACGGGCAGGGACAAAAATATTTATAACGCGGAACGAAGTCCGGCGGGCACTGCTAGTAATAAATATTTTAATGCATTGCATTGTACAGACGCCAACATATCAAGCTACCCCAATCTGTCAAATTTCCTCAATTTAAAGTGAACCTTATGCTTATGTGATAAAGTTGAAAATTTATTAAAGAATGTGCTGGCGCCTGTACAACATATTTCTCGTTTTTCCTTCCGGAGAGAAAACAAATAGTTTTGAAGAAACACCGACCATTTCTTTTTTTTTTCATACAGACCCTCTCCTGACAGAACACGTAAAAGAAAAATTTATCCAATTTGGTGCAGTCGTTTGGAAGTCATAAGCGTAGAAACATTTCAGTGGTACATTTTTATTTATACAATGTGGAGCAGTACGATTGACATTCCTCTAAACCACGTAAAGAATGGCATGCTCTTTACCCGTATACAAAAAATCAATCAAATCCAATGAATACTTTAGCCACAGGAAATTATTTTTCATTTTCATAATTTTCAACATGATGTAGATCGGAGTCCGTAATAATAGGTAAACGGCCGCCGTCCGCTGCACGCCGCACCACGCCGCGCACTAGATCAGTGACTTTTCGTAGATAAAGCGTGTTTACTTTTTATGCAGTTGATTCTGCTATTTATTTTGTTAGAAAATTTCAATTTTAAAATTTTCCGTTTACTACTAATCTTCGTGTCTTAAAATGTTTTGATGGACTAGTACTGTGCTCGTTTTAATTTAATGTCGTAGTTCCAGATCCACATTGTATAGATTACTTACAAAGAGCGGTCTTATCGCTAGCTGCAACCTTGTGATGGATAAAACTAGTAAGAAATGAAAAATAATAATAAAATTCAATTTTATAGAAATAATGTAGTGAAGATAAAAATGCGGAAACACCTACTTATCGACTACGTCTTAATATTCCAGACCGATTCTTATTTAACTCCTGATCATAATAATAACTATATAGAAGATAATAATATAATATAATAATATCCTAGAACATTATTCATACACGGCCATCTTAAGTACTTATCACACAAACAGACACCAACTAACACATCTACAAACTCTATTTTTAGGGTTCCGTAGCCAAATGGCAAAAACCGGAACCCTTATATGTATGTTCTACCAACTCACCGCGTATGATCTGTAATGCCTACGCTTCCACTCCATGACAATGACCTGGGCCACGATGAGGGTGACGATCAGAATCAACACCATCGTCGTGTGCATGGACTCGTGGCCGCGGTGCAGCTCGTGCAGCTTCTGGTGGTCATATCTGTAAAGAGGATAAAATTTTAAGAGAATTGAATAATTTACATATACATACATACAACATGTAACTTAATTAACGCGAAAATAGTTTGTTCAGAATCGTTTACTGAATCGATTTATATCATTTTGAATATAGGTAATAATTTTTCCAAAATAATTAAAACTACGGAAATTATTGTCATATTATTGAATGACCCTATACAGTCAAAATAAATTGAAATGGACCGTAAGTCAAATAATAAGACTTTAAAAATTGCAGTTTTATTTGTATTCATACAAATTCCATCATTCAATACAAAATAAAGAAAAATAAACTTTATTCCAAGGAACTAATTTGGGTAAATAAGAATACAGATTACAGCATAATATTCTAATTGGGGTGTCTGAGGGTGTGCGTTAATTACGTTACATGTTGTATAGACTCACGCCTGTTTCCCAGAGGGGTAGGCAGAGACAACAGATTTCCATTTGTCACGATCTTTGCACACCTCTTTTGTTTCGTTTACTGTCATTATATTCTCCATACGTGCTCGCCGGTTTAGGGTACTTCTGACCTGGCCTTTCTTGAGAACGTCTCTAACTTGGTCAGAGAATGTTCTACGAGGTCTTCCCCTTCCGATTGTCCCATTCATTAATCACACTAATAATATAAAGGCGAAAGTCTGTGAGTGTGTGACTGTGAGTGTGTATGTTTGTTACTTCTTCACGTTTAAACGGCTGGAGCGATTTTATTAAAATTTGGTATGGACTTAGCCGACACCCTGGATTAACACATAGGCTTTCATTTATAAAGTTTAACGCGGGTAAAACCGCGGGGCACAGCTAGTTTACATATAAATCTTACTATTATTATGAATGCGAAAGTTTGTGAGTATGGAAATATAGATCTAGGGACAATATCACACATCATCCTAGCCCCAAACTAAGCAAAGCTTGTACTATGGGTACCAGGCGACGATATACATACTTATATAGATAGATAAATACTTATACAAAGTGGTTATGATAATACGACAATAAATTTAACTACGGATACCTCAAGACATTCTCAGACTACATACAAAAAATCATTTGAATATATCCAGTAGTTTAGTCACAGGATTTTTTTTTTTCAATTTTAAAATTTGCTACACGATGTATGTATTAATAGGGAAGTACTGACAGGTTAACGACCCCCGCATCGGTAAGCACTCATGAAATAGAAAAATTGGTTTGTGCGAAAGAGATAAATCTAGTTTCGTTTGTTACTTCGCTTTCTTGTTGAAACATTGCAACAACAAATTTAGGTCACGGTCAGTGTGTCGCTACAATCCTGTGATGATTCACGCGTCATCGCTTTCTAAGCGCACGAGTGCCGCAGGACATACTTTGAGTTATTCGCCGCCGAGTACCTACCACCTTTGTGTACCGGCGCCGCCCGTCGCTCGTGTGTTTGTTTTGTACTCCTTATCTACGACGAATTAGTGCGATATTGGACGCTTATTTTAGTGACAGGACACGTAACGTTTTAATAGGTATCTAGTTTAATAGTTACTCGTAAGTGAATTGTGCGAAGTTAGACGTTTAGTTTTTATTGTTTTAGTGTTTTCTTTTGTTTTAATTATGCCTCGTCACAATTACACAGCTCCTGAGTACACGGACATGGTGTTAATTTATGGAGAGTGTTTAGGAAACGCCGCTATGGCTATACGGACGTACCGACAGAGGTTTGGGGACACTCGAGTTTGTCCAACCAACGGGCGCACTATTGTCCAAGCTGTCCAGAGGATACGAGAAAATAGATCCTTAATCCCGCATATTGATAGTACTCCTCCACGTGCGAGAGTGGCTCTTGAGGAACGAATTTTAAATTATTTTGAACGCAATCCGACGTGTAGTTTGCGTAGGGCAGGTCGATATTTTCGTGTTAACCATGCAACTATACTAAAAATTTTAAAACGCGACAAACGGAAGCCGTATAAGTATAAGAAATTGCATGCGTTGTTGCCTCGAGACAAACCAGTCAGGGAAAACTTCTGTCGCTGGATAGAAACAAAACATTTAGAGGATCCGGATTTCCTGTACAATGTAATGTGGACTGATGAAAGTACATTTACAAGAAACGGGTTATGGAACAGACAGAATTTACGTTACTGGAGCCGCGTGAATCCACGTCTAGGACGAGAGACTTCGCACCAGTACAGATTTGCTGTCAATGTTTGGGCTGGCATTCATAGAAATACCATAATAGGTCCGGTTTTTATTGATGGAAATTTAAATGGTGAAAAGTTTATAGAACTCCTCAACGGACCCGTTTCCGAGTACATGGATGAGCTTCCGCTTGATGTGTACAGGCAGATGTGGTACCAGCTAGACGGAGCACCAGCTCATTCAGTGGTGTCAGCAAGAGAGCGTTTGTCTCAAGTGTTCGGTCAGCAGTGGATTGGCCGTTATGGACCAACGCGGTGGCCAGCGAGGTCACCCGACCTCACACCATTAGATTTTTTCTTGTGGGGTCACATCAAAAATGAGGTCTACTCAACAGCTGTTGATACGGTTGATGATTTAAAAGATAGAATTATCTTATCTTTTAATAAATTAAAACATATGGCTGCAAACGGGGACCTCTTGTCAAACGTTAGGAATAATCTCCTACGGCGGTGCAGTTTGTGTATTCGAGTTAATGGTGGCCATATTGAAACACGAAAAATTTAGTGACTTTAATAGGTACCTACCTAGCTACGTGACTGAACAGTGATCCTGATAGTGATTAATAATTTGATTAATAAATAACATGCGGGTGAAAGGTGCCTAATTATTTCGTTAAAACATTTGTGATTCAGTGTTATTATTCTTACTGAGCATTAATAATAATGGCGCCAAAAGATCAAGTCGCTACAGGACCGCGCTGTTGCTACTGTATCACAGGTTAGTGAACCATTTATAAATGGTGTTCTATTTTCTTTCCACTTTTATGTCATTTACTTTGTTTGAAATTTTATTTTTTTTAATTTTGATGTTAGGGTTTTTTTGATAGCTTACAATTGTTCATATGAACTAGTATTGTCAATGTTTTCATTTATTGTCGTATTATCATAACCACTTGGTATACATAGAAAACATCCATGACTCAGAAACAAATATTCGTGCTCATCACACAAATATTTGCACTTACCGGGATTCGAACCCAGGACCACAAGCTTCGTAGGCAGGAGCACTACCAACTAGGCTACGGTGACCATAGATGTATGGTATTTGTTACTCTTTCACGCAAAAACTACGGATTTTGATGAAACTTTGTAGTATAATATAGCTTAAATATATCCGGTGTACTTACTTTAGTTCTCTAATTTAATAGTTGTTATTCCTAAGCAGAATTATATCTGCACTGAAGTCTATAAGGTCATTTTCAACAATGTTATGCGTACCTGCTATTTGGATGATTACTAACACATAACATAAGTTTGACAATATAATTTACAATACTATGTAATTGTATTGTTGGTGCGCTTATTAAGAACTACCTGTGCCCCGCGATTTTACACGCGTTAAATTTTATAAATTATCACAACTTTCCCCCCTTTAGGTCATAGCGTGATAATATGTAGCCTCTATGTTGACCCGACCTCTTATAGTCATTAGACAGTCAGTCAGTCTTTAAGCCATGTCAGAGGCCTATTGGGCGGCTTGAACAACTCTGACACTAGGGTAACCACTGCCCATACGATAAGTAAGTAGTGTTTTGCGTAGTCAAACTTCGTGATCAAGCGCAAGCTGAATATACAATATATCCATGAGTATTTATTTAGTAATATTCATGCAAAATTTGAAGTAAATCCGTACTTTTTGAGTTTAGCCCGGACATACATACATACAAACAGATAAAAATTCTAAAAACTATATTTTTGGCTTCGATATCGGTTGTAGATCACGCCCCAAGTATCCTTATTATAAAAATATTCAATGTACAGTTTTGGCTTTTCTACGGTTTTATTATATGTATAGATTCTTAATACAAGATAATTAATTAATCATAGCTCTAGGGATAAAGAGGTAAGTCATATAGAGGTAACATAGCCAGAGACACGCCGGTCCGTAAATGATTGGCCAGGTGAAGCAACTAGGTTCGCGGTCAGTCCATAGATGGGTGACCGCCAAAGTCCGTGCTACAAAGAGCACGTTAAGCTGTCGGTCCCGGTTATAGACACTAGGTAACAGTCGTTAAGACATGTCAGAGGCTTGACAACGCTGACACCATACCCTGGTGTCAGCGTTGTCAACTATCCATATCTACTAATTAATCACAGCTCTAGGGATAAAGAGGTAAGTCAACTAGAGGTAACATACCCAAAGGCTCTCGCCGGTCCGTAAGTGATTGGCCACGTGAAGGCACTAGGCTCGCGGTCAGTCCATAGATGGGTGACCATCAATGTGGTTTAATTTCTGAGCATTTCCGTGCTTCGGAGGTCACGATAAGCTGTCTGTCCCGGTTGTAGTCACTAGGTAACAGTCGTCAAGCCATGTCAGCCTACTGGGCGGCTTGTGTTAGATTATTGAAAATATATTGATTTATATTTTCAATACTCAAAAGATTTATTTTAAGTTTTGGCAACAGTACCATTTTAATTTTCCCTAAAAACTATTAATTATTAAATTGTTCGTTACTGGTATATCATGGCAACACTGCTTGCACTGACTATATAAATATACATGCGTTGGCGCGCAGGCTCTCCCCGTCAGTATCCGCCCAGAGCCGAGGTTCGAACCCCACAGGGGGTGCCCTCCGGCGCGGGTACTTAGTTTGTAGTTTTGTTTTTGCTAGGCGGTTAGAGCCCTCGCTCACCCCTACTGTCCGGTGAAGCAGTAAAAGCCGAGAGGCTAACTGCACGAACAAGTTAAAAAAAAAAAAAAAAAGCGCACGTTTTATTTCTTTCTTGTGGCGGCTACAGACGTGATAAGTGATCTCGAGTTACATTTCGTGTTATTAGTGATAATTACCTACAGTTGTGTTTAGTAATAAAGTGATTATACAAGTGCAGTACGAGTTTTTCTAACACTTGACAACGCTGATACTAGGGCAACCACTGTCCATACCATAAGTAGTAGTATATATGGCCTTTGCGTCTGTTACATTGTTCGCATTGTCTGCGAGATTTTTTTTTTAAACTAAACAATTCGATGCGAGAGCGACATAGCCTGCCGCAGGCCTGACAAGAGAAGTTTGCGGTGGTTGGTGCCGAGCCGCTTTCATGTCGCTTCTGTCTCTTATCAGCAAGTACTCCAAACCAGGCTTCATCACAGATCTTACGACCCTCCACTACACGTTTGCGCCATTCAACTCTATTTTCAGCGAGCTTTTCCCAGCTACAGTGGTCAATTTTAAAAGCGGCCATATCCCGCTTGGTGCAGTCTTTAAAGCGAAGCAGAGGTCTACCGACATCGCGCTTCGCATTAGCTATCGCACCCAACAGAACACATCGTGGTATTCGAGTGGGTTCCATTCTGAGCACATGCCCCAACCAACGTAAACGCTTCTGTTTAAGTAGTAGTAGTAATTAAATAAAACCTTTAAAGTAAAATATCAATACCAAAATATTTATATAAGATAAGATAAATACTCTTTATTGCACACCAATTACAGATAAAAATATAGAAAACATTGAAAGAAAATTGTACAATAGGCGGTCTTATCGCAGTCAGCGATCTCTTCCAGACAACCTTTGGTTGGATAAGAAGCAGAAATATAGAAAAACAACACGATAAGGGTAGTGCAAGATAAAATAATTTTAGTAGGAATCTAAATACTTAAAAACTAATAATGGCATTTACGTAATAGTAATACTACCATGTCATTAGATATAATACATACTTAATTACATAAACATAATAATACATACATACATAATAAACAATACAATATGGAAGGACAGTGGAGATGCATTCATAGTGACAAGTAGTGGTTTTTTACTAGTGTTTTGAACAAACCAAGGGATTGAGCACGTCTAATTGTTAAAGGCAACGCATTCCAGAGGCGGGCTGCCTCAACAGTAAAAGATTTACTAAAAAAGTTAGTAGAATGTGTTGGTAATTATCTGATTCAATAAAAATCTTTTTAATGCCTGTCGTAAACTGAGAATAGCAATTGTATAGATTTCTTTGGGAAAAGCGCCGCAAATGAGAAGGCTCATTTGCGGAGCATTGGATCCGGTGGTAGCATTAAAGCGCGACCATCGCATCGTTATAAACACAAGGTCCGCCATAATAATAATATTGAATTAGAACCATTCAGACAATATGTAGTGAAATTTAGCTAAAGCTATAAATTCCGATAATTAAATATCAAATCAGCTTAATATCATTATGATTATAAAATAAAATTTATTCTAAATGTTTTCATACAATCTAAATATCTATATGTAACTAGAAATAATTGTATACTTAACTATATTGCAACAAACATGTTCTGACTATTTACAAGCACTTTTTTAAAGGCGACGTGAATAAATCATTTTTTTAACAGCTCTTTTTATTATATCAGGTGCTAATAGAACCCTATTGCTATGGCTACTTTGTCCAGCTGTTGAGTTCAGTCAACCGGCTATTTCATGAACTGTAATAAGTTTACACTGTGTCTTGAGGACATGCAATTGTTCTCCTAGGGCACGTTCCCCACACCATGTTGCTTGGCGTAAAAGCGAGCACCGGAGCAGCAATCCCTCATTCCCGGGGCACCACTTACAGGCGCCAAGAGAAGTCCACGTAAGATTAAGATTAGTCAGGTTTAATCAGTGTGAGTCCGACATACACGTTTTGCGGGTGGCATGCGTAGAGGCATTTGTCCTGCCTTATCAAAAATAAACCTACACACTAGGCCATATTACAACAACAAGCAATTAAAATTAAAATATAAATTAGAAAGGCTCTTTCTGCTGTAGATATGAATATATTTTTTTAAATTATATTTTACTATTGATTTATTTTCGGATTTCCATGTCTTATTTGTGTGCTTTGCTAGTTATTACGAATATAATAATAATAATATCCTGGGACATTATTCACACACGGTCATCTGATCCTAAACTAAGCAGAGCTTGTACTATGGAAACCAGATAACTGATATATTACATATACTATACTATGTCGTATGTAATATATGTCGTTTTGATTGTAATTCATTTTAGGCATAACTATTATTAATATTATCTGACCTGACTATTATACAACATCCAATTTATTCCTTTACTTTATATATATGGGTATGTAGTTCGGGTCCGTAACATAGTAGCGACTCATTTATTTATTTATAGTTAAATAAAATGGTTAGTAACCAATTACAGTAATCAACATAGGAACGATTACATAATTTATTTTAAGATTACATACAAAATTCAATACAAAATACTGGACATCCTTGCATACTTTCTTTCGCAGAAAACCAAACATATTCGCCTAATGTCTGTCCATCTACCGGCAAACACATCGCATTCAGGATAGGCAATCAGGAGGGCGTTTAGCATATCTAGGGTTCCACATACTGGAGACTTAGCTCTAGCGACAGTATGATGCAGCGGCTTCGCAAATAATTCACGCTGGTGGCGGCACTGATGATGCCTACGACCAGGCACATATAACCGACAGAATAAATTAAGGAGCTGAGTACAGTCGATTTCTCATATATTCGATGAACCGAAAGTCGACTGAATGATTGTGCAAATGGAATTTATTGCGAAACAATCTTTTCTTGCCAAACGCTGCTTCCACTAAACGATTCTTAGAAAATGTATTAATCGATGGACTGCTTTTTCGAATGTTAAATTGAGAATATGCAAATTGTGTTATAGAGATGATGAAACAATTGTGTATGTAGCGCGCTAAATGGCCACAGTTCGAACCAAATCTAACCCAAATCTCAATTTAAAGAGAGAAAAGGTTGTTTCGCAATAAATTCCATTCGAACTATCGTTCAGTCGACTTTCCGTTCATCGAACATATGACTCTCGAAACTACGATACGGTCCAACGTAGTTCACTTGTTGTTGTTGCCACTAGGTTTTAGCTCAAAATCAGTTGCTGTAGGTGACTTTATGCTGCCTGCAACAAAATGCTGAGCTATGGCCTTTTTGACACAACCTATAACACCAAGACTCATCATTGATTAAGTAACATGTATTTTTCTATAGTATTTGTACATTGTCTATTTTTTTAAATAGTATTTGTATATTGTGTATGCTTTTTTTTAATTTTTGTGTGTTGAATAAATTAAATTCTTTTCTTTTCTTTTTTTCTTTTCAATATCTATCATAAACTTTTGCCTTTGCTCCATCTAATAATGGCTGTATGTTTTGTATTCTAATAAGTAAATACATAAAATGTTCACAGGTGGAGTGTCATACTCTCTATAGTATTTTTTTTATTTGTTTTATTTGTGATGAGTCACAGAATATAAGCCAATTGATTGAGTGTCCGTTGTCTTTCCGAGCGTATCCCCCATCAGGAATATCTTCTCATATTTAGCAACTACATTTTGTCTAGCTTCAGAATATATATATATCAGAATATAATGTTTGTTAGAAAAAATATTCATAATTATAAAAAGAAAAGTGAACTGCATAATATAAATACTAGGAATAAAAACAAACTAGCCATGCCAGGCTTTAGAGTAAGCAAAACTAATAAATCATTTATAGGAAATTGTATTAGGTATTATAACAAGCTTCCTACTCAAATTACTGATCTGCCTGACACAAGTTTTAAAACACATATTAAACGTGTACATGGCTAGGGGTTATTACACCACTAAAGAGTACATCGATGACAAAGACGTCTGGCTGTCACTTCCTACCTGCACATTGCTCGCTGGAGATCTTGTAGCCATATAAACATGACTGATCTGCTGTGTTACGTGAACTATCTGTAAATGATTGCTATCATATACTTAATTTAAAATTATTGACTCTGTCTCAAAATGAATAATGTTATTGTTTCGAAGTTTTTCTTTTGTATACCTAAATATAATCTAAAATAATAAGCATTCAGACAACCGATCGAGCATATATCGTGTTTGCCTACTAAATAATTACTCTAATTGGACCAAATCCCGTGTTCATGCCCGCTTGAGTATGTTTCGCCGGACCGTCTCAACTGGGTCGTGTTGAAACCGGTAGTAGATGAACCCACTGAGTTTGTTTCGCTGGGTCTTCTCAGTTGGGGCGCATTGGATCCGGTGGTAGCATTAAAGCGCGACCGTCGTTATTAACACAAGGTCCGTCATAATAATAATACCTTTAATATAGACAGAACCATTGACAATATGTAGTAAAAATATTAGACTTAAATAAATAAATAAAATAAATAAATAAAAAAGGTTTTTATTCACGTAGACTTTAAAAAAGCGCTTGTAAATAGTCAGAACATGTTTGTAGTAATATAGTTGTATACATTAGATATTATTTCTAGTAACATAGATATTTAGGTACATATTGTATGAAAACATTTATAAAATTTATTTCATTACAGCAATGATATTTAGCTAGCTCGTATCAAGTTATTGTCAAGAGATTATGTTTAATTATCTAGTTTAAATCTAATATTTTTACTACATATTGTCAATGGTTCTGTCTATATTAAAGGTATTATTATTATGACGGACCTTGTGTTAATAACGACGGTCGCGCTTTAATGCTACCACCGGATCCAATGCGCCCCAACTGAGAAGACCCAGCCAATTGTATAGCCAATGGTATAATAGCGCCCAAACTAGATAATTAATCATAATCTCTTGAAAAAACTTGATACGAGCTAGCTAAATATCATTTCTGTAATAAAATAAATTTTATAAATGTTTTCATACAAGATGTACCTAAATATCTATGTTACTAGAAATAATATCTAATGTATACAACTATATTACTACAAACATGTTCTGACTATTTACAAGCGCTTTTTTAAAGTCTATGTGAATAAAAACCTTTTTTATTTTATTTATTTTTTATAATCACTTGCCGTTTAATTCGTGTTACCTGTGCATCTTTCAGCAGCTAGCAAGCCAGCGCATTTGGATGGTGCCCAAGCTTTTTCATGTACGTCTATAGTAATAACAATAATAAAAACAAGAAATCAGTTCTTGAACGGATTTACAGTTTAAGCTGAAATGACGCCTTCGTGGAGCCTATTTCCATGCACTGATATATTCTTTGAGAAGGTTCCAATGCCCTCTAAGGGTAGATGTGGCGGGAACTAATATTATGCAGCTAACGCCATATGTAATCATACCTTAAGCAAATAAACATCTTATCTTATCTTAAGATGGTTTGAAGTTTCACATGCTGACCTTGATGCATCTAAATATACAACAACATTTATAGCAAAACAGATCAACAGAATCCAGAATATACATTAATAAACCCCTTAACGCGTCATCGGTGATCCCGTGCAACTGATCACACCCTCTCTTAGAATTCTGTCCTCTTGCTTCCGCGGCCCCCTGAGCTGTGGCCCGAACCCCAAAAGGGTGGCCTCGGGTATTAGTCGTTTAATTTAAGTTACTGGTTAAGAGCCTTCCGCGCTAGCCAAATGCTCATTGCCTTCAATTCTTTAATTTTAATATTGTACAACTAAATTTCAAAATAATAAATTAGTAACTTGTTATTTATTTTAGGATTTAAGAAAATATATCTGATAAAACGATCACCGTAGCCTAGTTGGTAGTGCTCCTGCCTACGAAGCTGGTGGTCCTGGGTTCGAATCCCGGTAAGTTCAAATATTTGTGTGATGAGCACGAATATTTGTTTCTGAGTCATGGATGTTTTCTATGTATTTATCTATCTATATAAGTATGTATATCGTCGCCTGGTACCCATAGTACAAGCTTTGCTTAGTTTGGGGCTAGGATGATCAGTGTGACATTGTCCCTATATATATATAAATATAAAACAGACTGCAATGGACTAATTAATTTTTTGTAAATTTTATACTGTATTCGACTATGTTTATGTACTGCATTGTGAACTTGACAAGTACAAGTGTATGTTACTACCCAAGTGCTGAATAAATTTCATTATTTCATTAAAGTCAAACAATCACTACCACCCGTAAGACAATAGCCATGTCACTTTCGAACCCTATTGTCTAGAGAAGAAGTGAAAGCATTCTACACTAAAAAAGGTTTTTATTCACATAGAATTTAGAAAACATTTGTTAATAGTCAGAATATAGTTAAGTATACATATTTTTCATTTCTAGATACATATAGATATTTGGGTACATACAGGGAACATTGGGAAATAATATTTAATTTGTAGTAGTTTTGATTTAGTTATTTAGCTAGTTTATATCAAGTTATTGTCAAAGAGATTATTTTAAGGTTTACTTATCGAAATTTATAGTTATATACATATATGTTTTACTACCTCTTGGCTAAGTGATTCTGTCTATATTGAGGTAAGTAATTAAATAGTATTATTGTGGCAGACCTTGTGTTTATCACAACGGTCACACTTTAATGCTACCACCGGATCCAATTCGCCCCAATGGAGAAGACCCAGCGAAACACACTCAGTGGGTGTTTCTAATACTGGTTCCAAAACGGCCCAGTTGAGCCACCCCAGTGGAGCCACCCCAGTGAAACATACTTTATGGGGCAACCCAAAGATCTGGTCTACTTAATGAAATTATATAGCAATAAGCTAAATATAAATTTCAAGGTAAAAAGTAAAATAACAATAATATTTATTATTGTTGTCTATCAGGGAAAATTGGAATGGTAAATGGGTCAACATGTCTGAAGTTTAAAATAAGTCATTACTTTTTCAAACATGGATATAATATATTTGAGCTTTAATGCTACCACCGGATCCAATGCGCACCAACTGAGAAGGCCTAGCAAAACAAACTCATTGGGTGTCTCTACTACCAGTTTCAACATGGCCCTGTTGAGACACCCCAGCGAAACATACTCTATGAAGAAACCCAAAGATTTGGTCTACTTACTGAAATTATATAGCAAAAAGCTGAATATTAATGTCAAGGTAAAAAAGTAAAATAACAATAATATTTATTATTGTTGTCTATCATGGAAAATTGGAATGGTAAATGGGTCAACATGTCTGAAGTTTAAAATGAATCATTACTTTTTCAAACATGGATATAATATATTTGACCATAATTCTGTTTTTGTAAGTTTAGTTCTGCCAGTTAACAGAATGACACAAGTATAAAGAGACAGTGAAGTAAAGTATATCAAAAACTAGCTGAGCCAGAATGGTTTCCCCAACTTTAAACTTTAATAAATTATAGCCTATATAAACTATATTACTACAATGTAACAAACATCAATACTCACAAAATTTGACATTTATAATATTAGTAGGACTATTGTATTGCACTGGCCAACCTGGAAGCCTCTGAACAGATCCTGGACCCAGGCTGGTTAAGTAAAGACAACCTGCTCAGGTGGGGATTTGTAAATTGAAAGTGAAGTGACCAACCTGAAGTGAAAGTGTGGTTCTATCTCTCAAATTGTGACATGTTAACATGTCTTGTGAGCCCTAATTCCTGCATATCATAAGATAGAATGAATGCCACTGACAATGCCAAGCATAGAACTGATTTTTAGCATGACTAAATTTATACTACCATTGAGACACTAAGAAGAACTAGATTATTACAAATATGTTATGACTATTTACAACGAATAAAAATTTACATGACTAAAAACAGTATTATTTATATTTATGTGTTTACTTTAATGGTAATGTCGTGGTATAGTAATTTTCCTGGCTATAATAGTGTACTGTCAACATATTTTTAGATGTGCTATGACCTTAAGATTAACATCTGTGAAAACAGCATGCCATAAATTATTGGAGTATTATAATGGGTTACATGACATAAACGTTTATACAATGTTCGGTGTACTAAATTTTTATCAAGAACCTATCCCTTATCGAAAATATACAACACTATCTATAACTACTTGACTACTACAGGAAACACTAAATATAATCGAAATTTAAAAAGAACAGAATCTCTTACCTTAGCTTTTCTTCGGCGGTCAATTCCTCGTAAGTCTACAAGTGGAAAACAAATATCTCGTTAGTATAAAGCTAAAATATTAATAAAATATTGATAATATGTTTTATAAAATCCGGAATGTTTTACCTTGTTAGGGTCCACAGGCTTATGAAGATCCATGTTTATTTTTATACACTATATTTACACCGGTATAAAATTTACTTTCATACAACCATATGTGGATTTATTCAGCTAATTTAATTAGAAAACCAAAAAATTTCTGTAGAACACTTGCAATGCCGGAGGAACAGACGTTCCAGAGTCTGTCAAATAATTTTTACTTTTAATTTTAAAACACTTTATTTGCTTTCTCTTTCTGCTTCCAATAATGTTGTATCTCGTACTTCACATATCATGTTTGAAATTCTAGGGAGTTAGTAACTGAAGCGCAACCACATTTTGTCATCAACTGTCAAACTGACAACAGTACTAGTGTTGTTATAATAGTAGATATCAAATTACTAAACGAGTATCAAAATCAGTGTATGTAATAGACAACGAATAGTTTAATAACTTATTTATTATGCATTTCTGCACAAGTTAGGATAGTCAGGTGAAGTAGTTAATTGAGTCGTAGTTATTTGAGTAGATTAAGAGATCAAACATTAGTATTGAATATTGGTGATGAACTGATTTCAGACAAGCTTACCATTGCCAATTTTTTAGTTGCTTTTTTTGCAAATATACCCGTGGATATTACTAAGTGTCTCGCATCATCACCAGATGTGGCTGAACTCTTTTTAAATCAAAGCTTAAAACAAACTGTGCCTAAATTTAGTTTTAAAGCCGTAACAAGTGATGATATTATAAAAGCTTTTAAGAGTATTAAAAGGAAAGGCACAGAAGATTTGTGGGGACTGTCCGTTAAAGCAATTGAATCAATCATACTAAACATTGCTACAATCCTTGCAGCCATCTTCAATGGCTGTATAAGTGATGGTGTCTTTCCCGATTTAATGAAAATAAGTAAGATAGTACCCGTTTTCAAGGCAGGTTGTTCAAAAAATGCTACGAATTATAGGCCTATCTCAATACTGCCAGGTTTAAGCAAAATATTTGAAATGCTGATGCTCAGCCAAATGTTGTCGCACTTTAACGTGAATGAGATATTGCATAACAAGCAGTTCGGGTTTACAAGGGGCCGCTCTACTCAGGATGCAGGTTGCACATTAATTAGGTCAATATTGGAGGCTTGGGAGGGATCACAGGATGCGCTGGGAGTTTTCTGTGATCTCTCTAAGGTCTTCGATTGCGTTGATCATCGTACGCTCGTTGTTAAACTGAAGTACTATGGAATATCTGGCACATCTCTTGATCTTGTGATGTCCTATTTATCGGGGCGACAACAGATGGTTTCGATAGGTGGTGTCACTTCGGCACGTCATCCTGTGAAAATGGGGGTGCCCCAAGGATCTATATTGGGCCCATTTTTATTTCTAGTTTATATAAATGATCTCCCTTAACTGGTAGAGAAAGTATCAGACATAGTTTTATTCGCTGATGATACGTTGCTCATATTTAAAGTAAATAGAAAGGATAAAGATCTTGTTGAGCATAATAAAACACTCAGCCTTATATCAGAATGGTTTTCGGCAAATAATCTCTTGTTAAATTCAGGGAAAACTAAATGCATCAGGTTCTCATTGCCGAATGTGACTCAAATTGTACCAACAGTTGCACTTAATGCGGAAATATTAGATTTAGTCCCATCGACCGTATTTTTAGGATTGACACTTGATTCAAAATTGCAATGGGGTCCTCAGATTGAAAAGTTAGCAGGTAAATTAAGTTCGGCTTCCTATGCTGTCTGGAAAATAAGGCAATTGTCAGATGAACAAACTGCTAGCTATTTTTGTATTGCAGAAAGGAGCAGTCAGAGCCATTTATGGTTTAGGCAGTCGCGCGCGATTCTTTGCGAAATTTGTTTAAAGAAATAAATATACTTACTGTGCCATTGGAATATATATATTATATATATCAGAATATAATGATTGTTAGAAAAAATATTCATAAATATAAAAAGAAAAGTGAACTGCATAATATAAATACTAGGAATAAAAACAAACTAGCCATGCCAGGTTTTAGAATAAGCAAAACTAGTAAATCATTTTTAGGAAATTGTATTAGGTTTTATAACAAGCTTCCTACTCAAATTACTGATCTGCCTGACACAAGTTTTAAAACACATATTAAACGTATACTTATGGCTAGGGGTTATTACACCACTAAAGAGTACATCGATGACAAAGACGTCTGGCTCTCACTTCCCACCTGCACATTGCTCGCTGGAGATCTTGTAGCCATATAGACATGACTGATCTGCTGTGTTACGTGAACTATCTGTAAATGATTGCTATCATATACTTAATTTAAAATTATTGACTCTGTCTCAAAATGAATAATGTTATTGTTTCGAATTTTTTCTTTTGTATACCTAAATATTATCTAAAATAATAAGCATTCAGACAACCGATCGAGCATATATTGTGTTTGCCTACTAAATAATTACTCTAATTGGACCAAATCCCGTGTTCATGCCCGCTTGAGTATGTTTCGCCGGACCGTCTCAACTGGGTCGTGTTGAAACCGGTAGTAGATGAACCCACTGAGTTTGTTTCGCTGGGTCTTCTCAGTTGGGGCGCATTGGATCCGGTGGTAGCATTAAAGCGCGACCGTCGTTATTAACACAAGGTCCGTCATAATAATAATACACTAATATAGACAGAACCATTGACAATATGTAGTAAAATATTAGACTTAAACTAGATAATTAAACATCATTTCTTGACAATAACTAGATACGAGCTAGCTAAATATCATTGCTATTAAAATAAATTTTATAAATGTTTTCATACAATATGTACCTAAATATCTATGTTACTAGAAATAATAATGTATACGACTATATTACTACAAACATGTTCTGACTATTTACAAGCACTTTTTTAAAGTCTTCGTGAATAAAAACCTTTTTTATTTATTTATTTTATTTATTCCACGGAGAGGTAGTCCGCGGTTAAAACTTTCTTGTGAAACGCACGGTAGTAGACGAACATTCATCCAGGTGATAAGGATGAAATTTCCAATTTTTGCAAGAGGGTCTATGGCACAGGCATAAGCTTAATGCCTCAAACAATTTCTCAGAACACTCCCCGTGATTAATGCGGGAAAGGACGCATAGAGACGCCACGTCTCTCCGCAGGGCAATAAGATTAAGCCCTTCAGTGGGTCCCCCGTTGAATACGATCAGAAGGAAGGAATTGATCCTGTGGTGTCTCATAAATCATATGCAGAAGAAATAGGGTTGAGGAAACAGCCTATGGAGGCACCAGCATTTTTGGGCTTAGAGTTGATGCTGCGTTTCATAAAGAAACTGGCAACCCATTTGCACAGTTTCCCGGGCAGCCCAAAGGAAGGTAGCTTCGAAAGAAGCGCTTTGTGCCACATCCTATCGAAGGCTTCCGTAATGTCTAGACTGACCGCCATGGACCCATTGCTCTCAATCGCCAAACACCCAATGATGGGTTAGATAGAAAAAAAGATCACTAGCAGGCCGACTCTGATGAAATCCATATGAGTATATGTAAATTCCGTTCATATTACCTGGGTTATTGGTTGTCTTCCACCATACTTTGCACACGATTTCTTTTTAAGTTGTGTTACCAATCTGTGGGATCAATTAACTGCGGTGTTATTTTCGATCCAGTATGACATAAAAACTTACATAAGAAACTTCTTACATTGGATTTTTAAAGTGAAACTTTTTTACATCAATCTGGTGGCGCCATGGTGGCGCCCATGGCTCGCATCAACTGACCGTTTACATTCTCACTCATTTTGGATGTGCTCCATGGTATTTGCATTTTGATCAGTATGTTGATATCAATGTTATTGTTCACTTGATCGTGAATAATCGTGATTGTTATGTACTTACTAAGTATAATGAGGCAAGACTTGATTAAACTGATAAAATAAACAGAATTACATATTAACTTTGCATACTAATTTTAATCTAAAATTCCAATATTTAACTTATTTGGTTTCACCCGGAGAGGTGAGGGGCCCGAATGCCTCCCCTCTCCCCAGCGCGCACAAGCGCGTTTAGGCAATCTGAGCTACAGCAGGTTACCTCTTCCCGGGACTGCTTATACTAGACGGGTCGAATTCCCTTCCTCCAAACGTCAGCGATCCCAGGGGCGGCGCCCAGCCAGGGAGAAGCCAGCCGGGCGCCACATACTCTCTCGCGGGATTAGCTCACAACGCCGGCGTCGATTGAGCGGACATTAGCGTCAATGTCCGGTTCATCGGCGCCGTCTCGTTCTTCTGTGGGAGGCATCGTTGCGCTCCCTCACGCGCTCGGCGGCTTCCTTCTTGACCATAACAGCTTCACAGAAGGAGGCCACCGCGTTCCATCCGGTTGTCGCCGCCAGCATAGCCGAAACCACTGCGGCGAGAGGTCCAATCCTATTTCAGCGACCAGGACTCGCCTCTAGGGGGCCCAAGCTAGGCACTCCTCGAATGTGTTTTGGGCCGAGTCCGGGGCGCCGCCACAATGGTGACACGTTGGTGTCGCCCCCCTTCCTATTCGACACAGATACTCACCGAAACACCCGTACCCGATGAGGTACTGTGTCACCCTGAAGGTTACGCTGCCCCCTTTCCAGAACAGCCATGCGTCAAACCATGGTAGTACTGCACCGACAGAGCGTTGACGCAAGCCTGTCGGCAATTCGAGCCGCTCGCGCCAAATTTCCAAGGCTAGTCTGGTTGTTGACCCCCGGCATCCAAGCGGGCACGGATAGATAATTATATGTTCTACAAAGAAGTAGTACTTACATTATTTTGTTCTTTATTCAATAGTTTTCGCAGCGTACGCGATGTATGAAAGTTATTTGGTATGTTTTCACACCTTGGGTTACATTATTGGAGTTTTAGTACGGATCCCTAACATTTTTGAAAATTTAATATAGCCTATGTTCACCAGAATTAGGGTAGCTTCCCAACAGTGACAGAATTTTTCAAAACGGTCATGTAGTTTCGGAACCTATTCAATGCAAACAATCAAATCTTTCCTCTTTATAATCTAAGTGTAGATGTAGATATCAGGCTATTCAATAAGTTTGCTACTAAAATTTAAGGTGGAACGCTAAGGGAATTCTGACTGCTGAATGCCGAAAAATCGCTAACTATAAGTTAAAAATGAAAGAGTTTATTGTGACCCTTTTAGACGTAGTTTGTTATATTCTCATTGCCTTTTGGTTAGGAATGCCACATTCATCGACAGCATCGATTTGTTGACTTCTACAAAATCGATTAAGTCACATGCCTAAAATGTCAAAATGTACGGTGGCGACAAAAATAAAAACATTAAAACAATGTTTTGATGATCGTTTTCGTAAAAATGAAATACCAAGTGTATTTTAAGTGCTACATTAGCTCCGGGATATAGCTAGTAGATCTAGCCCCACGAAAGCCCATGCCATGCCGAATAAGGGTAAGTGGATTCACTTGATAATTCTGCGGCGGTAAATCTTCTCACTAACAATTCGCTATTTTGCTGTTCATTGAAATTACTGTTTAACATGAAACATAGACTATAGTATAGTATAACCACCAAACTAAACAATAACTGCGCAACTGGCGTTTTATAGCTTAATTTCAGTTAACCTCTGAGGTACTAAACAATAATCATTTCTTCGTTGGCCAGAGATGAATCGGGCTCAAGTCGTGGAAGTCAAGGCAACTGCGCCGCCTGCTCAACATGGGAGTGCTAGCAAGCCAGCCACGAGTACGACTAAGGCAGTAGTCAGCAAGGTAAGTGAGAAGTTAAACTTACTCATTGAATAATTAAAAAATCTCATATTTATCATACGTGGTGGAGGGGGGAGGGGGCTACCCCCCTGCACAGCAACACAGTACAATGCAGTTGGTGTCAATATTGCATTCTGTTTTATGCATTAGTTGTTAGATGATTTATGATTCTTAAAACTTTATGAAAATATTTTGGCACATCTCCAGCACAATTTACATTTTATCGCTTAGTACAAACCCCTCTTAACTCCCCCATTTACACACCTAACTTAAATTCAGGTGCCTCAAGATCTAACCCTATTTTAATTACTAAGGTCCATGTATTCATTAGTTGCATGCCTACTACTCATTACACTAGTAACAGCTCATATCCATTTGAAAGTTGAAGAAATCACTGAAGGCTATAAGAACCCCCTTTACACAATATGGTATTGTTGAGTGTCTATGTTCGCTTCATATTATTTTGAAGCATGCTGGTTTTAACTCAATGCTCTGTGAGCCAAAAAACAGTATGCTTCAGAGGTTTCAAGTAAAATAAGCTTATTATGGTTTGAGCTAATTATTATGGTATAATAAAATGCTCATAATGTGTGAAAACACAATGTAATTTGGATTACAAACATCATGCTATTCATACTCGAAAGTGTTTTGGCAATGAGAAAGCTATAACAGCATCTAAGATCTAGTTGATGCAACCTCGTCACAATTGCCCCTTGGTGGTTTCCAAAGGGCAATCATGACTATTTAATAAACAATTCTATCAGTGTTTTCTTTACAGTGCCAGACCCAAGTCAAAAAGTTACATAGTAAGATTTTAAGCTGTAACTTTTTGATTTGGGTCTCGCACCTCTACCACACATTGGTGGAGTTGTTTATTAATTTCAGCTATTTTCTAACTGAATGAATCACTATTTCTCTATTTTATTTGAAATGATTACCACATTCCGAAAAAATAGAGACTTTGTGGAGTCATTTTTCAATTTGTGCACCAAATCAAGGATTAAATGGTTCCCTGGTACTGGATCCCTGTGTTGTGGGGCATTTAATAAACATATTATTGGCAGTCATAGTGCACCCTATCATCAACTAGTATCAACATAGACATAAATGACATTTTTGAAATTATCGCGATAATCCAAAAGGTAAGTCTGTATTTTTTATATACAATTTTTATAAAAAAGTAACATATTAGTAGTAATTTATTTCGTTGTTTTAATAGGTAGCTATTTTTAGCAATCAGTAAAATACTTGAGTTAATAATAAGTGGATGGATGAAAAGTGAACACAAGTTAATAATAATAATAATATAATATTTAGGGATAATGTCACACAGATCTTCCTAGCCCCAAACTAAGCAAAGCTTGTACTATGGGTACCAGGCGACGATATACATACTTATATACATAGATAACTACTTATATACATAGAAAACATCCATGACTCAGAAACAAATATTGGCGCTCATCACACAAACATTTGCACTTACCGGGATTCGAACTCAGGACCACCAGCTTCGTAGGCAAGAGCACTACCAACTAGGCTATGGTGACCGTCAAAGACCGTCAAAGTTACCCTACCTAAGTGACTCTACTTACCTCACCTTATACAAAATCTAGTAGTAGTTTCCTAGGCTTAGCTATCTAATTGTGTACTGGGCTACTCATCATCATCATCATCTTGTCCCACCAATGTGCTAGTGGGTATGGTTTCCACACTTAGTCCCGATGTGGACCACTGTACCTGTGCCACGGTGGCCTTTACTCCATCCAGCCCACCTCCTTCCAGAAGCATATTAGGTCTCCCAAACTTCTCAGGGCCTCCGGAAGAGTTCTTGGTGAACCCAAGATTTCTCTCCGGATTATCACGATGCCTGTGCACTCAAGGAGCACATGCGCGACCGTCCATGCACGCTCTGCACAGAGGGCTGTCAGTTATGCCAATAGTGTGAAAGTGTTTGTTGAGTGAGCAGTGGCCAGTGATGGTCACAACGCGCAGACTTTTCCTGTTAAGCCGTAGTAGACGCCACCTCAGCTTACCATCCAGGCATGGCATTTGGATTTGGATTATCTACAACCCGATGCTGAGGACCACCATGTCTCGGACTGTGTGTGTGTGTGTGATTTTGTAACCATCTACATATTTGAGTGTAAGGTATGGGCACAGTTGGTTCTGGGCCAATGGCTACTGTGTTCGAGCCTCTCCTGGCTAGCTCGTCAGCTGCATCATTGCCCAGTGACCCGCTGTGTCCTTTGATCAATTGTAGTGTTATTGTGTTGTTGTAGTGTCCCGCAACATGTTCCAGTGCGTTATGGCATTCCAGTATTAATCCTGAGGCAAAGTGGTATCTTTCCAAGGATTGGAGTACTGATGCACTGTCAGAGAGTATGCATATGCAAGTGTTTGTGTTTTACGGACTGTCTGTCTATTTAGTGGTGGTGGTTAGTGAGGGTAGGTAAGGCTATATTCATTGTGATCATAAATAAATAGCTCCCCAACCTAAGGTAAAATTATGTACACTTAAATCACTATGGGGTCTATCAGACCCATGCTTCAGTATTAGACTAAATTCTTTGTATATCCAATACCATTTAATTACAAAAAAAATAAATAACAATCATGTCGAACATCCATGTTGCACCCACTGAAATGAAGGTTGGAGTCTCTGCACTCGAAGTTGTAGACGACTATATTTACCTACGACAGACCATCATCTAGGTAGGTCCAACTTCGGAAAATAGGTCAATCGTAGAATCCAACTTAGCTAGGCAGCGTTCGGAAGCTACGTAATACCTTCTCGTCCCAAATATCTCAGAGTCTCAAGTCAAAAGTCATCGACCAGTGTTTGTGGCCGGCGATGACTAATGGAACAGAGATGTGGTCGCTTACTAGAGGCTCAAGGTTACGAGCAATGGAGAGGGCTATGCTCGGAGTATGCCGGCGCAATCGTATTAGAAACGTGGAAAACCGAAGTAGCCGGCATAGCCCAAAGAAATGCCAAACTGAAGTGGCAGTGAGCGGGGCACATAACTCGTAGAACCGACGGCCACTGGTGCAGAAAGGTTTTAGAGTGGCGACCACGAACCGGAAGACGCAGGGGAAGTATCGCGTGAAACCAAGGTATTTTAGTATGTTTTTCGTTAAGTGTGTACTATATAGAGTGATCTTTCTGTCTATCTATTACTTCCAGTCATACACAGCAGCAAATACTTCAAAATAAAACGAAATACCTCATTGTGCAGTATCATATTTATTATACATTTCATCTATATGCCTAATAAGAGGCTTGTTAAATAGTTTGCCAACGTCTTTGGCGAACACAAAGTCTATATGGTTGAACTTGGGCCAGGAGCAACCCGGCCGGATCTCTTCTAATACCCCAGTTGAGTTGAGTATGTCCGCTAATCGCATTATTTGCTGGAAATAAAGGAAGTATTGATTAATAGAGATTACTAGCATAGATCCGCAGTGTCTCAAGTCGAAAGTCTTCGACCAGTGTGTGTTGCCAGTGATGACATACGGAACAGAGACGTGGTCGCTCACTATGGGCCTTATTAGAAGGCTCAAGGTCACCCAAAGAGCAATGGAGAGGGCTATGCTCGGAGTTTCCCTGCGGGATCGAATCAGTGATGTCGAAATCCGCAGGCGAACCAAAGTCACCGACATAGCCCGAAGAATTGCCAAGCTGAAGTGGCAGTGGGCAGGGCACATAGCTCGTAGAGCCGACGGCCGTTGGGGCAGAAAGGTTCTCGAGTGGCGACCACGAACCGGAAGACGCAGCGTGGGCAGGCCCCCTACAAGATGGACCGATGATCTTGTGCGGGTCCAGCGACCCGCACAAGATCATCTGCTGGATGCGAATCATCATCAACATCATCATCAACTGCTGGATGCGAATAGCACAAAACCGGCAATTGTGGAGATCTTTGGGGGAGGCCTTTGTCCAGCAGTGGACGTCTTTCGGCTGATATGATGACTAGCATAGATAACCTTGCCATCTAAGCAGTGTAGGCCAGGGAAGAGACCGAACAATTGTTAAAGAAAAATTAAGACTGGCGTGTTAGTCTAGTGGTCAGTGACCCTAACTGATAAGTCAGAGGTTGTGGGTTCGATCGAAATGTTGTTGTTCACTTGATCGTGAACGATACATCTAGGGAGTGAAATACACCGGTCAATGTGAGAAAAACCAAAAATAATGCGAAAATATCTGACTGGAATTAATTTTCGCCTTAAGAGACAAAGATCGAACAAGTCTATTTATTTATTTATTTGTTCGGGAATACAAACGGTTACACACTTTTCTTAATAACTAAGTTATAGTTTATAGGATTTGTTAATGAGTAACCCACATCGTTATCCACATCTTAAGTAAAATAGTCTTAAGATGGAACCCTCTTAAGTAAAATAGTCTAAGCACGAGTGAAGCTAGTGCTATTTATCCTGTGTTTGGGTGTTATTATTGATATAAGTATGTATTTACAAAGTAATATATCAGTTATCTAGTTTCCATAGTAAACACGGCTAAATATCACGCTATACAATTCCAATATAAGCTGATCTCTCACTGTTTGGAAATCCTATACAACATAACAAGCGTATACTGGAAATGTATAGCTTGATATGTAGCCGTGTGTACAAGGTCTGCTTAGTTTGGAATCAAATGGCCGTGTGTGAATAATGTTCCAGGATATTATTATAATAAGGAAATTATATGAGCGATTTGTTATTAGTCTGTTTCTGTACCTATAAAATAAATACAGCAAAGTTGAAGTCGTTTCTATGTTTTTTGAAATGATATTTTTATGGGGAAACCTACCGATTTCTCTGTGAGTTTGTCGTTTTCCCCGTACAGGAGGGAGACGGGCACTTTGACGTTACTCAAGTTGTATGGCTTCGGTGTAGCTGATAGTCCGCCGTCCCACGAAGTAAATACTCCTAGAAATTAAACTAAAAGGTAATTTTCTTTCCACAAAAAAAAAGTAAAATAAACAGTGGACGCTTCGTATAGGACAGAAAAACGTGGCAAACATCCACTTAGAAAATACACAAAAAGAAGAGAAACTTCTCATACAACAATGTTAATTCATTTTTAAAAATGTTTATTTTTAATTTATTCTGTTTTGTGGGTAGTCTGTGGTCTTTAAAATTCCTCCACTATTTTAGTTACACCTTCTATAGTGAAGCATGTAATAATAAAAACAGAACTAAATTATTTTTGCTACAACTGTCGGAAGTCAAAATAGAGCTACTAAAATGTTAATAAATATAACAATAAAAATATAAACATACTCTAAAATTACAAGTCAAAATCAACATGTTTTATGGTAAATTGAAAAACAATTATTATTTTACTTTATACAAACTTCCGTAATAATTAACACAAAAATAATAAAAGCAAAGAATATGGGAATTTTCATAACTTTCTCTTTTAACGTATTTTTACTCCCTTCTCCTAGCGTGTCGATGACAAACTAGTAAAATTTTTGTAGCCCAGATAGGGGTCCCACTGATTCATGGCAGGACATTTAGAACATGTGGCAGGGCAGGCTGGGCACGATTTTAGGTGGGCCATGGATTGGACTGATGCTACAAATACAGTCCATTTTGAGGTCGCTTGATAGTCCCCGCCAGGCTGTTTCCAATGCCAGGCTGTATTAAAAATGTTAGTCATTGCGTGCGCGGATTTTACTGCCTATACAACTTACATAATAAACACATTGATTACTCTCTACATAGTTCGAGCTTGTTTCGGTAGATGGCGTAATGTGTTACATAAATATTTATGGCCTAGATCAGTCCGATCAGTTTTCCAAGGAAATAAAGCAAATAGAAACTAATATTGTTTTAGGATTACTTACCACTAAGAGCGATCTTGCCAAAATGTTCTAACTGCCGCCACGACACGGGTTGTGCTCTGTGCATCCATATTGGTGACATTTCCTGTACAAAATAATATGTATACCTTAATAAGAAATTTGCTGTGTCCTAGCGGCCGTGAATATAAGAATATCATCACCCCACCTCATCCCGTTGGGGGCGTAGAATTCGACCCGAGGGAATATCTACCAGAGAACGGGCATCAGTTTCCTTCTGTGTGCTATGACCATTGACCATCTCACTGCCATCGTCAACCCGTCTGCCAGGCGGGGCGATTATGTCATATCCATAGCGATTATGTCTTGGGTAGGGATCGAACCCATGACCTCTGGATTAGCAGTCAGAGTCACTAACCACTAGATCAAGAGGCCAGTCTGTTATTAACAAATACAATACAATGGTCAGTGTCAGTGGGACACAGGAGAAGTATTGTCTTATTGATCATCATCATGACGGTCACCGTAGTCTAGTTGGTAGTGCTCCTGCCTACGAAGCTGGTGGTCCTGGGTTCGAATCCCGGTAAGTGCAAATATTTGTGTGATGAGCACGAATATTTGTTTCTGAGTCATGGATGTTTATAAGTATTTATCTATCTATATAAGTATGTATATCGTCGCCTGGTACCCATAGTACAAGCTTTGCTTAGTTTGGGGCTAGGATGATCTGTGTGACATTGTCCCTAGATATTATTATTATTATATTATAATAATACAATATTCCGGGACTTTATTCACACACGTCCATCTGATCCCAAACTGAGCAGAGCTTGTACTATGGAAACCACATAAAAACTTGTCTATATTTGTTTTTCTTTATTAGGACACAAAACAGTTAAACGTTACAGTATATCTAGCAGATTATATGATAACTTAAATTAAATAAACGTATAACCTACACTAATGTCCTCAAAATAATTACATGTGTTAAAAGAAAATGAGCTGTGCGCATCTTGTTGGGAAAATTGTTTATAGGTTTCTCATAAATTTTTGTTAGTAGGTACCTATACCCCGAAACTAGTACATCTATGTTTATTTTAATAAAATTTTATTTACTTTAGCTTTAAAAGCTGAGTGTGAGAGTGCAGAAATATCAAACTCTACAAAGTGTGTGTTATACGTATATATATACGAGACGGCATAGAGGAACCCGTGCCCTGGCATTAGTTCTACATCTCGCGGTGTGAAACACCCGGCGCACGCGCACCTCTCGGTGTATATGAGGACCTCCGAGAATTATTTGATCAAAAATTTAATTGCGGGGAATTGTTTAACTGTCGAAGATGCATCTTCGGTGATTGTCACGCGGCAGGAGGCAGGAAAAGGCCAGTTAGCTTACTAAGGGGGACCGCAATGTGCCCATATGCTTACGAAAAATATCGCAGGGAATTCAACCGCCACTGCATAGCGACATATTTTATTATGTGTATAATATCCTGACTTCTATGGCTCGCATAACCAGTGCCTCTAGCACGAGTTCCTGCAGTTTACTTACTCGATTACACGTACAGTTGCGTCCTATACATTGAGCACCAGAGTTTTAGTTCTTAATAGTTTCCGCGAGAGGCGCTGGTGCTCAATGTATGGAAACTGTACGTATGATCGAGTAAGTAAACTGCAGGAACTCGTGCTAGAGGCACTGGGGCTCTACCGGCTAAGTCGCCGAACATCGATTTCTTAAATGGCGTTCAAATAAATAGAGGTTTAAAATTACTTAATCAATTGTTAAATCGGCTTCAACGTTGACAATCGATTCCGGACCATTTATGACGTCACATGTGCTGTCACAAACTTTGAATGTCATATTTATTTATATATTAGGTCTTTACCTATGAAATTGCCGTTTTGTATGAAAAAATTTAAACGAATTTTTTTCATGAATTTTTTTATTTGTATTAATCGAAGTAATCACCCATGCAATCAATGCATCTTTGCCATCGCAGTGGCAGTTTATTGATGCCCTTCTTAAAGAAATCAGCTGGACGGGAGGCAACAAATTCTTCAAAGGCATTTTGTACTGCCTCTCGGGTATTGAATTTTTTTCCCGCCAAGAAGTTATCCAAATTCTGGAAAAAGTAGTAGTCTGTAGGCGCAAGGTCTGGTGAGTAGGGCGGATGACGGAGAGCTTCCAACCCCAGTTCTTGCAACTTGGAGACCGTCTGCTGTGCAGTATGAGGTCGCGCGTTGTCGTGCAGGAGCAGCGGAGACGAGCGATTGACCAATGCTGGTTGGAGATGCGCCAGCTTCTCCATCATTGTGCTCAGTTCTTCACATTTTGAGAATTTGGATAACTTCTTGGCGGGAAAAAAATTCAATACCCGAGAGGCAGTACAAAATGCCTTTGAAGAATTTGTTGCCTCCCGTCCAGCTGATTTCTTTAAGAAGGGCATCAATAAACTGCCACTGCGATGGCAAAGATGCATTGATTGCATGGGTGATTACTTCGATTAATACAAATAAAAAAAATCATGAAAAAAATTCGTTTAAATTTTTTCATACAAAACGGCAATTTCATAGGTAAAGACCTATTATAATCAAAAGTCAAAAAAATAAGTTTCAAGGTTCTAGCTCTAAAAATGACGATACTTTTCATCCCCCCTTTCATCCCTTTTTCTCGCAGTAAAGAGCTGTTGTCCTTTCTCAGGCTCTAGACTATCTGTGTACCAAATTTCATTTAAATCGGTGCAGTAGTTATGCCGTGAAAGCGCGACAGACAGACAAAGTTACTTTCGCATTTATAATATTAGTAAGTATTAGCATAAAACAATAATTTACAACAAAATGTCATATATAATAATAATATTTAGGGACAATATCACACAGATCATCCTAGCCCCAAATTAAGCAAAGCTTGTACTATGGGTACCAGGCGACGATATACATACTAATATAGATAGATAAAATACTTAAATACATAGAAAACATCCATGACCCTGAAACAAATATTCGTGCTCATCACACAAATATTTGCTACCGGGATTCGAACCCAGGACCACCAGCTTCGTAGGCAGGAGCACCAACTAGGCTACGGTGACCGTCATATATTTAACTAAAGCCCTCTTCCTCCCTCCGATATTTGCCCGACAGGGCCCATAATGATGCCATGTATTATTATAACACCTAATTTATTAGGTGTTAGTTAATTCCTATTGTATTGTATATTTCATATTGTAATAACTTAATTTAGTATCTACTTATTATGTATCATATATAATTATACCTTTCTATGTATTAACTTTGTAATGCGCTATAAGTGAACGGCTCACCGGTACCCAGATAAACCCTGTGAGGTTTACGTGGTACGCCATGCATTATGTCATGCAGGTGTCATGACGGTCACCGTAGCCTAGTTGGTAGTGATCATGCCTCCGAAGCTGGTGGTCCTGGGTTCGAATCCCGGGAAGTGCAAATATTTGTGTGATGAGCACGAATATTTGTTTCGGAGTCATGGATGTTTTCTATGTATATAAGTATTTATCTATCTATATAAGTATGTATATCGTCGCCTGGTACCCATAGTACAAGCTTTGCTTAGTTTGGGGCTAGGATGATCTGGGTGACATTGTCCCTAGATATTATTATTAGATATATTATTATTATTATTGTAAAAATAATATAAGTTTATTGAAAATAAAGACCTATAAAAATTGGCATTGTTGAATGCAAATTAAACATTTTGAGAAGGTAAAGTATCTAAACTCACCACGTCGTTCTGTTCATAATCCTCCCCGACGATAGAGAAAATAAAACTGGTGCAGAGATCGTTCTGGGGATCTTTCGGGTTGCAGAGGTTGTAGATGACGTTGTGTAGGAACTGCGGCTGTATCGAGATCATTCCTTGTTCGCGCATTACTTGCTGCAAACAAACAGGATAGAAACTTAACACAGACCATGTAGTATAAGACCTTTAGAAGTGAAATCTTCGATAGCGGCATTGTGCATTTTTTTGGGATGAGTAAAAAATAGTAAACTCCCGTCAGGACACGTGCCCTGATCGAATATTCGTAAGACGGAGGGTCTTTTTAGGAAAAAACGGAACCCTTATGGATTCGTCATCTCTGTCTGTCTGTGCGTCCGTATGTGACAGCCACTTTTTCCGAAACTATAAGAACTACACTGTTGAAACTTGCTAAGCAGATGTATTCTATGTGGACCGCATTAAGATTTTCACTTTTGATTGTTCAAAAATAAAAAAAAGAAATTTTGGAGGTTCCCCATACTTACAACTGAAATTTCCCATACTTACACTTAAATTTATACAATACACTTTAAAAGATGTCTGAAAAACTGAAACTCCTTTTAATGTGGTGTAATAACATGTGGGGTATCTATGGATAGGTTTTCAAAAATCATATTGAGGTTTCTAATATAATTTTTTTCTAAACTGAATAGTTTGCGCGAGAGCCACTTCCAAAGTGGTAAAATGTGTCCCCCTCCCCTATGTTTCTTTTTGGGGAAATGTTTTAAGGAAACCTCAGTACTACCCTGACAGAAAAACGCGAAATAATCTCTTGGAGAAAAGGCATTATTACGCCAAAGCTGCCCGCCTTCGTTAGACTTTTGTAGGACCGATAATTATCGGTCCGATTATAATCGGTGCAATTATAAATTCTGTTTATTTATCACCTAACTTTTTTGTGGGACGTCTGCGTGATGTCTTCCAGACTGAATTTCGGCCACCGCGGCCAGTCTTAATGGAGACTAGCCAATTGCGCAGGACATATTATAGTGCACAAGTGTGTGCGCAAACACAGGGCCACTTTCTATTCCATCACTCTCATGATCCGATTGGACGCCTAGCGACACGACCGGAAAGAGTTCAGGTACAGGACCGACGGCTTTACGTGCACTCCGAGGCACGTAATACCGCCAACTTCCAGACTTCGGGCTGATTCTCAGAAATTTCTTTTTACGGAAATATCCCAAAATCACTTTTTGGCCCGACCCGGTATTTGAACCCAGGACCTCATTATCTGCAGTTGAACACGCTACCGCCAACCAACGAGGCAGTCACGTCTGCGCAGCGCTATTACAATCAGCATGTACTATTTTTCGCCTATAGAAAATCTGTCGCCGATTATCGGACGTCATTTTAAGCTAAAAACAACTTACAGGCATATTGACAGTGACTAATGCCAGGTTGGCTATAGGTCGCACATTGTCCAGGAACACGGCCGGACCTAGCGCCACGAATGCTATCACTCTCTCATTGTACTCCGGCTTCAGCGCCATCATGGTGAAGAACGTGCTAGTGCCCATTGAGTAGCCGACGTACAGGATCTTGTCTAGCCCGGTGACGTTGCGGACATGGTCAATCATTGCGGGCATGTCGTATTTGCCGTGCTCGTGGATACTGCGGACAAAGTCTATGTCAAATCTATCGTAAAGACCTTTTATAAATATAAAATAATAAAAATTTTAGACAAAACCATCAATACCTAAATATCATTTATTAAAAAAATCTCAAATATCAAAACGTAGCCTTCGCCGCCCTAGTTTACTTGTCTTGCCAAAAATACGAACAAATTATGCTAAGAAGAGTACCTATTACCTATGAGGGAGCACAACTATTCAACCAATTACCCTCCTATTTAAAAAATGTTAACTCATTCGGCAGCTTTCGGGCTCAACTGTTTGAATATATAATGGAACATTACCCTGTTAAATCTTCAGCGTAATCTCAGCATTTGAGATGAAAACTGTGGAGTGTCTATCACACATACCTTCCTAAAAAGGATACCTATATTATGTATAATTCGGTGACGGTTACCTTTATTAAATTTGCCAAATGTATAGTTATATTCTCATGTAAGTGGCTCTGTCTTTTATGAGAATAAATGATTTAAACCTATAAGTCAAGTAGAGGTAGGGCACAGCGTTCATTCGCTCAAAGAGCTGCCCGACTGTGGAAGTACCTCCACCTTATACAAGACATTCCTTAATAATAACATTAATAATTTTAATGTTGTGTTTCTGAGTGCGAGTAAGGCCGCCAGTGCTCATTGGGGTGGGGGAAAGTGTCAGCAACACTTGTTTGCTGACTCTTAAAGGCCGGCAACGCACGACAACAACGACTCCTCTGATGTTGCGAGTGTCCATGGGCGGCGGTGATCACTTACCATCAGGTGACCCACTTGCACGCTTGTCGCACGCTGACATAAAAAAAAAACTCCAAGTTAGTTCTCAGTTGGGGCGAATTGGATCCGGTGGTAGCATTAAAGCGCGACCGTTGTTATAACCACAAGGTCTGTTATAATAATAATATTAAATTCGTACCTTTATATAGACAAAACCATACAGACTATAAATTTCGATAATTAAACCTAAACATAATCTCCTTGACATTAACTTAATACAACCTAGCTAAATATCATTACTATTATAAAATACCAAAATTTTATAAATGTTTTAACAATCCATATACACACGGCTCCATATCAAGCTACACATTACCAGTATAAGCTGATCCCGCGTTGTATAGGATTTCCATACAATGAGAGGTCAGCTTATACTGGAAATGTATAGCTTGATATGTAGCCGTGTGTACCTAAATATCTATATGTAACTAGAATTATATATACTTATTTACTTAACTATATTACAACAAACATGTCTGACTATTTACAAGCGCTTTTTTTAAGTCCACGTGAATAAAAACCTTTTTTAATTTTATTTTTATTTTATCTTAGGTTATTTGTTACATGCTGACAGTTTGGACAATAACTTAATGTAAGCTAGCTAAATATAAGCTAGGGTAGATTACTCGGCGGCGAGGATCGCGTAAACTCCTTAACACGTGCTCGGTGATCCCGTGCAAGTGATCACAACCTCATTTAGAATTCCGTCTTTTTACATCAGCGGCCCCCTGAGCTGTGGCCTGAACCTCATGAGGTGCCCTCAGGTATTAGCCGCTAAATTAGGCTACTGGTTATAAACACAAGGTCCGTCATAGTAATAACATTGAAGTCGTACCTTAATATAGACAGAACCATTCAGATAATATGTAGTAAAATATAGCTTAAACTATAAATTTCGATAATTTTTTTTTTATTTATTTATTTACTAGAAACAAACAGTCTTACGAAACTCAGATACTTAAAAATAGAATGTATATAATTGTAGACCTAAAGTTTCCTATATGAGATACATATATGCTAAATAGCTCTTTTTTACTTAAAATATAATATACAAGTATAATATACAAGTACAAGTACATGTCTCTCAGTTCTGAGAATTAACTTCTCGAAACTGAGAGGCAATATTATACCTAAACATAATCTCCTTCACAATAACTTAATACAAGCTAGCTAAATATCACTACTATTATACAATAAATTGGTTTAAAAAACCGTGTACCTAAATATCTATACGTAACTAGAAATAATTATGTATACCTAGTAATACCTACATCATTAACTATATTACTTCAAACATGTTCTGACTACATATTTACAAGCGCTTTTTTAAAGTCTACGTGAATAGATACCCTTATTTTTTTATTTATTATTTGCAGTGCTCTTTTTACAAACAAAATTAAATTTCGCTGCGATACATAAATGGTATTTCATTAATACTAAATGTTACCTGAACTCCCAAAATTTTGCTTTATCCTTGGTAAGGTGCTTATGGCTGCTGTAGATGGTTCCTCTCAAGTTTGCAAGCCATACATCGTACCCAGCATCTGCTAGAAGATATGCTGAAAAATAAAGAAAGGTTTGATTGAAGCCAATCGTAATGTGTGCTAGGCGACAGAAGAATGGTTCGTTAAAACAAACAGTCGCCAAATATGAAGAAGAAAAGAAACAGTTAGAAGAAAGTGGTAGAAAATCTCCTATCTCCTATTATTTTCTAGCAAATAAATAATTCTGATTCTGATTCTGATTCTTATGCGTACTAAATATTTAAATCAATTATGTCACACAAAATGTAAAACGGCTCTAATGTATAAAAGCTTCTTTGGCATCGCTCCAAGAATATATAATAGGATACCAGATCAGATAAAAAAAATACCTGTTCACAAGTTCTAGAAAACATTGCAAAAAATTTTAATTGATAAGTGTTATTATTACACGGTTGACGAATTCTTAAAAGATAAAGTTCTTGATATTTTCTAATTTCGGTTTCAATATTAAAATATATTTTATGTTTGCTCTTTCTTTGATTTATATACTGAATTTTTTAGCATTATTAAATTTTTTTACTGTGAGCTTTAAAACTTATTTTGAATTATTTGTATGTCTTACCATAGACAAAACAGCGCACTGTAAATAACTTTAAGATCTGTATTTTTTTGTACTTATGTTTTACAAATAATAAAACCATAACCATCCCATCTGATCCCAAACTAAGCAGAGCTTGTACTATGGAAACCAGATAACCGACATATTACATAATATACTACTTTTCTTTTGTAAATACATATTTATATAGATTTTACCCGGGTTAAACTCTGCTAACTCCATACCAAATTTTATTAAAATCGCTACAGCCGTTTAGACGTGAAGAAGTAACAACCATACACACTCACTAACTTTCGCCTTTATAATATTAGTTTGATAATTATACTAAGCTGGGACATTATTTACACACGGCCATCTGATCGCAAACTAAGCAGAGCTTGTACTATGGAAACCAGATAACTGATACATATACTACTTTTCTTTTGTAAATACATATTTATATAGATAATTACACCCAGACTCAGGGCGAACAGACATGTTCATGCACACAAATATCTGTCATGGTGGGAATCGAACCCACGTCCTCCGGCGTGAAAAGCAAGCATTTGCCAACCACGGCAACGTGTTGGGTTTTTGTTGCTTTTTTTATTTATTTAAGGAGATTTTTTTCGACCGATATATCAGCTCTGTGAATAAAAATACAATAAACTTGCAAACTAAACTAAACTAAAAAGCATTTGAGCTGCTTCTAAAGTTGGCTCAGCAAGTACCTATACTCAGTCAAATTCCTACATCTAGTTCATTGTAATTAAGTCTGCGCATAAATAATTGTCGCCGATCTTCGTTTCTTACACAATCGTGTTGGTTTTAATTAAATAAAATAAAAAAGGTTTTTATTCACGTAGACTTTAAAAAAGCGCTTGTAAATAGTCAGAACATGTTTGTAGTAATACAGTTATTATTTCTAGTTACTTATTACAGATATTTAGGTACACGGAAAGTTAAAACATTTATACAATTTATTTTATAATAGTAGTGATATTTAGCTAGCTTGTATTAAGTTATTGTCAAGGAGATTATGTTTAGATTTAATGATTGAAATTTATATTTTACTACATATTGTCTGAATGTTTCTGTCTATATTAAGTAATGAATACAGTATTATTATTATAACGGACCTTGTGTTTAAAACGACGGTCGCGCTTTAATGCTACCACCGGATCCAATGCGCCCCAACTGAGAAGACAAGAAACCAGTAGGTGGTTTCAACACGGCCCAGTTGAGACGGTCCGGCGAAACATACTCAAGCGGGCATGAACACGGGGTTTATTAATTGTATTCTGAAGAATAAAAGTATCTGAAACCAAGTTACCAAGACTTCTCTCCGGTCCCATGATCACAAAGTCGCCACTGCTGCCCATCATACCATGGCAGATCAACAGGGTCTTCTTCCCCTTAGCGTTGGGTTCACTCCTCCTGGCGGATCTTCTGCCCGCTGGTATCCTGTGCATCTGAAGCACGTAGCCATCTTCTGTGGTGACACGGTGTTTCTCTATTGGGTAGCCAGCTGCTTTTATAATGTGCGGCTGTGGATAAAGAAAAGATTGTTGTTTAAAAATATTAGAAAGTAAATGGAGGAAACTGGTTAACAATTTAGATGTAGGATGATGAGGAGTAGTCGTTGATCTAGCGGTAGCGTGTTCAACCGCAGATAATGAGGTCCTGGGTTCAAATCCCGGGTCGAGCCGAAAGGTGATTTTGGGAATTTTGTGTAACCCATTAATTGTTGTTCTGAGTCTGGATATAATTTGTGTCCGTCAATTTTATGTTTGTAAAGTACCCCGCGACACAGGGATGAAAAAAAATGCGAAAATATATCTGACTCACTGAACCGATTTAAATGAAATTTGGTACACACATAGTCTAGAGCCTGAGAAAGGCCATAGTCTACTTTTAATGGGAAAAAAGAATGGGCTGAAAGGGGGGATAGTCATTGTTAAAACTAGACACTTGAAACTTACCGTAGCCTAGTTGGTAGTGCTCCTGCCTACGAAGCTGGTGGTCCTGGGTTCGAATCCCGGTAAGTGCAAATATTTGTGTGATGAGCACGAATATTTGTTACTGAGTCATGGATGTTTTCTATGTATTTAAGTATTTATCTATCTATATAAGTATGTATATCGTCGCCTGGTACCCATAGTACAAGCTTTGCTTAGTTTGGGGCTAGGATGATCTGTGTGACATTGTCCCGAGATATTATTATTATTTTTAAGATGTTGATTCGATATAAATAAATATGTAATTCAAAGTTTGTAAAAATCTTACCCTCAAGGTTGTAAAATAACAATAGAGAATAAGGGATGAAAGTTTGTATGGAAATATATAAGGTTTATGGGAATATTTTATAAGTTTGCGACAACAGACAAAATGTTAGAGATATTCTTACGTAACATTTACGGAGCCATTACGAAATGCGCGGACGAAGTCGCGGGCACAACTAGTAAATAAAAAAGTAAATAAAAGCATGAGGTGGCTCATTGACCCTTCTTAATCATTTAAAATATGTAGTAGTGTAGTATACAACATGTAACGTAATTAACGCATACCCTAAAACACCCCAATTAGAATATTATGTTGTAATCATAATACATACACTGAATTTTTTATTTAACATGTATATGCATTGTTAGTTATTTACTAAATTATTTTCTTGGATTAAAGTTTATTTTTCTTTATTTTGTATTGAAGGATGGAATTTGTATGAATACAAATAAAACTGCTTTGATATGATGAAAAACAAACTAATTAGTTTGACTTACGGTCCATTTCAATTGGTTAACATGACAATAATGTCCGTAGTTTTAATTATTTTAGAATAAAAAATTACCTATGTACCTATATTAAAAACTAGCAGTGCCCGCGGACTTCGTTCCGGGCTATAAATATTTTGTCCCTGCCCGTTTGTCCCGCGTAATACTTCGGGATATATAAACATTATGATGGTGATCATATCCTATAACACTCCACAATATCTTTCTTCTGGTGAAATAATTTTGAAAATCGGTTCAGTAGATCCAGAGATTAGCCCTTACAACGTCACAAACTCACAAACGTTACCTCTTTATAATATAAGTATAGATAGATGATATAAATCGTTTCAGTAAACGATTCTGAACTAACTATTTTCAGGATGTACGTTAATTAAGTTACATGTTGTATATTATCAATACAAGAAAATAATTTTCCTCCCTTGTATAACAATTGGGATTAGCGTAACTAATCGTCGTATAGCCGCTCGTTGACATCTTTATCTGATTTAATTGTGCTTAATGATCATGCGCACGCGAACCTATGAGATTATCTGTTCGTTGTAAATCTGTGCGATCTAAAATAGTCCGCTGCCATTGTCAAGGTAAATATAATTACACTCGAATAGGTACACACGGCTACACATCAAGCTATACATTACCAGTATAAGCTGATCTCGCGTTGTATAAGATTTCCATACAATGAGAGGTCAGCTTATATTGGAAATGTATAGCTTGATATGTAGCCGTGTGTACGTGGCATGGCTGTTGGTCAGTTTTATCGTATTTGTAAATTGATGTACAAAGGCGAGCTTGACTCATTGATTAGTATTCTTCCAGCAAACCACTGACAGAGGGAGATTTGTAGAAGAAGGGTAAAAAAAGTGTACAAAATGAAAAAAAAATTAAGAGATACTAATTATTGTTACTACCAACTGATACAAATAGATATAGTATATTTACATACTAATAATAAATACCAGTAATACAAACAAATTACATACTATACACACTAGCCTCGTTGGTAGTGCTCCTGCCTACGAAGCTGGTGGTCCTGGTTTCGAATCCCGGTAAGTGCAAATAATTGCGTGATAAGCACGAATATTTGTTTCTGAGTCATGGATGTCTTCTATGTATTTAAATATTTATCTATCTATATAAGTGCACTCAGTCAAAAAAGTATCGGGAATGAATGATTTGTTTATGGTTCCATCATTGTGAACGAATTTTTGACCAAACACTCAACAAATACCATCCAGCAAGCACCAACGCGCTCAGAGAGCTATCCTGAAGGTAGGTTGGAGTCTGCCGTATCAATTTCCTACTACCGATTTATACAAAACTTGCAATGTTCTCTCCGTTCGGAAATTGTTCATTCTTAACCTCATTCTAACCACTCACTCCCAGATTCCCTTTGAACCTTCTAAATTTAATTCTCTTCGCCGTAAATATACAGTCTGCTCCTCTGTCCGTGTGAGTTGTGGTATGGCCAAACGTTCCTATTATTTTCTTAGCAGTTTTATTTACAATAAGTCAAATAAAATTTTAAATATATATCCTATGTGTAAATCGAGATGTAGAAAAATAGTATCAAACTGGTTATCTAAACTGGACTACGCTGAGACCGAAAATATTATTAGAGTACTCACTTAAATACCTCATACATACACGCACACACATGCACACACATGCACACACACACACACGCACTCACACAAACACACACACACACACACACTCACACTCACACACATATACACACATACTTCTGTTTAATATTAAGACCCATGTTATACACGATTCACTTTCTTTTCAGTTTTCCTCTCAATACCAATACAATGATCGTTCCGTTTTGAATTTATTTATATCCGCATTAAGTTAAGTAATTTAAGAGGGTGATTGCCTGGAGATCTGTCATACAGGTCCTGAACCCAGTATAGACTCTCACAAAGGTCTAAATCTAAACTATTAAATTGTAACTATGTATAAGATGCTATGTACCTAAAATGAGAGAAATAAAAATGTTCTATTATTATTCTATTATTATTATTATTATATATTCACCAGATATGGCTCCAGCTGACTTATTTCTTTTTCCTAAACTCAAATTACCACTTCGTGGTACCCGTTTTTAATCGGTAGAGGACATAAAGGAGAATTCGCGGCGAGAACTGAACTCAATTCCGAAAGCAGCGTTTAAAAAATGTTTTGAATGTTTGAATGGATTATTCGTTGGCGTAAGTGTATCATTTCAGAAGGAGCATACTTTGAAGGTGATAAAATAAATTTGGATGAATAACAAACATTTTTTGTATATTATTGATCTTTTCCCGGTACTTTCTTGACAGAGTAGTATGTATATCGTCGCCTGGTACCCATAGTACAAGCTTTGCTTAGTTTGGGGTTAGGATGACCTGTGTGACATTGTCCCTAGATATTATATAATTATTATACGGTCACCGTAGCCTAGTTGGTAGTGCTCCTGCCTACGAAGCTGGTGGTCCTGGGTTCGGATCCCGGTAAGTGCAAATATTTGTGTGATGAGCACGAATATTTCTTTCTGAGTCATGGATGTTTTCTATGTAAGTATATAAGTATTTATCCATCTATATAAGTATGTATATCGTCGCCTGGTACCCATAGTACAAGCTTTGCTTAGTTTGGGGCTAGGATGATCTGTGTGACATTGTCCCTAGATATTACATATATAATAATTATTATTATTTATTTATTACTACATATATAAACTCCTAAATAATATACTGATACATAAATTATAGATTACAATGCTTGTGACAAAAACTGTTCCTTTGTTCTTCTTTTAAATACCTCTAAAGATGAGCTAGAAAGAATAGAGTGTGGAATAGAGAGAGAGCCATTCCCAAACTAGGCAGAACTTGTACTATAGCAACCAGACAACTGATAAACATACTAATATATTTCTAAGTACATACATACTTTAAACAAATTACACTCAGACGGAGTACAAATAATCATGCTCATCACACAAAGATTTGTCCTGGGAGTCGAAGTCACTACCTCTGGGTTAACAGCCAGGGTCACTAACCACTACACCATCAGGTGAGGTAAACATTTAAGTCTATTTTCATTTTTTTCTTATATTAAATATTACGCACTTGTAGGTTCTGCACATTAAAACTCCGAGATATTTTCCACACACAATATTTAATCGAACAGAGTAACGTTCTCATCTCCCGTCGTACAAAGAATGCCTCTTTAACAATTCTCCTACCCTATTTATGTTTTTAACAGGGACAACCATTTGAAAGTCTAATATCGATTATTAATAGTTTTAAGATGTAAAATTATTATAGTAAGTAATAAAATGATAATCACTTATCAAATAAATAATCACAGTGTAAAAATATTATTATAACATAGCAGCTACGTCATAACCGTTGCGCAGCTATTGAGTACTTGATGACATATATCAAGAGTTTCTCACGAAGGTGTATATTTATAATTTACGTACTACTATTGTTAAAGGCTATAATTTAGTACTCTGCGATTCATAGAAAGTGTAATTATCTGTAGTTACGGCTTTACTGATGATTATTCCGCAACACGTGGCTTGGTTGGACTCTAGCACGCACTTACAGCCTATTGAATAGTTTATTTCCATATTTATAATATAATAATAATAATAATAATTGATTCTTCAATATAATAATAATTTATTCTTCAAAGATTAAAACATTGGTATTCTAGATTAATTAATAGGTTTAGGTAGTAAGATATCCAAATAAATTATAACTTAAAGTTAACAAAAAGTGGCTAGAGATAAACTAGAAAAACACTAAAAATAACATTATTGCTTAAAAAAATATTAAAATATAAGCTTAATTATTAGTTAGTAAGTTAAAGTTAGCGTCTTATCGGAACTGAGGTTAGACCTGTGCTTCAGACAATCGCTGTATCATACTTTTAAAATAACACTTCCGTAAAAAAAAATATGTATTGGTAAACATATGTAGTAAAAATATTAGACTTAAACTAGATAATTAAACATAATCTCTTGACAATAACTTGATACGAGCTAGCTAAATATCATTACTATAATAAAATAAATTTTATAAATGTTTTCATACAATGTGTACCTAAATATCTATGTTACTAGAAATAATAATGTATACAACTGTTACTATAATGTATACAAACATGTTCTGACTATTTACAAGCGCCTTTTTAAAGTCTACGTGAATAAAAACCTTTTTTATTTTATTTATTTTATATGTACATTAAAAAAACATTATTTGTATTGATATAGAATGCTACATCAATATAATAAACATGGAAATAACTTAAAAGTAAATGCGAGTTAACTATTATTAATAAATTTATGTATTATATAATTTGGGGGATTTACCGTAGTCACCTAGGTAGCTAGAGAAAGCCGCAGATTAGCTAGGGTTGGTTCCTCGGCGGCGAGGATCGCGTTGTCTCCTTAACCCTTAACTTGGCAGAGAGTTTCATGTCACTAGTTTTTAAATTCTTTCTTAAATTTAGGTTATTACCTAGTAAATAGACCCCAGAAAAATAAAAATAAAATTCCAACAATATTCGTTTTGTATTTATACCATGTATCTAATTATGCACACTACCAAGTTGTCTTTGGATATAACTTTGGAAATCTATGTGCACTGTAAGATACACTGCTTGATTGTTAGAAAGTAAAATAAATTTTATTTTTTTACAAATATTTATATATGTGGTCTTATAGATATAGATGGGTCAATCAACTTTTAAAGTACTCCTTTCGTGTCCCTGTGAAATTAAAATCCAAAAACAATATTAAATATGAATATTTTGTAAATATTATTGTTATATTATGGAATAAGATGCTTAGATGTTATGTTACTATGTTTACATGTACAACTTTTTAAATTATTAGTCGCTTTTTTGTAAAAACGCAGGGGAACACTGCCGATATTCGTACAAAAACAGTATGTCCCCAGGCATGGGTCACAACAAACATTTGCCTTTTTTTCGGCTTAGGTGCTTAGAGACATAGGTTTTTTATATTTTTATTACATAGCTATTTGAGTAAGCTTAGCTAAAAAGACAGTTGATACATATTTTTTAAATTATAACGTACATTTTTGTTTTTTCAAGTGTTTGTCCCCAAAGAGAATCTAAAACATCAATTCTACTGCGTTATATGAAATAAATCCAAAATTTCTCGAGAGATAGCTCTAAGCTTTAGTTATTAGCGGGAGTGATTGTCTCTAACTACGTTGGCAAGCCGCAGCAAGATCAATGTCTCACAGGTTGGCCGTCACTGTGCGACAAGCTCTCAAGAGGTGTGCGTGGTTTTATTACCGCTCTACTAAGTTACGACATCAATTTGGGTAAGATTTTATAATTAGTTGCTTTTGTTATTTAAATTTAAAGCCTTTTTGCTCTAATTTTAAAATTAGACCACTATCATTTCGTTTAATTCCGTAAATGTGAATTTATAATCGATTTTCTGTTACTTTTTCCCCCGCGTTTCTGTAAATTTCTCTGGCGTTGTAGGTAACTTTAGAGAATGTATGGCAAAGGTGCTACCGATTTTAATCATAATAATTCGTCTTTATTTGTAATAATAACTTCAACTTTCTATTATTTATAAAATATTTAAACTAAATATTTAAATAACTATATTATATGTAATTTCAGATTGAAATAAAATACAAAACAAAAAGTATAAATGTCAATTAGTGCGGCTGAAAAACAGAAACTTTATAGAGAACGATTGGAAAATAATTCCGGAAGTTACCAAGAGGCAAAAAGAAAGCCAAGGGAACGATATCCCGAAAGATAAAGATTAGTCAAAGATTTGACTCCAAAAGAAATACCGAAAAATATGTTAAACAGGGTTTTGGAAAATACACCGCCAAGTTTTCGGAGGCCTGAAATTACGATTTAAGAAAAGCGGAAAATCACAGAAAATTATGATCATTTTTATATTCACTCCGATGATGGTTCGGTAAATAATGATGCTCACCAATCTTGACAAACAGCTAAATCTTCGAACGATGATGAACCCTTGGTTGTTCTCAAATTTACCAAACAACTACAGGACATTACTAATAAGAGGCGCAAAATATATAGAAGAGGTTATTCCCAGAGCACGTCTAACCCAACACTTTACCGAAGACATCCCGGATGTCAGCCTGTACGACATTAGAATTGCTTTCAAACAGCTTAAGAATAACAAGACGCCTGGTGATGATAGACTTACAGCAGAGCTTCTAAAGGCGGGTGATACACCAATCCTACGGGCCCTTCAGAAGTTATTTAACTCCGTCATACTAGAAGGTCAAACGCCACAAGCATGGCATAGAGGTGTGGCAGTGCTCTTCTTCAAAAAGGGTGATAAAACCCTCCTGAAGAAATACAGACCCATCACACTGCTGAGCCATGTTTACAAATTGTTTTCGAGAGTCGTTACGAAACGTCTCGCACGCAGGTTTGACGACTTCCAGCCTCTCGAACAAGCCAGTTTCCGTAAAGGCTTTAGTACCATAGAACACATACATACGCTGCGGCAAGTTATATAGAAGACCGAGGAGTATAACCAGCCATTATGCTTAGCGTTGTGGACTATGAGAAAACCTCGGATTCAACTGAAACCTGGGCCGTAATGAGGTTTCTCCAAAGGAATCGAATACCGGTATATCAAGGTGTCAAAGTGTTTGTATGAATACGCTACTATGTCTATGCGACTCCAGGACCAGAACTCGAAACCTATCCACTTGCAGCGAGGTGTGAGACTGGGAGATGTTATATCTTCGAAATTGTGCACTGCTGCATTGGAAGATGTCTTCAAGCTTCTGGAATAGGAAGGCTTTGGCATCAATGTCATGGCTGAGACCTTTGAAGACCTCGGTACAATGCTCGATGGCGTCAGCAGAGTCTCTCAACAAGTCTGAAACATCCATGAAGCACCCACTCTAGTTAAGGTTGGAGACTCTGCACTCGGAAGTTGTAGAGAACTATATTTACCTAGGACAGATCATCCAACTAATTAGGTCCAACTTAGAGAAGAGGTCATTCGTAGAATCCAGCTCGGCTGGGCAGCGTTCGGGAAGCTACGTAACATCTTCTCGTCCCAAATACCGCCGTGTCTCAAGACGAAAGTCTTCGACTAGTGTGTGTTGCCAGTGACTTACGGAACAGAGACGTGGTCGTTTACTATGGCCCTTATCAGACGGCTCAAGATCACCCAAAGAGCAGTGGAAAGGGCTAGTCTTGGAGTTTCCCTGCGAGATCGAATCAAAAATGCTGAGATCCGCAGGCGAACCAAAGTAACCGACATATCCCGAAGAATTGAGAAGCTAAAGTGACAGTGGGCAGGGCACATAGCTCGTACAACCGACGGCCGAAAAGTTCTCGAGTGGCGACCACGATCCGGAAGTCGCAGCGTAGGCAGGCCCTCTACAAAATGATCTTGATGCCTTAGATCTCATTTATTTTTAACATGCGGATTTTCAACACATTCTCTGTTGTTACCAAATAGTTTTCTCTAGCGTTACTAAATGTCCCTACCTTTTTGATTTTGTTTTGGTAGTTTGTTACAAGATTTTCACTCATTCATACATAAAAACTAACAAAATGTATACATTAATACCTGCTTGTTGTCATATTATATAACCATTAATACTGACTATGTTCAAGTATGATTGTTTTAAAAAATAAGCTGTCGCAATGGTTATGGTAACACCGTAGACCTTAAAACATAATTTATTATGTGATAATATAATGAAAAAGAAAGTCTGATTATATTAATATCTACTGTTTGATTATCTCTAACCAATAATACAATTTGTATAAGTAATATGTTGTGTTTTACTCCATAATAATAAGTTTTAATTTTAGTAACGCGAGAGATCCATAATCATAAAGTATAAAAAATATCCGAAAATATAACAAAAACTTCGCAGCTACTACGAAAAACATAAAATTCAATATATTTCCTTAGTGACGGCACAATAAGTTTATTAAAATATGTAAAAGTATATTTTCAAAAAAATCTTGCTCAAACCACTGAAAGGAGCACTTTAAAAGTTGATTGTCCCAGATATCGGAGGTAGTATCGATCTTACGTCGATGTCTACTGCAAGACGCTTTGGTTAAACAACTGGTTTAAACAAGTAAGTTACCTTTTTACTTAACACGTGATCGGTGATCCCGTGGAAGTGATCACACCCTCATTTAAAATCCCGTCTTTTTACTACAGCGGCCCCCTGAGCTGTGGCCCGAACCCCAAAAGGGCGCCCTCAGGTATTAGTCGTTTAAATTAAGCTACTGGTTGAGAGCCTTCTGCGCTAGCCAACTGCTCGTTTTCTTCAGTTCTTTAATTTTAATATAGCAGTCTTAAATTTAAAAATAATCGCTTAGTTACTTGTTATTTATTTAAGGTTTTAAAAAATATATATGTGATAAAAATGTCTTTGTTTTTTTGTTACTTTAATAATAATAATTAGTTCAGAATAAATTCCATATGTGTTACTTACAATGACAACTTATAAACTAGTGTTAGTAAAAAAATATTTCTTGCTGCGTGAGCATCGTGGCAGAGCCCGCCGACTCTGGGAAATGTCTACTTGACTGCGTGCAGTCGTATCCACCTTCCCAAGATCGGAGAGTCCCACCTATCGACCAAAGTTTTAAGAATGATATTGGGGCTGGCGCGCATACGACGTAGCAGAGATGCGGACCTGTTGCGCATGAAGGCCGAAAAACTATCAACGGCCGCGTCGGCAAGCATTCTGGACGCGCTACAAAAACGCAGCAGCCCCATCAACACCCGGAACGTGTTGTTAATCCTGTATTCGACTATGTTTATGTACTGCATTGTGAGCTTGACAAGTACAAGTGTATGTTAATACCCGAGTGCTGAATAAATTTCAGTATTTCATTACAATTGATACAGAAATCAGTTAAAAATTAAATTATGGAAAGAGTACCTAGTCTACTATCCTACTCCTTGATTTACCTCAACTATTTTTGTTATACCTTGTATATATTAGTCAAGGTAATTTATCTTGAACTTATCAAGGTTTAATATCTTGATACAAATGTATGCAGTCGATAATAACAGTTATACGGCTCCTAAGCAAAACGATGTGGTCCTTTAAGTACATACCTACTTAAACAGATGTAAGTAAGCCATGCCTTTTAGAGAAGATTTATCGGTCAAGGTTTGTGTGAAGGTAGTGTTTTAGGAGTTCAGGTTATATCATTTGTTAATAACTTTGTAGACAGTGATTGTAATGTTTGGAATGATCACACTGATATTATAAAGGCGAAAGTTTGTGAGTGTGTATGTTTGTTACTTCTTCACGTCTAAACGGCTGGAGCGATTTTAATAAAATTTGGTATGGATTTAGCCAACACCCTGGATTAACACATAGGCTATAATTTATAAGGTTCAACGCGGGTAAAATCGCGGGGCACAGCTAGTATTATAAAGGCGAAAGTTCGGTACGGTATAACGGAAAAATTCGTCTGCACTCCACTTCGCGATAGGCATTTGTTTCGGGACGCTGATATTGCGAATGTCTATGGGCGGTGGCACAGTATAAATATGGACAATACGGTCACCAAGCCTCCCGGCCTGGGAGGCCGAGAGACGAATCTGGTCTCTGAGATCGGACGGGATCTTTCGCCGCTAGCAGTCGTGTATGCGATGCTGGCTGGCGACTCCACCAAATGGGACGATCGAACGAGCCGATCCCACTCGCAGACGGAGGAGGCGTCGGGGCGGCGGCGGCAGCCGTTAGCCCAACTCCCCTCGGGGCCGCGGCGGCAGTATGAGAAGTGTCCTCGACTGCCGCCACGTGAAAGCAGCTCCGGGATGACAGTGATCTGTTTGTGGCGCAGTCGCTGTGCCGGACTGGCAGGAGTCGGCAATAGGAGAAGGCAATCCCGGCATACCCACTCGCAGACACTTTTTGCGGGTGGCATACGTAGGCATTCCCCCTGCCTAATAAAAAAAAAGGTAATTAAGCTCAGTTGATGAAATAATAACCTAGGCTATATTGAAGCTCTAGGGTTGTAACTTTTAATGTTTTAGATACCTATTATTATTTTTTTATTAAAACGTATTTGTTTTATAAATCAGCAGGACGGTTAAAATACGAAAGCTGCTACACACGTGGATTTTCAAAAAGATTGCGGAATTAAACTTATTCACGGCCACTCGTTTTGGTGCGCCACTCACTACTGACAGCACCGCGACAAACGCTTAGGGGTCATGTCGATGCGCATGTTTGTGCCGTTTAGATCGTTTGTAGGTAGTTTCCGTACTGTCTATTTCTATACTGAGGCGGTGGTGATCACTTACCATCAAGTGCGCCGCTTGTTCGTTTGCGTTGCTATTATATAAAAAGAGACATGGAACTTTCAGGACAAGCTAGCATGGCGAAGAATTCCCCTTTTCATTTTATTTCATTTATTTATTTCACTTAAAATAAGAGTAAAATGGTGGTCTTAGTATTAGGTTAGTCACATCTATTTTACTGATGAACAGCATGCGATATGTTTGATGTCAAATTTTACACAAATAATATAATTAATTAAATAATTCGCCGATGGAATGATGTTTCCAAGAACCACAGTCTGAGATGGTTTTTGAACTATGCCACTGAAAAATCTCTAATATTTTGCAGCCACAACTGGTAAACAAATGCTTGTCAGGACAAGCTAGCATGGCGAAAGAATTCCCCTTTTCATTTCATTTCATTTATTTATTTCACTTAAAAATAGAGTACAATGATGGTCTTAGTATTAGGTTAGTCACATCTATTTTACTGATGAACAGCATGCGAAATGTTTGATGTCAAATTTTACACAAATAATATAATTAATTAAATAATTCGCCGATGGAGTAAAACGATTTTTTCAGGAGCCACAGTCTGAGATGGTTTTTGAACTTCGCCACTGAAAAATCTCTAATATTTTGCAGCAACAACTGGTAAACAAATGCTATCGCGATGTCCAGTACACCTGTGTATAGGCAATAGTCACCGTAGCCTAGTTGGTAGTGATCCTGCCTACGAAGCTGGTGGTCCTGGGTTCGAATCCCGGTAAGTGCAAATATTTGGGTGATGAGCACGAATATTTGTTTCTGAGTCATGGATGTTTTCTATGTATTTAAGTATTTATCTATCTATATAAGTATGTATATCGTCGCCTGGTACCCATAGTACAAGCTTTGCTTAGTTTTGGGCTAGGATGATCTGTGTGACATTGTCCCTAGATATTATTATATTTAGAATTTCTATTTTTGCTTGCATAATCTTTAAAGTATCATAGTTGTTTAAAGTGGTACTTAACTATTATCCCTAATCCGGAGTGCATATTGCCTTGAAGCAGACGTACTAGCCATTAAGCGAACTATAATATGCCTCGTAAGGTTGCAGTGTAAATTGATTTTTATAATTCACTTGACATACTCACGATCGGAATTGAGTACTTTATAAATAAATAATTGTTATAGACGTTACAAGTAATAACTCCGCCATTAGTTTGTTTTATTGTAGAGGATCTTTGTGTGTGTCCACACTGAATGAGTGTCTGCGACCTAGGCACTATATAATAATTCAGACAGTACGGAAACTACCAATAAACGCTCGAAACTGCACACTCACACAAACATGCGCATCGACTAGAGCAGTTGTCGCGGTGCTGTCAGTAGTGAGCCAAGACGAGTGGTCACGTATAAGTTATACTCCGTGATCTATACATATAATAAAACCGTAGGAAAGTCAAAACTGTACATTGAATATTTTTTAAAAAGGATACTAGTGGCGTGTTCTACAATCGATATTGAAGCCAAAAGTATAGTTTTTCGAATTTTTGTCTGTTTATCTGTTTGTCTATATGTATGTTCGGGCTAAACTCAAAAGGTACTGCATGGATTTACTTCAAATTTTGCATGAATATTACTAAGAGGTCGGGTCCACATATAGGCTATATATTATCACGTTATCACCTAAGGGGAAGGAACTGTGAAAATTTATAAAGTTTAATGCGGGTAAAACCGCGGGGCACAGATAGTCTTTTTAATAATACCACGAGCGTATTACGTTCTGTACGGGTGTTTTAACTCGGCTTCATCAAAACCATATTTTGCTACCTTATTTAAAACTAGCTGCTTTTTCAAACAAAAGGTTTTGTAAGAAAATAACGATTTCATTAAAATAAAAGTTACAACTCTACAACTAGGCTTAGTTTACGTACTGTCCATATTAATACTGTGACGTAGGCGAGCGCGGTGAGCGGGGCCGTGCGGTGGCGCGTGAGCCCTAGTAGCGGTTCAACGTACATCAGGTGTTATTTACTTATCGTATGGGCAGTGGTTACCCTAGTATCATTGTTACTCTAGCCGCCCTATAGGCCTCTGACATGGCTTAACGATTGTTGCCTAATGGCTACAACCGGGACCGACAGCTTAACGTGCCCTCCGACAGGAGACGCTCAGAAATTAAACAACTTTGGCGGTCACTCATCTATGGATTGACTGCGAGCCTAGTTGCTGGAGCTTCCGATCACTTACGAGCCGGTGAGAGGCTGGCTAAGGCTAAGTTGTAACCTATGGACGGGGATTTGATATTTATATTTTGATTTATATATATTTTTATATTATTATAGACATCATCATACAGTACATTTTATATACGGAAAGTCTCGATGCGAACTGAAGTATGCCGAGTAGTGTAGTCAGACGCTTCGTGTTCGAACTTCGGGCCCTTTGACTCGGGCGCAAAAACCGACAACAATCCGAAATCCCCTCTGCACTATCCCATTCGCTCAACTTCGCAAGTAGTATAGAGCGTGCTTAAGACGCGTTTCATATTTACGATAAATCGCGCCCGTTGTCGCCAACGCGCTAGGCTCGCAATGTGGACGCACCCTTTAAGACGGTGACGCATTAAATAAGTATAAAGGCGGTAGGTACTTAATTAGTTTTTCTAAGCAATCACAAGACAGTAGGATCTGTTATTTATGTTTTATAATTTTTAGGTCATTGACATACTTTTGCTTACAGCTTGACACGATTATTTAACTTGTATATAGTATAATGCACTTGACATCTCACGATCGGGATTGAGTAAGTACTTAATATGTAAATAAATAAATATTATATACGTTACAACTCCTTAAAAGTTTTAAGTCTATACCTGTGGTGTGGTTGGTAAATGCATGCCTCAGGTCGTGGATTCCATTCCCACCCAGGACAGATATTTATGTACATGAACATGTTTGATAATATGAAAATCTCGTGTATATGCCCCATTGAGTACCCTAAACTGGCGAGCATGTATGATATCATATGCCAGTAATCGGAGCATAAGAGGTGTGCAAGGATCGTGACAAATGAAAATTCGTCGTCTCTGTCTAACCCTCTGGGTACAAATAAATAATTCTATTCTATTCTATTCTGGGAAGCAGGCGTCTATCTATGTACATATGTATGAAACATACTAAGGGGGAACCTTAGTATGTTTCGCCGGGCCGTCTCAGCTAGGCTGTGTTGAAACAGCTAGTAGAGTCCGCTGGATTTGTTTCGTCGGGTCTTCTCAGTTGGGGTATTATGGATCCGATGGTAGCATTAATGTCCGCCGTCCTTATAATCACAAAGTCCGCCATAATAATAAAAATAATATTGAATTTTTACCTTCATATAGACAGAATCATTCCAACAAGGTGTAATACAAAAATCATTCTAATACAAAAAATTTCAATAATTAAAATAATAATAAATGATCACCGTCGAACATTCTCTGACCAAATTGGAGATGTTCTCAAGAAAGGGCAGGTCAGAAGTACCCTAAACCGGCGAGCATGTATGAAGAATATAATGACAGTAATCGAGGCAAAAGAAGTATGCAAAGATCGTGACAAATGGAAATCCGTTGTCTCTGCCTACCCCTCTGGGAAACAGGCGTGAGTCTATGTATGTATGTATGTATCACTTTGCCACCACCAACTTAAATAATCTAACTAGGTAACTAAATCATTAATTACTATCATACATCAAATGGAATTTTTAAATGATTTCATACAATACGCAAATCTAAATATCCGCATGTACCCGGAAATAATTATGTAAAGTTAACTTAATTACATACTACCTACAAATAATAAATAATTTGCCATGAATATTAATAAGCGGTTTTTTTTTATTCTACGTGACTTACAAGCTATACTTAACTCCTTTTTTATTTTTAAATGTATGTATATTATTTATATTAACGTGACCGGTTTATGTAAAAATAGAAAAATGTGGTTAGACATTGGACTGTGGATTCAGTGGTCTCTAGTGCAGACCCAAAGCATGCACCACTTACTTTTCGAGTTTATGTGCGTCATCATGTCAGCCAAAATACGTCCACTGCTGGACATAAGCCTCCCCAAGCAAGGAATGGGGGATATCATCATCATCATCATCATATCAGCCGAAAGACGTCCACTGCTGGACAAAGGCCTCCCCCAAAGACCTCCAAAATTGCCGGTCCTACGTTACCCGCATCCAGCAGTTTCCAGCGACCCGCACAAGATTATCGGTCCACCTTGTAGGGGGCCTGCCCACGCTGCGTCTTCCGGTTCGTGGTCGCCACTCGAGAACCTTTCTGCCCCAACGACCGTCGGTTCTACGAGCTATGTGCCCCGCCCACTGCCACTTCAGTTTTGCAATTCTTCGGGCTATGTCGGTCGGTGACTTTGGTTCGCCTGCGGATTTCGACATTTCTGATTCGAAAGGGAAACTCGGAGCATAGCCCGGGGATATGCCATATAATAATCGCCAGGCTTGGCAGACTGGTTGGCGATCGCAGTTGAATCGTCATAGTTCACAAAAACCGCTGCTGCCCGTTCTCTGGTAGGTTTTCCCTCGGCTGATTTGTACGCCCCCTCACGGGATTAGATGGGGTGATGATATTCTATGCCGTTACTACACAGCAGAATTTTTATGCGTGTATTAGAATGTCAGAAGTACCCCAAACCGGCGAGCATGTATGAAGAATATAATGATAGTAATCGAGGCGAAAGACGTGTGCAAAGATCGTGACAAATGGAAATCCGTTGTCTCTGCCTACCCCTCTGGGAAACAGGCGTGAGTCTATGTATGTATGTATTAGAAGGTAATTATATCGCCCTAGGAAAATGAAACCTATTAGCATAACCTATTAACCCCATCAATCAATCAACCCCATGCCTGACATTACTCGAATATTGTTCGTGATCTGCCTAGAATGTACTTTATCTGGATGAAAGGTACCCTTTTCCTTTTACTCTACCCCTGTCAACGTTTACGTAACAATTAATTACCTATATATTACTGCGAACATGTTCTGACTATTTACAAGCGCTTTTTTAAAGTCTACGTGAATAAAAACCTTTTTTATTTATTTAACGTTTGTGCGAAATTTCATGATGATTGGTTGAGTATGACAATGAATGCGTGAAAGCGTCACAAAGAAACCCAGATTCACATTTATAATAATACTAACCGGGCCCTACCGGCTAAGTCGCCGAATATCGTTTGCGTGAATGGCGTTCAAATAAATAAAGGTTAAAATGAATTAATCAATCGTTAAATCGGCTTCCATGAGCACATGTGACGTCATGAATGGTCCGGAATCGATTTTCAACGTCGAATCCGATTTAACGATTGAATTAGTCAACTTTAACCTTTATTTATTTGAAAGCCGATCACTCTTCTGATGGTCGGCGACTTAGCGGGTCCCCTGGTCGAATTTCGGCCATGGTGGCCAGTTTCTATGGAGACTAGGCAGATACACGTATTATAGTGCACAAGTGTGTGCGCAAACACAGGCACTTGCTATGACATCACTCTCATGATCCGATGGGATGACAAGCGCCACGACCCGAGGTCAGGTACAGGACTGATGGCTTTACGAGCTCTCCGAGGCTCGGGGGCAGAATACCGCACCACCCAGACTTAGGGCTGACACTGAGAAATTTTGATTACAGAATATATATTCCAAAATCACTTTTTGGCCTGACCCGAGATTTGAAACCAGGACCTCATTACCTTCGGTTGAACACGCAGGCGCTAGACCAACGAGAAGTTTAGAGAATATAAGCGATGTCATCTTACGATTGAGCTACATACACGATAAACATAAAATCATGGTTACAACTAAAATGCTTCAAACAAAAAATACGCCACAATTTTTGTAGTGTATTTTTTTATCAGGAAAATTTTTGTGGTCTTATTATCAATCATAAAATTCATAAAGTTTTTATATCGAGCAGCTTTTGTTAAATTACACTTGTTGTACGTCCTATTTCCTGTTGTAGTTTTCGGTTCACACTATTTTGAACCTTACTTGTTACCGTGTACATGCCATATAAAACTGTGTGTTGTCTGCATCTTAAGTGAAACCGCAGGTTAGCTAGGGTAGGCTCCTCAGCGGCGAGGATCGCTTTGGCCCCTTAACGCGTCATCGGTGATCCCGTGCAACTGATCACACCCTCTCTTAGAATTCTGTTCTTTTGCTTCAGCGGCCCCCTGAGCTGTGGCCCGAACCCCAAAAGGGTGGCCTCGGGTATTAGTCTGTAATTTAAGCTACTGGTTAAGAGCCTTCTGCGCTAGCCAAATGCTCATTGCCTTCAATTCTTTAATTTTAATATTGTACAACTAAATTTCAAATTAATAGATTAGTAACTTGTTATTTATTTTAGGATTTAAGAAAATATATATGATAAAACAGACCGCACGGAATGTTTTGTAATTTTTATAATGTATTCGACTATGTTTATGTATTGCATTGTGAACTTGACAAGTACAAGTGTATGTTAATATCCAAGTGCTGAATAAATTTCATTATTTCAAACTTTTTTGTTAAACGCAAATTAACAACCTGCTACAGGGATAAATTATAAATAAATATTTTATTTTAGGTTATTGGTCATAGTTTACAAAAAAACGGGGTTGGTTTATAAAAGAATGAAAGTAAAATAAATGCAGTGGACATGAGAGCTCTGAGAAGTATGTGTGGTGTGACTTTGAGCGACAGAAATACTGATATAAGAGAGCGTTGTGGTGTGAAAGAGGATGTAGTCACAAAGATTGAAAAAGGAATGCTAAGATGGTTTGGCCATTTAGAAAGGATGAATGATAGAATATTGACAAAAGTATACCTGGCCTGTGTGAATGGAACAACCGGAAGGGGAAGATAATTATATAATATATTTTATGAGATATAATATGTGATATAATTTAATTTACATTTTATTTTATTTTAACGCGGGTAAAACCGCGGGGCACAGCTAGTATAGCTTATATAACCGAATGGCACATGGGTTATAATTTATAAAGGTAAACGGGGATAAAACCGCGGGGCACAGCTAGTTGTAGATAAATTACACCAGAACAAAAGCGACTACCTACGCATCATCCCGGTCACGATACTCACGTATTTACATTAGCATTTACCGAATATAAACAAACAGTAATCTTGTACTATATTATACACTAAACGATTGTATGTAAATTTTAAAAACGGTGCTTTTTTTTGGGTGCCTTTTCTTCTTATGTAACCAATAATAATAATAATTATTTATTTTTAAGACAACACACGCACTAGTGATACCAATAATCTATATAAATAAAAAGACAAATCCTGACTGACTGACTGACTCATCAACGCCCAGCCCAAACCCTTGGACCTAGAAAGCTGAAATTTTGCACAAATGTTTGCTTTATAATGTAGACAAGGAATAAGGAAGGATTTTTCGAAATTCAACCCCTAAGGGGGTAAAACAGGGGCGCTAAGTTAGTATGAAACTTTGCCGTTTTTGAAGTTTACGGCATAAAAATTGGTATTAGGCCTTCCAGTTAAAAATAAAAAATCACGTATTTTCACGGTTTTTGGAAATTCCACCCCCAAGGGCGAAAAATAGGGCATGTAAGTTTGTATGGCAAATGTGTCAATTTTTAAGTTAAACGCATGAAAATTGGTATTTGGCATTTTAGATAAAAATAAAAAATATTAATTTCAGCATTTTTGGAAATTCCAGCCCCAAGAGCGTAAAATAGGGGGTGTAAGTTTGTATGAAAAATGTGTCAATTTTTAAGTTAAACGCATGAAAATTGGTATTAGGCATTTCAGTTAAAAATTAAAAATATATATTTCAGGATTTTTGGGAATTCCACCCCTTAGGGCGTAAAATAGGGTATGTAAGTTTGTATGAAAATGCGACTTTTTTGAAGTTAAACCTATGAAAATTGGTATTTGGCTTTTCAGTTGAAAATAAAGATATGTATTCCAGGATTTTTGGAAATTCCACACCTAAGGACAACTAAAATAGGGGATGTAAGTTTGTATGAAAATCTGTTTTTTTTTTAAGTAAACGCATGTAATGCAATCCAGGGAATAATTTGTTGATAAAAAAAAGGTAATCCAAAACTGATTCAACAAATCGACACCAACAATTTACGCAAACTGAAATTGTAGAGAAATTCTTTTCTTTGCCAAGTTGCTTAAAATGTCGTAGTCGTTGTTGTCTAAGTAAAGATTTAGGGTTTTATAAGATTTATAACTTCTTTTTTTCGGTAATTTTTATAACAAACCAAAAAAGCGACATTTTATATTTTATATTTTATATTCGAGTTAGCGTAGTATAAATTGTTCGTGTCGAGATGATCGCACCCAAAAAATATCATCTTAATTTTACTGATCTACAAGTTCACAATTTTGTATCTAGATGACGGTAACATCGTTTCAGATCATGGAACTTATTTGGTATATCGGTTAAAATAAATAAATGCTTGAAATAAAAGGTAGTCCAAAACTGAATTAATAGATGATCACCTAAATCTCACCCAAAAACTATGCACACATCTTAATTTTACCGCTTTACATGTTTATATTTTTGTAAAAGATTGCGTAATCATCGTTTTAGATCGTGCTATGGTGTCGTTCACAAATTTTTTTATAAGACCTATCAATGCCGTGATCGCAACCTAATCTAATGGGAGTTACCTTTGTAATTAATGCATCGTTGATTATTATTTTACTTTATTTGACTTACTGACTGTACCTACTTTAGGACAATTGATATGTATTCTTTGATTTCTTTGGTTGATGATATCGGATCGTTTTTTTAAATAACAGTAGCAAAGTAGTTTTTAGTTTATTTCTTAGTTAGGTTATTTATAGGTTAGGTTTTCTTAAATTTATATTGCTTAATTGTTTTTAATGTAAATTTTTTTAGATTAAGCTAGAAGTAACAAAGTTACATTGGCCATCATTCGAAATTGTCGCGGACGAAGTCGTGGGCACCAGCTAGTAATTAAATATAATAGACGGACACAAATTATATCCAGACTCAGAACATCTATTTATGGGTCACACAAATAGATGTCCGGCGCGGGACTCGAACCCGCGACACGAAGCGGCGAGACGACTGTCCTAGCCGCTGCGCCACACATGCAGTCAAAATGTATGATGGAAATTGCCACTTATTCGATTCAATGAATATCTTAAAAGACATTGTAGTTTTTAAATAACATCGTAGCAAAATAATGATCAAGTAGATACTGCGCGCGCATTTATGATGTCGATCGGCGGCCAGTGGCCCCAGTAATTAAAATATATGTTGACCATCTACGTAAACAAAGTCGCGGGTTAAACTTTAGAGTTGGCCCAAAGTAACTAATCCACGCGGATGAAGTCGCGCGCAGAAGCTTGTTCAATTAACGGTTGGAATTTCTTTATTTCTCGAAGATTCATAATCACTTTGAGGAGAAACAAAACATTTGTATGCACAATTAAATTATAAATGTAACATATTAAAAAGTTCACATTGCCCATTATAATATAAATTAAACTAATTATATTTACCAATTTGCAAAAAATTAATTATGTATGTAGAGCTGAATATAATAACCGGCGCGCTGCGCTCGCACGCTTTGTCCGATGTACAGACGCCAGCACATCCAGCTACCCCAATCTGTCAAATTTCTTTTATAGATTTTCAACTTTATCACATGAACATAAGGTTCACTTTCAATTGGGGAAATTTGACAGATTGGAGTAGCTTGATGTGCTGGCGTCTGTATATAAGTGAGCAAATTTTAAGAGGCATTTACACTCAATGTTAATTTGTTTACTATTTTTTTTGTTATTATTTATCCCTAGTGCCTTTGAAAATGTGTTGTTTTAATATTTTTTTTGTAAATATATGTTGTCTTGGCGTTTTTTATATGGTTAGGTAATGTATTGTGCTCCTTAATATATAATTGTCCTTTTACCATAATTTGTTCTTAGTTTATATAAATAAAGCGTTTATTATAATTGAATAGTAGAATAGAATAGAATACTCTTTATTGTACACCATAAGAATACATATTTTATAGGATAATACATAAACAAGTTGTACAAAGGGCGGTCTTATCGCATAAAGCGATCTCTTCCAGACAACCTTAGGATGGATAGGAGCTGAACAATAACTAATAGCAGTAGGTGTGCAACAAGACATACACAAAAATTGTGGTATATCCATAAAAAAAAGATACTTAATAAATTTATTGTTAAAGATGGAAATGTAAAATAAACATAATTAAATAACTAAATAATAAAAATACTTTATTTAACGTAGGTACCATAAATAATACAGACAGATAGTGTTCTTTGACCAGCTTTTTAAAAGCTGATATTGTCTGGGCACGTTTAATTTCGATAGGCAAGGCATTCCATAGTCGAACTGCCTGCACACTAAACGATTTTCCCATAAAAATGGATTTGTGCTCTGGGATATGTAGTTTTAAATTTTCTGATGATCTTAAGGATCGCAAATGTGTGTCACAAAGGAACTCGAAGCGTATTGATTGTATTAATTCGAGTATGAACAACGCGGTGCGGTGGCGGAGCGGGTTATGTTCATGGGGCCGGTTACCCCGTGGGTAATGGGTTCGATTCCTCCCCGCATCTATATTCATATACAATTCATTTTAAAGATGTCTTAAACGTAAATCTTTTGAGTTACTATCTATCATGTCTTAATCTAAAATACTAAGAAATTCGAGAACAGTTTTTGTTTCTGTATTCCGTCGCAGTTCAGTTTTTGCAATAATTGTTTTTATGGTTCCGTACCGCAAAGGGTAAAACGGGACCCTATTACTAAGACTTCGCTGTGTGTCTGTCTGTCCGTCTTGTCACCAGGCTGTGTCTCATGAACCGTGATAGTTAGATAGTTTAAATTTTCACAGATGATGTATTTCTGTTGCCGCTATAACAACAAACACTAAAAAGCAATACAAAATAAATATTTAAGGGGGCTCCCATAGAAATACGTGAATATTTTGCTCGTTTTTATAGCTAAAGGTACGAAACCCTTCGTGCGCAAGTTAAACTCACACTTGGCTGGTTTTTTTTTATTTTTATCTCCTTACGTTTTTCATATGATCCCATTACTACGAGTACCACCCACCATCTTGGTCCCATCAAATTAATTTTGTAAATCTCTATCAGTCCACGTTCAAGGAAATATTAAATGATCGCACATAAATGGCGCGTGATACACATTTGAATAAGGAATTCAGCGCGTGCGCATCTATATGACATAATCGGAATAGACGTGAGGCGAATGTGTTTTGTTTGGGGCTTATTGTTGTTTTTGTTCTTTGTGATATTGTATTGGTATTTGAGATTTAAGATTGGTATTATTATTATTGTTAAACTCTTTATTGTACACCAAAATATTAATCAGTACACGAACAATATTGGCGAATGTGTTTGTTTGGGGCATATTGTTGCTTTTATTCTTTGTGATATTGTATTGCTATCTGAGATTTTAGATTTTTAAAAAATAAAATAAATAAAAAAGGTTTTTATTCACGTAGACTTTAAAAAAGCGCTTGTAAATAGTCAGAACATGTTTGTAGTAATATAGTTGTATACATTAGATATTATTTCTAGTAACATAGATATTTAGGTACATCTTGTATGAAAACATTTATAAAATTTATTTTATTACAGAAATGATATTTAGCTAGCTCGTATCAAGTTATTGTCAAGAGATTATGTTTAATTATCTAGTTTAAGTCTAATATTTTTACTACATATTGTCAATTATTTGGTATTATTATTATTACTTAAACTCTTTATCGTACACCAAATTATTAATCAGTACCAGAAAAATAACTACAGTAAACCAACCGAGTGAGGAGACCTGGTGACTTGTAATACAGATTTTATTTTTAAATCTACAACAGGCACTAGTCTCCCACAAAGTAGGTCAATAGGTAATTTAACAAAATGTACCATTTCTTATTGTAAATCTTTGTGAGAGGATAAATAAATTATTATTTAAAAAAATACATACATAATACATTAGAGAGAACAGTACAATTGGCGGTCTTATCACTGAAATGTGATCTCTTCCAGACAACCTACTTAGAAAACAGGAGAAAGGATACAGTCACGGGTAGTTGCCGGTGTACAAAGTGTTTAAATAAAGGTACTCTTGGTTAAACACTACATACTAAAAAAAGCCTCGTTGGTCTAGCGGTAGCGTGTTCACCCGCAGAGAACGAGGTCCTTGGTTCAAATCCCGAGTCCGGCCAATAGTTATTTTGGGACTACTGTAAAAAGAAAAGAAAAATTTCTCAGCATCAGCCCGAAGTCTGGGAGTTGGCGGTATTATACCCCCGTGCCTCGGAGAGCACGTAAAGCCGTCGGTCCTGAACCTGACCTCTTTCCGGTCGTGTCGCTAGGCGTCCCATCGGATTATGAGAGTGATGGAATAGAAACTGCTCCTGGGTTTGCGCACACACTTGAGCACTATAATTTGTCCCGCGCAGATGGCTAATCTCTGTTGAGACGGGCCGCCGTGGCTGAAATTCGGCTAGGAGGACATTATTATTATCTATACATCTATATTCTATATATAAATAAATAAAATTGAAGTGTCTGTTTGTAATATTTAGATAACCGATTTTTACTACATGTATATGAATATTTATACGGTACATACTCCAAAATATATATTTTTTTCAATTTTTGTCTGTCTGTCTGTTTGTTCCGGCTAATCTCTGAAATGGCTGGACCGATTTTAACGGGACTTTTATTGGAGATAGCTGATGTAATAAGGAATAACTAAGGCTACTTTTATTTTAGAAAACTCTTTTATTTTTGAAAAAACAATAATAAAACAAAATAAACTAATTAAAACGTGGACGAAGTCGCGGGCACAGCTAGTTATAAATAAGAAAAAAAAAACAAAAATATGCATATTATACACGTACATTAAAATTGGTATTAAATAAATTAACCGCGCGTAAGCTGATGAATGCGTGACGAGAGCGTTACGAAGATTAGGGTAGCTGGATGTGCCGGCTGAGTGCCTTTATATTTTGCTTTGGCTATATATATTTACACGTCATAACGTGTACATATAAAAAAACTTAGATATACGGAACGTAAGTGGCTATGAGAGAAAGAAATAAAATTTGTGCTTGCACTTCCCTTTCTTGCCCCTACAGTCATATACGAAACGTCTCGACGTAATTGAAATCGTATAGTAATCGTAATCGTAAGTTAACCTATTTAAAAATAAATTGAAGACATTTTTATTGAAGAAAGCGTATTATAGTATTAATGAGTTCATAAATGACAAAAAACAAATGTAACAACTTATTCTTGACCATTATGTATGATAGTTTTTGTTAGTTTTATTTTGTATTTTAGATTTTAGATATGTATTGTACAAAAAATGTTTCAACACAATGTAAATTGTTAAGAAATAAATGACTTTGACTTTGAATCAACTTCCGTTCGTGTCTCCCGATCACACTTATCGTAACGCTCTCGTAACGCATTTCACCAGCTTACTCCCCAAGTCAAAAAAGGTATTACTTTCAAAAAGGAAATATAAATAATTTTGTAATTTTATTTACTGAATACTAGCTGTGCCCCGCGGTATATGGTCATTAACGTAATAATATATTATTACGTTAATGACCATATACCTATTTCACAAAAGAGCAGCATCATTTAGATAGTATCGGCTGTAGGTACTTACCTACAAGCTTTGTTGTTAGATACTATCTGTATTGTAATATAGAATTGATACGCATTTCATAATGTCCCTCATTTTTTCGCAAAACTAGCTTTTTTTTTTAATTCAAATCGTTAATAAATTTTTAAGAGGTATTTTTAACAAAATACAATTGCTTAGTTTTAGGGTTCCGTTTGGACATACAAACAGACAGACAGAAATTCAAAAATATATATTTTAGTTTTGCCCCAAGTATCCTTTTTAAAAAAAAACTTGTGTGTACTTATGTACACGCGTTGGAAGTTATACTTCTTAATATACAACTTGAACATAGTTATCAATTTTCATACCACCTAGAACTAACGTCATGCTGTTATTTTGATCGTAAAAATCCACTCTCATAACACCTAGAACTAACTTCGTGCTGTTAAATTTTTTGGTGTCGGTGTGCGCGCGCATCGTAAAAATTCACTCTCATCATTTTTCTCCATCGCACAGTGGTTCGTGTAGAACAAGCTAGCTGGACAATATTATTTGTTTCGATTTTTATTTATAAATGAGGTTATTAAGCAAAGATATAAGGGTCATAATACTATTTGAGGTCCATTGGTCGTTTGAGCAGGTATAGTGAAATAAAAACACAATATTTTTTTAAACAATTTTATAAATAAATTTAACTATAAATGTAACTATAAAATCTAATATCAGATACATAAAATACCTACTTAAAAACTAAATCGATCACTCATCATCACTATCATCAGATGAATCATCCATTGAATAGTCATGATCATGAGTGGCAGAACTATGAAAACTAGAAACTATATTAACATTTTGTTCCTTAAAGCTAGGTTGAACTAATAAATCTAGGACTTCGATAGGGAATGAACCTATTTTCTTCCGGGGAATTTCTCTTAAACCATTTATTACAGGGTCAGATGTTATCAATAACATATTAAGTAAATCTCTATTCGTAGCTATTCTTTGCACAGCTGCTATTTCTTGCACAGCTGCTCCACTTTTCAGCCAATTTTGAAGAATATTTTGAGATGATGACCTTGACGTCTCTCAGGGACTGCTCCGTAACACCATCAAAGTCATGTCTCAAAGATATAAACCGAAAGAGCTCCACGTTTCGCGTTTCCTTCGGGTGTTTTAGCCATTCTTCAAAAAAGTCCATTTTTGAGACGGTGAAAACTGTTTAAAGAAAAAAAAAGAAAAAAATTAGTTGTGCAAATAATTCGCAATATTTTTTTCTACTAATTACTACTAGATACTTGTGAGAATCATATAAAATAGATTTTACAGAGTGGACATGAGTGGACATGTAATATTTTGACTATTGAATTCAAAAATATGGGTGAAAAAGTCCACTTTTATCGAAACATTTAATTTAATAAAATTAAATAATGAAGATCCTGTGATAAAAATTAACTAAAACAAAACTACTTACCCTTATGTACACAATCCATCACAAAAACACTATCACAAATTTCTTTTAGTGACTTAAAATAATGTTAACAATATGGTGTAAAAATGCAAATGAATGCACTTTGAATTATCAACACTTTATATACTTACCTTAATGACGGGCCTAATGAGGGTAATTACGAAAATTAATAGATGTATTCCTTAATGTATAGGGCTAATGAGTTCATCTTAATAATTAACTATTAGGAATTGAAGAGTTGTTTTTGTCCAGCTAGTTTGTTCTACGCGAATCACAGTGCATCGCGCCAAAAGAAGTATAACTTCAAAAATATTCAATGTACAGTTTTGACTTTCCTAGCATTTTCTATTCCTATGTTTTGTTTTTTGGTCCTTCGGCCAGCAGTGGCCGCCTGTCGAGGGTTCCGTACCCAAAGGGTAAAATGGAACCCTATTACTAACACTTCGCTGTTGTGTTAGGCTGTATCTCATGAACCGCGATATTTAGACAGTGGAAATTGTCGCAGATGAAATATTTCTGTTGCCACTATAACAACAAATACAAAAATAAAAGAAATGTTTAAGGGGGGTACCATACAATAAACGTGAATTTTTGCTCGTTTTTATAGATAACTAGCAGTGCCCCGCGGTTTTACCCGCGTTAAACTTTATAAAATATCGCCTATGTGGTATCCTAACTATAAAATTAGCCTATGTTCTTTCTCAGGGTCTAGACCATCTGTACCTATACCAAATTTCATTCAAATCCGTTCAGTAGTTTTGGCGTGAAAGAGTAACAGACAGAGTTACTTTCGCATTTATAATATTAGTTAGGATAGTACGGAACCATTCGTGCGCGAGTCCGACTAGCATTTGGCCGGTTTTTAAATGACACAGAACTTTAAAGAACTCCATCCGAAATGGGCAAAACCGTGAAAGAAATGTGAACAACAGTAATTGAAAAAAAAACCACACGATTGAAATAAAACTTAGATATACGGAACGTAAGTGGCTATGAGAGAAAGAAAGAAAGTGTGTACTCGCACTTCCCTTTCTTTTCACTACAGTAATATACGAAACGTCTCGACGTAATCAACTTCCGTTCGTGGCTCCCGATCACACTTATCGTAACGCATTTCATCAGCTTACTCAAATCAAGCGTGCGTAAAAAAGGTATTATTTAAAAAAAGTAATATATAAATAATTTTGTAATTTTATTTACTGAATACTAGCTGTGCCCCGCGATTTTACCCGCGTTAAATTTTATAAATGATCATAGCTCCTACCTCGTAGGGTGATGCGTGATAATATGTAGCCTATATGTTGACCCGACCTCTTGGTAAAATTCATGCAAAATTTGAAGTAAATCCATGCAGTAGTTATTTTTGAGTTTAGCCCGGACATACAAACAGACAAAAAATTCTAAAAAATATATTTTTGTCTTCGATATTGATTGTAGATCACGCCCCAAGTACCCTTTTTTAAAAATATTCAATGTACAGTTTTGACTTTCCTACGATTTTCTATTCCTATGTTTTTTTTGGTCCTTCGTCCAGCAGTGGCCGCTTGTCGGCTGACATTATGACGATGACGTTAATGCTTTTTCAGATCATTAAGAATTAAGTATTTCCGCATACCAAACTAAACCCAAAATGTTAGAACAACATAATGTGTTTCACATACAGATGGACTTATTTTAGTAATTGATTGGTTGGTAGACGTTCAAAATCGTCCAGTGTAGTACGCATGTATTCGATAACAACTATAATAAAATCGTAAGTTTGTGTCTGTTAGTATATTGAGTTCTTTTTTCCCGATCATTAGCTATATTATATTTTTAATTTTTTTTATTAATTTTTTCATTTCATTTATTAATTCGTTCCAATATACATTGTGTCCGAAATACAATTCACTTATAACTAGCAATTTTCAATTACATAAATACAATAAGCAATTACATAAACAGTCAAAAATATTGAATAATAAAATAACATTAAATAAAATCAAAACTCACTAATATACATCACACAGAACTTTTGCAATAAAATTAACCAGAGCAATTAATAACTTAATAGGATCTGATGCATTAATTATTATTTGAATTTGTCAACTCTGATACTGAATAGAAACAATTTTCAATCAAGGATGCCTTTAGCTTAGTTTTAAATAGCGAATAATTGTAAATTATTGATTTTATGTAATATATTAATCGTCCAATATAGTACGCATCTATTCATCTAACTATAATAAAGTATGTGTCTGTTAGTAGGTATATTATATACTAGATGTGCCCGCAACTTCGTCCGCGTGTTAATTAGATTATTTTGTTTTTATTTTTTAAAAATAAAAGACTTTTTCTAAAATAAAAGTAGCCTAAGTTACTCCTTATTACATCAGCTACCTGCCAATAAAAGTCCCGTCAAAATAGGTCCAGCCATTTCAGAGATTAGCTGGAACAAACAGACAGACAGACAGACAAAAATTGTAAAAAATATTATTTTGGTGTATTTACCGTATACATATTCATATTAATGTAGTAAAAACCGGTTATTTCAATATTACAAACAGACACTCCAATTTTATTTATTTGTATAGATTGACGAGGCCTTTTAGCGTGTTTGGTAAAATGCTTGCTTTTCACGCCGCAGGTCGTGAGATTGATTCCCACCCAGGACAAATATTTGTGTGCATGAACATGTCTGTTTGTCATGAACGTGAATTTTTTGCACCTTTTTATAGATAATGGTACGGAACCCTTCGTTCGCGAGTCCGACTCGCAATAGGCCGGTTTTTTTTAAGTTCATGTTGTGATATGCACTTTTGGAAATCTGATCTTATCTTAAACAGACGAAAAAAATGGTTTATTTAAGTTCCATAGCTAATTACTAGCTGAGCTAAGGGGTGAGCTTACTATTTAGAACACCCTTCTTTTTAAGTCTTTGAAAATAACGTAATACAAGCTAGCTAAATATACCTAATTACTATTATAAAATAAATTTTATAAATGTTTTCATACAATCCGTCTACCTAAATATCTATGTAACTAGAAATAATAATGTATACCACTATATTACTACAAACATGTTCTGACTATTTACAAGCGCTTTTTTAAAGTCTACGTGAATAAAAACCTTTTTTATTTTATTTTTGTTGGCGGTTCAAAAAAGATAACTCGAGTTCATTGTCTGCTCTTCTTTGCTACGGTTGGAAGTAGGCAAAAAAACGGATGCATCGTTGAAAAAAAGATTTGAATACTAAGTTATGCAAATGAATGAATTAAGTTTATTTTTGAATTTATGTTGTGATATGCACTTTGGAAATCTGACCTTATCTTAAATAGATGGTCCTAAAAATATATACAAGGTGTACCATGAATAGTGGACGTTACTTGAGGACGCTATCTGCCCATGGCACTGAACAAATTCAAAGTAACCGTCTCAATTTATTCAATTCGATAACAATTTTTACATCGTGTCTGAATATTCTAAACCTAATTACATATTATGTTTGTGTAATTTTAGATTTACAATAATAATAATATTACAATAAATGATGAATGATGATACGATTGTGTGTTTCTTATTATAATAGTACAAACACACAATCGTAGTTATTAGTATAGTATAGTAATTAGTCAACATTCAAGTCCTTATAAAGCAAATGTCAAGTTAATTTAATAATTAATTGTGATGTCAAATAAAAAATTATATAATAACAATTTCAAAATGTAATGTAAAAGTATATTTATGCATCTATTTCAGTTATATAGTTTAATTCAGTATGTGAAATCTGAAAAAAAAATTATAGGCTACCCATACAACAACTGGATGGGCTTGTTAGCGTGATTGGCGAATACTTGGTTTTCACGCTGGAAGTCGTGGGTTCAATTCCCACTCAGGACACATTTGTGTACATGTCTGTTTGTCCTGAGTCTGGGTGTAATTACCTTTATAAGTATGTGTTTACAAAATAATGTAGTATATCAGTTATCTGGTTTCCATATTACAAGCTCTGCTTAGTTCATCAGATGGCCGTGTGTAAATAAAATTATTATTTATTATTAAATTACGACCACTATTTCTGTTACACCTTGTAAAAAAGGTAAGGTGGATGCACCCTCACGGTCAAAAATATCGAAAGAATATTTTATTTCTATCTTGTACTCTAGGTACCAAGCAAGTCACCTTTAAGCTCCTAAAATCCTTTACTTACTCATCGTATGGGCAGTGGTTACCCTAGTGTCAGAGTTGTTCAAGCCGTCCAGTAGGCCTCTGGCAAGGCTGAACGACTGTTGTCTAATGACTACATCCGGGACCGACAGCTTAATGTGCCCTCCGAAGCACGGAGACGATCAGAAATTAAACCACTTTGGTGGTCACCCATCTATGGACTGACCGCGAGCCTAGTAACTTAACCTCGTTGATCGCTTACGGACTGGTGAGAGTATCTAGCTATCCTTTTAATATATATATTCGTTTGCAATTTGGTAAGCTTAATTGCAAATTCGTTCAAGACGACCAGTAGGCTTAACGACTTCTCTATGTCTACAGCCAGGACCGACAGGTTCACCTGAACTGTAACGCACGGAGACGGTAATATATAACCGTGATAGTTTACGGAGAGGTCAAGGCAACCATTTTATATCTTTGTAAAAGCCGGACATACATTTTTAAAAGCCGGACATACATTAATAAAAGACGGACATACATTTTTAAAAGCCGAACATACACTTTTAAAAGTCGAACACACATTTTTAATAGCTAAAAACATAGGTACATATTATTATTAAACAGTGGACTAAAGCTTGTGTTCCTTTTCAGCACTGCATCTCGGCCTGACCTTTAACGCATGGAGACGGTCAGAAGTTAAACCGCGAATAATATATAACCGTGGTAGATTACGGAGAGGTCAAGGCAACTACAATATATCTTTTTAAAAGTCGGACATACGTTTTTAAAAGCCTAACATACTTTTTTAAAGTCGAACACACATTTTTAAAAGCCGAACATACATATAGTTATAAAGATTGGAAGTATGGCTTGTGGTTATTTGCAGCACCGCATCTTGAAATAATATTTATTATTGGAAGCCGCGGAACAGAGCTAGTTAAATAATAACATTAATAATATCTTAGGATTCACACACGGCCATCTGATCCCAAACTAAGCAGAGCTTGTACTATAGAAACCATATAACTGATATACTACTTTTCTTTTGTAAATACATACATATATGGATAATTACACCCAGTCTCAGGACATACAGACATGTTCATTCAAACAAATATCTGTCCACGGTGGGGAATCGAACGCACGACCTGCGGCGTGCAAAGCAAGTATTTATCAATCAAGTCACAGGTTTTTACAATCTATATACCTATGTATGTCTATCATACAAAGTAAGAGACAAGGTATACGTTAACAAATAATTTCAACTTAAAAAAAAATAGAACTATCATAGCTAGTTCTGTAATCATGAAGTCATGGGGAGAATTGGGGGTCGAAGCAGCAAGCCAGCATACATAAAAGAAAGTTGGGTTATTTACACCATTCTTCTCTAGAATGGTTACACCGATTTTGAAGATTTTTTATTGATCTCCTCCAACAATAGTAGATTTATCATTAAAATATAGGAATTTACATAAAAAAAAAAGATTCACGAGAGTTTGTAATGTTAAGTGAGTTACTAATAACTTTGACTTGTTATAGGTCAGTTGTGACGGTGCTAACAATTTATCAGTTATAACGATGTTATTGGGTTAATTATTGTTTTAATTAATACGCTTTGTAGTTCCTACTTCTTGTGTGTGTATAAAATATTAATAGAAGTATAACAATTCTGTAATAGTGAATGACTGATTTCTGACAACCGATCGAGCATATATTGTGTTTGCCTACTAAATAATTACTCTAATTAGACCAAATCCCGTGTTCATGCCCGCTTGAGTATGTTTCGCCGGACCGTCTCAGCTGGGTCGTGTTGAAACCGGTATTAGATCAACCCACTGAGTTTGTTTCGCTGGGTCTTCTCAGTTGGGGCGCATTGGATCCGGTGGTAGCATTAAAGCGCGACCGTCGTTATTAACACAAGGTCCGTCGTAATAATAATACCTTTAATATAGACAGAACCATTGACAATATGTAGTAAAAATATTAGACTTAAACTAGATAATTAAACATAATCTCTTGACAATAACTTGATACGAGCTAGCTAAATAACATTGCAGTAATAAAATAAATTTTATAAATGTTTTCATACAATATCTACCTAAATATCTATGTTACTAGAAATAATATCTAATGTATACAATATATTACTACAAACATGTTCTAACTATTTACAAGCGCTTTTTTAATGTCTACGTGAATAAAAACCTTTTTTATTTATTTTACTTCAATACTTATTATAATAAAAATAGTTGGAAACACGGAATAACAATTCCCTATATTTTAAGGTGGGTCTGCTTCCACTTTAAAAGGGATAGATATAGGGTTTTATTATTTATAGAGATTTCTCTCTACGAGCCGTTTCACTGCGGAAGTAACACGTCTTTAGTAATATAAAGAGACTAGCCAACTTGACTTGATGCAACCCATTACCGTCCCAGTTCAGGGCAAGGGCCTTCTCTTACTATGACGGCATAGGCCATAGTCCACCACGCGGGCCTAGCGGTTTGGCAGATTTCATACGCCATCAAGAACGTTTTTGGTGATCTCTCAGGCATGCAGATCTCAGGTTTTAAGGACGACTTAATCTCTAATGCAAACAGGAACTGGAAAAGGCAGTGCTGCATGCCTTGCGTTTGAACTCAACTTCACTGGACTGGACATAATTTACCCTGGTCAATTAGGAGGACTACTACGTACCCAGGTTGGTTGGTAGATCAAAAGAAAACATGTGCAAATGGGGTTACATTCCCACATTACAAAACATCTGCGAGTATCGCATGTCACCCAAATGTACGGCCCATTTATCTGTTTTTCCCTTCTATCCAGACTCCTGTTCCCTTCAGGAGTTGTATGGCACTTCAGCCAAAGCGGTCAGTGTTGCTCAATATTGGGCAGACAAAATTAATGTTTGCCATCGACACGTCAGCCCAGGTTAGTTACCCCTAGACCAATAGGCCATTCTATTCCATGTAGTGTATACTTTAAGGTGGAGCTCGTTATCCAGCTTCTCATTGAGCCATTAATTTATCTACCCAGGGGCTACGTGTAGCTTACTTAAATCGTAAACTCACGTAACTTAGCATTTGACCCTCAAATGCCAAACATATGGAAAAAACCAAATTGGGCTGTTATTAGAACGTTCTCAGTTAGAGCTACGTTATATTTTAATTTGTAACTTATGCGAGTAGGTACCTACTTATTTTTTATCTCCATATGGTATCCACACACACGCGTGCATTATTTTTTAAACAATTTTAAATGATTGGTTATTTTTTTCTGTAAAGCTATATATCTTCCGCTTTTGACTTTAAACTAATCGTTAAAAAGTCTATTAATAACCTGAATTATAAATATTCATAAATACAAACCTCAATCTATCTACTAAAGCTTATTTAAAAAAAAATTAGAATAATAAATACGTCGCGATACATCTGATATTTTATATTTATTAAACATTATGTCTAGTAAAATTGACGTTCCCGAACTAGTCAGTAAGTTGTATTTAAATGTTCCAAGTGTAACCCGTTTCAATCCCCCCTTGTTTATTCCCAGAGTTTCAACTAACTATCGTCAAAATTCCTTCCTGATAAGAGCGAGCAAAAATTTAAGATAAGTTATGTAAAAAGCATAACCTAGATCCATACACACTTACGAATAGTGCAGCAAAGCGGTGTCTAAGCCTTGATTTCTTTGTAAGTGATATGTAGTACATATATGCGATATATCATTCGCATTAAGAAACCTAAATATGGAATTTACACCTTTTAACTGTATAATCAATTACTATTAGTGAAAACCTGTAATTGGCTTGCTGTTTTGTATTACAATGTCTAAAAATGTGTAAAATAGCTGTTGGTTTTCCGATAAATAAATAAATAAGTTAATACATTGGGACTGATACACTACCACCTGATCTCAAACTAGGCTGATCCTGTACTATAGGAACTACGGGCCTGTACTATGGGCCGTGTGTGAATAATTTCCCAGGTTATTATTATGTTTAAGTAAAGACGTTTTATTTCTCAATAAGAAATTACAAAAATTTCACTTACTTAAGAACAATTTTTTACTAGCTTTGCCCCAAAATTAGTTTTGGCGTAAAAGTGTAACAAACATACATCTATACTCACAATCTTCCGCATTTATAATATTAGTAGGATGTGCACCTCTATCGGTTTTGGCAGTGCACGCCGAATAGCTCGCAGATGGTAGATTTTTCCTACTTACTTGACACTTATCGTTATATTTTGGACAATTCACACGATATCTTTATAAATTGTAGCCTATGTGTTATTCTGAAATATGAGCTATATTATTGTAAAGTTTCATTGAAATCCATTCAGTAGTTTTTACGTGAAAGAGTAACAAACATCCATCCATCCATACGTACAAACTTTCGCGTTTACGATATTAGTAGGATAAACTTATTTTATGTGCAATATTGAGATCTTGTATTTGTTTGTATCAAATCTTGGTTATAAGAATAGAAATCTAAGTCATATACTATCTTCTTCTTCTTCTGTGTATTGCCATATTATTACCTTTATGTTTTCTAAATCCAAATTGTTGAGATTACTATGCTGTAGTGAATTACCGATTCATAACATCCGTTTACCAATAACTACTAACTTCACCTGTTTGCACCGACTGGACTCTTGGTCTAGTAGTAAGTGACCCAGACTGCTATACCAGAGGCTGGGGGTTCGATCGCCACCCAGGACAAATCTTTGTGCGATAAGCACGTTGATTTGTTCTATGTCTAGGTGTAATTTATCTATAAGCTGTCCGTACCGCCATATATTTTGCCGTAAATACTGTCTAAAATCTAATATTTATTTTAATTCATAATGTACAGACAGACGCCAGCACATCAAGCTACCCCAATCTGTCAAATTTCCCCAATTGAAAGTGAACCTTAGGCAGATATTTGACAAATTGGGGTAGCTGGATGTGCTGGCATCTGTACAACGTTGCATGTTGTTAAACATCTCACTGTCTTCAGAATCATAATCAGAAATATTTATTGCACTTAGGAACACATGGTACACTTATGCACGTCAATAATTAAAATTATACACATTACAGAAAAATAATAAAAACTTAAAATAGAATATAGGTAGGTAGGTAACATAATATTATTATATATTCACAATATCACAAATGCAATAAATTTTAAAAACATTAAAATAAAACACATTACAGAAAACAAATTAAAACTTTAAATAGAAGATAGGTAGGTAGATAACATAATATTATTATATATTCGCAATATCACAAATGCAATAAATATTAAAAACATCCATTAATTAAGTCTACGTAATTTACTATAATAAATATTAATATTAAATGTCACAAAATGTCAATATTACAATTTATTATATTCGGCTTGGTAAACACCAAGCGTCGTTAGAGTTTGGCAAATGAAAGTTGAGCCTCGCAAAACGCGGTAAATTCAAATAATTTGAAGCAGGTAACACAGAATATAGTTAGAGAAAACGATTTTGATATTTTATTATTTTGGGTTTAAATTTAAATTTATTAATTATTATACTACTCGTTACTTGCACTCCGCCACTCGTTTGGTATGTGAGATCTACATGATGCATATAAATTCAAAACTTTTTAACAATGTGTGAGGAACTTTCGAAGATTTAATATTTTGAACCAATATGCATTTACACTTTTATGTATATGGACTCCACGCAATGAAATGACATGACGTGACACTTGATCTACTGAGCCATTTAAGCCAGATATGTATACCATGGTCGGTAGATTAACATGCTCTCACATATAAATATATCGTTAATTTATTATATTATTGTAGATTTTTAAAACGTAAATAATATAGTGATAAGATGTAAAGAAATAAAAATATGTATGTATGTATGAACAGATTATATTTCAATCATTATAGTCAAAATCTGATTCCAGAAATTCCACACCCATATCAGATTCATCGGAGCTGCTTGAGTCATCATATACTTTTATTATGAATGGCTCCATCTCTTCCTTTATGCCATCTCTATTCTTATACTGATCTTCAATATGAAACACATGCTCTGTATTTTTTTCCAATGGTCCGGAGTAATATTTTCGAGAACTTCTTTAATTATTAATTCAATTTCCGCTGCTGATTTGGAAATATTTTTATTTCCCACTCTCCGCTTACCAAGACTCCATATGAGTTCAATTGGGTTAAGGTCACAATGATATGGAGGAAGTCTTAACACCTCAAGTCCATGTTCTATTAAAATTTCATCAGCTTCATAGTCTGTGCTTCTCCACCAAAACTAAAAGTTCTGCTCTGGAATAATATTCTTCAAATTCAATTTTAATACTAATATAGTATTATAATAGTAATATAATAAAACATTATATTACTCATCAAAGTATCAAAATCTCCATACCATCAATAAACAACTAACCTATAAATTTCATGAAGATGTCTAAACACTCAATTTTTTCTTTGAAAATGGCTTCTTCTTCTTGCGTTTATTCAGCATATTAAAAAGTATCTTCCGCACATTACTTTTGATGGTTTTATTCATGATTCACTAATAAATCTTGAAAAATCGCACAGTTAGTAAAACAATAACAACGTGGCCATAGACAAGATGTCATTATAGACAAAAGTGTCAGTGTTCCAACTTGAGAAAACACGAGGTTCAACTTTCATTAGACAGAGCCTATCATTCAAATAGTCATTAACCGAGTAGTAAGCCTTTTTTGTTAAAATATGCTTGATAGTAAATTTAAATTTATCATACGGCAAGTTAAGCAGGTGGGTATTTTATTACAAAAGCGTACACCTAGCCCCACAAAAGATCCGTGCACCCTGTGTAGACGGTAAGAATTTGAACACAGTTTGTGTTTATTGCCTGTGTTCCTTTGGTGCACATCACGTCTTTTTAACCAACCAAACCAATTCCTGACAAAAAATACACATTAAAATTAATGAAACATTTATCCATTTTGGTGCAATCAGTAGTTATGAGTACTTCCGGCAATTTATTTTTATTTATATTGTCGGCCTAGCTTGGAATCAGTTGTCCCAAGACGTTTTTAGGGTTCCGTACGTATGGACCCTATTACTAAGGCTTCGCTGTCTATCTGTCTGTCTGTCACCAGGCTGTATCTCATGAACCGTGATAGTTAGGCAGTTGAAATTTTCACAGATGATGTATTTCTGTAGCCGCTGTAACAACAAATACTAAAAAAAAATTTATGGGGCTCCCATACACCAAACGTGAATTTTTTGAACGGTACGGAACCTTTCGTGCGCCTGTCCGACTCGTACTTAGCCGGGTTTTTTTATTGATATACCCAGTTACCCTCACCGGTTCCGTAAATGATCGATGACCAAAGAACTTATTAACACGATTTATTTTTATAAATACCGGTCATCGATTGCAGACATAATATCTCACCTTGACTAATGTATAAAATTATGATGCCTGTGTTATTATAAATGTATGTAATCTGTTGCAATATAACGGTTATCTAGATCATCATACTGTCAGCCGAAAGACTTCCACTGCTGGACAAAGCCTTCCAAAGATTTCCACAATAGAGTTCTCTCTCATTTGGAGTTGTATTCAAATTCAACATTAATTTATTCCGTTAAATGATTACGTTTGTGTGGAATCGTCTATTTTTACCGTGCAGTTCATGACGTGGCAGCTACTGAGAAACACTGCCAGAAAACTCAGTAGGTATGATGGTGATGTCCTCCCAGCCGATTTTCGACCATGGCGGCCATTCTCAATGGAGATTAGCCAATTGCGCAGGACATATTTATAGTGCACAAGTGTGTGCGCAGACACAGGGGCACTTTCTATTCCATCACTCTCATGAACCGATGGGACGACAAGCGACACGACCAGAAAGAGGTCAGGTACAGGAGGTAGAATACCGTACTATCGAACCACCGAACCGTACCGTGTATTCAGTAGGATACCGTTGGGGTTGCCAACTTTTTTTTTACTAGAAATAAAGTATATTCAGTTCTAGGAAGAATATTAAACAGTCTTTTTAGAGGTTCTCGCACATCTTTGTGGCTGCGCTGCACTGAGCAATGAACGCCCTCTGACTAAAGAAATGTAAACAGTATTTTATATACTTTATTTTTGTTCAAAACAGTATAGTTGGCAACTCTAGATACCGTGGTGTAGTTTTCTGAAAGAGTGATGAACACAATCAAATGCTTTGGACAAATCGCAAAAAATACCTAATGCATCCTGTGAGTCCTCCCAAGCCGCAAATATACTTTTTGACAAATTTACTCCTGCATGTGTGGTTGAACAATTCTTTGCGAATCCAAACTGTTTCCGGTGAAGTAAATCGTAAAAATGTTAAAGTGTCTGAGCAACTGGCTAAGCATTAGCTTTTCGAATTATTAGGATTGGCAACACTGCCGATCGGTTGTCAAAAATTGTACTAGTGAATTAAAATTAATAATTACTTATAAATAAATGTTTTTACATTGTAAAATATAAAATATTACTATTAGCAATCTAAATTGTAAGCTAAATAATTGAATGTGATTAGTTTTCTGAAGAAACAAACCCGAAACAACTGATATCTGTCGACGCATCAGCTGTCACTGCGCTGCTCGTGTCCAACGAACTTCATTCGATTAAGTTTAAACTTTTGTGTGAAATCCCGGGGAGTATATTACTTATTCTTTATTTTTACACATTCATACTAACCTAACCAAACATTTATTCGACTCATTGGTGTGAGTCATGTCCAATTTCACACTGCCATATTCTGTCTCCATTTGCTTGACGTACATTGTGGAAGCAAATTCGACGACTTAATTAGCTGGCTACAGACACCACACACTTCAATTACTCCATAACTATACTGATATAAGACTGGCATTCGATAAATTTATTCCTATCTACACATACTAAGTTAACTTGACTAGACCCTAGTAATGAACTCTGATTAGGTGTCATATAGATAAAGCTAAAGGTGCCCCACTACAGTTTGTAACTAAATGTTTAAGTGTTGCTTTATCATAAATCTATTATAAAGTTAATTGCCCATCTGTCTTGTATATACTTACTTATATTATTTCTACCTATAGATCTCTGTAGTTTATTTTTCATATCTCACTCCTTTGACTTCAAATACATCTTAACCTCCTATTTCTGTCTAGTTTACTGTTCACCCTCTCTTTGTTTTCAGCCCATCCTCATTCACCTCACATCATGCAGACCCGAAGCATGGCTGCAACTCAAGTAGCTGAACATAAGTTGAAATCAGCTCTCAAGGACTTACAGACATACCAAGATCAGTGTCATAAACTTGAACAGGAGCGTGAGGAGAATGAGGTTGAGATAATAAGGGTCATTGATAACACATTTTGTATTTTGATTGTAACACATCACTGAAAAGAGAACTTGTGAAACTCAACCACCAACTAGAGTCTACTATTGAAGAGCGAGACAGACTGCATGCGGAGACAGAGTCTTTTGATAAGTGTAGAGTGTTATATGAAGAAGCACTGTTCAAAATTAGAGATCTTGAATTAGAATTCATTAATTGTAATGAGAAGTTGTCAAATTATGTAAAAAGCACAACTTGTCCAGTAGCTTCCATTTATCAGAGCTTGTATGACGAGTTGGCCAGTTGTAGTCCGGTGGATCTCCCTATTAATACAACGGTGACCATTGATTTGACTGGCAATGACTGTGTAGACTGCCAGCCAAGCGTCAATTCCGTAAGTAGTGACAAGCTAAAACAATACATACTTGAACTAAGTAAAGAACGTAGGGCATTATTAAACAAATTAAAAAATTATGAAATTAAATTAGAGGATAGCAAACTAATTTATGAAAAAGATACTCAGTATTTGCTTTCTGAGATAAAAACTCTTGAGAAGTCCCTAGCAATCTCATATCACAGTTTCCAGTCATACAAAAATGAAATGCAATTGCTGGCTGGAAAGTGTAATCCTGAAAGCAATAGGACATTGGAACCGGTTAACACCAGTAGTGCAGTAGTGGAGTCATACACACAGCTGGGATCAGAGTCACCAGTATCTCCACAAAATGACAATACTAAACATAGCTCCATACTGTATTCCGATGAAATGGGTAAGGGCCTTGGTACCTTGCTTTGTAATAAGCTGAGTTGTTCCTTTGTCAACTATTGTATGCCAGGATTACATTATAAAGATATAATAGATAAATTAATTCAGAATAAACACAGTGCCAAATCATGTATAACTCTAATGGTAGGAAATTGTAAGAACTTAAAGAAAAAAGACATTACAGATAGTTTCACTAAGATGTTAGAATTAGACTGTAATAAGATAATATTGTGTGCCTTCCCCTATGTGTCCAATGTGCCTGATAGTACAAATAATTATATCCACAAGCTAAATATGCACCTACAGTTTTTTGTTAGCCATTATAGTAATAAATTTATATTTTTGGACACAAATAGTTTTATAGATTCTTGTAGGGTAACCATGAGTACAGTTACTGTCTCAAGAAAATTTTTGAACATACTTGCAACTTTAGTAGCGGCACATATTAACTCAGTCATAAGTAGTATGACGAAGTCACTTTTTATACCATCTTTTAGTAATGTTATTAAAATCAATTTAGTTAGTAGTTTAAACATGTAAGCATGATAATAGAGAAGTGTGATAACTTTCTAATTCTATCACATCAAAATATAAACCGCTTCTCTAGCAAAATTCTAGACATAGAACTTATTAATGAAAAATATGAAATAGATATTCTTTGTTCAATTGTTTTATATAAATGTGTTACGTGAACTATCTGTAAATGATTGCTATCATATACTTAATTTAAAATTATTGACTCTGTCTCAAAATGAATAATGTTATTGTTTCCAAATTTTTACTTTTGTATACCTAAATATAATCTAAAATAATAAGCATTCAGACAACCGATCGAGCATATATTGTGTTTGCTTACTAAATAATTACTCTAATTGGACCAAATCCCGTGTTCATGCCCGCTTGAGTATGTTTCGCCGGACCGTCTCAACTGGGTCGTGTTGAAACCGGTAGTAGATGAACCCACTGAGTTTGTTTCGCTGGGTCTTCTCAGTTGGGGCGCATTGGATCCGGTGGTAGCATTAAAGCGCGACCGTCGTTATTAACACAAGGTCATCATAATAATAATACCTTTAATATAGATAGAACCATTGACAATATGTAGTAAAAATTGTAGACTTAAACTAGATAATTAAACATAATCTCTTGACAATAACTTGATACGAGCTAGCTAAATATCATTGCTGTAATAAAATAAATTTTATAAATGTTTTCATACAATATGTACCTAAATATCTATGTTACTAGAAATAATATCTAATGTATACAAATATATTACTACAAACATGTTCTGACTATTTACAAGCGCTTTTTTAAAGTCTACGTGAATAAAAACCTTTTTTATTTTATTTTATTTTAATATATACTAAGAGTAGGCAGTACGGAAATAGGTCGGAAATTTGAAGGATCTGAAGTATCACCAGCTTTAAACGATAGAATAATTTTAGTATACTTCATCAAGTCAGGAAATACACCAGATGCAACACATCAATTGAACAGAGTAGCTAGATGTGGGGCGATTATAGTGATTATTGATGAAATAGTCTTAATGATGAACCCCCCAAATGGCTTGTGTCGCACTTCTCTACGCTTTGCTGGAGTATTGGCTCAGCGATTGCTACTGGAACATTAGAAAAAAAGAATAAAACTCAGCCGCAACTTCTAAATCGCTTGTGATTATTCTTTATTTATTCTTAAATTACGACTTCGCCGTTCTACCTACCTGCCTCAGTGTCAATAATCGTCCAGGTAGTTTTAATAATATATTTGTAGAACATTTTATTTTATTTTTTAGTTACAAAGATTTGGCAGCATCGAAACATTTTGGCATATTGTTATACATATTCTTGAAAAGTCGTATTATGATTATAGGATGTTTCTTCATTCAAATTTCTGGAGTTGCCCAATCATAGTACATCAGACGGTCACTTACAGACAACTGTTTGGGTGTGACTATTGAGCAGAACTCACCGTTAATCAAGTAGCATAAAGAGTTGTGTAAGTGATCCGGACTAAATTCAATTTAAAAACATCAGCCATGTGCGAGTCGGACTCGCCCATGAAGGGTTCTTCCGTAGCAGCAAGTAACAATATAAAAGTTATAATATAAAAAATCTTGTAATAGTTGACTGAATGAAAGGGAAATTGCGGTTCATGATTTATGACGTATTAAAAATAAACTACTTACTAGATCTTGTTCAATTGTTGCTTTTTCTCTTAAATATGTACACTAAAACTCCACAAATTATAACAATTTTATTGCTACAAGAACAACTCCCAATTCTAAAATTACAAGTTTTTCTCGAAAATATCCAAGTACAGAGTACAGAACAACTCCAATTCTAACTCTTTGCCCATCAACTTGAATATATTCTTTTTTTATGTAGCCATTTATGTTTATATGTTAACATTATTTTCCATTACAATATCTGAACATTTCTTATCATGCATTACAGTATAATTGTGGTTTGAATCTGCCAATTTAGATATTCTAACATTTTTATCGAACGAACCGATTTATCGTACTCGCCGGACGAGAGTACGACCGCGAACATGCCGCGATTCGAATCGATGTAAAGCACTCTCCGAACCAAAAGCGGACGAGATGCCCGCGTCGTGTATTAACGTAGAGCGAAAGTTGCACAAACATCCCTAAAATTATATGATCCTCACGCTCCTCCCCTTCAGTAACGACCCAGAGACGAAGTTTGAACCCCAATGGGGTGGTACTCCGGCGCAGGTTCCTAGTTTGTAGATTGATTCGCTAGGCGGCTCGAGCTTTCGGGCGCTGGGAGCTAATCCCAGCGCGAGAGTGTATTCGGTGCCCGGCTGGCATCTCCCCGCCTGGGCGCCGCCCCTGGGACCGCTGGCGTTTGGAGGAGGGGAACTCCACTCGTCTTGCATAAGCGGTCCCGGGAAGAGGTAACTCGCTGTAGCTCAGGTTGCCTAAATACGCTTGTGCGTGCTGAGGAGGGGGGGAGGCATTCGTACCCCTTCCCTTCCCGTTTGAGAGCCTCGCGGAGGCTGCAGTGTACAGCGGGGGTACTGGCGAGATCGTTCACGAGTACCCAGAGCCCCCGCTACAAGCACTGTGAGGCTGGCTACCGTGGTGGTTTTAGTGGGTTGACATGACATGCGACTTGAGCATTTCCACCACGTAAAAAAGAAGCCGGTGAAGAAAACATGTCCGGTGAAACAGTGAAATCCTGCTAGGCTAACTATAAAACTCACCTTTAAAATATAATAGTCTGTATACAGAATTATATAAGATGTAATCTGATAATATATAAGATGTCACCATACAATGTGGATATGCCACTGTTAGTAGGAAAAGTATTGACATTATCATGTCAACAGTATATTGCTCAATAGAAGTAATATGTTTAGCCAAGTTCTTGGCTGAAATATGAAAGAAATAACATAGCGACGAAGCTATGAAGATAGAAATAGTTATCTTTTATCAGATAAAATGGTTTCTTAACATAGGAGTTATTGTATGTAGGTAACTGTGTGGTGGTGTACTTATCCCTCCTTCCCCTTTTTTCATCGGACTACCAGGCTTCGGGAGGGTCTCCACCGCCTTCGTGTTGACATTCCATTATGCCGTACGAAGCGTTTTGCTTTGCTTCCTCCTTCATTATACGGCTAAGCAATGGAACACCCTCCCGAACGTGTTCCCAGGCTCATACAACATGGGTTTTTTCAAGGTATTCGACGGTCACCGTAGCCTAGTTGGTAGTGCTCATGCCTACGAAGCTGGTGGTCCTGGGTTCGAATCCCGGTAGGTGCAAATATTTGTGTGATGAGCACGAATATTTGTTTCTGAGTCATGGATGTTTTCTATGTATATAAGCATTTATCTATCTATATAAGTATGTATATCGTCGCCTGGCACCCATAGTACAAGCTTTGCTTAGTTTGGGGCTAGGATGATCTGTGTGACATTGTCCCGAGATATTATTATTATTATAAGGTTAGAGTGAACATGCACCTTATGGGTACGCGCGGTCCACGTTCGATTTCACTTAACATCAGATGAGATCGTGGTCAAGCGGAAACCCGTACAGCATTCAAAATATAAAAAAGATCCAATTATACCTAATCATATTTTCCTCCTGCGACTAACTATGACTAAGTATAGGGAAATGTGAACATAACAATTTTACTTCTACATAGGTATATGTTTTATTACTTACTTTTTATTCAAATTTCCCCTAAAAAGAATTTTGAGAGCCATTATTATTAAATTTATAATCAAGGGTATTTTAACCCCCGACGCAAAAAAAGGGGTGTTACTTTTATTCAAATTACCCCTATTTCCCATAAAAAGAATTTGGAGGGCCATTATTATTAAATATGTTATCAAGGGTGCATTGAAAATGAAGAAACACCAGCACACGTACTGCTACACTGCAAGAGCGTCGCTTACCAACGGGCAAAGTTCCTGAATGATCCGAAGACACTGCAGGAGGCCCTCAAGCCAGGCTTTCGTGGTCTCCTGGACTTCTGGATGGAACTAAAATGGTTCGAGTAGCCAAACAAATATCACGCACAATGGCCCAATTGGGAGGCTAAGTGCGGAAACCTATCGCCCAACTAACTAACTAAGGGTGTATTTTTAACTCCCGACGCAAAAATGAAGAGTTATAAGTTTGACGTCGATGTCTGTCTGTGGCATCGTAACTCTCAAACGGTTGCTCACGATGCGGTTTTTTGTATGGTAGTCAGTTTCCTTGCGGTGGTTCTTAGCTATATTTGGTTAATATCGGTCCAGGGGCTCTACCGGCTAAGTCGCCGAACATCGATTTCTTAAATGGCGTTCATATAAGTAAAGGTTAAAATTACTTAATCAATCGTTAAATCGGCTTCCATGAGCACATGTGACGTCATAAATGGTTCGGAATCGATTGTCAACGTTGAAGCCAATTTAACGATTGATTAAGTCTTATTTAACCTTTATTTTATTTTAACGCCATTTAAGAAATCGATGTTCAGCGACTTAGCCGGTAGAGCCCCAGCAGTGTAGGACTATCAACACTTGTACCAAAAGATTTAATCAAAAATAGTTTGAGGAAAAATAATTGCGAGTCAGGGGTTTTTTAAATGTTAGGTTATTAAAAATGTGGTGACAAGAGGCATCAGGCATACAAAAATGGATGTTTGAATGTTGACAGTAAACGCCCTAAGTGATACCGATTTCATCACGGAATATTGTCGTTGGCCTAGCGGTAGCGTGTTCAACCGCAGAAAAAAAGGTCCTGGGTTCAAATCCCGGGTCGGGCCAAAAAGTGATATTGGGATTTTTCCGTAAAAAGAAATTTCTCAGTTTCAGCCCGAAGTCTGGAAGTTGGCGGTATTACACCCCTGTGTCTCGGAGAGCACGTAATGCCGTCGGTCCTGTACCTGACCTCTTTCCGGTCGTGTCGCTAGAAATAATTATGTATAATTATAATATGTTACTACAAACTGTCTGTCTGTCTGTCCGTCCGTATGTCACAGCCACTTTTTGCCGAAACTATAAGAGCTGTACTGTTGAAACTTGGTAAGCAGATGTATTCTGTGAACCGCATTAAAATTAAACAACAATTTCGGGGGTTCCCCATACATAGAATTGAAACTCAAGAATTATTTTGTCATCGTACCCATACATGTGGGCTATCTATGGATAGGTCTTTAAAAATGATATTGAGGTTACTAATATCATTTTATTCTAAACTGAATAGTTTGCGCGAGAGACACTTCCAAAGTGGTAAAATGAGCGTCCCCCCCCCTCCCCTGTAACTTCTAAAATAAGAGAATGATAAAACTAAAAATATATATGATATACATTACCATGCAAACTTCCACCGAAAATTGGTTTGAACGAGATCTAGTAAGTAGTTTTTTTTAATACGTCATAAATCGTAAACCGCAATTTACCTTTCATTTAATCAACTGAAATACTTGCTGCGGAAACCTTCATGGGCGAGTCCGACTCGCACTTGGCCGGTTTTTTTTTTAAATCTATGTGAATAAATGAATGAATAAAAACCATTTTTATTTTATATTTATTTTTTATTCCTTGTGTGTCTTAATCGCTTACTCTATTATTTACAGATTAATATTAATTAAGGGAAATAGTAATATATTGTCTTTTTTGGGAAATAGTGTTAAATAGTATTATATTGTTATTATATATTGTCTTTATTACTAATTCTGGCGAGGAATGGTAAAGTGAAAGTTGACACTTACAAGTTTAATTATTACTAAGCGTTTCCATTATTTCATGGCTTATTGAAAAGTGCTACTATTCCGTTAACGACTATTTGACGGATAAATATTTATAATTCATGTTGTATTAATGTATTGTTTATATTTGTAAGGTATTAGTTATTTTCTTCGTTATTTTCTCTGTAATTCTCTTGACGTTCATTTTTTAATTATGACATTTATATTATGTCATTTTAGGCAAATGTTTGATTTGCGAGCATTTTTTTTAAATATTTGCATGCCTAAAAGCTGATTACGGTGATACCTACTACCTTTGTAATACCTAATGTAAACTACACATTTTCGCAAATAAAATATTTGATTTGATTCATTATTATAATTGTCAAATTCAATTATACCTATCTTTAATTGACGCGTGGTTGGTAGATACGCCTTTAACACCGCAGGTCGTGGTTTCGATGTCTGTTTGTCCTGAGTCTGCGTGTAGTTATCTCTATAAGTATGTATTTATAAAATAAAAGTAGTATATGAATTACGATAGCTGGAGCCAGGAGATGCAAAAAAATGCAAATTTATTTCAACTAATTTATTAGCTACTATAAAGGTTACAATTATTAATAAAACTAAGTAGGTGCTAATTAATCAAAGAATTATCAAAGAGTGTCCGTTCCACGTTTCCATGATATAGGAAACTTCGGGTGACGTCAATGGCTGGCTCACGTTCTGCTGCGCTTGCGCCTCGTGTCGTTGGGGCCGTGTGAAATGTATGTAGGGCGATCTGGCGCGGGTACTAGGGTAGGTTGTGCGTAACATATGTAGTATGTCAGTTATCTTGTTTCCATAGCTCTGCTTAGTTTGGGATTAGATGGCCGTGTGTAAATACCGTCCCAGAATAGATAGAAAGATAGACTTTATTGCACAACTTATAAAAAAAGTTAACAGGAAAATCTTACAATTAAAATAATGTACTATTGGCGGTCTTATCGCGTAATAGCGATTTCTTCCAGACATCCGAAGGATGGACTGGTAAAAATTGGAAATGACAGGCAGCTGGTAGTGTACCATCATCAGTTCTACACAGTGCAGCAGTGTAGCAGTCTAGTTTGTGGTAGGGTCTTTGATTACCAATTCATCATGAAGCGTTTTTAATGTTTCTTAGATCTTAGTAATGTTATTGATTGGCCTGTTGCAGTTGTCGTTCTAGGCTACGGGATTTGTAACAGCAAATTCATATTTAATGCGATATTGATCAAATCTATTTATGATCTATTACGAGTCTATCCCGAGAGTCAATGGCATCTGTGTATTGCGGTCATAGTGATATATGTTTTACCGGCCAAACCCGATTTCAGGACAAACTAGCTTGGCCTAGGATAAACTAGTTCTTCCTATAAGCGATAGGATTAACTAGTATAGCCTAGTCCAAACTAATTTGTCCTAAGCCCGACAGGATAAACCAGTTTAGCATAGGCCAAACTAGTTGATCCTGATATAAATACGAACATCTAGTACGGCCTGGTATAAATATTAGAGTATATCTAGAAAGTCCAAATAAATAGATAAACTGAATAAATTCTCCATAATTGGAAAAATTGGACAATTGTTAATACAAACAATCATACCTAATTTAAACATTATAGTATATCTAGAAAGTGAATATAAATAGATAAACTGGCCGTTAAAAGTTATGGATATTCGCTAATACAAACAATCATACTATAACAAATAATAAGTGTTTTTTGAATAGAAGCAATAATTATATCTCAATTATTTTTCCAATTATGGAGTATTTTATTCAGTTTATCTATTTATTTTAATTTTCTAGATAAACTATAATATTTGTACCAGGCCGTACTAGTTTATCCTAGAGTGTTCGTATTTATATCAGGATCAACTAGTTTGGCCTATGCTAAACTGGTTTATCTTGTCGGGCTTAGGACAAATTAGTTTGGACTAGGCTATACTAGTTAATCCTATCGCTTATAGGAAGAACTAGTTTATCCTAGGCCAAACTAGTTTGACCTGAAATCGGGTTTGGCCGGTAACATATGTATATTTTATCCAGTAAAAATATAATGGAAGTAACCGGAAGGGGAAGACCACGTCGAACATTCTCTGACCAAATTGGAGATGTTCTCAAGAAAGGGCAGGTTAGAAGTACCTTAAACCGGCGAGCATGTATGAAGAATATAATGACAGTAATTGAGGCAAAAGAAGTATGCAAAGATCGTGACAGATGGAAATCCGTTGTCTCTGCTTACCCCTCTGGGAAACAGGCGTGAGTCTATGTATGTAATGTAAAAATATAATGAAGCGCTCATAGCCAGATTCTCTCACCAGTCCGTAAGTGATTGGCGAAGTCAAGCAAATAGGTTTGCGGTGAGTCCATAGATGGGCGACGTAGGTTAATTTCTGAGCGTCTCCGTGCTTCGGAGGGCACGTTAAGCTGTCGGTCTCGGTTGTAGACATTAGGCAACAGTCGTTAAGCCATTTCAGAGGCCTAATAGGCGGCTTGAACAACTCTGACACTAGGGTAACCACTGCCCACACGATAAATAAGTAAGTAAATATATACAATTTGTTTTAATATTTCGTTTTTTCCTCTACGCCCGCAGTGCTTGACGTGGCAGCTAATGAGGAACACTGCAAAAAAACTCAGTAGGTTTCCTTTATTGAAAAAAATATCAGGTTCAACTTACTAGTATCATCTAATTACAATTTTGTTGTCTAAATGCGTTGAATTAAATCTAGTAATTCCCAAGCAGTTTTATAATTAACATTGTAATAAATTATGTAATATGCTTTGTTGCTACACAATTGGGCTTTAATTTTTGTTTTAAATTTGTTGATTGACTTTCTGATGTTATTGAAAAGTTTGTTGTAGAAACGTGTAGGTTTGATAATTGTTTTTTTAAAGTTAACCTGGACTGATGACTCTAATAATCGACTGGACTGTAGATATGTTGGTCACTGTTGTGAAGTAGCCTTCTGTAAATATATTTTTATATCATTTATTTCCGTCATTGTCAAGTAAAGTCCGTCACAGTCAAGTCATACATAGTCCTTGTCCAACTCCAGTAAAGCAGTGGAGACTTTACTAGAGGCTTCTTATGGAGTTTTGGTTACAACACGGAAAATCACAATTCACAGCAATATCGCACTTTCCTCCACTTGTGTACGTTGTCAAAGATGTTACGTCTAAAACTCCACCATATTTACACATAAAAACTCTCGAATTTACACCAGTTTTTGAAAATAAAACATAGCCTCGATGCGTCTTTTTCCGCGTTGGCGCCAAAACTGTGTGCAGTCTCCCATGGGATGGCACAACAGTGTCATTACCTTCATTTATTTATTTACGTGTTCCTTGTTTTTGTCAGTGATTACTAACATAGTCGTAACTTTATACTAACAATCTTGTTGAGTCTTAGTTACTCGAATAAAGAATATTCTATTATAAACTATTCTATAGTATGAAATGTCATTATCTTTCTGTTCTTTGGCATACCGATCACACAATTTCTTGGAGGTTTAGAGTTCCTTTAAAGCCTTATGAAGTTTTTTCTCAGCTTGGCGAGCTTATTTACTGGAGTAATCCATAAATTATTTATGGATTACTCGTGGGGTCTTCCACGAGTAATCCATAAATAATTAAGAATACTAGACATAGTTTTCTACATTATTTACGGATTGTTTGAACAAAGAATCGTGTCACTGGTTGAGTGGAATGAGGTTATTTTCACGTATTTAATATGAAGACTAATAATCTATATACTTATATATTATAAAGAGGTAACATTTGTGAGTTGTAAAGGCTAATCTCTGGATCTACTGGACCGATTTTCAAAATTATTTCACCAATAGAAAGCTACGTTACTGTGGAGTGTCGTAGGCTATGAAAAAAAATTATCCCGAACTTTTAACCCGAAGTATTACTTGGGACACACGGGCAGGGACAAAAATATTTATAACGCGGAACGATGTACGCGGACACTGCGAATAAGCAATAACTTTGATTATAAATAATTTTAAATTATAGTCTATGGTCAAATATAATTATAGTTAAAGTAATTCGGTGTGTAATTATGCGTAAATCAATTCACTCACACGAATTTCGTATACGAAATACAATATTCACACGTGGAAGTCATTGAATACACTAATTACTCAGAGATTTATTGATAACTAGCTGTGCCCCGCGGTTTTACCCGCGTTAAATTTTATAAATTATCACAGCTTCTCCCCCGTGGTGATAGCGTGATAATATGTAGCCTATAAGTTGACCCGACCTCTTAGTAATATTCACGCAAAATTTGAAGTAAATCCATGCAGCACTTTTAGAGTTTAGCCCGGACATACATACAGACAAACAGACACACAGACAAAAATTCTAATACCTATATTTTTGGCTTCGATATTGATTGTAGATCATGCCCCAAGTATCCGTTTTAAAAAATATTCAATGTACAGTTTTGACTTTCCTACGATTTTATTATATGTATAAATTAGGCTTGATACAAAGAAAATTAAATAAACTCGAGGGCATTTTAAATCAGCTGTTAGCGATATTGTTGCTAGCAGGGGCCAAAACTACTAGCAAGGGAAAAAATGCTATAATTTGCACGCTTGGCAGACGGGTTGGCGATCGCAGTATGATGGTCGTAGTGCACAGAGAGACGCTGCTGCCCGTACTCTGACAGATACACCCTCGGTCGTCTGCTACGGCCCTCGTGGGATGTGATTGGGTGATGATATTTTTTGCCGTCAGTTACATCAGAAGTATAGGTACATATTTTTTTAATCATCATCATATCAGCCGAAAGACATCCACTGCTGGACAAGGGCTACCCCCAAGGATCTCCACTATTTTTTTAAATGTTTATAAGGAAATAAAAACAATGTTTTCCACGGTTTGTGTAACAACAGCCAGTACTTGTTGAAGTGAAAAGTTCTTTAGCGGCGTTATGCACTTTTTTGGGATGGGATAAAAATTTTGAGGTAGTCCACCAAGGGCACCCATCTGAATGGCACCTAGCCTAGTCCACGAAAGGCACCTATCAATCAACGTTCTAGTGATTTTTATCGATATCTTTCATTTTAACCTAGGTTACTGAGTCGTAGGTGCTATTCGTAGACAAGAATGTAAAAAATAAATTGAATCCACGAAGAGCACTTACCAAAAATATTGATAGGTGCCTTTCGTGGACTAGGCTAGGTGCCATTCAGATAGGTGCCCTTGGTAGACTACCTCAAAATTTTTGATTAAGTCATTTCTAACCTTTATTTATTTGAACGCCATTCACGAAAACGATGTTCTGCGGCTTAGCCGATCGAATATTCGTTATACGGAGGGTCTTTTTTTAATTCACACTGGCTGTTTATAAACTCTCATGAGTGCAGCATTTTTGAATTGGAAACTTCTTCAGCGGCGTTGTACACTTTTTTTCTTAATTAAGTTAGATTTTTACAGCCGACCCGGAGGGAAGCAGTTATGTACTATTGAGTCTTTACCTCCTAACGGTGGGAAGTAGCATCTTAAACTCGCTAGGCGGACCAAATAAACACTACTTTCTGAATATGAGAAATGAAAAAATAGTTTTCATTTATCGGCAGTCCCCAAAGACTGCTCCGAATGTTTTTTTTTATAACATTTGGTGCTGAGATTCCTAAGTATTCCAGCTGGAGTTTATTTATTAATTCGATTTAATATATTATTATTAGATATTTTTTATAAAAAAAAATATTATTATTATCTGGATTAACAATATTTATGGTAGGTATTGCTGCAAATTATGAATTTGATTAAAAAAAAATATTGCTTTATCCACATTAAGACAATTAGGTTTAATAATATATACACAATTTATTACTTAAAAACTCACCACTGTCATATAAGCCTCCTTTTTCAGTCGTTCTTGAGCTTCACATAACACCACAAAAACCATAAACAAACATGATTTAAAACACATCATTATGTTCAGCGCTCTACTTAATTTTTCTTATCAATATTATCATAAAGTACATAAACTTTTTTTTTATTATTATATTAAAATAGGAACGCCGTAATTTTACACATATTTTGTTTTAATATTTGAAAATTAAAAAGAATAAGTTTATTTTTGAATATTGTTGGCTAGTTCTGTTCGAATTTTAAACAGCGCGCGCCCGTATCGCGTCCGATACACTCGAAACGTTGTCATCCGAGCAAGGGTTTTTATTATTGAGACTTGCACGCATCATATATACGTCAGTGTTCTCATTATGAATGCCAATGTTGACTGTTGGTTGGGCGCGGAAAAACGATTTTGATTTTCATTCATAGAACAAGCCGCTTGTTGAAAAATAGCCATGTGGGGTTCTTTTTTATTCGTTCGATAAGTTGTTATAATTTTAATAAGGGTTTTCTTTATGAATTTGTTTACGGTGTTCTTAATTCAAAAGGTAAGTTTGATATTAATCGCTTCAAGTTGTATATTTTTGAATGGCATCATGTTTTAGTCATAAAAACTGTCTGCTGTCATTCAAACAATACCATTATTGGTATTGTTTGAATGACAGCAATAGTAATTGAAATAAAAGAGCTATTCTTTTTTATTCGTTCGTTAAATTGTTATAGTTTTAACAAGGGTTTTATTTATGAATTTATTTAAGGTGTTCTTAATTCAAAAGGTAAGTTTGATTGATTGATCATGTTTTAGAGATAAATACTCAAAAAAAGTTGTGTAAATTTATGGCTTTAATAGTATTGTTTGAATGACAGCAATAGTAATTGAAATAAAATTGCGAATTAGAAATATTGATTTGTTTTTGTATATCGCCGTCACAAGGTCGCAAGCAGTGGCGTCTAATTAGACTAACTAGAGATCGTACTTGTTAAATTCGACGGTTATATTGTCAAAGACTAAAGACATTAAAGAAAAATAATACTTATCTATTCTCAGTTTTGACACTCAAGTGTGTCAAAAGCATGGTGGTATGTGTATTTTGTTATTAAAATAATTTAGTTCTAATGATTATTATATAAACATATATGCTTTCTTCGCTCGTTCTCTACGTGAACTTTAACTGTTTGCTCATTAAAAAGACAACGCCCGCACTAGTGAATCTAATCCCTGTGTCGCGAGGTACTTTACAAACATATAATAGACGGACACAAATTACATCCAGACTCAGAGCAACTATTTACTCTGAAATCAGCCATAGAGTAATTTAATCACAAAATTTATATTTGTTTACCTTTAATCGGTAAGTGTGCGAACTCCTAAGATTTAACGCCTTTGCAACTACCCCATTTAGTACAAAATATTTAAAGAAAAGACTTTTTAAAAACGAACTCTTATTACTTATTGATAAAACGAACTAAGTTACTTAACTGTGCCAAAAAATCCCATATTGTACAGACGCCAATCTGTCAAATTTCCTTAATTGAAAGTGAACCTTATGCTTAAGTGTTAAAGTTGAAAATCTATAAAAGAAATTTGACAGATTGGGGTAGCTGGATGTGCTAACGTCTGTAAATATATATTTTTATTAAACCCTATAACTTTAATCGTTTTTATCATAGACCCAATTTTTTATAATAGAAGCTAATGATATTTAATGTTACATTTTGATGTAACATTAAAGATCATTTAGCATATTACACATTAATTATTTTTCTTTTGCAATCACAGTGTAACACGCTTTATTTATAACAAAATGGGGTTTTGGTGATGAACTGTGGAGGTTTTTGACATGATGATGTTTATGATGACGTACGTGTTATGGTTCAAAGGCAAACGTATTGCCCAATAAAAACACCAGATATTTGAAAAACAAAAAAACATAATTATGGGTCCGGCGCGGGACTCTTACTCGACTCGAAGCGGCGATACAACTGTCTAAGCGGCTGCGCCACACGTGCAGTCTTAATCCACAATATTCTTTTCGACGGTCACCGTAGCCTAGTTGGTAGTGCTCCTGCCTACGAAGCTGGTGGTCCTGGGTTCGAATCCCGGTAAGTGCAAATATTTGTGTGATGAGCACGAATATTTGTTTCTGAGTCATGGATGTTTTCTATGTATATAAGTATTTATCTATCTATATAAGTATCTATATCGTCGCCTGGTACCCATAGTACAAGCTTTGCTTAGTTTGGGGCTAGGATGATCTGTGTGACACTGTCCCGAGATATTATTATTATTATTATTATTCTTCGTCCGGACAATTTTCGTAAAAAGGGGTACAATGCTTTTGCTTCACGTATTATTAAACTAATCTGGGCTTTAGAAGAAGTAGCAATAGCGTTCATTCGCTCAAAGAGCAGTCCGACTGGGGCAGTAAGACATTCCTTAATGATAACATTAATAATTTTAATGTTGTGTTTCTGCGCGTCAGTAAGATCGCCAGAGCTCATTGGGGTGGGGGGAAGGGTCAGCAACACTTGTTTGCTGACTCTTAAAGGCCGGCAACGCACCCGCGACTTCTTGGTGTCGCGAGTGTCCATGGGCGGCGGTGAATACTTACCATCAGGTGACTCACTTGCTCGTTTGGCGCACTCTGATATAAAAAAAAACTTGAGACTAAAAATTAATGATAGAAGGCATAAATTAGAATAGAGTATACTTCATTGCACCGGAAAACACAAAACATTATTTTTTCGTTGTCCTTATTCCTGTATTGGCTTATATCTATTCTATATTCTATACATATAATAATATCGTAAGAAAGTCAAAACTGTACATTGAATTTTTTTTTAAAGGATACTTGGGGCGTGATCTACAATCGATATCGAAGACAAAAATATAGTTCTGAGAATTTTTGTCTGTTTGTCTGTATGTATGTCCGGGCTAAACTTTAAAAGAAGGTACTGCATGGATTTACTTCAAATTTTGCATGAATATTACTCAGAGGTCGGGTCAACATATAGGCTTTATATTATCACGCTATCGCCAACGGGGGAGGAGCTGTGATAATTTATAAAATTTAACGCGGGTAAAACCGCGGGGCACAGCTAGTTAAGAAATATACAAGGAAAAAGTAACATAGAGCTTAAAAAGTAACATGTTACTTTTTCCTTACTAATAATATTGAATTAGTTCCTTAATATAGACAGAATCATTCAGACATTGTATATATATGTTGTAACGTATAGCTAAAACTATAAATGTCGATGATTAAACCTATACATACTACTCTGTCAAGAAAGTACCGGGAAAAGATCAATAATATACAAAAGGTTTGTTATTCATCCAAATTTATTTTATCACCTTCAAAGTATGCTCCTTCAGAAACGATACACTTACGCCAACGAATAATCCATTCATCAAAAAAAAATTTAAACGCTGCTTTCGGAATTGAGTTCAGTTCTCGCCGCGAATTCTCCTTTTTGTCTTCTACCGATTGAAAACGGGTACCACGAAGTGGTAATTTGAGTTTAAGAAAAAGAAAGAAGTCAGTTGGAGCCATATCTGGTGAATATGGTGGTTGCTGGATGGTATTTGTTGAGTGTTTGGTCAAAAATTTGTTCACAATGATGGCCTTGTGCGAAGGCGCATTATCGTGGTGCAAAATCCAAGAATTTTCTTACCACAAATCTGGCCTTTTTCGTCGAATTTGCTCTCTGCAACGCCACATAACGCTCAAATAATATTCTTTACTAGCTGTGGCCCGTGGTTTTACCCGCGTTAAATTTTATAAATTATCACAGCTCCTCCCCTGTAGGTGATATCGTGATAATATGTAGCGTATATGTTGACCCGACCTCTTAGTAATGTTCATGCAAAATGTTAAGTAAATCCATGCAGTACTTTTTGAGTTTAGCCCGGACATACATACAGACAAACAGACACACAGACAAAAATTCTAAAAACTATATTTTTGGCTTTGATATCGATTGTAGATCACGCCCCAAATATCCTTTTAAAAAAATATTCAATGTACAGTTTTGACTTTCCTACGATTTTATTATATGTATAGATTTACCGTTCGACCTTCCGGTAAGAATTCAGAGTGCCCAACACCGCGATAGTGAAAGAAAACAGTCAACGTGACTTTGACTTTTGATCGACTTTGGCGTGGTTTTTTCGGTTTCGGTTCAGTTGGAAGGCGCCACTCCGAAGCTTGTTGACTAGTTTGCATGTCAAACTCGTAAACCCACGTCTCGTCACCAGTAACAATGCGTTTCATGAATGTTGGGTCGGAATTGACTCGTTCTACCATGTCCTCAGCTACTTTCGTGCGATTGAGTTTTTTGAGTAAATTCAGATCTTTTGGGACTAGCCGAGCGGCAACATGTTTCATACCCAAATGATTAGTTCAAATGGTACGAATCGACTCGTGAGATACAGAAAGTTCGGCGGCTATCTCTCTCAGAGTTGAATGAGGATTTTCAGTCACTATTTCACTTCACTTTTGCGATGTTAACTTCAGTTGCAGACGTTGATGGCCTACCAGAGCGAGGCAAAACTTTCATCACATCTCGACCGCTGTTGAACGCTTTGAACCACTCACAAGCACGAGTTTTTGATAAAGTCGATTCACCGTAAGCCTTCTGTAACATTTTCAGTGACTCCGAACACGAAATTCCATTACCGACGCAAAATTTAAGACAAACTCTTTGTTGGATATTTTTGTCCATTATGAAATTAGCAATACACACTATATATGATATTATTAAAACCAGCACTGTATTTAATATAAATAATAGATGCAACACAAACTCCGCGCCAAAATGGAAAACAGTTGTGCCAATCTAACAACCACAAAAAAAAAAACAAAAATTTGAATTTGGAACCATAAACGAATCATCTATTCCCGATACTTTTTGACTGAATGTAATCTCATTGACAATAACTTAATATAAGCTAGCTAAATAACTAAATCATTACCATTAAGTAGGTATAAAATTAATTTTATTCTAAATCATCATCATCATCATCACATCAGCCGAAAAACGTCCACTGCTGGACAAATAGGATCTCTACTATGGCCGGTCTTGCGGTGCCCGCATCCAGCGGCTTCCCGCGATCCTTGCAGAAAGGTCCTCGAGTGGCGACCACGCATCAATTTGAAGTAAATCCATGCAGTAGGTACTTTTTGAGTTTAGCCCGAACATACATACAGACAAAAATTCTAAAAACTATATTTTTGGCTTCGATATCGACTGTAGATCACGACCCAAGTATTCTTTAAAAAAATATTCAATGTACAGTTTTGAGTTTCCTACGATTTTATTATATGTATAGATGTTTTCATACAATCCGTGTACCTAAATATCTATATGTAACTAGAGATAATTATGTATACTACATATTTACAAGCGCTTGTTAGGGCAGCCAAATGGCAAAAAACGGAACCCTTATAGATTCGTCATGTCTGTCTGTTTGTCCGTCCGTATGTCACAGACACTTTTTTCGAAACTATAATATAATACTACAGTATTATAGTTTATTATACGGATCTTGTAGCAACACGGAACAACTTCCGTGCGTTTAAGCGCTTTTGCCATACCTACTATTGGAATCAAATATAACAGCTCACTTAGGACCCCTAAATTGAACCTCGGTGCTTTTGCAGCTGGATTCTCTAGTTGCAATTCTCTCGTTTTATGAGGCTATAGCCTCTTTACATTATTCTGTCTCCCGCTTTGCTTTGCAAGGGAAGTGGAACAATTCATTTTCTGACTCCTTTCATTTCTTTCTGATTAAATTTGTTGCGAGATCCAAGACAGTCGTCGCGATTCCCCGGGACATGCCTGAGCCTCACCGCTCAGTGTCATTTCATTGTGTGCCACTGTTGATCCTGGCTTACAGGAGTTGCAGTGGCGGGTAAGAGGGAGGGAAAAAAAGTAATATATATATATATATATTACTACAAACATATTCTGACTATTTACAAGCGCTTTTTTAAAGTATACGTAAATAAAAATGTTCTTGATGGTATGAGACACCCTGTCAACCCGCACTAGTTCATTGTGTTGGACTTCGGCCTATGCCAAAGATCTCCACAATTGCCGTCTTGCGATATCCGCATCTAGCGACTTCCACCGACCCGCACAAGATCATCGGTCCATCTTTTAGGGGGCCTGCCCACGCTGCGTCTTCCGGTTCGTAATGGAATATATATTTTTATTTATTTTTAGTTTGTTTTTTTTTTATATAAAAGCGTATTTGTAAACGTATTTTCAAACTAGGCAGAGTGTACTATGGTATCCAGACAACTGATAAACAGACATATATATTTCTAAATTCATACATATTAAAGATAAATTACACCCAGACACAGAACAAATAGCCGTGTTCATCACACAAAGATTTGTCCCGCGTGGGAATCGAACCCATGACCTCAGGCTTAGCAGTCAGGGCCACTAACCATTAGACCAACAGGCCAGTCGAAATAGATATGTATTTATAAAAGAAACATAAAAGAAAAGCAGTATATCAGTTCAGTCCATAGTAAAAGATCTGCTTAGTTTGGAATCCGATGGTCGTTTGTGAATGTCCCTGGATATTATTATTATTACCATCATTAATTAAATGCTAATTCTAAGTGGTTCAATATAAACCGCATATCGAAATAATACCTACATGGAGCTATAAATAGAACATATTTCTTGTTATCTCGTCACAGATAAACATGGGTGTAAAATAAAACGCGAACCCGTCCACGAAAAGTCAAAAACCGCTGTAGGTATTAGGTACGGTGTAATCAACGAGGAATCAAGTATTGATAGCTTTATCGTACTTCGGGTGACTAACAACCGCGGTCAGTGGGTCACTCATGGACAATTGGTATAATAGCTAGTTGCACTCACGGGTCCTTTTTTTGTTCCTCCCTCTTACCCACCACTGTAACTCCTATAAACCAGGAGCAACAGTGGCACACAATGTATGACACTTAGCGGTGAGGCTCAGGCATATCCCGTGGAATCGCTTTAACTGTCTTGGATCCCGCAACGAATTTATTCAGAAAGAAACAACGAGTTAGAAAATGTTCCACTTCCTTCCAGAGCAAAGCGGGAGTGATCTGTTATATTTGATTCCATGTGGTATGGCAAAAGCGCGAAAACGCCCGGAAGTTGTTCCTTGTTGCTACAAGATCCGTAAAATAAACTACTCCAGATATTGGTTGCCAGCTATTTAACATAAAATCAGCGTGATATTATGTTAAAGAGTTTGCAACCAACAAATGTAACAGCTCACTTTGGACCCTTAAATTGATCCTCAGTGGTTTTGCAGCTGGCTTCTCTAGTTGCAATTCTTTCGTTTCATGAGGCTAAAGCCTCTTTAAATCATTCTGTCTCCCGCTTTGCTCTGGAGGGAAGTGGAACTACATATTCATTTTCTAACTCCTCCTTTTATTTCTTACTGATTGAATTCGTTGCGGGATCCAAGACAGTTAAAGCGATTCCCCGGGACATGCCTGAGCCTCACCGCTCAGTGTCATTTCATTGTGTGCCACTGTTGATCCTGGCTTACAGGAGTTGCAATGGTGGGTAAGAGGGAGGGACTAGTCCCGATTATTTAAAAAGCTATTTAACATAATATCACGCTGATTTTGCCAGAGATCACACTCCTACAGGATGTGGTGTGAAGTTTGTTCATATTCCTTACAGGAAGTTGAGCACAGACAGATTAGTGAAGACACTAATTTGAAACTAAACAATTTACTTTTAAAATTGCCGTGTCCGGTAAGAAATTGTGCAACACAATGGTCTATGATTAGTCACTCATGGGTCCGTAAGTGATCGGCGCGGGGTCAGCTCATAGATGGGTGACCGTCAAAGTGATTTAACTTCTGAGCGCCTGCGTGCTCCGGCTGGCGCTCGGATGTTAGAAGACTGTCGGTAAGCCATGTCAGAGGCCTACTAGGCTTGAACAACTCTGACACCAGGGTAATCACTGTCCATACGATGGAGAAGAAAGAAATAATAATGTCCTGTGACATTCATAACAATTCCTTTCTCAAGAAAGGATAGGTCAGAAGTACGCTAAACCGGCGAGCATGTATGAAGAATATAATGACAGTAATCGAGGCAAAAGACGTGTGCAAAGATCGTGACAAATGGAAATCCGTTGTCTCAGCCTACCCCTCTGGGAAACAGGCGTGAGTCTATGTATGTATATATTCATAATACACGGCCATCTAATCCCAAACGAAGCAGGGCTTGTACTATGGAAACCAGTTAAGTGATGTAATACATATACTACTTTTCTTTTGTAAATACATACTTATATAGACAAATTACACCCTGGTACAGAACAAATAATTGTACTCATTACATAAAGATTTCTCCTGAGTGGGTATCGAACCCACAATTCACACAAAACAAAATTTCGTTACAAACCCTTTTTATCTTTAATTAATAATAATTTAATGGCAAACACAATACAATAAATATCATAAACTCCATAACGGGCCATATTTGCTATTTTTAACAGGCCTGTTGGCGTGGTGGGCAAATGCTTGTTTTTCACGCCGGAGGTCCTAGGTTCGATTCCCACCCAGAACAGATATTTGTGTGCATGAACATGTCTATTTGTCCTGAGTCTGGGTGTAGTTATATATATATAAGTATGCAGAAGAAAAGTAGTATATGTGGTGTATCTTTCCATAGTACAGGCTCTGCTTAGTTTGGGATCAGATGGCCGTGTGTAAAGAATCTTGGGACATTTTTTACATACGGCCATCCTACGGATTATTATTATCTTTAATATAACTCCTTCAAATATCCGTGTGAATAAACATATTAATATTATTAACGAAACAGATCAAATTCTTCTTAAAATTCCACACCGGATTTTTTGACAGATTATTATATATTACTGTTTTATTGCGTATCATTTATGAGAATAAGCTGATAAACAGGGCCGGCCTGAAGCCAGTTCGTATATTTCCATTAGGCGCCGTGCCTTGAATGCTGGGGCGCCAAATTGCATATAAAATGAAAGGGTGATAGACGGGAAAAAATCTTACAAAAAGTTGTCACGACTTTTTGCAGCTGTGCGGCGTGCGCATGTTTCTCTGTCTCTCTCTCTCTCTCTCTCTTATAGAAAGCAAGCCGGATATTTTCATTTCTATTTCGCATTGAACAGTGTGGTGTCGCGACGATTATTTTTGTTGAGTGTATACAGGTTTTTTGGACATAATAAATAATAAGAAATAACTTCATTCCATCCGGGTGTCCCTTGACACCTCACAAGTTTTTTTATAGAATTTTATTTCCGCGCATCTATTCAATTTAATCATGAACAAATTCCTACTCGGCAATTATAAAACAGTCCAATAAATGTAAAATGAGCAAATATACATTAAACCACAAATATGGCAAAAAAAGAACCCTGTTTGTTACTATCAATTGTTTTAATGTGAGGTTAAAACTCGTAGAACCTGAATAACTAAATATGATATCAAGTTACAAACGAGAAGAGTTAATATTTCTACAGCGGAGTTGTTTTATTTTTGTATCAATGATAATAATTGGCACCCCAATAAGTACTAATAAAATAATCCTGACCTCTTTTGAGTCACATTGATGGCACAATAACATGTCCCCCGCAGAAACCTCCCATGTCCAAAGTTGACCAGGTAGTTATTATTATTATTGAAATAACTAATTCTTAAAAATCAGACACCTTCAGACCATATTGACATGTTTGTGCGCATCGCTTGGAATTGTAGAGTTAGAGTTATTTTTAAGTACGTAGAGAGTTATTTTTTTTTTGAGTTAATTTTGTTGCCTACAGGTTTTTAAGTAAAATCTTCTTTAGTTACATTGAGCACTTTTTGGTTGAACAAAAATCATGGAGTTTCCGACATCTTTAAAATGTGTTGTATAAATTTGAGTGCGGGTGAAAAATGTAACTTGTGTTCAGTGTAGCATGTTTAAAATGCTAAAATTAAAAAAAAAAAATTATTTTTTTATAAAAACCGTGAACTAAGGGCGGCTTGCATCATAGCACTAAATACTATTTAAATCCAATTTAAATAAAATTCACGTTTAAGTCATTGCAACGCCTTGCACCATGCTAAATAAGTCGCTAAACGCGTTTAGAGAGGTGTCAAAGTTAAATACCCATGAATAGCTATTTAGCGCCGCTAAATGCGTTTAGCAAAAATTGACATTTATTTTGAAAGGTTATGTTTCCATGACATGGAGGATTCAATTTACGCACACTTTCGTGCAGAAAAACGTAATTTTTGTTTAAAAAATAGTGTCATTTGTTACTTACTTATAACGAAATGTAGGGGAACTGCTATACCGACACAATAAAACGCATTTAGTTAAATGAGTTTCGAAACGGCTTCGTGCAATAGGTCATTAAACGTAATCATGTTAAACACATTTATCGATTTAAACGTATTTAGTTACATTTGTTTAAGATATATTTAAACAAAATTTCGTGCAAGCCGCCCTTAGTATTTTAAAAAATCATAGAACTCGCGTCATTGTCACGTCACTCTTCCCATGGGCTATATGTTTAACTATTATCTTGTAGATTATTTAGATAAGTAATGTACAAAATAACTTTTACTTCTACCTGCAGTATCCAAATATATCCCCGATTGTTTAAATATGTATGAAGCCATGGGAACTGCTAATAATTTAATAGGTCTGCATCGTTTATACTGATGCAATGGTATTGTTGTTTTTCAGTCTACGGAGATTTGTGTAATTATGAATTCCAATATGGCGCCCTGCACCCAATATTCAGTATTTTATTTGTTTGGAAAACCAACAGCAACGAATACAAAATAAATAGATGTTATAAACAACACATAGCCAATTACAGGTCTTCACTTTAAAACATCTAGTTAAAAAATATGGTTAAAAAAAATATTACCAGTTGGTACAATACACTTATAAAATCTAAGTAACAAAAGGGAGAATTATAAAGCCTACGTTGGAAAGTAAAACATTAAGATAATTATTGAAAAACTCAGCGCTCATCAGCCTTCTTCCTGACGCTATACTCGCATTAAATATATCTACATCATATTCTCAAAAATGGGAAATCATAAATTTAATCGTCCGGCGGGTCTCGAACCTGCACCATCTACCAATCCAGGGTAGGCGCTCTGCGTTAAGCTACGAACGATACACGCTGGCAGATCAAATTTAGGATTCCCTTGCTAACACCCTTCCGGAGAGCGCCTAACGCAGAGCGCCTACCCTGGATTGGTAAATGGTGCAGGTTCGAGACCCGCCGGACGATTAAATTTATGATTTCCCATTTTTGAGATTAGATATACGCTTTGCATTGCGAATAGTGCTATAAAATTAAAATTTACTACATCATATTGTTTGCAAACATAATTTACTGTCTTGCTTTCTCGCCACAGAAAGGTATTCTGGCGGTAATTAGTTGAAACAAGCGGTACAACTAGGGGTACGTAATGACGCGTTGATCGTACGGGGACGTTGATGTTAATTTGGGTAAGAAGTTCAGGGCTATCGACTTGATTATTTAAAAGTTTTAGGAAATACATGACATCTACGATATCACGTCGATTAATTAATGGAAAAAGGTGAGATTTAAGAAGGTAACCGGTAGTAGAGACTCCCGCTGAGTTTGTTTCGCTGGGTCTTCTCAGTTGGGGCGCATTGGATCCGGTGGTAGCATTAAAGCGCGACCGTCATTATTAACACAAGGTCCGCCATAATAATAACATTTAATTCGTACCTTAATATAGGCAGAACCATTCGACAATATGTAGTAAAAATATAGCTAAAATTTCAAATTTTGATAATTAAACCTACACGTGATCCTTGACAATAACATAATTTAAGTTAGTTAAATATCGTTACTGTTATAAAATAAATCTTATTGTAAATTATTTCTTACAATCCGTGTACCTAAATATCTATATGTACCTAGAAATAATTATAAATTAATTATATATTACTACGAATATGTTCTGACTATTTACAAGCGCTTTTTTAAAGTCTACGTGAATAAAAACCTTTTTTATTTTATTTTATTTTGCACAAAATTCTAGATAGTCCTCAGATTTGTAAACGAATCTAGTTCGATAGCATAAGTACCTACCTCATGAACTTCCTCTGAATACCCTCGATCCTGTCGATATATTTGCTGTATCAAGGATTCCAAATAAGCGATGCATATTCTAGTTTGCTACGGACATATGTACAGTACAATATTTTAAGCGTTTTTGCATTTTTTGAAACAAGATGAAGTGCGCATAACAAACCCATTAGCTTGATATGCCTTCTTTGCAATGCTCATATTTTGGTCGACCGCCCCTGCTTCATTTTCTGGTTAGGAGTATCCGAGTCTATTGTATACATACAATAAATTTGTAGTAAATGTTTTCTTTGTGCGCCCATTTACAATGATTATGCTAACGATCCACGGCTGTGTGCTCTGACTGCTAATAACCTCCATTGTTGTACGTCTTCAGAGAATATTTGCAAACGTACATGTATTACTATTGTTTTAATTTACGGAATTGTATCATTGTCTGGACTTCTAGAGTGGCCTTGATTTGTAACGGTGTAGGTATATTATTATATTAAACTGCCCGGATCATATAAATATCACAAAACACGTGGCCATGATCTTTTTCTTCTTCTTATTATTAAACTCCTTATTCATATTCATATTTATCGTAATATTTCTATTCTTTGACAGCTTTGATAGGTAAAAACAGCAATGACGCAATACTAGTGGTTTATATTCTCTTTGATGACATTTAAAGTGGTTGGAGTCGCAACCAAACGCTACTACAGATCGATACGCATGATAATTTTGTAATTTAATTAGAAGTAGTTTTTTAAGCGCTATCGGAAGATCAGCGTTACAGTAATAATTATTATTTACTGTAACATTTGCTGAGGTAGACGCCTTTCCTAGCTAGTACTTATAATGTTGCGTGCTTCATAAGTATTATGAAAACTAAACGTAATTATTTATATCGTCTTAGATGTAAAGTAAGTTAAGGATTACCTGTGCTTGTTGGGAATAAACCTTTTTTATTTATTTTATTTTATCTTGTATATAAATTGTAACGTAAAATGCGGCAATGGCGAAGTGTAATGTTTTTCAGAAAGCCGATGTAGAAAAGTAAAAGTTGATGCAGCGTATCACTAGTTATATGCAGTTATGAGTATATGAGAATTAAAATACTACCACAAAATAATCCCGCACAAAAAAAGCATGCGGGGCAATCTTTCGGGACTGAAACCGTTTAACGAGTTAGAAGTGAAATCTATTTTTTACACTTATATTCTAAATAATCTATATAGCTCATGGGAAGGGAAGGGATCGCCACGATGACGCGAGTTTCACGCTTTTTGTTGACCCAAACGACACATATATATATACACAGTCTACATATAGTTCCGCCGTGTGGTTCCCGGCTCAGAAAGATTAACAGGGCCACCACCATCCCGTGGGTATCGTAAAAGGTGACTAAGAGATACACCAGGTAGCCGGGCAGCAGCCTATGTACTAACCACCACCTAACTGCAACAGCCAACTCGCATGCCAGGCGCGGTGACTACGTTATAGCTAAAACCTTTGGCGGAAGCCTATGTTCAGCAGTGGACAATATCAAGCTGATAATTTGATAAATATCATTGCCATTGTTCAAGGCGATAATAATAATAATAATAATAAATTGTTTATTTCGATTACAAAAGGCTTACATATACACATATTTGGAGAACACCTTTTAAGCAAAGGATTGCTTGTCTTAGGAGTCTCCGCTCTTCCACTTATCATTATTATTGTAATCAAGATGTAGACAAAATGCAAGATTAAAACATAGGGTGACTTAATATTATACATTAATCATTAGTATTAAAATTAACAACGTGCTTTGCAAGAGCATGACTAAACATGCAAACTTATAAGAACATTGGTTAACATAGAAGACACCGACTCATGTAAACCATACTTCAAAGAACTAAACATCCTAACACTACCCTGTCTCTATATATTTGAAATTTGCAAATTTGTAAGGAAGTACCCACAATTCTACAGCAAAAGAGAAGACATACAAACAGAAATCAAACTTAGACATGGAAATAGACTCAACCTGCCAACTTCACGATTAAAAATGCACTCCTCTAGTGCGTTTGTCACGTCAATAAAAATCTACAATAAATTACCTGAACACATAAAAAACACAGAAACAAACAATATAATTATAAATAAACTAAAACGATTTCTCTTAGATAAAACCTACTACACAATTGACGAATACTTCAAAGATAAATTCCTCCTAGAGAAACGAAGATAATTAGAATAACCAAGTAGTACCTAATACATCTATTTACCTTATCTATATCTGTGCAATATCTTTAATTACTTACTATTTAGTTAATAATAAATTACAGCTAATATATAAATAAATATATAAAATAATTAGCTAATTTATAATTTAGAAAATATCTATTAATAATAAATAAATATAGAAATACTAACTATAAACAAAATTAATATAAATCTACTCATAAATAATATCTACTTAAATATCTAAATATAAGATTTACTCCTTAATTTCAATATTATTATGTTTTTAAATAAAAAGCGCTTCATCCTCTCCTCTAAAAACTAACTTGCTGTGCCCGACAGGGTCCATAATTGTTTCTCTATAATTTACCTACCAGCCTTGTATACATTATGGAATGCAATAAAGTATTGAGTATTGAGAAAGCCAAATCGCGCAGTATGTGTGATGTGTGTGTAACAGTGAGTGCGTGAGTGAGGTGTGAATGAGTGTGGGTTTGAGTGTAAGTAGTGTGGTAGAGTGGTGTGCGGTTATTGTAAGGCCGCTACAATACATTCAATATCGTCGTAGGTTTTAGTTTTAAGCCATTCGGTTACAACTTGTTTACAGTCCCAGAACTTCATGGAATATATGTGTAATTCTCTATTCACCAAGTTATATAGGTAAGACGATTGGCTTGGGTATTGTCTTTTACCGAAAGCAGATCTTACCCTGATAGTTGGAGCGACTAAGTGGGTTCTTCTGCTTTTAGGTTTAGATGGATCATACGGGAGGGATGTATGCTTTTTCAGTACAGTTTGCAGCAAATAGAGTTTCCTTACAAACAAGAGATCAGACAAAAGGTATAGGGAGTGGGTGGGGTATCTGTAGGGTTTGAAGAACATAACTTTAAGTAAGATTCTCTGCGCTCTCTCTAGTTCCAAGAATTTTATCTTTGTCGACCCACCCCAGCACGGCAGACAGTACATGAGAATAGATTGAGCCAGTGATATGTATACTTGCTTCAGGAGTTGCTTTGAGGTCACATGTCGCAGCGTTTTGAAAGTCCATATCAGCTTTCTAACTCTCTTCATGATAAGTTCGGTGTGCATGTGCCATGACAGGCGCTGGTCAATCATAACACCTAGATATTTAGTGTGTTCTAGTCGGTCGATATTTAAACATGAGCAGTCGGGGGCGGGGGGGTTAGGACAGCTGTGGATTTTTATTTGAAAATCTTGGGACGGTTGAGAGTTATTATACTTACTGAAGCAGATGTAGTTGGATTTAGAGTGATTTAGTGTGAGGAGACTATGGTTTAGCCAGGCTGCTATCATTGCAAGGCCACGCTCTGCCAAGTTAACAGCGTTAGCCCAAGTCCTAGCAGTGAAAACAATGGCTGTATCGTCGGCGTATAAGAAAATGAGTCCGCCATCAATCGTCATGTTACAAAGGTTGTTAATGTAGATAAGGAATAAGGTCGGCCCAAGGACACTGCCCTGGCCGACACCAAAGGTGACAATTGACTCTGAGCTGGTGTATTCCGCAATTTAATAACGATAAGGTGTAATTTCGTTTGAGGGTTGTTTAATGAATAAGGAGACGTGCGGACTGTTTAAAATATGATTTAATACTGGTTTTTTTACAAAGGTGAAGCGTTAAACTAAGTGGACTGTATAAAGATATAGGTAAGTAAGTAACTAACCGTCGTTGCGCTGCGGTTTTGTACATGTTTGAACAGCCATAATAAAATAAAGGTGATTGCCCATTACAGTCTCCCTTAAATTAAACCGAGTATGATCATGAAATAAAATCCATTATTCATAACCTATTTTTATAATTATTATTTATTTGTTACGCACAAAAACTTTGTGGGGTTTAAGTTTTCATGTTTATTGGTTATTTATTTGACTAATTTTTATTTTGAGTACTTTTGCAAAGACAGTTAAAGACTGAAATCATTACGATCACATTAATCACTTGCAGTAAATATCAAACTAGAGGTCTTGTCATTTTAATAACTTACATTATATTAAGTTGTTCATTATTTAAATGTATTAATATCGTTAATTAATAGATAGGTATTAAAAAAAGTGAGTTTTACAAGAGCAACTGACACTTGACAGTATGCGTAACGATCCCCGCAAACGGTAAAAAAAAGAACTGTCAATGTCTATCCGGCTGTCATGTTTACTTGGTGTAAAACAAGCATGGTTTTCGGATGTTTTTATCGTTTGTTGCCACTGTTTTTGTTTTAATTAAGTGTGTCGCCGTCGTTCGTTGTTAGGTCAGGCTATAGTTAGCTTAATTCTACTGTTGTTAATGTTCAATTAAAGAATAACATGCCAAAGCTTATTCTTTCTCTTTCATATTGAGTGTCATTATCGTTATTGCTTGATAGTTCTAGCATCATCTTACCTGTAAAAAACTATTTAGTTAAAGGGGACATATTTCATATTATTCTTACATTGTTGCAGAGCCCATCTTTCAATTTACCAATATTTTTTGAGTAGGTACTCATCTACACCTAACCTCAAAACTGAACTTTGATTTATATTATTAAGGAAACCCCACAAAATATTTCTATATTTTTTCTTTATTATATGTCATGATATCACTCCTCTTTTACCTACAATTTTGGTAATCATACAAAATTATTTACAGAGTGACGAAGCTCTATAGAAGAATGGGCAATTTCCTTTTATAAATGTTTTCATACAATGTGTACCTAAATATCTATGTTACTAGAAATAATAATGTATACAACTATATACAAACATGTTCTGACTATTTACAAGCGCTTTTTTAAAGTCTACGTGAATAAAAACCTTTTTTGTTTTGTTTGTTTTGTTTTATATATCATGGGACGCGTGAGGTGACGATGACGCGAGTTCCATAATTTTTATTCAACCAGAAAGTGCTCAACGCGCCCAAAGAAGTTTTCACTTCAATAACAATAGACTTATAGACGCGTCGTATCGTACTGATAGTCGGTATACGAAAAATGTATGGAAATGCGCATACGGGCCATGGGCATAGAGCCAGTACAGCAAAAAAACGCGTCATGGTTCTGACCACGACACGTTCAGCGCCAGCACGACTCTTCTCCGGAGATTCTAGGCTCTAAGTCTCGCTAGGCTTGTTAACCTGAAGACAAAAAAACCGGCCAAGTGCGAAGTGGGTTCCGTACCATCAATAAAAACGAGCATAAAATTCACGTTTGTTGTTTGGGATCCCCTTTAAATATTGATTTTATTTTGTTTTTTTAGTATTTGTTGTTATAGCGGCAACAGAAATACATCAATTGTGAAAATTTCTACTGTCTAACTACATATTACGATTCATGAGTGACATTATTGGTGACAGCCGAACAGACAGACAGACAGCGAAGTCTTAGTAATAGGGTCCCGTTTTACCCTTTGTGTACGGAACCCTAAAAATGGCTTACAAAAATTTATATGTTTTATTTTGTATGTATTAATTATATATGTAAAAGACAAAAATACATATTTCGAATTCATTTTACATTTTAGCGGATTAACAATGATAACCTCACTAGTTATAATTAAAACTCAATTATTAACTGGGTTTTGTCAATGAGATGTATTGTGGAAATTTTTGTGTGTATGGCCTAATTAATTAATAAATAATCACTATGGCAATGATGTGTTGGTTCTCCGAATAGATAATTATTCATTTTCGTATTCCAATTATGTTTTCTCAGTCACTTAAAAAAATTATATAATTTATTTTTTAAGACAACGTCCGCACTAATTGCTCGTATAGATTTTAGTGCTTCACCGTCCGTTTTTATTACTTTTGTGTAAGGTGAACTACGTAGTGACTGATTATGAGACACTTTTTTTTTTTTTTTTTTGATAAGGCAGTGGGAATTCTTGCCACTCGCAAAAAGTGTCTGCGGGTGGGTATGTCGGACTCCCACCGACTAAACCTAACCTGCCGTGGACTTCTTCTGGCGCCTGATACGGGGAGCCCCGGGAACGCGGGTATGCTGCTCCGGTGCGATTATGAGACCCTGGATTTGTTTTAGGATGCTCGAGAGTTGTCTAACAATATAATTATTAAAACTGACGTGAGGTGCTAACATAATGAAATATAGTAACGGGTAACTCACTTAATTAATATTATATTGGATTTGGCCAACAGTTTTAAGATAAGAGAAATACTCCTTATTGCACACCAATGACAGAGAAAAATATTAAATTCAATAATGAATTAAGCTCGCCTATGTACAGACGCCAGCACATCCAGCTATCCCAATCTGTCAAATTTCTTTTATAGATTTTCAACTTTATCACAAAAGTATAAGGTTCACTTTAAAATGGGGAAATTTGACAGATTGGGGTAGCTTGATGTGCTGGCGTCTGTACATGCCTTTTCTAATAATAATAATAATAATATCTAGGGACAATGTCACACATATCATCCTAGCCCCAAACTAAGCAAAGCTTGTACTATGGGTACCAGGCGACTTTTCTTTTTGTAACTTCTTACTTATGTATTTATTTTCTGTGTGCAATAAAGAATAAGAATAAAAATATAGGAAACATTGAAAGCAAATTGTACCTACAATAGGCGGTCTTATCGGAGTCAGCGATCTCTTCCCGACTTTTAACTTCTTCAGGAAGTCGTGCGGTCCGCATTCGCCCTGAAGATGACTTCCTGAAGAAGTTGAAACGGTTGGCCGAATATAAAATTAATTACGTGAGTTAACCGTTACTATCTTTCATTACTTTTTCTAGCATTTTAACGCAATGTCGGTTGCACATTGCCTTACCTCTGCGTTCTAGGAGATAATCCTATGTATAATATCTAGGGACAATGTCACATAGATCATCCTAGCCCCAAACTAAGCAAAGCTTGTACTATGGGTACCAGGCGACGATGTACATACTTATATAGATAGATAAATACTTATATACATAGAAAACATCCATGACTCAGAAACAAATATTCGTGCTCATCATACAAATATTTGCACTTACCGGGATTCGAACCCAGGACCACCAGCTGCGTAGGCAGGAGCACTACCAACTAGGCTACGGTGACCGTCGAATGTATGACATGAAAGTTGACTAAATTAAGACTGTGATTAGAATCATCATCAGCCTTATATAGTCTACTGCCGGATAGAGGCCTTCCCCAAAGGCTTTTATAACGTTGGTATTTGGAGGGGTTTGGCCGCACAGCCAGATGCTCTCACCGGTCCATAAGTATTATGTAAATATGTGTAATACCTACGAGCTGTAGGCATTACTTCATGATAATGTTTCACACTTTACTCTCTAAATTGACTAGACTAGTCTATTTATATTTACTACTAGCTGTGCCCGCGACTTCGTCCGCGTGTTAATCAGTTTATTTCGTTTTTTAGTGAAATAAAAACTTTTTCTAAAATAAAAGTAGCCTAAGTTACTCCTTATTACATCAGCTACCTGCCAATAAAAGTCCCGTCAAAATCGGTTCAGCCATTTCAGAGATTAGCCGGAACAAACAGACAGACAGACAGACAAAAATTGTAAAAAATGTTATTTTGGTGTATGTACCGTATGTATATTCATATTTATGTAGTAAAAACCGGCTATTTCAATATTACAAACAGACACTCCAATTTTATTTATTTGTATAGATTTCTTTGTTAAGTTGGTACACCCCTATCACTCATTTAATTATTCTTCTTGCTGATTTTGTCCATCCCAAGGTTGTCTGGAAGAGATCGCAGTGAGCGATAAGACCGCCTATTGTACTAGATTTATTACATCTATGTACTTTATATATAAATCTTGGTGTACAATAAAGAGTATTTGTATGTATGTATGTGATTGGCGAGGTCAACCATTCGCTGTCAGTCCATGTGGCCAAAGCGGTTTAATATCTAAGCGTCTCCGCGCTTCGGAGGGCACGTTAAGCTATCGGTCCCGGTTGTAGCCATTAGGCAACAGTCGTTAAGCCATGTCAGATGCCTAATGGGCGGCTTGAACAACTCTGACACTAGGGTAACCACTGCCCATACGATAAGTAAGTAAGTACCGTGCTTGGTTTGCAAATTGGTGACTGTCGTTAAGAGGTAATTTGTAGAGAGGAGGCGCTGTTGCTCGACTACCTGGGTCCTTTAGTCGCCTTTTACGACACCCACGGGATGGTATGGGGTGGCCCTGTTATTATTTCTGGGTCGGAAACCACACGTGTGATTAGGATAATAATTTAGTAAGGTTAGGAGACCTTTTTAGCTTGCTATGTATGAGTTAGCCTAGTGGTTAGACCGTTGGTCTGTGACGAAACCTGCATGCCTGAGAGTACTTCAAAATGTTCTTGATGGTGTTTGAAGTCTGCCAAACTGCACTAGGTTATCTTGGTAGACTATCAAACAACAACCGGGACCGATAGTTTAACGTGCCCTCAGATATTAAACCACTTTGGCCACATGGACTGACCGCGAGTCTAGTTGGTTGACCTCGCCAAACACCTACGGACCGGTGAGTGAGCATCTGGCTGTGCGGCCAAACCCCTCCAAATAGCAACGTTATAAAAGCCTTTGGGGGAGGCCTCTATCCGGCAGTAAACGATATAAGGCTGATGACGATTCTAATCACAGTATTAATTTAGTTAACTTTCATGACATACACACATCAACACAATCTAGGGATATTGAACATTTCATTGATTATCTAGAAAACTATAAACATTTTGTTATGACTGTAAATGGAAGAATTAAAGATAATTTCATGGCCGATATTTAAACATTAACAACACGATGCGATTTTGTTTTTCTAATTAATAAAAGTCTTAAATTAATTAAGCCATAGAAAATTACTGAGTGAACAAAAACATTTTATTCTTATAAAATTATTCAATCGAATTAAATGAATAAAAATCTTACCAAATCTGATAATCAGTAATCGGTATTTCCTCCTCTAACATTAATCACACAGCGGCAACGATTTTCCATACTTAAAATTAAGGTGTCAATGTCTTGCTGGGGTATGCAGTCCCAAGTTCTTTTTAAATGTTCGAAAAGTTGTTCTTCTGTTGTCAAGTTGGGCGGAAAATCCCTCAATGCTCTTCGCTGTAACATGTCCCAGGCGTGTTCAATTGGGTTTAACTCTGGCGACTGTGGAGGCCAATCTAATACCTGAACATCGTGTTCTCGAAGGGCGGCCCTCACCAGCCGCGCTGTATGGGAAGGTGCATTGTCATGCATGAGCTGAAATTCTTGCCCCGTTAGGGCCCTGAGCGGGACAATGACACGTTCTACTACCTCCTCACGGTATCTATGGGCAGTCATGCTGCCCTGAATCCAAATGAGTTGGGTTCGTCCGCCGATTCGTATTCCTGCCCACACCATAATTGTCCCGCCTTGGTAAGAGTGGACCTCCTGTGGATGTCGGAGACGGCTGACCCTGCCTGGAGTTCTCCAAACGCGTGTTCGTCTCGAATCTGGATGAAATCCATAGCGGGACTCATCAGTGAACAGCACCAATGACCATTGTTGATCACTCCATGTCAAATGTTCTTGAGCCCATAAAAGTCGCCTACCGCGATTGCCACGTCGCAGCGCTGGGACTCGTAGCGGTCTGCGAGCATGAAGACCAACTTCATGCAGCCTCCTTCGCACGGTTTGGTCGCTCACCAGCAGCTGCTGACCCTCCTGGAGCCTTTGCACTAGTTGCATCGCTGTGATATTGGGTAGTCTTCTGGCGGTCATTTGGAGAAATCGATCCTGTCTCTGAGTGGTAACACGATATCTACCTGTGTGCCGTTCTGCCACATCTCCAGTAGCGCGATAACGTGACCACAGCCTGGATACCACATTTTGGCTTGTGCCCAGAGACTCAGCAACGACGCGTTGAATAGCACCGTTTTGTAACATGCCAACTGCCCGTAACATTTCATCTCGACTCAAATGATGGCGTGGCATGACGCTAAAAAGCTTACACAACCAATTGAGAAAAGAAAATAAAACAATTTATCAGGTTTTCTTCAATTAACACGCAAAAAAAATTTTAATGCAACTTCTTGAAATTAGATACAACTCAAGATTGCGCTGTGCTTTGCGTGTTTTCATTTGTTTCTCATTTTAATTTTTAAATTTTGAATAAAGAATAGACAAGGTTTAAATCTGTAAATAAACTTTTTAAGGAAACTAAATAGGTTTTAAACAATAAAGCCATGTTTGATTTCAAAATAACGTATCCCTAGACTTTGTTGATGTGTGTACATTCAACGGTCACCGTAGCCTAGTTGGTAGTGCTTCTGCCTACGAAGTTGGTGGTCCTGGGTTCGAATCCCGGTAAGTGCAAATATTTGTGTGATGAGCACGGATATTTGTTTCTGAGTCATGGATGTTTTCTATGTATTTAAGTATTTATCTATCTATATAAGTATGTATATCGTCGCCTGGTACCCATAGCACAAGCTTTACTTAGTTTGGGGCTAGGATTATCTGTGTGGCATGTCCCTAGATATTATATTAACAAAAACATGAAATAACTTAATTAACATAAGCAAAACAAATATTGCAATTTTAAGTGATCAGAAAATAAAGAAATATACTTCAAACGCTCGTCAACATTAGCTCAAGGGAATATCTTTTGTTCTACCTGTATGACCTTATCACATTGTCCCCAAAAGTTGCTTCTCAATATCGTTCGCCATCTTTCCGGTGACTCTTATAATTGGAATTATGCATATTGCTGTGACTGTAACCGTTCTTCATAGTTCATTTAGAAATTGATAGATTGTCTCGGGTTTTGTGCTGAAAAACTTGACTTGATTTAAGCATTTGTTACCTTCGTGTGATGTCGCATGTTAATTTATGAAGTATTGTATTAAGATGTTAAGATACAAAGCCCAATAGATCAGACTACCTTGAGCATGGAACTAATGATGTAACAATGTTGGATATATTTGTTTTTGACTGATTTTTAAGAGTAATAATAATATCTTGGGTCATTATTTACTTACACCATCCATCTGATCCCAAACTAAGCAGAGCTTGTACTATGGAAACCAGATAACTGATATACTACATACATATACTACTTTTCTTTTGTAAATACATACTTATATGGCTAAAATTACACCCAGACTTAGGACAAACAGACATGTTCATGCACACAAATATCTGTCCTGGGTGGGAATCGTACCCACGACCTCCGGTGTGAAAAGCAAGCAGTTGCCAACCACGCCAACAGGCCCGTCAATAAGAGTAAAGAAAAAGAGTTTGTATATTTGGGAACTTTTTTTATGAGAGATAGGAGATATGAAGAAGACACGCCTTTATGAGTAGTCGTCAAGGCTCAAAAAGCCTCGACTGGCCGTGTAGGATGGAATGTTAGTGCAAACCGTCACCGTAGCCTAGTTGGTAGTGCTCCTGCCTACGAAGCTGGTGGTCCTGGGTTTGAATCCCGGTAAGTACAAATATTTGTGTGATGAGCACGAATATTTGTTTCTGAATCATGGATGTTTTCTATCTATATAAGTATTTATCTCTCTATATAAGTATGTATATCGTCGGGGTATTATATATATTAGTTTGGGGCTAGGATGATCTGTGTGGCATTGTCCCGAGATATTATTATTAAACTTTAATGTATTTAAGTGAAAGTTGGGTATGGCAGAAAAAGGAATGAAAATATAATAATAATAATATCTAGGGACAATGTCACACAGATCATTCTAGCCCCAAACTAAGCAAAGCTTGTACTATGGGTACCAGGTGACGATATACATACTTATATAGATAGATAAATACTTATATATATAGAAAACATCCATGACTCAGAAACACATATTCGTGCTCATCACACAAATATTTACACTTACCGGGAATCGAACCCAGGACCACCAGCTTTGTAGGCAGGAGCACTACCAACGAGCATGCAGTGGAATTGTGAACTCTCAGAAGTATGTGACTTTGAGAGACAGAATATTACATACTGACGTAAGAAAATGTTGTGGTGTGAAAGAGGAGTCATAAAGATAGAATAAAAACCGGCCAAGTGCGAGTCTAACTCGCACATGAAGGGTTCCGTAGAAGAAAGTATTTCAGTTGATTAAATGAAAGCAAATTGCGGTTTATGACGTATTAAAAAAAACTACTTGCTAGATCTCGTTCAAACCAATTTTCTTTGTTAGTTTCCACGATAATGTACATCATATATTTTTTTTAGTTTTATCATTCTCTTATTTTAGAAGTTACAGGGGGGGGGACACTCATTTTACCACTTTGGAAGTGTCTCTCGCGCAAACTATCCAGTTTAGAAAAAAATGATATTACAAACCTCAATATAATCTTTGAAGACCTATCCATAGACACCCCGCATGTATAGATACGATGAAAAAGTTTTTTTGAGTTCTATGTATATGTTCTATGCAGTTCTATGTATGGCGACTCCCCAAAGTTATTGTTATTTTTCTATTTTTGTGTAACTATCTTAATGCGGTTCACAGAATACATTTACTTATCTAGTTTCAATAGTACAGCTCTTATAGTTTCGGAAAAAAGTGGCTGTGACATACGGACGGACATACTGACAGACATGACGAATCTATAAGGGTTCCGTTTTTTGCCATTTGGCTACGGAACCCTAAAAAGGGTTGCTAAGATGGTTTGTGAATTTAGATAGGATGAATGAAAGAAGATTGACAAAATATCTCCTAGAACATTCTCTGACCTAATCTCTAGAAAGGCCAGGTCAGAAGTAGTATAAACTGGCGAGCATATATGAAACATAAAATGTCAGTAAACGAGGCAAAAGAGGTGAGGAAACAGGCGTGAGTTGGTGTAAAATAAATGGCAAATCCCTGTATCGCGGGGTACTTTGCTAACATATAATTGACGGACACAAACCACACTCGGATTCAGAAAAACTACTTATAGACACAATACATAAAACCAGCGCTGCAACTGTTAATGTTGCAGCTAGTGCTGAGATGGGACCAATTCGGACTCGCACAGATAAGAATTAAGGACTTCTGTTTGTGTACCTTTATATATATTATTATTATCTGTGTCAGTTTACTGAATAAATGTATTTTCTTTCCTTTTCTTTCAAATAGTTGACATGCACGGTAGTCGAATTCGGGACACGACTTGGCAAGGCGCCACACATGCAGTCATAAGTTATTAAAACATACTATAAGTACGTTAGCAAATATTCTTATTTTTACCAAAAATATCAAACGTTTGCCTGGTTTCTGAGCACCAGCCCTTATCCATAATTCCAAAACAATTACGTCCTTATTATCACCCTTCCTTAAATTCCAGCCTGTAAAAGACGCTGCGATGTCTCCGGGTGCTCCCTCTACTCCAGCCGCAGTAGACCCAGAAAGAACAGAACTCCTCGGCTCCCTAACTACGCAGCAGCAACAGAGAACAAGTGCCAGAGTAATCAAAAAGTTGCGGTTAGAACCTCCCGGTGTAGGAGACAAGAGAGTTGTGAAGAAAGATGGCGTTGACGGTAAGTGTTGATTATTTTCAGTCATGTTTTCTGGCTGCTCTTAAAGCTCCGAAAATGTGACTACTGGGCTCATAGCCAGATGCTCTCAGCTTCTGGCTATGAGCCCAGGAGTCACATTTCCGGTCCGTAAGTAATTGGTTAGGTTAAGCAACTAGGCTCGCGGTTAGTCCATAGATGGCTGACCGCCAAAGTGGTTTAATTTCTGAGCGTCTCCGTGCTTCGGAGGGTACATTAAGCTGACGGTCACGGTTGTAGCCATTAGGCAACAGTCGTTAAGCCATGTCAGAAGCCTACTGGACGGCTTGAACAACTCAGACACCATGGTACTCCCCATACGATAATTGAGTAAGTAATGGCGCACTAGCAGCAAGATGCAATCATTGGAGATGTCAGAAACTGGAGACTAACCTGCTAGCTTGGGTGGCAATAGAGTCGAGTAGCTTATAGGGTATCCTATTCTCTGGCCACGCAGCATCGTACCAGTGCCATAATATATCAAAATAGTACCCCAAGGGTAGTAGATTATAGATTTGTGTAGAGAGACCGTCGATGTAAGTGTAATTTTATAGGCCTGCATTATGGCGTATGGGCGTAAGCGTAAAGTAAGGTAGCGTAAGCTGAGACTTTAGACCTACTGGGTTCTGATGACGTTTCTGCATCAAAGGACAAACATTAGGTCTTTTAAGAAGTTGAGGTAGGTATAGCGTTAATTACTTCTTCAGATATATCTTCTTTATATATTCTACTATTCTATCGTTAAAATATAGTATCAACAGAAAACTTTTGCTAGTCAGATTCATGTGAATGGGTGTAGAAAATTGTTAAAGAGGATGGTGTTTATGGTAAGTGTATGATGATATCAGCCATCATATTACGTCAGCCGCCGTAAGACGTAGTAGATTGAACTCCTTGAACTCTTTTCACAAACAGAACCAGCAGCTGTACATGCAACCAAAGCTGTAAATTAAGAAGTCAATGAAAACCTCTAAACTATGAAAACTGTACAGCACATCTGTAGAGTGCTCAAAATGTCGAGGTTTTCATGGATTTATCAACAGCATCCGTTCCTCCACATAAGGGTTTCCCTTGGTAATACATCTCACGGAGAAATTCAAGAATAAACATGAACATTAGGTTAATATAATGATGTTATGAAGTGGCGACCACGAACCGGAAGACGCAGGGTGGGCAGTACCTCTACAAGGTGCATCTTGCAAGGGTCGCGGGAAGCCGCTGGATGCGGGCAGCATAAGACCAGCCATTGTGGAGATCCTAGTGGGAGCCCTTCGTCCAACACTGGACGTCTTTCGGCTGATATGATGATGAATGATATAATTACTTATATTTTTAATATTTATTTTCATAGATCTCCACGAATGTGAAACTCCAATCAAGATCGACGAGAAAGATCTGAAATTCCCCACCGTCAAGCAGCGGATGCCCAAAGCACTGTGGTCCACTGACGAGAAGAACTTATTCTTCGAAGCTCTGAATGAATATGGCAAGGACTTCGACGCGATCACTGCCTACATATGCGCAAAAATGAAGAAGAAGGGCATGCCTGACAACCTGAAGACCAAAACCCAAGTCAGCCACTTTTACTACAGGACCTGGCATAAGCTGTCAAAGCATGTACATTTTGACGAAAGTAAGTATTCTAATATATCAGTTTTCTTTTATAGGTCTTAATGTACGCATCAGTATTTCGCTTTCCGATTTGAGCAAATTCAGGGAGTTCCACATGAATTAAATAGGATGTTTGTTTAATTTAAACCATAATGGTAGTGCAGACCCACCGGTGATCGACGGTATGTTCCCAAGTTGAATCCTTGTGGTTCCACGGGGGTTTATTACATTGTCTGGATCCAGTTGGCTTTTAGGGCAGGTGTTAAATATCAGGTTAACTCTTAAGATGTATTCGCAGAACTATTTGTACGAAAACGTATGCAATATACATTCCATTCGTTCGCCGTTGTTAAGGGTTAGAGACATGCGTAACGTGTTGCACGTGGATAGATTGACGGACCAGTTCGCGTGGTAGGTAAATGCTTACCTTTCATGACGGTCACCGTAGCCTAGTTGGTAGTGCTCGTGCCTACGATGCTGGTGGTCCTGGGTTCGAATCCCGGTAAATGCAAATATTTGTGTGATGAGCACGAATATTTGTTTCTGAGTCATGGATGTTTTCTATGTATTTAAGTATTTATCTATCTATATAAGTATGTATATCGTCGCCTGGTACCCTAGTACAAGCTTTGCTTAGTTTGGGGCTAGGATGATCTGTGTGACATTGTCCCTTTCACGCCGCAGGTCGTGGGTTCGATTGATGCATGAACATGTCTGTTTGTCTTGAGTCTGAGTGTAATTAACTATATAAGTATGTATTTATAAAAGGAAAGTAGTATATGAAGTATATCAGTTATCTGGTTTCCATAGCACAAGTTCTGCTTAGTTTGGATTCAGATCGCCGTGTGTAAATTATGTTCCAGGATATTATTATTAACATGCTACATATCAAAAAGGATTAAATCCTTTCACAGATCCACTGCACCGCGAACCTTCCAACCAAAGCATTTATACTTAGATATGTATTTTTTCCATGAGTCGGTAACAATAATTGATGATGTCTTCCCGGCCGACTTTCGGCCACGGCGGCCATTCTCAATGGACATTAGCCAATTGCGCAGGACATATTATAGTGCACAAGTGTGTCTGCAAACACAGGGGCACTTTCTATTCCATCACTCTCATGATGACTGGGACGACTAGCGACACGACCGCAAAGAGGTCAGGTACAGGACCGACCGCTTTACGTGCTCTCCGAGTCACGGGGGTGTAATACCGCTAACTTCCAGACTTCGGGCTGATACTGAGAAATTTATTTTTACGGAAATATCCCAAAATCACTTTTTGGCCCGACTGAGATTTGAACCCTACTGCGGGTTTTAACAGGGCCCAGTTGAGACGGTCCGGTGAAAAAGTAATTATTTAGTAGGTGAACACAATATTTGTTCGATCGGTTGTCTGAATGTTTAATATTTTGGATTATATTTAGTAGGAGAAAAGAAAAACATCGATACAATTATATTATTGATTTTGAGATAGTCAATAATTCTACTTCCTATTAATATTATACACCGGAAAGAGGTCAAGTACAGACGCCAGCACATCCAGCTACACTTATCTGTTAAATTTATTTATAGATTTTCAACTTTATCACATAAGCATAAGGTTCACTTTCAATTGGGGAAATTTGACAGATTGGGGTAGCTTGATGTGCTGGCGTCTGTACATAGGGACCGTTTTACCTGCTCTCCTAGCAAGGTACGGGGGTATATAAATACCGCCTACTACCAGTCTTCGGGATAATACTAAGAATTTTTTCTTTACAAATAATCCCAAAATCACTTTTTGTTTCGACCCTGGATTTGAATCCAGGACCTCATTATTTCCGGTTGAACACGCTACCGCTAGATCAACGAGGCAGTCACAAAGAATATGTAATCAATTATTACATATAAGTTATTTAATGCTACAATATTAGATAACGAAAGCTCATATCGACTGCTTCTTTTTAGAGTTCCATAGCAAAGGCAAAAAACGTAACCCGTCTATCTGTCCGTCCGAATGTCACAGCTTCTTTTTTCCTAAACTATAAGAACCGCATTAAGATTTTCACACAAACATAGAAGAAATGACGAAATGAAGATAAAAAAAATATGAATTGCAGTTCTAGGTATGGTGTGGTGAACTCTCAAAATGCAACACATTTTGAGGGTTCACCATACCTAGAACTGCAATTCATATTTTTTTATATCTTATGTCTTCTTCATACATGAGGGGGGGTATCAATAGATAGGTCTTGAAAAATTATATTGAGGTTTCTAATATCCTGTTTTACTAAACTGAATAGTTTGCGCGAGAGTAACTTCCAAAGTGGTAATTGTGCCCCCCCCCCCCCCCCCTGTAACTTCTATAATAAGAGAATGATAAAACTAAAAATAATATATGATGTACATATTACCATGCAAACTGCCACCGAAAATTGGTTCGAACGAGATCTAATCTAGTAATCAGTTTTCTTTAACACGTCATAAATCGTAAACCGCAATTTACCTTTCATTCAATCAACTACTACAAGAGCAATATTATAAGAACAAGAACTATATTATGTTATTTACTGCTACGAAACCCGTCATGGTCGAGTCCGGCACGCACTTGGCCGCTTTAGTTTATTATTCATTTTATTCAATAACAATTTAGATTGTATTTGAACATTTACAAAAGAATTTAATTAATTAACATAACAAGTCATTACCCATAAAAATAATTATTAAATTTTGTCAATATAACCATAATGATAATTTTAAAAATGTAATTCATGTCACGAACTTAATATGTACAAGGGGTCATAGTATGTCAACAATTTCATCAAATTAAAACAGAATTAAATAGGTGATAGTCCAATAAATTATATTAATAATATTTAATGTTCTATATCAATTTCAAAATCATAACTCATCTATAGTGTACAGACATTTGTCCAATAGGAAGGATTTAAGACGCGTACTAAAAGATTTTTTATATAATATATTTTTTAAGTCCAGCGGTAATTTATTGAAGATTTTAATAGCTTGATACATTTTTATATCAGTCTTTATGTCAGCTACTAAATAAAAATAGTTCTCTATTAACTACGCCTTAAGTTCCTTCCAGCCGTGTGGTTTGCGGACTAGAAACAACAACAGGGCCACCCTGTAACATACCGTGGGTGTATTAAAATGCGACTAAGGGATACACCAGGTAGTCGGGAAGCAGCGACACCTGTGTATTATCTACCATCTAACTGCGGTCGCCAACTCGCATACCAATGGCGGTGACTACAGCAAATCCCTCCACATTTATTTATTTACTAGCTGTGCCCGCGACTTCGTTCGCGTGGATGTCGGAATTTAACAATGTATTTTTTTGTGTAAAGCGCTGAGGGAGGATACCGATACAATTTTATTTCATTTAATTTAGTGCTTCTTTATTTCACCTGTGGAACCATCTGGAGCGTACACTAAAACGTTATTGGGGTTGTTTACGCGTGAAAGTGCTACGTATAGTTGACCATGGGAAAAGCATCCAATACTTAGGTTTATTAATCGTCATGGCATAACAGAGACTGACTGGGAATTGCACTGGTTTGAAAGAGAAAGGAAAGTTTTTAGGAATTATAGGTATCCTTGGAATAAAACCAATAACACCAGCGCCACAACCTGTTAATATTTCAGCTTCGATAATGTTTTGCTGCAGATTTGTGACTTGGAGCCGAGTGCCGTTACAAAGTTTGGGAGGACATAAATTTCTGAGGAGAATTATTGGTACACCGATTTTTAAAACTATTTTGTGGGCTGGAAGTCCGGGTGTGCTGAGGGAATCCAAAAATTCTACCGGGTAGTGCGTGGCGTCATCTTCTTCCATAACTGTATTTATTGAGCTATATTCTAATAATATTTTGAAATTAATTGCCGCAGCTTGGCCATTGCGGGGAGTCTAAATAGCTCGCTGACATAGCCAAGAACCAGCTTGATATCCCATGTTTGTGGTATCTCCGTACACAGAAGAAATTAGCTCCTGCTGTGATGTAACGTAAGAGCAGAGATTACCAATCAAAATAACTTTTCCATCTTCTTGTACGGCGTATGTGCGATCGCCTATTTTTTACAATAAATTGGTCTCTCTTAAACTCCTGTGCATTTTCGCAGCCTCTGACTGATCGGGTTCCCTCCTATACTTATCACTATCTCTTGAATAGCCAATAAGGACCTGTTATGACAAATTTCACGTACTTACCCTGTCAGGAATTTCTCTATCAGTATTTAGTTGTACATGTCTCATAAAATCTTCAGCAAACTTGTCATGGTACTTTTGCCATAACTGGTTAGCACCCGATAACGCACAAAAGGTCAATAAGATGGCAAACAAATGTCGCAAGCGATGTGGACTATCGGTCACGCATGCTTCCGCTAGAGCGTGATCCCAATGCTGACCTCCATCTAATAAATGGCGTGCTCGGCAAGCGGACTGGTATGTGGGATGTTCAATATCATCCACTTTACGGAGCTCAGCTAAAGACGTAGGTCCTCGCACTACATGGACCAGACTGTGGGATGAACTCACACGTGAGCACGCCACGTGAACCTGCCCGCCTTCCTTAAGTCAATTCCAGCTAACTTGAGAGTTGGACTTTGCGATTTGTTGATGGTTATCGCGACACATACTTTTAAAGGGAACTACAGTATTTTAAACTGAAAAGGGAGATAATTTTGCTCTAACGGAATACGTGACACGAACACTGTTTCTCCCTGGGCGGATCCGGGCATAATAGTAGGCTCTATAACACGATGCAAAGTTTTGACTTGAAGCCTAGTGCCTTTGCAAAGTTTAGGTGGCTTCAAATTCCTCAGAACCATTATAGGTATACCCACACGCAACATACATCGGCTATTATACGCCCTTAGGAGTGGAAATTCCTAAAATCCTGAAATACATATTTTTTATTTTTAACGGAAAGGCCAAATACCAATTTTCATGCTTTTCACTTAAAAAATTACACACTTTTCATACAAACTTACATCCCCTATTTTACGCCCTTGGGGTGGAATTTCCAAAAATTCTAAATTATTTATTTTTAAAGAACTACTAAATATAAGTTTCAATGCCTTTAAATTCAAAAATGACGGATTTTCATACAATCTTTCATTCTCTATTTTACCCCCTTAGGGTTAGTATTTCCAAAAACTCTTCCTTAGTGAATGCATACGTCATAAAAAGTACCTACCGGCAAAATTTCAAGTCTCTAACCCCAACCGTTCAGGCTGTGCGTTGATATGTCAGTCGGTCAGTTTCCTCTTTTACATAGGTAGGTATATAGATTTGTGCTGAGAAAATTATGAGAGACAGGGTTAATTTACTACATTCAAATACATTCAATCGGACAGGCTCAATAAAATTCGAATCATCTGTTACAAACGAATCGACAGAACAAACTTTCGATCGACTGACATTATAATCTAAAATTAAATTATAAAAAATCCAACCTTGTACATAATTCAATTTGCCCAAAGAAAACGGAATATTTTAATAACCAATTTTGGACAACGTCATACTTCTAGCCAACCAAGCCCTTATTTCGAAACAATTCGGAACATTCAAATCCCTAATCTTAACACCGCTCAAAAGCAATGCACAACGACATCTATCGAAATAAAATTCAACTATCAAGCACAACGACATCTATCGAAATAAAAATCAACTATTAATAATTTAAAATTAAATTATAAAAAATCCAACTTTCTACATAATTCAATTTGCCCAAAGAAAACAGATTTTTTTAATAACCAATTTTGGACAACGACATACTTCTAGGCAACCAAGACCTTATTTCGAAACAATTCAGAACATTCAAAACCCTACGTAACTCATGCAATCAGCAAACACGGGCATATCTTAACACCGCGAGTCAAAAGAAATGTACAACGACATCTATCGAAATAAAAATCAACTGTCAACCTAGTTCATTCAGAAAAGAGATGTCATAATAATATGCACAATGACATCTATCAGACAGTTAGGTAGTTCAACTATACACATAAGTTCATCTTGAAGTAACGAAATGTGTGTTATTTTTCTTCATGATTACTTTAAAATCTAATATCTTTTGATAGACTGAACCGATTGCAATAAAACAAAAAATAAATGTTACCTCAAGTTACGCTCAATCGTTGTGTATAAAAGTTATCTACATTGCTTTCCTATATTTTACGTGATACCCGAACATATAAACAGACAATCAGACACACCGACAAACAGACAAAAATTCTAAAAATGCTGGAAATGGGTTCTATTGGTTATTCTTTAATACCCTGGCTATTTTTTTTGGATTTTCTTTTAATGTACAAAAATTATTTTTCTACAGATTTATTATATGTATAGATTTAACACCATATAATTAACTTAGGAAAGGTCAGGTCAGAAGTACCCTAAACCGGCGAGCATGTATGAAGAATATAATGACAGTAAACGAAGCGAAAGAGGTGTGCAAGGATCGTGATAAATGGAAGTCCGTTGTCTCTGCCTACCCCTCTGGGAGACAGGCGTGAGTCTATGTATGTATGTATATAATTAACATGACAGGTTTACACCCAATGCGTTAATTATTTATAACATCACTAATCTAAAACATATCATATTATTAAAAAAGAAGATTAATTAAATTTCACATTATTACATTGAAGATACATTATTTTATACTTACATTATAATTAAGTGTGATTACAAAATTATTAAATAACATAAATCCTTACAATTATGTCAAGTAATCAAAAGTCACTCTCATAAATTCCGCCAGTGTACAAGTAAAGATGTCAAGTCTTTGGGACACATGGCAACGTTATAAAAACCTTTGGGGGAGGCCTTTGTCCAGCAGTGGAAGATTAGGTTGATGATGTGATATCTTAATAGGGTGATATATTCACATCGAAGACTAAGCCTCCAGTTATGTGGATGACGTAAAAAAGAAGCCTACGAGGAAATGTTTTCCTTAGTCACCTATTATGAATTCCAAATGTTCACCGCGTTGTATGTTGATGACATATTGATTACGGTATTAATGCTACGCAAATGTCTGTTTGGCATAATGGTCCAAAATAATTCATTGTTCAATTTTTTTATTAGATTGTGTTGTTGATTATTGTTTTGTCGGCGTTGAGACCAGACACGGCCATAAGCGTAAACATAAAGTCTAATAATTTCATTGTTCCAATTGTTTTTTTATTAGATTGTGTTGTTGATTATTGTTTTGTCGGGGGTGAGACCAGACACGGCCATAAGCGTAAACATAAAGTCTAATAATTTCATTGTTCCAATTGTTTTTTATTAGATTGTGTTGTTGATTATTGTTTTGTCGGCGTTGAGACCAGACACGGCCATAAGCGTAAGCATAAAGTCTAATAATTTCATTGTTCCAATTGTTTTTTATTAAATTGTGTTATTGATTCTTGTTTTGTCGGCGTTGACACCAGACACGGCCATAAGCGTAAGCATAAAGTCTAATAATTTCATTGTTCCGATCCTTTCTTATTAGAGTGTGTTATTGATTAATGTTTTGTCGGCGTTAAGGCCAGACACGGCCATAAGCGTAAGGATAAAGTCTAATCATTTTATTGTTCTAATCCTTTTTTATTAGATTGTGTTATTGATTATTGTTTTGTCGGCGTTGAAACCAGACACGGCCATAAGCGTAAGCATAAAGTCTAATAATTTCATTGTTCCAATCCTTTTTTATTAGATTGTGTTATTGATTATTGTTTTGTCAGGGGTAATACTGCCTAATATAAGTACAAAATCGAATAATCACGGTACATAACAGGTCCCAATTAAAGTACTTAACACTATGCGTTATTTACATGTGTAACATTTTTTTTTAAACACCCACACTAGGGAGACGAGTCTCTGTGTCACAGGGTGCTTAGAAACATATAATTGTCGGACACAAAGTACATCCAGACATAGAACAACTATTTAAGGGTCACACAAAGAGTTGTCTTGTGCGGGATTCGTACCCAGAACATGGAGTGGCGAGGCGACTTTCTTAACCGTACATACGTGCATATATAAAAGGGGGAATAACGTCAGCATTAACTAATACGCCAAGAATTGCTGCACCGCTGGTATTCTAGAAGCTTATGGAATCCGATAACTGTTTGTGCACGCCTAATATGCAACGGTAGCGCATTAGCATATTATATAAAGCGCATAATCGAGCATCTGGTACAACGAATGATTTATCAAGAAAATTTGTGGAATGCCCTGGTATTTTCCACCGCTGATTGTTACGTGATCCTTTGAGATCACGCAATAATCAGTGTACATTCCTTTCGAATGTGATTCATGAAGGAAAGAAAACGTAATACCTATATGATAATTTATTTATTTGGATAACCAACTGCAACAAATACAAAATAAATAGGTACATATTATAGGCAACACATAGCCAATTACAGGTCTTCACTTTTAAACATCTAGTTAATGAATATGGACAAGAAAAATATTACCAGTTACATAAAGTACATACATAAATACACTTAACCAAAAAAAGTAAAAAATAAATCTACTATATAAAAATAAGTCAGGTTTTCTTTCCTGTGGCCATAACTCCAGAACGCACGAACCGATTTGGCTAATTTTGGTCTTGAATTATTCGTGGAAGTCCAGGGAAGGTTTGTACATAGAGAAAATTTTAAAAAAGTCTTGAGAAACTTTTATTACTATGCCTTATACGTAGCGAAGCACGTACCGGGCCGCTAGTTATAAAATCTAATTAACAAAAAGGAGAATTATAAAGCCTACGTTGAAAAGTTAAACATTAAGATAATTATTGAAAAACTCAGCGCTCATCAGCATTCTTATCTATTATAAAAGGTAGTAGAAGGAATAAACAATATACTGTATAAAAGTGACAGAAAATGAGCATTCCGGCGAAGACGTATACACAGCCACTTGAGATTATTACGAAATTCAGAGACAGGATCACATCATCATCATCTTGACCCATCAATGTGCTAGTTGGTATGGTATCCGCACTTAGTCCCGATGTGGACCATTGTACGTGGACACGATCACATTTGGGAAGGCCAAATATGAATCTAATACAGTCATTCTGAAGTCGCACGAGTTTGTCCAGTTAGGCATATTAAACAAAAAAACGTGGCCACGAGTCACGGGGTACTTTACTAACATTTAATAGACGGACACAAATACATCCCTCAAATACATCCCTCAGACTCAGAACAACTATTTATGAGTCACTCAAATAGTTGTCCTGCGTGGGACTCGAACCCGCGACACAAAGCGGCGAGGCGACTGTCTTAGCCGCTGCGTGCAGCCGAAGCTTTAGTGAGTTCAAGATAGCTGACATCTGCATAATCTAGTATTGGAAGAAGATTAAGCGGAGCAAGCGTAATTTTGGTAGCATAGGTGATATCGGAATCTTCGCAAAGATCTCGCTGACGCATCAAGTTTCAGACTAATATTCTGCAGCTATGGACCCCAGGAGAAACATTTGTCAAAATAGACTCTCAAGTTCTTCACGATTTATTTGCTTGGTAGTACCGGGAACCGATCGTTTTTCCGATTTTAATGTGCGAAATTAATTTTACCGGAAATATTTTTGATATATGCTTTATTTGGCATATTTTTAGATCATCGAAGTAAAATGTGTCATAGGTATTACTTTACCAAATTATATTTCGCCAATTTATAAAATAAATTATTGCTATTGGCTTATTTTTAGTTTCAGTTCTAAGTATGAATAACTCCGAAATTTTTTTTTGTTTTCTTTGTGTGAAAATTTGAATGCGGTTCACAGAATACATCTACTTACCAAGTTTTAACAGTATAGTTCTTATAGTTTCGGTAAAAAAGTGGCTGTGACATACAGACAGATGTTATGGTACAAAATTTTGTGACAGAGACGAATCGTTGCAAAACCAATGTGTGTGTGTTGTGATATTCTTTACCGTCTGCCACACAGTATGATTTTACGAACACGTTTATTGTATCAAAAAAAAAAGGCCAAGTGCGAGTCGGACCCGCGCACGAAGGGTTCCGTACCATTATCTATAAAAACGAGCACAAAATTCACGTTTGTTGTATGGGAGCCCCTTAAATATTTATTTTATTTTGTTTTTAGTATTTGTTGTTACGCTATATCAACAAATACTAAAAACAAATAAAACAGAAATACACCATCTGTGAAAATTTCAACTGTCTAACTATCACGGTTCATGAGATACAGTCTGGTCACAGACGGACAGACAGACAGCGAAGTCTTAGTAATAGGGTCCCGTTTTACCCTTTGGGTACGGAACCCTAAAAATGATCACAGAAAGATGATAAATTATGATTTTATTCATCGTTGTTAGTCGATATGAAGTTACGTATCAAGTCAGCACAAAAAAATCATTATTCAACAGTAATCATAAACGTCTATAGGATTTAAATTATTGGGGATTAGTTATAATTGTAATAGATGATAGCCTCTGTATAATTATTTACTTTGTAGAGAAACCAGTTACAAGGTCAATGCCAGTCAATTACATTGGTTATTTATAAGTTAAATGAGGATTAAGCTGTTTAACATTTATTAACCTGTGTAACCGCTTCAAATCGTTAATTACAACGTCACAAACTCACAAACGTTTCCTCTTTATAATTACTAGCTGTCCCTCGCGTTAAATTTTATAAATTATCACAGCTAGGTAGTAGGCGATAGCGTGATAATTGTAGCCTATATGTTGACCCAACCTCTTGGTAATATTCATGCAAAATTTGAAGTAAATCCATGCCGTGCTTTTTGAGTTTAGCCCGGACACACATACAGACAAAAATTCTAAAAACTATATTTTTGGCTTTGAGATCGATTGTGGATCACGCCCCAAGTATGCTTTTTAAAAATTATTCATAGTACAGTTTTGACTTTCGTACAATTTTATTATATGTATAGATAGGATAGTAAAAGTATAGATTAATCTTGTCTTCTGTCAATTAATTAATTAATTACGATTATATAATGGTCAAAGTAATGTAAATTACTTTGTCTGCGAACGTTGTGCATACTTATAAATGCCCTACTCACACTGGATTAATCTCACTGTATTAGACTCATTCAAACAAATTGACGGTCACCGTAGCCTAGTTGGGAGTGCTCCTGCCTACGAAGCTGGTGGTCCTGGGTTCGAATCCCGGTAAGTGCAAATATTTGTGTGATGAGCGCTAATATTTGTTTCTGAGTCATGGATGTTTTCTATGTATTTAAGTATTTATCTATCTATATAAGTATGTATATCGTCGCCTGGTACCCATAGTACAAGCTTTGCTTAGTTTGGGGCTAGGATGATCTGTGTGACATTGTCCCTAGATATTATTATTATTATTATATTATAATTACGATTAGTTCAAGACAATGTAAAGTACTTCGTCTGCGAACGTTGTGCATACTTATAAATGCCCTACTCACACTGGATTCATCTCACTGTATTAGACTCATTCAAACAAATTGTGAATAGGTTGCCTTATCAATAAAATAAAAATACACTAAATATTGATAATGTGTGCTTGGTGTGCCTTATCAATAAAATAAAAATACACTAAATATTGATAATGTGTGCTTGGTGTGCCTTATCAATAAAATAAAAATACACTAAATATTGATAATGTGTGCTTGGTGTGCCTTATCAATAAAATAAAAATACACTAAATATTGATAATGTGTGCTTGGTGTGCCTTATCAATAAAATAAAAATACACTAAATATTGATAATGTGTGCTTGGTGTGCCTTATCAATAAAATAAAAATACACTAAATATTGATAATGTGTGCTTGATGTGCCTTATCAATAAAATAAAAATACACTAAATATTGATAATGTGCTTATACACAAAATTTTTACGTTTAAATTTGGAGCCAACAAGAAATGGGAACGAGTATATCTACGCAAATTTATATTGATACTGGGGCGAGCGGTGATCAGGGGATCTGAAAAGAATCTAATGTTTGCAAAGGAACTTTTATTGGCGTCGGCAGTGACAGTTGGTTCACCACTAATATCACAGAACTAGTGTTGAAAATTACTGAAGTGACTGAATAACACTGACTGTCATTTACGGTCAAAAATGGTCATTAACTGTCAAAAATGGTCATTTTCAGTCAATTTGATTGTAGTAATATTTTAGTACCTTTTAAGTTTTTGTCGTTGATAAAAGTCTACAACTTCTAAATTGAAACAAAAAGGTGGTTTTTATGACTTATAATACCTATTATTTTATAGTAATGATTTTACATTTCTAATCATGCGTGCATTTAAGACAAAATGGCAACGTAGCATCGCTTCGCGCATCGACTTTGATGTCGTCTTATCTCATGATATGATACAAAATAAAACGTTGTATCATTTAAACTTGCATATAAATTGGGTAGGTACTAAATAAATAAATAATTTGGTGGTAGTCGAGAATAGACAATTATATTTGAGTCAAATTGACTGAATTTGACAGTAAATGACCGGTTATTTAGGGTTTATGATAGTTGTGACTAGTCATATTCAGTCATTTTACATCTCTACACAGAACACACACGTACTGAGATTAATGGCGTCCAGCTCTCTGATAGAGTCCACACGTGGCGCACGTCCGAGTGCCTGTGACGAGCACTGCCAAAGCTAAAGTCCCGACGTACACGAAACACTTCACATTGTGTAGGAAACACTTGGCACTGTTTACTTTCATTAATCACTTGCACTTGTTCAGTTTTTCACTTTATTTCTTCCTTTTAATTCGCCTTCGATTCCACTTGAATTAAAACTTTCCGTTCTGCTTTAACATTCCCCTTATATACCCCTCAATTTGACGGTCACCGTAGCCGTAGCGTATGGTATAAGACCATGGAGCTATTACAAATAGCTCCATGTATAAGACAGATTAATCGTAATGCTTCTGTCGTTATCTTCACCTACATATCTCTTTCTTTTCATTCATTAAACTAGCACCATCTCTTTCTGTTTATTCTGGAACTACCAATCTAATGTTAATAATATACAATAGGTCACTAATATAAAAATATTAATTATTCTATCAAATTTATTTTATCGCCTTCAAAGTAGTAGGCCCCTTTCGAAATAATAGACGCTAGAATGCTTGAATCCTCACTCGCCTCTGTTTTAAGCCAGTACCACACAGTTTATCAGGTGAGAAAAATATTTTAAAACTTGACTATATTTTGATTTAAAGTTAATAAATGAACCTGCTGAATAGTAGATGAACCCGCCGAGTATTAGATGAACCCGCTGAGTAGAAGATGAACCCGCTGAGTTTGTTTCGCTGGGTCTTCTCAATTGGGCGCATTGGATCCGGTGGTAGCATTAAACTCTACCGTCGCGTCTTTATAAACACAGGGTCCGCCTTAATAATAATATGGAGTTATTACCATAATATAGACAGAACCATTCTGACAAGATGTAGATAAATTATATCTAAAACTTTTAATTTCGACAATTAAAGCCATATATAAGCTTGACAATAACTTTATATAAGCTCGCTAAATAACTAAATCACAATAATTATAAATTAAAGGTTATATCTAAATATTTTCATACAATCCGTGTACTTAAATATATTTATGTATTCTTAACTACAAACATGTTTTGACTATATACAAGTGCTTTTGTAAAGTCTACGTAAATAAAAACCTTTTAGTATTTTCAGCGGCGATTATCGCGTTGCCCCCTTAACACGTGATCGGTAATCCCGTGCAAGTGATCTGACCCCCATTTCGAATTCCATCTTTTACTTCAACGGCCGCCTGAGCTGTGGCCCGAACCCCATAAGTGCCCTCAGGTATTAGTCGCTTAAATTAAGCTACTGGTTCAGAGCCTTTTGCGCTAGCCAACTGCTCGTTGTTTTCAATTCTTTAATTTAAATATAAAATTGCTAAATGTAACAATAATAGCTTAGTAACTTGCTATTTATTATTTATTTAAGGATATTAAAAATATATGTGACGAAACAGACCGCACGGACGGACTAATTCAAAATATTTTGTTGTATTAATTACTGTTTTTAAACTGTGTTTATGTAATACATTGTGAGCTTGACAAGTACAAGTGTATGTAAATACCCAAGTGCTGAATAAATTTCATTATTACATTATCAAAATCTGGTGTTCAGTGCCAGTGCGCCAAAAGGGTAATATAGCAAGTCCCCAAGACGTGGTGCAGGAAATCTCCAAAACGGCATCAAGTTTGCTTGCTGGGAGTTGCTAAATTGCCCTTTCGGCGCATTATAACGGTTAGTATAGCATTTCATTGATAACCATAATCATCTGATCGTTGTATCAAAACCGCAGCGATTAGCATAGCATTACAGATGTACTAAGAATACTTTGCTCATTATTTAAAAACAAGTCTATCTTATTCCATTTCCCTGTTTTAACTCAGTACAGTGTACTCTATTTTGACCCGTATTTACCATGTTTTACGGGCGGGATTGGGGTAAAAAACTGTCATTCTTTTGACCACTGTGTTACACCTGCAGTCAAGATATATGATTGAAACCTAGAAGCGTAATAATAACCGATACTTCGAATAAGCATTACATATATTAGCCATTGGCTCTAATCAATGTTAGCGGGGTAATTTATAACCTACTGACACACAGACTATTTCGTTATAGGTTTGAATATCCTTACTTCCTTATTCATACTAATAATATAAACGCGAAGATTTGCATGTATAGATGTATGGATCTTTGATACTCTTTCACTCTTTTTGATAGTCACTCGGCACCATCAGAATTACCAGCGCCAGAACAATAAAATGTTCTAGCAAATACTGAGGTGGTGCAATTACGGGCTTGCATGGACAACAAGTGTCTTTTTTAAATTTTTTTTTTAATTTTGGAACGAAGTTCCTTATCGCGCGTTGCGAAATGGGGCTAGACGGAAAAAATTAAGACGAAAAGTTGTAACGACACATTTTGTATATTTTTTTTATTACTAAAATTATATATATATATATATATATATATATATATATATATATATATATATATATATATATATATATATATATATATATATATATATATATATATATATATATATATATATATATATATATTGACGTACTGACGGTCACTGTAGCCTAGTTGGTAGTGCTCCTGCCTACGAAGCTGGTGGTCCTGGGTTCGAATCCCGGTAAGTGCAAATATTTGTGTGATGAGCACGAATATTTGTTTCTGAGTCATGGATGTTTTCTATGTATTTAAGTATTTATCTATCTATATAAGTATGTATATCGTCGCCTGGTACCCATAGTATAAGCTTTGCTTAGTTTGGGGCTAGGATGATCTGTGTGACATTGTCCCTAGATATTATTATTAGATATTATTATATTTGTTAATAATATAAAAAAAAAAATAACTTTAAAAAATTTAATGTTATTACAATTCCTTCACTAATTAATGGAAAGGAACTTCTTTCCATCCGGGTGTCCCTTGACACCTCTCAAGCTTTTATTCTTATTTTATATTTTTGATGCCTGTGCAATTTTTGAATAAATCTTTTAAATTATTTATCTTCATATACATGCATTCCGTAGTATTTGAAGTAAAAGAATTTTAAGTTAAGTTTAATGAAACTTTACAATAATATAGCTTAAACATCAGAATAACATATAGGATATAATTTATAAAGTTATTGTGTGAATTGTAACGATACGTGTCAAGTAAGTAGGAAAAAATTCTGCCATTTGTGAGCTATTCGGCGTGCGCTGTAAAAGCCGTTACACGTAGGTATATCTATATATATAAAAATCAATGCCACTTTTCGTTGTAATTTTATAACTCAACAACGCCTTTACCGATTTGGCTAATTTTGGTCTTGAATTATTCGTGGAAGTCCAGGGAAGGTTTGTACGTAGAGAAAATTAAAAAAAGTCTTGTAAAAGTGTAAAATCGTAGTTTTTTCTAGCTAGCAATTTAAAATATTTTTTTGTTAAAATAAATGAACTTAATAATCATTCTTTTTTATTACTATGCCTTATACGTAGCGAAGCACGTACCGGGCCGCTAGTAATGTATAATGAAAAGTTTATCTTAAATAGTCCTACAGAAAAGCTTGCGACATATCTGTTACGTGTAAGCCACTATCGCCAAATATTATTAACTTATTTCTAATACACATTTAGTAGTAACAAATAATAATATCCTGAGACATTATTCACACACGGCCATCTGATCCCAAACTAAACACAGCTTGTTCTATGGAAACCAATGCACGTGTGGCGCAGCGACAATGACAGTCGCGTCGCCGCGTCGTGTCTCGGGTTCGAGTCCCGCGCCGGACAACTATTTGTGTGACCCATAAATAGTTGTTCTGATTCTGGATGTAATTTGTGTCCGTCTATTATATGTTTGTAAAGTACCCCGCGACACAGGGATTAGATTCCCTAATGCAGGAGTTGTCTTTTTATAAAAAGAAAAAAGAAGATGTACCTACTGCATATACTACTTTAATTTTGTAAATACATACTTATATAGATCAAACTCAGACTCAGGACAAACAGACATGTTTGTCCTGAGTGCATGACGTGCACACAAATATCTACATTGTCACCGTAGCCTAGTTGGTAGTGCTCCTGCCTACGAAGTTGGTGGTCCTGGGTTCGAATCCCGGTAAGTGCAAATATTTGTGTGATGATCACGAATATTTTTTTCTGAGTCATGGATGTTTCCTATGTATATAAGTATTTATCTATCTATATAAGTATGTATATCGTCGCCTGGTACCCATAGTACAAGCTTTGCTTAGTTTGGGGCTAGGCTGATCTGTGTGACATTGTCCCCAGATATTATTATTATTATTATCTGTCCTGGGTGGGAAAGGAACCCACGCCCTGCGGCATGAAAGGCAAGCATTTACCAACCACGCCAACCGACCAATGAACAGAAATGACAGTGATACTTGCAATTTATTTTTTCTATAACAATGGCTTGCAACTTCACGGAACCATGCTGCAAATAGTGCACGGATACATTTTTAGATGAATATCGCCTGTTAAAGTCACGTTGATGTAAAAAATATGTAATGTGACACGGCTATTAATAATGTATTACCAGAGATATCAAATCGCCGTACAATTATATTTTATAGCTTCCATACAATGTCCCATATTATAGAAATGTGTAATTTCTGACATTACTTGCGGATAGTTTAATGCAATGTAATTATATGACATGGAGAGGCGTTATATGTTAATGCCATATCATTTATAAGTTGTGTGTTTGGCCCTTTGATCTATGATCTAGTTACCACAACGTCTGCTTAAATTTAGAGTCCAATATCATCATTACTGAACACAGGCATCTCCCAAACATTTTCTCAATTGCCAGTTTTGCGTTACAATGCGCTTGCGCAACCAGTGGCTACCAGCGATCCTCATAAGTTCATCGGTCCATCTTATAGGGGGTTATGTTCACGCCACGTCTTCCAGTTCACACCAATATACTACTAATTTAAAAGACTAATTTGTGGCCGCTCTCTTAATGCTCTGACATCTGTCAAGTTAACAAATTTGAGGAAAATTGTTCTGAACAGACAGGTGTCATAAAAGCGATCTTACAGTAGGCGCAAATTACAGAAGATGCTTTATTTTTTGTAGTAAAACTTCTTAAGTGGCGAGAATTAGTTGTAAAATTTTAGGAAATTCGTTATATGGGAGAGGAGAAATTAAGGATATAGAGAGAAAGAGAGCAACACATACACAACCATTCCGAGCTATAGAATAATATAGAGTAGCCCTTGGATGACTATTACCTAGCCTCTGCCTCGGTTAAATCTTAGTTAATAAACATTGCCAAGCCGAAGTGGCAATTGGCTGGGCACGTAGCTGGTGTAACCGACGGCCGCTGATGCAGAAAGGTTCTCGAGTGGCGACCACGAACCTGAAGACGCAGAGTGGGCAGGCCCCCTACAAGATGGAGCGATGACCTTGTGACGGTCGCTGGAAGCCGCTGGATACGGGTAGCGCAAGACCGGCAATTGTGGAGATCTTCGAGGATGGCCTTTGTTCAGCAGTGGGCGTCTTCCAAGTGATATATTAATGTTGATGATGAAATAAAAAAATGAAAGACTGGTATTTATGTATGGCATACATAATTTACTTCACAAAACGATGAAACAAACTAAATTCTAAATAAAAGCTGCCCCGTAAATGTCTGCCAGCTTCTTTTTTCGGCTACTGTAAGAAGAAATTCCTCCATTCCTCCCTATCTTCAGCAAACGCTTTGACTTGTTGACACGACCTTACTCCCGCTTTCTCTTTGGTGTGATTCGTGTATTTTATCCCTGGTTTACTCTGACTTTTTCCCTCTTCTTATCGTATCAAGAGACCCAACATATTTTATCTACTACTCTGTATGGTGGTTGCAATAGACCAACTTTTATTTACCATTTCCAGCATTACAGTACTTTTGCTCTTTCTCCACTTCAAGCTTATAATCTCTCTCAGTCTGAGTCAGTTTACTGCATTTATATTTTTCAGATGTCAAGAAAGTTGCTCAAGAGTTATACGCCCTGATAAACTACGGTGAACTCCGGAAGAAATTGGTGTCCGTCAGCGAAAAGACATGCGCTCGTCTCGGTGAGATGGTGCTGTGTGGCAGCATCGTGGTGCGAGCGCGCGGGAGGAACTTGCGCGTGAGGACGCCCATGTGCCGAGCGCTCAGGTGCCTCAACCAGATCACTGGTAAGTCTGTGTTTCTTTCCAACTACGCTAATCTCGATAAGATGGTGTAGTGCGGTTGGATCTTAGTATGTAGAGCAGTGAGGTGCCTCAACCAGTATGTATCGCAGAGCTGGCGTGCGGGGCCCGCGTGTGCTCGCGCGCGCAGGTGCTGCTGCGCGCGCGCGACGCGGCGGCGTGGGCGCGCGTGCAGGGCGCGGCGCACAACCCGCGCGCCGCCGTCACGCTGCCGCTGCGCGCGCGCCTCCAGGCCTTGCTGCGGGCGCTGCAGCTGCGCTGGGGAGGGAATGTATCCTTTACTAACATCCAGTGGATATATAACGATGATGCCTCCGTATTGCGGCTGAAAGTATTCCAAAAGACAATAAACGTATTTATATTATAAACTTAGTAAATAAAAATGGTGAATTTTCTTTAAACCTACGCTAAAATAAAACACAGGTCCACGCAATGTATACCGACTTTTCCAAGGCGTTCGATGTGGTTAATCACGCCCTTCTTTTTCAGAAGTTGGGTCATACAAGAACATGTGGCTCTTTGCTATGATGGTGCGAGTCATATCTTCGTAATAGATCGCAAATCGTTAAGATTAGAGGGTAAAAATTGGCCACTAAAATAATACAATTCGGAGTACCACAAGGCTCGCACGTAGGGCCTCTTTTCTTCTTAGTATTTGTTAACGATTTATGTTCCTCCGTAACATGCAATTATCAATTGTTAGTCGTCGATCTGAAACTGTATCAAATCATTTCGAACCAAAACAATATAACAGCTCTGTAACAGAATATAGATAAAGTCAGCAATTGGTGCTCATTGAACAGTATGTCAATCGATACGTCTAAGTGTTTTCACATGAAATTCTCTAGAAAGACACATCCCACAGTTGCAATTTACTATATTAATAAAACACCGATTACTCAAGTCACAAACATGCGGGATCTGGGTGTTACGGTTGACACTAAACTTGATTTTCGGGAACACATAAATAATATCGCAAACAAAGGGGCTCGTTTAGCTGGCTTTGTATCACGGCAAACAAAGTTCTTCAAAGATCCTCAAGTCTCTATAATTCTTTTTAATTGTTTTGTAAGATTCCTTCTAAAGTATTGCTGTCAAGTTTGGAGCCCCTCTTACACATTTCATATGTCCCGAATAGGACGAATTCAAAAACAATTCTTGTACCACCTGTCCTATGCAAGCAATTCCAGGGTACCCTCATGTTATGTTTTCCGACGAATGTACATGTAGATTGGATAGCTTGATACTATGGATCTAACAATGGGTGGACGTATTCATTTCAATAATAATTATACACTAAATCATATATAATAATAATAATTATATGAATCGCATGGCATTTATCTACTGAATGTATTTTACTGACTAATATTTCCCGTGTTTCCTGTAAATAAATGATAGATTGAAAACAAAAAATGAGCTAAACTTACGTAAGTCTCTATGTCGCATCTGACATGTTATCATTCCGTATAATACAATTAAGATGAAATGTATCTGAAGCCAATTTATTCATAATGTGATTGGTCCAATATATCAACGCATACTCTGTGTTGGCTAACAGTTCACTTGATGTGAAACTCAAAATATACATGCTTTAACAGCTGGCTTTCCTTAATTTTAACAGGCTCTTATGTTTCCCGCGCTTTACTCTGGAAGGAAGTGGAACTTTTTCTCGCTTCGTTGCGAGATCAGAGACAGTTGTAGAAATTAGCCGGGACGTGGCTAAGCCTCACCGTTCAGAGCATGATCACTGTGTGCCACTGTTGCATACTTAATTCACAAACGTATTGCTAGATAAAGCGACACAGAAATATAAACGGTATAAAGACGTCTCGTTATTTCCTACCCCCCCCCCCCCCCCTTTGTGTCGTTCGGTAGGGCAAGCATTTCGACTCCAAATGACTCAGATAAATAAAATAAAAATAAATAGATAAAAAGGTTTTTATTCATGTAGACTTAAAAAAAGCGCTCGTAAATAGTCAGAACATGTTTCTAGTAATATAATTGAGTATACGTAATTATTGCTTGTTACATAGATATTTAGGTACACGGACTGAAAAGAATCAATAATAAAATTTATTTTATAATAGCAATGATATTTAGCTAGCTTGTATTAAGTTATTGTCAAAGAGATTATGTCTAAGTTTAATTATCGTTATTTATAGATTTAGCTATATTTTTACTACATATTGTTTGAATGGTTCTGTCTATATTAAGGTATTATTATGGCGAACCTTGTGTTTATAACGACGGTCGCGCTTTAATGCTACCACCGCGCCCCATGCGCCCTAACTGAGAAGACCTAGCGAAACAAAATCAGTGGGTTCATCTACTACCGGTTTCAAAACGACCCAGTTGAGATGGTCCGGCGAAACATACTCGAAACATAACTTTAATTCTCTTGTATTTGAATCAATTATGGTCATTGGTTCCAAATACTACAAAGGAAGTTTAGGATGTAACTAGCTGTGCCCCGCGGTTTTACCCGCTTTAAATTTTATAAATTATCATAGCTCCTCTCCCGTAGGTAATAATAATAATAATAAATCTTTATTTCGGAATCTTTACACTCCATATTTTACACAGAAAAGAAAATAAGAAAAAACATATCCGTATTAAAAAGAAAGTAAATAAAGTAACATAACAAACAAAATGAATATATATAACCTCTTTACGCTATAACTAAATATGACGCTATTAGATACAATTATTACGCTGCAATCTGTAACCATTTATTGTACATTGTGGTAGTATACAGTCTTTCAGAAAACTCTATGATAATACTGTTCGTACACGAACCAACCCTCGACATGAATCCAGCGATTCGTTTTCTCTGGATGGCATTAAACGTATCCAGCCTAGCTTCTGCGAACATACCCGACGCGCTACAATACGGCTCAAGACCCATTAGCTGTCTAAAGATGCTATTGTACTGGACACGAATACCATCCAGAGACCTCTTCGTATAACGCGTCCAGAGTTGGCACGTGTAGAAACACTGACAATATGTCCTAAAAAGATGTACCTTCGTCTGAGTGTCGGCTTGTCGGCGCTCTGCGTTGCCTGTATATATCAGCATCGTCTTTGAAGTCTGACGTCAGTATATGACCAAGGTACTTAAACCTCTCTACTACTTTGACTCGCTGACCTCCTATCCAAACTGGTGGGACGTTTTGTGGACCTATTCCTTATAATATGTAGCCTATATGTTGACCCGACCTCTTAGTAATATTCATGCAAAATTTGAAGTAAATCCATGCAGTACTTTTTGAGTTTGGCCCGGACATACATACAGACAAACAGACAAAAATTCTAAAAACCATATTTTTGGCATCGATATCGATTGTAGATCACGCCCCAAGTATATTTTTTAAAAAAATATTCAATGTACAGTTTTGACTTTCCTACGATTTTATTATATGTATAATAATGATGTTTCCGTCCTAGAAAAAATAACAGAGCTATATCATCCCGTGGGTGTTGTAAAAGGCAACTAATGTGTACTATTCCATACCAAGCGCGGTGACTACGGCAAAGCCCTCCAAATGGTAAACTTGTAGAAACCTTTGGAGGAGGCCTATGTCCAGCTGTGGACAATATCTACCTGATGATGATATAAAATAAAATAAAATAAATAATAAAATACACTTTATTGTACACAAAAAAAAAATAAAAAAGAACATTAACAAAGAAACATTAATTATAATGTACAATGGGCGGTCTTATCGCATAAAGCGATTTCTTCCAGACAACCTTTGGATGGATAGGAATTAATTGTGTAAAAATGCCGGGGACGGTGCAACAAAGTGTGGTACAAAAAGAAAATAGATAATTAACAAGATATACTAAAAAACTAATGTAATGATCATATTATTATAACACATACATATACGTAAATAAAATACTATATTATAATATACTATAAATATAATACTATATTAAAATACTATATACATATAAAATACATTAATAATTATTATGATAGAGACAGATAGTGGTCTTTCACAAGTTTTTTGAAGCTTACTATAGTCTGAGAGCATTTAATAGAAGTTGGTAACTCATTCCACAAACGAGCTGCTTGGACTGCAAATGATTTGTCCATAAAGGTGGAAGAGTGCGCTGGAATGTGCAATTTAAGGTTTTCTGATGATCTTAAAAGCCTCGAATGTGTGTCACAAAGGAATTCAAAACGTTCTTTAAGATATAAAGGAGTAGTGGGGTTGAAAAGTATATTGAATAATAAAGTGAGAATATGGGCATTCCGACGAAAGCGAATAGGCAACCACTTGAGCTTGGCACGAAACTCGGAAACATGATCATATTTGCGTAAGCCAAATATGAATCTGATACAAAAGTTTTGGAGTCGCTCAAGTTTATCAAGTTGTTCTTGTGTGAGATCAAGATAGCTGGCGTCGGCATAGTCGAGAATCGGTAAGAGAAGTGATTGTGCAAGGGCAGTTTTAGTGGTAATGGGTAGGAAGTTTCGAAGACGTCTTAGGGAACCAGCGGATGCAAAAAGTTTTCGGCTCACTGTCTTTAATTGTGGACCCCAAGATAGAGTGTTGTCTATTATTATCCCCAAGTTCTTGACTTCATTGCTAAATGGGATCAGAACACCATCAAAATTAATTTGGGGGATTCGGGACCAATCCCCCAAATTATATATTATATATATAGGTAAATTATATATATAGATATAAACCTTTATATACAATACACACTTATATCGTCGCCGTAGCCTAGATGGTAGTGCTCCTGCCTACGAAGCTGGTGGTCCTGGGTTCGAATCCCGGTAAGTGCAAATATTTGTGTGATGAGCACGAATATTTGTTTCTGAGTCATGGATGTTTTCTATGTATATAAGTATTTATCTATCTATATAAGTATGTATATCGTCGCCTGGTACCCATAGTACAAGCTTTGCTTAGTTTGGGGCTAGGAAGATCTGTGTGACATTGTCTCTAGATATTATTATTATTATTATTATACTGAATTAGCTTGACCGTAGTGAGTCCTTAACTCTTCTCAGTCGAAGCAAGAGAAGCTAGCGGAAGCCCTAGAAGATAACCAGAAGGAAGTAGAAGATTATGAAGTGTCGACGAGTGAACTCGAACAGAACCGAGAGCTGGAAGACCATCTACATTTGGAAACCGATAGGATAATATTGCAAGGTATAGTATAATTTATGGATATTTTATGATATAGACGGGCCGGTTGGCGTGCTTGAGCCTTTCACGCCGCAGGTCGTGGGTTCGATTCCCACCCAGGACAGATATTTGTGTACATTAACATGTTTGTTTGTCTTGAGTCTGGGTGTAATCATCCATATAAGTATGTATTTACAAAAGAAAAGTAGTATATGATGGTATGTAGGATGCTGGACGCCAAGTCGATGTGGCCTATTTTGACTTTAGAAAGGCATTTGATACGGTGGGTAACGACATCCTGCTGCTTAAACTAGCCAACGCGGGATGTACCCCACATACGCTCTAATTTTTTGTCAACTACTTAAGGGGCAGGTGTCAGTATGTGGACTGTAATGGATACCATTCGGATGTATATCTTACGAGGTCCGGTATCAGTCAAGGCAGTAACCTGGGTCCCCTTTTGTTTATTTTAACAATAAATGATCTTCCTGATGTGGTGAATAACTCCACAGTTTTGCTTTTTGCTGATGACCTAAAATTGGTCCATGAGGTTTCACATAGCGGGGATTGTGAATTGCTACAAAGTGACACTGACTAAGTTCTTGACTGGAGCTTTAAAAATAAACTCTATTTAACGTGGCAAAATGTTCATTGTTAATTTTCAGTCGAGCGAGTCAAGGTATTGATAATACGGTTTGCCAAAAATATATTTATTTATTAAACAAAACCTTAAAACTAGTGTACAGGAAGACAAGCAAAAACAGAATGACTTTAAATACAAGTTTGATTCAACATGAAAGGTAGGTTGCAAACAACAAGGGTTTCATATATCCGTATTATAGCAAAGGAGTCAGCATAATTTGTTCTAGAACATTCGATTGTAAGTTTCTCGTGGGAACTAAATATTATTGCATCATTAAATATATTATTGCATCATCCTTGTTACTATGCAACATAAATAATAAGCAGACTTAGGTTTAATTATACTAATATCTATAGGGGTAGTATCCTTAACTAGCGCGCACGCCTCACCGCTGTCAGTACCATATGAACGGGGAACCCTTGCAGCGCGTCACTGAAGTCGAGGACCTAGGGATTCGTTTTACTGCTGGTTTTCACTTAAGGACTCGTTGCAGTTAGTATAAAAGCCTTTCGAGGTCTAGGGGTGGTATTGCGAGAGGCTGGCCAGTTTACAAACATTAAAGCATTGAAAGCGCTGTTTGAAGCGCTTGTACGATCACACTTTGAAAGAAGAAAAAATACAGAATATATTTGTCAGGTTTTTATATTTTAAGTTGTATGGTGTGGGCTATCCTCTATTATATCCCACTTAATTTATTCTGGGCATGGTAGGTTACTGCAAATTGGAAGTAAGGAGGGACGTAGCCATTTACTTATTCAAAGTGATACGTGGAGTAGTGCATGATCCAGCCGTCTTGCACGAAATAAGACTCTGTGTCCCGGATAACTACAGGGGACGGCCGCCGCTGCTGGACGTGCCGTGCGCGAAGACCAACATGTTGCAGCTAACGCGGGCGCTGCGCGCTCTTAACGCGGTAGGGGATACGGTTGACATGTTTATGTGTTCGCTGAATGGGTTCACGATGGCAATTAATGTTTTTTTAGTTTCAAGTGATTAACTATAATTGTTTTAATTAAAATAAATAAATAAAATAAATAAATAAAAAAGGTTTTTATTCACGTAGACTTCACAAAAGCGCTTGTAAATAGTCAGAACATATTTGTAGTATTATAGTTGTATACATTATTATTTCTAAAAACATAGATATTTAGGTACACATTGTATTGATTGTATTAAAACATTTATAAAATTTATTTTATGACAGCAATGATATTTAGCTAGCTCGTATCAAGTTATTGTCAAGAGATTATGTTTAAGTTTAATTATCTAGTTTATGTCTAATATTTTTAATACATATTGTCAATGGTTCTGCCTACATTACGGTGTTATTATTATGACGGACCTTGTGTTAATAACGACGGTCGCGCTTTAATGCTACCACCGGATCCCATGCGCCCCAACTGAGAAGACCCAGCGAAACAAACTCGGCGGGTGTCTCTACTACCGGTTTCAACACGGCCCAGTTGAGACGCTCCGGCGAAACATACTCAATGGGGCATATACACGAGATTTGGTCCATTTACTGTAATTATTTAGCAGGCAAACACAATATATGCTCGATCGGTTGTCTGATTAATTATTTATTTTAGGTATAATATATTAGAATGAGAAAATAAAAACGTCAAAATAAAAGTAACATTAATCATTTTGAGACACAACCAACAGTTCTGAAATTCGTAGAATATTTAAATAATAGATAGTTTTATTACAGATAGTTCATGTAACATAAAAGATTACTCATGTCTATATGGCTATAAGATCTCCAGCGGACTAAGTGCAGGTAGATGCCGACCGCCAAATGTCTTTATCGTCAATGTAATCCTTAGTAGTGTAGTAACCCTTAGCCATAAGTTCACGTTTAATGTGTGACTTAAACTTATTATCAGGTAGTTTAGTTATATGAATAGGGAACTTGTTATAAAACCTAATACAATTTCCCATGAATGACTTATTAATTTTGCTAACTCTAAAGGCTGGTATAGCTAGTTTGTCCTTATTTCTAGTATTGACATTATGAAAGTCACTCCGTTTTTTATATTTATCTAAATTTTTCCGCACAAACATTATAATATATAATTAAGTGTATATAATTAAGTATTTATATTATGTGTCTACTCCACTGAATTGGTTTAGACTGTGATGGTGGTGTAGTTCTGTGTGTAAATAAATACATAAAAATGTAATTGGTTTCCATAGTACAAGCTCTGCTTAGTTGGGATCAGATGGTCGTGTGTGAATAATGTCCCTGGTTATTATTATTATTATATGTAATTTATTTTGCTTAGATTGGGATCTCCGGCCCCTTTAAAAACGAACCATAAGGTTTCTAAACTAAAGGGTCGGTACCGCGCAAGTGATATCCCTGGTGCAGCAAGCGTCTATAGGCTATGTTGACCTTGTATAGGCTATGTTGTTTGTTGTAGAGTCGCGCCAGTAGCTCGGCTGACCTGATTGTCATTCGCAGATCATAAGGGTTCTAAGAAGTTGGCGCTGCACTGCGGGCCGCGGCCCGGCGCTGACGTGCAGCTGCCCGTGGTGGGCCCCAGCGAGCAGCTGTCCAGCCAGAAGATATGCTTCTCCTCCTACCTCGAGAGAATGGGCTCGCTTACGGACAAACATGGCAACGGTAACATTTTTTCTTCTTCATCTTCTTATCGACAAATAATTGTTTAAAGCGAAGAAGATGCTTTCGACCCTTGAAACGACTTGAAACTTTTATTTAGATAAGTAAATTATGAAATGAAATAATGAAATTTATTCAGCACTTGGGTATTAACATACACTTGTACTTGTCAAGTTCACATTGCAGTACATAGACATAGTCGAATACAGTATAAAAATTACAAAAAAATTTTTAGTCCGTCCGTGCGGTCTATTTTATCAGATATATTTTCTTAAATCCTAAAATAAATAACAAGTTACTAATCTATTCTTTTGAAATTTAGTTGTACAATATTAAAATTAAAGAATTGAAGGCAATGAGCATTTGGCTAGCGCAGAAGGCTCTTAACCAGTAGCTTAAATTAAACGACTAATACCCGAGGCCACCCTCTTGGGGTCCGGGCCACAGCTCAGGGGGGGAAGCAAAAGGACAGAATTCTAAGAGAGGGTGTGATCACTTGCACGGGATCACCGATGACGCGTTAATGGGCCAAAGTGTTCCTCGCAGCTGAGGAGCCTACCCTAGCTAACCTGCGGCTTTCTCTAGCTACCTAGGTGGACGACCCGGAGAAGAAAGCCACAAAGAAACTCCGGGCTTGCTTTTTTCGTCTTCTTTTGCTTTTTGTTTTTTTTTTTATTTATCATGTATTTTCTTACATTTTAATGGGCGTTATGTAGGCTAATGCACGCACAGAACCGGTGTCATCTAATGAATCAAAAAATTGTGAGATAATAGACAATAACATTAAATTTCACTCAAGCAATTAGAATAACCTCTTGCTAGATGAGAAAACGGTGGGTACATCCGCGTACATTTACAAAATTAACAAGTCACACGAAGTCTACCAGAGGCGACGACTGTATGAAAAAATAAAATATTATGAGTACCCCCAACAGCAGTTCGACCAGTTACCGCAAGCAGCACCCGTTCACGAGTATGACGTGAATAGAACTGTAAGTAACTTTTTAATTTCCGCAGCCAAAATCCGCACTCCAAAGCGTCAGCGCAAAGACAGCACAACGGAGAAAGAAAAAGAAGCAGATCCTAAGAAGCTAAAGATGGACGAACACCTCGTAAACATTGAGGAGAGCGCGATAGACGGAATTGAACTCATGGCGAGCTATAAGAGCCACCAGGAGGATGAGGAGAAACCCAGCACGGAGGATGAGATCGTCGAGCAAGATGGAGATAGGTATAGATAGATTGAAACTTTTTTAAGAGGGTGACAAGCGAGCAAGTGGGTGACCTGATGGTAAGTGATCACCGCCGCCCATGTACACTCGCAACACCAGAGGAGTCGCGGGTGCGTTGCCGGCCATGAAAAGAGTCCACAAGCAATTGTTGCTGACCCTCCCCACCCCCACCCCTATGAGCTCTGGCGACCATACGCACACTCAGAAACACAACATTAAATTATTAATGTTATTATTAAGGAATGTCGTCTGTAAGGTGGAGGTACTTCCCCAGTCGGGCTGTTCTTCGAGCGCACAGTACACGCACATATCCTCAGACAAAACACATAACATGCGCATGCGCTCGTACATCGTACGTCAAACACTACGTATACCCACACCGCCTCAAACTATACACACACACGCGCTCGTGCATATTAGTGATTCACACAGATCCATTCATACATGTCTACCTTGCTTCTTGTTTGCCGTTTTCTGTTGACGAATTTATAAGTAATGGAATCAGGCGTTACTTTTCGGAAATCCATAATAATCAAAATACAAAATCAATATGTACTGTTGATTCCGCTAATTGTCCGTTTAATCATGCCGGGATGAAATGTCCATCGCCCTCCCGCCCGCAAAAATGTGCACATGCAAGAAGGACACTATAAAAAAGCAAATTACATGCGCCAGTACGATACCCCACACGTGTTTCAGTCGGTGGGCGGTGCAAATTGCATCCCGATATGATTAAACTGACAATAAGCGGAATTAACACTACATATTGATTTTGTATTTTGAATTTATAAGAGGTAAATATATTACCAGCATCAACCGGACGTTCTGTCTTTACAGCAAACTAAGCACTTTAATATTATTTCAATACAAGCACCCACGCATTGTCTCCCGACCAGAACACCCAGAAGTGCTGGTGGTACTAATTCGCTACCCGTACTTTTGCATATAGTTTAAGCCATTCTTTGAATGAAGCCTTTTGGAACGAAGTTCCTTATCGCGCGTTGTGAAAGGGGGCTAGACGGAAAACATTCTTACGAAAAGTTGTCACGACACTTTTTGCAGCTGTGCGGCGTGCGCATGTTTCTCTGTCTCTCTCTCTCTCTCTCTGTCTCTCTCTTTCTCTCTCTCTCTCTCTTTTTCTCTCTCTTTCTCTCTCTCTCTCTCTCTCTCTTATAGAAAGCAAGCCAGATATTTTCATTTCTATTTCGCATTGAACAGTGTGGTGTCGCGACGATTATTTTTGTTGAGTGTATACAGGTTTTTTGTACACAATAAATAATAAGAAATAACTTCGTTCCATCCGGGTGTCCCTTGACACCTCTCAAGTTTTTATTCTTCTTCTTAATACTTTTATTTCAGATATTTGCCCGAAAGAGACAAAGAGTCATTAGAACGAGACAAAGATATGTCGGAGCGCGAGAAGGACAGCTTCTCGGAAATGGAAGATGACGAGAAGTACAACAAGAGCGACACGGACAACGAGAGCGACCACGGCAAGGACAAAAATGGGAAGGACACTAAGTTTAAGAATCTTAAGGTATTACGTCCTAACTACATAATCCTACTAATATTATAAAGGCGAAAGTTTGTGAGTGTGTATGTTTGTTACTCTTTCACGCAAAAAGTACCGAATGAATTTTGATGAAATGTTGTAGGAATATACTCCTCCTACCTACCGCATTCAAAAATGGGAAATCATAAATTTAACTACTTTTTGAGATTAGATACACGTTTTGCATTGCGAATAATGCTATAAAATTAAAATTTAATAATTTGGAAGGTACTATCAATATGATATGATCTTTCACATGAACATATCAGTCGGCCATGTTTCTAGAAAACAAAACCGATAGATAATACCTATATCCTCCGGAAGAGTGTTAGCAAGGGAATCCTAAATTTGATCTGCCAGCGTGTATCGTTCGTAGTTTAACGCAGAGCGCCTACCCTGGATTGGTAGATGGTGCAGATTCGAGACCCGCCGGACGATTAAATTTATGATTTCCCATTTTTGAGATTACTCAAACTATCATCATGAAGTTTTGTACACACGTCAGGGCTATATAAAGGGACAATTATTTCAGGATTCTTTCCATTCATCATTAGACTTAGTTATATCATCATCATCACATCAGTCGTAGGACGTCCACTGTTGGACAAAGGCATGCCCAAATATCTCCATAGTTGTCGGGCTTGCACTACCCGCATCCAGCGGCTTCTAGCGACTCTCACACGATCATCGGTCCATCTTGTAGGGGGCCTACCCACGCTGTGTCTTAAGCTTCGTGGTCGCCACTCAAGAACCTTCCTGCCCCAGCGGCCGTCAGTTCTCCGAGTTATGTGCCCCCACTTCGAATTATTGACAATTCTAAACTTTTTCCAAAATTTTTTGTAACTCAAATTCATATTAGTTTCTACCTCTGTGAATATAACTCTTTTTAATTTTTTAATGTCCAAAGAAAGATAGAATCTCCAATTAAAGAAGAATCCAAGAATTTCCAATTCTCCGGACTATGGCGGTTATAGTGGTGCTTCAGTGGATTTCGACATAACTGATTCATTTGCGCAGGGATACTTCAAGCCTCTCAATTGCTCTTTAGATGACCTATATATAATATCATCATCAGCCTGATAGAGTAGTGGACGATGCTGGACATAGGTCTCCCCCCAAGGTTTCAAAATTTTGCTATTTGGAGAGGTTTGCTGGAGTCAATGCGCTTGACATGGGAGTTGGCGACCGCAGTTTGAAGGTAGCCAGTACACAGGAGGCGCTGTTCCTCGACTACCTGGTGTACACTTGGTCGCCTTTTACGACACCCACGGGATGGTATGGGGACATCCTGTTATTCTCTCTGGGCCGGGAACCACACGGCTAGTATATATTAGACTATATATTGTATAGTAGAGGATTACGCCTTTAGTAAAAGTCCCTTATGTTTTATGATCTCTGCACCTACCATGCTACACTCTCCAAAGGCTGAATGTCACAAAATGTCTCGTACATTAAGTCCAGCTTTCTACGATTTATATCCATAAAGTTTAAAAAAACCTATCGTTTCTTGGTATACTGATTTAAAAGACACTCAATTTTCAGGTAAAATTCCGCATCAGACCAAAGAAACGTGGTGGAAGCATCTACACCCTAGTCATGAATAACCCTGACGAACTGAAAGGCGACGAACTCAAAGCCGAAGACCCTAAAACCGACGAACAAGCCAAAGAAGAACCAGCGAAGGAGGAACCAGTGAAGGAAGATGAAGTCAAGGAGGAAGCAAAGGCGGATATAGATGTAGATATGGCGATGAGACAGATACGGAAAGGATGGAGTGTGTATGACGCGGGGGAACTTACTATTGGAGATTTGTATTTGATGGTAAGGTTAACTTTAATCTCGTATGTAGGTAACAATAATAATAATAATAATCTATTCAGAATAAATTCCATAGGTGTTAGTTACAATGACAACTCTCGTATCCACCTTCTCAAGATCGGAAAGTCCCATCTACCGACCAACGTTTTAAAATGATGTTGGGGCTGGCGCGCGTACGACGTAGCAGAGATGCGGGCCTCTTGCGCATGGTGGCCGAAAAACTATCAACGGCCGCGTCGGCTAGCATTCCGGACTTATTAATCGCTACAAAAAAAATAAGCCATTTATTTCAGCACAGCAGAAGGCGCTCATAGCTAGATGATCTCACCCGTCCGTAAGCAATCGGCGAGGTTCACTAGGCTCGCGGTCAGTCCATAGATAAGCGACAGCCAAAGTAGTTTAATTTCTGAGCGTTTCCTTGCTTCGGAGGGCACGTTAAGCTGTCGGTCCCGGTTTTAGTCATTAGACAATAGTCGTTAAGCCATATCAAATTCCTACTAGGCGGCTTGAACAACTCTGACACTAGTGTAAACACTACGATTACTAAGTAAGCAGAGTAGAATAGAATGCTGAGAAACAGAATTACTTAGCCAGTTTTAGAGGTAGATAGATATTTAGAAGTATTTTTAATAAAATTATTTCGGATGTCTCATCTGCATGAACTCCTCTACAGGTGAAGGCCTCCTTCAAGGATGTCCAGTCATCTCTATTTTGCGCTGTCTGTATCCCATTTTGGGCAGACTGCTTTTGCGATCACATTTTCCCATCTGACGTGAGGGCTCCCTTTTTTGCGTTTGCCCATTGTGACTTCCCAAGTTGTTATGATCCACCTACATTCTTGAAGACGAGCCTCGTGGCCAGCCCATTTCCATTTAAGTCCTAAAGTTTGTGCTAGCCCATCTGTTGCATTAGATTTTTTCCTTATTGTTGTGTTTTTGATCACTACTAATTACTATAAATAATAAATCTTATGTTATCTAAGCTCTTAATAATACTCAATGAGGAGCTATCACGTATGGAATGTGGTAAAGAAATCAAAAGCGCACTGCACGTACAGTAAAAGAGCCATCATAGCGGCTGGAAGTATGGGAAGGGGTTCTTTTTTGCTGCTCTAGTCGCACGTGGTGGGGGGCTCGACCCACTAAAAACCACCACGGTAGCCAGCCTCACAGTGTCTGTAGCGGAGGCTGTGGGTACTCGTGAATGATCTCGCCAGTACCCCCGCTGTACACTGAGCGGCCGCGAGACTCTCACCCGGGAAGGGGAGGAGCCTGAATGCCTCCCCCCTCCCCAGCACGCACAAGCGCGTTACCTGAGCTATAGCAGTGGCTCTAGTACGAGATCCTGCAGTTTACTTACTCGATCACACGTACAGTTTCGTTCCATACATTGAGCACCAGCGCCTCTCGCGGAAACTATTAAGAACCAAAACTCTGGTGCTCAATGTATGGGACGAAACTGTACGTGTGATCGAGTAAGTAAACTGCAGGAACTCGTGCTAGAGGCACTGGTTACCTCTTCCCGGGACTGCTTCTACAAGACGAGTGGAGTTCTTTTCCTCCAAACGCTAGTGGTCCCAGGGATGAGAAGGAGTCCTAAGCAGGAGAGGACTAGCTGTGCGACAATGTTTATTTTGTACAGTATACATTTATGTTTGTTGCAGTTTGGATCTCGATCAAAGCTGGAACTGGACTACTGGTGGGCAGAACCTACCCCTCCTCTACCGCAACCCAAGTCTGTCCTTTTAACTCCTAATCCGCTGCTCGAGAAAAAGCCAGAAAAGCCGTTTGAAACTGATAAGAAGACAGAAAAATTGTCAGAATCCGATAAGAAGTCTGACAAAGGGGATAGTTCGGTGGAAGACGAGAGAGATAAGAACAGAGAGAGTGACAACGATATGCTGTCGCCGAAGTACCATAGCCAAGATAGTAATGATGGCATGTCAGGAGATGAAAGGAAGAGTAAGTTAAACTTGAATTTTATAGCATTATTCGCAATAATGAAATAATGAAATTTATTCAGCACTTGGCTATTAACATACACTTGTACTTGTCCAGTTCACAATGCAGTACATAAACATAGTCGAATACAGTATAAAAATTACAAAAAAATTATTAGTCCGTCCGTGCGGTCTGTTTTATATGCAAAGCGTTAATCTAATCTCAAAAATACCGGCACCCTCTACTAATCCGGGGTAGGCGCTCTGCGTTAAGCTACGAACGATACACGCTGGCAGAACAAATGTAGGATTCCCTTGGCTCCTTTAGACATGTCAAGTTCAAATTTTGTGTAAATTCCTCTCATATCATGCAGGTCTAATTTAATATAAGCTCTTTTTGCCATATCAAGCTCAAATTCTCTCTTTAGCGATCCGGCTTATTTGTGTAAACTCCTCTTATCATATAAATAAAAGTCAATTTTTATTTAAATTTGTCTCATTCTATCTAGCTCAAATCTTGTATAAAATCCTCTTATCCTATCAAGCTCAAATTTCTCTAATTGTATGATGCATTTATTTGATAGACCGTGCTATGTAGAATCATTTTTATACACTCCATGCCGCCTCTAAAGCTCTGGCGACCTGACGCAGAGGTGCCGCAACATTAACAAAATAATACTATTACCCGGAGTGTATTCTGTAAGGTCCTAGTACATATACTGTGTGATGACGACGACTAGTACCAGTATATCATCACCCCAACTCATCCCGTAGGGGACGTAGAAATCGACCCGATGGAATATCTACCAGAGGACGGGTAGCAGCTTCCTACTGAGTATTATGACCATCTTACTGCAATCGCCAATCCGTCTGCCAAGCATGGCCATTATGGCATATCCCCTCAAGATAACTCTTGGGGGAGACTTGTTCAGCAGAGGAAATTTTTCAGCTGTAATGATGATGAAGTACTTTTTTTTTAATTATGGCAATCTCCTAATATTATATAATTTCAGCAACTTCTGCCAGTGTCAGGTGTTGACTGCACATGGGTATATATTTACGGTCAATTAAACTATCCAATATTGGTCATTATGGGGTCAGTTTGGAGCCTGAAACAAAAGACATTCACAAATAAGTGTTATGTTGTTTTGTTGAATATATATTTATAGAAATATATACATATGGTATATAACAAACACAATTATATGATAGTACTTATTATTATAACTTTATCATGTTAGTGGATATAAATACAATAAATGCCCTAATCATTAAGGGGTTGGGGCAGAAAGAAAGAAGATAGCGAACATTAACAGGATGCTGAATATTTAATTTTGTAGTAATCTGACCATAGGGGAAAGGTTTATTAAGTTGGTAATTAAGAAAAATGTGGTCCGGGGTGCCATCATCCAGCCCACATTCACACAATGAGTTATCTCGTACCCTGATTATAATAATATGTAGGAAGACTATGAAGTACTTTTCCAGTTGGACTTCTCAATTCAACTAGGTGACATATGCCAGATTGAACTTTAAACGAGTAAATAAATTAGCCAACCATAACAACTTAATTCCCCTGTCATAGGTGAACAACTAGCATCACCAGACCACAAGTCCTCATCGAGCAGCAGTCTGAAGCTGGTGAGCAAGTTGATCAACAGGCCGCAGGCGCCTGCAACGAACAGTAATGGATTCAACCAGCTGAGTGACAGGTATGTACTTAACGCAAATCACTTATTGTTATTTGTTTTTCTTATTTTTTTTATGACATTTTGGAGGGTTTTAGGGTGATAATCCAACAGCAGTCTGAAGCTAATGAACAAGATTTTTTTTAAGACAACGCGCGCACTGGGGAATCTAATCCCTGTGTCGCGGGGTTAGTTTACGAACATATAATAGACGGACACAAGATCCAGACTCAGGACAACTGTTTATGGGTCACACAACTAATTGTCCGGAGCGGGGCTCGAGCCCGCGATACGTAGCAAAAAAAACGAAGAAAATCTTTGTGATTTGCGTTAAGTACATACAAATTAATACTAATTTTTGTACGAAAATAAAATCTAACAAATTATGAAAAGTTGTAGAATAAAAGTTGTTGCTTATGGGGTTAACTACCTAGGCCTGCGAGGTTGTTGGTGTTTTATAAGTAACCCTGTAACATCATTATACTTGACTTGATGCAGTGCCAGTGTACAGCTGCAGGCGGTATATAGCACATTATATTAGTATTACTTCTTGTGTCCTTCCCTATGTGCCATAGAAAGACACGTAGAAATCGGTTTAGACGCAGCGTTGTCGTTGGCTTCCACTGTTGGCGGTTGGTTTGTCAACTTTAACTTTTGTTGGGCTTCTGTTATACTATGCTATACCGCTTTTAGGCACCTATTCTCTTTTCTCTGGAAAGTGTATAGTATCAAGTAGGTACTTGTTTGTAACTAGGTAGATAATTATTATATGTCATCGCCTTCCCTGAGGCATAATTTGGAGATATAACACAATTGCCACGCTTGACTGACGGGTTGACGCTCGAAATATAATGGTCATAGTAGGAGAGACGCTGTTGCTTGTTGGGTGATAGATGTTCCCTTGGGATTACTTACTCCCCCCACAGGATTAGAGGGATCGTTATATTTTACCCCACAACCACCCTTTATGTTTGAACTGGTTGCTGCAGGTGCCAGGGAGTCGGTAAGGTAGTTACTTTATTTATTTCTTTAAGTAAGGCTTACAGACCATGATTTATATTGTATTCATTTAAAACTTACAAATATTAAAAGTCAACTAAAGAAATATTTTCTGGCTTTCATCGAAAGAAGATCTTTATGAAAACATTGTTTATATTTGTTAAATTTATCTTTTGCGTATATGTATTATTTGTGTATATTACGAGTATGTAGTTAGTGAGTAAATTAGATTTATGAGATTCATTATGGCACCGGTTTAAACCTTAGTGGTTTTTTGGATGCTATTAAGATAGTGATTATAATGTATATTCCTTGTAAATAATAATAATAAACCATAAAGTCGTGGAAGATATCAGGCTGATGATGATGATGTCTACCAATTATCATCAGTGCAATATTTTGGTGTTTGTTTTATTTTATATATGACTGATTGCGATCAGACCATAAAAGATAGAAGTCATTGTATATCTGTATAACTTGCGTCCCCAGAATGCGGCGCCTGCTGTCGCTGGTGGGCAACCCGCACGTGTCGGCGTGCTCGCCCATCGCGCGCTGCACGTGCGGCCACGTGTGCGCCCAGCAGAGACGGCAGCAGGTACTGTTACGCTAGCAAGCGTGCAGCAGGCAGGGTTCTGTCTCGGCTACGGCGCCCCGGGGCTCGGCCGGCTGCAGCCGCAGTGCGGGCCTCCTCGCCCCTCCGCGCCTACAAGGGTTGTAATTACACTCTAAGGGTAGGGCAGACAAGACAACGTGGAGTAGGTTTTGCAGCGATTCGTTTCTATCACTTACTTTGATAACACAAAATACTGATATCTTAAAATATCCTAAGTGTTAAAAAGCAATATGCCTAATAAAAATATTTGAAATGAAATTCTTCCATCTTTACGTTATGTCGAATGAAAATGTATCGAATAATTAACGCTTTAAATAAATGATAGGTTAAACGAAATTATGCGAATTAAACGAAGTTATTTGTGTGCAATAACATGTATATTTGTCCCGTGTCCAGGTGTTTAGATATGCATTTACAAATGTAGTATGTGTAGTATATCAGCTATTTGATTTCCATAGCTTTACTTAGTTTGGGGTCAGATCAGATGGCCGTGTGTGAATAATTTCACAGGAATACCTAACTCTAAAAGTTTATAGGGTACCCCATATATTATCGATTTATTATTATAAATAATTTAATAGCACAAGGGAATAAAACAGTCATTTTTATCTTTATAAATAAAATTATTTCTAAATTACTATTTCATTCACATTACTTAGTACTACATTAACGAAAATGTTCAAACGACAAACTAAAACACGGGTGCGATTTTAAAAATCTACCATGGTAACATTTATCTATCGGGGCGGCAACTCGGTAGTTAACTTTTTCAAATGGAATTATCAAGCCTTCACTATGTTTTTCTTTCATAAAAATCTTCTTAACCTTTAGAACTATTTCCTTGACATCACTTTTTATCACTATTAGCATATTGTTTTAAACCAAATAATACAATAATAAACGTAGGAACAGCAGTCAGCAAAGCAAGCTGTGGCAGAACTGTCAAAGAGACACTTTACAAGATGGCGGTGTTAGTTCCACTTTCAGCCACGTTCATAAAGATCAGGGACCGGACAACCCCGCTTCTGAGTTAAGCCGTTTGATAGGGTAACCCGTTCATTGGGTAACTCGTATCGCAGTGTTACCCTTTGATTGGCTTACAGCCTCGAAACCCAGTGAAAGGGTTAACACGTTTTTTATGGTAACCACAGGAAGGGGTTAACCCCTTCAATGACTTAAGCCCTTGAATAGCTTACTTTCTTGAAAAGGTTTTATTCGAGTTAACCTGAATTACCCAATCAACTTAGCAGCGTGTAGATGGGAGTAGGCATACTCGCACCCGTGCGGTGCCTCATTGCCTAACTACTTTTAGGTAGGTACAACAAATTAGACGAACGAACGACTTTTTATATTTTAAATTTGAAAGTTTAGTGACGACAAATAGTCGAGCTAATAATCAACGTGTTATTTAAAGAACTGACTTACTTTAATCTTAATATTGTGACAATCTGTATGATGTGATTATATTTTGTTAAATAATTATTATAATATTTTGCTGTGTGGTGATGGCATAGGATATCATCACCCCATTTTATCACGTAGGGGGCGCAGAAATCGACCGAGGGCATACCTGCCAGAGAACCGGCAGCAGCGTTTATCTATGAACTATGACCATTAAACTTTCTTTCGCCAACCCGTCTGCTAAGCTATGGGGCTCTGGGGGTCTGCCAAGGTCCCATTCTTTGGGGAGGCTTTTGTCCAGCAGTGGACGTACTTTGGCTGACATGAGGACGATGAAATAATGGACGGGAGTGTTGGCATGGTTGGCAAATGCTTGCTTTTCACGCCGGAGCTCGTGGGTTCGATTCCATCTAGGAAAGATATTGGGGTGCATGAACATGTCTGTTTGTCCTGAGTCTGGGTGTAATTATCTATATAAGTATGTATTCACAAAAGAAAAGTAGTATAAGTAATATATCAGTTATCTGGTTTCCATAGTACAAGCTCTGCTTAGTTTGGGATCAGATGGCCGTGTGTAAATAATGTCCCTGGATATTATTATTATTTAAAATTGTATAAAATGAACTGATATATTATGGGTATTCTAAAACATCATTGACGTGACTAAAATCTTCATTATCATAAGAATATTACCTATCACTTTAAGAATTTTCAGAGTCAAGCAATCTTAGGTTATGTAACTGTCTATATATTTCATATATAGACAGCAACCTTGGTCTGATAAAAATACATTTAGGCGACCACCTAGGTACAAGTTTTCCAAGACTAATTCTGTATTCAATAAAGTTCTTTACCGTAATTTCATATTAGTTACTAATTTATTTGCAGATATAGTTGAAATAAAAATACGGCTTCTGTGGCCTTATTAATTGGCTTAAGGCAACTGCCTGTTTTATTGTGCCAAGAAGTCTGAAAAAATGACAAACTGGCTATCTCATATATCTTTTACAGAAACCAATGGGCTTAGAATTTGACAAATGGATGACAATCTAGTAGGACAATCAATTCTACGGCTTCCGTAGCCAAATGGCAAAAAAACGGAACCCTTATAGATTCGTCACGTCTGTCTGTCTGTCCGTCCGTATGTCGCAGCCACTTTTTTACAAAACTATAAAAGCTGTACTGTTGAAACTTGGTGGATGTATTCTGTGAACCGCATTAAGATTTTCTCACAAAAATAGAAAAAGAACAATAATTTTGGGGGTTCCGCATACATAGAACTGATGCTAATTTTTTTTTCATCGTACCTTTACATGTGGGGGATCTATGGATAGGTCTTCAAAAATGATATTGAGGTTTCTAATATCATATTTTTCTTAACTGAATAGTTTGAGCAAGAGACACTTCCAAAGTAGTAAAATGTGTGCCCCCCCCCCCCCCTTGTAACTTCTAAAATAGGACAACGACAAAACTGAAAAAAATATATGATGTTCATTACCATGCAAACTTCCACTGAAAATTGGTTTGATCGAAATCTAGTAAGTAGATTTTTTTAAGACGTCATAAATCGTAAACCGCAATTTACCGTTCATTTAATCAACTGATATACTTGCTGCTATGGAACCCTTCATGTGCGAGTCCGACTCGCACTTGGCCTGTTTTTTTAAATATTTAGATGTTATAACGTTTTTTGAAAAAAAGAAGGTTACCGCCGCTCTTGCAAGTAAATTGCAAGCTATTAGCTTTAACAGCGTGTTCATTTCTGATTACATTAATAAATATATGGACGTTTGTATTAATAGTTATAGTATTTACATATCTCTCAGTCACCAACATTTTAGTCGTTGATCATACCAATTCAATCAATATCTTCTATTATTCTAGAGCAATGAGCTGCCAATAATCTTGTAATTTTTTTATGATAACTGCCATTGTCACTAGTGATTGAAAAATAATTCAACACCTCTCAAACTTAATCTTTTAGGAAAACGCCTGTTTGTTGTTTTACAATTTTCCAAACAGCTAAATTTCTAACTGACTAACTTGGCCTTGTCTGAAATATTGTAACTTAATGCCTAAAGACCTTTTAAGATTAGATTAGCATGGTTCTTAAACAATTTAAGAACAATAAAGCTTCTGGTGATAACAGAGTTACAATAGAGCTTTTTAAGGCGGATGGTATACCAATCCTACGAGCTTTTCAGAAGTTATTTAACTTCGTCATACTAAAAGGTCAACCGTCACAATATTGGTGTGGTAGTGCTTTCTTCAATAAGGGCGATAAAAACCCTTTGAAAAAATAACAGACCCATCACGTTACTGAGCCATGTTTACAAGTTGTTTTCGAGAGTCATTACGAATCGTCTCACGCACAGGTTTGACGTCAACCACCCTCCTGAACAAGCCGGTCGCCGAAAATGCTTTAGTACCATATACCACATACATACGCAGCGGCAAGTTATTCAGAAGACCGAGGATATATCCAGCCATTATGCTTAGCGTTTGATTGAATCGAAACCTGGATGTACTGTGACCTTTCCAAAATTCCAAATTAACTACCGGTATGTCGAGGTGTTAAAGTGTTTGTATGAGAACTCGCAACCTATACGATTGCAGCGAGGCGTGAGACAGGGGGATATAACATCTCCATCTCCAGAACTATTCATCACTGCATTGGAAGATGTCTTTAAGCTCCTGGACTGAAAGGCTTTGGCATCAATCTCAATGGCGAATACATCCCTCACCTTAGTTATCATGGCTGAAATATTGAAATACCTCGGTACAATGCTCGAAGACTTCAGCAGAGTCTCTCTACTAGTGGGTCTCAAAATGAACATGGATAAGACGAATATCATGTTGAACATTCAGGTTGCACCCATTCCAGTTAAGGTAAGGGACTCTGCACTCGTGGTTGTGGAGAGCTATATCTATACCTAGGACAGACCACTCCACTAGGGAGGCGGTCCAACGCGGTGGTTTTCACCGAAATCTGCGTGCGCCAGAGAACGGGAGGGCGCCAGAAGAAACGTTCACTGAGTACCGACGGGATGACTACCGGCACGTATTAGTGCACTGGCGCGCACGGCTAGAATTACGCCTAAACGCGCGCCAGCGTGCCGTCGGTGCCATCCTACCTCACCTCAAGGCCTGGGAGGAAAGGAGTCTGCCCAACACACTCTCGCTGAGTGCCCGGCCCGGGTGGCCAAAAGGCGACTCTAGATCGTAGGGGCAATGCTGGTGGGTGACTCTTCTAAATAGCACGCCGTGGTCTCCTTTTATAAGGCAGTCATGTTCCAAAAGGAGGCCACCGAGCGCGAACGGGAGAGATCGCAGACGGAGGAGGCGTCGGGGTGGCGGCTGCAACCGGTAGCCCAACTCCCCCCGGAGCCGCGGCGGCAGTAAGAGAAGTCAATGTTACCAGCTAAAAGAAGACAGTGATCTGTTTATGGCTCAGTCGCTGTGCCGGACTGGCAGAAGTCGGCAAATAGCGAGGACAATCCAGAGCCCTCTCAGGGTACGTGTGGGACCATCATACCATCTGGAACTTTTCGCATAAGGGGTGCACCGGAGCAACATACCCGCGTTCCCGGGGCTCCCCCATCAGGCCCACGGCAGGTAGGTTTAGTCGGTGCGAGTCTGACGCATCCATCCGTAAACATTTTTGCGGGTGGCATACGTAGGCATTCGACCTGCCTTATCAAAACAAAGGTAAGAGGTCCACTTCGAGTAGGAGATCAATTGTAGAATCTAACTTGCCAGGGCAGCGTTCGGAAAGCTAAGCTTCTGGTCCCAAATAATAATCAAAAGTCTTCGATTAGTATGTGTTGCCTCTGATGAATTAGGGAACCAAGACGTAGTCGCTCACTACGGGACTAATAAAACGGCTCATGGTCACCCAAAGAGCAATGGAGTACGCCATGTTCGGAGTTTCCCTCCGAGATCAAATCACAAATCTCAAGATCCAACCAAGAGAGGCAAATCAAAAAAACCGACATAGCTTGAATAATTGCCAAGCAAATGTGGCGGTGGGCAGGGTACATAGCTTGCAGAATCTACGGCCGCTGGGGCAGAAAGTTTATCAAGTGGCGACCATGAACCGAAAAACGCAGCGTGGGCCCCCAACAAGATGGACCGATGATCTTGCGAGGGTCGATGACAGCCGCTGGATGCGGGCAAGGCAGGTTCTGCAGTTGTGGAGTATCTTTGGGGAGCAATGGACTTTGCCCAGCAGTACCTTCGGCTAATATGATGATAATGATGATGGTTATGATGATGATGCATCTATTCAATAACGGTGTACGCCACCACGCCTCCGCGGTTTAACTTTAACAGAATGAAAATCAAATTGTTTGTTATAATATATGTATTATGTCCTCCTAGCCGAATTTCGGCCCCAGCGGCCAGTCTCAATGGAGACTGGCCATGTGAGCGGGACATACCACAAGTGTGTGTGCAAACACAGGGGCACTATCTATTCCATCACTCTCATTATCCGATGGGACGACTAGCGGAACGACCGGAAGGTCAGGTACAGGATCTACGGCTTTACGTGCTCTCCGAGGCATGAGGCTATAATACCGCCAACTCCCAGACTTCGGCCTGACACTAAGAAATTTTTCTTTTTACGTAAAAATCCCATAGACACTTTTGGCCCAACCCAGGATTTGAACCCAGGACCTCGTTATCTACGTTTGAAGACGCTATCACTAGACCAACGAAGCGTAACACATACTTTAAAAAAAGAACTGCTAAATTGCTTTTACTTAATTCTGTAGTACCTACCGAGTTCCAAATTAAAAGAAATTATGACAATAAACAAGAACAGACACGAAAAATTTAATATTACAGTGTTTAGCGACAAGCAAAATTGAACTTTAAAATAATAAATTCCAAATTATTACGACTAGATGTCACGTGCGGTGGTGTTTATGCAATTACCAAACCAATTTCGATGCGATAGAGTGCATATTACAATGTCTTGGCTGGAATGGCTTACCCTGTTACAGTGTTACAGGGTATTGAAAGGGTAACCCTTTCGGAAGCGGTTCATTACACCCGTTCGAAGGTGTAACTCGTATCATAGGGTTTATTTTTTAAGCGCTTAAAAATACCCGTTCAAAAACCCGTTCAACGAGTATCCGGACGGTCCCTGATAAAGATCCTTGTCGCACTTTACGTTGCCGCTCGCGCGTCACTGGTGGTGCTATTTTGTATCGTCAGATGGCGCCAACGCTGCCGGAATATCGATAAAGCAATCGTATAGATGACTATTTTGCTAATAGGTTTTTTAATACCGTTATATAAATAAATATTGTTTTCTTTTACTTATATTCCAGATACAACAGAAGCCCCAACTGCCGACGCCTCAGTACTCCCAAGCGACGGGCCTGAATGATACGGGCACCATGTTCCGGCACCCCATACCCATCGCCCCCAGGCCTGACGCCAATGTAACTATATTCATTTCAGCTTCTCTTGGCGTACCTTTTTGTCCAAACTATTATCAATCTAAGACAAGACTGGCATAAATTATACCTCACTGGATAACTATTTGACTAGTAAGCGAACAAAAGGTTACATTTCGTTCGGAGCTACGCAGCGAACAAGTCACATTGGTACGCGTTGACTTTAATAAATTTATAACAATTTTAAGTTCGCAATCCGCCAGCGACCGAGCTCATACCATTTAACCATAATTTACCATAAACCATTTAATTATTAAATCTCAAAAATGGAAAATTTAATTTATTATTATCTACCATTTATAATAGTATCAACTGACCATTTTAATTTATATTACCAGTGTTAAACCATATCTAGTTGGGAATACAATAGTTTTTGCCAATAACTTCAGGGTTTTTAATAAACCACTAAAAACCAATAAAGAGCTCGCAACTCGCTATATGGTCCTTCGAGCCGGATATGAACCAGCGACCTATGGATCTACAGTCCACCGGTATAAGTAAATATACATATATTTTAAGTAAACCATTACACAGATATACTTCTGATTCTCAAAAACGGCACCCTGCAAGAAGGGCAGATATTTAAAGTTGGCGCCTCATCCCAATTTATTTATTTTTAGAATGTTCTTGGGTACTTCTAATCTAAAGGATTTTTGTTTATATTTTGGTTTGTTTGTTATGTTTGTAATGGAACAAAATTAAAAACTAAGAACTTAACTGAATGTAAACATTCTGTCACTCATCGAAAGCAATATTATGAGCGAGTAATATGGCCTGCGAGTGAGTAAATTTTTATGTCACTTAATTCTCATAAAAAAATTAAGATCCCTACGTAAATTACAATAATGTAATCAAAGATATCAAAAATGTACCTTTAAAAGTCATTATTTGGCGTATTTAAAATACTAATTTATAATTTTTAAAGGGAAACTTTTTGTTACATTCGCTCAACTTTTTTCGTCCATCTATCGCATGTCGCAACATGGCAGCGCCCATCCCATGCGTCAGCTGACCGTGTGGCATTTGCATGGTGGTGGAAATCAGACACGACGAACGTAGCACAGTATTTAATAATTCAGTAAATGTCCAAATTAACTGCTCAAGACGGCTTTCGATACGAAGCACCGACCGTACTAGTTAATCTGTCCCTAAGTGTAGGCGCGTTGCTATTTAGAGGGATGCGGAAACAATCTACGGCGTCTGAGACGTTTTATATACGCGATCTACGTGTATGTTCGGCCGTTTCCGTGGCAAGTGGAGCAAACAGTCGGGCGTGCGGAGTGTCCACGCGCACCGAACGTGATTTTGCTAAACGCGATGCTACAATATTGTATTTTATCAAAACCATAACCTTAACTTTTATTTTATTATGTTGACTGCATTTATTATTCATATTATATAGTATAACTTGTGAAACACCAACAATCTCGCAGGACTATATAGGTAACATCATAAGAAACAACTTATGTTATATGAGTTCGGACATAACTCAAGGCATGAAAAAATATATATTTAAAATTTTTGTTGTATTTTCCTGACATTTGTCGGTCTATGTTTCATTCATTTGAAGCTCAGCTTGCTCTGCTAACTGCTGCTTTTATAACTGGCGTCTAGAGACATGAGTAAAGTTTAAATGCGTTAGCGATGCACCCCTCCCCCGCGCCCTCGCAGTGGAATGTTCAAATAATCTATGCGATACGCGTAGAGTTAGAAACATTCAAGCGGTAAATTAAATAAATACTTATTTTTGTACGAAAATAAGATCTAACAAATTATCAAAAGTTGTAGAACAGAAGTGGTTGCTTATAGCGTTAGCTATCTAGTCCTAGCTAGAGGTTGTTGGTGTTTTAGAAGAAACCCGTATTTAAATTTAAATATGTCAGAAAAAGAGTGAAAAAAAGAAGAGTAAAAATGTCGCATAGCTACTTGTAAAGTGTCTTATTAAATTCATTTTCAAATTAAGCTTATTAATAAAAAAGGGAAATAACGCTTCTCTAAAATGGTGAGAAAACAAAAAAGAAAAAAATATATATATATATATTTCCAACAAGCACAGATTTCATTTGGAAGAATTCAACAACCTCAGCAAAGGCCAGTAAATAATTACTTTAACGCTGGTTTGTTGCAGTTGCCAAAACACAATTTTAACTTGGACGGTGTCCCGCCGTGGCGCCGCGGCCGGCCGCGTGGCACGTCCCGCCGCGTCGTGGTGCAGCGCCTGCTGCCGCTGCTACCCAAGCTACCCCCGCATAGTGAGTATATGTACCTGTAACTGGGACGGTGTGGGCCGCGTGGCACTTCGCGCCGCGTCGTGGTGCAGCGCCTGCTGCCGCTGCTACCCAAGCTACCCCCGCATAGTGAGTATATGTACCTGTAACTGGGACGGTGTGGGCCGCGTGGCACTTCGCGCCGCGTCGTGGTGCAGCGCCTGCTGCCGCTGCTACCCAAGCTACCCCCGCATAGTGAGTATATGTACCTGTAACTGGGACGGTGTGGGCCGCGTGGCACTTCGCGCCGCGTCGTGGTGCAGCGCCTGCTGCCGCTGCTACCCAAGCTACCCCCGCATAGTGAGTATATGTACCTGTAACTGGGACGGTGTGGGCCGCGTGGCACTTCGCGCCGCGTCGTGGTGCAGCGCCTGCTGCCGCTGCTACCCAAGCTACCCCCGCATAGTGAGTATATGTACCTGTAACTGGGACGGTGTGGGCCGCGTGGCACTTCGCGCCGCGTCGTGGTGCAGCGCCTGCTGCCGCTGCTACCCAAGCTACCCCCGCATAGTGAGTATATGTACCTGTAACTGGGACGGTGGGGGCCGCGTGGCACTTCGCGCCGCGTCGTGGTGCAGCGCCTGCTGCCGCTGCTACCCAAGCTACCCCCGCATAGTGAGTATATGTACCTGTAACTGGGACGGTGTGGGCCGCGTGGCACTTCGCGCCGCGTCGTGGTGCAGCGCCTGCTGCCGCTGCTACCCAAGCTACCCCCGCATAGTGAGTATATGTACCTGTAACTGGGACGGTGTGGGCCGCGTGGCACTTCGCGCCGCGTCGTGGTGCAGCGCCTGCTGCCGCTGCTACCCAAGCTACCCCCGCATAGTGAGTATATGTACCTGTAACTGGGACGGTGTGGGCCGCGTGGCACTTCGCGCCGCGTCGTGGTGCAGCGCCTGCTGCCGCTGCTACCCAAGCTACCCCCGCATAGTGAGTATATGTACCTGTAACTGGGACGGTGTGGGCCGCGTGGCACTTCGCGCCGCGTCGTGGTGCAGCGCCTGCTGCCGCTGCTACCCAAGCTACCCCCGCATAGTGAGTATATGTACCTGTAACTGGGACGGTGTGGGCCGCGTGGCACTTCGCGCCGCGTCGTGGTGCAGCGCCTGCTGCCGCTGCTACCCAAGCTACCCCCGCATAGTGAGTATATGTACCTGTAACTGGGACGGTGTGGGCCGCGTGGCACTTCGCGCCGCGTCGTGGTGCAGCGCCTGCTGCCGCTGCTACCCAAGCTACCCCCGCATAGTGAGTATATGTACCTGTAACTGGGACGGTGTGGGCCGCGTGGCACTTCGCGCCGCGTCGTGGTGCAGCGCCTGCTGCCGCTGCTACCCAAGCTACCCCCGCATAGTGAGTATATGTAATTGTAACCAAAGTATAGTTATTTATTTTTTGCAATGGATGCATTATGTGTTGCATTAGGCTCTTTTTATACTATTGTCTAATGAAATGACATAATAAAACATGAAATTTACTCAGCACTTTGGTATTAACATATAAGCCCACACTGTGGTACATAAATATAGTCGAATACAGTATTAAAGTAACAATGTCTAAAGTCTAAAATTTCTAGTTCTGACTACATTGTCCTGGAACTTTGTTTTTGTATAACTACAATATATCCACCCTCAAAAATTATAGTTTTAATAACCAAACATTTTGGGAGTAGATACAACTAAAAGGTTTTACGCTTGACAATAACTTGATACGAGCTAGCTAAATATCATTTCTGTAATAAAATAAATTTTATAAATGTTTTCATACAAGATGTACCTAAATATCTATGTTACTAGAAATAATATCTAATGTATACAACTATATTACTACAAACATGTTCTGACTATTTACAAGCGCTTTTTTAAAGTCTACGTGAATAAAAACCTTTTTTATTTTATTTTTTATTTATTAAAGGTAATAAGGTAAACTCGTATCGCGATCCGATTGGCGTTAAGCTGGTTCTCAAAAACATATATATTTTTTTTATTTTTGGGTGTTGACATAACAAAAAGATGAGCTAATCTTGCCTGTGGGCGTGATTGGCAAATGCTTGCTTTTCACGTCGAAGGTCGTGGGTTCGATTCCCACCCAGGACAGATATTTGTGTGCATGGACATGTCATTTTGTCCTGAGTCTGGGTGTAATTTATCTATATAAGTATGTATTTACAAAAAAAAGTAGTATATGTAGTATATCAGTTATCTGGTTTCCATAGTACAAGCTCTGCTTAGTTTAAAATCAGATGACCGTGTGTAAATAATGTCTCAGGATATTTATTTATATCTTGTAGCACGATCCGGTTGGCACTAAGTCGGTTCTCAAAACCATTATTTATTACAGATTTAATACCAGTCAAGAAAGTGGTGCCTAATTCTCCGCCAGCTCTCCCCAGACTACTGCCGAAGCCGCCGCATACGTCCACCTCAGAGTGAGTACGGAATACACACAATCATATAATAATAATACCACTCACAATTTTAAAATACAGGGTGGCCGAGGAGTTGACGTTCAAACGCAAAATTTAGATACTTTATGATGAGGTGTATCCGAATCACCCCCACGTATTGTTCTACGATTTTGCGTTTTTTTTTTACTCTGAATTTATGAGTCCTGAGCTCAAACCCTAATTTTGAACTTTCGAATAAATTCTAAGTCTTTTCTGCAATGATTAGATATACATACTTTTTAGGGTGTTAGGTTAAACTATGCTAATTAGTTATCACAAAGAAACTGAAACAGAAATATGCAACAGAACGAGAGAAAATCATTCAAAAAAATCGTCGTATGAATGAAACATAGACCTACAAATGTTACGACAGTACAACAAAAACTTGTAAAATATATATTTTTTCGTGTATTATGCCTGAACTCTTAGAATAAAAGTTTATGCTTATGATGTTAGCTATTTATTTAATCTCTATTTCAGACAGATACATTCCATATTTTCGTTTGTAGCTACGATAGGAAAGATTGTTAGTAGTACAGAAAAATCAAGAACAGTAAAGGTAAAATAACGACTAACGCCCGATATTAATAAACGATCCTAATCCATTTTATGCTATCTACGATAGCAATTTTGATCCATTTGTCTATTAAACCGTGCCAATAAAGCATCCACTGATTGAAAAAGCAATCTTTCCGAACGAGCGATCTTTGGGAGGACGGGTCATAGAAAAAGATAGGCCTGTGTACTAAAATGACAGGTTGCACGTGCCAATAACCAATCCATTAATTTTGACATAAGCTTAGATAGCCAAAACAATCTAAAGTTGCAATCCTAGAAATTCGGTGGATTGACAATTGGTTCTAAAGATAAAATTGGTGAAATAGTTCATTATATATTCCAAAATAGCTTTGCATATAAATAACAAATAATAAGAATATTTTTTTTGTTTACAAAATAGGCGGCAACAACTTCACGTCCCTGTTTAAATTATTTGTAAAACAAACACAGAAATCAATAATATTATTGCTTATCATATCAGAATCCATTATAGGTATTATATTTATTAATAAGTAATTATTTGTATATTAGTTATAATTGCTTTGCAACAAAAACAAACAATCAACTTACTGCTTTTTTGTTTTTGATCCGATTCGTTTTGCTTGTCAAATTTTGATACGTTCCGTTCCACCAAAACATAATGTTTGACCAATTAAGTTTCATTTTATTATTATATACCGTAGTCGTCTAGTAAAACATTTTAACCTAGCTATAAATAAGTCAGTATTGATGACTTATCTTTAATATATTTAAAAATAAATTTTCATATTAAATTAAATGGTATAATTGTGTCCTGAGTTACCGATTCTGCATAAAGCGGAACGCTGCAGAGGGAAAGGATCGCACCCCAATCTCTGGGCAAAAAATGGATGGATTGATATGTTTTGTTATTGGCACGCAGGTAAAGATCAAGATAGCGATAGAGCTAATCTAGAGATAGGACTGACTGACAGATTGCGGATCGTTTATTAATTTCGGGGGTAAGACAAGAAAAAGGCAGTCGATCTTGCACGCTAATATTCTGAGGTGCTTTTTTTGTGTTAAAGGCTGGGGAATGCCTACGCATTTCACCCGCAAAAGTGAGTGCTACCTACTTGCCGTGGACTTCTCTTGGCGCCTGATCGAAGGAGCCTCGGGAACGCGGAGGGCTCTGGATTGCCCTCCCCTATTGCTGACTCCTATCAATCCGGCACAGCGACTGCAGCATTAGTGCTACTACAGACCCAAGTGATCATTGATGCAGTTCCTTTCCTTATGACCGCTCCGTCAGCATAAGACCCGAATATTTCGACATCTTAACCAGTGTTGTAAATGTATAACAATAACGTCTATAATGAGGAAGATGTATATTATATTGTTGCAGCCTATCGTTCTTCTACGTGCTAAGCGAGTCCAACGGTCAATTCTTCTTCCACGATGGAGACAGGAGGATACCTATCACTCCGCTACCCGGGAATGGATCCACTGACCCTCTTACAGGTGAAGCAATCATTCTTATTTCATATAGAAAGAAAGAATATGTCTTTATAAAACACATAAGGTACTGACACCAGCACATCATGCTACCCCAATCTGTCGAATTTATCCAATTGAAAGTAAACCTTATACTTATGTAATAAAGTTGAAAATCACTAAAAGAAATTTAACAGCTTGGGGTAGCTGGATGTGCTGGCGTCTGTACATCAATAAAAATTAGGTATTTCTGGTACAACACACAGAAATATACATAAATATGTTGAAGCTTATAAATTGTGCGCCGCTGAGTAGTGACGGCGAAGAATATCGTCACCCCATCTCATCCCGTAGGTTGAGTAGAAATGGACGAGACAAGAACGGGCAGCAGCATTTTTCTGTAAACTATGACCATCCAACTGCGATCGGCAACCAGTTTGCCAATCGTGGCGATAATTGCATATCCCCATTCTTTGGGTAGGTTTTTGTCCAGCTGTGGACGTAATTTGCCTGACTTAATATATAAATAATTAGAAATGCATTTTTTTATAATCAAAATTTTGCGCACCTATTCGATGTGGTACCCATACTAAGCACTTTAGCACCTAAAAACATCCACATTTTACTATGGACATATCAGCCAAGTTATTTCAATGCCATATCGATAGATGGCGCCAATATTTATTTATTTATTTAAGGATCGTCAACGTTACATACACTCATGCAGTTATATTACCTGTAGTACAGAGAATGATAAATTTTGATGACATGGTAGGATTTAATGTCAGCCGAAAATCGTTCACTTATAGACAAAGGCGTCTTCCAATTAGCATTAACTTGTCTATACGCTTTACTCGCTACGTTAGACATTCCCTGGCGATGATTTCTACGCCCATCATGGGATGAGATGACACACACAGCATGAAATAAAACACGATTTACAGTGGTTTAATTGACAAAGCATACGGAGCTTTAACCCCTTTCCGGGCAGTGAGGATTGTGCCATCGTATTTGGAACTCTATTGCCTTGATTTAAAGTTCGAAACCAATAAATTAGAAACAAGCCAAATGATTATCCAGTAAATGTTGGTTAGTTAAGTTTCGACCTGAATATACATATGTTGCCCCGTTGGTCTATCGGTAGCGTGTACAACCGCAGCCAATAAGGCCCTGAGTTCAAATCTTGGGTCGGGCAAAGTAAAATTTCTCAGTATCAGCCCCAAGTATGGGAAGTTGGCGGTATTACTACCCCGTGCCTCGGAGAACACTTAAAGTCGTCGGTCCTGTACTTGACCTCTTTCCAGTCATGTCACTAGTTCTCCCATCTGATTATGAGAGCGATGAAATAGAAAATATCCCTGTGTAAGCACATACTTATGCACTATAATATGTCCCGCGCAGATGTCTAGTTTCCATTGGGACATTATAGATATAATTTTTTAGACATCTTTAACATTAACACTCTTATTTAAAATAATTCCTTGATCCGCCGCTTAACCATGTCTCAGCTAAACCCTGCTCAACCACTTAAACCCCGCTCAACTATTTCTTTATTTAAAAACCCTACTTAAAGGTTTCTCAGCTAAGTAACGTCATTTTATTTTACACTGTCAACATTTCTGAGACTGGTATAGAGCTTGACCAAAATTAATCGACTAAATCGGATTATGTATCAAAACTTTATGATTTTTGCTCTATGGTAGACATGGAATGATAGATTTATGATCGTAACAGTGCATTTTCAAGGACTATTGATTTTCTTCGGTGAATTTTGAAGTTTGTGATAAGATTCCCACTGGAATTCAGCATTTATTTAAAAATTAAAACGGTTAGTAACTTCAATAAAACCTCCATTCACAAACAAACGTCAAACAAAACGTCAGCTGATGCAAATAAAATCCGCCATATTTGAGCAAGCTTTAAACCAGGGGCCGACGTGGTTTAAATTTTGACATGGCTCAACCGCGGGTCAATGTTAAATCGTGTTTTTAAATGAAAAATTTGATAAACCATGGTTGAGCGGCCGGCTTAAATTTAAGTAGCGTTTTTAAATAAGACTGTAACTGTATGAATTTAAGTGCGGTGGGAATCGAACCCGGATATCCGGCCCCATGTGCGTTAACCCCTCCGCCACCGCACCGTGGTTCTGAGACTCGAATTTATACAATCCATTCGATATTACTTAACGCATTTAAGATTTATCACACTAATATTATAAAGGCGAAAGTTTGTGAGTGTGTATGTATGTTAACTTCTTCACGCAAAAACTACCGCACGGATTATGATGAAACTTTGTAGTAATATACCTTATATATCCAAATAACACATAGGCTATAATTTATAAAGATTAGCGCGGGTAAAACCGCGGGGCACAGCTAGTTACAGATATAAATGATTTATACTTTCATTAGATGGTGAAGAAACAAGCGAAGAAACTGAAACGAATGGTATCAAGACAGAAGTGACGGCCGGCAGTGAGGCTGCGGAGAAGGTGGACTCGGGCGCCGAGGCGGCCGACGGCGGGAGGACGGAGCCCGGCGACGGGGGCCTCAAGAGTGAGGAGGGGGATATGGCGCGTGAGTTCTACTGATACTCTTGTTTCTTTACTCAGTCAGAAATATATTGCTAGTTTTCTTTTTAATTCTTTATTTATAAGGGGTTTTTATCCACGCGGATGAACAGTTAGTTCGCGAGGCTTGTCAAGGTTGAGTTCCTTTAACTTGGCAGGATCATCTTTTGACTCAGTTGGGGCGCATTGGATCCGATGGTAGCATTAAAGTGCGACCGTCGTTATAAACACAAAGTCCGCCATAATAATAACATTTAATTCGTACCTTAATATAGGCAGAACCATTCAGACAATATGTAGTAAAGATATAGCTAAAATTTAAAATTTAGAAAATTAAACCTACACATGATCCTTGACAAATACTTAGTATAAGTTAGCTAAATATCGTTACTGTTATAAAATAAATCTTATTTTAAATTATTTCCTACAATCCGTGTACCTAAATTTCTATAGAATAGAATACTCTTTATTGTACACCATAAAAATAAATACAACGTGAGATATTACATAAACAAGTTGTACAAAGGGCGGTCTTATCGCATAAAGCGATCTCTTCCAGACAACCTTAGGATGGATAGGAGCTGAACAATAACTTATAGCTAGCAGTAGGTGTGCAACAAGAGATATACCAAAATGATGGTATATCCATAAATAAAACTATTTTTAGTGAATTTACTGTTAAAATATGAAAAAGACAAAATTAAATAAGCAAATAAGAAGAGAATAGATACTTAACTTAAGAAAACATCAATTATACACTCAAATAGTGTTCTCTGACAAGCTTTTTGAAAGTTGCTATTGTCTGAGCACGTCTAATTACAATAGGCAAGGCATTCCAAAGTCGGGCTGCCTGCACACTTAAAGAGTTTCCCATAAATATAGATTTGTGCTCTGGGATATGAAGTTTTACGTTTTCTGATGATCTTAAGGATCGCAAATGCGTGTCACAAAGGAACTTGAAGCGTTCTTTTAAATATATGGGAGTAGCAGGGTTAAAGAGAATGTTATAAAGCAAGGAAAGAATATGAGCATTCCGGCGAAGGCGAATCGGCAACCACTTGAGCTTTGTACGAAATGAGGAGACATGATCATATTTGCGAAGGCCAAATATGAACCTTATACAAAAGTTTTGAAGTCGCTCAAGCTTATCGAGTTGCTCTTCAGTAAGATCAAGATAGCTGACATCGGCGTAGTCGAGGATTGGTAGGAGAAGCGATTGAGCAAGCGCGATTTTAGTGGTAATGGGGAGAAAATTGCGCAGACGCCTAAGAGAGCCTGCTGAAGCAAATAATCTTCGGCTAACTGCTTTCAGTTGTGGGCCCCAGGATAATGAACTATCTAATACAATCCCCAAATTCTTAACTGTGTCTTTAAATGGGATAATAGTACCTTCAAATGTAATTTGTGGAAGTTGGGACATATCTATCCTAGACACCATTCGAGAGCTGCCGATGATGATGGCTTGTGTTTTTGATGGGTTAATTTTAAGAAATTTTTTTACCTAGAAATAATTATAAATTAATTATATATTACTACGAACATGTTCTGACTATTTACAAGCGCTTTTTAAAGTCTACGTGAATAAAAACCTTTTTTATTTTATAATTAAAGCATTTTTATTACAACACGACTTTGATGTTGAACATTTCCCTGAACACTGGTAATATTATTTTTAACAAACGACTCCATCTCGAAAGATTCTATCAATTGAAATGATTATGACGTACCAGCAACTTGGTGTTTTATACAAAACTATTACTCAACTTGAGAGTTAATCACTATCTTATTACTTCTCACCCTCATTTCATGATGTGTAATTAAGTATATTTTTACTCCTACTCTTATACGGTTCATGCGGTCAGGTTGTGGAATTAAAATATTAAAATAATATTATCAATATTTAAAAATCGTGTCAAAGCACATAATCTCTCTTCCTCATCCTAGTTGTATGTATATGTATGTGTATATAGATATTTATCTTTGTATTGGAACGAAGTTCCTTATCGCGCGTTGTGAAAGGGGGCTAGACGGAAAAAATTCTCACGAAAAGTTGTCACGACACTTTTTGCAGTTGTGCGGCGTGCGCATGTTTCTCTGTCTGTCTCTCTCTCACTCACTCTCTCTCTTATAGAAAGCAAGCCAGATATTTTCATTTCTATTTCGCATTGAACAGTGTGGTGTCGCGACGATTATTTTTGTTGAGTGTATACAGGTTTTTTGTACATAATAAATAATAAGAAATAACTTCATTCCATCCGGGTGTCCCTTGACACGTCTAAAGTTTTTTTTATAAGTATTTATGTATATTAGCATGTAGTGTATGTATATATGTATTACTAGAAACTACACACGCTATGTTATATTTCTTTTAATTTCTCCTCTCGCGGGTCTGCTGGAAGAAATTTCACTGAAGTAAGTTTACCTTTGTACATGTTATTTTCTTTTACATTTTCTTTTCTGTATTCCTTTTTCGTGTGCACATTAATGATTAAATAAATAAGTAAATATAAGTGTAGCAATTCTCAGTAGCGATCAACGCTTTAATGAGCCCATGTTTGTGCACGCATTCCGTATTATCGATAGTCCAGTAATTTGCGCGTGCACATCCCTGTTACAATGGTAATTTATGGCACCGACTGCCGCGAATTTTAGGGTTTATTATAACCATTTTTATTTGTTACCCGACATTTCTACCAAGTTAAATTGATCGTGGTTTGTGATTGAATTCGCATTATAGTGTATGTATTCACTATATTGTGAATTCAATCACAAACCATATACCAATATATACCACCGGTATATACCAATTATGAAAATACTGAAACCTTATTAAAGATCGTTCAGTAATAATCATAAACACCCTCTCTTACACACACTCACTCTCGCACACACTTACACAAAAAATTTATGCGCCAACGAGTTTGACAAGGCAGTGATTTTTTTGACGGGTTACATTAAAGCAAAACTAGGGCACCCAAATTTTTCCATTTTGCGAAATTATGAACTTTTCATTCATAATTTCAACTTTGAAATTCGATGTATTTGATATACGGTGGAATAGCCATCGCCACCGTATGTATGGCATTATGTCATTTGCCGCGTACGTCTTTTTAGAATACATCGAATTTCAAAGTTGAAATTATGAATGAAAAGTTCATAATTTCGCAAAATGGAAAAATATGGGTTGGGCCCTAGTTTTGGATTTACTTTTACATAACGTAATAATGATGATGTCCTCCCGACCGAATTTCAGCCACGGCGGCCAGTCTTAATGGAGACTAGCCAATTGCGCAGGACATATTATAGTGCACAAGTGTGTGCGTAAACACAGGGGCACTTTCTATTCCATCACTCTCATGATCCGATGGGACGTCTAGCGACACGACCGGAAAGAGTTCAGGTACAGGACCGACGGCTTTACGTGCTCTCCGAGGCACGGGGGTGTAATACCGCCAACTTCCAGACTTCGGGCTGATACTGAGAAATTTCTTTTTACGGAAAAATCCCAAAATCACTTTTTGGCCCGACCCGGGATTTGAACCCAGGACCTCATTACCTACCGCTAGACCAACGAGGCAGTCATACCATAACGCAATAATACATGCCAGTTAAACATATGAAATGTTGTCAATTGTGGAGATCTTTGTCCAGCAATGGACGTCTTTAGGCTGATATGATGATGGTTAATAGTGATGTTGTGGTTGCAGCGGAGTTCCTGCCGTCGGAGTCGCTGTCGCTGTCGCCGTCGCGCCTGCTGCACGGCGGCTGGCTGGAGGGCGAGGTGCCCGACTTCTCGCTCAGCAGCTTCCTCGGCCAGCTGGACGCGCGCCCGCCGCCCGACCTCGCGGTGACTGCCCGACCCTAGCCTATATCTGTTACTAGCCGTGCCCCGCGGTATTACATAGCTCAGCAGCTTCCTCGGCCAGCTGGACGCGCGCCCGCCGCCCGACCTCGCGGTGACTGCCCGACCCTAGCCTATATCTGTTACTAGCCGTGCCCCGCGGTATTACATAGCTCAGCAGCTTCCTCGGCCAGCTGGACGCGCGCCCGCCGCCCGACCTCGCGGTGACTGCCCGACCCTAGCCTATATCTGTTACTAGCCGTGCCCCGCGGTATTACATAGCTCAGCAGCTTCCTCGGCCAGCTGGACGCGCGCCCGCCGCCCGACCTCGCGGTGACTGCCCGACCCTAGCCTATATCTGTTACTAGCCGTGCCCCGCGGTATTACATAGCTCAGCAGCTTCCTCGGCCAGCTGGACGCGCGCCCGCCGCCCGACCTCGCGGTGACTGCCCGACCCTAGCCTATATCTGTTACTAGCCGTGCCCCGCGGTATTACATAGCTCAGCAGCTTCCTCGGCCAGCTGGACGCGCGCCCGCCGCCCGACCTCGCGGTGACTGCCCGACCCTAGCCTATATCTGTTACTAGCCGTGCCCCGCGGTATTACATAGCTCAGCAGCTTCCTCGGCCAGCTGGACGCGCGCCCGCCGCCCGACCTCGCGGTGACTGCCCGACCCTAGCCTATATCTGTTACTAGCCGTGCCCCGCGGTATTACATAGCTCAGCAGCTTCCTCGGCCAGCTGGACGCGCGCCCGCCGCCCGACCTCGCGGTGACTGCCCGACCCTAGCCTATATCTGTTACTAGCCGTGCCCCGCGGTATTACATAGCTCAGCAGCTTCCTCGGCCAGCTGGACGCGCGCCCGCCGCCCGACCTCGCGGTGACTGCCCGACCCTAGCCTATATCTGTTACTAGCCGTGCCCCGCGGTATTACATAGCTCAGCAGCTTCCTCGGCCAGCTGGACGCGCGCCCGCCGCCCGACCTCGCGGTGACTGCCCGACCCTAGCCTATATCTGTTACTAGCCGTGCCCCGCGGTATTACATAGCTCAGCAGCTTCCTCGGCCAGCTGGACGCGCGCCCGCCGCCCGACCTCGCGGTGACTGCCCGACCCTAGCCTATATCTGTTACTAGCCGTGCCCCGCGGTATTACATAGCTCAGCAGCTTCCTCGGCCAGCTGGACGCGCGCCCGCCGCCCGACCTCGCGGTGACTGCCCGACCCTAGCCTATATCTGTTACTAGCCGTGCCCCGCGGTATTACATAGCTCAGCAGCTTCCTCGGCCAGCTGGACGCGCGCCCGCCGCCCGACCTCGCGGTGACTGCCCGACCCTAGCCTATATCTGTTACTAGCCGTGCCCCGCGGTATTACATAGCTCAGCAGCTTCCTCGGCCAGCTGGACGCGCGCCCGCCGCCCGACCTCGCGGTGACTGCCCGACCCTAGCCTATATCTGTTACTAGCCGTGCCCCGCGGTATTACATAGCTCAGCAGCTTCCTCGGCCAGCTGGACGCGCGCCCGCCGCCCGACCTCGCGGTGACTGCCCGACCCTAGCCTATATCTGTTACTAGCCGTGCCCCGCGGTATTACATAGCTCAGCAGCTTCCTCGGCCAGCTGGACGCGCGCCCGCCGCCCGACCTCGCGGTGACTGCCCGACCCTAGCCTATATCTGTTACTAGCCGTGCCCCGCGGTATTACATAGCTCAGCAGCTTCCTCGGCCAGCTGGACGCGCGCCCGCCGCCCGACCTCGCGGTGACTGCCCGACCCTAGCCTATATCTGTTACTAGCCGTGCCCCGCGGTATTACATAGCTCAGCAGCTTCCTCGGCCAGCTGGACGCGCGCCCGCCGCCCGACCTCGCGGTGACTGCCCGACCCTAGCCTATATCTGTTACTAGCCGTGCCCCGCGGTATTACATAGCTCAGCTGCTTCCTCGGCCAGCTGGACGCGCGCCCGCCGCCCGACCTCGCGGTGACTGCCCGACCCTAGCCTATATCTGTTACTAGCCGTGCCCCGCGGTATTACATAGCTCAGCAGCTTCCTCGGCCAGCTGGACGCGCGCCCGCCGCCCGACCTCGCGGTGACTGCCCGACCCTAGCCTATATCTGTTACTAGCCGTGCCCCGCGGTATTACATAGCTCAGCAGCTTCCTCGGCCAGCTGGACGCGCGCCCGCCGCCCGACCTCGCGGTGACTGCCCGACCCTAGCCTATATCTGTTACTAGCCGTGCCCCGCGGTATTACATAGCTCAGCAGCTTCCTCGGCCAGCTGGACGCGCGCCCGCCGCCCGACCTCGCGGTGACTGCCCGACCCTAGCCTATATCTGTTACTAGCCGTGCCCCGCGGTATTACATAGCTCAGCAGCTTCCTCGGCCAGCTGGACGCGCGCCCGCCGCCCGACCTCGCGGTGACTGCCCGACCCTAGCCTATATCTGTTACTAGCCGTGCCCCGCGGTATTACATAGCTCAGCAGCTTCCTCGGCCAGCTGGACGCGCGCCCGCCGCCCGACCTCGCGGTGACTGCCCGACCCTAGCCTATATCTGTTACTAGCCGTGCCCCGCGGTATTACATAGCTCAGCAGCTTCCTCGGCCAGCTGGACGCGCGCCCGCCGCCCGATTTCGCGGTGACTGCCCGACCCTAGCCTATATCTGTTACTAGCCGTGCCCCGCGGTATTACATAGCTCAGCAGCTTCCTCGGCCAGCTGGACGCGCGCCCGCCGCCCGACCTCGCGGTGACTGCCCGACCCTAGCCTATATCTGTTACTAGCCGTGCCCCGCGGTATTACATAGCTCAGCAGCTTCCTCGGCCAGCTGGACGCGCGCCCGCCGCCCGACCTCGCGGTGACTGCCCGACCCTAGCCTATATCTGTTACTAGCCGTGCCCCGCGGTATTACATAGCTCAGCAGCTTCCTCGGCCAGCTGGACGCGCGCCCGCCGCCCGACCTCGCGGTGACTGCCCGACCCTAGCCTATATCTGTTACTAGCCGTGCCCCGCGGTATTACATAGCTCAGCAGCTTCCTCGGCCAGCTGGACGCGCGCCCGCCGCCCGACCTCGCGGTGACTGCCCGACCCTAGCCTATATCTGTTACTAGCCGTGCCCCGCGGTATTACATAGCTCAGCAGCTTCCTCGGCCAGCTGGACGCGCGCCCGCCGCCCGACCTCGCGGTGACTGCCCGACCCTAGCCTATATCTGTTACTAGCCGTGCCCCGCGGTATTACATAGCTCAGCAGCTTCCTCGGCCAGCTGGACGCGCGCCCGCCGCCCGACCTCGCGGTGACTGCCCGACCCTAGCCTATATCTGTTACTAGCCGTGCCCCGCGGTATTACATAGCTCAGCAGCTTCCTCGGCCAGCTGGACGCGCGCCCGCCGCCCGACCTCGCGGTGACTGCCCGACCCTAGCCTATATCTGTTACTAGCCGTGCCCCGCGGTATTACATAGCTCAGCAGCTTCCTCGGCCAGCTGGACGCGCGCCCGCCGCCCGACCTCGCGGTGACTGCCCGACCCTAGCCTATATCTGTTACTAGCCGTGCCCCGCGGTATTACATAGCTCAGCAGCTTCCTCGGCCAGCTGGACGCGCGCCCGCCGCCCGACCTCGCGGTGACTGCCCGACCCTAGCCTATATCTGTTACTAGCCGTGCCCCGCGGTATTACATAGCTCAGCAGCTTCCTCGGCCAGCTGGACGCGCGCCCGCCGCCCGACCTCGCGGTGACTGCCCGACCCTAGCCTATATCTGTTACTAGCCGTGCCCCGCGGTATTACATAGCTCAGCAGCTTCCTCGGCCAGCTGGACGCGCGCCCGCCGCCCGACCTCGCGGTGACTGCCCGACCCTAGCCTATATCTGTTACTAGCCGTGCCCCGCGGTATTACATAGCTCAGCTGCTTCCTCGGCCAGCTGGACGCGCGCCCGCCGCCCGACCTCGCGGTGACTGCCCGACCCTAGCCTATATCTGTTACTAGCCGTGCCCCGCGGTATTACATAGCTCAGCTGCTTCCTCGGCCAGCTGGACGCGCGCCCGCCGCCCGACCTCGCGGTGACTGCCCGACCCTAGCCTATATCTGTTACTAGCCGTGCCCCGCGGTATTACATAGCTCAGCTGCTTCCTCGGCCAGCTGGACGCGCGCCCGCCGCCCGACCTCGCGGTGACTGCCCGACCCTAGCCTATATCTGTTACTAGCCGTGCCCCGCGGTATTACATAGCTCAGCTGCTTCCTCGGCCAGCTGGACGCGCGCCCGCCGCCCGACCTCGCGGTGACTGCCCGACCCTAGCCTATATCTGTTACTAGCCGTGCCCCGCGGTATTACATAGCTCAGCAGCTTCCTCGGCCAGCTGGACGCGCGCCCGCCGCCCGACCTCGCGGTGACTGCCCGACCCTAGCCTATATCTGTTACTAGCCGTGCCCCGCGGTATTACATAGCTCAGCAGCTTCCTCGGCCAGCTGGACGCGCGCCCGCCGCCCGACCTCGCGGTGACTGCCTCGACCTCTACTGTAGCTATTACTAGCTGTGCCCCTTATCATAGCTCCTCCCCCGTAGGTGATAGCGTGATAATATGTAGCCTATATGTCGACCCGACCTCTTAGTAATATTCATGCAAAATTTTAAGTAAATCCATGCTGTACTTTTTGAGTTTAGCCCGGACGTACATACAGACAAACAGACACACAGACAAAAATTCTAAAAACTATATTTTTGGCTTCGACTACGATTATAAATCACGCCCCAAGTATCCTTTAAAAAAAATATTCAATGAACAGTTTTGCCTTTCCTACGATTTTATTATATGTATAGATAGATGGGCCGCAGCTCGTGGGTTCGATTCCCGCCTAGGACAGATATTTGTGTGCATGAACATGTCTGTTTGTCCTGAGTCTGAATGTAATTATCTATCCAACATGTAACTTAAGTAACGCACATCTTGAAAATAGTTTGTTAAGAATCGTTTACTGAATCGATTTATATCATTTTTAATATATGTAATTTTTTATTCCAAGATAATTAAAACTACGGAAATTATTGTCATATTAACCCTGTACAGTCAAAACAAATTGAAATGGACCGTAAGTCAAGTAATAACACTTTAAAAATCGCAGTTTTATTTGTATTCATACAAATTCCATAATTCAATTCAAAATAAAGAAAAATAAAATTAATTTCAAGAAAATAATTTAGTAAATAACAATGCATATACATGTTAAATTAAAAATTCAGTGTATGTATTATGATTACAACATAATATTCTAATTGGGGTGTTTGAGGGTGTGCGTTAATTACGTTACATGTTGTATGTATTTACAAAACAGTAGTATACACACATCAACAAAGTCTAGGGATACGTTATTTTGAAATCAAACATGGCTTTATTGTTTAAAACCTATTTAGTTTCCTTAAAAAGTTTATTTACAGATTTAAACCTTGTCTATTCTTTATTCAAAATTTAAAAATTAAAATGAGAAACAAATGAAAACACGCAAAGCACAGCGCAATCTTGAGTTGTATCTAATTTCAAGAAGTTGCATTAAAATTTTTTTTGCGTGTTAATTGAAGAAAACCTGATAAATTGTTTTATTTTCTTTTCTCAATTGGTTGTGTAAGCTTTTTAGCGTCATGCCACGCCATCATTTGAGTCGAGATGAAATGTTACGGGCAGTTGGCATGTTACAAAACGGTGCTATTCAACGCGTCGTTGCTGAGTCTCTGGGCACAAGCCAAAATGTGGTATCCAGGCTGTGGTCACGTTATCGCGCTACTGGAGATGTGGCAGAACGGCACACAGGTAGATATCGTGTTACCACTCAGAGACAGGATCGATTTCTCCAAATGACCGCCAGAAGACTACCCAATATCACAGCGATGCAACTAGTGCAAAGGCTCCAGGAGGGTCAGCAGCTGCTGGTGAGCGACCAAACCGTGCGAAGGAGGCTGCATGAAGTTGGTCTTCATGCTCGCAGACCGCTACGAGTCCCAGCGCTGCGACGTGGCAATCGCGGTAGGCGACTTTTATGGGCTCAAGAACATTTGACATGGAGTGATCAACAATGGTCATTGGTGCTGTTCACTGATGAGTCCCGCTATGGATTTCATCCAGATTCGAGACGAACACGCGTTTGGAGAACTCCAGGCAGGGTCAGCCGTCTCCGACATCCACAGGAGGTCCACTCTTACCAAGGCGGGACAATTATGGTGTGGGCAGGAATACGAATCGGCGGACGAACCCAACTCATTTGGATTCAGGGCAGCATGACTGCCCATAGATACCGTGAGGAGGTAGTAGAACGTGTCATTGTCCCGCTCAGGGCCCTAACGGGGCAAGAATTTCAGCTCATGCATGACAATGCACCTTCCCATACAGCGCGGCTGGTGAGGGCCGCCCTTCGAGAACACGATGTTCAGGTATTAGATTGGCCTCCACAGTCGCCAGACTTAAACCCAATTGAACACGCCTGGGACATGTTACAGCGAAGAGCATTGAGGGATTTTCCGCCCAACTTGACAACAGAAGAACAACTTTTCGAACATTTAAAAAGAACTTGGGACTGCATACCCCAGCAAGACATTGACACCTTAATTTTAAGTATGGAAAATCGTTGCCGCTGTGTGATTAATGTTAGAGGAGGAAATACCGATTACTGATTATCAGATTTGGTAAGATTTTTATTCATTTAATTCGATTGAATAATTTTATAAGAATAAAATGTTTTTGTTCACTCAGTAATTTTCTATGGCTTAATTAATTTAAGACTTTTATTAATTAGAAAAACAAAATCGCATCGTGTTGTTAATGTTTAAATATCGGCCATGAAATTATCTTTAATTCTTCCATTTACAGTCATAACAAAATGTTTATAGTTTTCTAGATAATCAATGAAATGTTCAATATCCCTAGATTGTGTTGATGTGTGTATATGTAGTATATCAGTTATCTGGTTTCCATAGTACAAGCTCTGCTTAGTTTGGGATCAGATGGTCATGTGTTTTGACTATCTTACTTACGAATCGGTTAGAGCATCCTCATATCCGAATGCTCTAACCGATTCGTAAATGAATAGCGAGGTTAAGCAATTAGGCTCGCTGTCAGTCCATAGATGGGTGACCGCCAAAGTGGTTTAATTTCTGAGCGTCTCCGTACGTGCGTGTGTCCCGGGTGTAGCCATTAGACAACAGTCGTTAAGCCATGTCAGAGCCCTATTTTATTACTTGTCGTATGGGCAGTGGTAGCCCCAGTGTCAGAGTTGCTCAAGCCGCCCAACTCTGACACTGGGGCTACCACTGCCCATACGACAAGTAAGTAAGAAGGCCTCTGACATGGTTTAAAGGCTGTTGTCAAAGACTACAACCGGTACCGACAGCTTAATATGCCCTCTGAAGCACGGATACGCTCAGAAATTAAGCCACTTTGATGGTCACCCATCTATGGACTGACCGCGAGCCTAGTTGCTTAACCTTGCCGATCGCTTACAGACCGGTGAGATTATCTAGCTGTGAGCGCCTTATGACCACTGCTGGATATATCTATTCTATTCCGTTGGTGAATTTATACATTTCAAATCTAATACTTTGACATTATAATATGTAATTTATGATTTTGACTTGCTGACTATGTTGTGACCTATTTTTTTATGTTATTGAACAAATTATTATATTTTGACTCAAGTTTAGTTTATAGTATATTTTTGGTTTGACATATTTTGACATTGTTTATACATTTAATATTTTTTTTAAATCATTTTCATGACATATAAGAAATCTTACCAATAAACGACTATTTAACTATTTAAAGACAAAGTGTTTGTGTCCATAATTTAGAGGGATACATAATCGCCACGCTTGTTAGACGGGTCGCTGCTGCCCTTCCTCTGGTAGATTTGCCCTCTGGATGACTTCAACGCCCCCCAAGGGATGAGCTGGGGTGATGATATTCTATGCCGCCACCACACAGCAGTATGTTAACCTAGTTTCGCTCATTAATTGAATATAACCTTGGTGACAGGTGGATTCCCACCTGCAGTCGCTGATGGCGGAATCGAGCGTGGACTACGTGGCCAAGTTCGCGGACCTCGCAGCCGAAGTCACGGACGAGCCCGACCTGCCCCCGGACGACCTCACTTAGAACTAATATTAACAAAAAAACAACCATTTGACGGGCGTGTTGGCGTGGTTGGCAAATGCTTGCTTTTCACGCCGCAGGTCGTGGGTTCGATTCCCACCCAGGACAGATATATTTGTGTGCATGAACATGTCTGTTTGTCCTGACTCTGGGTGTAATTATCTATTTAATTATGTATTTACAAGAGAAAAGTAGTATGTGTACTATATCAGTTATCTGGTTTCCATAGTACAAGCTCTGCTTAGTTTGGGATCAGATGGCCGTGTGTAAATAATGTCCCAGGATATTTTTAGTACAGGAGTAACTTTTTACGTCCGAAAAAATTTATTTTTACACATTATTATGATGATGTATCAATGAAATACCCACTTTTTTAAACTTTTAATCGGTTTTAGTTCTTCTTTCATGTCCACTGCTGGACCAAGACCTTTCCAAAAGTTTCTCAATGGAGATGTGTCCATCACTTGAATTATGATGAGGTAGGACACATCGTTATTTCGCTCAAAGAGCAGCCCGACTGGGGAAGTACCTCCACCTTATAGAAGACATTCCTTAATAATAACATTAATAATTTTAATGTTGTGTTTCTGAGTGCGAGTAAGGCCGCCAGAGTTCATAGGGGTGGGGGGAAGGGTCACTAGTCTTAAAGGCCGGCAACGCACCCGCGACTCCTTGGTGTTGCGAGTGTCCATGGGCGGCGGTGATCACTTACCATCAGGTGACCCACTTGCTCGTTTGTCGACCTCTGACGAATTACCCCATGTATGTTCTACGATTTTAATTTTATTTTGATACTTTGAAAATGTATGAGTCCTGAGCTCAAACCCTGATTTTGAACTTTCGAATAAATTCTAAGTCAGTTCTGCAATGATGAGATAAACCATACTTTTTAGGGTGTTAGGTTAAACTATACTAATTAGTTTTCACACAAAAACTGAACAAGAAATGTTCAACAGACCGAGAAAAATATCAAAAACTGATGTTAGGTGAAATTTACGAGAAAATACTTTAAAAAGATTCTATCTCAAAAACTACGCAAATTCGTAGAACAATATATGGGGGTGATTCGGATACTCCTGATCATAAAGTATCTAAATTTTGCGTTTGAACGTTAACTCCTCGGCTAGTCTGTATATGCAGTTGTCCTGGGTCGGGTGTGTTTTAAATCCTTGAATTGCATGTTTTAAGGCTATTGCGTATCCCGAGTTCAATGCCCGCACAGGACAACTTGTGTCACCTATAAGTAGTTGTTCAAACCCTGAATGTGCTTTGTTTCAGTCAAATATAAGTTTTTAAAACCCATACTATAGGTATTCATTTTTATTATTTGTATTTTTTTTTCTTTTGTCACCGTAGCCTAGTTGGTAGTGTTCCTGCCTACGAAGCTGGTGGTCCTGGGTTCGAATCCCGGTAAGTGCAAATATTTGTGTGATGAGCACGAATATTTGTTTCTGAGTCATGGATGTTTTCTATGTATATAAGTATTTATCTGTCTATATAAGTATGTATATCGTCGCCTGGTACCCATAGTACAAGCCTTGCTTAGTTTGGGGCTAGGATGATCTGTGTGACATTGTCCCTAGATATTATTATTATTTCCCTAGTCCGGGCGTTGTCTTTTTAGAATAGAATGAACTGTATGATACTAAAAGTCAAAATCAAGTGTTTTATTTTTTTTTCCATGGTGACTAAATGAAAGTACCTGTTTATATTGACTGCCTCGTTGGTCTAGTGGTAGCGTGTTCTTCCGCAGAGAACGAGGTCCTGGGTTCAATTCCAGAGATGGGCCGAAAGTGATTTTGGGACTTAACTGTAAAAAGAAAAAAATATCTCAGCATCAACCTGAAGTCTGGGAGTTGGTGGTATTATACCCCCGTGCCTCGGAGAGCACGTAAAGCCGTCGGTCCTGTACCTGTCCTCTTTCCGGACATGTCGGATAATGAAATCGAAAGTGTTTCTGTGTTCGTGCACACACTTGTGCACTATAAATGTCCCGCGTAGATGGATAATCTCCCTTGAGACTGGCCGCCGTGGCTGAAATTCGGCTAGGAAGACAATATTATTATTATACAATATATAGATCCGACAGTTTTACGTGTTCTTCGAAGTTTGGGGGTTTAGCACCGCCAACCTGACTTCCCAATAACACTTATTTTGCTCTGAACCGGGATTTGAACCCAAGACTTCGCTATACGTGCACGTTAGCGCTATACCAACGAGGTATAATAGAGATGCCGATGTCTCTGCACGGTTTCAAAGCAAATGTTTACATTTTTGTATTATATTTTAAATAATGTAAGTAATATGTGTAAGAGTATTTAATAAATCGTATATTTTGATATAGCTGTTTTCTTAACCTGTGACAAACCTAAAATATTGAGAGGTATGCATAGCGTTCATTCGCTCATAGAGCTGGGAACTGGGGAAGTACCTTACAGAAGACCTTTCCTTAATAATAACATTAATAATTTAATGTTGTGTTTACGAGTGTGAGTAAGGGCGCCAGAGCTCATCGGGGTGGGGGGAAGGGTCAGCAACACTTGCTTGCTGACTCTTAAAGGCCGGCAACGCACTTGCGGCTCGTCTGGTGTTGCGAGTGTCCATGGGCGGCGGTGATCACTTACCATCAGGTGACCCACTTGCTCGTTTGTCGCCCTATGAAAAATAAAAAAAAAGTCGTATACCTAAGATTTTTAAAAAAAATTATTAATGTAGGAAATCTGTTAATAATTACTCATAAATTAGCAGGTTCACAGTCCAATTCAAGTCGTAAGATATAAAGTCCGAATAGGTTTTTGGGAAATTTGATTGCAAGAAACTGGTGAACATCAGAATCACTGGCCAAAATGACCGATTAGCTTTAAAATATTACTAAAATCTAATACCTATTTGCTACTATTTGATATCTTTGTTTAAATAATTGGTACCTTATTAACAACTGAGAAAATGAATTTAAAAATTGGGCAGTCATTCTGATGTCAGGTTGACTGCCCACATATAGATCTCCACGTAAGGGCTCCAAAATTTCGATTCGCCTTTACAACAATTTAGTACCTATTTGATACCTAAACATATATTTTTTTAGATTTTTAGGGCATAGTATAATACAAGTTATATATAATATAACTTGTATTGTTTACCTACTACTAATTCAGAGAGTCGTATAAAATAACACAACAAACTTGCAGTTACCTAAGCATTTACGTCGCCAGAACGGTAGGCCAGAGCATTATCTTCTATGTAAAATAGCATCTGAACTAATTACAATCAACTTTGAGCATTTAATGAGCCATTTTAAAATAATACTATCTCGTATGTAAGCTGGAAGTTACGCCCGCCCAAAACAAAACGGGCGATCACAAAGTCAAGTTATTTCTTCAAAACTCACGAAGGCTTAGCGTTACCCTGGCCTTAGTAGCACTCGCCGACGTCGGTCCTCAGCATTCAGACAAATTCGTAACCATCGGAAAAGAATAGGTACGCTACTCCAGATACCTAGTGCCCAAGAGAGGCAATTTCTAACGAACCTCTATCGAGCAATCCGGTGTTCACGGAGTAACATGGGGGTCCGCGCTGGTTGAATGCGTATAACTGCCAACTTGCGGTCCTCGTAACTATTCAAGGTCTCTTTTGAGGTTTATGTGCCTAACTGCAAAAAAATATACCGCAAATAGGCGAGGCACGTTGTGGTGGACCAGCGCAGAAAAATAAGTTTCAATAAGTGGGTCACATAGCCCGAAGAATTGCCAAGCTGAAGTGGCAGTGGGCGGCACATAGCTCGTAGAACCGACGGCCGCTGGTGCAGAAAGGTTCTCGAGTGGCGACCACGAACCGTTAGACGCAGCGTAGGCAGCCCCCCTACAAGATGGACCGATGATCTTGTGAGGGTCGCTGGAAGCGGATAGGACATTTGGGGAGGCCTTTGTCCAGCAGTGGGTGTCTCTCGGCGCGTATGATGACGTGATTAGTAGCAAGAAACACAAGCACTTAACAGCTTTTTAACAAGCAGTGATCGTTTTTAAACTAAAACTATTGGCAGAGAAAATTTTACTCGCAAGCGGTCTAAAAACAATCTTAATTTCGCCGTTACCTAACTAAACCTTCCTTCACTTCGAGCATTTTTTTCGGTAATAATAATAATAAAAACCTTTTTATAGTTTTAGTTCTTATTTATTTAACAAAAATAATCAACTATAATACCACAATCGATTCGTTCCTTCCAAAAACACAACACTAGCCAGTTTAGTAGATTTGCTTGACATCCCATGATGCAATGCACTTCTCTATGGTGGATTTTTCTGAGTGTTCACAAACTTAATAAGTAATTTGTATATCTACTATAATAATATATTGGTTTCGCTGAAGTATATTTTTTTAAGGAAATCGGACGTTGCTTATTCCAGATTTATCTAGTAGCCAGCACAGTCATAGTAATTATCCGCTGCCTTTGATAAAGCTATACCTATTTCAAGTAAGACCTCTAGCTCTCACATATATACACATTCGTACACAAGTTACCTGAACTAGTAAATTTAATACTAAACATATTATGTATTCAAATACTTTGGTTTCGTGCATGGATATTAAGGTTAACTTTGACTATTGCAATTGAAAAATGGTAAACGTCATCCATATTAGAGGTTTTGTAATTATATAAGTATTAATCATGTATGTATGTATTGTCACTGTAACATTGTCATGGTCATGCCATGGGATATCATGGTTTACCTACGCACGCCACCCGCAAAAGGTGTCTACGCGTGGGTATGTCGGACTCACACCGACTTAACCTACCTACCGTGAACTTCTCTTGACGCCTGAAGGAGGAGCCGCCGGAACGTGGGTATGCTGCTCCGGTGCCACCCTTTTGCGCCATGTCATGGGGTCATGGGAGGGCTTTTTGGATGGCCCTCCCTATTTGCCGACTCCTGTGAGTCCGGCACAGTGACTGCGCCACAAACAGATCGTTGTCTTCCCGGAACCGCTTACAAGTAGCGTTTGTAGAGGACACTTCTCTTACTGCCACCGCAGCCCCGAGGGGAGTTGGGCTACCGCCTACCGCTGCCGCCCCGAAGCTATTTAGGCTAACCAGAACAAATAAGATATTCCGCTTTTTTCCAACGATAGACGTCATTTGCCTGATATGAAAAGAAAAACAACAGCAAGAGATTGCATATTAGCAACAATTTCGGTTGCATTTTGTGATATTCTTTTACAGCGTAACTAATTTATTCTAGCAGCTCATCAATCAATGACAACCTGCATGTATTCCCAGCAGTTACAACCTTTTTCAGTTTATTATTTAATTATGACAATTTCGTAGTGTCATTTATAGTTAAATTATAAATTTACTTTACATAAGAAACGGTCTAATAAAAATAATAATGAGCAAATAAAATATAAATACTATTTGATTTCCAAAACCTGTATATTTGCCTTTTTGACTCTGCAACACTGCCTGCCAACGGTGATGTTTACGTTACGTGTAGTGATATTATTGTAAGAAATTATTAACAAAAATTAAATAAATAAACCTTAAATTATACCTAAACATGTGCGCATAGATGGTATTGTTTACTATACTTCCCCTACAAGGCGTAGAAGTGCCGTAACCCACTCTGCCATGATGATTAGTCAGTGGCTCATGTATGTATTTCATATTTTATTATTTCGTGCTATTGATAACATGTGGCGCACCGCTATTTTTCTAGATTACATACTTATTTATAGTTGTAACTATCGGTTCAGTGCATAGGTAGCCAGGACGGGTTAAAACTATAAATTCCTAGTTTCCTTTTTGGTTCTGCATTTTTTACTTTTTTTTGTTAATTGAGCATGGAACCCACAATGTTAATCGTGTATACTGTAGAATAACCTATTTTCTAACTCATACATGAAGGAGGTATTTTAATAATAGAATATTTTTACTTCACCGGCCCCCTGAGCTGTGGCCCGAATCCCATAAGGGTGCCCTCAGGTATTAGTCACTTAAATTAAGTTAATTGTTACGAGCCTTCTGCGCTAACCATCTTGTTGTCTTCAATTTTTTAATTTAAATATAATAGTACTAAATTTAAAAATAATAAATTAGTTACTTATAATTTGTTATTTATTGAAGGATTAAAAAAATATATGTGATATCACAGATCACACAGACAGATTAATTCTTATTTTTTTGTTACTGTTTTTGACTATGTGTATGTACTGCATTGTGAGCATGACAATTACAAGTGTATGTTAATACCCAAGTGCTGAATAAAATTCATTATTTCATCAGTATAAGGGTGTAAATGAGATATAGTAGTTCTCCTGGAAGAATTACTACTAAGGTGTTCTCAATAGTCACTTCCCAAGTACATTAATGTGCACGGGTGTATGTGTAATTGATTAGTTTGCTCTTATAATTTGATGGAACATTGTTCTGACACAACTTTGGAGATATCAAGCTAGGACTAGATAGGACTGACAGCTTTACATGGTTTCTAAGGAACATAGGTGCAACACCATTGACTACTGGATCTATTCTACCCCCACTACTTCTTCGTTTTTTCAAATGGCAAGTAATGCCGATGTCGACAATTCTACCAATGTCAGATGTGAAATGGGAATACATGCGATAAATTTTACCAATATTTGCATATATGTTATAGCTAATTGCATATCTTGTCAATTAGGCTAAAACAAAACATTCAGACTTAACAATCACCCCCACTTGTAGGGCCAATGTAATAGATCATAATTTGACATCTGTCAGTTGCAAGTAAAGTGAATCGTAAAATGATCCTATTTGGTCATTATTACAATAAAAATTCATCATAATTGAAAAAAAAATTAATCAAATGTCCAGTTCTAACTATGAAAAATAAATAATATTTTATGGCTGCCAGTTAAGGTTATGTTGTTCAATTTTGATGAAGTGTCAAATGTGTACTATTAAATTGCCCCCACTATAGGACATTTTTCTAGTCAGAAAAAATCCAATGGCACTTTTTTGCATACTCAGGATTAGTGTTTGAACCCCCTGGGGCTACACCACTGTGACCATTTATTGCCAGCCATTATTCCTATCTTGCCTTTTCACTGATATGAGTGTTAGGCTGATTTCAGAGTGACGCGCGTGGCACGCGCCAGAGGCCAGCGCGTCTCAACAGCGGCGCGTGCGAGACGCGTCACTCTGAAACGCTAGCTGCCAGTAGAGGAGCTCGGGCAGCGCTGGCCGACGGCGCGCGTCTCACACGCGGCGCGTTTGAACTGCGTGACTATGAAACGCAACTACTATCTAGTGTAATTGTAAGCGCGCGCGTTTGGACGGCGCTGTTCGCCGGCGCGACTCTGAAATCAGCCTTATTCTGAAACTTTCAATTTTGTTATCTTTTATCAATATCTATTTTATCAATAATTGTAGTTGTTGATTGTATATGATTAAATTCCTACCTGTTTTTACTTTCCTAGGGATTTTATTTACAGGATAAAGAAGCATTTAAACTACAGACTTCATAATGTATCTATGATATGCAATCCTTATCCATTAGTTAATAATTACACTTCTCTCTTTCTTCTTTATTATATGAGGGAGACAAATGAGCAAGTAGGTCTCCTGATGGTAAGTCATTACCACTTTCCATGTACAGGAGTCGTAGATGTGTTGCCAGCCTTTAAAATAGTCAGCAAACAAGTGTTGCTGACACTTCTCCCACCACGATGAGCTCTGGTCACTCACACTCAGAAACAGGACATTAAGTTATTAATGTTATTATTAAGGAATTAATGTTGTGCCTGTCTCTCTGATACCTCTCTTCTAGTTTATCATATAAATAGTGGTTACGCTGATTTTGTTTAGTTTTCTGAGGTTGCTAATCAACTGTGAAGCTCCAAAATCTGTTAAACTGTGAACTGATAAATGCAACTGGGGATTAGCGCCTGCAATAAATTATATTTGTTCCTCGGTGATTAAATTACCTTAAAACAAAATGAGCCCAAGGTATGTCTACCCCCTGCACAACTTAGATATCCTGGGACTTTTTACCCATGTTACATTTTATAAATTATCACTGGTCTTCCCCCATAGGTGATAGCGTGATAATATTATCACGCTATCACCTATGGGGGAAGACCAGTGTATATATATAAATTTTGCAAGAATATTACTAAGCGGTAAGGTTAACATATAGGCTATATATATAGCCTATATGTTAACCTTACCGCTTAGTAATATTCTTGCAAAATTTGAAGTAAATCCATGCAGTACTTTTTGAGTTTAGCCCAGACATACAAACAACCAAGCAAACAAACCATATATTTTTGGCTTCGGTATTAATTATAAATCACGCCCCAAGTATCCTTTTTAAAAAATATTCAATGTACAGTTTTGACTTTCCTACGATTTTATTATATGTATAGATTACACCCAGACACATGACAAACAGACATGTTCATGCACACAAATGTCTGTCCTGGGTGGGAATCGAATCCACAACCTGTGGTGTGAAACGCAAGCATCTACCAACCATGCCAGGTGGTCGGTAAAATCTATGATCTCGTTATTTAATATTTCTTATTGTTTATCTTTTCAGCCTACTTGTTTTTGCCCCACTAGCAGTAACTGTGATTCTTCTCTTTGCTATCTTCGTCCTGATCCCCTGTGCATTTATATTTGCATCATGGTACATGAGGATACCGGCGCGCAAGCTACAGCGGCGTAAACGTGATGGAGCGAACGTCGCATTCTTCCATCCACATTGCAATGCTGGGGGCGGTGGTGAGAGAGTGCTGTGGGTGGCAATTAAAGCTATTTTAACAAGGTTAGTATGATTTGTGTAAATTCCATTTGTTGCACTATTTCATTTATCTGTTCAAAGAATATTTTTATTTCTCTAAAAAACATTTAATTTATACAAGTTACTACTGCCAAGTTATATTTTTTTTAAGACAACACCCAGAAGCGAAACTAATTCCTGTGTCGCGGGGTACTTTACAACAAAGTACATCCAGACTCAGAAAATTTGTTATGGGTCACACAAATAGTTGTCCTGGGCAGGAATTGAACCCGGGACGTGAAGCGGCGAGGCGATTGTCTTAACCGCTGCGCCACACGTGCAGCCACATGAGGCTTATGATTAAATACTAATCACAGAAGGTTTCTATAACGTTGCCATTTGGAGGGGTTTGCCGTAATCACTTCGCTCGGCATGCGAGCCGGCGCCCGCGCAGTTAGGTGGGGTAGCTATAGTACACAAGTAGCGGTGCTGCCTGACTACCTGGTGTACCCCTTAGTTGCCTTTTACGACACCCACGGGTTGGTATGGCGTGGCCCTGTTATTTATTTATTAAAGTACTGCCACATGACACATTATAAGTACACAGTTAAATAACATCTATAATACATTGTCTGATATGCATCACAATAACGGCGTACATAGCATTTGCACTAATTTTGTAACTAACGACAATATATGTAAATCTAAATTAAATTAAATGAATTAGGAGCTAAACAAACAAATATAAATCAATAGTAACGTGAACGGCATATATATTACATAATATTATTATTAAAGTAATCAGTTATTCTTTCTAGGCCGGGAACCACACGGCATAGGTATCATTCTGATGCATGAAATTTGATTTTTTTGTAGACTCACTAGGATTAAACTGATAGTTAGTGGAAGCTGTGTGGTGACGGCGAAGTATATCGTCACCCCATCTCATCCCTAGAATAAAATAGATACCAGAAAACGGGCAGCAGCGTTTTTTCTGTGAACTATGACTATCAAACTGCGATCGCCCACCATCTGCCAAGCGTGGCGATTATGGCATATCCGCCCATTCTGTGGAGAGGCTTTTGTCTAGCCCTAAACATTATTTGGCCGACATGATGATGATGATAGTGGAATTATTGATAGGTACATACTAGTTTGTATTATGACTGCATAAGCAAAATATAAATGTTGACTGCACGTGTGGCGCAGCGGCTAAGAGCCGATTTCACCGTTAAAATTAAACGCGATCAATGGACGCTAAACTCAGTTACAGGAAGCGGAACCGAGTTTAGCGTCATAGATCGCGTTTAATTTTAACGGTGAAATTGGTTCTAAGACAGTCGCCTCGCCTCTTAGTGTCGCGGGTTCGAGCCCCGCGCCGAACAACTATTTGTGTGACCCATAAATAGTCGTTCTGAGTCTGGATGTAAATTGTGTCCGTCTATTATATGTTTATAAAGTACCCCGCGACACATGACGGATATGATTCCATAGTGCGGGTTTTTTTTTTTTTTTTAAATCCCTGCTCTTGCCTACAACTGCCACTAGACTCTGTTGTCCTAGTACAATTAAGTGACTGGTGCAATATTGGGGATCATTATTTAACCCATATACTACGAGCATCACGGCGACACTTCTAATTGTTCGGCTGTTCTTTAGAAAGTGCTGTAATATAAGGCAGGTTAACGTTAGTGTCTATGAGAATCGACCCCCACATTCAATAGTTAACTTAAGTGTATAGGAGCATGCTGTCTTTTACCTGTTTGTCTATGACGAATTTGACCTGTTGGTCTAGTGGTAAGTGACCCTAACTGCTAAGCCGGAGGTTGAGGGTTTAATTCCCACTTGGGATTTGTGTGTGATGAACACGGTATTTTGTCTATAATATTTATGTATTTAGAAATATATGTTTACTATGTATACATATTATTACATATATACTATGTTTATTGACGGTCAACTTAGCCTAGTTGGTAGTGCTCCTGCCTACGAAGCTGGTGGTCCTGGGTTCGAATCCCGGTAAGTGCAAATATTTGTGTGATGAGCACGAATATTTGTTTCAGAGTCATGGATGTATTTTATGTATATAAGTATTTATCTATCTATATAAGTATGTATATCGTCGCCTGGTACCCATAGTACAAGCTTTGCTTAGTTTGGGGCTAGGATGATCTGTGTGACATTGTCCCAAGATATTATTATTATTATTATTGTTGTTTCGTTGGCATACTACAGGGTCTGCCTAGTTCGGTATCAGATGGCAGTGTCTTACTTATCCCGAGATATTCATTTGTTATTATTATATCAGGATGTCACCTCTCATTATTCCTTTTTTATAAACTGTTGTCGTATCGAATTTATTTCGCAGGTACCCAGATACATCAATCTATATATACACCATAGAGACAGCGGAGGGCAAGACTATATTGGACAAGGCATTCAACCAGTTCAATGTGAAGGTAGACCCGGAGAAGATCACCTTTGTCCGGCTGATATGTGGCGGTGCCATCGATGCTACCAACTACCCATACTTCACATTGCTGATGCAGAGCTTAGGCTCCATGGTGCTGGGTCTTGAAGCCTTCATGAAATTTAATCCTGGTAAGTCTCCTACTATGAGGTGTTCATAGCTGGTTACTCTCACCGGTCCGAAAGTGATTGGTGAGATATAGATGGGTGACCACCTAAGTGGTTTAATTTCTAAGCGTCTCCGTGCTTCGGAGGGCACGTTAAGCTGTCGGTCCCGGTTGTAGACGTTAGACAACAGTCGTTAAGCCATGTCAGAAGCCTACTGGGTAGCTTGAACAACTCTTCCACTAGGGTCACCACTGGCCATACGATAAGTAAGTCCTGCTAATATTATAAAGGGGAAAATTTGTGTTTATGTCACTCAAATCACTCTGTCAAAAGTTATGACACGACATCTATAATCGCGATCAGTTGCTTGCCGCCCGGCGTATTTAAATGCGCCATATATTCCAGAAAATGGAGAGCTTTTCTGGGGGTTCAATGAGGGTAGTACTAGTTTTTTCGCTTTTGAGCTTAATCTACCCACCACCTAACAATTATTAAACTTAAGCCACTATATTGCAATATCGACAGAACGACACAACTATCTGCAGTAGAACACGAAGCATGTTTTAGACGGATGTAATCCAGCGACTCAAGAGAGGTGACGTTGGTGGCAGCTTAGTTTCCATCTATTTTGTTTCCATCTAGATTGTGTTTCGGCTACACTGATCTCATCCACGCGCCAACACGCTAGCGAACAAGTCGCGAATCGTCTTCAGACTGAAATCACGTACGCGTGTTGTGAATGGACCGTATCTTCTTAGAAATTCTTTCTTTTGTAATGGCTCCCAAATAGTTCAAATTTCAAAATGTGGGCCTTGCTTTAGTGGTTTCACCAATTTTTAAACATTTGATTTTTGTAGCAGTTTGGTCCAAATCAAATTGTACTTTTGGATTTATCTATCGCCAAGCCGTTTTCTTTTAAGAAGCGTCTTTAAATGTTTAGGACGTCCCATAGGCATGGCCAATCTCTATAGAGATCGATTAAATCATTATTAATTTCTCATTCGTGGCTTTCCTTTGCGGACTTCATTTTGCATACGTGCGCAACCGCTGCCTGCCACAGCGCAACTGTCTTTGGATGGATGTAATCCGCTGGCTAAACGGATGTAATCCACGGGCCTCAACTGCGGATGGAAACACGCGCCATTAATCCAATGTCGTTGAAGGTCAAATCAAACTCTGGATTACATCTGCAGTCCAGATGGATGTCAACAACCAAGGCCTCTGTTGGGACGCTGGATTACATCCGTCTAGAACACGATTATGGTTGCTTGAATAGAATAGAAATATTTATTTGTAAAAATATTGTTGTCACAGGATGTAACAGTATAAAATGTCCTAAATATTCTGCCGTTTCCGGTGCACAAATCTTTACAGGTCAATACAAATTCAGTTGACTAAATAAATAACATTAAAACAATTACCAAGTACTGAAAAAGGCACAGTTCTTAAGTTTTACCCAGCATTATGGTCTAATTTAAATTTGTTATCAATTTTTTCCTTTAAAAAGTTGTCAACTGAATAATAACATTTATATAATAGAAAATTAAATATTTTGTTTTTAAATGTGCAGGGATTTAGTGTTTTGAATACATCAGGTATTATAATATAATAATAATATTTAGGGACAATGTCACACAGATCATCTTAGCCCCAAACTAAGCAAAGATTGTACGATGGTACCAGGTGTCATGGTGTATATACATACTTATATAGATAGATAAATACATCCATGATTCAGAAACAATTATTCGTGCTCATCACACAAATATTTGCACTTACCGGGATTCGAACCCAGGACCACCAGCTTCGTAGGCAGGAGCACTACCAACTAAGCTACGGTGACCGTCTATTGGAGTAGCAGATGGATGTTTGCCTTGTTCCAGACATCTACATCGACACGACGGGGTGCGCGTTCACGTACCCCATCTTCCGCTACCTGGCGCAGTGCCCGGTGGGCGCGTACACGCACTACCCCACCATCACGGGCGCCATGATGCGCCGCGTCAAGCACCGCATCGTGGCCTACAACAACGCCAGCGTCATCGCCAGGAACCCGCTCTTCACGTGGCTCAAGCTCCTCTATTATAAGATATTTGGATGGGTAGAGTATTATTGAAACCTTTAATAACATAAGATTGCTCTTTTATTAGGGTTCCGTACCCAAAGAGTAAAACGCAGTTCGCTGTCTGTCTGTCTGTCCTTCTGTCACCAGGCTGTATCTTATGAACCGTGATACAGTTGATATTTTCACAGATGATGTATATGTAGATAACAACAAATACTAAAAAAGTAAATAAAATAAATATATAAGCGGGCTCCCATTCAACAAACGTGAATTTTTTGCTCGTTTTTATAGATAATTGTACGGAACCCTTCGTGCGCGAGTCCGACTCGCACTTGGCCGGTTTTATTGTGGTTTTTTTTTATAAAGACAACACCTGCACTAGTGAATCTAATCTCTTATGCCGTGGGGTACTTTACATACATATAATTTGCCCAGTGCAGGTGTTGTCTAATACAAAAAATTATTTAATTTATAAAAAGTTTAACTATATGACACAAAATATTCTGTTGTTCTAGGTGTATGGTGTGGTGGGCCGATGCGCGGACGTGGTGATGGTGAACGGCACCTGGACGGAAGACCACATCAACGAGCTGTGGCGGATACCGCTCAGCACCTTCAGGGTCTACCCGCCCTGCGAGGTCAGTACTCGGTATTCTTTCCCTACGATCGCGATGTTTTGGTATTCTCTCAGTGCCATTTTCTCCCAGTTTTAACTAATGAGGTTAGGCTCCCATGACCTGTGACGTGAATAGCAAGTATTTACCAATCACGCTTACTGGTTCGGTAATGATACGGGTGTGATGATCTTAGGAATCTGGAATGCATGACACAGGGAACTGTGTTAAAGAAGTTTTACTTTGAGTTTCCTAATTGCAGGTTTCAGAACTTAAACAACTACGTTCGTTAGTGAAAGACACAGACCCGATCCGCATCCTGTCTGTGGCGCAGTTCCGGCCGGAGAAGGATCACCCGCTGATGCTGCAGGCCATGTACGAGCTGAGGAACTTACTAGTTAAGAACGAAGTTCTATGGACCAAGGTAACCGTGTTATTATCATCAGATGCTACTTCCAAGGGACCCTTAAATATATCTTCGGTACTTTGTAACTGCCTTCTCTTGTTGCAATTCTCTAGTTATATGAGGCTATAGCCTCTTTTTATCATTCTGTCTACCGCTTTGCTCTGGAAGGTAGTGGAAATATTCATTTCTAACTCAACCTTTCTTTTCTGATTAAATTCGTTGCGGGATCCAAGACCGTTGTTGCGATTCCTCGGGACATGCCTGAGCCTCCCCGCTCAGGGTGCCACTGTTGATCCTGGCTTACAGGAGTTGCAGTGGTGGGTAAGAGGGAGGGACTAGTCCCGAAAAAGATGCTACTTCCAAAGGTTAATTTATCAGAATCATTTTTGTTAGATAACTTTACGCTATACTTTGGATTTTTGCAACTGACTGACTGATTGTGGAATAATAAGTGAATTTAAACTACGGTTATTTTCCTTGTTTTTCCCCTACTATGACGCATTGCTTGTTTAATCCAGAATTACAAAGCCATCTGCCATCCAAACCGGAAATGCGAACCAGAAACCATGATGGTGGTGTTATTATTTCTTAAGTTGTGATAGATCGTCAACAGCTTTACGTGGTGTCCGAGGCAGAAGTGCCTCGACTTACCAGGCTCCAGAACCAATAATTAGTTTTACATAAACATTGTTAGGTGTGGGAATCTAAACCGCGATTTGGATCTGGAACTGGGCGCAAAAGTTTGATTGGACGGTTGACAATCTCCATTAGGATTACCTATCGTGGTTGAAATATTCCCAAGGTTTAATTGATGAATTAAACCTTGGGAATATTGTCAATATTCCCAACCGAAAGACGTCCACTGCTGGACAAAGACCTCCACCAAAGATCTCTAATATTGCCGGTATTGCACTATTTCTGGCATCCACGGTAGCAGACTTCTTTAATAGGACTTAACATATAATTTAATTTAAGTATTTGCATGTCACTATGTATGTGACTAAGTGTTGTGGATCTGTTTTTATATCTAAGACCTCAATTGTTTGTACTAACATTTATGGCAAATAAATAAATATCTATCCAGCGGTTTCCAGAAACCCGGAAAAGATGATAGGTCAATCTTGTAGGGGGCTTGCCCGCGCTGCGTGTTCCAGTTCGTGGTCGGCACTCGAAAACCTTTCTGCCCCAACGGCAGTCGGCTCAACGAGCTATGTGCCCTGCCCACTGACACTTCAGCATTGCAATTCTTCGGGCTATGTCGGTGACTTTGGTTCGCCTGCGGATTTCGATATTTCTGATTCGATCTCCCAGGGAAACTCTGAGCATAAGGTTTAATTTCTTCTTCCAGATAAAATTGGTCCTAGTAGGCTCGTGTCGCAACAAGGAGGACGAGGAGCGTGTCCAGAACCTGAAGGACCTCGCCAAGCACCTGTCCATAGAGGACAACGTGCAGTTTGTGGTGAACGCGTCGTACGCGCACCTGCTGCAGCTGTACCAGACCTGCAGCCTCGCCATACACGCCATGTGGAATGAGCACTTCGGCATTAGTAAGTACTTGACAGTACGAGGGGGCGTTAAAACATTTTTTCTACTGGTAACGAGTCTTGTTTTAGCGCAAAACTAGTTAAATTTATCAACCTATTGCATTCAACGATATACCTACGCTAAACGGTCGCACGTTCAAGTTAACGAAACTAGTTACAATTTATCAACCTATTTCATTCAACGATGATGATGATGATGATGATGATGAAATAAATTGGTTTCTGGCACTCGTTGGCCGCTACCGCGGGACTCTCATCGTTTAAACCTAATCTACTTTTCTAGTAGCGAATATGCATTTTCGGTTATGCCTGGGTAAATATAATTATAAAAGAATTATAATTTAATTTAGGGTGGTAATACATGAAATGTAACTCTCTCTGTTTTTCTATCTGCACAAACTTATATCTCATTCGCAACTTTCGTTCGCTTCGCCCGGCCTCACTTATCGTAACGCTCTCTTCGCGCATTCACCAGCTAACTCCCGCAGTCAAGCGTGTGTAAAGAAGGGTCAATTTGGCAGGCGTGGTGGAATGCATGGCGGCGGGGCTGGTGACGATCGCGCACAACTCGGGCGGGCCGCGTGCCGACATCGTGCAGACGGGCGGCGCCGCGCGCGCGGGCTACCTGGCGGCCGAGCCCGAGCAGTACGCGCGCGCCATCCTCGAGGTCATCGCGCTGCCCGCGGACGAGCGCAAGAGGATCGTTGACGCCGCCAGGTTAGATACATTGTTGTTGGTTCAAATAACTCGTCTCCCCAGGGTTTTTTTTTAATATAATTGTTACATTATGCTCCCCCGAATGTATCGGAGTCTTTTTACATAATTTGGTGGCTTTACAAAGCCATTTGTGGGTCATTCTTATTTTACATATAAGTACTTACATAGCTATTTCTTCTTAATACTATTTTATATTCTTATTACTTATATATCTCCCCAGGGTTAATGATTCTGACTGCTAAACCAGCGGTCATTGGTTTAATCGAAACTTACAAAATTCTCATTGATCATTATGACGTGCCCAGCCTTAAAGACATATACAACATGTAACTTAATTAACGCACTTCCTGAAAATAGTTTGTTCAGAATCGTTTACTGAATCGATTTATATCATTTTTAATATAGGTATTTTTTTTATTCCAAAATAATTAATACTAAGGAAATTATTGTCATATTAACCCTGTACAGTCAAAACAAATTGAAATGGACCGTAAGTCAAAGTAATTAAACTTTAAAAATCGCAGTGTTATTTGTATTCATACAAAGACCATAATTCAATATAAATTTAAAAAAATAAACTTTATTCCAAGAAACTAATTTAGTAAATAACAATACATATACATGTTAAATTAAAAATTCAGTGTATGTATTATGATTAGAACATAATATTTGAGGGTGTGCGTACATGTAACATAATGTTACATGTTGTATAGGATTATTTATTAAACACCAACAACCTCGCAGGAATTTATTGCTATCATCATAAGCAACAACTTTTGTTCTACGAGTTCGGACATAACTCGCTACATGAAAAAAAAATGATTTTAAAACTTTTTGTTGTACTGTCGTGACATTTGTAGGTCTATGTTTCACTAAATAAATAAAATATAAAATAAAATAAAAAAGGTTTTTATTCACGTAGACTTTAAAAAAGCGCTTGTAAATAGTCAGAACATGTTTGTAGTAATATAGTTGTATACATTAGATATTATTTCTAGTAACATAGATATTTAGGTACATATTGTATGAAAACATTTATAAAATTTATTTTATTACAGCAAAGATATTTAGCTAGCTCGTATCAAGTTATTGTCAAGAGATTATCTTTAATTATCTAGTTTAAGTCTAAAATTTTTACTACATGTTGTCAATGGTTCTGTCTATATTAAAGGTATTATTATTATGACGGACCTTGTGTTAATAACGACGGTCGCGCTTTAATGCTACCACCGGATCCAATGCGCCCCAACTGAGAAGACCCAGCGAAACAAACTCAGTGGGTTCATCTACTACCGGTTTCAACACGACCCAGTTGAGACGGTCCGGCGAAACATACTCAAGCGGGCATGAACACGGGATTTGGTCCAATTAGAGTAATTATTTAGTAGTCAAACACAATATATGCTCGATCGGTTGTCTGAATGCTTATTATTTTAGATTATATTTAGGTATACAAAAGAAAAACTTCGAAACAATAACATTATTCATTTTGAGACAGAGTCAATAATTTTAAATTAAGTATATGATAGCAATCATTTACAGATAGTTCACGTAACACATTTATATAAAACAATTGAACAAAGAATATCTATTTCATATTTTTCATTAATAGATTCTATGTCTAGAATTTTGATAGAGAAGCGGTTTATATTTTGATGTGATAGAATTAGAAAGTTATCACACTTCTCTATTATCATGCTTACATGTTTAAACCACCAACTAAATTGATTTTAATAACATTACTAAAAGATGGTATAAAAAGTGACTTCGTCATACTACTTATGACTGAGTTAATATGTGCCGCTACTAAAGTTGCAAGTATGTTCAAAAATTTTCTTGAGACAGTAACTGTACTCATGGTTACCCTACAAGAATCTATAAAACTATTTGTGTCCAAAAATATAAATTTATTACTATAATGGCTAACCAAAAACTGTAGGTGCATATTTAGATTGTGGATATAATTATTTGTACTATCAGGCACATTGGACACATAGGGGAAGGCACACAATATTATCTTATTACAGTCTAATTCTAACATCTTAGTGAAACTATCTGTAATGTCTTTTTTCTTTAAGTTCTTACAATTTCCTACCATTAGAGTTATACATGATTTGGCACTGTGTTTATTCTGAATTAATTTATCTATTATATCTTTATAATGTAATCCTGGCATACAATAGTTGACAAAGGAACAACTCAGCTTATTACAAAGCAAGGTACCAAGGCCCTTACCCATTTCATCGGAATACAGTATGGAGCTATGTTTAGTAATGTCATTTTGTGGAGATACTGGTGACTCTAATCCCAGCTGTGTGTATGACTCCACTACTGCACTACTGGTGTTAACCGGTTCCAATGTCCTATTGCTTTCAGGATTACACTTTCCAGCTAGCAATTGCATTTCATTTTTGTATGACTGAAAACTGTGATATGAGATTGCTAGGGACTTCTCAAGAGTTTTTATCTCAGAAAGCAAATACTGAGTATCTTTTTCATAAATTAGTTTGCTATCCTCTAATTTAATTTCATAATTTTCTAATTTGTTTAATAATGCCCTACGTTCTTTACTTAGTTCAAGTATGTATTGTTTTAGCTTGTCACTACTTACGGAATTAACGCTTGGCTGGCAGTCTACACAGTCATCGCCAGTCAAATCAATGGTTACCGTTGTATTAATAGGGAGATCCACCGGACTACAACTGGCCAACTCGTCATACAAGCTCTGATTAATGGAAGCTACTGGACAAGTTGTGTTTTTTACATAATTTGACAACTTCTCATTACAATTAATTAATTCTAATTCAAGATCTCTAATTTTGAACAGTGCTTCTTCATATAACACTCTACACTTATCAAAAGACTCTGTCTCCGCATGCAGTCTGTCTCGCTCTTCAATAGTAGACTCTAGTTGGTGGTTGAGTTTCACAAGTTCTCTTTTCAGTGATGTGTTACTATCAAAATCAAATAAAATAAAAAATGTTTTTATTCACGTAGGCTTAAAAAAGCGCTTCAAAACATGTTTGTAATAAGTGACGGTCACCGTAGCCTAGTTGGTAGTGTTCCTGCCTACGAAGCTGGTGGTCCTGGGTTCGAATCCCGGTAAGTGCAAATATTTGTGTGATGAGCACGAATATTTGTTTCGAGTCATGGATGTTTTCTATGTATATAAGTATTTATCTATCTATATAAGTATGTATATCGTCGCCTGGTACCCATAGTACAAGCTTTGCTTAGTTTGGGGCTAGAATGATCTGTGTGACATTGTCCCCAGATATTATTATTATTATAATTAAGTATACATAATTATTTCTAGTTACATAGATATTTAGGTACACGGATTGTATGAAAACATTTTTAAAATTTATTTTATTATAGTAATGATATTTCATTGATACACGAAAGGACGACGCTAGAGTAGGTCAAATTTAATAGATCACATTCGACACTTCATCAAAATTCAACAACGTAACCTTAACCGGCCGGCATAGAACTGCACATTGTCTTAATTTTTTATTCAGTTTCGATTTATCGTTATTGTAATATTAACCAAATACGATCATTTTACGATTCACTTTACCAGTACCTGACAGATGTCAAATGTGATCTATTAAATTGGCCCTACTATAAGCTCGTGCGCATGTGCGCGTCTTTGTGATGGTGGAGTTCTAGATATACAAGCGGGATATTAACTCGTAGAACAAAAGTTGTTGCTTATGATATTAGTGATTTAGTCCTGTTTGGTTGTTGGTGTTTTACAAATAACCCAGTATAGACGATCGATCTCTGTATATCGGGAGTAGTCCCTCCCTCTTACCCACCACTGCAACTCCTGTAAGTCACGATCAACAGTGGCACACAACGAAATGACACTGAGCGGTGAGGCTCAGGCATGTCCCGAGGAATCGCTTTAACCGTCTTGGACCAGCAACGAATTTAATCAGAAAGAAACAAGGAGGAGTTAGAAAATGAATAGTTCCACTTCCCTCCAGAGCAAATTGGGGGACAGAAGGATATAATGAGGCTATAACCTCATAAAACGATAGAATTGAAGAAAAGAGGCTAAGAACTAAAGAGGCCAGTTGCAAAAGCACCGAAGATCAATTTAAGAGTCCCAAGTAAGCTGTTATATTTGATTTCAATAGTAGGTATGGCAAAACCAGTTAGTTTTTTAAGCGCTTTTGCCACACGTTTTTTACGCGCGCCGGTGGTAGCGATACACACGCGCGTTAGCATCGATTCAAACAAACACCAAACTGCTCTGTAGGATAAAAACGCGCCGTTGACGCACTTTTCTAAAACGCGCGACGACGGCGCTTTTAAAAAACTTGGTGTGCATAGGCCATTAAACGCACGGAAGTTGTTCTCTGTATATCTATGGTATTATCTGTTATGGAACGCGTTACCACTCCATTGAGACTATGAAAATTATTGAGTTATTAAAGTCTTTGTTGTTGTCCCCAGAGCGTCCGTGGACCGGTTCTCAGAGATGGAGTTCGAGAAGGCATTCCTCCGAGCAGCCGAGCCTCTGTTTCGATTGGACTGAGTGGAAGGGTGCGACATATCCTGTACTATACGTTCCATTAGTTGTAAGCTTACAATAAATGTTTTACCAAAGCTTATACACTGTATTATTTTACATCCACTGCTGGACAAAGGCATCCCCAAAGGATCTCCATACTGGAGGGTATTGCGCGGCTTTCATTTTGCATTCATTCGTCAATATACTAATCAAATGAGTCAATTTATTAAAAGTGAAACTTTTTTGCAAGCCTCGAATTTTTTTTTACCTAATACGGGCGTTGTATTTAAACAAATATTCATGTAACCACAATGCAACTGAAATTTTGTCTCTTACGCCATACAATTCATTCACTGCCGGATATTTTTTCGCCTTATTCTTGGTTATTCCCACGTTGACCGGTTTATTTGACACTGTGGAGCACTTGCACAAGCGAGTGAGAATGTAAATGCGACACAGCTGATGCGAGCCATGGGCGCCGCCATATCGCGGCATGCGATAGATGGAGCTATGGCGAAGATATCCGTCAGTGAATGAATTGTATGGCGTAAGAGACAAACGAATATTTGTTTAATACAGCGCCCGTACTAGGTAAATTAATCCCTGTATCGCGAGATATTAAAGTCGACAGCCAAGGACCCAAAAAAATACAAGATCAAACTTAAAATAATTTATTACTTATCAAGGAATTACAATAAAATTATATGAACTAAGTTAATTAGGTGACGCCCGTTCGATGGTTGAGTAGGAAGTGGCCGGTCCCACGGAGCCGAGGAGCGGGCTTCGGGTGTCCGGTACAGCGGTGGTCACGTTGCTTTCCGGCTATGCTGATTAAGCGCCTTCGTGTGACTCGCTGTTGCGAAGTGTAACAATGGGGTAAATGCTAGTCAGCGGTTATAGTGTGCTATGCATATGTAACACACGTGGTACTTTACAAACATGTTTTGGACGCACACAAAGTACACCCACACACAGAACTATTTATGGGTCACACGAATAGTTGTCATGTGTGGTGTTGAACCCAGAAGACGACGTGCTAACTGGCGAGGTTCCATTCCTGTTTCACTCACAGACCATATCCCCAAACACGTACAATTAGTTAGTTATATTATTATATAACTACAAAAACATTCAATAGAAATCCTACTAATTGCGAAAGTTTGTGAGTATGGATGCATGTATGAATATTTGTTACCGTTTCACACAAAAACTACAGGACGGATTTTGATGAAACTTTATAGTAATATAGCTCATATATCCGAATAACACATAGGCTATAATTTACAAAGTTTAACGCGGGTTAAACCGCGAGGAACAGCTAGTAATTTATATGGCAAAACAACGTTTGCCAGGTCAGCTAGTTACTTAGTTAAATAGGATAAGTTGTCATCATCATCATGTTAGCCAAAGTACGTTCTCTACTGGACAAAAGCCTCCCCAAAGAATGGGAAGATATACCATAATCGCCACGCTTGTTAGATGGGTTGGCGGTCGCAGTTTTCGCAGAAAAACGCTGTTGCCCGTTCTCTGGTAGGTATTCCCTTGGTCGATTTCTACGCGCCCCACGGGATGAGATGGGGTGATGTCAAAGTCAAAGTAAGTTTATTCCGTAAAAATTTTACATTTATGTGGAATCGTCATATTTTTTTTACCCTACCGTGCAGTGCATGACGTGGCAGCTACTGAGAAACACTGCCAGAAAACTCAGTAGGAATCCTTTTTTAAAATAAAATATACTTAAGATTAATTACAATCATGTGTGTTGACTCAGAACAACTCCATCCCAAGCACTTTTATCACTTAAATAATCAGAAATTTTGTAATATGCCCTGCTACACAATTTGGCTTTAATAATTCCTTTAAACTTATTCGTAGACAATTCTCTAATATCATTGGGAAGTTTGTTATAGAATCTTATACATTGCCCCATAAAAGAGTTACTTATTTTGTGGAGACGGGTAGTATGCAGTATGAGATTATTCTTATATCTAGTATTTACATTATGTGTATCGCTCCTTTTACAGAAGGAATCGATATTTTTATGCACATATAGTAAGTTTTCATATATATACTGAGATGGTACAGTTAGAATGTTGACCTCTTTGAATTTTTCTCTTAGAGACACTCTCGGGCCAAGATTATAGATAGCTCTTACAGCTCTTTTTTGCAATATAAATATGGTGTCAATGTCAGCAGAGCTACCCCAGAGAAGAATTCCATAGGACATTACACTATGAAAATAACTGAAATAAACCATTCTAGCTGTGTCAACATCAGTCAGCCGTCTAATAGTTTTCACTGCATATGCTGCAGAACTTAATTTGCCGGACAGTTTTTCTATTTGTGGGCTCCATTGTAGCTTTGAGTCAATAGTGATACCCAAGAACACAGTTTATTCAACAGGGTCCAACCTAGCTCCATTAAGTTGTACATTGGTTGTCGCCTGTTTCACATTCGGTGTAGTGAATTTAATGACTTTAGTTTTCTTATCATTAAGCACAAGATTATTGGCATTAAACCAATGAACAACTTTAGAGATTGCATCATTAACATCGTCAAAATTGCTTAATTGTCGGTTTATTTTGAACGTCAGGGAAGTATCATCTGCAAACAACACAATCTCATGCTTATCCCTTACGTAGTAAGGTAAGTCATTTATATAAATTAAAAACAAAAATGGGCCCAGAATTGACCCCTGTGGGACGCCCATTACCACTGGAGATCCCGGAGATATTTTACCGTTTATTTCGACCTTCTGAATTCTATTGCCCAAGTAAGAAGTCAGAAGTTCGAGAGCCTTGTTCCTAATACCGTAGTGGTGTAATTTTCTGACCAGAGTATCATGATGAACGCAATCGAACGCTTTGGACAAATCGCAAAAGATACCTAATGCATCTTGCGAGTCTTCCCACGCCGCGCATATACTTTTTAATAAGTTGACCCCTGCATCTATGGTTGAACAACCCTTTGTGAATCCAAACTGTTTCCGGTGTAGTAAATTATGTATATTAAAGTGTCTGAGCAGCTGGCTAAGCATAAGCTTTTCAAATATTTTACTAAGAGTGGGCAGCACGGAAACAGGTCGAAAATTTGAAGGGTCTGAAGTATCACCAGCTTTAAACAAAGGAATGATTTTACTATACTTCATCAAGTCAGGAAATACACCTGATGCAACACAGCAATTGAACACAGTAGCTAAGTGTGGGGCGATTATAGTAATAATTGATGAAACAGTCTTAACAGATAGACCCCACAGATCCTTTGTGTTTTTCATATTAATACTCTTGAAAGCATTTAAAATATCTTTAGGGCTAACCACCGAAAATTCAAAAACTGTGTCACACGACCCTACGCTTTGCTTGAGTATCTGCTCAGCAGATGTAGAAGCACATGAAAGAGAGTTAGTAAGTATGACTGGAATATTCGAAAAATATTTTTCAAACTCAGTCGCAATCTCCAAATCGCCTTTAATATCTATGTTGTTTATTACTAAGTTAAAATCACGACTACGTATTTTTGTTTTACCTGTCTCAGCATTAATTATCTTCCAAGTAGTTTTGATTATATTTGTAGAAGATTTAAGTATATTTTTTATGTGCAAAGATTTAGCAGCGGTACAGGCTCGTCTAAATGTTTTGGCATATTGTTTCACATATTCTTGAAACTCTGTATTATGATTATGGGATCTTTCTTCATACAATTCATACAACCGATTCCGACTTTTATAGATGCCTGGAGTTGCCCAATCACTGAATACCAGACGGTCACTTACAGACAGTTGTTTGGGTGTGAACATTGTGCAGAACTCATCATTAATCAAATTGAATAAAGAGTTGTACAAGTGATCCGGATTATCATGATAGGGCAGCCATACTATTTGTTTTACTATATTACATTTAAATTTGTCTAAGCGGTTTTCACTAAATGGAATATAGCTTATAAGTTTTCTTTTAATTTTTGGAGCATTTGAATAAGTTACCAACTGACCTGAATGATCTGACTGAATTTTATTGATTATTGATTTAAATAAAGGTTTTACAGTGCTAAATATATTATCAATGCATGTAGCACTTGTAGCAGTTACTCTAGTTGGTTCTGTAAAATTGTGATATAAATTATAGGATTTAAACAAATTTAATAAATTGCAACTTATTGTGCTTTTCTCCAAAATATTTATATTAAAATCTCCACAAATAATAACTGTTTTATGGCTGTTAGATAATTTATTTAATGCATCCTCCATAATATCTGAAAAAGTATCAAATGGTGCACAAGGAGGTTTGTAAAGACTCAAAACAATAAATTGCTCCAACTCAACACATGAAATCTCTACAACTCGCTCAACAGAGAGGCTCACAACATCACTTCTTTCTTTAAACTTTAACAACTTATTTATTAGAATTAGAGAGCCACCATGAATATATTTTTCCCTGATGAACGAGCTTTGATATTCTATGCCGTCACCACACAGCAGTAAAAAGTTATATCGACTTGTAATACTTACTGTGACCGAGCAGCCGAATAATGCAGACGCCCAGTTCCACACAAATACAGTAATGAATACACAAGTATTTTTTGTAAAAAAATCATTTAATAATAATTACAACATAAAATAAACTGTATATATTATAATGTATAAAAAAGGAATACTTAAATTAATGGAATTTGTATGTATGTCTAGGTGGGGATGTGCCCCACTCGGTCTCGCGGAATCAGTCGGAGCTCAGATCCGTGCTTCAGGAACACATTACCTGCACAAATAAAAACACATATTACATACACAGTTTAAAAAAAATCTAAGGCTATTTCTTGATATCTTTTGATGCATAACATATTTCCTCTCGGTTGCTGAATATTTTCCGTGGAAATGATTTTGGAAAAGGGACGGAAATATGTTACATTGATTTCACCAATGAGAGCGCGCTGTGGCGGAGAGTTGGCTGTAGTGTATGTATAAATTACATCTAGACTCAGGACAACTATTTATGGTTCACACAAATAGTTGTTCTGCGCGAGACACGAAGTGGCGTTTGTCAATTGTCATTGTCAATTGAGAGTATAGTAGTAGAAACAGCTTGATAGTAGATATGATTGATTATAGTCATTAGACAATAGTCGTTGAGCCATGTCAGAGGCCTACTGGGCGGCTTGTTGGACTCTGACACTAGGATAACCACTGCCCATATCATAAGTATTTATTTCAAATTTACTATTAAATACTAGAAATATAATAAAGGTAATATATACATATGTAGATAGATAGATAGCGAAACAGGCGTGACTCTATGTATGTATGTAATACACAGAGACGCCACATCTCCCCGCAGGGTAAGAGGATCAAGCCCATCAATGGAACCTCTGTCGTGGTCTATACATCTAAAGAAATCTTTCCCAAAAAAATAAAGTGTCTGTAATATTTACATACTTTAAAAATAAAGTACATACATATGACTTTGAGAGACAGACTACGGAATACTGACGAAAAAGAGCATTGTAGTGTGAAAGAGGATGTAGTAACAAAATCGAAAAAGGTATGCTGAGAAGGTTTGGGCCTTTAGATAGGAGGAATGAAAGAAGGTTGACTATACTGGCCTGTGTGAATGGTACAACTGGAAGAGGAAAACCTGGTCAAAACATTCTCTGACCAAATCAGAGATGATCTCAAGAAAAGCCAGGGGCTCTACCGGCTAAGTCGCCGAACATCGATTTCTTAAATGGCGTTCAAATAAATAATGGTTAAAAATAACTTAATCAATAGTTAAATTGGCTTCAACGTTGACAATCGATTCCGGACCATTTGTTACGTCACATGTGCTCATGGAAGCCGAAACGATTGATTAAGACATTTTTTAACCATTATTTATTTGAACGCCATTTAAGAAATCGATGTTCGGCGACTTAGCCGGTAGAGCCCCAGGTTAGAAGTACTCTAAACCAGCATGCATGTTTGAAGAATATAATGAGTGTAAACGAGGCAAAAGAGGTGTGCAAGGATCCCCACGGGATGATATTTTCATATTCGGTGCCATCACCATACTATAAGCTTTGCTTTGGCTGCACGTTAGATTGGCTAGTTAAACTAAAGTATGGCTCCATATAAAACGGTATTTTGATACCAAGGTTACAAGACAAGAAATACCATCTTACCGGCGGTTTGTTGGGGGTTGATGCCGATGCCATCGTCAGTGATGATAGCGCTGGTGGCCGGCTCCACTCGGAACTCTTCAGCTGCAAACTTCAGCACTGCGGTGAAGGGTGTCGCCTCGGGCACGCTCAGACTGATGAAAATACCATTATAATAATAATAATATCTGGGGACAATGTCACACAGATCATCCTAGCCCCAAACTAAGCAAAGCTTGTACTATGGGTACCAGACGACGATATACATACTTATATAGATAGATAAATACTTATATACATAGAAAACATCCATGACTCAGAAACAAATATTCGTGCTCATCACACAAATATTTGCACTTACCGGGATTCGAACCCAGGACCACCTGTGTCCAGCTTCGTAGGCAGGATCACTACCAACTAAGCTACGGTTTTAAATTGCAGATTTGTATGTTTAGTAAGTATAACAATCTAGCAAGCTGATCCCCTGATGTTAAGTTATCACTTCTGCTCTTGCAGATATGGTTGTACATTTTTTTTACAGTATAACAATCGAGCAAGCCGGTCCCCTGGTGGTAAGTTATCACTCCCGCTCATGGACACAACACCAGGGGGGCGAGTGCGGTACCGGCCTTTATGTAAGGAATAGGGTCGTTTGTTGAAGGTTTGTTTGTGCCATGTTATACCGGATCAGAAATACCGGTAAAATGAGGTGAATAGTTTGTTATGAAACGCCACGCAAGGTAGCCGTTCACGCAGGTGATGGATGAAAGTTCCAGTTCTGGCGGGAACGCGGCGGCAGGTATTAGTTAGAACAATACACAGATGTTGAGAGATGGAGATGTTCTCAAGAAAGGGCAGGTCAGAAGTACCCTAAACCGGCGAGCATGTATGAAGAATATAATGACAGTAATCGAGGCAAAAGAAGTATGGAAAGATCGTGACAAATGGAAATCCGTTGTCTCTGCCTACCCCTCTGGGAAACAGGCGTGAGTCTATGTATGTATGTAATACACAGAGACGCCACATCTCCCCGCAGGGTAAGAGGATCAAGCCCATCAATGGAACCTCTGTCGTGGTCATTACCAAAGGCGGGAAGTCGTTTATCTTGTTCGCCTTTTTGCTGAGCTACTGTCTGCCTGTTCGTCCATATGTAACGAATCTTTACTCCAATCGAGTATTCTCTGCTGAAATAGACTAAAGCAAGAGACATTCGCGTCGTTTAGCCGCGCACCTATGGACAATGACACTGTAGTACGAGGGGCATAAATAGTGGAGGATACCGAAGTAAAGCTACTCATTACACTCAACAGATTAAAAAATCAGAGTTAGTCTAACATTTAAAAAATAGATTTGGCTTCCTATACAAAATGTGTATGTATGTGTAATGGACTTCGCAAATTGAACCTGTAAATGTTGCTCAGTTTCCTAAGTAAATTAAGCTCCCTAATTGCGTCAATTATTTTTGTTTCGCATCCAAAGTGTTTCTGAAAAAAACAGTTTAAATAAATAAGCAATAATAACTTAGTGTTAAACTATTTTCCATCAATAGAACCAGATAGGTCATACTTGAGAAAGGCCCATGGGATACAACGGGAAGTATTATTCCATGGCAGGGGTGGCCAACAGATCGATCGCGATCGACCGGTCGATCGCGACTGTTAATCCAGTAGATCGTAGCAAGGCAAAAAATATAAATACGTCCGACCAGGGGCTCTACCGGCTAAGTCGCCGAGCATCGTTTTCGTGAATGGTGTTCAAATAAATAAAGGTTAAAAATGACTTAATCAATCATTAAATTGGCTTCAACGGTGACAATCGATTCCGGACCATTTATGACGTCACATGTAGCCATGGAAGCCGATTTAACGATTGATTAAGTCATTTTTAAGCTCTATTTATTTGAACGCCGTTCATGAAAACGATATTCGGCAACTAAGCCAGTAGAGCCCCAGACTGCGCAACGTAATCACGAACTGCTGCACGCATCTTGTACAATTTTTCAATCGCAGTTCCTTGCACTTTGTCACAAAGACGAAGATTTTCCATTCTTCATTCATTAACTACCACTGCATAATCAACAAGTACTGGCTAGTATGAGATTAAACACGGTGTTCCGTGTTTAATCTCATACTAGCCAGTACTTGTTGATTATGCAGTGGATATTTCTTTCAAGATTGTAATTTCCATAAAGGGAAAATCCCTCCAAAGGCGGCTCTTTAAACAGCAATTAGATGAGAAGGAACCAGAATTGGCATTGCACACTGACGTAAGATGGTTGAGACGAACCCCAAGTTTTTGCAGATTTCGAAATCGGTGGTGAACGAAGGGTGATGATTATCGGCAATTGCGTAATTTAGACTGGCAATGTGATTTAGGTTTTTCGGCAGATTTTACTGGAAAATAGCGTGGGTATATTAAATCTGAATCTACAAGGCAAGAATAAAGCATTAACAGAAATTATGAGTTCTATTGCAACATTTCAAAGTCAAACAGCTTCTATGATAGTTGGCATAGAGAAGAAAAAAATTGAACAATTTGTAAACATCAAGGCTGCATCAAGGATCATATGGAAAACATCCTACCTACAATTTAATTTCTGAGAAGTACACTACAGAAATTTAGGCAGTGGTAGCAGACTTCGAAATTAGCTTTATCGATTTCAGAAAATTTGAGAAGTTGGTACAAGTCATCAGTTATATCGTTTAATGATTCCATTGGTCATAATGAATCTATAAATTGGCTACAAAATTTGGAGATACATTTCAAATGGAGCACATGATGTTCCAAAACGTAATCATTACTCTGCGCTGCGACATATTTCTAAAAGCAAGGTCATCCTCAGGTCTAGAAGAGAAGAGCCCGTTTCAACTACATCGCCCGAATTGGCTCTAAACTAGCTAGGTACCCTAAGGGTAGCAAAGCTTTTTGGTCCCTGGCCAAATTTGTTGAAGCGAACTTTTGCCGTTCTTCACTACCTCCACTGACAAAGCCCGATGGGTCACTAGCCCACAATGCAAAAGAGAAAGCGGAATTCCTCGCAAACCTTTTCGCTAGCAACTCTTCCCTAGATACATGCAGCCAAACTCCACCACAGATTCCTCACTGTGGCTCCGAAATGTCAGATGTCTACATACACCAAAAAGAGGTCCTAAAAGTGCTGCGTGGACTAGATGTGACTAAGGCCAGTGGACCCGATGAGATCCCGGCGGTAGTGCTTAAGTCGTGTGCACCTGAGTTGTCCCCTATACTCACACGCCTATTCCGGCTCTCTCTGAGATGGGGTCGTGTACCCAAATCATGGAAGCTTGCAAATGTTCAACCCATACCCAAGAAGGGTAATCGTGCAGACCCGTCGAATAACAGACCCATTGCAATCACCTCCATACTCTGTAAGATTATGGAACGTGTATTGAACGCCCAAATCCTCAAGCATCTCGAGAACAATGATCTACTGTGTGATCGCCAATTCGGCTTTCGTCGAAATCGATCTACAGGAGATATTATAGTGCTTGCGACTCACCTTTGGGGCGAAGCAATTGAGAGGTACGGTGAAGCCTTAGCGGTTTCGCTTGACATCTCGAAGGCTTTCGATAGGGTCTGGCATAATAGTCTGCTCAACAAGCTTCCATCATATGGATTACCTTCTGGCCTATGCACCTGGATTTCGGATTTCCTGACTGGGCGGTCTATAAGAGTGGTCGTTGATAGCTGCTCTTCAGATCTCAAGGCCATTAATGCCGGTGTTCCTCAGGGATCTGTTCTCTCAGCTACGCTCTTTTTGCTGCACATTAATGACCTGCTTTTACCCGGTATTTATGGGTACGCAGATGACAGCACAGTCTCAGAGAGCTACATATCCGATCCACGGGCTAGTAGCAGCACAACCGATTCTCTCAGAGAGAGTATGGTAGAACGGATGGTCTCGACTCTCCAGGTTATATCTGATTGGGGTATTGTAAACAGGGTCGATTTCAACGCCACCAAGACACAGGTGTGTCTTTTTTCCGCCAAGAAGACCGCGTTCTATCGGACACCTATATTCCGTGATGTGTCTGTACCGATATCCAATCACCTAGACTTATTGGGTCTCAATTTATCTTGCGACCTGAACTTCGGGCAGTCTAAAAAAAAGACTTCTGGGCATTGGTTTCCAACAAAAATATCCAAATTTGTTGAATACCATCTTGCATGTTTTTGTTCAACATATTTATGTGAATCAGCATTTTCCTACTTAAAACAAATAAAAAATAAACACCGTTCTCGTTTGACAGACGCTCGTACATTGGATTCTTTAAGGTAGGCAATTTCTAACTACAAATCTGATTATGCTAAACTAGTGGAAGATGCTCAGACGCAATACTCACACAAATATAAAGGTAAATAAGTACCTAGTTACTAAAATTATTATCACATTTATTTTTTCTCTCTTAATAAAATAAAAAAATACTATATGATTGTATATTGAACTATGCTGTTTCATTGAAGGTTTCAATAAGTATTTAAGGTAGATCGCACAGGGTTGCAATAGTAAACAGGAGATCTTGGGTCTAATCAAGTTGGCCACCCCTGTTCTATGGGTATGCAGTGTTAATTCCCTTTATCTATTCTCTATTTAGATGCGCCAAACCAATGCAAAATAGGTTGATAATTTTAGTTTAGCAATTTCCTACTACAAATAATTACACTATGTTTATATATATATATATATATATATATATATATTATCACGCCAGAGGCCGTGGGTTCTATTCCCACCCAGGACAGATATTTGAGTGTATGAACATGTCTGTTTGTCCTGTGACTGGGTGTGTATACAAGTATGTATTTACAAAACAAAAAAATTGTATATGTAGTATATCAGTTATCTGGTTTCCATAGGACAAGCTCTGCTTAGTTTGGGATCAGATGGCCGTGTGTAAATAATGTCCCAGGATATTATTATTATTATTTGTGTGCATGTTCATCTTATTATACACTAAGTATGCTTAAGTTTGAAATTTCAATAATAGTTTTGTCAGAGTTTGTGTGTAATGGCATGAAGTATTCTGAGGGTAAATGGATCACATTAGAAATAATGCTTGCCTAGTACAACATAATGAAAGACTAGTGTGAAGTAGATGTCAGTCGGTACACAAGAACTCAGAAAAAGAGTAGGGATCATAAAAAATGGACTTGCGAAAATTGAGATTGCAGCCAGGGAAGTCAGACAATAAAGCAACAATTTGATCATTAATGCCGGGTTATCATGGACAGTGATAGCCAGGACTTTGTGGGAGCATAGACAGATAAAAAGTATTGTGAAGATTTTGAATTTAATAAGTGTGACAGATATTTGTGTGCATGAACATGGCTGTTTGTCCTGAGTCTGGGTGTAATTACCTAGATAAGTCTGGATTTACAAATGATAAGGAGAAAATGTAGTATATCAGTTATCTGGTTACCATAGTACAAGCCCTACTTAGTTTGGGATCAGATGTCCGTGTGTGAATAATGCCCCAGGATATTATTAATGTATTCAAGATTTTTAGCAGAAGCATCATCCTATTAAACATTAAATACGTGCAATGATTTCAGCAAAAAATTGCCAAATCCAGCTCTTTGGGGATAGAAAGATGTTACAGCAAACAAGGGGAGCTCAGTCTGATTACTAACCTCTAAGTCTAGCATTAAGCAATGTATTATTGTTGGTATATGAGAGAGCATTTGTATCAACAAGTATTTAGTTTGATTACACCAGGTGATACAAGTGTCCATAAGCTAAAGGACCCTTCCAGATCTCTACTACTAGTACTTAATTATAAGACTGGAAGCTTAATAACAACGCCAGTCTAAATAGAGATTAGCCATCTGTGTGGGACATATTATAGTGCACAAGTGTGAGTGCAAACAAAGGAGCATTTTCTATTACATCTCTCTCATGATCCAATGGGACACCTAGCCACATGACCGGATAGAGGTCAAGCACAGGACGGATAGCTTTACATGCTCTACCTCTGCTGGGATATAATACTGCCAACTCCCAGACTTCAGGCTGATGCTAAGAAAAATTTTCTTTTTACACAATAGTCCCAAAATGACTTTTGGCCCAACCCGGGATTTGAACCCAGGATCTTGTCCTCTGCAGGTGAATATGTTACCGCTAGACCAATGAGACAGAAGCTTAGTAATGATTGATCATACTATACATGAAAAAAACAAAATGAGCACATAAAAAGTGTATAATATTTCAAACATAATTCACAAAATATTCCTCCAGTAATCAACATCATTGTCATAATCTTGTACTATACTAAAAAACTGACACCTCAAGCTTTCATTAGTGCCTATCCTCTTCACAATACTGAATAATTCTGGTTCACTGAAATCTATATAAAAAGATTCTGAGGACATCCCCTCTCTTATCAACTTGCCACAGTCTAATAAAGCTTCAACTACATATTTAAAAATATCAGGGTTTTCTACACACATCTCTAGAAAGTATTTATCATTAATTTTAAAAAGTAACCTCCAAAATGATTTATATTTAGCATCTTTGCTTATTGAAATAGTTAGAAATACATCGGCAATTAGTTTTACAGCATTATTGTACCTATGATCAGTATTTAGTAAACTTATAACCAATAATTCTATGGTATCTTGTTGGCAATTGTCTAATAGACACAGTACATCAGACTCACAAGAATTCAACTCTGATAAAATTACTTTACTTTTGAATTCTAATACCCTTTCTTTTGGGATTTCTCTATTTATGTTCTTTAGTAGAGTATCTTTTGAAGCAGCTTCAAGCATCAAGTCTGCTAAACAATTTTCTAACTTCTCTTCAGAAAATAACTTAAGAAATATTTGAACACCAACATCCATCTGGTTGATTTTAGTATTAGAATTTATGATTTTCTTTAGTATGTATTTTGATGGATCAGATAAACAGATTTTCAGTAGATTATTTGATGCATCTTCTCTAGTATATAAGACAGTAAGAAATTCGTTGATCACACCCCGTTTTTGAAGCCTATCGAGACATTTTTCAACATGTTGAGATATGAGAAAAGCATTTTTGATTTCAGCTTCTGTGGTATCATTCAGTGGCCAGTTTTCTAACTGACATAAGTTAAGGTAATCTTGGAAGAAGTTGAGAAACTGTTGTACTACTTCAGTATCCATTATTTATACTTGTAACTTCAAAGTAGAGAGCTGGAACATTCAGCATCTGTCAAAATTAACAAACTGATTTTAACAAAGGATTTTAAAGAAAATGGATGAGAATGGTGAACTTGCACTACGTTGAAGTTACAGGTTTGTGTGTAGTAGTAATTAGAATGGTTACTTACACTTTAAACGGCAGTTTTGGATCCGAAGTCAGGGTAATCTTGAAAGTTACTTTCGACCTAGACAAACGATATATTTATGATTAATGCTAAGAGAAATATATATCACATTATAGATAAATTATTGTAAATACATTATTCACTTACATATTGATATTATTTCAGATATATTCAAGAAACAATAAAGTTTTTTGTTTTCGCAATCTGCACAAGAAAGAAAGCTGACATTTACACGTTGACGTTACCTGTCAATGTCTATATCCCACATTTTTTTTAAATCTGTAACAGCTCTCCTCAGCACGTATTCCTTAGATTAAATATGATTAAAGATTTAAAATTAATTAAAGAACATGTACATAATTTTTTGAAATTAATTTTTAAAATATTCGAGCATTTAGACAATGGAGACGTTATCGTTAAAAAAGGAGATGGTGTGAATTTACTGAACAAAAGAAAAATGATAGTTGATGAATGGAACTGATGATGTGCGTGTCCCCAGCTTCCTCAATGAAATAATGAAATTTATTCAGCACTTGGGTATTAACATACACTTGTACTTGTCAAGTTCAAAATGCAGTACACAAACATAGTCGAACACAGTATAAAAATTACAAAAATATAATTAGTCTAAAAAAATTAATCTATTATTTTGAAATTTAGTTGTACAATATTAAAATTAAAGAATTGAAGGCAATGAGCATTTGGCTAGCGCAGAAGGCTCTTAACCAGTAGCTTATATTAAACGATTAATACCCGAGGCCACCCTTTTAGGTTTCGGGCCACAGCTCAGGGGGCCGCTGAAGCAAAAGGACAGAATTCTAAGAGAGGGTGTGATCAGTTGCACGGGATCACCAATGACGTGTTAAGGGGCCAACGTGATCCTCGCCGCTGAGGAGCCTACCCTACGTAACCTGCGGCTTTCTCTAGCTACCTAGGTGGACGACCCGGAGAAGAAAGCCACAAAGAAACTCCGGGCTTGCTTTTTTCGTCTTCTTTTGCTTTTTGTTTTCGTTCTTTTTTTTTAAATCATGTATTTTCTTACATTGGGATGGGCGTTATGTAGGCTAATGCACGCACAGAACCGTTGTCATCTAATGAATCGAAAATTGTGAGATAATAAACAATAACATTAAATTTCACCCAAACAATCAGAATAACCTCTTGCTAGATGAAATAACGGTGGGTACATCCGCGTACATTTACAAAATAACAAGTCACATGAAGTCAACCAGAGGCAATAACTGTATGAAAAAATAAAATATTATGAGTACCCCAACAGCAGTTCGACCAGTTACCGCAAGCAGCACCCGTTCACGAGTATGACGTGAGGGCCAGCCATCGCCTCCCTCGCCATATTTGAGGGAAGGAAACGACCAGACCCACAACGCCACCGCAAGCATTAACACACAATGGGAGCATGACGAACTTACAATACACACATTGTTATAATCGAAATTCTAAGTATGCCATATTTTAGAGCATAATTTGAGCAATTTAAAGTTTCAGTCATAGAATTAGAGCAATCACAACTTCGTTTCTATGATTTGTTAAATGTGTGTAAGCTGGACAAACGTGTCTCCAGCTGACACATGCCGTTGGGGCAAAACCTGTGATGTTAGGGTTTTAAAATAAAGTCAAAAATTTAGCTCATAATTGGAGCAATGAGAGCCAAAAAATCTAGCCATCACACTCAAATATTATTTAAACTACGATCATAAAACCGTGTGCGAGCTGGAGAAACGTGTCCCTGGCTTACACATGTGTATCTTCGTAATAATTTAAGCTACGATTATGTATTCTACCTCAAAATTCTGAGCAAAATTGCAGTATTAGGCACCAAATTTTTCGAAACTTTAGCTCGAATAGTTTTTGAGCTACGAAGCAATAAGTATGTGTAAGCTGGGGACACGTCACACGGGCTTACACGTGGTGAATTACGATAACTATATAAGATGCAGTTTTCTTTTAAAGATTAAATAACATGTTATTATAATTGGAGCACACACGAGGCATAATTTCAAATCTCTAGGCCTTTTACTTTCACAATTATAAGCCAAATACGGTTTTCCCGCCAAACTTTTTAAAATATTCGGTCGTGAGCGTTCAACCGCGATGTTGCCGTTCCATGCATTATACAATTGCTATCGAGTCTGAACTTTAGCTGTAACATTATAAGAGTTATTTTAATTCGGTCTCGATCATTTAAGCTTTTGTACTGACATATGGAAAATATTCTTAGACTAGGAGCTGGTGTCTCTTAACATTTACATGTATGAGAAACATTTTGATTTTGACTTGTATGTACACTTATTAATTAACTATATGTATTTATTGAAAGTATGTGTACCTATACAAAGTATAGTTCCACCATAAATTGACAACTCAAAAATAAATTATCTACCCTAAAATTTTGTTATAGCGTGCCGAAGTAAATAAAATACTTACTACTACTAGCCTAATACTGCAATTTTGCTCAGAATTTTGAGGCATAATACATAATCGTAGCTTAAATAATTACGAAGATACACATGTGTAAGCCAGGGACACGTGTCTCCAGCTCGCACATGGTTTTATGATCGTAGTTTAAATAATATTTGAGTGTGATGGCTAGATTCTTTAGCTCTCATTGCTCCAATTATGAGCTAAATTTTTGACTGTATTTTAAAACCATCACAGGTTTTGCCCCAACGGCATGTGTCATGTCAGCTGGAGACACGTTTGTCCAGCTTACACACATTTAACAAATCATAGAAACGAAGTTGTGATTGCTCTAATTCTATGACTGAAACTTTAAATTGCTCAAATTATGCTCTAAAATATGGCATACTTAGAATTTCGATTATAACAATGAGGAAGCTGGGGACACGCACATGAACTGATGTGGGTGGAGATCGAAATCTGTAGTGTAAGTACTGATTGTCTTTTGCTGTCATTTGGATCGTGAGAACAAGTCTCGAGTTACTCGATATACGATGGCAACTGTATATGCGCCAAATTGATCTGTTTTTACTAAAATATTTATTTATTTATCTCTCTCCTTAACATCTATCATTAAAGGTCTTGACAATAATATAGGGTTTAATAAAAAGAAAGATTACACAAAAATATTCTCGCTCCATATCCTTTTTATTTTTCATCACTGTAGAAATATCAGCTGTGGACAGTGTTGTTTGTCAATATTAAAATGCCACAATGACATTTCCGAATCGATCAATATAAATGAAAATGTTTTTCTAATTACAACTGTTTGCGAAAGACGATTAAAATGAATAAGTTACTTAAAAGAAGTGCGCTTGAAGTCGCAACTTTTACATCTTTCGCGGGAACCTTTGCCTGCGTCCTATTACACTGTACGACAAACATTTCACCCATAACTGGAATATGGTTTCCAATTTACATTTTAATTGTATTTATTGCTGCACTATACATTACTTTTAAGTTCATACAGTGTTTATTGTTATTGAATAAGCCTTTAAAATATGATTTTGAGAAGTTTGGAGGAGATTATCCTTATTTATCATTTTTATCGCAAATGTGCCCGAGACTTCCCCGGATAGAGGAGAGCATTGAAGGTTTTGGCAACAGGGAGTATGATACGAACGAGTTGAGCGTTATATCAACGGTGCTGGAGAGGAAGCTGGTCTCTTCGTGGTATGTGCCGTATATATCGCAAGAAATTGGCTTCCCATTTGCATGCAAACAAATGCTGGATCAGATGATTGGAAAAACCTTTCAGGTGCGTGTTTTATTTTGGCTACGTATTTAATTTACCAATGCCAATGTTGCTTTCACTTTGTATTAAACTCAATAACATTAATTTAACGAATATATTATTTGTCTAATACATTACACTTAAATATTATGGGATATATTTTTTAGGATATTAAAAGTGACAAATATATATCCATGATTTTTTTTCTAAACCAAATTATGTTAAATTAAATCTCTTTATTATTATATATCAATCTAATTTTTTTTAATAGTGTGTGTTCAGTCTAAAGTGGTGATCTTCTAGATCACTACTTCAGAAATATAAAATTGTAGTCATAATTGAAACATTATCTTACTTGCTTCTAAATATTTTTATGAAAGATGTAGAACTTATGGCTATTGGCTGTATAGGCTATTCAGATGTTTACTTTTTACAAGTAGTATTATAACATCTATGCTCCAATGATGGAATCAAACCTCTATTGTGAAACAATTAAGACCCTTTTAAAGTTATTGTCATAAACATTTAATTAAATATTATTATTATCCTTATTATTAGTCAACTGTAACTTTATGTAAATAATAATTCAATTTTATAATAAAATTTAATTTTAAAGGTTTTTGTTTACGAAGAAATCCTTAAGTGAGTATAGTACGTGATAACAATTTAAAAAAAATGTTTTTAAAACATTTGTATATTTAATTTAATATTAAGAAAAACTGCAGCGAACTAATGAAGAGCCAGTGTTTAAGATGTTTTTTATTTTGTACAGATCTGTAACAAAATAGAAACCAAAGATGTGTTTGTGGACTCTTGCACCATTGTGTCATGCCATTTGAGGGAATACCGAAAAGCTCAGCTACGTTACGAGAAAACACCTACAACTCCCATTGAAACATTATACAAGAAATCTCATCCAATATTTGACCCTAATAATAAGAAGTTACAACCTGCTGACCATTGTACGAACATCATACGTATAATACTGAAGGAATTGGTACCTTGGGAATTATGGGACACCCCACATTCAGAACTTCTAGTCCGAATCCTGTCTAAAAAGCTTGATAATTTCATTGACAGTACTTTGACAGACCCTGCATGGTTAAATGATAAGTTACTCACTCTATTGGATGCAAAGAAAAAAAATGTTGGTACAGAAGAAAAGAAAACAGATAATCAGTCTATCTTTCCTAAAGAAAGTGTCCCTGAACCTAAAGCTGACATTTCTATAGTTGAACCCCCAGTACCAACGGTAACTAAAAGTTCCCCAATTCTCCAGAAGAAATTTAATGATGATGTAAAAGAGGAGAACTCAGTGGAAACAATTGAGAATATTGTTGAGGAAGTCCCAGTGACGAGTTCAGAACCGGTGGATATAAAGTCATCACCAATTTTAAGGCAAAGGCGAGGCAGACAAGGACGGAATGAGGTTAAGATTTATGACAGAATTATTGAAGGTTAGAAATAAAGTTATTTTTCGTGAATGCTCTATGAAATAGACAGGTTTATGGTATAATGAAATATAAATAGAATAAATCTATAGAATATATTATCTCTTACTAAGTGTAAGGAACATGTTAAAATAGGAGACTATGTTAGTCAAGGTGCCTACATCTCTTTTGGAGTACCCCATGGAACTGTTTTAGGTCCAACTTTATTTGTAATTTATATAAATGACATGTGTAGTATCAATGTTGAAGCCGGGAACAAATTATCTTACACTGATGACACTGCAGTTGTTTTTTACAGTAATACATGAAAGGAAGCTTATGACAGTGCTGCACAGGGTTCAGTAAAAATTTCTAAAAGGTTATCATCACACATTTTAACTAACTATATATGATTCTCTATAAATAACTCTTCACAACCCAGATCAGCTTTTGAAATAAAGATACATACATAACTGTGGTATCCAACTAAATACTCTTGTGCCTTTCATGTATGACTCTAAATATTTACGCATCATGGCGAATAACTTTGTCCCATTTAGTAATTTTTATAAACATATTGCATAAATTCCTAACCATTTCCACAGGTAGTGTCAAAACTTGGGAGACAGACATAGATCTGCAGTGCATCAGCCTCGGGCAAGACCTGCTGGCGAGCCTGGATGGGGAGATCACGCTGAGTCGTCTGTGGGGACAAGATGCGGACACTGAGGGCAGCCCCAACCCGCCGCGCAGCAAGTCGCCCCAGCCATTGTGGTTTGGTGAGTATAAACCTAATCGTTTCTGCTATAAACAATATACAACCGACTTCAACTGCCCCTTAGCAACAATTTGTACAACATTTATATGTGACTGTCTAAGCCTAAGCATTGAGTGACAGTTGAGGCCAAAGAGAATATTCATTGTGTATTTTGGTTCATTGATTTGTTGCCGACCCATAGGAAATATTGAAGACCCCATGAACTCAACCTCAGCATACAAACTTTTAAAAAGGAAGTTAGACATATCAAGTTAAAAGTAAAATCTTGTTAACTTATAAGATTGATACTTGTTTAAGCTTCAAACTATTAGATTTTAGTTTTAATTAATTAGTATTGAGGTAAATGTTCACCTAGGTATGTATCGATTTTATCATGGTGTTACGGATTGTGCTACAGTGAACTTAAACCCTATTTGTCTTATGAGATCACTTTTACTTCTCTTCACTACTCAAATTGTCATGCTGCGTACACTTATATTATACCTCGCTGTCATGTATTCATAGTATTCTGTTTTTGTGCCAATAAAATAAAATAAAAATTATTATTAATTTAGAAAATAGTATGCGAATAATAATCAATAAGCCTCTCATGACAAATCTCCTAAAACAATATATACCATAAACACTACTTGAGTATGCACTTTCAGAGAAACTATAGAACTGAGCATACGAGGCAATATGCTAATATTGCCTCGTATGCTCAGTTCTATAGTTTCTGTGCAGTTGTAGTATGTAGTGCAGTGTCATGCTATTCAGCTCGCTGGCATGTATTCATAGTATTCTGTTTTTGTGCCAATAAAATAAAAATTATTGTTATAAAACAATATATACCATAAACACTACTTGAGTATACACTTTCAGAGAAACTATAGAACTGAGCATACGAGGCAATATGCTAATATTGCCTCGTATGCTCAGTTCTATAGGCAATATGCTAATATTGCCTCGTATGCTCTATTCTATAGTTTCTCTGAAGCTGTAGTACGAGGTCTTAGTGATGCCGGTTTGTGGCAATAGCCTGACTGTTGGCGGAGATACGGGGGTAGAAATGAACGCGGGTATTTAATAATAATAAAGATTTATTTAATTCCATGCTTAGTACACATTAAACGATAACGATTAGTAACATGGTCGCGTGCGGAAGCTCTGACTGCTTTCGTAAAGATTAATCGTACACTCAAGTAGGGTTTATTGTATATATTGTTTTAGGAGATTTGTCATGAGAGGATTATTGTTAATTTCTAAATTAATGATTCTGAAGTGTTAATAAATCTTTTTTTATGTTGAAACCCTTTCACTTCCTAGAAATAGAAAGTCGGAATGCAAATAAATACACCGCGATTAACGGGTCGCGATCACCAACCCGTATGCCAAGCGTGGCGATTATGGCATATCCCTCCAAATGATGGACAAAACTCCATTGTGGACATCTTTGGGGAGGCCTTTGTCAAGCAGTGGACGTCATACAGTTGTCATTATGATGATGATACTACCTCTGTCCTTTTTTTTATATCTATTTATTTATTTGGCTCACCAACGGCAACTTATACAATACAATCACAGAGAAATCAAAATATACATAAAATAATCCAAGTATAGCGACCACTTATAGGTAAGCACCACATCTACAAGAACAATATGGCATTAGTCTACAATTTTGAAATATTATAATTAATAATTACAGAATTAAAAACCTATTTTAAATGTCCTAATTTGAATATAAATAAAATATAATATGTAAATATTGTATTAATTATTAGCCTAAGGATACATTAAAATATAACATTAAATAAATTATTGGAAAATTAACAAATTATTCAATAAAATTGTACAAATTTAAACACAAGATTAATAGGTTCACACTAAGGTTTTGAGTACAAGCTTGCGAAATGTCATGAGAGAGACAGCGTGCACGTCCACAACATCACTGAAACCATTCAGAACCTTGCAAAATCGAGGGACCGCTGAGTTAGCACCCAGGACAGTTCTTCTAAGTGGTGGATAGAAGGGTGTGATTGGAGCCCGTGGATATCTGGCTGGAACTCGGTACTTAATTTTCTCTATAAGAGATGGACAATCGATGTTATTTCGTAATAATTTATGTACAAAGATAGCATCGATCAGTGTCCTGCGCTTTTCTAAAGAGAGTATATTAAAGTGCACCAGTCTATCTACATATGATTTTATATTTTTGTGTACTCCTGACGAGTAGGCAAGATGCCAGACAAACCTCTTCTGTAACCGCTCCAGTCTCAAGATGTGGGACGCATAATGCGGTCTCCAGACTGTGCTGCCGTATTCTAATGTGCTGCGTACTAGGGAGTTGTATAGCATAACTTTAGTCTTAGCACTACGGAAGTTCCTTACGTTTCTCAGAACAAAACCTAACGTTTTTGAAGCATTTTTGATAATACATTCTTGGTGTGAAATAAAAGTAAGCTTTTCGTCGTATGTGACACCTAAGTCTTTATGTTTGTCCACTCTTTGGATAGTTTGAGTACCGATATGATAGTCGGTTAGTATGGGGTGCCTTTTTCTAGTGAAACTAACGTGGTAACATTTATCAGCATTCAGGGACATACAGTTGTCTTGACACCATTTTCCAAGACGGTTGAGGTCCTCTTGGAGCATCTTTACATCGTCACTTGTGTCTATTACCCTATAGAACTTCAGGTCATCGGCGTACATAAAGCATTTGGATGTGTTGAGACTGTGAGGGATATCATTTACGAAAAAATTGAAAAGAACAGGTCCAACGTGCGATCCCTGCGGTACCCCTGAAGAGATGTTGTATGTACCTGATTGGAAGCCATTAACTGCCACAAAGAAACTCCGGTTCATAAGATATGATTCAAACCAGTTCAGTAATTTGCCCGTGAATCCATATGAAGATAATTTGTTTAGAAGCACTTTATGAGGGACGCGGTCAAACGCTTTACTTAGGTCTGAATAGATTACGTCTACTTGTTTGTTACTGTCTACTGACTCTATCACCGATTCGGTAAAAGTCAACAGATTCGTACTAGTTGACCTAGACCCCACGAAACCATGCTGTGAATCACTAAGATAGAGTCTGAGATGGGTTTGTATTAAGGGACAGATTAAGGATTCAAAAACCTTGGCGAAGGTGGACAAAAGGGATATGGGCCTGTAATTTAATACTTTCTCACTGTCGCCAGATTTAAGTATCGGAAAAACTTTTGCCTTTTTCCAAAGATCGGGAAAAATGCCACTGGACAAAGACTTATTATAAATTATTGCTAAGGGCACCGCAAGAGAGGAAGCACACATGGAAATAAAGATGGGCGGGATTCCGTCGGGACCGGGTCCTTTATGGTGATCTAATGATTTTAGCGTATTGGCCAGTCTCTCACGTTCTATAACTGGTATAGTCAAAGATATGCTATGGTTATTCAAGTCTTTGAGATAGTTTGACTCAGATATATTGCCTTCAAGTCCAGTGTCGCTGAACACTGACGAAAAGTGCGTGGCAAACATTTCGCAAAGTTTATGGCCCTCTGATGTAGTCGTGGATTCGTAAGTCATCGCAGCAGGAAACGAACTAGATCCACCTCTTTTCTGTTTCACATAGGACCAAAAGAGTTTAGGATTTTTTGAGAGATTGACTTATAGTTTTCGGTGATAATCATTGTAACGTAAAGTAGCGAGAGCGGAGCATCGTTTAGTAAGAATGGTTAACTCAAGTCTGTCCATGGGATTTTCATAGAGTTTATAGCGCTTTCTGACCTTTTCCTTTTCGTTGAACGTTTTTATCAGGCTTTTATCAAACCAGGGGGGGGGGGGGGGTATTTTGGTGGTCTGGGCTTGCTCATAGGAACGCAAGTTACAATTAGATCATTTAATGTCTTATAAAAGATGTTTAACATTTCATTAACATCGCTAGAATTTTGAAATAATGAGTTCCACTCAATTTTATCTAATAGACATCGAATTTTGTTATAGTCTGCTTTGTAGAAATTGGGCCTTGTGCTACTGTAATTATAGGGAAGTTTACTATTTGCCCTCATTTGCTTAATATCCAAGTTTAGTGGAGGATGTAGTTTGTCTATAGTGCTAAGAGTATTCACAACAGCACCGACCTTACATAGGGGCATGTTTGTTAATATTAAATACAAAATGCGACCACTATAATTAGTGACATTGTTAATTTGACTAAGCCTATTGACATTAATAAAATCGTATAGTAGTTCCGTTATGCCTGTTGATGTGTCTGTGCCTGCCGTATCCCCCACTGATTCCCAGTTTATACTACCTAAATTAAAGTCACCTATAATACAAGTGTGCATCCCTGACTGTTCAAGCACGGCGTTACAGTTGTCAATGAAATGTTTAAGGGTTACACGATGAACTGGCGGTGGCAGATAGACTACGCACAGAGCCATTCGACGAATAGATTTACTGAAAGGTGCTTCAATTACGACCCATAAGTCCTCCCCGCGGCTCTCCCAGTTGAGCATACGTTTTGATTTAATTTTTTTTGACACCGCGATTAGTACACCACCTCCATCTTTTTTTTTATTATCTTCTCTATCCCTTCTATATACAGTATACCTACTGTCAAATAGCTCTGAGCTAATCACTGACTCATTCAGCCAAGTTTCGGTAAGGACTACAATGTCATACATTTCACAAGATAATTGTTTATAAAAATTATGAGTTTTCGTGCGTAGGCCTCTACTATTTTGATAGTATACATTTAAGCTAGTGAATTTTTAAACTACTTAAATCTATTGCACACATGCTATATAATAATTAATAACTAAACTAAAACTAAGCTAGGTTTTTTAAAGTGTTCATATTTTTAACAAAAAGTTGCTCAGAACCTTCCGCTTTCCGCATGAAGATGCGACCGTTTCGGATCCAGACAAATTTAAATCCCTTTTCCTTAGCCTTTAATCTGGCAGCTGCATGTAGCGACTTATTGCTAGGTGATAAGTGTTCCGATATGTAAATTGGGGTCTTCGGTCCTGTGTATCCAAGATGGGAGCTATTCAGTTTGTTATCTTTGTTGAGTTTATTGTAGCTAAAGGTTGATGCTAAAAACTGATCGCGGAGCCTTGATGAAGATAGCTGAACTACAACAGCTCGTGGGCGAGTGTTATTGCTGTCTATTTTGGCAACTCTTGAGCAGTGAGTAATATCTTTGTCCTCAATTTTACACCCAACCACCTGAGATAGTTCATTCATTACTTCATAGAGGTTCTCATTTTTTTTTCTGGCAAACATTGCACTTCAATATTGTTGGCACGTGCTTTCTGTTCAAAGTTATTAAGTCGATGATTCAAATCGGCAATAGTGTTTTTCATAGTCTGGTTTTCCGAGACCAAAGACTTTAGTGATACATCAGAATCTTTATGCTTTTTAGTTAGGGCTTCATACTGTTCATTCATAAATGTCATAGAAGTATTCATCTCCACAATTATCTCATTTATCTTTTTCAACTCTTTATTCAAGATGTCATTAATGTTTTTATTTAGATTGTTAAGCATGATCTCGAACTCCCTCTTAGTTATTTCTAAAATTATGCAACGCACCTCATCTGCATTTAGGATAGACCCTTGATCCCGTTCGGGAGAAGTAAGCGCAATTCTTTTGCTCCGATTTGTACACTCAGAGCATAGCCAAGTACGGGGGATCACGTATTCTGCGGTTAGGGACAAACAGGCATAATGAAAATTCTTCTCACATTTGCGACAATTAGCAATTTTGTCGCCTTCTTTTATCTGGCTACAACAACCCCACAGAGATGGAGATTGTACCGACATGTTTTTATCTAAATATATTAATTAAAATATTTGAATAGGCAAAGAAAATTGGCTCACACTTTACTTCTTGTCTTCTTAGAGGCAATCAATAATCGCCATCAAGTGCTGTCCCGTCTGTGTTGTTTAATCTTTAGCGCGAGCCGTACCTTGAGACATCGGTCGCCACTGCAAGCGATATTGACGGTTATGCGCACTGCCGAACCGTGCGAAATGCGTGCACTGCGCGCCAAATGTCTTGTCATTCACTCAACGGCTTATTGGGTAACTTTTAAAACTTGTAACTGTTACCACTTAATAATGTTCAAATTATACACTTTACTTCAGTTTTTTTAAGTTAAGTTAAACACATATTACCAGAGTCATCGAGACACTGTGTCACTATTATTTGCTAATTGTCCGCGAGTTGTATTGTTTAACTGATATTAAATCACGTAGGTAAAAAGTACGTATGTTGACCGTTTGAATGCCGGGGCAAAGAGTGACTTTTGCATGGAGGAACATGATTACTTATTCTGCCAAACTTTTGAGCTGCTTTTTCCGCGCTATAATGACAGCGGGACTCACATGTGATGTCGGAGCTTAGTAGGTATGGCACCCGCCACCATGACTTAAATTCAGTTTATTATTCGCATACTATTTGGAAGACGCTGAACATTTAATTTGGAGGTTATATTTATGTCATACTAGCTGTACCCTGCGCGTGTTGCTACGGCAATATATGAAATGAAATTGAATGTCGAAGATTGGTCGTACCAACTGAGAAACCTTCGTGGACTCAGGCACAACAGTGCTGAAGATCATCACATGATCAAATGCATAGTTTACGATTTTATAAAGGACATGCAGATAAAAAATATTATATATATATGTCGGAGATTCAGAGAGATTTAATTCCGAAACATCGTCGGTGTCCGCCATCATACAAGTGGTTAAAGAGAATCAGTGCGCACACCTGGCGCGGTCGAGCTCTGACTGAATGCCAAATGTGTCGTGTCGCTAACACACTAATGTCACTTAGACAACTGACAGACGTCAAACGTCACATGCGACAGTTCATAGACAACCTCGACTCGAACTACTGACTCAGTGAGTAGTGTTTTCCAAACGCTAATAGATGGCGTTACTAGTACGTAAACAATCCTTTTACTTTATTTCTCCCACATATATATATATATAGATTATTTACACATTTCTAGGCGAAGAGGAAACGATAGAAGTGGACCCAATAGATACGAGTCCTCAACGCGAGATGAAGAAGGAGCACAGCCCTAAGCCAGCGGAACTCCTCAAAGACCTGCAGTCCACCGTGAGCCAGGCCAAGAAACAGATTGGTGACCTACAGGTGGAGGGCCTTGTTCTAGATGTGTCCCGCAAGCCGTCCAGTGTATGTTCTGCACGTACTATCCGCTTTTGCTTTCTTTATAGTAGGTTCAGTGCTCTGCCCGGGGAAATGACTCTCACTTAAACATTTCCAAGGTATATGGCGTTATTTGTAAAACACCAACAAACTCGCAGGAATAGATTGCTAACATCATAAGCAATAGCTTTTGTTCTACGTGTTCGAGCATAACTCAATACATGAAAAAAAAATTATTAAAATAGGAGATAGGCCGTCCCACTAATATCCTATGCAACCCAAATGTCGCCGAATGAATTTACACACACAATGACTCACTGAATAAATACAAAGACACGCACACATTGCATTTACGCACTCTTGGAGATCTTCGCTCCCATTGGCTAACACATTAAAAAAGGATTTATGTGTTTTTTAAATACATACAATGTACAAATCGCGTCAGCATGCACTCACACAAAGGCAGTACAGGCTATAGTGAGTTCAATGGGTAGTTGATAGAATGTTATCGATATATGGCAATTTAAGTATTCGATGACGTGAAATCATTGACATTTGGATTGGATGGAAACCTAAAAATGATCTTTGTATTACAGTAGAACTCATGTAAATCAAACTTCGTAAATCGTAATCCTAAATCGAACTTATGTAGACTCCGAAAAATGTAAAAAATTACCTAAGGCTTACCTAAACCTTGGCGAATTGTAAGGAAATATTTGATTTATCAATTTTATTCTAATTTCGAGTAAGAGAGGTAAATTTAATAAATCTTATTTATTATATTCTCTCTTAAAGTTATATACCAAAACTATGTACAGACGCCAGCACATCAAGCTAACCCAATCTGTCAAATTTCCCCAATTGAAAGTGAACCTTATGCTTATGTGATAAAGTTGAAAATCTATAAAAGAAATTTGACAGATTGGGGTAGCTTGATGTGCCTCTGTACTATCGTGTATCCGTGTTCTGTACTATCAAAATCCGTATAAGTTTAAAACATTCGTAAAATACAAACTATTTTAAAGTCAGTTATTATGTTTGCATTTGATATTTCAAATATTTTCCATTTACAGCATTATATAATGACAGTGACAAAACCGTGAGAGCAATCGATATACGTGTTCGAGTACAGTGACGAAGGCAATCACTACGTCTCAAACAGCATGGCTCGCACCAAGAACATGAGCAGCGGCCGTACTGCGCAAAAATACGTAGGCGATCATATCGTTCTAAGCATTATTCATTGCAGCGTAAGAACTATACATTGACACATTTAGCTATGAAAAGCAGCAATGTATACAGCACAATTCGAACTAATAAATTTAAATGCACCACTTGCATTTTTGCAGCCACAGTCGGAATACTACATTAAATATGATGTTTTTATAAAAATAAACTGTATTTACCTGTGAAAAGTGATCCCATCGGTGTGTAAATTAGTAGTTTCACTACGATGTTTACCTGTAAGGATTGCACAGGACGGCATTTCGGATAAAACTCAATATTAGTGTCAGAAGCACAGACGTATTCACTCGGCCGCGAAAGAGAGCGAACTGATGGCGGTGTATGCCCGCTGCGCATACTGTAGACACCTAATACGCGTTAGTTGGTCCTCTCTCTAGTATTTAATGTTCTGAGATTAAAAGGTTATGTTGTATTGTCGTGACATTAGTAGGTCTATGGTCACCGTAGCCTAGTTGGTAGTGCTCCTGCCTACGAAGCTGGTGGTCCTGGGTTCGAATCCCGGTAAGTGCAAATATTTGTGTGATGAGCACGAATATTTGTTTCTGAGTCATGGATGTTTTCTATGCATTTAAGTATTTATCTATCTATATAAGTATGTATATCGTCACCTGGTACCCATAGTACAAGCTTTGCTTAGTTTGGGGCTAGGATGATCTGTGTGACATTGTCCCGAGATATGATTATATTATTATTATTCATAAACTTCTTTATAATGCTCGTAGAGATATTAACATTCAAGCGGGAAATTAAATTAAAACTTATTTTTGTATGAATATAAAATCTAGCAAATTGTCAAAAGTTGTAGAACAAAAGTGGTTGCTTATGGTATTAACTGTCTAGTATTGCGAGGTTGTTGGTGTTTTAGAAGTAGGTATGTATATGGAGGAGAAAGTGGTGCGAGTTAGTTCCCTACTCATTTTAACTTTCTTCTTATATTTTGAAGTCCGCATATTTACGAAGTCGTTTGTAAATTTACTTATGAGTTGTTACTTATGAGTTAGAGTAAAGACAATTTTAGAGGTAAGACGCTGCCGACTGTGACACAGTTTATACTAGTACAGTCGTCAACGAAATCTCTATCTTAAATAAAATTTTCATTGTTGTATTTTTATTAACAATAAGAGAATTTGTATGTATTTCTAATTGTAAAATAAACTTATTATTATTATTATTATGGGACAATATGTTGGAATATTAATGGAAATTCTTTTTTTGTTGGCATGCCCTAAATCAGAAAATACTAAACGCATAATTTGTGGCTTCATTCAGAAGTCAAGTCGGTGATTATCTTTTCTATTTTCATAGTGTATATAATATGTATAGTTGTGTGTAAATAAAGCATAAGGTACAGACGCCAGCTCATCAAGCTACCCCAATCTGTCAAATTTCTCCAATTGTAAGTGAACCTTATGCTTATGTAATAAAGTTAAAAATCAAACAGATAGGGGTACCTGGATGTGCTGGCGTCTGTACAATAGGATTGGCGTATCCGTGTGGATAAAAACCCTTTATTAACAAAGAAATAAAAAAAAAACAACGAGTTTACTGCTCTTAAATTTTTCCGTTCCGTCCCCGTTATCGGAAACCTTTTAGAGACGGATTTCCATTTGTCACGATCTTAACATACATATTTACTATAAATGAGGTATATCAACATTTAGACTTAGTTAATATAAATTATAGTTAGGCCCCTGGCGGATATAGGCCTCCTCCGACAGATTCCAGTTTGTCCTTGATTTCGCTTTCTTTTTCCAGTATTCTCCAGCAACTTTTTAATTTTTTACCACCCAACGAACTCTAGGGAGTCTCCCTAGAGTTAGTAAGTCTTAGTAGTAGGTCTTAGTCGCTTACACATGGACCTGACCAATTTGTGACCATTTGTGTCACAGGGAGGGAAAGATAAAAGCTAGTCTTTATCTAAACACCACGTGGTAAAAACCGCGGGTGGAAGTATATAACAATCCATATTCATTTCGAAATTGCTCTATCTATGCAGCAGCTGATATGACGGGTAGCGAGCACTGTGGCTTTGCACGATAAACCTGACCTAACTTAGCTGGGTATTATTGGTCTAAGCTAGTTCATTCACGAACTTTCTGAGGTACTTCCACGCAACTTCAAGGCTTTCAACATTTTTTTCGAATATGGTTTAGATTTATAAATACGGGCCTGTTGGCGTGGTTGGCAAATGGTTGCTTTTCACGCCGGAGGTCGTGGGTTCGATTCCCACCCAGATAGATATATTCCCACACAGATATTTGTGTGCATGAACATGTCTGTTTGTCTGGGTGTAATTATCTATATAAGTATGTATTTACAAAAGAAAAGTAGTGTATATAGTATATCAGTTATCTGGTTTCCATAGTACGAGCTCTGCTTAGTTTGGGATCCGATGGCCGTGTGTAAATAATGTCCCAGGATATTGTTTATGAATAATAATACTAAATTCATACCTTAATATAGGCAGAACCATTCAGACAATATGTAGTAAAATATAAATTTCAATAATTAAACCTAAACATAATCTCCTTGACAATAACTTAATACAAGCTAGCTAAATATCACTACCATTATAAAATAAATGGTATAAATGTTTTAACATTCCGTGTAGCTAAATATCTGTAATAAGTAACTAGAAATAATAACTGTAGTACTACAAACATGTTCTGACTATTTACAAGCGCTTTTTTAAAGTCTACACGAATAAAAATCTTTTTTATTTTATTTATTTAATAATTTCTTGCAGGCACTCTATTTACCTATTATTTATACTCTTTATAAGGCTATAGGTTTAATTCTAATTTATTGTTTTGAACTTAATTATAAGCGAATAGAGTTCGAAATATGGTAGCAACTATAAACTCACTGCCCGGGAAAGGGTTAACAGTCTTATACATATGTACTTATACAACATGTAACTTAATTAACGCACATACTGAAAATATTTTGTTCAGAATCGTTTAGCGAATCGATTTATATGATTTTTAATATAGATATTTTATTATTCCAAAAATAATTAAAACTACGGAATTTTTTGTCGTATTAACCCCGTACAGTGAAAACAAATTAAAATGGACAAGTAAGTCAAAGTAATAAGACTTATAAAATCACAGTTTTATTTGTATTCATACAAATTCCATCATTCAATACAAAATAAAGAAAATTAACTTTATTCCAAGAAACTAATTTTGTGAATAACAATGCATTGTACATGTTAAATTAAAATTTCAGTGTATGTATTATGATTACAACATAATATTTGAGGTTGTGCGTTAATTACGTTACATGTTGTACGTAATTACACTTTTACAATTACAATTACACACTACTTACTCAAACATAACCTTTAATTGACTGATCTGTGGGTATTGTGGTTAGTAAATCTGACTAGTCAGAGGTGTGGGTTCGATTCCCACCCAGTACAAATATTTGTGTGATTAGCACGATTAATTGTTCTCTGTCTGGGTGTAATTTATCAGTAACGTGTATGTATTTAGAAATGTGAATACTGCGATGTATATGTTGTTGATAACTGCATGTATTTGGGAGCATGCGTGTTGGATTGGGTATAACTATGCACGTATATATATATATGTAGAAATATTTGTGTATGTCATTGTGTATATTCCTGGTCGAATTTTGGCCACGCCGACTCAATGGGGACTAGTCACTTTCTACCATCACTCTCATGACACCATGGGACGACTAGCGACACGTCTGGAAAGAGGTCAGGCATACGACCAACGACTTTACATGCTCTCCGAAGCACGGGGGTGTAAAGACCGTGAACTCCCAGACTCGGGGTTGATACTGGGAAATATTACTTTACAGAATCACTGAGTTAGTTTGAACCCAGGACATCATTACCTGGGGTATACACCAGTGAGGTAGTCAAAAATGGTTATATGTTAGTATAGCGCGTTATTAATCTAGCATGTTTTTAAATGGTTATACTGTTAGGCTTTATTTATACCCCCCTTCCCCGTTTGCTGACAATGTTTCATTTATCATTCAATATTTCTGACAGGCAGGTAGCCTAAACTATGCGAAGTTTAAGAAACATTATCGACCATGTTTCTTAAACTTCGCATCGTAAAGGCTACCTAAAAACGCTTTTATAAAATGTGTGTGTGTCTGATGACAATGTTTTGTAATTTTCTGGCATCTTGACTTTACCTCGCAAAGTCTAAGAACCAATAATAAGTCACTATAAAAAGGTTTTATAAAATGTGCGTGTGTGTGTGTGTCTGATGACAATGTTTTATTTAATCTTGGACTTTTCTGGCATCCTGACGTTACCTCGCAAAGTCTAAGAACCAATAATAATTCACTATAAAAAGGTTTTATAGAATGTGCGTGTGTGTGTGTGTGTCTGATGACAATCATTTAACCTTGAACTTTTCTGGCATCCTGACTTTACCTCGCAAAGTCTAAGAACCAATAATAAGTCACTATAAAAAAGTTTTATAAAATGTGCGTGTGTGTGTGTCTGATGACAATCATTTAATCTTGAACTTTTTTGGCATCCTGACTTTACCTCGCAAAGTCTAAGAACCAATAATAAGTCACTATAAAAAGGTTTTATAAAATGTGCGTGTGTGTCTGATGAAAATGTTTTATTTAATCTTGAACTTTTCTGGCATCCTGACTTTACCTCGCAAAGTCTAAGAACCAATAATAATACACTATAAAAAGTTTTTATAAAATGTGCGTGTGTGTGTGTGTGTGTGTGTGTCTGATGACAATCATTTAATCTTGAACTTTTCTGGCATCCTGACTTTACTTCGCAAAGTCTAAAAACCAATAATAAGTCACTATAAAAAAGTTTTATAAAATGTGTGTGGGTCAGATTTTTAGTAAAATGTGTTTCTGGGTGTAGGACGAAGCGGCTGGTATGATGGAAGGGCTCCTGGACTTCGGCATAGCTGGCCTCAAGAAAGGCCTGAGATTTACAGGCCTCAGCGATGATTCACAGGTTAGTATATTACACACGCATTTGTTATACCAACTTGTCACAAACTGGGTAGTTCTAAAATAAAACATCGTAATGTGACACAATGTTTATTTTGTGATTGATGATTCTCTCTTCTTGATTTGTATAGTTTTCATTAGTATTTTGATTTTGCTGTATTATCTCAAGATGTTTTCATAATTTACTTTAAAGATCTGTATGTATAAGTACAATACCATATTCATGCAAATAAATTGACTGATTGTAATTTTATAAATTAAATTTTATTAAAAAAATAACATAGACAACTATAATCCACTTTATAAAACTACTTTATACATGTACACTCTTATTTAAAATAATTCCGTGATCTGCCGCTTAACCATGTCTCAGCTAATCCCTGTTCAACCACTTAAACCCCGCTCAACTATTTCTTTATTTAAAAACCCTCAGCTAAGTAACGTCATTTTATTTTACACTGTCAACATTTCTGGGACTGGTATAGAGCTTGACCAAAACTAATCGACTAAATCGGATTATGTATCAACATTTTATGATTTTTGCTCTATGGTAGACATGGAATGATAGATTTATGATCGTAACAGTGCATTTTCAAGGACTATTGATTTTCTTCGGTGGATTTTGAAGTTTGTGATAAGATTCCAACTGGAATTCAGTATTTATTTTAAAATTAAAACGGTTAGTAACTTCAATAAAACCTGCATTCACAAACAAACCTCAAACAAAACGTCAGCTGATGCAAATAAAATCCGCCATATTTAAGCAAGGTTTAAACCAGGGGCCGACGTGGTTTAAATTTTGACATGGCTTAACCGCGGGTCAAAGTTAAATTGTGTTTTTAAATGAAAAATTTGATAAACCATGGTTAAGCGGCCGGCTTAAATTTAAGTAGCGTTTTTAAATAAGACTGGTAAATTTCTTTCTCGTATTCGATTTACCGTTACCTCTTAAATTCTGATTCTATGACATACTCTTAGCCAGCGCCATCTGTTATCTGGAAAGAAAACAACACGTAGCACATCCGACTGTCAAAATGACCTAGGATCATATTTTATTCTTACATTTACGCGCTTAATTTCTTTTCTCTCTTAAAGAGATAAAAAGATAAAATATTTAGCGCATTAAAAATAAAACGCATTAAAATTAAGAAGTCTATGTGATGATATGATGTCGTAATATGTTCGTGTCGTTATGTGTTACTAGATGGCGCTATCGCGATCTACGAGATTATTTATAGGCGCTGTGTGGAGATCATTAGATATCATTTTAAGGGTCAATTTATTAAAAAAAAACTACCAAATTATTAAATCCGTTGTTATTTACTTTACTACTTTATCATATTGGTAGTGGTTCAAGCCGCCCAGTAGACCTCTGACATGGCTTAACGACAACAAACCGGGTTAACGGTTGTTGTTGGTTGTTGTGTCGAGCGTACGTGCCCTCAGAAGCATGAAGACGATCAGAAATTAAACCGCTGTGGTGGTCACCCATCTTAATGATAACCGCATGTCTAGGTGCTTATCCTCGCCGATGACTTACGGGCCAGTACGAGAGCAACTGGTTGTCATTTTATGTTAAAGCTATTTAATTCCAACGTGTGGGAAGAAAATATAGTAACTCGTCAAATCAAATACAAATAATATCGGTCTTCATATGTTAGATTATTTTTAATTAATTTGCCAATTTGTGGTCTTATCTTTGGTTCGTCAATGTTCTAATAAAAGTCCATGTGGCTTTACATTTATTTGCATTATTGTCAATATATTTCTTACTCTGTAATTGTTCGGATTTAGAAATGCACTTTTTAAGTATGTGGCTGCTATCTTCACATTTTTTATTGTATTTTTTCTATTTGTTTTATGATATCGCTGGTTCAGAAAAAGGAACCGTTCCCTTACACAAGTTCTTTTGATACCTTTCGTCAACCATTTGCGATTTCCATTTTTAGTTGATCGTTTTATCGATTTAATAGGGAAACAAAGGTCAAAAAATAACTTCAATAGTCCATGAAATTCGACAAATGCTTCTTCTAACTTCATTTTCTCACTCACACTAAGTCACTAAGTCACACTCACGTCTTCTTTATACTGCTATCGTTAGGCAGTAGACACTTACATTGAAAGTTTTCTCCTCAGGAGAAGTCGCCATCGCATCAAAGAGACAAGTCTGTTGAGAAATCTCCCCCACCGGAGTTTGCACGGGGGAAACCCATACCCGAACATAGAGATATCACCGTGACTAACACACATAGAGGTAAGCAGTATACTCAGGAATCACTGTCCTGCCTCATCACTACTGCCCTCGTGGTGTTTTGATTCGCGTATAAGTCGAACAGCTTAAATGTAATTGTCCAGCAGGTATCGAAACCGTCTAATGGTCTGTCGAAGACACATTTTAGTGCAATCATCTAATACTCATCTCACTCAGGCCCAGTAAGAATAACAGGGCCACCCCATACCATCCTAAAAGGCGGTGTACTAGCTCTGCCCTGCTTATTGCAAACGCAGTACTTGCAAAATGGCGGTTCGAAGATAAACGCGATAAAGACATTTCTTGATATCTAATCAAGAAATCTCTGCTATATAACATTTAAAGTGTTATCTAAAAAAAGTAAAAAAATCAAGCTTTCTATTGACATATCGTTTACTTTATTGCCTTATTTGGATAAAATGCTGAGTACTGTATTTTCATCAACTTGCTGGGCTTGCGGACATTACAGTGTCACTAAGACTAACAGCAGTACTTACGCTTATTACTGCAAAATCCCCTAGCACGTGCTCATTACTGCGTGTGTAGTTAGCAATTATCTTCAGTTTTTATGCCTGGTACTAGTTAAAATGTAGGTAAATTTAACTTCTGCCAAACATTTAAATGAGAAGTAGACGAATTCAAATAGAATGAAGGTAGAAATAAAGAAATATTATTGCTAACCTTAAACTATAATGACAACATTTTTTTTTGTTGTTTAATGGGTCTTTATGATATTTCTATAGCCTCACTATACAAACTTTTTTGTTATAATCTTTAAATATAACTTGACTCATCAATTTACCATTATTTAGAAATATACAATAACTAACCTCATGGCACTTTATTAAATCCACTCAAAATATTTTATCGAAATGAAATTAAAATACGTTGCCAACTTCGAAGATATACAAAGCAGTATTATACGGTACTGTATAATACTGCTTTAGGTCTACTAATCGAAATTATAATAAAAATTGAATTATACATTTAACTTACATCACCATCAAAATGAACTCATTAATTATAAAATTTATGAGACTGATGTCTCATAAACTTTGCTTTGAGCATATTAATTAATAATACTTAAAGCAAAAATAACTGGACTTAAAATGTGACAAACTTCTAAACACAACAGAATATCTATGCACCTCGGCACGGGCAATATCTATTAAGTACGTCATTTCGTCATGATTTTATAATTTATATTGAGATGAATGATCCTCCGTTAGTAGTAAGTCCGGAACATCCATGGATTTTACATTAACTTTTCTGAATTTGTAAGTTGCACGTAGTCTATAAAATCAGGAAAATCATAGATATTTTTGCGTTTTCACGCTGACTCTCCATTTGATGGTAAAAACTGACTATAGACTTAAATGTATGGCCTGGTTGACTGGGGTACTTTACTATTATTTTTGTCGCAGCAATCAGAGCTATTGATTAATTATACTAAAAATTAAAAATAGCCAATTTTTTTTTTGACCAGTGCAACTATCGGTCTAAATAGTAATTACACCGCAGTCATGTTTGCTTCCAAAAAAATCTCTATTATCACTTATTATATTTTCCTTCTTCCGGCTTGCTTCTTGGAGTGGTTACGGTACGACAAAGACGTCCCCGTCCGCGAATGACGTCAGCGCACTGCTTGCCGCATGGTATAGTGCCGTGTTTTGCTTATACCATGCGGCATCGGTACATGCTTAGCTTTCCCTCACTCTTGCTTCCCATAAATGCAGTACTGTATAATACTGCTTTAGGTTAAGCGGCGCAAGGGTAAGTTTTTTGTTTACTGGCTACATTCACATGCAGTAATGGCGAATACTGCGTTTAGTTTTAACGTCGCCAGAGTTTATCTTTGTTATTCTCGCTACACTCATACGCAGCAACGGCGAGTACTGCGTTTGGCTTTAGTTAGTATTCGTTGCAAAAAAGGTAAATGCTAAATGCATATACAGTAAATGTAGCAAGTACTACATAATCTTCTAGCACATGCTTAATGCTGCAGATTTTATTAGCAAAAATAACATTTAGTTGCAAGTACTGCATTTCATGTTATATAAAAAACATGTTTCTAATAAGAAAAAACTAGTATATAATTTTTTACGTATAGATTACGTCCTTGGGATGCCATTTTCGCAAAAAAGTGAAAATCGCAAAAATGACGATTACTGCAAGTGCAATTAGCAGGGCAGAGCTACCACCTAACTGCGGTCGCTAACTCGCATGCCAAGCGTGATGACTACGGCAAATCTCTCCACATGGCAATATTATAAAAACCTTTGGACATATTACACTTTTAAGGTCTTATTGTACATCATTCTACACGTGCAGCCTGTGGGCTAACTACATATACTCAAAAATCTTACAGTGCCCTCCGAGTTCAATTTAATAATGCGTTCAGGATGCTGATGGGGCTGCGGCGATTCTGTAGTGCATCAGAGATGTTTGCTGAGCATCGCGTAGATTGTTTCTACGCTACGATGCGTAAGAGATGCGCATCTCTGGTGCGCAGAATACGTGGCAGCACCAACAGCATCCTTCGCATGATCGCTAGTCGGCTAGACTGTATTTACGTCAATCATTTCGCCATGCGCTGCGCCATTTCGCATGGAATGACGCAGCAATGAATGGTAAATTTGTTATATTTGTTACATATTTAAAAAAATACTTATTACTCACACTAGTTTATAAGAAAATTGTTACTAACTTATTGGACACTAATTTGGTCTGAAAATAAAGTCTTATTATTATTATTATAATCCAACGCTGGTTGATATCAAGCTGATTCAATCTATAAATAAATAAATAAAATTTACATAATTCTGTTTTCGAAGAACTTTATTAATGTTAATTTTATCTATTGTTTGCAAGATGTTTCAGAAAACGCAGTTCCGCCTTTAATAAAGCAGCAGAGGGTCGTGTCTCAAGATAGCGTGGTGAGTGGAGAAATCCCAGTTATTTTGAAAAGTATGGATGAATTTGTACTAGATTATCTTCTTTTTTTCCCTTACTCTGAGAAATATGTTTGGTGTTGTTGTGAAAGACAGAATACGAAATACTGAGGCAAGAGAGCGCTGTGGTGTGAAAAAGGTGTGCTGAGATGGTTTTGGGCCAAAACTGACCTGTGGGAATGGTGTTGGGGTTAAGGCGTTGGCGATAAATGATTCGACTTTCTTTCGTAAATGCAGCTGTATTTATTGTTTAAATTCGAGTACATTCGATATATTAAGTACAAAAGGTTTAGCTCGCGCTCGTATGGTTGTAGGATTCGTAATGGAAGATACGTGAAGTTCGTTTTCGTTGCTTTTGTAGCCAGCCCGTAGAGGTCGCAGCTGTCGCTCCTCACTTCATGGTAATGATGACGTTTTATTGGTGAACGCGCGTGGCACTCGGTAGATGGCGCGGTAACAAAACAAACGGAAGGGGAAGACTTCGTCGAACATTCTCTGACCAAGTCGGAGATCAAGGCCAGGTTTGAATTAGGCCAAACAGTCGAGCATGTATGAAGAATGTAATGAGAGTAAACGAGATGTGCAAGGATCCTGACAAATGGAAATCCGTTGTATCTGCCTACCCCTCTGGCAAACAGATCGAATAACATAATTCTTTTCAAAATGACATAAATCGTGCCTTATACCTTTTTATATTGGTATTTTAATTTGTTCTAGCCGTCTCAGCCTAAGCCCATTCCCAAAGCGGATGCGCTGGTGCCACTACCAGACTCGCCTGAGCCGGAGTACGAGGAGGCGGCCGACCTGTCCACCAGCATCGCGAAGCTGCGCTGTTTGCTGGAGCAGCGGGCTGAGACCAACTCCAGGTATAGTGGGGTCTCGATAAATACAATAAATAAAATAAAATAAAAAAGGTTTTTATTCACGTAGACTTTAAAAAAGCGCTTGTAAATAGTCAGAACATATTGGTAGTAATATATAATTAATTTATAATTATTTCTAGGTACATATAGATATTTAGTATCTATATGTATTACTTATTTTTGCAATAAAGTGTACTTATTCTTCTTTAGGTACACGGATTGTAGGAAATAATTTACAATAAGATTTATTTTATAACAGTAACGATATTTAACTAACTTAAATTAAGTTATTGTCAAGGATCATGTGTAGGTTTAGTTATCAAAATTTTAAATTTTATCTATATTTTACTACATATTGTCGAATGGTTCTGTCTATATTAAGGTACGAATTAAATGTTATTATTATGGCGGAGCTTGTGTTTATAACGACGGTCGCACTTTAATGCTACCACCGGATCCAATGCGCCCCAACTGAGAAGACCCAGCGAAACAAACTCAGCGGGTGCGATGTGGATAAAGCATTGCTGATTTTTGTCTATGAGGAAGTGGCAGATTCGCCTGTGCTAGAGTACGAGGAGGCCGCTCACATGTCGTGTTTGCTGGAGCAGCGGGCTGAGACCACCTCCAGGTATAGTGGGATATCTATGTAGATGAAGCTTACTGATTGTGAGGAAGTGGCAGACCTGGTAATCAGAAGCACATATGTGCGTTGTTTGCTGGAGCAACACGCTGAGACCAGCTCCAGGTTAAGTGTATGGATGTTTGTTACTCTTTCACGCAAAAACTACGGATCGGACGGCGGGTCAGAATGGGTTTCATACCACTACTTCCGTAATCTATAATATCGGCCAAAAATCACGTTTGTTGTATGCGAGCCCCAATTCTATGAGTACAACTTCCTAATAACTGTACCGTTCCCACAGTGGTGGCGCGGAAGACGTATGGTGGGAGAGTGCAGAAGAAACCATTGGCAGGACGCAACACCACCACTCCTCGCGACCGGTGGACACCGCCACGCTAGCTGGTATACCTTGTCTTAATAAACTACGCTAAGAGCTCCGAAATCGACCTTTTTAATATCTACCTTAAATACTTAACATTTAAGTAAGGAGCATTTAAGCAATCGAAATTTCGCAATAAATTTCAGCGCTCAGCCTAGATGTTTCGCGGCAATTATACATGTAATTCATTCATCACAACTTGTCACTTATCTAAAGCGTATGTTAGAATAGGGTTCTATTGAATGGTGTGTCGGTGACTCTCTATCAAACTTAATAACTCTTGGTTAAGGTATCTTCCTTCAAAAATGGTGAGGGAGACGACGGCTTGTAAAGTGGTGCCTCGATGTTGACAGAGTTCTGATTTTAGGACTATTATACAATGTGGAAAGAGATAAATATTGAATAGTAAAATATATAAATAAAAAAAAAATCTCCCGAAATTTGTCATAGTGTAAGAATAAGAATAAGAATAATATTTATTTGACAACAAACACAGGTACATTAAAGGTGTTATAAATTAATCATGGCCCACTATGTTTTGCTTTTACGAGCGTACAAATATTTTATGAAGCTAAATACATTACTATTTTTCAAAAGCACAATCTAACAATATTAATGTCAATTTATAATTTAAATTCAAAGAAATCATGAATGGTATAAAAACATTTTTCAGGAAGCCACCGCGTTAACTCTTTTTTAAATTTAGGAAATGTCATTGATTTAAAATTATTAGGAATCTTATTGAATATTTTAATACACATTATATAACTATTATTACATGTCAAAGTTAGCTTAGTAAAAGGTCTACATAATTTATGCTGATGACGCGCCCGTCTACTATAAGAACTAGAGGCTTCCTGAAATAGGTTCTTATGCTTAAATACAAATATACATGCATCCAAAATATACAAGCATGGAACAGTTAAAATTTTATATTGCCTGTAGAATGGCCGGCAAGAATCTATTTGTTGCAGCCCAAATATGGCTCTTAGGCATTTTTTTTTGCATTATAAACACATCGTCTATGTCTACACTTCTGCCCCAAATGATAGTATGTATTCTACTTGTCAAACCCTTTCACGAGTTTGACCCTTTTTCGAGTTTGCCTATAATTTTGTTGGGATTTGGTAATAATCTTAGGATTTTAAAATAAACTAACAGTTCCAAGGGGTTGGTTCGATAAATCTTATTCTAATCAGTTTATAGAAGTCGGACTATTTTTCAGATATCTTTATATTGAATTGTATAAATTTAAGTGCGGGTGGGATCGAATCACAACCGAAGGGTATCCGGCCCCATGTGCGTTAACCGCTCCGCCACCGCACCGTGGTTTCTGAGACTTGAATTTATACAATCCATTCGATATTCCCGCACAAGATCGTCGGTCCACCGTGTAGGAGGCCTGCCCACGCTGCGTCTTCCGGTTCGTGGTCGCCACTCGAGAACCTTTCTGCCCCATCGGCCGTCAGTTCTACGAGCTATGTGCCCTGCCCACTGCCACTTCAGTTTGGCAATTCTTTGGGCTATGTCGGCTACTTTGGTTCGCCTGCGGATCTCAGCATTTCTGACCTTGTGCGGGTCGCGGGAAGCCGCTGGATGCGGGCAGCGCAGGACCGGCTATAGTGGAGATCCTTGGGGGAGGCCTTTGTCCAGCAGTGGATGTCTTTCGGCTGATATGATGATGATGATGATTTGACATTTTCTTAACGCATTTAAGACGCTTTTAACGCTATCTTACCGAAACATACACAGCTAACAACGGCTGGAATGCCAATACTTAGATCGGACAATTCCAACAGATGGCGATAACAAAAACTATGATTAATGATGAATAAATATTCAAAAGACGGATTAGTAGCAGAATCAGACGGTCGTATATTTTTTAAACAATCATTGAAATTAAATGTTATATGGAGATTTTTTAATGGTTATATATTTGCATTTTCAGATGAATACGACATGAACTTAGAGAGAAACTCGTCGCCGAGTCAGACTTCGAACAATATGCAAAGACTTGACAAGTACGTAGTATTTGATTTAAATCATAATATAGATAAGCATTTTAATCAAGTTAAGTTATTATTTTTATATATTGATCTTTTAATATAATTAGGTTGCAGAAATTAGGCACAACGCTTTTAAGACAGAAATGAGCCTGTAAAAAGTATGAAGGTAAATTTTTTATAATTGAATTTGTTGGTCGATACCTTGAGTAGCGTATACCCTGGTTTCATGCACTATGCGAGTATTACATTATCACTTTATTTTTTTTTTATTTTAGAGATATCATGCAAAATTAATCACTAATAAATAGTACTTGGTAAGTTAAATCACCTGTCCACGGGATTAAAACGATCAAAACGGTGTATACGGTAACGGTGTATAATTTGTTTTAGATGTCTTCACTGTTTATAAAATTTACGCTGAGGGCTATAACCAAAAATTAGTTACTAGCTGTGCCCCGCGGTTTTACCCGCGTTAAACTTTATAAATTATCACAGCTCCTCCCCCTTAGGTGGCAGCGTGATAATAAGTAGCCTATATGTTGACCCGACCTCTTAGTAATATTCATGCAAAATTTGAAGTAAATCCATGAAGTACTTTTTGAGTTTAGCCCGGACATACATACAGACAAACAGACACAAAGACAAAAACTCTAAAAAATATATTTTTCGTTTGGATATCGATTGTAGATGACGCCCCAAGTATCCTTTAAAAAAAATATTCAATGTACAGTTTTGACTTTCCTACGATTTTATTATATGTATAGATAGATTAAAAGTGCTTTTGCTTAGTATTTTATAGGATTTGGTTTGTAGGTTGTTCCATCGCACTGTGACGGGGATGTTCAACTCTATTAAGACGGCGGTGGGCGCGGAGGACGAGCCCGTCCGCACGTGCCACGACTGGGCCTACGTCGCTACCTCTATGGAGCACAGTGTGAGTGAGAACACATAAATTGGGCTTCCTAATCAGTATACTGATCTGCTAGGGCTGTTGAGGTAGCACTAAGTCGGATTGTCTAGCATCATTTTTGTATAATAACAAATTTTCATTTTATAAAATACACTTTAATAGTATTGTAAATTTGCCTCGTTGCGTTGTTCTAATATTGAAGCTTTGTGTGTTGGGAATCCAATAAAATGTACAACTTGTTTATATTAATAGTGTAATTATGGTTTATTTTAAGGTGTTTTATTCCATAGTGGACATCACTTTGTGAGTAAAATGTGTATTAAAGTTGATTCTGTCTTTCTACTAAATATTATTGTGACGAGATAAGTCCCAAATAAATTGGTCCTTCGAGCCGGATATGAACCAGTCATTTATTGGATACTGAGCAATATGTTGGGAACCCACAAAATCTTAAACCTTTTTATATTACTAGTAAAAAGACATTATTGTTTATATTAGGTTTTTTTTATAATTTTTGTATAATTTACATCTCAGAAGAAATAGATTGTAGAAGGTCAGAAGTACCCTAAACAAGTGAATATGAATAAGGAATGTAATAAGAATAGAGGAGGCTAAAGAGGTGTTCAAGGATCGTTACAAATTGAATTCCGTTGTCTGCTTACTCCTTTGCGAAACAGGCGGGAGTCTATGTATGTATTTACATCTTAATTGTTCGTGCATTATCGGCTCTTGTCGGCTGGCATCGACTGGGGCGCGCGGGCGCGGGTGCTCGCCCGGTCTGACGGGCACTCTCGGCGAACGAACCGCACCGACGACACGCGCGTTTATTCTTTTTTATATGTAATCCATAGTCCATATATGTTATGTTTTACTGCATAAACTATTACAGATTACTAGTCTTTCATTTTACATTTTGGTCCTTCGAGCGACTAGTTTTATTTTACATAATTTTAGGTTACTATTTCATTTTTTAATTTTATAGCATTATTCGCAATGCAAAGCGTTTATCTAATCTAAAAAATGGGAAGTTATAAATTTAATCGTCCGGCGGGTCTCGAACCTGCACCATCTACCAATCTGGGGTAGGGTTCCAGACCCGCCGGACGATAAAATTTATGATTTCCCATTTTTGAGATTCTATTTCATTATTGTGAGCAGCTCGCAATATGGAAGTTAACGGAGTAAAACACTAATTTCTGCGTCTCATTTCTGACCAGTCGTGTTAGGTAGCCGTTCCACCAGCTTATGAGAGGGATGAATATTTAGCATAGTTATGTTTGTTGACACAAGTATAAGTGCTATGCGCGCAGGTGTGCGTGGGCGTGGCGCGGCTGCTGGGCTCGCGGCGCGGCTTCGCGCACGTGGACGCGGCGCTGGACTCGCTGGCGCACCTACCCTCCCCAAGGGCCGCCCGCGCCCCCTCGCCCGACGACTTCGGTAAGCTATTATATTATGTACTAGCTGTGCCACGTGGTTTTATCCGCGTTAAATTTTATAAATTATCACAGCTCCTCCCCCGTAGGTGATAGCGTGATAACATGTAGCCTATAATAATATGTTGACCCGACCTCTTAGTAATATTCAAGCAAAATTTTAAGTTAATCCACGCAGTGCTTCTCGAGTTTAGCCCGGACATACATACAGACAAACTGACAAAAATTCAAAAATTATATTTTTGGCTTCGATATCGATTGTAAATCACGCCCCAAGTATCATTTTTTTTAAATATGCAATGTTCAGTTTTGACTTTCCTATGGTTTTATTATATATATAGATAATTTGCTCGAACGTTCATGTTGTGGGGCATATATTGTACCTAGCAATTTTTCTTTTCGGTGATTTTTAATTACACTGAAAATTTTGCATATTTTGACTTTTTTAAATTTAATTCCGGCTTGCCATCGATGCTCCGTATCGGTGCGTCGCATGATGAATAGATGACGTTATCGGCCGATCGCTGTAAGCGCATCGCCATTCACGGAAGTTGCGGAAGCTTGGTTACCCGGTATCTCGTTTTTCAGCCTCCGTTCGAGCCATACGCTACAAACGTTCTGCATGCATCACTCCTATGTGTATTCTAAAACATTGATAACTTGTTGTGTATTATCATCCGTTCAGCTATTAAAAGTGCATAATGTGCAGAACAATCGCAGCTCATTACGTCTCGTCAGCCCAAAAGGGGAAAAATTTTCCCTCATGCTCGCATGTTTACTAGCGCCGACATTATGCCTCGTACGTTTTACCATTGCAAGTGAATGCGCACGAGTTTAAATTTTGTTCTATAGGTCTAGAAACAGTTTTATAGGGTTACAGTCCACTGCCCTACCACATACCATCCGTTAAATGATTGTACCGATAGATATTTGCGTGTGCAGACGAATGGTGCGTGTCCCGCGGGCCGTGCTGCAGCGCGCTGGGCGCGGTGGCGGGCGCGGCGGGGCTGGCGCGCTCCCACGTCGCGCACCGCCTCACCACCGTGCTGGTCGGAGGTAAGGTATCTGTGTGTGCAGACGAGTGGTGCGTGTCCCGCGGGCCGTGCTGCAGCGCGCTGGGCGCGGTGGCGGGCGCGGCGGGGCTGGCGCGCTCCCACGTCGCGCACCGCCTCACCACCGTGCTGGTCGGAGGTAAGGTATCTGTGTGTGCAGACGAGTGGTGCGTGTCCCGCGGGCCGTGCTGCAGCGCGCTGGGCGCGGTGGCGGGCGCGGCGGGGCTGGCGCGCTCCCACGTCGCGCACCGCCTCACCACCGTGCTGGTCGGAGGTAAGGTATCTGTGTGTGCAGACGAGTGGTGCGTGTCCCGCGGGCCGTGCTGCAGCGCGCTGGGCGCGGTGGCGGGCGCGGCGGGGCTGGCGCGCTCCCACGTCGCGCACCGCCTCACCACCGTGCTGGTCGGAGGTAAGGTATCTGTGTGTGCAGACGAGTGGTGCGTGTCCCGCGGGCCGTGCTGCAGCGCGCTGGGCGCGGCGGGGCTGGCGCGCTCCCACGTCGCGCACCGCCTCACCACCGTGCTGGTCGGAGGTAAGGTATCTGTGTGTGCAGGCGAGTGGTGCGTGTCCCGCGGGCCGTGCTGCAGCGCGCTGGGCGCGGTGGCGGGCGCGGCGGGGCTGGCGCGCTCCCACGTCGCGCACCGCCTCACCACCGTGCTGGTCGGAGGTAAGGTATCTGTGTGTGCAGACGAGTGGTGCGTGTCCCGCGGGCCGTGCTGCAGCGCGCTGGGCGCGGCGGGGCTGGCGCGCTCCCACGTCGCGCACCGCCTCACCACCGTGCTGGTCGGAGGTAAGGTATCTGTGTGTGCAGGCGAGTGGTGCGTGTCCCGCGGGCCGTGCTGCAGCGCGCTGGGCGCGGTGGCGGGCGCGGCGGGGCTGGCGCGCTCCCACGTCGCGCACCGCCTCACCACCGTGCTGGTCGGAGGTAAGGTATCTGTGTGTGCAGGCGAGTGGTGCGTGTCCCGCGGGCCGTGCTGCAGCGCGCTGGGCGCGGTGGCGGGCGCGGCGGGGCTGGCGCGCTCCCACGTCGCGCACCGCCTCACCACCGTGCTGGTCGGAGGTAAGGTATCTGTGTGTGCAGACGAGTGGTGCGTGTCCCGCGGGCCGTGCTGCAGCGCGCTGGGCGCGGCGGGGCTGGCGCGCTCCCACGTCGCGCACCGCCTCACCACCGTGCTGGTCGGAGGTAAGGTATCTGTGTGTGCAGGCGAGTGGTGCGTGTCCCGCGGGCCGTGCTGCAGCGCGCTGGGCGCGGTGGCGGGCGCGGCGGGGCTGGCGCGCTCCCACGTCGCGCACCGCCTCACCACCGTGCTGGTCGGAGGTAAGGTATCTGTGTGTGCAGACGAGTGGTGCGTGTCCCGCGGGCCGTGCTGCAGCGCGCTGGGCGCGGCGGGGCTGGCGCGCTCCCACGTCGCGCACCGCCTCACCACCGTGCTGGTCGGAGGTAAGGTATCTGTGTGTGCAGGCGAGTGGTGCGTGTCCCGCGGGCCGTGCTGCAGCGCGCTGGGCGCGGTGGCGGGCGCGGCGGGGCTGGCGCGCTCCCACGTCGCGCACCGCCTCACCACCGTGCTGGTCGGAGGTAAGGTATCTGTGTGTGCAGACGAGTGGTGCGTGTCCCGCGGGCCGTGCTGCAGCGCGCTGGGCGCGGCGGGGCTGGCGCGCTCCCACGTCGCGCACCGCCTCACCACCGTGCTGGTCGGAGGTAAGGTATCTGTGTGTGCAGGCGAGTGGTGCGTGTCCCGCGGGCCGTGCTGCAGCGCGCTGGGCGCGGCGGGGCTGGCGCGCTCCCACGTCGCGCACCGCCTCACCACCGTGCTGGTCGGAGGTAAGGTATCTGTGTGTGCAGGCGAGTGGTGCGTGTCCCGCGGGCCGTGCTGCAGCGCGCTGGGCGCGGCGGGGCTGGCGCGCTCCCACGTCGCGCACCGCCTCACCACCGTGCTGGTCGGAGGTAAGGTATCTGTGTGTGCAGGCGAGTGGTGCGTGTCCCGCGGGCCGTGCTGCAGCGCGCTGGGCGCGGTGGCGGGCGCGGCGGGGCTGGCGCGCTCCCACGTCGCGCACCGCCTCACCACCGTGCTGGTCGGAGGTAAGGTATCTGTGTGTGCAGACGAGTGGTGCGTGTCCCGCGGGCCGTGCTGCAGCGCGCTGGGCGCGGCGGGGCTGGCGCGCTCCCACGTCGCGCACCGCCTCACCACCGTGCTGGTCGGAGGTAAGGTATCTGTGTGTGCAGGCGAGTGGTGCGTGTCCCGCGGGCCGTGCTGCAGCGCGCTGGGCGCGGCGGGGCTGGCGCGCTCCCACGTCGCGCACCGCCTCACCACCGTGCTGGTCGGAGGTAAGGTATCTGTGTGTGCAGACGAGTGGTGCGTGTCCCGCGGGCCGTGCTGCAGCGCGCTGGGCGCGGCGGGGCTGGCGCGCTCCCACGTCGCGCACCGCCTCACCACCGTGCTGGTCGGAGGTAAGGTATCTGTGTGTGCAGGCGAGTGGTGCGTGTCCCGCGGGCCGTGCTGCAGCGCGCTGGGCGCGGCGGGGCTGGCGCGCTCCCACGTCGCGCACCGCCTCACCACCGTGCTGGTCGGAGGTAAGGTATCTGTGTGTGCAGGCGAGTGGTGCGTGTCCCGCGGGCCGTGCTGCAGCGCGCTGGGCGCGGCGGGGCTGGCGCGCTCCCACGTCGCGCACCGCCTCACCACCGTGCTGGTCGGAGGTAAGGTATCTGTGTGTGCAGGCGAGTGGTGCGTGTCCCGCGGGCCGTGCTGCAGCGCGCTGGGCGCGGCGGGGCTGGCGCGCTCCCACGTCGCGCACCGCCTCACCACCGTGCTGGTCGGAGGTAAGGTATCTGTGTGTGCAGGCGAGTGGTGCGTGTCCCGCGGGCCGTGCTGCAGCGCGCTGGGCGCGGCGGGGCTGGCGCGCTCCCACGTCGCGCACCGCCTCACCACCGTGCTGGTCGGAGGTAAGGTATCTGTGTGTGCAGGCGAGTGGTGCGTGTCCCGCGGGCCGTGCTGCAGCGCGCTGGGCGCGGCGGGGCTGGCGCGCTCCCACGTCGCGCACCGCCTCACCACCGTGCTGGTCGGAGGTAAGATATCTGTGTGTGCACACAAATTATATCCTTTGTTACTGTTGTATTGTGGCAATTAATATACAGTCCACGCATTTTACTACACCCGACTATGTTATCGAACCCAATTATTGTATCCGGCTCGAAGGACCAACTATTGCGAACGATAACAGATGTTGACTGGCGAATATTATAAAGTCGAATGTACATCCTGCCTATATAAACACTTAATCTCAGTATATTGTAGAAAATTGTATAGCATCATAAATATTATTTCTATTTATATAGGTTTATTAAGTCAATATTGGCGTCTTAAAGTATCGTATTGTTAGCCTATTATATATAGTTTTTAATCATGTCGGTAAATAATGTAAAACTATAAGTATAATTACGTATACGGTCTCCAATATTATTTATTAAAGTATGGTATAAAAAGTAACTGTCATAAACAAATATAATACTTCCCCATTTAAACCCTACAATCTAATATTATTGTTGTTTCTATTACAAAAAACTGCACATACATGTCAGGGTAATATAGTAATTAAAAGCACTATAATATGGATCATATTTTAATCAATGAATTAGTAGTTACACCATTTTTTCTCACTGAAACCAACATTGCCTTGACTCTTCCAGGATTAATCTATGGATTTTAACACATAAATTTAGCCGTCTAGTGGAATTAAACCTCCTTTTACGAGTTCTGACATTTTGCGGTGTATATTAATCTAACTGCTGCAAGAAACGTTACTTGCTTGACTGATATTAATGAAACATAACATAATAAGACCCATCGTGATGTAATTTAAATTGACACATCAGTTGGTGAGGCCACATACATAGTATTCCAATATACAGACACAATTAGGTATAGTTTTCAATGAAATAATGAAATTTATTCAGCGCTTGGGTATTAACATACACTTGTACTTGTCAAGTTCACAATGCAGTACATGAACATAGTCGAATACAGTATAAAAATTACAAAAAATTAATTAGTCCGTCCGTGCGGTCTGTTTTATCAGATATATTTTCTTAAATCCTAAAATAAATAACAAGTTACTAATCTATTATTTGAAATTTAGTTGTACTATATTAAAATGAAAGAATTGAAGGCAATGAGCATTTGGCTAGCGCAGAAGGCTCTTAACCAGTAGCTTAAATTAAACGATTAATACCCGAGGCCACCCTTTTGGGGTTCGGGCCACAGCTCAGGGGGCCGCTGAAGCAAAAGGACAGAATTCTAAGAGAGGGTGTGATCAGTTGCACGGGATCACCGATGACGCGTTAAGGGGCCAAAGCGATCCTCGCCGCTGAGGAGCCTACCCTAGCTAACCTGCGGCTTTCTCTAGCTACCTAGGTGGACGACCCGGAGAAGAAAGCCACAAAGAAACTCCGGGCTTGCTTTCTTCGTCTTCTTTTGCTTTTTGTTTTCGTCTTTTTTATATCATGTATTTTCTTACATTGTGATGGGCGTTATGTAGGCTAATGCACGCACAGAACCGTTGTCATCTAATGAATCAAAAAAATGTGAGATAATAAACAGTAACATCAAATTTGGAATACCTCTCTTTTTTGTTGAGGGTTCCAAATTAGATGGAAAAACGGAATTAATATAATGATATCCTAGGACATTATTTACACACGGCCATCTGATCCCAAACTAAGCAGAGTTTGTACTATGGAAGGCAGATAACTGATATATTACTGAACATAATATACTACTGTGCATGAACATGTCTATGTTAATAATAATAAATAAATAAATAAAAAAGGTTTTTATTCACGTAGACTTTAAAAAAGCGCTTGTAAATAGTCAGAACAGTTTTGTAGTAATATAGTTGCATACATTATTATTTCTAGTAACATAGATATTTAGGTACACACTGTATGAAAACATTTATAAAATTTATTTTATTATAGCATTGATATTTAGCTAGCTCGTATCAAGTTATTGTCAAGAGATTATGTTTAATTATCTAGTTTAAGTCTAATATTTTTACTACATATTGTCACAAATAATGTTAATGCTCACAAATAATAGTCTCATCAAACAATAGTCTCAATGTTTTGTGGCCGAGAACGTGGCCACACTGACTGCCCTGCTTATGGCATCTTTGAGATCCTACCATGAACATGTGGCAGGGCAGGCTGGGCATAATGTTAGGTGGGCCATGTATTGGACCGATGCTCCACAAATGGAGTCCATTTTGGGGTTGCTCGACAGTCCCTACCTAGACATGTTTTCTTTGCAGTGGCTCACCTGAATCCGGAGTCTATTGTTCAGGCGGGACGCATTCGGAAGACGTGACAATATGATTCGGTAAGCATTTTTGTGCACGCCAGATGCTGCACAGCTCTTGAGGGATCGGTCGTCAGCGGAGCAACGCATTTGACAAAGCTCTTCCGGCTTTTAAGCCTTTGCGGCGGTAGTCTATGCCCATAGAGGGGTTGCCGGGGATCACTGTCCATTTTGGTTCTTTCTTGGATCTTGCCACAGTCCTGCGAACCGGTCACACACACACACAGGTCTTCTCATTTGGGGCGCATTGGATCCCGTGGTAGCATTAAAGCGCGACCGTCGTTATTAACACAAGGTCCGTCATAATAATAATACCTTAATATAGACAGAACCATTGACAATATGTAGTAAAAATATTAGACTTAAACTAGATAATTACAAACTACATAATCTCTTGACAATAACTTGATACGAGCTAGCTAAATATCAATGCTATAGTAAAATAAATTTTATAAATGTTTTCATACAATATGTACCTAAATATCTTTGTTACTAGAAATAATAATGTATACAACTATATTACTACAAACATGTTCTGACTATTTACAAGCGCTTTTTTAAAGTCTACGTGAATAAAAACCTTTTTTATTTATTTATTTTATTTTATTTTAAAAAAACTTCTGGAGGCGCTTTGCCTGCCAGTGGATACAGCAAATTTACCGCCACACTCATGTTATTTGTTTTATTGAATTCCAGATCTAGTGGAGACTTTGATCGAACTGTACTTGGAGGTGTTCACGTCTTGGCTCCGGAGCCAGGTTTTCGTGATTTTTGCGCACATGTCAGACAGAGAGAGCAGCTCCGCGCCGCACAAGGTTCAACTCCCGGCCGTGGACGTGGATGAAACCAGTCGGGCTATCATCGATAAAATACCGTGTAAGTAATATTAGATTCTGCTGGGTGGTTGACGGCATAGAATGTGGCCACCCCCTCTCATCCCGTGAGGGCGTAGAAGCCAGGGGGACGGGCAGCAGCGTTCTCTGAGTACTATGAGCATCATACCGCGATCGCTAACTCGTATGCCAAGCAATTATGGCAAAACCCCTCAAAATGACGGACGCTACAAAACCGTGATGCGGATAATGCATGACCGGCAATTGTGAAGATCTTTGGGGGAAGTCTTTGTCCAGCTGTGGACGTCTTTCGGCTGATATGATGATTATTAGATTATAGCACAGAGCGGAAAATGTGGACTTAACACCTCCAAAACAATTTTTTGTCGCATCAATAAAATACCATTTCCATTTAATGTCCTCTAAAAACCGACTCTATTATATATGTATACTCTATTATATAGTATATATGTATATCTAGGGACAATGTCACACAGATCATCCTAGCCCCAAACTAAGCAAAGCTTGTACTATGGGTACCAGGCGACGATATACATACTTATATAGATAGATAAATACTTATATACATAGAAAACATCCATGACTCAGAAACAAATATTCGTGCTCATCACACAAATATTTGCACTTACCAAGATTCAAACCCAGGACCACCAGCTTCGTAGGCAGGAGCACTACCAACTAGGCTACGGTGATCGTCATTATGGAACCAAGTTCGTTATGTATACCCTTGTGGAGCCCCTTTTTTCAGCAGACATGATGATAAGGAATTCATTCATCAAAAAAGGGTTCCACAAGGGTTTCCATAACGAACTTGGGTTCAGCGTCTAGGAGGTGGCGGTAGATCGCCATGTGATGGTCATAGTTCACAGAAATACGGTGCTGCCCGTTCTCTGGGAGATATTGCCTCTAGACAACTTTTAAGCCTTTCCACGGGATGCGATGGTGTGGTGATATTCATCGCCGTCTTAACACAGCATGACAGTGACCGTAGCCTAGTTGGTAGTGCTCCTGCCTACGAAGCTGGTGGTCCTGGGTTCGAATCCCGGTAAGTGCAAATATTTGTGTGATGAGCACGAATATTTGTTTCTGAGTCATGGATGTTTTCTATTTATTTAAGTATTTATCTATCTATATAAGTATGTATATCGTCGCCTGGTACCCATGGTACAAGCTTTGCTTAGTTTGGGGCTAGGATGATCTGTGTGACATTGTCCCGAGATATTATTATCTCTCTCACCGGAATCCCCAACGGGGTTCCCGTCCGGCGAACGTATAGTAATTTTATTTTGCTAGACAGCAGAACCTGAAGAAACACCAGCCAAGATATAAGTCCAGTGGTGGAACCTCACTCGTTTATGTCAACAATTTGTACCTGTATTCTACCCTAACCTGTATTCTAGCAAATAAAGAGATTCATTCATTCATTCATCCATCAGTTCCTGAGTTGATTTCATGTCGATTGGCCTGCTGGTCTTGTGGTTAGTGACGCTGACTGCGAAGCCAGTGGTCATGGGTTCGATGCCCACGCAGAACAAACCTTTGTGTGATGAGCACGATTATTTGTACTGTTGTCCATAGCACAGGATCTGCCTAGTTTGGGATCAGAGAGCAGTGTGGTAGTGATAGAGATTTATTTATTAACTAGCTGTGCCCCGCAGTTTTACCCACGTTTAATTGTATAAATTATCACAGCTCCTCCCCCGTAGGTTATAGCGTGATAATATGTAGCCTATGTAGTAATATTTATACAAAATTTTATGTAAATCCATGCAGCACTTTTTGAGTTTAGCGCGGACATACATACAGACAAACAGACACACAGACAAAAATTCTAAAAACTATATTTTTGGCTTCGATATCGATTGTAGATCACGCCCCAAGTATCCTTTTAAAAAAATATTCAATTTACAGTTTTGACTTTCCTACCATTTTATTATATGTATATATATATAAAACACGCGATAATACTAATTGATGTGTTTAATTCCAGCACTGGGCTCGTTCGTGTTTGGCGAAGACACCCTGAAGGACTCCGTGAAGCTGGTGGTGACGAGCTTCTCCCACAAGGAGGTCAACAAGGATGTAGCGTTAAGACTCCTGGACCTGCTCGCTGGACATTTCAAGAAATCTGCTGGTCTCAGGAACCGGTCATTTGATAATAATTGAGGGGAAAACTGATATAAGGAAAGAGTTGTACGGTCTACATTGTAAAAAGCCTTTGTGTAATCACTTGCATGGTGATGAGCTAAGGGACAAAAATGAGCTCCTCTTAACAGCCCTGTATTTTTTCTTATACATTTTTCCATTTTTTTAATGAATTGATATCCATAGACGAATTAAACGGTTCACCCTTGTTTGATAGAACAACTTTGATATAATATTACTAAATCGAACAACGTTTAAGAAAATAATCACTTTGTATAATATTTTTGACAGAATTTTCAGTCCATCGAATATTTATTTGCTATAACAACATTTGCGCTAATGATCAAAAGGTATTCAGAACTTTTTCTTCATAACATTCTATTATCATATTGCTTTAATTAAAAAATATTATATAATACTGTCTATTTTCTAACAAAGATTAGTTTGTGGCGCTTCGCCGGGCGCTGCCGCGGCACGCTCGGCTCGCGCGTTGTTGTGGTCACCGTTCTAACCTAACCTAACCTACTTGACTGGTAGCAAGAGTCGCATTTTGAAAATTGGGCGAAATTAAATTAGTTCAAATGAAATTAGTTCAAATAAATAATTACGCTAAATAAAATTTACCAATGAATTATTCGGTCAATGAATAATTATTCGATATGACTTTATTGCAACTAAAATTCGATTTAGTAATATTATATCAAAAGTTGTTCTATCAAACAAGGGTGACCCAAATTAAACTATGTATGCTTAATATTGGAAATTTGTCTATGGATTCATCATCATCATCATATAAGTTTGTCACTTAGTTTAGAGAGGAGGGAGTTCAAAAATCTATGCTAAGGGTCTATTTTTTCTTAATCGTGAAAAATGTTGTAGACTGCATATTAAAATTTAAGTGCATTGTAAAATATTGTCAACATATTAACTTTATAAATTTATATCAGCCCAAACGTCCACAGTTGGCTAGTATCCATTAAAAGTAGCCGCCGCGGCCGAAATTATATCATTTGTTAGAAGTTTAGTATTTCAAAGGAAATATATGAAAATACTTCATACTTCAGACATTCCTTAATAATAATATTAACAATTTTAATGTTGTGTTACTGCGTGTGAGTAAGGTCGCCGGAGCTCATTGGGGTGGGGTTGGAGAGTGTCAGCAACACTTGTTTGCCGACTCTTTTAAAGGCCGCCAACGTACTCGCGACTCCTCTGGTGTTGCGTGTATTTGTGATTGGGGTCAAAATTTATAACAAATTGCCAAATCATATTTAAAAAAATGACAAAATATATGAATATAAAAATAAACCACAAGAATTTTTAATTTGTAAGGCATATTATTCAATGAAGGATTACAGCAATGACAAACATGTGTAAAATTGTACCTTTTTTATATAACTTTGTGTGTTTAACTTAAGCCCAGCGCGTTTTTAATTATTATTATGTTACTTGACAATTGCTAGATAACTATGACATTGATGCTTATAATATTGACAAATGTAATTAGTAAATTGATAATATATATGTTTATCTGGAATTAGGAGATTATATTTGATCTTTAGTTTTAGAAAATATTGTACACCTTATGGGTATGTTACAGCGGACTTATAACGCATGATAACAACTATAAAATTGTAAACAACCTGTAACAAGCAATAAAGGAAATTTGAATTAGAATCCATGGGCGGCGGTGATCACTTACCGTCAGGTGACCCATTTGCTCGTTTGTCACCGTCTGTGTTAGTTGACTTAGTGACACGCTAGAATAATACAAGATCTGCCTATCATACAATATTGTGTTATATTAAGGCTTTAAATTATTATTTTTGTTTATTTATAAGAGTCGTAAATGTATTTAAATGACTATAACTATTATTATAATTAAATTCGAATTTTATAGCATTATTCGCAATGCAAAGCGTTTATCTAATCTCAAAAATGGGAAATCATAAATTTGAGCGTCTACCCCGGATTGGTAGATGGTGCAGGTTCGAGACCCGCCGGACGATCAAATTTATGATTTCCCATTTTTGAGATTATTATTATAATGTAAGTTTGACGCCAAACAAGGGCAGAATACGATATTCCAACTAATTATTTTTTAAGATTAAGATTTAACATATTAATCCAAATAAGTATATTGATCGATCTGATATAAAAAAAATATGCTCAAAATATTGTCTATCTAGTCCCGAATGGATCTGATTTTGTGGGGTCTGGCTGGTTGGTAAATACTTGCCTTTCACGCCGCAAGTCGTGGGTTCGATTCCCACCCAGGACCGATATTTATGTGCAAGAACAATCTAACAATCTATATAAATATGTATTTACAAAAGAAAAATAGTATATGTAGTATATCAGTTATCTGGTTTCCATAGTACAAGCTCTGCTTAGTTTGGGATCAGATAGGTGAATAATGTCCCAGGATATTATTATTAAAACAAAAAAATATATAATTATTTGATATAATAAGAATTCTGAACTATTAAGTGTAAGAATGGACGCTTCTACCAAAAACACAGTACATATAAATATGGTTGGTGTGAGATTATTATTATTATAAGATGCTTTAATTATGTTAATTTTTGGTGATCTTTCAGTTAGTGGGTTTACTTAGACTTTATTTGCGTCCTTATGATGTAAGAGCTGTTTTCCTAGTGTGAATATCCACTGATGTGGCGTCTAAATAAAAACGTCATTTGGTAGTTTAACTTGGAAAATTTTCTGGGATTTTTAGAAATAAAAGATCTACAAAATTATTTATTATCTAAATCTCTCGGAAAACTATTATATGTTGGATTCGCTGTTTCTGAATTTCAACTTTGCCACGACATATCTTTGCCGTTCGCGCCGCCATTTTGGAAATATGGCTCCTATGAGCAGGTTTTTGACAATATCTTCCTTCAGATTTATTTTACTATAAAAACAGTTATGTATTGACTTTTAAGCTAGATAAAACGTCTTAAAATATTAAGTTAGAGTGACAAAAATTCGTGGTTGAAATTCGGAAATACATATCGCAATATATAAAAGAACAATGGCATAATTTAGTCTGGACTTCTTGTAGCGTCCATAGATTTCACACATATGAATCAAATTTAATTAATTTTCTACGATTTTTCAATTATTGACTCCTGCTCGTAAAGCCGGAGTTATTTTATATCCAATGACTATTGAATTAGGTACATTCGAAATGTAACCATTAAAATAGTTTTCTTGATGAGATAATAATACGAGATGAGGATGAGGAATAAAATAAATATGTTTAACAAAATGTGTTTTTATTTGTAGGTAATTATAACCCTCAGTTTTAGCCTTTCCGGGGCAAGTGCATATTTTTTTTAAGACTAGCCTAACTTAACTCACTCGCAGTAAGGTTCATCCGTACCACCTGGCAGCGATCTCGTCAAGCACGGTTCGCTTACAGCGTTCACACGTACGTGCCGGCTCTGGAATGAATGACCTGCTGCGGTGTTTCCCCAGCGCTACGACATGTCCTTCTTCAAACGAGGTTTAAAGAGAGTACTAATATCACGGTAGGCAGCGGTTTGCTGTGCCCCCTGACATTGCGAATCTTTTTTACGGCTTTTCCAAATGAAAATAGTCTCATTTATAGATTCGGGAGCTAAGGCCAAATAATTTTACATATGTTTCATTACGGGACGTATCAATTTGAACCCAGACAATTCCTAAATAAAGTAAAATGGGTTTATATTCACGTATAGTTTAAAAAAGCGCTTGTAAAAGTCAAAACATATTTGTAGTAAAGTATAATTAGTTAATTTATAAATATTTATAGGTACATATTTAGGTACACGGATTGTATGAAGTCATTTACAATAAGATTTATTTTATAATAGGAATGATATTTAGCTAGCTTATATTAAGTTAATAAGCGACTGCCTCGTTGGTATAACGGTAGCGCGTTCAACCCCAGATAATGAGGTCCTGGGTTCAAATCCCGAGTAGGGCCAAAAAGTGATTTTGGGACTTTTCCATAAAAAGAAATTGATGATGATGATGAACTTGTCAAGCTCACAATGTATTACATAAACACAGTTAAAAAACAGTAATTAAAGCAACAAAATATTTTGAATTAGTCCGTCCGTGCGGTCTGTTTCGTCACATATATTTTTAATATCCTTAAATAAATAATAAATAGCAAGTTACTAAGCTATTATTGTTACATTTAGCAATTGTATATTAAAATTAAAGAATTGAAAACAACGAGCAGTTGGCTAGCGCTAAAGGCTCTCAACCAGTAGCTTAATTTAAGCGACTAATACCTGAGGGCACCCTTATGGGGTTAGGAAGTTGGCGGTATTACACACCCGTGCCTCGGAGAGCACGTAAAGCCGTCCGTCCTGTACCTGAACTCTTTCCGGTCGTGTAGCTAGGCGTCCCATCGGATCATGAGAGTGATGGAATAGAAGGTGCCCCTGTGTTTGCGCACACACTTGTGCACTATAATATGTCCTGCGCAATTGGCTAGTCTCCATTTAGACTGGCCGCCGTGGCCGAAATTCGGTAGTGAGGACATTATTATTATTAAGTTAGTAGTATAGAGACCTGCCATTGTTCTTTTCAAACTTCTCTGTAAAATTCCAAGTAACCTGATTTATTAAAAAAATGACTGTACTAAAATTATAAAAATAATATAGTTACGGTGTTGGTACCCAAGTTCGTGAGTTGAATTCGACTATATAAACATACGGTTGAATTTAACTCACTTTTTTGTATAACATTTTTGTATGTCCGTTCTTGCTAGCACATCAAGCTACCCATCTGTCAAATTTATTTAATAGATTTTCAACTTTATCACCAAAGTATAAGGTTCACCTTCAATTGAGGTAGCTTGATGTGCTGGCGTCTAAGTCTGGTCCCATACAATTTTTATCAAACCGTTCGATATAAGGAAAGCTGCAGTTATTGGCATGTTATTTTATGTGGTATTTGAGGGGCCTGTTAACGTGGTTGGCAAATGCTTGCTTTTCACGCCAGAGGTCGTGGGTTCGATTCCTACCCAGGACAGATATTTGTGTCCATGAACATGTCTGTTTGTTCCGATTCTGGGTGTAATTATCTATATAAGTATGTATTTACAAAAGAAAAGTAGTACAATAAATTACAATACTACTCTTCTTAATATTAACCAGATAATAAGGTTGTAGTCAATATGTTGTATATCAGTTATCTGGTTTCCATATTACAAGCTCTGCTTAGTTTGGGACGAGATGGCCGTGTGTAAATAATGTCCCAGGATATAATTATTATTATATTATTATCTGTGGTAAAAAAAATGCATGTATCCAAATACCATAATTTATTATATTATTTCTAAAAATCTTATTAAATATCACAGAAATTGCACATTTTTATATTTGTCAGATGATGTACCGTCAGCAACATAATAATTCAACATCATACAGTCGGTAGGTACCTGATATAAGTTATAAAAAAATACCTAATAATTACAGTCAGCATGACTTAAAACTATTTTTAATATGATTATATTTTTTGTACATTAATAAAATGGCGCTTTTTTGTCTCCATACAAATTATATTATTATATGTAATAAACTGTCGAACAGAATACGTCAGAAGTACCGTCAACCGGGGTGCATGTTTGAAGAATATAATGACAGTAAGAGTCAAACAAATGGAAATCCGTTGTCTCTGCCTACCCTTTTGGAAACAGGCTTGAGTCTATGTATGTAACTGTCATACAGGTGTTTTACAAGTTAACGGCTAAAGTCTAAGAAAATAATAATACATGGCATCATTATGGACCCTGTCGGGCACAGAATGTAGAAAGGATGGATATTATCCCACTTCTGAATTTGATAAAATCTTTAATAGTTTACCAAATAATGCTGACTGCATTAGTCACAATTTGTTTAAGATCTTATAAATAAAAGAAAATTAAATACTATGTTTAATTGTCAGCTAACTGACTTACTTATAATAATACTAGCTATGCCCGCGACTTCGTCTGCTGATTTTGTAATGGCTCCGTAAATGTTACGTTAGAATATCTCTGATACTTTGTCTGTGAGTCAGAGTTGCTTTTCGCATTTACAATATTAGTAAGGATTAAAGCTGTACGCTTGAGTCATATTTTGTTTCATTCCCTCAAATGTAAAATGGTATTTGCAAGATAAAGACGTTTCTCATATTTTTGGCACCCGCCTGCGGGTCATGTTTTCGGATACGTTAAATCTTTATATATAAAAATGTTTGTATGTCCTTTATTGAATCGTAAACTATACATTTGATCATGTAATGATCTTCAGCCAAAGTGTTGTGCCTGAGCCCATGAAGGTTTCTGAGTTGGTACGACCAATCTTAGACAGATGGCGACACTATCCTTCCAATGAATTTCATATTTGTAGCAACGCGCGCAATTTACAGCTAGTATTAATATAAAGGCGGTACTACTTCCTGTTATAACTATTAAGAATAAAATATGAATCTTATCCATTTCTCGTCTTTTATTCAGCTTCGAGTTTATCTAATAGTGTTCTGTAAATAAAAATATAAGTCTTATAACGTACCAATATATCCCTTACACATAATTTTGTTCTAAATATATATTTACAAACTTGTTGTCGGTAACATTAACTTGAGCAAACTTTATAACTAATACCAAAAGTTTACGCAGACCTAAGTTTATGAGATTCGTATACAAAGACCTACATAAAATATATTTGCATTGTGATTCATGTCAATGCCAGTTTTCTCGCGTCCATAAGATTATAGAAATGCTGGAAATTGTTCCCAAGCCCCAACAATTAGGGGCTTCCTTACTAAGTATAAATACTTCGTTATAATGTCCTCGGCCACGGCGGCCAGTCTCAATACAGATTAGCCATCTGCGCGGGACATATCCCGGGTCGAGCCAAAAAGAGATTTTAGGATTTTTCAGTTAAGAGAATTTCACAATACCAGCCCGAAGTCTATGAGTTGGCGGTATTGCACCCCCGTGCCTCGGAGAGCACGTAAAGCCGTTGATAATGAACCTGACCTCTTTCCGGTCGCGTCGTTTTTCATCCATCGGATCATGAGAGTGATGGAATAGAGAGTGTGCACAGACACTGGCCTACGGAGATGGCTAGCCTCCATTAAGAATGGCTGCTGTAGCCGAAATCGGTTAGGAGGGCATTATACTTTGATTTATTAACGAATTGTTTCTTAAGTTTAAACAAGCTTGATATAATCCTGCTATACAAGCTTTAGTAAGGTAAGGCGGAATGTAGGAGGTGTTAGAGCGCGGTGACGGTGTCCAGGTCGTCAGGTCTGTGCGGAGTGAGGACTTGTGGCTTTGGCAGCGGCTCCACATCGACAGGATCCTCGTCGTCTGCCTTGTCCGTGAAACTTAGGAACATCTGCGGGAAAACATAAAAATAATTATAGTATACCATCATAGGATACACGTTGGTTTTCGAGGCCTCCTGAACTTCTGGATGGAACTAGAATGGTTTGAGTAGCCAAATGAGTTCAATGGCCACGCTCAATGCAAGAAGCCAAGTGTCGGAAACGGTGTCTTCAATGTTTAATATAATAGTCATCATCATCACCAGCCTGATTTCGTCCACTGCTGGACGTAGGCCTCCCCCAAAAGTGCCATTTGGAGGGGTTTGCTGTAGTCACTGCGACTGGCGACCACAGGTAGTTGGTAGCTATAGTACACAGGAGGCGCTGCTGCCAGACTACCTGGTGTATCCCTTAGTCGCCTTTTACGACAGGCACGGGATGGTATGGGGTAGCCCTGATATTCTTATTGTGCCGGGAACCACACGGCTATATAATATAAAGTACTTTTATAAATAATTGTAAATTAATTTGTTATTTATTTATGGATTGATTGTTTGGTGACGGCGGTCGGCTCAGAAATTAAACCACTTTGGCGAAAGTGGTTTAATTTCTGAGCGTCTCCGTGCTTCGGTGGGCACGTTATGATGTCGGTCCCGGTTGAAGCCATTAGGCAACAGTCGCCAAGTCATGTCCAGAGGCCAACTGGGCGGCTTGAACAACTCTGAGACTAGGGTGCACCATTGTCCATATGATAAGTAATTTCACAATAATAGTATAACAGATTCCAGCTTATAGTACCTGTTCGAGCGAGCTCTGGTTGACGGTGTAGTCCTCCACGTCGCACGCGCTCTGTAGTTCCGCCATCAGACGGAAGATGTCGCTCAGGCGGGTCGTCAACTCTTTCTCGTCAACTGCCAAATTGATATTGGTATAGATCATGCTTTTCTTAATCATAATTATGACGTGGCGTGTATATAACAAAAATTGAAAACTGATTATTGAAGCTTATATCATCATCATTATGTCAGATGAATGACGTCCACCGCTGGATGAAAGCCTCCCCAGACGATTTCCACAGTGGAGCTGGTTTGGCAGACGGGTTGGCGATCGCTATATCTGGTCCGCAGAGAGGTTGCTGCCCGTTCTTTGGGAGATAGGGTGGTGATACTCTTTGCCTTCCCCCACACATGTAATTGCAAATTATATATAAACAAACCCCATAAGCAAGTTAATGTATTTTCTAGACTATTAGTTATAAAAGAGAGGACTTCTTTTCAATACGTAACAATTTAGTAGAAATAGATAGCGATAAACATAAATTTACCTGTGGCTTTAGTAGGAATGAGGAACTGCAGGGTGTTGACGTGCAGCACGCGCAGCCTGGCGTGCGGCGCGCGGCCGCGGGCGCGCTGCCACGCGCGGCGCGGGCAGCGCGCCCGGCACTGCAGCACGTAGCCGCCGCCGAACCTGAATATCATTATATAAGATAAAATAATGAAAATTAGATACTGACATCGTCTGTTTTTACAAACTTTTCGAATAGCATAATTGCATGAATATTTTTCACACTAAAGTTTATCGTACTAAAGCGGAAATAACAAATTTTCGTCTATATCTTCTATATCACAAAAAATGTTGAACTTTGGTTTTGGCTGTCCGTGTAACGCATTGGCTAAAGCAGACCCGAGTACGATTTCTGGTCGATTCGGGTCACTGGACAACTATACATAATTCGTTGTTCTGAGCTGGTTGTGTATTCGAGTATTCGTAAATTCTATGGGACACAGGGATGAATTTTCAAAGTACGGGTGTTGGCTTTTTATGGTTCCGTAGCCAAATGGCAAAAAACGGAATCCTTATAGATTCGTCATGTCTGTCTGTCTGTCCGTCCGTATGTCACAGCCACTTTTTGCTAAAACTATAAGAACTGTACTGTTGAAACTAGGTAAGTAGATATATTCGATGAACCGCATTAAGATTTTTACACAAAAATAGAAAAAGAACAATAATTTTGTGGGGTCCCCATACATAGAACTGAAACTCATTTTTTTTTCTACGTACCCATACATGTGGGTTGTCTATAGATAGGTCGTCAAAAATGATTTTGAGGTTCCTAATATTTTTTTTTCTAAACTGAATAGTTTGCGCGAGAGTCACTTTCAAAGTGATAAAATGAGTCCCCTCTGTAACTTCTAAAATAAGAGAATGATAAAACTTAAAAAAAAATATATTTATAATGTACCTTACCATGCAAACTAACAACAAAAATTGGTAACGAGATCTAGGAAGTAGTTTTTTTAATACGTAATAAATCGTAAACCGCAATTTGCTTTCATTTAATCAACTGAAATTCTTGCTGCTACGGAACCCTTCATGGGCGAGTCCGACTCGCACTGGGCCAGATAATAATTTAAAATTTATTTAAACGATCAAGTGTCGTAATAATTATTAACCATTTATGCTAGCTTGAAAACGCAAGCATAGTCAATAGCTACCTACTCCGGTTGTACCGGTACTACCGATTTGGTGTAATTAGTTATTCGAAAATTTTGACTTGATGTGCTTATCATTTATATTTACAAAATGTTGTAAAAATTAACCGTCCAGCAACGCCACCGACACCAAGTACCAGACCTGGCTGTTGACAGCAGCACTCCTCGCACGATATAGATAGATAGAAAGATAGATAGATAAACTGTTTATTGAACACCAAAGAAATAACAAAATAAAAAAAAAAACAATTAAAACCTTAACAGTATACATATAGTTACCTGCTCAAACAGTCGTCCAGCGACGCCAGCGCCACCAGGTCCCCGGCCCGCAGCAGCGCTACCCTGGCCGCCAGGCGGCGCGCGTCGTCCAGCGCGTGCGTGGACAGCAGCACTCCCCGCACGATATAGTTACCTGCTCAGACAGTCGTCCAGCGACGCCAGCGCCACCAGGTCCCCGGCCCGCAGCAGCGCTACCCTGGCCGCCAGGCGGCGCGCGTCGTCCAGCGCGTGCGTGGACAGCAGCACTCCCCGCACGATATAGTTACCTGCTCAGACAGTCGTCCAGCGACGCCAGCGCCACCAGGTCCCCGGCCCGCAGCAGCGCTACCCTGGCCGCCAGGCGGCGCGCGTCGTCCAGCGCGTGCGTGGACAGCAGCACTCCCCGCACGATATAGTTACCTGCTCAGACAGTCGTCCAGCGACGCCAGCGCCACCAGGTCCCCGGCCCGCAGCAGCGCTACCCTGGCCGCCAGGCGGCGCGCGTCGTCCAGCGCGTGCGTGGACAGCAGCACTCCCCGCACGATATAGTTACCTGCTCAGACAGTCGTCCAGCGACGCCAGCGCCACCAGGTCCCCGGCCCGCAGCAGCGCTACCCTGGCCGCCAGGCGGCGCGCGTCGTCCAGCGCGTGCGTGGACAGCAGCACTCCCCGCACGATATAGTTACCTGCTCAGACAGTCGTCCAGCGACGCCAGCGCCACCAGGTCCCCGGCCCGCAGCAGCGCTACCCTGGCCGCCAGGCGGCGCGCGTCGTCCAGCGCGTGCGTGGACAGCAGCACTCCCCGCACGATATAGTTACCTGCTCAGACAGTCGTCCAGCGACGCCAGCGCCACCAGGTCCCCGGCCCGCAGCAGCGCTACCCTGGCCGCCAGGCGGCGCGCGTCGTCCAGCGCGTGCGTGGACAGCAGCACTCCCCGCACGATATAGTTACCTGCTCAAACAGTCGTCCAGCGACGCCAGCGCCACCAGGTCCCCGGCCCGCAGCAGCGCTACCCTGGCCGCCAGGCGGCGCGCGTCGTCCAGCGCGTGCGTGGACAGCAGCACTCCCCGCACGATATAGTTACCTGCTCAGACAGTCGTCCAGCGACGCCAGCGCCACCAGGTCCCCGGCCCGCAGCAGCGCTACCCTGGCCGCCAGGCGGCGCGCGTCGTCCAGCGCGTGCGTGGACAGCAGCACTCCCCGCACGATATAGTTACCTGCTCAAACAGTCGTCCAGCGACGCCAGCGCCACCAGGTCCCCGGCCCGCAGCAGCGCTACCCTGGCCGCCAGGCGGCGCGCGTCGTCCAGCGCGTGCGTGGACAGCAGCACTCCCCGCACGATATAGTTACCTGCTCAGACAGTCGTCCAGCGACGCCAGCGCCACCAGGTCCCCGGCCCGCAGCAGCGCTACCCTGGCCGCCAGGCGGCGCGCGTCGTCCAGCGCGTGCGTGGACAGCAGCACTCCCCGCACGATATAGTTACCTGCTCAAACAGTCGTCCAGCGACGCCAGCGCCACCAGGTCCCCGGCCCGCAGCAGCGCTACCCTGGCCGCCAGGCGGCGCGCGTCGTCCAGCGCGTGCGTGGACAGCAGCACTCCCCGCACGATATAGTTACCTGCTCAGACAGTCGTCCAGCGACGCCAGCGCCACCAGGTCCCCGGCCCGCAGCAGCGCTACCCTGGCCGCCAGGCGGCGCGCGTCGTCCAGCGCGTGCGTGGACAGCAGCACTCCCCGCACGATATAGTTACCTGCTCAAACAGTCGTCCAGCGACGCCAGCGCCACCAGGTCCCCGGCCCGCAGCAGCGCTACCCTGGCCGCCAGGCGGCGCGCGTCGTCCAGCGCGTGCGTGGACAGCAGCACTCCCCGCACGATATAGTTACCTGCTCAGACAGTCGTCCAGCGACGCCAGCGCCACCAGGTCCCCGGCCCGCAGCAGCGCTACCCTGGCCGCCAGGCGGCGCGCGTCGTCCAGCGCGTGCGTGGACAGCAGCACTCCCCGCACGATATAGTTACCTGCTCAAACAGTCGTCCAGCGACGCCAGCGCCACCAGGTCCCCGGCCCGCAGCAGCGCTACCCTGGCCGCCAGGCGGCGCGCGTCGTCCAGCGCGTGCGTGGACAGCAGCACTCCCCGCACGATATAGTTACCTGCTCAGACAGTCGTCCAGCGACGCCAGCGCCACCAGGTCCCCGGCCCGCAGCAGCGCTACCCTGGCCGCCAGGCGGCGCGCGTCGTCCAGCGCGTGCGTGGACAGCAGCACTCCCCGCACGATATAGTTACCTGCTCAGACAGTCGTCCAGCGACGCCAGCGCCACCAGGTCCCCGGCCCGCAGCAGCGCTACCCTGGCCGCCAGGCGGCGCGCGTCGTCCAGCGCGTGCGTGGACAGCAGCACTCCCCGCACGATATAGTTACCTGCTCAGACAGTCGTCCAGCGACGCCAGCGCCACCAGGTCCCCGGCCCGCAGCAGCGCTACCCTGGCCGCCAGGCGGCGCGCGTCGTCCAGCGCGTGCGTGGACAGCAGCACTCCCCGCACGATATAGTTACCTGCTCAGACAGTCGTCCAGCGACGCCAGCGCCACCAGGTCCCCGGCCCGCAGCAGCGCTACCCTGGCCGCCAGGCGGCGCGCGTCGTCCAGCGCGTGCGTGGACAGCAGCACTCCCCGCACGATATAGTTACCTGCTCAGACAGTCGTCCAGCGACGCCAGCGCCACCAGGTCCCCGGCCCGCAGCAGCGCTACCCTGGCCGCCAGGCGGCGCGCGTCGTCCAGCGCGTGCGTGGACAGCAGCACTCCCCGCACGATATAGTTACCTGCTCAGACAGTCGTCCAGCGACGCCAGCGCCACCAGGTCCCCGGCCCGCAGCAGCGCTACCCTGGCCGCCAGGCGGCGCGCGTCGTCCAGCGCGTGCGTGGACAGCAGCACTCCTCGCCGCGCCGCACACGCCGCCCGCACACCGCGGGACACACAAGCACGGGACACGGGGTCCATGCCACTGTTAAACGTACATACACATATTAGGCCCGTAATAAGAAGCATCCTCGTAGAGTATAGTGGACGAAGGTAAACGAGTAGGTCACCTGATGGTGAGTGATCACCGCCGACCATGGACACTCGCAACTCCACAGGAGCCGCAAATGCGGTACCGGCCTTTAAGAAAGGAATAGGCTCGTTTCTTGAGGGTTGCCCTGTATGCATGATCGGCAATACTTCAGCATTAATTGGAAGGAATTGGTAGAAGACCCTTCATTCAGGTGATATGTATGATATTCCCACTTCTGGCGGAGGGTCTATGGCGGAAAGTGGCGGCAGATAGAAGTTCGAACGATAGTAAGTGGCAGATAGAAGTACAAATTTGAAACACCCCCCGTGATAAATACGGTAAAAGACATAAAGAATGACACGTCACTCCGCAGGGCAAGAGGATCAAGTTTTACAGTAGGAACCTTTGCCAACGACATGATTAAAGCTCCACAACGTTGAATACGATCAAAAAGAAGCAAAGAAGATTCTCAAGCGCTTATGCCCGAGAAATGTTGCAGTGGCCAACGCAAGAAGCATCTGCCGTACTGACAGTACGGTGGATGTCTGCATAGTAGTGAATGTCTTGGCACTGTAATATATCGTTAGTATGCAGAAGAAACAAGATTGGGGAAAGTACACTGCCTTGTGAGACAACAGCGTCCAGAGGCTTAAGAGTTGGAGCATGAACAAGCGACTTCAACCTTGATGCTGTGCTCGGCGAGGAATTAGGCGACTCATTTCCAGTTTTTTTTCGTACGGCCCACTGGAACGAAGCTTCGGAAGGAGCGACTTGTGCCACACTCGTTCGAAGGCTTTCGCAATGTCTAGATCGACTGCCGTTGCTTCCCCTTGCTCTCAATCGCCTAAGCCCAATGATGGGTCACGTATACAAGAAGATCACCCGTAGACCGACGCAGGCGAAATCCGTATTGGCGGTCACTAATAAGCTTCTCTAGATACCGTACAAGTAGGCGGTTTCCATTATTTTTGAGAGCATGGAGGTAATGGTAACTTAATACACGTAATGGTAAATATTGACCATCCGTAGGCGGATCAGAGCGATCACCTTTTTTGGGAATGGGGTGCACTAAACCAGTCTTCCATAAATGCGGGACTACGCCTTTTTTGTAGGAGAGTCTGAGAAGGCGCAGTATTACAGGAGCCAAGCAATAGTGTCAGTCCCACTTGACTTGTCGATGTTTAGGAAGAAGTACATTTCGCACTGATTTTTGAGTGAATTGGATGTCCACTAAAGAGCGGTTACACCGTGGGATGGTAGACGATAGTTTCCCCCCGTCGTCTAAAGTGGAGTTTGACGCAAAAAGATAACGCGTAAGATCGACTTATTCTTTTGCGTCTAAGCTAAAGCATCATCCCCCCTAGCGCAGAAGTGGAAAAGAATACCGACAGAAATTCTCTTCGATAGCTAGGGTGAGAGACCAAAAGACGAAGGTAAACGAAGATTGATGAGCCAGTCCCCCGTTTATTTGGTCGATGTTCTGTGCCTTTACCATGGCTGGCCCTCTTGTGATCTGAAGGAAAAGTTGTAGTCCTCTTTCAATTCATCAGCCTGCGGATACATCTCGCTAGCACACCCATTCAAATAAAAAAAGAACCAGTATCAAAATCGGTTCAATCAGTTCCGTCAGAATCGGTTCCGTCCCTGGAGAAATGGGAGTGCATACTCGGGAAAAAGATATGGGTACGGGATTATGATACGTCTTGTTTTCTTGAGCCTGTTAATACGATGGAAAAGACATTACCTTGTTGGCTCATCTAATAAGACGAGAGGTGTTCTTGCCATGAACGCGATGGCAGTGCACAGCTTACGCTTGTTGCCTCCGCTGAGCACGCCGGCCCGCACCGCCACGTACTTGGCCAGGTCGAACATCTCTATGGTACGGCTTATTATCTGTAGGGGAACAAATTACACTCAACTATACATAACTAGAGACTATTATTGATTACTTTGTCAGTGTGTTAGTTGGCCCAATATATTAAAAGTAAATAGGGCCAATCAACGAAAATGGAATTGTTTTCAAACCAATGTATTATTATACACTGAATGACTACTGACAGCATTTTTGGTCTAACGGCAGTTTGTTCAACTGTAGATAATGAAGTTTCAGATCTCATAAACGTGCGTTTTGAGGACGTTGTCGCCGCTTGGCATACAGCTCGATTACTTTCTATGGGGCTATGTGAAATCTTTTGTCGATGGAGACCAGCTACAGTCAATTGCCGCCCAACATGACTCGCGTTCTTAGTGAAATTGAGCGCCATTTATGGGCAGATATCGTCAAAAGTTTGTTCACCACCTAGAGCACAGTGGCGGCCATTTGACATAATTTCATTATGTTATACTTTAAAATAACATAAAAAATGTGGCAATATGACTTTAACAGGCTGTTTTATTTAATATTAAAGGTCCAGCGTTCCTCATGAAAAACGCTGAGGTAGGCATATTATAAATTCAACGATATTAATGAAATTGCCATAATTGTCAAGTAATTAACCCGTGCTTACCTCGTCCTGATCTTCAATGCCTCGCAGCCGGCAGTAGAACTGAAGAGTTTCCCTCACCGTTAACAAAGGATCGATTGCGTCACTTTGTGGACAATAACCTAGAAATATTTAAAATATAAACCACTTATATACATTCCGTCGAAATCCGTAGGTGAACCAAAGTAGCCGACATAGCCCAAAGAATCGCCAACCTGAAGTTGCAATGGGCGGGGCACATGGCTCGTAGAACCGACAAAGGCTGGACAATGGTCCTCCCAAAAGATGTTCACAATGGAGTTGTCTCCATCATTTGGTGGGATGTGCCATAATCGCCACACGCAGACGGGCTGGCAGTCGCAGTATGATGGTCATTGCACACAGAGAAACGCTGCTGTACTAGCAGTCTTAGTCTTGTCCTATTCAAGAGATGGGGCGTCTTTTAGCATAAACATGTACAAGTCTGTCAAGAAAGTCGTGAAAATAATGTTTTTGGAACTAATTCGTTGCTTGTATTGGCAACACTGAAGTACTGGTCATACGAAGTACTTCACCTGTCATTTCGTATTATTGTCGTTGTTGTGCTCTCGGATATTTTGGGATATTTCGAATTGTTTCTATCGTTTAACCGTTTAGAGATTAAAAATGAATAAAAATGTTTATAAGAGTGGTACGAGAAAAGTCATATTTACGGCTTTTCAAGAGTGTATTGCTGAATTTCGAGCGGGAAAGTTGCTCTCCGATTTGGACGATGTTTATGGTCGAACAGCAAAATTAACCGGTAAGTACATATATTATAATGTAAAACTATAATAAAGAAACTGTAATCTCTTGACAATGATTCATTTTTCAGTATAATTGATATGTTTTATCGCAATGTTTACATTTAGTTGACATTACGAAATATACCTATTAATTATACTACACCATCAACGGTTTTGATATTTTTGTATTATTTATTTAGATGTGAATATGGTAATTGTTACTTAACATGCTTTTATTGGTTTCAGGTGCATCTAAAAGCACAGTGAGGCGTATAGTAGATGAAGGTATGAAGAATGGAGGTAAATTTGTAACTCCTGGAAAACATAGAACAGGGCGACCTAAGACACAGATAGATGATTTTGATATATGTGCCATACGGCAAAAAGTTCAGTTTTTCTACACAGTACAGAAAGAAGTACCTACACTACGAAAACTATTGGTAGTGGTAAAGGAAGAATTAGGTTTTAATGGCAGCCATGAACTCCTAAGACAAATTTTAATTTCAATTGGCTTTAAATTTAAGAAATGCCAAACAAACAGAACGGCCCTCATTGAAAAACCCGCAATTGCTTCAAAACGCGAGTATTATTTAAAAGCAATACTTGAAAACAGAGGATTGCCTGAAGAGCTCCAAAAAAACATTATTTATTTAGATGAGAGCTATATACATGAGTCATACAAAGTGACAAAATGTTGGCAGTCTATTAATGTTGCTGGTGTCCAGCAAGATGTGTCCAAAGGGAAAAGATGGATAATAGTACACGCCGGAAGTGAGAAAGGTTTTGTGCCTAATGCACTGTTAATGTTTACTGGTAAAAACAAGCAAGAGGATTACCATTCCGAGATGAATGCCCATAATTTTACAAAATGGGTGACTGAAAAGCTAGTGCCGAATATAACTGAACCATCAATAATTGTAATGGATAATGCACCTTACCACTCTATTATAACAAACAAGGTATTGTAATATTTCTTTTTACATCTACTTTATTTTATAACTATGTTATTGTTGTGCTTGAGATTTGATAGATATTTTACTTGCTATATTGGCAACATCCAGATATAGATTTTAGTGAACATGTTTGCCACAGTTTTTGTGGGTTTGATGAGTTCATTATTCCTTACATTTTATAATTATAATATTAAAAAGGTACTTAGATGATTGATGCTCCCATATTAATGTATAGATCCTTTTGAAACCGAAATGGGACAACTACTAAATTAAGTTTTTTCTTCCAGGCTCCTACATCTGCATCAAGAGTTGATGAAATTAAATTGTGGCTACTAGAAAATAATATATCATTTGATGAAACATTGCGGAAACCATCATTATTGATGCTTGTAAAAAAACATAAACCAGAACCAGTGTACCATATTGATGAACTTTTGGGAGAACATGGGCACACAGTGGTAAGACTGCCACCTTACCACTGTGATTTGAACCCAATTGAGTTAGTTTGGGCAATAGCAAAAAGAAGAATCGCAGAAAAGAATGTTGGTAGTCAAGATGTTGCAAAATTAGCTGAAGAAGCATTTAATTCAATATCACCACAAGAATGGAAAAATTGTGTAGACCACGTCATTGCAATAGAAAAGCAGTATTTCACCCGTGGAGGAACTCTTTATCAAGATATAGACAGACTCGTGATTTCAGTAGGTGACGATAGTTCCAGTGAATCTGAAGAGGCAGAATTCGACCTGTCGGATTACTCTGAGGTTTCAGGCAACATTTCGGGAGTCGAATGCCTGGATTCAGATTATTTGGACTCTGAATAATAAATAAATATTATAAACAGTTCATATTGTTTTGTTGTTTGTCCTACGCCCTAGTTATATTACCAACATCAACCGGACATTCTGTCTTTCTAGCTAACTAAGCTCTTTTATATTATTACAATACGTGCCCACACATTGTCGCCCGACCAGAAAACCCAGAAGTGCTGATGGTACTATTTGCTCCCCAGTACTTTTGAATATAGTTTTAAGTCATTCTGTTTTTAGCCACTGACTGTAATAGACCTTAATTAAATAATTCAACTTCAATTATTTTAAAGTCTTTTTAAAAACATTTCCACGCTTTCCCCGATCAAGTCTCCCTAGTTTTCATAACCTTTGACGCGGACGGTAACTACTTTAATATTAAAAAAAAATCCAAGTATCAAGACTTTTCAGCCGAAGTGTATGGGGTTACCATGTAACAGATGGTGGCGCCCTCATTTATTTTCACGACTTTCTTGACAGACTGTAATAATATAACGTGTGTGTAACCCTGGCACACAGCCCACTGATCGCCACGCATATGTCAATAATTCCTAGTTGATAAGCAAATTTAAATAAATGTTTCCATGTCTTTTTAGTATAAAAATGAATTTGCATGCTATATTGAGGCAGAATGTACAAGGATTCTTCGAAATGTATTTTAATAACTAATGTTTGTACCTACATTCAAAGCAAATAAAGATATTCTATTCTATTCAATTCTGCGTGATTTTTCTTCGAAATATGCTTTAAACGCGAAGCGAGTCTTAGTCATCTAGATTCCTACAGGAAGTTCATTCTAAAGAAGATAAATTGGACAAATAAAGACGATGAATAACGACAGAGCTATGAGGTGGAAATTGTAAAAGACGATTATACTTAGAGCGGAGATTGTTACTATGATTGCTACAAAGATATTGAAAGTGAGGCGACAAATAAGAAGGAACAGTACGGGAGGACATTTATTGATCCATCCGAATGTGTTTCATGTAGCGTGATGCTCAGTGCCACGGATTCAATCAGCGTCTTTAATATATCTATCTTAGTATAAAATAAAATATGAACTCACTAATTAATCCCGTACAGAGCTGCGTGGAGCTGACGGGCTTGCTGTTGAGGTAGAGCTGGCCGGCCGTGGGCCGCAGCTCGCCCGTCAGCAACGAGAACGTGGTGGACTTGCCCGCGCCGTTCTGGCCCAGCAGCGCCGTGCACTGCGACAAGTGGGCGAAATGGTAAGTTTAATGTCAGTCTGGGGAAGTACCTCCACCTTGCAGAAGACATTCCTTAATAATAACATAATATTTTTAATGTTCTGTTTCTGCGTGTGAGTAAGGTCGCCAGAGCTCATCGTGGGGGAAAGAGTCAGCAAAAATTGTTTGCTGAGCCTCTCTTCACGGCCGGCAACACACTTGTTTATGGGCGGTATGCTCACTTACCATTAGGTGACCCATATGCTGATATAAAAACAAAACACCAGCAGCCTGATATAGTCCACTGCTGGACATAGACATCCCCCTAAGGTAACCTTGCCGTTTGGAGGAGTTTGCTGTAGTCACCACGCTTGGCATGCGAGTTGGAGACCGCAGTCATGTGGTAACTAATACACAGGTAGTATCCTATCAGTCTTTGATCTTGCAAGAAATTTAATCAGAAAGTTGGAACTTATCCCGTCCACACTCACATCATTGCATCTCCTGTCAGTCAGGATCGATGTCGACACAAAAGTAATAGTCTCTATTCCGTGAGGCAGGTAATGTTTGCTGTCCTTTTCACTTGTCTGTCTTGGATCTCGCAAGGAGTTTAATCAGAAACTCGGAAAAGTACATTCCATCTCCTTCTAGTCGAAAGCATGGTGTCCGAAAGGTGGTAGTTAAGATTTATTAGTGGCTCACCTGTCCCGGCGGTATGCCCAGTGTTAACGCTCTAAGTGCAGTTCGCGAGTTGTAGGTCCGGCTCAGCTCCACGCACTGCGCTGCGTCACTCTCCGGGCACACCACTCGTTGGAGAGAGTTCTTCTTGCCTTCCGTGTGGACGAAACCTGAGTGAGAAACCAATTTTAGAAGCATTAGTGATTATCAGCAATGTGTGAAAGAATATCATTACCCCATTTAATCCCGTAGGGGACGACGAAGTCGTCCCGAAGAAATATCTCTCAGACAATGATACCCAATATCCCAATGATCGCCAATATGAGATATTCTTCCAAATGGACTCCATCAACTCCATTGTTAAAATATTTTGAGGAGGCTTTACAATGGTAATGAGTGATCACACACACAGTTACAAGCGAATGAACAGAGATTTCTCTTTTCATTTGCTTGACTAATGTCGATTATTGCGTAGTTAAGACCTTGTGTGCCTGGTGTTCTTGATTCACAACGGGGTTTATGGCCAAATTCAAGTCTTTACATGACGTTTTTTGGAAGAAGTGACAAAATATGATTTCATCTAAATTTCAGCCCACAGTTGTTTTAGAGTTTTTGTGTTTGCTATCATCCAGGTTCCTGCAAGTCCTGTGTCCGCGGTAAGTGAGTGCCCCACACTAACCCCCGCACACGCCGTACCTCTGTTGATGTTCCCGATGGTGTTGACGCGCAGCGGCGCCAGCCCCGCGCGCGCGCGCGCCGCCCGCACGCGCGCCGCCTCGCCGCGCACGTCGGCGGGCTCGAGTTCCCCGGGAGGCCGGCTGGGGATTCTGTCAGACCGGAACCTGCGGAATATTCCCGAAACTTATTTTAAATTGCAAAAATATTGTCCTACCCTGGAAATGGGCAGTTGTGCAGTTCGGCAGTGATTCATTGCAGTTAAATATATTAGTAAAAGTTGAAATTGTATTTTTAAATCTGTTTTGAATAATATAATCATCTCAAACATATATGTGTAGTGTCGTTATGTCCGGTGGGGTTATTAGATTTTGCAAGTAGAACTATGCTTAGCATTTTGTATTCTAAGTACCAAATCTATTTTATATATTCGTTGATTTATTGATTAGTTGCGGGATCCAAGAGAGTTACAATTAAAGCGATTCCCCGGGACATGTCTGAGCCTCACCGCTCAGTGTCATTTCATTGTGTGCCACTGTTGATCCTGGCTTACAGGAGTTGCAGTTATACATACCGTTGACACCGTTTATAGAAGCTATTTGTTGCCATATTGGGTAAAATAATATTTCAAGATCAAGAAATGTAGTAGAAATTCTATGGTTATGTAACATTATAATGGCAATATGGTGATCTACACAATCAAATGCTTTAGAATAATCACAACACCTAAAGCATTCTTTTACCTCTTATAAACCTCTTACTCCTTTATTCGATAAAGGTACTTCACACAATTTTGGTAGAATAGAACACTTATAAACCTGAAATGCTTAATATCTCAAAACGTGAACGTGTAACATTTGGCAACTCATTTTAAATATTTTACATAATGTCGGTAGTCTAGATATAGACCTATAGTTCGTGATTTATAACAATCTGACCTTAATATGACCTAACTTGCTTATCTTCCTTAACTTATAGAATACTCGGTGACTGCAGCAATGATACAAATGCTTCAAAAAACTTTCAAAAAGTCCTAATACACATTCCAAAGTTATATTTTATTCAATGTTAGTTTATTTGTTAGAATATGGGATAAATGTGCAGCTCTATCAGATGATTATGTCAGCCATTTGACAGTCTGCCAGCATCTATAATTTCCGAACACAAATCGAATACAAAAAGCTCATACAAAAAACAGCAACGTTTCGATTTTTTTGATGAGAAGTCTTATTATACTACGAGATGGTCAGGCAGAGAGGTTCTTGAATGGCTACAACGAACTGGAAGACGCCGCGTGGACCCCCTACAAGATGGACCGATGATCTTGTGAAGGTCGCTGGAAACAGCCGGATATGGGTAGCGCAAGCTCGGCAATTATGATCTTTGGGTGAGGCCTTTGTCCTGCAGTGGACGTCTTCCAGCTGACATGATGATGATGATACAATTAATAAAATACTGTTCAAAATAATCTCACCTTCAAATAACAACAACAACAGAAACAACTATTAAAATGAGTTTGGAAGAAACCATGGCAACGTCGTTTGACCAACAAGGCTGACATGCGCAGATGGGCTATGTACCCGTAGGACCTCCTAGTTTGGACCTCGCCTACAATCGCCTACAAAGATGACCCTTTGGCAGTCATCTTTGTAGGCGAGGTCCTACGGGTACGTAGCCCGCAGATGCATGGATTGCGCGTTACTATGGGCGTTATCTACTTACAGATGCCAAGGACCTGCCAAGGACCAATTTTTGTTTATTTTTGTATTACTTTAATTTTTGTATTATTTATTTAGTTTCTTTATATATATTAGTACTAATGTAAATAGTTACTTTTAAGGAAATGAATAATAATGCCAACGGCAATGCGGAGAGTGTCGGTCAACCCAACACGTCACTTGACCTCGCTGGCCTCGCTCACCTTTGAAGAAGCGGGCCGGGACCAGATCCCCAATCTGGTAAGGTGCCCATTCTTCTTCGAGGCCCGCTTCTTCAAAGGTGAGCGAGCTCTAAGGGTCCACTTTGGAAAGGTGCATAAAACCCAAAATGTTTCCCTTAGCCTTAACAACCCAACACCCACCAGCTTAACGCCGACCCAAAAGTCCCTTTGGAAAATTTTATCATATTTCAAAAATTCCACTCCTTTTCTCAAACATGTACCCCGAGGCGCTAGGCCAGTAGTAGCCAAATATTTGGCACAGTGTATCCGCCTCGTTGTCCGGGACAATACTACTCTGGCTTGGGAGCAGTTGCTCACCTTCCCCTATAGGATTTTACAGGCGAAAGAGGTTCTGATTCTAAAATTACTATACAAACTATGAACCCAAAAAAGTTCTACTACCGTCTCTAAATCATCAACCAGAAACCCTTTTAGTCATGTAGAATGCAAATTAGGCGAGGGAGACATTGGAGGAGCTGCCAGATTGCTATTTAGTAACGACGTGGTCGCACCTTATTCACCCGCAACTCTTGCTGCCCTAAGTATCAAGCACCCCGCCGCACCTGATGACCTCGCCTATCCCACTCCTCCCAACGACACTCACAATCTTACTGTAACATCTCGCGAGGTGATTGCAGCCGTTGACTCCTTCCGCAAGGGTTCCGCTGGTGGACTAGATGGCTTAATGCCCCAGCACTTAAAAGATCCCACGAGTTCTAGTGCTGGAGAAGCCGGCGAGTATTGCTGATGGAGTTGACGGCTCTAATCAACCTAATGCTCTGCGGCAATGTGAATGAGGCAGTCATCGAAATCTTGTAAGGGGCAAATTTATGCGCCCGGAACAAGAAGGCTGGCGGCATTCGGCCCATTGCCGTGGGGTGTACGTACAGACTCATGGCAGCCAAAATTTGCTGTACAATCTATAAAGAAAAACTGACTGATCGTTTCCAGCCCCTCCAGCTAGGCTTTGGTTCCAGAGGGGGCTGTGTGGCTGCCGTGCACGCTGTATCAGCATATTTGGGTGGCACTGTATGTGAGGTCCTCGTAAAAGTAGATATTCGAAATGCTTTTAATTCTGTCAATAGGGACGCTTTGTTGGCGTAAGCAAAAAAAGAAATACCCAAAATTTCTAGTTTTCTTTGGCAGTGCTACCGAAAGCCCTCTAAATTAATTTATAAGGACCATTTATTGGAATCAGCTGTTGGTTGTCAACAATGTGACCCTCTTGGGCCAGTCATCTTCAGTTTAGCAATCCAACCTATCATTAGTCGTCTAAATTCAACATTTAATTTATGGTATTTAGACGATGCGACTGTTGGAGGCGATATAGAAACCGTTTTGAACGATCTCCTACTCATTCAAAATGAATTTAAAACCATTGGCTTGATCTTAGATTCAGCCAAATGTGATTTTTTTCTATCAGATCAATTAAACAAAATTGGAGCCTTAGAACGACGAATCTTTTGCGCCTTTCATTGAAGAAAAAAATAAAAATTTTCGTGATACTTCTGACAATCTTTTCAAAATTAATATGCATTCGGCTTATACTATAGTTCGGTATTGCTTGTTTGTCCCTAAATTTACTTATTTTCTTCGCTCCTGTCACATTTGGAAACACATCGAACTTCTGGAAAAGCTTGACCAAATTTTTCGAAACCCTAACTTCTCTTCTTAATTTGGACCTGGATGACCGAGCATGGCTTCAAACGACACTACCTATACGTCTAGGAGGTCTTGGAATCCGCAAAATTTCAAGTGTTAGTCACCCGCGTTCCTGTTCTCGGTCCATAGCACTAAAGAGCTAACCAGGAAGCAGGTTAGTTCTAGGTGATGTGTTTTACCGACGGCATTAATGCTTGGAAGATGGCTTGGTCAAGTGACGAATTGCCGACTGACCCATCCTCCCAGAGGCAGTAGGAACGGCCGCTCTGCACATTAGTGCAAAAAAAAATGTTAAATACGTCAAAGAATCCTGCAGAGCGGGCCCGCCTGCTGGCTCTGGGTGAATGGGACTCGGCTCTTTGGCTCCAGGCAGTTCCATCCTCTAATATCGGTACGATGTTGGATGACGGCACTTTCCGCATTGCTGCATGTCTCCGTTTGGGTGTCCCGAGCGCCGCTCCGCATCGTTGCCTTTGTGGCACTAGCTTCGACCAACTCGGACAACATGGTTTATCTTGCAGCAGGAGTGCAGGTAGGATTCCACGCCATTCGTGTATTAACGACATCATCCGTCGGGCTCTTGTCGTCGCCGGCGTCCCAGCTAGGTTAGAACCAAATGGTTTGGCACGAGACGACGGTAAGAGACCTGATGGTATGACGTTGCTCCCTTGGAAGTTGGGTAGGCCTTTGGTATGGGATGCGACATGCGTCGACACCCTTGCGCCATCTCACCTTCCAAGGACAATGGCATGCGCCGGCTCTGCTGCTGCATCAGCTGAGGCCATTAACCGGCTCAAATATACAAACCTTGAATGAGATTATATATTTCAGCCGTTTGGAGTGGAGACGCTTGGGCCATGGGGTCCGAGAGCGCGGATTTTCTTCCGCGAATTATCCAAGCGCTTGGTGGACGCTACATGCGACCAGAGGGCTGCCTAATATTTTGGACAGCGTTTAAGTATTGCCATCCAGCGTGGCAATGCAGCCAGCATTCTGGGCACGATGCTCAAAGGCAGCGATACCGAAGTTTTTCGACGGCCAAGGATGACACCTTTATATGTATGTATTTAATTTTAATTTAAATATAAGTATATATTTTTAGTACTTAGTTTTACGTTGCTTTAGTTGATAATTTAAGTTATTCCTTTGTTAATTCAAAAGTTATGATTATCCGTTTCAACCTCACAACAACACCATTAATGGTACCAACGGTTGCAGAACTTAAACAAATTGAAACATTGGAACTTAAACTCACCTCTTAACTAATATCTCGAAGTAGTCGTACTCGATGGCCAGGTTGAGCAACATGAGCGCCAGCCCGACCAGCAGCAAGTACAGGTAGTGGCACGCCACGAGAGAGCTGTTCAGCGGGTCCTTGTACGTGTCCATACCGAAGCGGTTCAACACCTGGGATCAATAAATCGATCTTATATGTTTATCATCGTATAATTAACGTCTCGACTTTAGTTTTGCAGAATTTCATATATTTTTGATATTACTAAATTGACGCGGCAGCTGCGTTCCACTATCCCTATCCCCGCGCAGACACGACAACGCCCGTTTCCGCTACCGCCGAATGGAGTGCGGGTCAGGACTCCCCGCTTGTCTCGCTACGTCCGGACGTAAGTTAGCTTGCCCTTACCTACCAAAGTGTCACTAACCAAAGCTTCTTCACTTCTTAGAACATACGCCTGATCTCTCAGATCAGAACTATTATAGCCGTTTGCAAATATACCATATAATATCCTGGAACATTAATGAAATAATGAAATTTATTCAGCACTTGGGTATTTACATACAATTATACTTGTCAAGCTCACAATGTATTACATAAACACAGATTAAAAACAGTAATTAAAGTAACAAAATATTTTAAATTAGTCCGTCCGTGCGGTCTGTTTCGTCACATGTATTTTTAATATTCTTAAATAAATAATAAATAGCAAGTTACTAAGCTTTTATTGTTACATTTAGCAATAGTATATCATATTAAAGAATTGAAAACAACGAGCAGTTGGCTAGCGCAAAGGGCTCTCAACCAGTAGCTTAATTTAAACGACTAATACCTGAAGGCACCCTTATGGGCCACATCTCAGGCGGCCGCTGAAGTAAAAATATGGAATTCGAAATGGGGGTCAGATCACTTGCACGGTATTACCGATCACGTGTTAAGGGGGCAACGCGATCCTCGCCGCTGAGGATCCTACCCTAGCTAGCCTGCGGCTTTCTCTAGCTACTTAGGTGGACGACCCGGAGAAGAAAGCCACAAAGAAACTCCGGGCTTGCTTTTTTCGTCTTCTTTTGCTTTTTGTTTTCGATTTATTTTATATCTTTTTTTAACATTGTTTTTTGTTTTTACATTGTGATTGGCTGGTATGTGGGCTAATGCACGCACAGAACCGATGACATCTAGTTGATCAAAACAATTATGAGGTAATAAACAATAACATTCCATTTCGCTCAAGCAATTAAAATAACCTCTTGCAAGATGAACAAACGGTGGGTGCATCCGCGCACATTTACAAAATTAACAAGTCACACGAAGTCGACTAAAGGCGACGACTGTTTAAGATAAAAAAAGAGTACCCCAGCAGCAGCTCTACCAGTTACCGCAAGCAGCACCCGTTCACGAGTATGACGTGAGGGCCAGCCATCGCCTCCTTCGCCATATTAGAGGGAAGGAAACGACCCGACCCACAACGCCACCGCAAGCATTAACACACAATGGGAGCATGACGAGCTTACAGCGGATTATTTACACACGGCCATCTGATCCCAAACTAAGCTGAGCTGACCTTTTTTTTATAAATGCATACTTATACAGATAATTACACCCAACAGGAGGTTCGACCTCATTTTAATGTTGCTACCGTTTAGCGTAGCTATATCCAGGGGTCACAAAAGTTAAAGTCTACGTCTACGAATGCCTTCGATCCCCAAAACTACAACAACAAATTAAGAAATGAACTGATAAAATGTTACCTGTGCTTGTATCGTATTCTTGGCGATCTCCAGCAGTCCGTCGCCCAACGCGAACTGCGGCGCCAACATGAACACCTTGTGCAGGGCACTGCGCGCTCGGTCGGTGGCCTGCACACACACATACATACACATTTCAGAACGAGCTACACAGAACTACCCTCTTCTGGTCGTTTCCAGCGGCAAATCTTTAACTGAAAACTCTTAGGAAAAGGAATAAAAGGAGGACGAAAACAAGAAGGAATGTTGATAACAAGCGACGGAATGTTTGAGTTATAGGAACTTAGACATAATTGGAGGGAAATAATGGTAAATGAAAGGCTAGTTTTAAAGAGCAGCGGAATTTAAAGACTGTTTTATTATTTTACTTATATAAAAAAGACAAAAAGTCCTCACAAGGGAAATAAATCCCTACTATGCGGCGACACAACATTCACAGATACAAAGTCCGCTCAGACTTAGAACGTCTACACAGTTAATAGGATAGTTCAGAAAACAGTCGGGAAGTCAATAGGGAAAAAAAAGAAATTCACAGTTCAGGTTACGATGGCCGCTCGTAAGAACTGTTGTGATGAATATATAGAAAAAAGACCAAATTGGAAAAGAAGTATCGAAATTATTTTGGAGGATATAATAATTTTTGAGGGCCACTTGAGGTTTTACTTTGTATAAGTATGTAATAGAATTACTTGCAGCGAAGTTACTTACAATAGAATGCGATAAAATATCCGATCACTCACCTCAGACTCAGAGATTATATCCAGTACAAGCAGTATAGCTATAAAGCAGAACCCGAGGAACGCATTTCCACAGAACAGCACCATGGTTGCCATACTGGGCTCGGTGAACAACTTCTCCGCCACGTGGACCAGGTTACTGCACGCGAATCTACACGAATACATTAAAAATTTAAATTAGACACGTAATTAATTGAATTAAATGATAACAACTCAACACTTTTGGCTACCGTCACATTATTAAATTTCCCTACAGAAGTTGTTATCGCTGGCACAAACTACAAGCATGGAATTAAGGGGGTGGAGGTAGAAACAGAACATCCAGCTAACGGAATCTGTCAAATTTCTTTTATAGATTTTCTACTTTTGTCACGTAAGCATAGGGTTCACTTTCAATTGGGGAAATTTGACAGATTAGGGTAGCTTAATGTGCTGGCGTGTTATAATATTGTGGAGAGAAATAAATAATATTGATTGATTGATATTGATTCTCCTCGCCATCAAGAGAACAGCTCTTGGTGGCCCAGCTGAACAAGAAACCATTTTAGCTTAAAAGTCATGGTGCAGTGAAATTTTGTGTTCGGTATCATGAACCACGTCGGTAGTATTTTCAATCTAATCTTATTCAGAGAGGATGGTAATAGTATAGCTCAACTATAGGCCGTTATTAAACTCGACGTGCCAGTCAGATTGTACCCTCGCGTATTCTTAACTAACTATATAGGTTATGACCGTATAATGTGCAGAATCATGGTTACTGAACGCGTTGGAAGAATACATGTTCTTTTTTTACTTAACGATTGCAGTTAGCCTAGGAGGTTTTAAACCATCTAGAAAATAAGACTAAGTGACTAACTTGCGTCAGAGAGTACCCCTTTTCGGATTTGAACTAGGCTTAGAGCGTTGGAATGAATGAGATGGATTTTGTTTGGCTCACTTCTCCTATACCTTAACCTATTACCGGTTTCAACACGGCCCAGTTGAGACGGTCCGGCGAAACATACTCAAGTGGACACGGGATTCGTTCTACTTAGTATTTAGTAGGCGATCACAATATCTGCTCGATCGGTTGTCTGTATGGGTATTATTTTAGAATTAAAATTTTAAGGAAGAGAAAAGAAGGGCAGTCCCGAGTCAGCGTGACCAAGTGCGGGTACAATCTAATTAAAAGTCAGGCATCACATGAAGAAGAAGACACTCACCGGCAATTATGACTAGATTTGGGGTATGGCAGTTTTGGGCCTTCCCTATTGATAACTGGAACAAAATTCGTAAACTAAGCCAACAGAAAACGAGGCTTATACGTCTACTTACCCATATAACAGAATGAGTATGCATATAGCCGGCAGATTATTCCTGTCGACGAACACCGGGAAACCGAACGCAGACATGACACACGCCGTGATGCACATGTTCACGAATATTATCTACAACAAAATAGATGGTTTACATAAGATCTCTAAAAGGTATATATCCTGACATCTTTTAGTGTCATATTCATAGTGCGACACTTACAAGCCGTAAGTGGGATAAAGTGTCAAGTTTGGAGTAATTTGTTGATATTTCTCAATAACCTCAAATTCGTCTATGAATATGAATGGCATATAACGGTTCTGATATTTTCTTCTACAACATCAGTGACAGTGGGAGTGGTGACCGTAGCTTGCAGGCGAACAAGGGATACGATCAGTCACGCGTGGCTAAACCTTGCCTTGTCCCTGACGGGCTCTTGCGACCTTACCCACTCCAATGACCATATCATTACCACTAATATTATTACATGGAGTTTTCTATAAGGTACTTTCACAGTCGATCGCTTATAAAGCGAAGTATGCCTTAACTGGACTAACCACGAATAGTATGGAACATATAGCTTTCGCGGTACGCTGGCAGCATTCGAGCCCTTATGCATTTATTCGCTTTACCACTTATATACTGTATTGGCTGACAACATGACAACTTCTGACCACTAATGACAAAGCAATGTCGTCTAATAAATAATGGGTATTTGTCAGTAGATTGGTCAAGTATTATGAGATATCTAGTGAAGCATTACTTCTGATTTTATATCAGTAACACTAGCATGTAATCGTTTATGAGAAAGGGTTGCACTGGACCCCTTAAAGAGAATATTCCTTACCATCATGTCCCACACTAGAGCCACCGTCCAGTACAGCAGTGGACTGACTCCACACAGTAACTGCAAACGTTTCTCTTGACTCTTCCGTGCCCCCACCAGGTAGATAGCAGCTCCACCGGAGATGAGACAGTACGCCACCAGAACGAGCCCGGAGATACCCGCGTCGGCTATGTGTTGGTATCTATGGATAGAGCACATCAGTAAGAAGATGCATTAGTACTTGTATCGTTCGTATAAAAATGGCGCAAGGCGCAAAGGAAAAGGCTGTTTTAAGCATAAATGGTACTTCGATATTTCGCATGGCGATCATACCAAATAACTTATCATCATCATCGTATCAGCCGAAATACGTCCACTGCTGGATAAATGCTTCCCTCAAGAATTTCCACAATGGCCGGTCTTGTGCTGCACGCATCCGCTAGATTCCCGCGACCCTTGAAAATTCGTTGGTCCATCTTGTAGGGGGCCTGCCCACGTTACGTCTTCCGGTTCGTGGTCGCCACTCGAGAACCTTGCAGCCCCCGCGGTCGTCAGTTCTATGAACTATGTGTCGCCCACTGCCACTTCAGTTTGGTAATTCTTTGGGCTATGTCGGCTGGTTTGGTCAGCCTGCGCATCTCGACGTTTCTGATTGCTCTTTGAGTGACCTTGAGCCTTCTTAAATGGCCCATAGTAAACGAGCATTCCATAAGCCATCACTGGCAACACACTGGTCGAGAGATATGATGAATGCTTATTGTACTCACACAGTAGCCTTGCTGATCTGTTCCTTGGAGATCTTGAGGGGGTGCGTGTAGACCGTGATGTTGGCGGTGGGAGTGCTGGAGACAGTCTGCAGCAGCGCCGAGTTCAGCGCGTTGAGGTAGGCGGGCATGGCGTGGTGGCCCTTGTTGTTGTACCACGCCACCAGGTTGGTGACGTTGTTCTTGAGGACTGACGAGTAGCCGCCGTACCTGAGGAGGGGAAACATATCAGTCGATAGTAATCGAATAAGGCGATACGTTCTAGAAAGCTTTACTTGCATTCTCTTGTTTGGTTAGGCTCTAGCCTTTTTCAAGTAAAATTTCTTTACGCACTCTTGACTTGGGGAGTAACCTGGTGAATGCGAGCAAAGGAAAGTTTGATCGGATGTAAGTTAGTGAAGATAGAGAGTTACTACTGTAGGGGCAAGGGAGAAAGGTGCCAGCACACATTTTCTTTCTCTCTTTCTCACTTAGCCTGTTACGTTTAAACGTATTACTTCAGTTGTGTGGTCTAAAGCACACTCTTTTTATTTTATTCTCGTTCTCGCTTTGCTCTGGAGGGAAGTGGAACTATTGTTTCCAACTCCTCCTTGTTTCTTTCTGATTATATTCGTTGCGGGATTCGATACAGTTCCGCTCAGTGTCATCTCATTTTGCATCATTGTTATGCCCTGGCATATAGAAGTTGGTAAGGGGTGTTTTTATTATCATTTTATTGTGGGTAAGTTATCATTTCATTGTGGGTAAGTTGGTAAGGGGTGGGTAAGGGGGAGGGACTAGTCCCGTTATCAGAAAATCCATGGCAATTAAAATAGAATATTAGTATGTACTGGTGTTGATTCCTTTAATTGAATACAATTTTAATCGAACGAATGTAATTTTTACCTTTTTTCTGAAGGAATATGATTTCCTCTAAAATTAAAAGCAAATTATAATATTTCTTACCTCTTCTCAAGGTAAATCTGTTGCGTATCGATAAGCCAGTTGTTCAAAGTTTTCACATCAGGAAGCACTAGCATCTCCGGAAGGTTCAGGGTTTGATTCTGTGTGATGACACATTCGTGTCTTGTGTCTGTGCACTTGCAGGTTGGAGAATCCTGCGGATTATATGTAAAATTTGTATGTTGTACGCTTTAACCTTAAATTGCACACACACACACACACACACACACACACACACACACACACACACACGTTGTTATGGGTACAACGAAGGACGTAGAACTTTTATATTTGTTAGATGTATCGACTAGATAGTCTGGTGAAGCTGTGAAAGCTTATTCGGAAAACTCTAATCGACATAGTTATAAAAATATAACTTATATTCAGAAAAATAAGAAACCGTACCCGAGAAATAGAAAAATACTTCTAAACGGTTGAATAATTTACACGAACGAAGCTCTCCGGACGGAATCGGGTGTATGGCCAATTATCCCCAGAAACAGCCGGATATATTAAAAAATAAAAATTGCGTAAACATTTAGTAACGCCATTAAGTAGTAAAATCTGTTATTTTTACATACAAACTTACTTACCGTATGGGCCATGGTTACCATAGTGTCAGAGTTGTTCAAGCCGCCCAGTAGGCCTTTGAAATAGCTTAAAGGCTATTTTGACATAAGAAACAGAAACTATAATTTTATTTATTTAATGTTACGATGGGTATTATTATTAAGCTGCCGGTCCTCTAATTGCAATCATTAGCGAACGGTCGTTAATCCACATCAAAGGCCTCTGAGTACTTAGTTTGAATAACTCTGACACTAGGACGCACATTTCACATAAGCATAATAATTTAATAAGTGGTACTTACATCCATAGTCCAGTTTCTTGTCTGTGCGTCTGTCATCAGGTTTTGTAGGATACTCTCAGCAAATGCTGGGTCCGTGTAGTTGGAGTATATTGACGGAGTGGGCCTGCAAGAAGAACACACCATCTCAAGATTCGAATACGGAATTATAATAGCCATTTTGTCAATTAGCTTAAATAAGCTGGCAAAATAATTTAATCATTATAATCATAGCAGCCGGAAGACGTTCACTGCTGGAAAAAAGCCTCGGCCAAAGATCTTTGTAACTGTTGGTCTGGCGCTACCATCCAGTCGTTTCCAGTGACCCTGATGATAGATCCACCTTGTGGGCGACCCATGCTTCTCCTCTCTTCCGGTACATGGCCGCAATTCAAGAACCTTTGTGCACCAGCAGCTGCCGGTCCTACGAACTATGATATCAGTCCACTTCGGATTGGCTTCTGTGGGAGACGACACAAAATCACCACGCCATTTAATCAGTGGAGGGTGTGGAACTCATCCCTAGGAAATATAGCGTCTCTCTGTGGTACTTTATCACTATACTGCCATCGCCACCCACCCAAATCTATTTGGAGGTCCTTGGGGACATCTTTTTCCAGCAATGGCGGCTGATGATGATGAATAGTTTTCATCTACTCAACCTAATCCACCAAGTCGTACTAGTAGTACCTATTCTGTAACATCTTATGTCCACAATAAATATATTTAGGAATTAATTGAGCTTAATCCATTTCAACCAACTAGGCAGTGAGCCTTGACTGCTTCGCTGGTCCTGACTGCAAAACGACTGCACAGCCAATTTATATACTTACACAACAAATTGTGTAGTGTTCCGATACAAGTGCTGATCCAGCTTCAGAGCCACCTCACTGTCTATGGGCGGTCGCAGCATGGAGAACGCCATGGCCGTGATCACGAAGAGTGTAGGCAGAACAATCAACATGAACAGAAGCCAGCTGGAATAGGAAAGTGCTACATTTAATTTGTGAACAAACTGGAGGTAGGTCTAAAATAAATAAAAATATCATACATGCTTATGTATGTAAATAGTTCGATCATCACGGGCAGCAAATCTCAAAGATTTTTCTTGCCTTTACATGTGACCTAAAACATCTTGGCAAATTCCATTTCTTTTCATTTTGTTTCGTCTCCCTTGCGGATGAAAAAAAATGCACTTACAGCCCCAGGAATAATTCAGCCTCAAGCATTTATATTAACATGTCAAAATATGCAGCACACCAGTAATTTATTTAAAAACTATAATAAGTGGGACAACTATTTTTCATATTTATTCTGAGTGGTAAAAAAATACTACTAAAAATATTCGGAATAAACCGAATATTAAACCACATAAGTTGACATTATGAGAATTGATTGGTTTACGACTTTTGATAATAGCAAAGTGGAGAAGATAAATTTCTGGATCCTCAATACTAACCTGTTCCTTATATGGTGCAGGCACCTGCCATGCATAAGCGCTAAGAACTGTTGCCAGGCGGTGCCCTTTACTGCACCCTCTGGGGCCAGCAGGCTGTGCGTGCCGCGCTCCGTTCTGATGCTAGAACTTGAAGCACTCTTGGAGGGGGAGCCTTCTGAAACTGCAGAAAAAAAATATAACGGTACTTTAATATAACTTTAAGTTCAGGTTACTTTTTGAAATTTCAGATAATATGGAAGGATTTATCTAATTTTCAGAAATTGCAAAAAGTAGGTTTGTAGATCTTCGATTCGACTAATATTATAAATATGATTAGATGTTTGTTACCGAAAGCAAAAATGGCTAAATGGATTTGAATGAAAAAGTCTTTCTTGATGATAAATGTTAAGATCCTGTCCTAGATTATTAAAACAAATCTCATTGAACCCAGTTCTCAAGTCAACGTGAATGAAGTTGCGGGCTGAAGCTAGTAAGTCCTTAAGGCACATCCGGCTTGAAGGACCACAATATGTGAAGTGGACTGTTCAATCTGTATCAATGGCTGGTTTATGAACTAGAAAGTAACAATAACAATACGGTTACTTAAGATCCCGAGTGAAATAGTGTTAAGTGAAATTCCGTATTACTATTAAAGTTATTCTAGTGTTATTTATGTTTACTAATAGTATTTTTAAGTGAATTGTTACTAAAACACTAGGGAGTTTGTCTGAAATAAATGTATTTATCTATTATTTATCCAGATACTATCCAGGAACGTTTTTGGTTCTTGACACTCGGCCGAGTGAATTTCGATCTTAGTAAAATATTTCTCTTCACTTCACATTTGAATAATTTTACTTAAAAGAAAGAAAACGCATGCAGTTTAGATAGAGGAGTTGTTGTGGCCGAACTGTGTCGATGATTGTTTTGCTTTGCTTACCATATTCAATGCCGTGTAGCGGTGTGTCAGCCTGCTGGCACACGTTGAAGAACACCTGCTCTAGGCTGCTGCAGTCTAAGGTGTACGATTTAAATCCAAGAGCTGACTGTGTTGCCTCCAGTGTCGTGCATAGTTGAAGAAAACTGATCAACAAAAGGGAATTTACTTAATTTAACTGCAGAGTATTTTGATATAGCTTCAGCAAAAGTACAAGATTGATCCCGGTTAGGATTAATATAATACTAGCGTAGATAGGCAATTGCGGCAAATGAGTCTCGAACATTGCAACAAACAAAGTTCTGGCGATTTGGGTTTGACGTCCAAAAGAGGCAAAAAGTAGTTTGGTTTGACTTTTCCACATCCCGTGCACAGGAGAGCACGAAAAGCTGTTGGTCCTGCACCTTATGTGCTATTGCTTATTCATTTCAGCTAGGACTGACAACATAGCGTACCGTCCGAAGCATGGAGACGATCAGAAACTAAACCCTCTAGACCACGCGCCTAGCCACATGTTTATCAGTTGTCTGGTCGCCATAGTACGGGATAGTTTGGAATCAAATGGCAATGTAGTAGTCTCAAGCTATTAAGATATTTATTATGAATACGACCCTACCCCCCCCCCCTCCCCCTTTCTCTTTGATTTGTGCCTTGCAAGTTATCCTTGATCAGTGCAATCTATTCCTTGCTTCTACTTTCCTCCCATATCTTTCTCATGAAAGGATGTGTGATGAAAGTATCCCAATACTATCTCTTTTCATTTAACATTTCCAGCTTTTCTACTTACTCGTTGTTGGTTCCATTGGCGTCAAAGAACGGCAGAGCTACCTCCACCTCCAGTCCACTGACATCCACAAGGTTTGCATTCTTCACAGTGTCGCGGACCACTGTCAAGAGTTGCTTAGTCTTCTCCTCCTGGCTGGACTCCTCCCAGGGCGAGTCCAGGTCGGGAGCTCGCTGCGGGTACATGACGTTGAGCTTGTATCCATTGCCCAGGGTGCGTTTGATCTCTATTGGGGAGCCGGTGGTGTGTATTTGGCCCTGGAATGGACATTTATTAGTAAATCAGCTAGTTATATGCTCTGTTACCCAAGTAGAGACCAATAAATTTCATTTTATAGAGTTATTTTCACTACAAACTATCTACTTCAAAGTACAAAACGCAAAAATTAAATCGTTAGCAAAAAGGCGCTATTCTTGTTCTTGGCAATGGCAGTTATTTGCGAATAAGATATTAAGATAAGATAATATTAACCTTAATATTTCCTTTACTTTATGTATAGGAAATATACGTTTGTGAATCTAAAGAAGACACAGCAGAATACGCAAATCGCAGCAAATAGTAGACGGATACCTTATGCATGATGACAATTTGGTCGCTGAGTAGCTCCGCCTCGTCGAGATGGTGTGTCGTCAGTAAAATCGTTCTGTCTTCTTTTAGTTTTACAATCATCGACCAGATGTCCCTGAAAGTCAAAACTTTGATTATCTTTGTGAAATGAGCTATCATCGGTTGATGAACTGATGTTGACTGTTGCTGAGAGTGTCTCGACGCTCTGATTTCCTCGTCCAAAAGTGTATCGACTTATAATTTTTTTCTGTGATCACACAACAAAATAAAATTATCTATATAAGTATGAATTTACAAAAGAAAAGTAACTAATGGAATCAGGCGTTACTTTGCGGAAATCCATAACAATCAAAATACAAAATCAATATTTAGTGTTAATTCCGCTAATTGTCAGTTTAATCATGCTGGGATGCAATTTGCACCGCCCTCCCGCCCGCAAAAATGTGCACATGCAAGAAGGACAATATAAAAAGCAAATAACATGCGCCAGTACGATACCCAACACGTGTTTCGGTCCTCCACGGACCATTCTCAAGGGCTGCTAACTCGTCGAGTGCTCGAAGGAGTCTCCTTGGCGGGAGGGCGGTGCAAATTGCATCCCAGCATGATTAAACTGACAATTAGCGGAATTAACACTAAATATTGATTTTGTATTTTGAAAAGAAAAGTAGTATATCAGTTATCTGGTTTCTATAGTACTAGCTCTGCTTAGTTTGGGATCAGATTGCCGTGTGTGAATAATGTCCCAGGATATTGTTATTATTAAATAAGCTATCCCCGACCGAATTAAATTGTTTGTTTCAAGTGAGTAGATTTGTTGAACTGGCGGTTATTTGAGCAGCTTTAAATATCCGCTTTTTATTAGAACCATATATTAAAAAATGAGTTTATACACCACAACACACATAGTATAATAATAATATAATATCTGGGGATAATATCTGGGGACAATGTCACACAGATCATCCTAGCCCCAAACTAAGCAAAGCTTGTACTATGGGTACCAGGCGACGATATACATACTTATATAGATAGATAAATACTTAAATACATAGAAAACATCCATGACTCAGAAACAAGTATTGATGCTCATCACACAAATATTTGCACTCACCGGGATTCGAACCCAGGACCACCAGCTTCGTAGGCAGGATCACTACCAACTAGGCTACGGTGACCGTATAAGCAGTACCGACCTCCTGGCGGCGGGGTCCACGCCGGCGGTGGGCTCGTCCAGCGACACGAGGTGCGGCGCGCCCACGAAGGCGAGCGCCACGCACAGGCGCCGCCGCGTGCCGCCCGACAGCCGCGCCGCCGCCACGCCGCCGTACGGGCCCAGCGACAGCACGCCCAGCAGCCTGGGGGTAACAGCATGGTGCGGGTTTACAACGCATTTTTAAGATGTCCCAAAATAATGAATATTACACACATTACATATAATATTTGTGCCCGCTTATTATATCTTTGTAAACTACCCCGCGACACAGGGATAAGATTCCCTAAGGCGGGCGTCGTCTTTTTTTTTATATATGAGGGCAGCGAACGAGTAAGTGGGTCACTTGATGGTAAGTGATCACCGCCGCCCATGTACCCTCGCAACACCAGAGGTGTCGTGGGTGCGTTGCCGGTCTTTAAAAGTCTGCAAACAAGTGTTGCTGACCCTTCCCCCCACCCCAATGAGCTCTGGCGACCTTACTCACACTCGGAAACACAACATTAAAATTATTAATGTTATTATTAAGGAATGTTTTCTGCGAGGTACTTCCCCAGTCAGGCTGCTCTTTGAGCGAATGAACGCTATGCCCTACTTCTCTTAAACAAATGATCGTGACAAATGGAAATCCGTCGTCTCTGCCTACCCCTCTGGGACCCCTACAAGGATCTACCCCTAAGAAGCGTACCTACTGGATTATGTGCAGACTTCATTCACGGCTCTAGGGATAGTATAAAAACTAGTGGGGGATAGTACAAAAGATCCTGAAGGGTCGAAGTGCTGTACGCAAGTACACCCCAACAAAGATAAGATAAAGCCCCTCTGGGAATCAAGCGTGAGTGTATGCATGTGTATGTATGCATAGTCACATGAAACAAATTTTATAGCGTCGTATCGAAGCACTGAAGTAAATTTAGTGCCATTAATGCGGGTATAATACTAACTTGTCCACCTCGCCCCGCACTTCCTGTGCACTGAGTCCGCTCTTGAGCTGCGCGTACAGCATGACGTGCTCCTCGCCCGTCATGTACTCGAACAGCACGTCCCTCTGCGGGCACACGCCCAGCCGGGTGCCCGAGTGCTCGGAGCGGACGATCACGTGGCCTTTGGTGGGCTTTAGCATGCCCGTCAGGATGTTACTGTAAACGCAAAGAGGAATGTTATAGGTGACGCCAATTGCCACATTTATAATAAAGTAATCTGGGAGAAGTTAGTATCTGGAAAGATTTTAATATATATTTTTTTTAAAGACAACGCCCGCACTATGTAAAATGATTCCTGCGTCGCGGGGTACTTTACAAACATTCAATTGTCGGACACCAAATACATCCAGACTCAGGACAACTATTTATGAGTCACAAAAAGAATTGTCCTGCGCGGTAATCGAACCCAAGACACGATGTGGCGAGGCGACTGTGTTAATCGCTTCGCCACACGTGCAGTCATTATCTAGTAACATACATGTTATTTATTAACATTGAACGCCCTAGACACTAAACTTGCATTAATATGAAATTTATAATAAAAGTTGTCATCCAAACATATTCAAAGATGTCATTTAAAATTGGTCCACCAAGATCACAGATGAATCGCGACGGCCATTTGCCTCAAATTATTATATCTCATAGATAATATCATCAAATATCTTTTAAAATATTATGGAAACTTCAAAAATTGTGGCAACATCACGTTAACAGGTTTTGTATTTAATGAAGCGAGCACTCATAATGAAAATCACATAAATACAAGAGCCATACAATGAAAGGCAGTAAAATACATGTGCCATACAATTAATGGCAGTATCATTGTCATACAATCAACAGCAATAAAAATACAGGTGCCATACAATCAATGGCAGTAAAACATAGGTGCCATAAAATCAATGGCAATTAAAATACAGGTGCCATAAAATTAAAGGCAGTCAAATTCAAAACTCATTTATTCCGTAAAAAAATATATTTATGTGGAATCGTCATATTTTTTACCCAGAAAACTCAGTAGGAATCCTCCAGTAAAAAAATTGGTGCCATACTACCAATGGCAGTAAAATTCAGGTGCCATATAATCAATGGCAGTAAAATACAGGTGCCATACAATTAATGGCAGTAAAATAGATGTGCCATATACTCAATGGCAGTAAAAATACAGACGCCATACAAATTGCAATAAAATCTTTGTAGTCAAGATTTATAGAAATAAGTAACTCACATTAATGTAGTTTTGCCAGCTCCGTTATGGCCCAGTAGCGTAGTGACCTGTCCCTTGTGCAGCTCTATGGAGACATTATCCAGCGCCACCTTAGCTCTGCTGGAGCCCTGGTGGTAGATCTTGGTCACGTTCAGGATGCTGACGCCTGCCTTCTCGTCCGTGGAGGTGCAGTGGGTTATGTTGGTCGACAAGGTCTTTAGGCCTGGGAGATAAGAATTCAATTTTAAGAAATTGTTATCAAGTAGATAGTCGTGTGATCCTCTGTGGCCGGACCACAGTTTAGTACTATGCTATAGTTCAAAATAATAACTACCTAAAGTCTACTTTCACCGGAATACATGTATATTTTAGTACCTCAAGAGATATCTTTTTAATTAACAATGTATGTGGTCCGGCCGCCAGGCCGTTGCTCTCTGGCCGCGCCACCTCAAATTCAATAGAGTATAATGAACTATTAATAAATCATTATCCCAAAAAAACTACCTAAAGAGTACCTTGCATACGACAATTATGGTCCAATAAAGCCCTTTAGTTGAGGAATTATTGGTCGTAGGGTGTGGTCCGGCTGGAAGATATACTATGCAGCAACTCAATTTTGAAATATTTAATATTAACTATCCATAAATCAATTTATGTAATAGTGCCCTTTCTCTACTCTTCGTTGATACTTTTTTCGTTCAAGAAACTATTCATTTTGAATAATTAATCTGTAAAGAATGTGGCGCGGCTAGGGAGGATTACTTTCAGCAAATATAACGAAATATGCTTTATTTATTTATGCCAACGAAAACTGCATAATAAGTACTTTATAAAAAGACCTGGACTTCATCTATAAATTTTATGTACAGATGTTATGTCGACATTATTTTGTAAAAGTAATATGCAGAAGTCGAAGTCGAAGTATAAGTTGCAGTCGAAGTCGTATATCTTTAGCGAAAGCTTTGTCAACGGTGGCACTTTTCGGGTAGAAGTTGCGGAGACCAAGTTCTCGCACTCACTAGCCACATTGAGGCCGGTTTCCAGCGTGGGCAGAAAACTCTTGCCGCTTTCGTAGATCTAAGAGCGGCATATGATACCGTATGGATAGAAGGGCTACTGCACAAGGCTGGCAAAATTATACCATCTGCAAAGATTCTTCGTTTACTGGGTAGTATACTAGGACCGCGCCAAATTAAAGTGTTACTGGGTGATAGAGAAAGCAAGTTTAGACTTCTAAAAAACGGCCTACCCCAGGGATCGGTCTTAGCGCCTCTGCTGTTTAACATTTACACTTGCGACATGCCTGCAACCGAGTGCGATAAATTTCTGTACGCCGATGACCTCGCACTCACTACACAATCGAAGAACTTTGGAACCGGTGAAGCTGCACTTACTCGGGATCTTCAAACCTTGAAGGACTACTACACAAAGTGGCGACTCTGCCCTAATCCTTCCAAAACCGAAGTAGCAGCATTCCACCTATCAAACAGCCTTGCACGTAGAGAGATTGATGTCGAATTTTGCGGTCAGAAACTACGTCATAATTTCAGCCCTAAATATCTAGGAGTAAAACTGGACCGCTCATTAACCTATAAAAGCCACTTAGAAGATCTGGGTCAAAAACTTAAGACACGTGTCAACCTCATCAACAGGCTCGCGGGTACGACATGGGGCGCCCGTGCTGACGTTCTGCGTATTTCATCAATAGCTCTCGTGTACTCCGCAGCAGAATACTGTGCACCCGTATGGTACAGAAGTGCACATACTGATAGAGTTGACGTCCAACTCAACCGGGCAATGCGAACTGTAAGTGGCAGCTTGAAACCAACACCAACACAATGGCTCCCGGTTTTATCAAACATCGCTCCTCCACCGATTAGGAGAACACTCGCCGCTTCACTTGAATGGAATAAGGCTGCAGCTCAGATGCTTCCCATACGAAAGACGCTGGATAACCTCCAACGTATGCGCCTCCAATCTCGCAGACCTATCTGGTCCGACCCCTACCTACAAAGTAAAAAAACCTTCGATGTCGATACCGAGTGGAAAAAATACTGGCATGACCAGGGGTGCATCTCTAACATAGACCCCACCAAAACCCCCACTGGTTTTAAAGAAAGCCGAAAGATATGGGTCACTCTCAATCGAATACGAACGGGGGTGGGTCGATGCAACCACAACCTTCAAAAGTGGGGTTTCATACCATCAGCAGCCTGTGACTGTGGAGCACCAGACCAGACCATTGCGCACATTGTCGAAGAGTGCCCCATAAGACATTTCTCAGGGGGACTTGAGGGCCTGCTTGCGCTTACAACCGAGGCAAGGGACTGGCTACTGAATCTAGATATAAAATTGTAATTATAGATATAAAATTGTAACTTATATTAACGGGAAAATAGCTATACGAAAAGAAGAAGAAGTCGAAGTCGAAGTATAAGTCGCAGTCGAAGTCGACTTTATAAAAAGACCTGGACTTCATCTATAAATTTTTATTTTTATTACCAACAATGATTTTGTAAAAGGTGCAATTTTTGGTTTTTGTTTACTGTCTACCTAAGAATAGGTAGTTAATTTGACGAAGTTTGACGCTTATTCTATTCATCTATCACACAAGTACTCAATAGCCGCGCAACTGTTATGATTTGGCTGCTATGTTATAATAATATACCTATTTACATTGTGATTATTTATTTAATTAGTGATTATCATTTTATTAATTACTACTATAATTCTTTAATAATTTCACATCTTAAGACTATTATTAATCGATATTAGACTTTCAAATGGTTGTCACTGATAAAAATATAAATAGGGTAGGAGAATTATTGAAGAGGCATTCTTTGTACGAAGGTAGATGAGAACGTTACTCTGTTCGATTAAATATTGTGTGTGAAAAATATCTCGGAGTTTGAATGTGCAGAACCTACGAGTGCGTTATAAAATGCATATTTCAGTTCAAGTACGTGGTAGAGTAGCTCGTAGAGCCGACGGCCGCTGGGGCAGAAAGATTCTCGAGTGGCGACCACGAACTGGAAGACGCAGCGTGGGCAGGCCCCTACAAGATGGACTGGTGATTTTGTGCGGGTCGCTGGAAATCCCTGGATGCGGATAGCGCAACACCGGCAATTGTGGAGATCTTTGGGGGAGGCCTTTGTCCAGCAGTGGACGTCTTTCGGCTGATATGATGATGATGACGTGGTAGCCCAGGAATGATTAATTTTCTCTAGTCACGCATTCATCAGCTTACTCCCCAAGTTAACCGTAAAGAAGTTTTAATTGAAAAATATATTCACCCTAGTTCAACAGGGAGAGAGGCAAGCTTCGTAGCCTACGGTAGCCCCTTCCCGTTAAGTGGACCGTATACTGTTTACCAGACTTAGGGCTGCTTGCACCATAGCACTAAATACTATTTAAAACCAATTTAAATCAAAATTCACGTTTAAGTCATTCCAACGATTTGCACCATGCTAAATAAGTCGCTAAACGTGTTTAAAGAACTGTCACAGTTAAATACCCTTTTACGGGCATTTAGCGCCTCGAAATGCGTTTAGCGAAGCTTGACATTAATTTTGAGAGGTTATTTTTATATGACGTGGAGGATTGTTTTGAATTAAAATAATGGATGTATGGGGTTTGAAGTCGGATGATGATGAAGAAATAATAATTTATAAGAAGACCTGTTATAGTACATAGATTTAACACAAGGACAAAATTATTCAAGACCCTGAGTAATAAAAAGAAGTGAATAGGCGATAGCTCAAAACAACAAAAGCCAAAAAGCAAACAAATAATAAGTAGGCACATGTTACTTTTTGTAAATAATAACAGCACTGGTTCCCATTTACGCATACTTCTTTCGTAGAAAAAAATATTTATGTTTTAAAAAATGGCGTCATCTGTTACGTAGGTATAACGAAACAAAAGAGAACTGTTATACCGACACGATAAACGCGTTTAGTAAAATATGTTTCGAAACAGCTTTGTGCAAGAGATCATTAAACGTAATCCTGTTAAACACATTTATCGATTTAAACGTATTTAGTTAAATTTGTTTAAGATATATGTAAACGTAATTTCGTGCAAGCCGCCCTTAGTAATACAAAAAATCTGCCAAGTGCGAGTCGGACTCGCCCATGAAGGGTTCCGCGTAGCAGCAAGTATTTCAGTTGATTAAATGAAAGCAAATTGCGGTTTACGATTTATGACATTTTACATTTTACATCAATATATTTTTTTAGTTTTATCATTCTCTTATTTTAGATGTTACAGGAGGGGGGGGGGGGGGGGGGGCACCCATTTTAACACTTTGAAAGTGTCTCTCGCGCAAACTATTCAGTTTAGAAAAAAATTATATTAGCAACCTCAATATCATTTTTGAAGACCTATCCATAGACAGACAAAATTACCTATTGTTCTTTTTCTATTTTTGTGTAAAAATCTTAATGCGGTTCACCGAATACATCTACTTACCAAGCTTCAACATTACAGCTCTTATAGTTTCGGAAAAAAGTGGCTGTGACATACGGACGGACAGACAGACAGACAGACATGACGAATCTATAAGGGTTCCGTTTTTTGCCATTTGGCTACGGAACCCTAAAAATGACGTCATCTGTTAATTACGTATAGCGAAATAAAGGAGAACGGCGATATCGACACGATAAACGCGTTTAGTAAAATATGTTTCGAAACAGCTTCGTGCAAGAGATCATTAAACATAATCCTGTTAAACACATTTATCGATTTAAACGTATTTAGTTAAATTTGTTTAAGATATATGTAAACGAAATTTCGTGCAAGCCGCCCTTAGTAATATAAAAAGGTTTTAAATAAAGTTATCCTTACCAAAATAGCGGTCGATGAGATAGCCGATGAGCGCGTAGAGCGCCGCGTCCAATACCATCATGGCGGCCGCCAGCGCGATGCTCATGTCCTCGTCCTCGTCGGGCGCGGCCCACAGCTGCGCCCAGCCCGCGCCCGCGCCGCCCGCCTCGAAGCGCGTGATGTACAGGAACGCGTAGCACAGGGCCGACGACATGGACAGGCACTGCACAGGAGGACAATATTAGTAGGAGAGCTGGCACGCATTTTTGGGTAGGTATTTGAGGCAAGCTGAAAACTTGTCCTATAACTCTTCAGACACACCCCAACACGGAACTGCAGACCTGGCTGGCGGGTAGCGGGTCTACCTACCATAGTCTTTCTGCACCACCCAAAGGTTGACTGATAGATAATGCCTATGGCATTAATCCGCCTATGTACAATATTATTTGTGCTAAAGTTCAAATAAAATAAAAATAATCGTATCTGAATTGTAAACATAAGCATTGGGTTCAAGTGTGGTGATAATGCGATTTAAAGGTGAATACGATAAGATAAATACACTTTATTGAACACCATTTACAGAGATAATGTTAGGTAAGTAAAAGATTAAAATAATATTTTATAAAAGATACAATAGGCGGTCTTATCACTTACAGCGATCTCTTCCAGACACCAAAAGTTGGACTATATTGTATGGAGTTATGAGTAGGGGTAGTGTATGGTGTAAAAAATCTGGGAAGTATGATTACTTACGATAAATCGTGGTATCTACTTAATATAGTACTACCACTAATTACTTACATTTAAATGTACATACTAGCTGTGCCCCGCGGTTTTACCCACGTTAAACGATATAAATTATCACAGCTCCTCCCCCGTAGGTGATAGGGTGATAATATGTAGCCTATATGTTGACCCAACCTCTTAGTAATATTCATGCAAAATTTAAAGTAAATCCATGCAGCACTTTTTGAGTTAAGCCCGGACATACATACAGACAAACAGCCAAAAATTCTAAAAACTATATTTTTGGCTATATCGATTGTAGATCACGGCCCAAGTATCCTTTAAAAAAAAATCAATTTTGACTTACAGTACAGTTTTGACTTTCCTACGATTTTATTATATGTATAGATATATATATATATAACATGTTTAGCATATTTCAAATTTAATTCTGAGAATAATTAATTTAGATGATCGACAGGATTTGAATCTGCACTTACTTAATTTTCGTATGGGCAGTGGTTACCCTAGTATCATAGTTGTTCAAGCCGCCCATTAGGCCTCAGACATGACTTAACGACCACGAGACATTCTGAAATTAAACAACTTTGGTGGTCACCCATCTATGGACCGACCGCGAGCCTAGTTGCTTAACCTCTCCGATCACTGACCGACCAGTGAGAGCAACTGGATATGAGCACATTAATATATAATAATAATAATAAATACATTTATTATCTCATCAAAAATGGGGTTACATAATACATATACGTTTATAGTTACTTGTCAAAACAAAGCATGTCTCCAACTAGCCCCAACTTTGTGAGAGACCGGTGCCTGAAATAGGTTTGAATGAAAACCTGTACTACAGATCACCAGGCCCACCACGCGGCAATGCTAGTAAGATGCTTAATAAACCATAACTTATAGATATAAATCTGGAAGCAGTTATACAATTCAGAAGCAGATATATAATTCTAAAACACTTTATATAATTCTAAAAACAGAAGATAAACATTTAATAGAAGAGTTAGAGAGTGGGTATATCATTACAAGTCATTCATTTCTCCATAATGGCTACCAACGTTACTTGTTGTAACGTGTCTTGCGCTACCAACGTCCTCTTCAAGATCGTCGGTCCAACTTGTGGGCTGCTGCAGATATTATTAGTTAGTTAGTTGGGCGATTGGTTTCCGCACTTAGCCTCCTAATTGGGCCATTGTACGTGAACTTATTTGGCTACTCAAACCATTTTAGTTCCATCCAGAAGTCCAAGAGGCCTCGAAAGCTTGGCTTGAGTACTTCCTGCAGTGTCTTCGGATCGTTTAGGAACTTTGCTCGTCGGCTGGCAACGCTATTGCAGTGTAGCAGTACGTGTGCCGGTGCTTCTTCAGATTCAATGCATCCTCTGCACAAGGGGCTGTCTGTGACGCCAATCTTGAAGAGGTGTTTATTTAGTGTGCAGTGTCCGGTGATTGTGCCTATCACCATGCGCAAATCTTTTCTGTTCAGATGTAGTAGACTGCGGGATAGGCGTTTGTTCAGGGATGGTAGAATTTCCTTTGTCTGTCTGCATGATTCTAGATCCATCCACTCTTTTTCATGTTGCTGCGTTGTTTTTTCACTTAGCCATATTTTCACTTGGTTAAAGGGTATGGGCACTAGAGGTTCTGGTCCCATTGTCCTCGTTTCTGAGCCCTTCCTTGCCAGCTGGTCCGCAGTGTCATTACCCAGAGAGCCGCTGTGGCCCCGGATCCACTGTAGTGTAACATTTTTGTCAGATGCAGATATTATTAAGCAATACCAATAGATGACGTCTTAATTCCATGGTCCAAGCGTTACAAAGAGAATGATGAATATGGATAACATGACGAAGTATGCACCTACCATAGTCTTTCTGCACGACCCAAAGGTTGACTGATAGATAATGCCTGTGGCATTAATCCGCCTATGTACAATATTATTTGTGCTAAAGTTCAAATGAAATAAAAAGAATCGTATCTGAATTGTAAACATAAGCATTGGGTTCTAGTGTGGTGATAATGCGATTTAAAGGTGAATAAGATAAGATAAATACACTTTATTGAACACCATTTACAGAGAAAAAGTTAGGTAAGTAAAAGATTAAAATAATCTATCTATATATATATAAAAATCAATGCCACTTTTCGTTGTAATGTTATAACTCAATAACGCCTTTACCGATTTGGCTAATTTTGGTCTTGAATTATTCGTGGAAGTCCAGGGAAGGTTAGTACGTAGAGAAAATTTAAAAAATCTTGAAAAAGTGTAAATTGAAAAAATATAAAAATTTAAAATCTTTTTTTGTTTGAATAAATGAACTTAATAATATTTTTTTTATTACTATGCCTTATACGTAGCGAAGCACGTACCGGGCCGCTAGTATTTTATAAAACATACAATAGGCGGTCTTATCACTTACAGCGATCTCTTCCAGACACCAAAAGTTGGACTATATTGTATGGAGTTATGAGTAGGGGTAGTGTATGGTGTAAGAAATCTGGGAAGTATGATTACTTACGACAAATCGTGGTATCTACGTAATATAGTACTACCACTAATTACTTACATTTATATGTACATATATTATAATTATTATAATAGTGTAAACCAAGGTACTTACAACAAAGATCTTGAGCTCGCTGTAGAGCACGGCTTCCAGGGACAGGATGATGATGAACGGCATGAAGGACACCAGGTACGCGATGGCGGTGCACACCGCGCCCAGGCTGGCGGAGTTGAACAGCTTCGACAGCATATAGCTAAGAACGGAACAAACAATTCATTTAGTTTAACAATAATAATAATATATATAACAATAATAATAGTAATATCCAATCCATAGGGATATTTTGTTATGTTGTCCAGGGAAGTGGAGGTGAAGTAGATAGGCGGTCAAGGCAAATTAAGATTCACTCTTAGGGACCAGCTTAATTTAAGCTGATCAAAAAAGAAGGTTGTTTTTACATCTTTTTTTTCTTTTTTACTGTTAATTGTGTGTTTGTGTAGTGTGTATTGTATTTTATACTTTTAAAATTTCTTTTTTGTGTATCTATTTTTAAGTATCTATTGTTGATATAAAGCAAAAACCGATTTGCACTTCTGTAACTCACCATGGTAGGTAGCTGAAAATCAGCGTTGCAGTTGGGCTCTGGCTGTAACAGTGTGCTGAGCTGTCTACCAATTGAACACATTATATATTAATTATTCCTTGTTATTTGTTTCTTTTGAATGTTGTTTTTTTTCTTAATCATGTTTAGTTTATGGTAGTATGTAAGTAAATATAAGATTTGTACAAACTTTATTTCAATATGTGTGTGTGTGTGTATGTGTTCAATAAAAACATTTTCTTCTTCTAATGTCCTCCTAGCCGAATTTCAAATGTAGGATTCCCTTGCTAACCAGTATGTATAGTTTTTCAGTTCGATCTGCCAGTGTGTATCGTTTGTAGCTTAACGCAGAGCGCCTACCCCGGATTGGTAGATGGTGCAGGTTCAATACCCGCCGGACGATTAAATTTATGATTTCCCATTTTTGAGATTAGATTAACGCTATGCATTGCGAAAAGTGCTATAACATTCAATATTAATAAAACTAGACATGCCCTCCGAGTCTATGAGGTTACTCTGGCTACCCTGAAAATATTTCCTTTTCTATTCAGTCAGCCAAAAAAACAGGGATAGGCAGAGCATTCCACTTCTTAGCTGTTCATCAGAATTGAGGAAATCAGTAGCTACTTACCAAAAGCTGATGACAGAGACTCCGAAGATGAGCAGCAAGACGAACACGAGCGTGGGCGCCGTGCTGGGCAGCACGCGGCCGAAGTACAGCACCAGCGTGACGCACGCGCACGTCACGCACATCTCCGCCAGCGACGACAGCAGCCACGACAGCGTGTGCCAGCGCAGGTCCACGCCCATCACTGACATTAGCTGTCAAACAAAAATACACCGAGTTTGCTTTAGACCCAAGTTAAAATATAATATCTTATTCTATCGCCCCTATCATTTTGTATACGTTGTTCACTTTGGCTCCACTCCCGTGGCGTCGGAATATAGAGCTCTCTTTCTCTCTACGTCGTATCTTTCCTCTCATTCATGTAACGAAATGTGCTTAACCATGACGCGTCTTTTTTTAAATTAACTCTATCATTACTCATCCACCTATCGATTATCGAAATATCTCTTCAACTTATCGATTATCGAAATACCTTATGCACATATCAATTATTGAACCAAACGACGTGGACACCCTCCCAAACGACGTGTTTCCAGAATCATATAACATGGGTTGATTCAAGGCTAGATTGTTCACTTCTGCTCGACTCGTCGGTCGCTAAAGAAATCGGCGCTGAAGGGAAGACTGAAACGCTCACCATTGAAACTGTTAGTGGGAGAACTTTGAAGAAAAACAATTCCCAAAGGATATCATTGAAGATACAAAGGATCCATCGGAGAGATAAGAGATCTCTCAATGCAAGAACAATTGATGACTTGAAGATCAAGAAGTAGATATACGCGCATTAGCCGCAGATCCCGTAGCATCCCTTACCAATCTCGGTTGGGTGCTACACGGATGCGACACCGGAGCCAACGCAGTAGTCAACTTTCTTTGCGACAGCAAGGAAAATATAGAAGTCGTACGTCATCGTCTATTCAGGTAGCTTTTGGATGCGCGCGGTCCACCTTCGACCACATCTTCACTTACCATCAGGTGAGATCGTGGTCAATGAAAACCCATTTTGTATAAAAATGTATTGCCACCAATTACAGTTTATAACATGTTAAAGTATTTTATTTATTTATTTATTTAAGGATTATCAACATTACAGACACTTAAAAAAGACAAATGATACATGTATAATTAGAATAGGAAATAGTGTTGTAACAATTATAGACAACCACAGCATTCAAAGTCACACGGTTAGTAGAGTTAGTAGTACGGTTCACATTTTGAGTTAAGATACATTTATATTTGTCATGGTTAGTAGTTGTTAGGAGTTATATTTACAAATTAAACTAAGCTAATATATATTTTCGGGAAATTGACAATGTCGGAATTTTAAACACACACTAAGTAGGTCAGAGTTTAAATACAAAAGAACTGTCGAAATAGAAATAAAAAATAAAAACAGAATTAAAGTGTTCAGTGAATAAAAAAAAAATTCAAATAAGATAAAACATTACGTATTAATAATAGTATGGAGTATGTGTTACCATAGTGTTGCCAGACTCCTTGTCGGACACGATGAAGCGTACCGCTGAGGCCACAGTGAACAGCAGCGAGAAGAAGAACGCCACAATCAGAGACTGGGAGTCGTACAGCGACGTCTGGAAGCTGAAACAAAGAATATTACTGTTTAATGGACTTACTGATACAGTGACAATACTCACAGCCCGTTGCTCTCAGCGGCCCGTAAGTCATCGTAAGTTAAGCACCTGGTTACGCGGTCAGTGTATAGATGGGTGACCGTCAAGTTGATTAAATATCTGAGCGTCTCAGTGCTTTGGAGGGCACGTTAAGCTGTCGGCCCGCGTGTAGTCATTAGACAACAGTCGATAGGCCACGTCACGTCAGATGAGCCCCCATTAACTCCAACCTAGGTGTCGAGATACTTTACTGCCGTTAGTCTTGCAGTAAATAACGGCAGAATAAGCTTTATTTGATGCGTCGGAAAATCTGTGTGACTGCAAATTTTGGCCTCCTGTGCTGACACCAGGATCACCACTGCCCATACGATCAAGTAAAGTAACCTGCTTAACATTCGGACATCCATGTAATTTCTGAATGTGAGTGGCGTTGTCACTTGTCAATGTTAGTATATTAGCTATGTTAGCGCCACCTATTGTTATCCTTTGACAATTACTCAATAATAATAGTAATAATCATTTTATTTCGGGCAACCAAAAGATCCATAAAATGTTAGTAACAGGTGTATACACTATTGTTAGTATAACTAAAGACCAAATTAATGAGAGGACCAACGTGATAATAGACATTATTCTAGACGTGCTACAGGTTACCGATAGGTGGTGCTAGCTTCCTCCATGTGTTAAAAAGAAAGATAAATTCCGACAAACATCACATTTACGGTAATTTAACTGGCAAAGAATTGGGGGTTTACCCCGAAATTACAAATTAAAACCTTTGCCTATATAAGCTTTAATGAGGGACAGACAGCTGAGGTTCCCCAATTGAAAGTGAACCTTCTGTTAAAGTTATAAGTATAAAGTTGAAAATCTATAAAAGGAATTTGACAGATTGGGGTAGCTGGATGTGCTGGCGTCTGTACAATATACACTCATATACCTACATTTGCTGAAAAACCTATAACACCTGTCTTTTGTTTTATATTTACTATACAGCTTTACGCGTAAAACACCAATATCCTCGCAGGACTAGCTAACACCACAAGCAACAACTTGTGTTTTACACATTTGATATAATTTGTTAGTATTTATTTTCGTACATAAATTAGTATTAATTTAATCTCCCACTTGCATGTTTATAACTTGCTAGGACGTGGGGAACGGGTGCAGCGCTAGCGCCTTTGAACTTAACCCTTTTGTCATGCATTCAACATTCATTTGTTTTCGAAAGTCAAAGATTATACAAATCTGTGACACTCCGCGGCCAAAAAGACCGGAAGGTCTGCTAAACATACTACTGCTTAAAAAATACCTAGTTATACAAACAATATAGCTATCAGTAGATATATAAACTAACTCATTACGTCCGAATTGAACTATTTTTGGTTCAGACGTTAGTTTGTCAGAGTCTGTCTTTTCAGTCGAATTTTCTTCAGATATCGTAGGAGTCGGTAAAGGAAAACAAAATCAGATGGGGTAAGGGGCCGCAGTTCATCGACACAGTCACATAATAATGTACATATTCCAGTTATCGATACCGAGGCTCGGCCTAGGACTCTCCGTAACCCTTCTTTTACAACGCCGATAAGCCGCTCGTAGAACCCTCCCAAGGTGCGCTGGGAGGCAAGAAATTTCTTTTGATTTTACTGTTGCGGTTGTTTGGCTTGTTTTCAGTAACGAAACAGCAAGTAGATGCTTTAAGTTCGAGCGTAGAGAGCTTGGACGAACCTTGACGGGCTAATAATATGCGTTCTTCTTCCGATTCCACTTCTAATGTTAGGAAGTCGACAAGCTTGGATAGATTATAGTTGCAGTTGTCGTCAGCTCTGTTACGATTCCACACACGTAACACCTCCTCAGGCAAGGCAGGCTCTACCATCGGGAACGAAATCGACGCGTATTTGTCTCTGGTGACCTCTAGAGTTTCAAGCGCTTGTAACTGCGTTTGAAGGATATCGTATAACGTGGGTAGGCTCCTGGTACTTGCTACTCCTTTGTCTTGAATTAAAGTAAGTAGTCCTCTGACATAGGTCTCTATTAAAATATCGTCACGGGCAAACCTGGATTTTAGAGCACCTAGTGCCTTTGCATAGTTTTCACCACACGGCGGATAACTCTCAACTAATTGCCTGGCGCTAGAATTAGGTTCCATTGATTGAAGTAGGTATTGAAATTTATCGGCTTTGTCTATAGCTGGATCTTGGTCTATTTTTTGAAACTGGCCCCAGAAAAAGCCTCATTTTTACCTCTCCGTTGAACTTTATAATCTCTAGCTTCGGCATTTTTATTTTGCTCTGATGTTGACTTGCTTTGCAGCTAGACCTTGCAGATACTAGGGAGTCGTTGTCATTATCGCAGTCACTATTCTTGTTGGATTTGCTGAAGCTCTTGTTACATTTTGTCTTCAACTGTAACCATCGGGTTCTATAACGAAATGCCTTATCTTGGTCAGCCTGGTATTCGACCTCATCGAAGTCGTCAGCTTGGCACCACATGTCCCGAATGGAAACTTCACAACTAAACAGCTGCTCCGCGCAGTCGATAAGGGTAGCGTATTTGGTTTCCGCAATTTTTACGTCTTTGGTTTGCAGCGCTTTTTCTAGCAAATCTGCAGTGACGGTAAATTCACGCCGAAATTGGCCACGCTTCCTTTTTAAGGGTTCCATTTTTCTACGCGAAACTTGAAATACTGCACAAAATTATAAAACAACGACTATAACACTAAAAATAAAAATTTTCACAAAATTTTACACGGTCGCCATTATTTTCGAAAGTCAAAGATTATATAAATCTGTGACACCTTTTCTCTAGCCGCCAGTCGTCCGTCGGTCGTCGGCGAGCCGAGCGTCTTCTTTTCATTTATGAATGAAACATAGACCTACAGACGTCACGACAGGACAACAAAAACTTGTTAATAAAATCATTATTTTTTCAAGTCTTGAGTAATGTCCGAACTCGTAGAACAAAAGTTGTTGCTTAAATGTACTCCTGCGTGGTTGTTGGTGTTTTACAAATAGCTCTGTAAAACACAGCAGATATGGAGTCGTGAGAAAGTTATGTCAGTGATGTAGTATGTAATATGTGTAGTCGTTGGACCAAGTATACCCAGCGGGCATCCAGCGACCTGCGCGTACAGTACAATAAGGCATTCAGGGTGCTGCTCTTGGGGTTGCCATGGCGGTGTAGCGCGTCGGGGATGTTCGCGGAGTCGTGCGCCGACGGGTTCACCGCGATCATGCGGTCGCGATCGCTTCCATGATGGAGCGCTTGCACTTCTCCTCCAATGGCATCCTGAACCTGTTTTCAGACCGATGGGACTCTCCCCTTTTACGCAGTTGGGTAACAGTCTAAACACCCTTAATTTTATTAATCCTGAATGAAATTGATACTAACATTAGGCTAAGTTATACTAACATTATATGGATATTTGTATCTGAAATAAAATATTGTAATTTGTATATTCTACTTACTAGTCCTTCCTATAACAGGGGTACGGAGTCTGTTGCGTGTACATCGCCCACTCCATCTCTTTCTCCTGCGTGTCTCTCTTTCTCCTGGTAGAGTTGTGAGAGAGTTGTATGATGGCTTTTTCCACGAGGTCCTGGATCTGTATGAAGCCGCGGAAGTAGCGCATGTTCTCGATGAAGTTGGATTCTGGACCTGGGATCCAGAGGCTAGAGAAAGAAACAAAGAATTACATTTAATTAAATGTAACAACATCCCTTCCACTCTCCCATGTATATTCACGTCATTCAGGGGTTGGCATGTAACAATTGTAGTGTTAATGCTTGAGCACCAGCTCGACCCTATGGTCCAGTGAAGCAGTCAAAGCCTCTTAGGTTAATGTCAACGTCATTTTATGCAATAGAATCACCAACTCCCTGATTCCGGTCTACTTCTGAGAATTTGTACACAGTTAACACGCTACTATAACAAACAAGTTGGATAGAAAGAAAGAAGAGAAGACTGAAAGCCAGAAGTAATCAAGATCATATTTGGGATTAGATGTTAGTTACCCCAACAGATTAATTATTATTTATTATAGTCGTATGTCTCAAATAAGGTCACTTCAAAAGTATGAAATTAACTAAGACAGTACACTTTTAAAAGTCATAAGATAATTGTTTTCACTCTCATCAGGAGGTCATCTTCAGGATCAATGACGTCACGTCTCATATTGAAAATGCCGGCATCTTTATTATGTTAATATTACTAATCACGGCAGTATTAATAATAACAAGTTGATTGATAAGGTAAGGTATAATATTCGGGGCTGCGGCGGCAGTGTGAGAAGTGTCCGCCGCCATGTACAAGCAGCTCCGGGAAGACAGCGATCTGTTTGTGGCACAGTCGCTGTGCTGGATTGGCAGGAGTCGGCAATAGGGGAGGGCAATCTTGAGCCCTCCCAGGGTACATGGCGCAAAAGAGGGCACCGGAGCAGTATACCCGCGTTCCCGGGGCTCCTCCTATTAGGCGCCAAGAGAAGTCCACGACAGGTTAGGTTTAGTCAGTGCCAGTACGACATACCCACCCGCAGACACTTTTTGCGGGTGGCATGTGTAGGCATTCCCCCTGCCTTATCAAAAAAGGGTAAGGTATAATATATACATACTAGTCTTTCAAGCGCTTAGTAGTGGGCGCGTTGTCGATATCCATCCTGATCTTGTACTCCACATTGCTCAGAGAGGAGTCCTGGCTCTCCGCGTTTAGGAAAACCACACCTTAAACAAACACAATATTGAACAATATATATAGATAGTCGGAGGCTTGGAAGTTACGGCGGTAATACACAAACTGGGAGACTAACTATCATGATTTTACTGTTTTATACATACATACATAGACTCACGCCTGTTTCCCAGAGGGGTAGGCAGAGACAACGGATTTCCATTTGTCACGATCTTTGCACACGTCTTTTGCCTCGATTACTGTCATTATAGTCTTCATACATGCTCGCCGGTTTAGGGTACTTCTGACCTGCCCTTTCTTGAGAACGTCTCCGATTTGGTCAGAGAATGTTCGACGAGGTCTTCCCCTTCCGGTTGTCCCATTCACACAGGCCAGGTATACTTCTTTTGTCAATCTTCTTTCATTCATCCTTTCTAAATGGCCAAACCATCTCAGCATGCCTTTTTCAATCTTTGTGACTACATCCTCTTTCACACCACAACGCTCTCTTACATCAGTATTTCGAATTCTGTCTCTCAAAGTCACACCACACATACTTCTCAGAGCTCTCATTTCCACTGCATTTATTTTACTTTCATTCTTTTTCTGCCATACCCAACTTTCACTTCCATACATTAAAGTTGGCACTAACACTGTTTTATTCCTGATATAATTATCATGCCACTATTTTCTTCGTAATAGAACTATCATGATACTAGTTCGTAATAGATCTAACATAATGCTACTTGTTCCCGATAGAACTACTGTGATATTATTTTGTTCATACATCATGAAGTGATTTTGTTCGTAATAGATCTAAAATAATGCTATTTTGTTCCCAATAGAACTATCAGGATACTACTTTGTTCGTAATAGATATGTCATGATGATATTTTGCTCGTAATAGAACGATCACTATGTTATTTTGTTCGTAATATAATTAAAATGATTCCATTTTGTTTCTGATAGAACTATCATGGTACTACTTAGTTCCTGTTAGAACTACTATGACGCAATTTTGTATTCATATTTTGTCACTAATTACTGAAGTTGTCTCTTAACTATTTTCTACAACTACCGAGCAAGATGGATAGATTTTAGGATAAACAAAGTATTTACCAGCAGAGAACTCGTTGACAACGCTGAGCTTGCCCGCTTCATGTATTAGGTGGTCCTCATCTGGCGAGGGTTGGAATCTGTTCAGGTTGATGCAGTGTAGTAAGTCAGACCCTTTGGTTAGTAAGCTGCCGATGTTCTGTAAATAATTCAAATATTGTAGTCCCTATTTTTTTGTTTATTTAACAAACAACAATAGGAAACACATACATTAATTGAGTTAATTACAATTCACAAAAAAGACGTTCGCATTGTTTCGATGACGTCAAAACGTAGGCACGCATTTAATAATGAACTGCTATGATTCTGTCAGATCCTGACGTTCTGAGTCCAAGTTCGAACTCCAAATGGGGTTCCCTATGGCTGGGGATGTCTTAAAAAAATGCAATACTGACCTTCATATCCCCAAACTCGTCGAATACTCCGTCGATGTCCATAGCGGGTACCTCCACGTCATCCCCCCCGATGAGCATACCCCGCAGCGCACCGAACTGGGGGGACGTCATGACGCGGCGCAGCACCGCCACCCCCTCCCGGTGCGCGCTCAGCTTGTCTACGGCGGGGAATGACGCCGCGAACGAGTGGACTAGGTTCGTCATTTTTATCATTGTTGAGAATGTTGCGTTTGCCTGTAAGAGAAAAGTATCCATATATATGGCTAATAAAATGGCTTTTTTCTTGCTAACTGAATGTTTTATGGATAGTCTCTTAAGACCATTTTTGTGTAGCTGCAACGGATAAGGTACTTTCCCTTACTGCCCCGCTGAAAATTTTCCACCCTGTATATCCTAGGGGCAGAGTTGTTCAAGTCGCCCATTAGGCCTCTGACATAGCTTAACGACTGTTGCCTAACGGCCACAACCGGGACCGATAGCTTAACGTGCCCTCCGAAGCACGGAGACGCTTAGAAGTTAAGCCACTTTAGTAGGCATCTATCATATCCAGTGACTAAAGATACTTCTGTTATATAAATAAATATTTAATACCAAGCTTAAAAGTCGAAAAAGCTTCCTAAAGTGTGTGCTTCCACTTTCTGGCGAACGGTCTAAGACACGGCTCAAACTGTGGCGAGACAGTGCTTGCCTACCCATCTCATTCGTCCCTCCCGCCGAAAACCTTCCGCCTGGACATAAGTTGCCGTGGCCAACCTGGACAGTCTCTGAACAGACTCCGGACCCAAGTTGGTCGAAGCAAGGAAAATCTGCTCAGGTGGGAATTTTTAAACATTTCCAACCTAGAGTCCAAGTGTGGTTCTGTCCCTCAAACTATGGCACACTAGTTAACATGTCCTGCGTGCCCTAATGCCTGCACGTTACAAGAATTAATGGACGCTACTGACAACGCTCAACTAGTAGCTGAATTCTGGGCTGACTTAATTTAGATTGGCATCGACGCGCTAACAAGAAGATTTAATACCTGTTCAATAATCCTGGTGACGGCGGGGCTGGGCGGCGTGTACAGTATCTTGCCCATGATGAGAGGCTTCACAAAGCTCCACACTATCTTGCCGCCCTCCATCTTGATTATGTCCTGGTATAGTGAGCGGCAGAAATCAGCTGTGAAAAAGAAGAAGATGAGAGCGTTTCTCATTATATCCCGATGGATTATATCATGATGGATAATATTGACTGCCTCGTTGGTCAAGCGGTAGCGTGTTCACCCGCAGATAACGAGGTCCTGGGTTTAAATCCCGGGTCGGGCCAAAAGTGATTTTAGGACTTTTCTGTAAAAAGAAAAATTTATAAGCATCAGCCCGCACTCTGGGAGTTGGCGGTATTATACCCCCGTGCCTCGGAGAGCACGTAAAGCCGTCGGTCCTGTACCTGACCGCTTTCCGGTAGGCTAGGCGTCCCATCGGATCATGAGAATGATGGAATAGAAAGTGCTCCTGTGTATGCGCACACACTTGAGCACTATAATACGTCCCGCGCAGATGGCTAATCTCTATTGAGACTGGCCTCCGTGGCCGAAATTTGGCTAGGAGGACATTATTATTACTAATATTAAGGCGAAAGTTTGTGAGAGTGTGAGTGTGTATGTTTGTGACTTCTTGACGTCTAAACGACTGGCGCGATTTTAATTAAATTTGGTATAGAGTTAACTGACACCCTGGATTAACACATAGGCTATAATTTATAAAGTTTAACGCGGGTAAAACCGCGGGGCACAGCTAGTTATTTATAATTCGTAGTAAACACTTACTCGGCAGTATATCCAGTTGTGCCTGGTCAGGGCCAGTCGCCATGTCAGGCATGGATGCAATGGACTTGTAGAATCTGTTGGTGTTCACCAGGAAGGGCTTGCCGCACAGCATATTGCCAGCACTGGATAGGAATTCTGATGCTGTGGACATAAAATATAAATATAAATAATAAATAAATGAGGTTTTTATTCACGTAGACTTTAAAAAAAGCGCTTGTGAATAGTCAGAACATATTCGTAGTAATATATAATTAATTTATAATTATTTTTAGGTACATATAGATATTTAGGTATACGAATTATTAGGTATACAAATTATTTCCTACGGATTGTAGGAAATAATTTGCAATAAGATTTATTTTATAACAGTAACGATATTTAACTAACTTAAATTAAGTTATTGTCAAGGATCATGTGTAGGTTTAAGTATCTAAATTTTAAATTTTAGCTATATTTTTACTATTGTCGAATGGTTCTGTCTATATTAAGGTACGAATTAAATGTTATCATGATGGCGGACCTTGTGTTTATAACGACGGTCGCGCTTTAATGCTACCACCGGATCCAATGCGCCCAATCCAAACAACATGCAAGCTTTAATTGTAGACTAATGGCTTACTCATCATAATTCAATAAATTTATCGCAGCGAGGTCCCCCTACAAGGAGGACCGCAGATCACCAAGGGACCAGCCATTGTGGAAATCCTCGGTGCAGGCCTTTTTCTAGTGGTGGTTGGCTTTCGGCTTTTTTTTTATTGCCTTACGAAGCAGACGAGCTAGCGGCCCACCTGATGGTAAGTGGTAACCGCTGCTCATGGACATTCGCAGTGCCAGGGGGCACAGCAAACCGCTGCCTACCGTGGGATTAATACTCTCTTTAAACCTCGTTTGAAGAAGGACATGTCGTAGCGCTGGGGAAACACCGCAGCAGGTAATTCATTCCAGAGCCGGCACGTACTGATATGATGACGATGAGTAGGTATTGTCATCGACATCATATCAGCAACTAGGTCTGCAATGCATTCTGGTGTTGCATATATTGAGCAGAGTGTAGTTAAGCTAATGTCTATACTTGTACCTTGATATCAATGTGACATTTGTTTTTTAAGGTGATTACTCCTCCTTTGCGTGGTCGATTTTTGTGAATTCAAAATATGCAGTCACGAGTATGGTCCCTACCACTGTGTAAAATTTGAAGAAGATGTTTCAGCCGTTCAGGAGGAGTACGATTAGGAAAGAACTACATGAGTCGTCTAAGAAAGAGCTTCGTTTACACTCAGCTTAATAATATCTAACAAGTTGAATTTTGGAAATCGTAGCCATCTGGCAATCAAGAGACATTTTTCTACCGAAGGGTAGTCATCGGACTAGTAAAATGTTTCTGGCACAGATGGGCGATTGTTATACCATGATGTATACAGTTAGCATTAGATGCTTTCCCTTCTTCATCGGTCGATAGAAGCGAGGGTTGGAGCCATCTAACAAAAAAGTAGTAAGCCACATCAGAAGGCAGCCAATTTGGGGTTCGAACCTAGATTAAGAGAGGCTATTGACCCTCTCTCTGGTTTAATACGTATGTATATGTGGCGAATTTATAATTTGGGTAAGGTTAAGTTATTATTATATTATTATACGTACAAGACAACAACCCTCCAACGGAACTGAAGTCCGTAAGGCTCTTGAACATGGGCTCATTGCCCAGCAATGCCCCCACATCTCCCACATTCTCTTGGATGAGAGGCACTAGTGCCGCCATCTGGGAGTACTTCGCGAGCACTGTGGCGCCCTCATCTGCGGTCAAGTTGGAGGCGGCGTAGAGCTTCGTAAGCAGGACGTCTGCAACCTGAGACATTAACAAAAACAAGTCTTCTTAAGACCACATGCCTGAAGTAAAACTTAGATATACGAAACGTATGAGAAGAAGAGAGAAAGAAAATGTGTGCTCGCACATCTCTTAACTCTTAGCTCCCGAAGCGGTTTAATTTTGAAGCGGATGCTACTTGGCACGTAATAGAATTAATAATTAAACTTATCATAACACCTTCATGTCTAGAGATAGGTGAGGCTGGTGATGACCAACCTCTCCTATCTCTCTAGACTGGTATCCGTACTAGGTGGGAAACCTGTATTACAGATGTGTCATACAGGTTTCCCACCTAGTACGGATACCAGTCTCTCACACAGATTTCACCTCTTAATTGTTATGCAAAAATTAATTAATTAGTTAATAAGACATTTATCTTGTAATTTTCTGAGTGAGAGAAGCAAATGAAGCTATTATTATTATAGACTGTATAAACTGCAAAGATCCAAATTCACAAGATGTTCCTAGGATAGTTTTGAAGTTTTACATATACACCAAGCTTGACAGTTCCATTAGCTAATTACGAGGTTATTGAAAATTGTCAGTGTCATCCTATAATTTTTCGGGTAACCCATCCTTGCAAAAAGGCTTATACGCAAGATCCTGGTCTTCCGATGTGCTAAGCCATAATGGCGCGTAGCAGGCAATATATTTGTATAGATTACAAAATGAAGAAAGGTTCACGCGTCATACAATTTTTGCGTCACCTCCGCCTCGAACTCCAAAATAGCCGAGCATTTACTTAGAAAATTATGGAATGTAAGGCCTAATATAGGAAATAAAGTGTACTGAGGAGTATTTTATCACAGATTGTTCAAAAAGCCTACCAGATCTGACAACTTGGCATTTAATCTTAGCGCCATCTATTGTCCGCGTTATAAATAAAACTCACGCACCCACTATGGTGGTTCACCACTCACCGGTGGTGAACCGCCGGGCGGCTACGTGAATTCGACACTTTGCTCAAGTGGCGATCGTCGGAGCAATATATGGGTATATAGATTATTACATGAAATACCTCCAACTTAAACATACCTTGTCAAAAACGATACTGAAATTAAACCCGCCCAACAGGACCGGTAATAACTGTTTGACTCTGTCATCGGGCAGTCCGCAGAACTGTTCGATGACTGCTGCATAGACATCTTCTGCCGTCACCACGCCCAGGTCTGCTGGCTCGATCACTTTAGACATGGGATCCATTTGACACACGTAATTGGATATGTGCGAGTCTTCCAGTTTCGAGGACAGGAGCTATAAAAAGATAAGATTTACGTTAATGTATGTTTTTGAAGAGACTGATTTGACCCAACTTACACAGTTTCACGCAAATTTCGTCTTTATTAGCTAATAAATATGGCTGAAAATAGGGCACTAAAATCTTTCAATCCAAGGAAAAGGCTGTTTTTAACTACCCGGTTCGAATAAAAAAATTCCTTACAATTTTTTTTAAGATCGGACTGTCAATTAAATTAATTTTAAAGATTCCGTACTCCATAAAACAAAACACAAATATAATTAAGAAAGAAAAAAGTGTAAGCTCACATTTACAAATTACTTATATAAACTTAAAATGTTGTGCAGAGGTGAGCGTAACTCTATCTGAGTTTTCTTCCAGCAAACCTTCGACAGGTGAAAAGGGGTGTATATGGTGCATAACAATTAATTAGGTAATTACATTTTATATATGCATATAACTACTTATCTATACTAATATTATAAAGAGGTAACGTTTGTGAGTTTGTGACGTTGTAAGGGGTAGGGGAACAGCGGGGGTTTCCGTACACCTAAGGATGATGACTCATCATATAAAAACTAAAACCACTATTGGTTATTTCTACGTATTATTAAATTGGAACTATGGTTAGGTAATCATATTCGGGAAATGAAACAAATCAGTTAACTACACGTGCTTTATTTTCCTTTTTTTATAAAATATTGATAGTACGGAATCATCCGCAAACGTCGGATGATTCCGTACAGACTATACGGAATAATAACTATTTCTCGTTGCAGAAACCGCAAACATAGCCTTCTGGTGCGTCTTTATTGCTTCATAGAGCATAAACCCAGTACCCACACAGTACGCAGCGATACCAGAACTGAATTCGCCACAGATGATGCAAAGCTCGTTCGTAACTCCCGTCTCTCCTTCTGTAAAAAAGCCATAATCGTCCTAATCACTTCCGCCGAACATCAAACACTCGTCTTCAGAACTGGAGCTGTTTAGAATTTTTCTTTGATGCGATGGTTTTCCTCCTTTTTTGTGGTTCACTTGTTGAGAAGCTATATTTAGGTAATAGATACCGTACATAAGTGTACGTACTGACCCGAAGTCTCCATTTTGAATTTGTTGCTAATAACAAATAAAAACAATACAGGATATTGATAAAATTTTACTGTTCATATAACCGTTGGACAATATTGTCCAAGTTAGGAATATATATTATTATGCAACGATAAACAATAAAAAAATGTTACTTACAGTATAAAACACCAACAACACTCCTTATAATAATTGGCGCAAAAACGTGACGCATGACTTTCCTACAAATCCAGGCGGTAGACTAGCGTGTGGCGATTGCGGTACGAATAGATACATGTTTACTACGAATTAGACAGGGATAGACATATTCTCATCGTTTCTTTTCCGAAATATCCAATGTACGGTATCACCCGCTGCACGGGATGATCCGCCGTTCCCCTAATCTCTGGATACACTAAACCAATTTTCAAAATTATTTCACCTATAGAAATCTACGTTATTGTGGAGTGTCATAGGCTATGAAAACGGGCAGGGACAAAAATATTTACGCGGGCACTGCTAGTCTACTAATATAATACAACACACTGTAAATAAATAAGACACACATAAAGATGTATATCTATATAAGAATATACATACTATCTGCCTGCCTACTTTCAAACCACATCTATGAACTAGGATGACAAAAAATGTTTTTTTATTCTTCTTCTGAAATTCTTTCTTTCTGTTGGTAAATACCATGGACTTTTTAACGGTAAATACTATGGGGTTATTAACGGTAATTAACATGGGATTTTTAACGGTTATACCGTGGGATTTTTAACGGTTAAACCCTGGAAGATTTTGTTGAACTTACCGGTTTAAGCTGTATGTAGCCAGCGTGTATCCGCGGCGCGGCGAGCGACCAGAAGTTTGTGTTGTTGAGGCCGCGTGCGCTCAGCGCCGCCTCCACACGGGCTCCGTCAGGGAACATGCTCCACACTTCCACTAATAAAAAAAATAACCTCACATTGTATAATCTACAGTAATAATTATAGGGCTTAGAACCCCGCCGCAGAAGGAGCTTTGTTTTTTCCGCATTTACATAGTTTTTAGTTTTATATAAATATATCAACTATAAATAACAAAACAGGAGATTTGGCTAGGAGCAGTATAATCATCATCATCATCATATCAGCCGAAAGACGTCCACTGCTGGACAAAGGCCTCACCAACGATCTCCACAATTACCGGTCTTGCGCTATTCGCATTCAGCGTTTTCCAGCGACCCGCACAAAATCATTACTATTATTCATTTAATTTAATTTAAAGAATTCTAGTCAGTTAAGTCTTTGAGAATATAATTGCTGCTTTTGAATTGTATAACTGCTTCCAGATTTATATGTATAAGTTATGGTTGAATAAGCATCTTACTATCATTTGAGCCGCGTGGTGGGCCTGGTGACCTGTAGTACAGGTTTTCTTTCAAACCTAATTCAGGCACCAGTCTCTCACAAAGTTGGGGCTAGTTAGACACATACTTTGTTTGTTGAGAGGTAACTACCTATGTATTATGTAACCCCATTTGTGATGAGATAATAAATGGATTTAAGTATTATTATTACTAATTTATAGGTACAGAGAATATTTCATATTACATATTGGTCCTAAAAGGCGACTAAGAGATACACCAGATAGTCAAGCAGCAGCGCCTTTTGTGTACAAAACACCACCTAACTGCGTTGGCATGCCAAGCGCGGTGACCACGATACACTTCTACAAATGGCAATGTTATTTTTTGGGAGAGGCCTATGTCCAGCAGTGGACGATATGAGGCTCATGATATGAGAATAAATTGGTAGTAATAAGGCATCAAATTACTATGGTTTATGGCTTTTAGAAATCAACTACATGCTATGAAGTTTATCCAAGAGTTCAATAGATGGCGTTACTAGTAACGCTAGTGAACTTATACTTACAATCAACAATTATAGTAGACAATATTGAAACACGTGAACATAAAAGCAATAACATACTGATCGTTTTCATATGTCTCATATATTTGTCTCGTCCACAGGTGTCGAAATAAAAATGATTGAATGTTTTTGTTTTGTCTTGTGTCGATAGATGGCGCTAGTATCGGTACATGCTGAATGGCGGTATGGTTTCGTTCCCCAGAGATAGGTACTTCACGGGGACGGCTAATTGTTGCCTTACGCTTTATCAATCCCACACACACAAGGTGTGAAGTGACAATTTTTGAAAGGTTGTCACGTATTCCTTTACAAATATGTGTAACAACCTAAAATCACTGACTGATGCTAGTAAGTATATAATAATATAATATATAATAATATAATATATAATAATATCTAGGGACAATGTCACACAGATCACCCTAGCCCCAAACTAAGCAAAGCTTGTACTATGGGTACCAGGCGACGATATACATACTTATATACATAGATAAATACTTATAATACCTACATAGAAAACATCCATGACTCAGAAACAAATATTCGTGCTCATCACACAAATATTTGCACTTTCCGGGTTTCGAACCCAGGACCACCAGCTTCGTAGGCAGGAGCACTACCAACTAGGCTACGGTGACCGGTATGGTCTAGGAGTGGGTTGAAACAGGTAAAATTGCATATAAGAAGTGCCTCCATGATGCGCCGTGTGAGACAGTACCAGCAACCTCCTAAATACAATATTGTACAAAGTTAAGTGTCCAATCGTGACCCACTGCAACAGTGTTTAAGTGGTTCCAGGGATTTAATTTTTAATGTACTTATAAGGATTTTTTAGTGCAGTACTAATAAAATAAATAAAAAAGGTTTTTATTCACGTAGACTTTAAAAAAGCGCTTGTAAATAGTCAGACATGTTTGTAGTAATATTTAATTAATTTATAATTATTTATCATCATCATCATATCGCAACGCTGCCCAGCCGAGTTGGATTCTACGATTGACCTCCTTTTCGAAGTTGGACCTACCTAGTTGGATGGTCTGTCCTAGGTAAATATAGTTCTCTACAACTTCGAGTGGACAGTCTCCCACCTTAACTATAATCTAGTATAGAGTGGGTGCAACATGGATGTTCGACATGATTTTCGTTTTATCCATGTTCATTTTCAGACCCACTTGTTGAGAAACTCTGCTGAGGTCATCCAATGCTCTATGATACCGAGATCTTCCATGGTCTCAGCCATGACTACTATATCATAGGCAAATCGAAGGTGAGTGATGTACTCGCCTAAGGCCTTGCCAAAGCCTTTCCAGTCCAGAAGTTTGAAGACATCTCCCAATGCAGCGGTGAACAGCTTCGGAGATATAGCATCTCCCTGTCTCACGCCTCGCTGCAAGTGGATAGGTTTCGAGTTCTGGTACTGGAGTCGCACTGACATAGTGGCGTTTTCATACAAACACTTTAACACCTCTGTATGCCGGTAGTCGATTTGGCACCTTTGGAAAGACCTCAGCACGGCCCAGGTTTCAATTGAATCAAAGGCTTATAATGAAGGGATTGTATGAAACCATTTACAATAAGATTTATTTTACAATAGTAATGATATTTAGCTAGCTTATATTTATTGTCAAAGAGATCATGTAAATGTTTTATTAGCGAAATTTAAAATTGTAGCTATAATTTTACTACATATTGTCTGAATGGTTCTGTCTATATTAAGGTCCGAATGAAATATTATTATTATGGCGGACCTTGTGTTTATAACGACGGTCGCGCTTTAATTCTACCACCGGATCTAATTTAGGTATAAGCCATTCGGTCTACAAGGTCCGCCGATACGAGCCATGAGCCCGGCCATATTGAGACATGCGATAGATGGACGAAAACATTTGATGCGATGTAAAAATTATTTTATTTTAAAATACAAGTTTTGGACGGTGGAATTATTATTAAAAAACAAAATAAAATAAACATTTAAAGGTGACAAAATTTAAAATTCACAAGAAACCAAAATTTAAAATTCACGTTTGTTGTGTAAACATACAACAAACGTGATTTTTTTTTCGGGTTTTTATAGATAATGGTACGGAACCCTTCGAGCGCGAGTCCGACTCCCACTTGGCCGGTTTTTTCAGGGTGCTGGTCCTCCTCGCGCCTTTGTCCAGCAGTGAACCGAAAGACGTCGACTGCTGGACAAAGGCCTCCACCAAACATCTCTACAATGGCCGGTCTTGCGCTGTTCGCATCCAGCAGTTTGGACGCCTAAGGCACCTTAAAATGTGTATATACAAATGCTGAGGCCACCCATTGGCGCCATGATTTTAAAGTTAATTTTCAAGGCCAAAATGTATGAAAATAGTTGAGATTTTAGTAAATGAGTAATTTTACTATGATTTGATACTATGATTAATACATAACCAAAACATGTGTATACAACACATGTTCCAATGTCCTAGTACCTTAAAAACGTTTTATAAACTTTCAGCATGATTCTACCGAAACTGATGATTTTAGCAGTGAGGAAGCAGCACACTCTGACCAATCAACGGAAATCGATACAACATGTCAAAATATTGCAAATGGCCTTCTTAATGTTTTCAAAGGAGTACAGAATGATGTATTTGGTGTAGAGAACACAAAATATGCCCAAATTGGTCGAACAGTTGCCAATCGACTCTCACAAATGGATTCTTATGAAGCAGCACAAATGTCAAACAAAATAATGGATATTCTACTAATCTATCATGAACTCAGTCCAATTAATCCTAATAATGTGAAAGCTGAGAGGCTTTAAAAAGAGGCTAATTCATTTGTATGGTTATCCTGTTGTCAGAGTATTGGAAAGTTCAAAATATCCAGAAATAGTTACTTTTTAGGTTGACTTCTTCTAGCAGGTAGTTCTTCAGCTCCCTCAGCACAGCCAGCCCGGCGCCCAGCGCCCGCACGTCGTGCACCAGCACCCAGTCGCCCACGGGCTGCAGCTCGGCTGCCACTCCCTGCAAACTAAACAACCACGGCTTCACTACTAGATCCCCATATACCTACATCCATAACTGCCAGTTGACATAGTCGCTACTAGAGCTGTAAAATGACTGAATATGACTAGTCACAATTGTCATAACCCTTAAATGACCGGTCATTTACTGTCAAATTCAGTCAATTTGACTCAAATATTATCGTCTATTCTCAACTACCACCCAATTATTTATTTATTTGGGTGCCCAATTTATATGTAAGTTTAAATTAAGCAACGTTTTATTTTCTATTAAGTATATCATGAAAGGATAAGACGACATCAAAGTCGATGCGCGAGGCGATGCGACGTTGCCATTTTGTCTTAAATGCACGCATGACTAGAAATGTAAAATGATTAACACTATATAATAATACTATATGTCATAAAAAGCACGTTTTTTGTTTTAATTTAGAAGTTGTAGACTTTTATCAACGACAAAAACTTAAAAGGTACTAAAATATTACTGAAATCAAATTGACTGAAAATTACCGTTTTTGACAGTTAATGACCATGATTGACAAATTTGACCGTAAATGACAGTCAGTCTAATTCAGTCACTTTAGTCATTTTCAACACTAGTCGCTACTCTAATTTTTAATCAGTTTCTTCTTAATCTTTATCTTTATCGTATGGGCAGTGGTAACCCTGGTGACAGAGTTGTTCAAGCCGCCCGGTAGGCCTCTGACATGGCTTAAGTATCGTCTGTCATCTAACGACATCAATCGGGACCGATAGCTTAACGTGCCCTCCGAAGCATGCAGACGCAAAGCACTGTGATACGCGGGCAGTTATTGTTTTAACAACTATTGTTAGTATTTATCTACATATATTTATTAATCTATACATATAATAAAATCGTAGGAAAATCCAAACTGTACATTGAATATTTAAAAAAAAGGATAATTGGGGCGTCATCTAAAATCGATATCGATGCCAAAAATATAGTTTATAGAATTATTGTCTGTGTGTCTGTTTGTCTGTATGTATGTCCGGGCTAAACTCAAAAAGTACTGCATGGATTTACTTCAAATTTTGCATGAAAATTACTAAGAGGTCGGGTCAACATATAGGCTACATATTATCACGCTATCACCTACGGGGGAGGAGCTATGATAATTTATACAATTTAACGCGGGTAAAACCGCGGGGCACAGCTAGTGTATCATTAAATAGGTATTTGTGTTCTCTATATATTCTTAGATTTTATCACTTTGTTTTTCATAGTCCTCATAGTGCACCCTTGGTTTCTATCATCATCATTACAGCTAAATAAGTCCACTGCTGGACAAGCCTCCCTCAAGAATCGTCTTGGGGGGATATGCCATAATCGCCACGCTTGGCAGGCGGGTTGGCGATCGCAGTAAGATGGTCATAGTAATCAGAAGGAAGCTGCTGCCCATCCTCTGGTAGACATTCCCTCGGGTCGACTTCTACACCCCCCACGGGATGAGATGGGGTGATGATATTCTGATTCAGATATTTGTCGCCGTCACCACACAGCAGTTTGGTTTCTATGTGTCACCCCAATGTTGACTGGCAGAGAATGTCTATGGCATTAAGCCTGCCTCTTTACATGCATTGATGTGCATGAAGTATAAAAAATAAACGATAGTATTGTATATCTTGTAGCTATTTACCTGTACAATACGCTGTCCAAGGTTTCTTCATTGATGAAAAGCAGCACAGTATCCAGTAACGCAGTCAGTCTCCCCTCCATCACCCCATGGAGGTCTACCTGGCTAGCTACGCCCAGGAGTCGAGCCCCATGGGAGATGAGTGCTTCCACTCGAGCAAGGATATTGGAAATGAATGTGAAACGCCAGAACTCTTCCAGTTGGAGTTTTGGGAGCTGGAAAATTTTCAGCACAATTTAAGTTTCAGATAAAACGCTAACTTTAACTTTGACTAAAAATTAAGCTTATATTTTATTTTTTTTAAGTAATTTTATTTTTAGTATTTTCTCTAGTTTATCTCGAGGAACTTTTTGTTAACCTTAAGCTATAATTTATTTGTATATCTTACCTACTGCCTAAAACTTTTAATTAATCTAGAATACCAATGTTAATCTTTGAACAATAAATTATTATTATTCCAAATTATTTATTATTAGTTATACTCGTTTATCAGTTGCCAGTTTTAATTAAATAAATTCACTAACGAAGTTGTAGAAACATATGGCTGTCACTTACGAAATAAACTTCCAAACTATCACTCACTATTCCTCACTATCCTTTTATTTATTAAGGTGCACAAAGCACATTGCAGTTACAGATGAATACTTCATTTGATTACAATAATTACATAAGGAAATGTATTCAGCACTTGTAATATAAACATACACTTGTAATTGTCAAGCTCATAATGATATAGTTAAATACAACATTAAAGATACAAATAAAATTGAACTAGGTAGTCCGTCTGTGCGGTCTGTTTTATCGCGTCCTTAAATCAATAACAAGTAACTAAGCTGCTATTCTAAATTTGGTACCTAATAAATACACTAAAATTGAATAAATAAAATAAAATAAATAAATAAAAAAGGTTTTTATTCACGTAGACTTTAACAAAGCGCTTGTAAATAGTCAGAACATGTTTGTAGTAATATAGTTGTATACATTATTATTTCTAGTTACATAGATATTTAGGTACACAGTGTATTTTTTTTTATATCAGAGGGTGACAAACGAGCAAGTGGGTCACCTGATCGTAAGTGATCACCGCCGCCCATGGACACTCGCGACACCAGAGGACTCGCGAGTGCGTTACCGGCCTTTTAGAGTCAGCAAACAAGTGTTGCTGACCCTTCCCCCCACCCCATTGAGCTCTGGCGACCTTACTCACACTCGGAAACACAACATTAAAGTTATTAATGTTATTATTAAGGAATGTCTTCTGTAAGGTGGAGGTACTTCCCCAGTCGGGCTGCTCTTTGAGCGAATGAACGCTGTGCCCTACCTCACAACATAACATTTATAAAATTTATTTTATTATAGCATTGATATTTAGCTAGCTCGTATCACGTTATTGTCAAGAGATTATGTTTAATTATCTAGTTTAAGTCTAATATTTTTACTACATATTGTCAGAAGATTTGAAGATATAAAAATTGAAGACACCGAGCAATTGGCTAACACAGAAGGCTCTTAACCAGTAGCTTAACTTAAGCAACAAGTACCTACCTGATTTCAAGCAGTGAATCATTTTACGTGAACGGTTATATAAACTCAAAAATGAACATGTAAAAATATAAAAATAAGTTCAATGTACATCTCACTATCAATTTATATTTAAAATAACGATAATACTTACATTGTCCTGAAGCGAGGTAATGTTAATATTTCTACGGATAACCTCATCAATACATTTGCAATCATAATTAGCGCATATGTAGCTCCAGTTACCGCTGGATGGAGTCAGATATTCATATACGGCTTTTGATTTTTGGACCTGTAAAAACATAATGAATCTCATATAAGTCATGGTAAAAGTAAAATTAAACATGTAATCTAATCTAATGTATTCAAAACCCGATTATTTCAATATGTACAAGAATCTTACTTAATATCTTAACCTCGGGAAAGTGGGTACATTAGATGAGTACCACACCTTATCATAATAATGATGTATGTAGTTAGGGAAACTACGAACTCAACCTTATGTAATTTATTATAAGTTATTATTTATTGTTCTCAAGTAAGTGAATTATTTCTTTTTATTGAGAATAAAGAATCTTTAAACCTAAAAGAAATTGGGCATTCCATTGTTACTGGTACAGTCGACGGCAATAATAGATGATCAAAGTCGGATGAGAGGTTTGGGTTTATGAATGATCATGGATATTGGGCAGCAGTATCATTAGCTAATTAATATTTTTTACAGTTAACACTTACGCGCTTTAGAACAACATATAACCATAACACCACTCTATTTTGACAAAAATAACGATGATTAGTATTGAATATCTGATTTTGATCATTCACTTTTGCCGTTGATTATACATCATACTGTCTATGAGAATGATTTAATGATCATGAATGATTATGAGGCAACATATCAATTCTCAATAGTTTGGTAGGAATGATCCAGTATGGACTGGCTTCCGACAAAGCTTGCTGAAGTAAAGGTGATCATGGGTAACTATTGAAATTTTATTAGTACTACAAATAATCTTGGGAGGTCTGTTGGCCTAGTGTTCAGTGACCCTGTCAGCTAGCCAGACGTTGTGGGTTTGATTAACTCAGGCCAAACCTTGCATGATAAACACCATTATTTCTATTATAGATAATATGCAATACACATAACCTTAAAGATAATTTTCAATACTATGGTAGAAATAATCCAGCCCACAAGCTTGCCAAAATTAAGGTGATAATGGGGAACTATTAAAATGGTATGTATTACAAATAGTCTGTTTCACAGGTTATTTGTACTATATTACAGATAACTTGTATTACAGATAAGCTGAATTACAGACAACCTTTATTACAGATAACCTGTATTATGGATAACTTGTGTTACAGACAATCTGTATAACTGTATTTTTCAATAGAACCTCATCATTGCCTTAATTTTGGCAATAATGGATCATTTTTGCACAACAATCCAATCAAGGTACAACAGAAGTAGAAAGTAGGTAGGTACTTACTTTCGGCAAATTGAGTAGACCATCTTGAACATAAAACACCACATCATGGCTGTCTATACAATGATGCAGATCATGATGGAGATCACTCTTTTCATTCAACATCTCACTCAAAGGCCTCAATACATTGAGGTTGTGTGCCACTTGAGCTGCGAGGTCTTTGAGGTAAGGCATGTCTTTCACACCAGCCACCTCATGTATGTGTGGGAGAGCGGCCCGGATGAGAGTGGCGGTGTGAGCGACCACTGATGCGAATCTGGAATAAAAATACATTTTATATATGTAGGAACGGAATGTTTTGGTTTATATAATGAAGTGTCGTAACCAATAAGTGTGAATGTGATGCATGATTGAGAAGATAAATACATTGATGGGAAGGAGGTGGAAATGGTATGGGGAAAACGGGGAGTCGTGTTTGTAAGACGCTAGGCGTTAGAACAAATAAGAATAGACTGGAGATAATCGGAAGAATCCATATTTTATTTTGGCCCCAACTGAACTAATCAGTAAATGCGATAAAAAAAACGATGGAAACCGGGCGGATGGTATGTCTTTATTGCCATGGAAGATGGGTAGGCCACTGGTGTGGGACGCAACCTGCGTCGATAGCCTTGCGCCTTCCCATCTTCTCTATACGTCGGAGTCTGCAGGCAAATACACCAACCTCGTTGGAGATTATGTATTTGTGCCGTTTGGGATCGAAACACTAGGCCCATGACGTCCAAATGCACCCTCTTTCGGAATGTCGCAAAATTGATAATGGATGCTTCATGTGACCAGAAGGCTGGCCTTTTTTTTGGTCAAAGCCTAGTATTGCCATACAACGTGGCAATGCTGCCAGCCTTATGGGTACGTTCCCTGACAACGATGAGGAATTTTTTTAACGCTGTTTAATTCATATTTATGTAGGTTTGGCAATTCAGAAAGGTTCTCGAGTGGCGACCACGAACCGGAAGACGCAGCGTGGGCAGGCCCTCTACAAGATTGACCGATTATCTTGTGAAGGTCACTGAAAGTCGCTGGATGCGGATAACGCAAAACCGGCAATTGTGGAGATCTTTGGGGGAGGTCTTTGGTCAGCAGTGGGCGTCTTTCGGCTGATATGATGATGATGATGTAGGTTTAATGTAGATATTATTATTTACGTATATGGTTATATGTAATATACATATCTTAAATATGTAAATATTTGACGGAATAAACGCACAATTTAGTTTTTTTTTTCATGTGTTAAATACTTAGTGTGCTATTTGGTTTAAAAAACTCACAGAGTCACGTTCCCCAGCTCGTTCCTGGTGACGTTCTTAATGAGACACTCGGTGAGCTTGGTGGTGTTGGCGGCCATGTCTTCCAGCAAATGTACCTTCACCTGTCCGAGGAACTCGTTGATGGACTTGTTCATCTCATACTTTGTGTAGTTACGGGTGGAGATCAGCTGTTGGGACGAATACACGTATTAACATATTTGTCTTCTGCATTTGTGTTTAATTTGCATTAATATTGGGAAGTGTCAATGGAAATCCTAAAAATGATAACGCAGCGTTTCTTATACCATAATTTCAGACTGCCTCGTTCGACTCGTGCCCATTCGAGAAAAGGGTTAAAATTCCAGGTCGACCCAAAACCTCTATTCAGGGATTTCTTGTAATAAAGACAGCCCTTAGGAACCATAGACTGAAAGTTGTTGTTGCTCTCTAACCTTTGAGACAAGTAAAACGAGAAAAATTTAAGATCAACTTCACATACAAGAATAAGGATCAGCTGATCTGTTTTGTATGGGGAGCAAAATTTTATTTTGGTATATCATAAACTTGTTATTTTTTATTTGTTCAGTTTCATCGGAAGATTGCGTTCCTTCAATTTCCTCTACTATTTTTGTTATTCGTTGTTAATTTTTTATTTGCTTAAATATGCCTCATTAGCGATACGACCGCCGTTTTTACCTCATTATTAGACAACTACCCTCCGTCACTAATTAGTTCTAAACTGTATGATGGCAAAGTAGCGCATTTAGATTTTCACACAAAAATAGAAAAAAAAAAACTCAATAAATTTTAGGGTTACCCATACATGAACTGAAACTCAACATTTTTAGGGTTCCGTCGCCAAATGGCAAAAAACGGAACCCTTATAGATTCGTCATGTCTGTCTGTCTGTCCGTCCGTATGTAACAGCCACTTTTTTCGAGAACTATAGGAGCTGTACCTACTGTTGAAATTTGGTACGTAGATGTATTCTGTGAACCGCATTAAGATATTCACACAAAAATAGAAAAAGAACAATAATTTTAGGGTTCCACATACATAGGACTGAAACTCAAAATTTTTTTTTCATCGTACCCATACATGTGGGGTATCTATGAATAGGTCTTTAAAAATGATATAGAGGTTTCTAATATATATTTTTTCTAAACTGAATAGTTTGCGCGAGAGACACTACCAAAGTGGTAAAATGAGTGTCCCCCCCCCCCTGTAACTTCTAAAATAAGATAATAATAAAACAAAAAAAAAATATATGATGTACATTACCATAAAAACTAACAACGAAAATTGGTTTGGACGAGATCTACTCAGTAGTTTTTTTTCTAATACGTCATAAATTGTAAACCGCAATTTACCTTTCATTTAATCAAATGAAATACTTGCTGCTACGGAACCCTTCATGTGCGAGTCCGACTCGCACTTGGCCGGTTTCATTTTTTCATAGAACCCGTACATATGTGGTATCTATGGATAGGTCTTTAAAAATGATATTGAGGTTTCTAATATCATTTTTTTCTAAACTGAATAGTTTGTGCGAGAGTCACTTCCAAAGTGGTAAAATGTCCCCCCCCCCCATTCCGGTAACTTCTAAAATAAGAGAATGATAAGGCAAAAAAAAATATATGATGTAAATTACCACGCACACTTCCACCGAAAATTGGTTCAAACGAGATCTAGTAAGTAGTTTTTTTAATACGACATAAATCCGCAATTTACTATTCATTCAATGAAATAAAATACTTGCTGCTACGGAACCCTTCATGGGCGAGTCCGACACGCACATAACCGCTTTTTTTATCACACTTATTTCTATAAACCGTTATTCATTGTATACCTTGTTATATTGTGACTTAGTTAAGGAAGTAACCATCTCACCTCTCTAATAGCCATGTCCCAATGGAATTCATTCTTGAGCATGTGGTAGACCTCAGTGAGGGTCATGGTCTCAAGGTGGCACAGCAAGGAGTCGTACTCCTGCTTCTTGTAAAGTTGCAGGTTCAGTTGTTTGAACCACGTCGTGAACTGGGAGCATACGGTGCATTGGCTGAAGAGAAAATAAAATCATCTCCAACATAATCCCATGGAATCGAAGCATGCTACCGCGTCTAGGCTTTTTGTCTTACACACTTAAAGGTGATTCCTGTGTAGCGATAACCGGTAGCAAATTTTTTAAGAAGACAGCATATGTTGTTCTGAATCTCATGATTGAGCATGTCGCATGGGGAAGTAACTTCATCTTATAGAAAAAGAAGCAAGATCATTATGTTGATTTTATGGTTCTAGGCGTGAGTACGGTTACTGAATCGTTTCATTTACGTCTATAAATAGCATTGCACTATAATATCTTTTCAATTAACGATTTAACTGAAATTTATTAAATTGTCTTATATTAGCAAATAACATTTTTCAACATCAAGAGTTTCTTACCTATTGTTTAAAAAGAGTGTCGCCGCATCAACTCCATTGCTCAGCACTCCAAATGCCGCTCTAGTCAAAGTCTCCTTGGACAGCAGCCTCAGAGCGACCATCCTCAAGTGTTGTAGTTTCTGCTCTGTCACCCAGGGTGGCACCATTGGAGCTTTTGGCTCCGTGATGAGATCTAAGCGGGATTCTATGGCTGCGATGTCTAAGTTGAGCGCTGTATAGTTGACGTCTTTGGATAATTTGAGTGACATTTCATATCCCTGGAAATATTGTAACCAAGTCTAAGTTGATAGCCATTAAGCAACAATACATCATATTCTTGTCTTCCTCATTCCTTACTCTAATGCTAAATTAGTAATCAATAATCAATCTTTCTTTGTTCCTCAAGAAGACATTGGTTACCCTTGTATCAGAATTATTCAAACCATTCAGTAGGCCTGCAACCGACATCGACAGCATAATGCTCATAGCTTATCGTACTCACGATCACGGCGAGGTTAAGCACCTAGGCATGCGGTCAGTCTAAAGATGGGTGATCGTCAAAGTGGTTTGATCTCGGCGCATCTCCAAGCTTCGGAGGGCACATTAAGCTGACGGTCCCGGTTGTCATCTATAGACAGCAGTTGTTAAACCATGTCGAAGGGTAACCACTGTCCATAAGATAAAGTATAAAAGCGTTACGATTACTGATTTATGGAAGGCCATAACTTCTGCAGCAGTGGGTTTATTCATCAAGAAGAAGATATCGGGCACGGTAGTAGCAGGGGGCTACCACCTAAGCCACCGGTCGTCGTGATCGTGAACGATGTTCAAATAAATTATGAAAGATTAAAAATGACTTAATCATTTGTTCAATGGCCATAACGTTGAACATCTAGCCGGATGTCACATGTTCTCATGGAGGCCGATTGAACGAATTATTTAGTCATTTTTAACATTTATGAAAGCCGATCACGATCATACTGGCCGGCGAATTTCAATTATCCAGAGACCTCCAGATTTCGTTAAAAAATATCTAGTCCAGGGAGTGATGTTATTATTAAATACAATTTAAAAACGATACCTAGCTGCCGTTCCCAATGAAAAGTTTACCTTGTATTGGGAACTAGATTTTTTAGATTAGGTATTCAGGTAGATTTTTTCTTATACGTTTGTAAGGAAAACGTCTACCACCAAAGTTATTATTACCTGAAAAGCGAACACTAAAGGTGGCAATTCTCTATAGAGCTCCGTTTTGTCCTCCTCGCACATCTGTCGCTTCAACTCCGACAGCATGCCGGTGGAGTCCGGTATGTAGTCCGACAATGTGATGTTGGGTTGGCAGAACGATTCTGTTTCGTTGACGTCCACATCATGTAAGAGCCGCACTAACTGGAGATATAAAATGGAACAGTAAATTAAAACTTAGTTCAACGTTTATTGTATGTTTATTTAGAAAGCAAAATTTTCCGTATATATTCTGTACAATATATTCTACCCCTTTCGTTCTCCATATAAATTTTGGTTCATCCCACTTATTGGGTGCCTGGAAGAGATTGCTTTTAGCGACTGCCTATTTCATGAACATTGCTACTGTTAATTTTCCTGGATTCTGAATTATTTGACGCAATAAGGTGTACTTATTATTATTATAATTATTGTTGCAAAAAACATAAAACTGATTTCAACCCTCTTTTAATAATCGTGTTCAGAGATATAAATATTTGGTACAAGTACCTAGTTATAATATTTTACCGGGTTATTTCGAACTAGACTTGGTTCCTGCAAGACAAGCCTGCGTGCTTATTTCAGAAACCGTTACTGAAAGTAACATATACTTTATTTTTTGAAATACATTTGAAAGATCCGTTGGGACATGCTGACTTGACTATGAAAACTCTACCCCATTTTAACCGTTACGACATATTCGAATTTAAGCCGAAGATAAAGTGAATTTTATGGTAAAGTCGATTACTAAAAATAGAGAACACAAAACAGAAATTGGATTCTTTGAACATAAATCAAACAATGGCAAAAAATCGTTATAGTAGTTATCCAATCAAAGCGTCTATACCAGAAGGTAGTGTTATAGGCTGCTTATTATTCCTACTTTACTGATGAAAAAAAGGACACTGCCCTTCTCACTTCTTGCCATAATAATGAAAATATAAATGAAACCTCTTACTTAAAACAATAACCTGGATGAATCAAACACAATAATTTTTGAAAATATAACAACCAGTCTAGACTGCCTTACCGGACAATACATGTAAGCGGGGTGTCAAACAGTCTAGCAAATAAGACGACAAACTAATTAACTCACATCAGGGGGCATCCTCTTTGGGGTTCAGACCTCGGCTCAGGTGTAACTGTTGCTCTAGTAGGGCTATGGAAGGCGATAGTGGTCTTATTAACAATCTTCTGGATACTTACATGTATTTCATCAAACTTCGACAGCCAATCTTCAGCAACTTCGAAACCATTCTCCAAATAGCCTAAAAACTTAGTAGCGTACGGGCCATTGTATACGTCCTTTAGTGACTTCCACCAGTCCTCGCCAGCGAGGAACGTCAATACCACATTATAGCTCTGGAGGTTGGACTGAAGATACTTGAGGTAGATGGGTATAGACAGATCATATGAGTATTTTATTGAGTTTCTCAGCGATGAGATAAGTTGTTTTCTGGAAGAAATTTAGGTGTAGGTTATTTTAAATTCGAGTATACTTAATATATTACGACCAAATAAAATTGACATAATTCCCATTTATTTATGTCCAAGTATTGGATGGAATGAATGAATGTTCATTTATCATCATTCATCATCCATTACATCCAGAATTCATCAATTCTAGATAATAATATAACGGTAAAATGTTATGTTATCAGATTCCTAATACTAGGATATCATTGAACGAATTAGTTCTCAATTTTCAATTGTCATGACGCAGAAAGTGTATCTAGCATAATCTTTGTATCTAACAGTTTTAACAGAATCAACTTACCTGCCATTAAGAAATTCAAAAACGTCATGCACTTCACCATCTTCTCCATTTCGCAGCACATTCACTAGATTCACCAAACTCTTTCTTGCGTCAATATAATCGATTACCACAATATCCTGCACTGCTCCATATATTTCCTTATACTTCTTAGCACATACTTGATTTATAATTCTATCATAATTTACTAATATTGTTTTACTTGTTTTATTCTTCAAATTATTACACATACTGTCGAAAGCATTAACTAAGTTATAATTCTCGTTATTATTCCATAAAACATCAGTTAATAAGTCAAAGTGTATGGCAATAGCATCAATAGGTTTCCTTGTAAACAAATATTTGATAGTCACTAAATCTGATTCAACAGATTTCATGTTTTCATCATCTGTGATCGCACCAAGTTCAATATTATCAATATTTTCCCGTAATTTGTTGACTATGGCTACTATTCTTGCTAAGTAGATGTTTGAAGCAAACTGTTTAAGATTTATGTCACTGAAAAGTCTATAATTGGGATCATCTTGTTTGATTTTGAAGTTCAATACTTTGTCAACTACGGTTTTCATTTTTTCTTCAATACTATTCATCTTCATTTCTTCCTTAGTTAGTAAAGTTTTATTTAGTTTAGACAAGTCAGTAAGGTAGGCGGCTAATTCAGTCGCTTTTGTGTAAGCGTTTTTGTAACTACTTGTAATATTTTGTACGTGGAACCTGTAGAAGTAATATTGCTGGAAAAAAGTACATGTTTAAGATATATAGAAGTAAATTTATGGTAGGATGCGGATACGACATGAGCGGCCATTGTGGAGATCTTTTGGGGAAGCCTTTGCCTAGCAGAAGAAATCTTTAGGCTGACAAGGTGATGAAATTATCCTCAACTAAGCTGTGACATTTTCGTGATCTAATGGATGGATAAAGTGTTTATAAATCTTTAGTTTTTGATTCTTGAACTCATATTTCAAGTCAGCTCATGGTAAAGAAAAATGCCATGTTTTCTGACAGAGAACGAGCCAGAAAGGAGTCAGAACTTGCTTTGCTTTATCGTATGGTGGTTATAGGCCTCTGACATAGTTTAGCGACTGCAACCAGAACCAACAGCTTAACGTGCTCACCGAAACAAGCAGGCTCAGAAATTAAAACACTTTGACGGTCACCAATCTATAGCTTGGCCGTGCGCCTAGGTACTTTAACTCACCGATCAGAGAGAGTAACTGGTGTATATTTTTTATAATGCCTGTTAATATTAGTAGGTATGTGGTCTACGAATTAATATCAGACTACGACGCCAATCGCATGATATAAAATACCACATAATTATTTTAGATTATCGACTGTACGTGTGGCGTAGCGGCTCAGACAGTCGCCTCACCGCTTCGTATTCCGGGTTCGATTCCCGCGCCGGACAACTATTTGTGTGACCCATAAATAGTTGTTCGGAGTCTGGATGAAATTTGTGTCCGTCTATTATATGTTCGTAAAGTACCCCGCGACACAGGCATTAGATACCCTAGCGCGGGCGTTGTCTTTATTAATAAAAGCTATTTTTTTGTAAACTTACCGGCTTCGAAAAAACATCAAGAAGCGTGTTCTCTCCCCTCGGCAGTGACAGCCAGTGTAACAGCGAAGGGCATAGAAAAGGCTGTACCTTCTTGATCATTTCCTCGTCTATGACACTGCCTGGAGGTGGGACTAATGCTGTTACTACCGCTTCGCAATCCCAAAATTGGGATAACGATGCTCGACGAACCTATAAATAAAAGTAGTTTAATATACTGATTACTCCACATGAACATGATTTAGACCTCAAACATTGGATTAAACCGAAAATTAGCATACTTATCGAGGACCGATGACAATTCAATATTTTAAACGGTTCGACCCGTTGTCTCTACTAAGATAATCAGGATTAGCGATTTAATGTTCCCCTATAACTAATGGTGTCTTGTGCCGCCACTTGCGCACATAGTAGTTAATAAATAAATAACACGCTTTTATAGAAAATAATAAACCAATAAAAACAACGTATTTTATTGTAGAAATGCGTTGGGTCCATGATATCAATGGTTGTAAATATTTTATTGCCAGATATGTGTTGAAGAATTATCAATTTGATAATATTTCAAAGGAAAAAGCGTATGTAATATTATTTTTTTTTAGATTTTTTTTGTTTTGATGTTACTTAAAGGCAAACATATGATGTGCTTGTTGGTAGCACTTAAGCATTGCCAACTCCTACTACTGGCCCCTATGAGCTCGTTTTACTTAATTCACACGGACAACCATAACATTAACATTAACAGGAGTGGTTTCGAACTGTTCATGGGGCCAATATGCTCTACAAAAAAATAGGAAATCAATCAAATGAAAATAAAACGTCCAGCGGGTCTCTAACCAGCATCCACTTACATCCAGGGTAGGCGTTCTGGCGTTAAGGTACGAACATTTGAGCACAGTAACATAAATAAGACCTTAGAAATACGGTCCCTTAAGACCTTTACTATATAATAAAAGAAAAGGTGATATGATTCTCTTTTACCTGACTCATGAACCCAAAGTCCCAGTAGGAGTTAAGCATTACGCCCATGAACTCTGGCACCTTCTCGTACAGCATGTATAGCCCAGTGTTCCTTGTAAATCCTACTAGCTGCAGCAGATTTGCATTCGGTTCTAGAAACATGACAGAAAATACTTTAAATAACGTTTCAATTTAATCCCCATTTTTGAAACAAGTAATCCAAGTCAGACGACTTTTTCGAATTACATCGATACCTTTTGGTTTCAATAATGCACCCCAGGTTTTTGATTATTGGATTTTGCACTCACCATTAATTTCCTTAAAATAGATCAAGAGATCACTTGCGATATTCTCCAGGATCACTGAAAATGTCTCGAAGAAGTACTTCCACGCTTTGCGACCTATCATTCTACAGTCTTCGTCCATAGTGCTGCAGTTAGTGAAGCGTTCCCACAAGTTATTAAGAGGCACGTTGTCAGGAATTGCTGTGGTGTCGATAGAGTTTAGCGCTGTGTCGATTTTAGTGAACATGTTCCTAAAGGGACAGAGAAAGTAAAGATTACATTTAAGCAGAAGATATCAATAATTTTTGTTTCACTGAAAGATTAAATTACTTACCTTAATATAACATCTCTTTCCGAAGTATTCAAGGCTTGTACCGCATAATTCCAGGCCTCTTTCATACCTAGTCGACCGTCAGTGGAATCATTGAACATGTACTCTAACGCATCCTTAGTAACCTTAACGTCATCGATGAAGGCGTCCATGATGGAGGAGAGCATTAGGAACAGATGAGGAGGGTAGTCGGTTGTGTTCCAAGAGGATATGTTCTGAAAATGAAAACAGTGTAATCATAATTCACAACTCATAAACATAAAAATGAAACAATAAACATAAAAAAATGTTTGGCTTTGTCATGTGATCCTCAAAAGACTTTAAACGACCTCTCACGTATTTATCTTTATACAAAGCTTTAATCCGCTCTCAACTTGAGTACGCAGTCCCGATGTCTGGAGTCCTATTTATGAAGTTTATATTAAACAACTTGAAATGGTACAGAAGAAATTTTTACGTGCTATGCATTACCGATGCTATCATTCAAAACTGCCTCATCCGCAGCTTCTTGAAAAATACAAAATCTTAAGACTGGAATCCAGGAGGAAACTTCTTACATGTTTGATGCTGTATGGTTTATGTAATAATAAAATTGACTGTTCTAACATCACAAATCAATTGTGTTACATTGTACCTAGATCTGTGATGCGGCGAGAGGCGCGTGTTCCTCGGCTGTTCTACACTACAAGGTGCCGAACTAACGCCGGAGTGCGGGCGCCTCTACGTCGCCTCGTAGAGACATATAACACACACCTTGTACATTTAGACATTTTTACACTTTCTATTTCAAAATTCAAAAAACTTGCCATTGATCATCTAAAATAACAATCGAAAATAACAATCGAGACCTTTTAACGCCTTAGTAAACTCGCGCGAGTTTAAATTAAGATTAACTTTCTTTTTACCTATTATTTTGCGGACATTGGTGTGGGTTACACGTTTACTACGTTACTTGTTTACACTTATTATATTATACTGTAATGTGTAACTGTTTAATGTCCCAATAAAATAAAATAAAAATAAATATAAACAATACTACACGCTTGGCAATCCTCACTACGAGTTCGACTTCTTCGCCCGCAATATTCACCATTACCTACGCTTCATCTCAAGCCACCGTTATCTTCATTATAATATTTTAAAAAATATATATTAATTATCCGCATTTATTAGATGGTAATTAGCTGTAGGTAAACTTTCCATCCGTTCAGAAAATTAAACACGGATATTAATACAATTAACTAAAATTTTGGCATTAATCCTAGACCAGAGGCAGTACTAATAATCAATAATATAAATAATCAATACTTCTTCGTAAGATACGACATATTCACGAAGACCTGTCGGAAGATCAGCGGTGGCGGTTATGGCATATCCTCCTATATTCTTCTATTTTTGAGGGAAGCTCTTGTCTGGAGGCTTTATTCGGCTTACATAATTACAATTATATTAATATCAACTTACCTTCACCGTAGCGTTCTTGGCATTTAAATATTCAACCCAATCAATTTGAAACTCCTTGTTCATACACAGAATAGTCTCTATCCCTTCTACTGCGTATTTTGACTTTGGTGTTAATTTCAGCAGCTCTGAGAGACTGGTGGAGGAACAGGGCCAGGGAGGGCTTGCATTGAGAATTGATATTATGGGCTCTACCTGTAAACAATAGCAAAATATGGTTTAATTAGGTTTAAACATTCAAAATACAAAATCAACTACAACAAACAAGACTGAGATGTCTCATTAGAGCACTCGACGAGTTAGCAGCCTTTGAGAATGGTCCGTGAAGGACTGAAACACGTGTTGGGTATCGTACTGGCGCATGTAATTTGCTTTTTTAAATTGTCCTTCTTGCATGAGCACATTTTTGCGGGTGGGAGGTCGGTGCAAATTGCATCCCGGCATGATTAAACTGACAATTAGCGGAATTAACACTACATATTGATTTTGTATTTTGATTGTTATGGATTTCCGCAAAGTAACGCCTGATTCCATTTCTTAGGTTTAAACATGTTATAGTTCTACATAATAATAATAATATCTAGGAACAATGTCAAACAGATCATCCTAGCCCCAAACTAAGCAAAGCTTGTACTATGGGTACCAGGCGAAGATATACATACTTATATAGATAGATAAATACTTAAATACATAGAAAACATCCATGACTCAGAAACAAATATTCGTGCTCATCACAGCTTCGTAGGCAGGAGCACTACCAACTAGGTTACGGCGACCGTCATCGACATAAAAGATCAAAATTAGACTATTTGTTGATGACTGACCTGTTGATCCAGGGGTTAGTGAAGCTGATTGCTAAACCAGAAGTCGTGGGTACGAACTCCTGTCAGGATAAATCTTTGTGTGATGTGACATTATTCTACATCAACAGACACAACAAATAATCTGCTCATGCACAATTTTTAGTTCAGTGTCTGGGTGTCATTTATCTATACATATAATAAAATCGTAGGAAAGTCAAAACTGTACATTGAATATTTTTAAAAAGGATACTTGGGGCGTGATCTACAATGAATATTGAAGCCAAAAATATACTTTTTAGTTTTTTTGTCTGTTTGTCTGTATGTAATTAGGCGGTAGCCCCCCAGGAGGTCATTAGATACTTACGTCAGTATCTCCATGGACGATGATATCCACAGCGTCAGTAATCAGCTGAGGAATGTTGGGTATGATGTCGCCGAGCGCTGCCACGGTGGTCGGCGGCAAGTCTCCGGTGTACACATACGTCTCGTTCGTTATTAGAGCTGGAACAATACAAGTCGATGACACATGTTATGTAGTTAGATGCAATTCAAAATCAGCCAAGTGCGTTTCGGGCCATGTGCAATAATAATGTCCTCCTAGCCGAATTCGGCCACGGCGGCCCAGTCTCAACAGATATTGGCCATCTGCGCGGGACATATTATAGTGCTCAAGTGTGTGCGCAAACACAGGAGCACTTTCTATTCCATCACTCTCATGATCCGATGGGACGCCTAGCGACACGACCGGAAAGAGGTTAGGCACAGGACCGACGGCTTTACGTGCTCTCCGAGGCACGGGGGTATAATACCACCAACTCCCAGACTTCGGGCTGATGCTGAGAAATTTTTCTTTTTACAGAAAAGTCCCAAAATCACTTTTGGCCCGACTCAGGATCTGAACCTGACCTCATTAACTGCGGGTGAACACGCTACCGCTAGACCAACGAGGCAGTAATATGTGCAATAAATAGGGTTCCGAAATTGCTTTTAATGCGGCATAAGAAGAGTCTTTTTTATTGTTTTATACTATGAATTTAACGTTAAAGGTTTCGGCGGCACGTAACGTCTAAAAACGGGTCATATAGAAAGAGAGAGAATTACATTTATTCGAGGCTAGAGTGAACAGGCATCTTATGAGTATGCGCGGTCTGCCTTTGACCACATCTTCACTTACCACCAGGTGAGATTGTGATCACAGTAAACACACAAATCAAACACATCAAACATAAAAACATCTACGACCACACAACCAGAGACGCAGTAGAATAAGGAAAAGAATGGTTTGACTACACGCTTAGCCGTTATTTATAAAACAAAAGAAAAAAAAAAATGGTATAGCTTAAGTAAGAAGTTTACCAGTAACCAGGTGAACAATGTCGTCAAAAACAGTGAAGGGTCCCACAGTGCTGGTGATGGCGTACTTCATCCTCAGCCATATCTCGCCACTCACGTCGAACAGCCCAAAGTCCAGCAAGTCCAGAAACCGGAGACCCAGCTGGATACTGAAACATAGCGTATGTAATTAATTTTACATAAAAGAATGTTAAAATTTCTTAATATTATAAACATAGATTACCACGGAGTTAGAACTTTGTTTTTCTATTCTTTATTCTTAGAATTTAATTGTGTTGAGTATATATATCTCGTGTGTGCATAAGTTATGAGACGAAATAAACGTTGCATTACTTTTTTAATAACTTAGTTATATTAAAAAAAAAACAGTAAAAGTTCAGTAGATATTATTCAAGAATCTATACTTATAATAAAATCGTAGGAAAGTGAAAACTGTACATTGAATATTTTTTAAAAGGGTACTTGCGGCGTGATCTACAGTCGATATCAAAGCCAAAAATATAGTTTTTAGAATTTTTGTCTGTTTGTCTGTATGTATGTCCGGACTAAAACCACAGAATAAAAAGTACTTACGTAACTAAACACAAAGAGTACTACATCGATTTACTTAAAATTTTGCATGAATATTACTGAGAGGTCGGTCAACATATAGGCTATATATTATCACGCTATCACTTACGGGGGAGGAGCTGTGACTATTTATAAAATTTAACGCGGGGCACATCTAGTGAAATATAATGTTACTATAGTCTAACTGAATATTTAAATGATAATAATATGTAGAGTAACTTTATTACTATTGTATGCCAGTACGGCGAGTCATAGCTGAACATCATTATTATTATATAATAACACTCTACTACTTATGTACCACAATAATAGATTATTTATTTTGATAATTTTTATACAAAATAACCATCCCTGTTTTTAATAGTGGCCCTTAGACGATTTGGCCAGTCACCAAGCTCCAAGCTCCTCAATAGTATTGGACAACGTTCGCGTCGCAATTTCCGAAGGCGATCGTTTAATAAAATTAAATATAATATACAAAAAATTAAAAAGGTTTTTATTCACGTAGACTTTAAAAAAGCGCTTGTAAATAGTCAGAACATGTTCGTAGTAATATATAATTATTTCTAGGTACCTACATATAGATATTTAGGTACACGGATTGTAGGAAATAATATACAATAAGATTTATTTTATAATAGTAATGATATTTAGCGAACTTAAAAAGTGAACTTTCCTACGACTATACGCCTTTACCTTAAGATCATATTTCAGTATTCTGTTGAATGAAACGCACGAAATATTAGTCTGCAGAGCGAGTTTCTTTTGAGTGCGGCATAGATTTCGGCGAAGTCGCTCTCGGATGATTTTGATGTTCGCAGGCGTCCTCACAGATTTTTTTTTTTTTTTTTTTAACATGACGCTACAGTTAGCCTAGGAGTCTTTCACTGCTTCACCGGACTATAGAGGCGAGCAGAGGGCTCGAGCCGTCTAGCGTCCTCACAGAGCGTGGCCGACCACTCCTTTGGCGATCTTGCAAAGAACTTTTTCTCTTTGCATCGTTTGATAGTGTAATACACGAAGTTACGGCTCACACCGTAACTTTTCACCTCACGGAAAATCTCCATTCGTTTTTTTTTTTCACCATAAATAGAGAAATCACGGTCGCACGAAATTCTTTGATTCCCTCCATCACGAGGAAATTGAAACAAATGACTATGAAAATCTAAGAAATTAAAAGTGAACATTCCAAATTCAAATTTGGAAAAAGAAATAAATAGCTGCCAGTAATATTTCATTTAGTCTTCTAAATACAAAGTTTGTCTCAAAACTTATGAATACACGAGTTATATAAGTATATAGGCAAGAAGTAAAATTAAACTTAATCAAAAGATGTGTGTGTGTGTGTGTGTGTGTGTGTGTATGTGTGTGTGTGTGTGTGTGTGTGTGTGTGTGTGTGTATTGGTGTGTGTATGTTAGAGAGTGTACGTGTGAGTGTATGTCGACGACAGAGTATTAAATGTTGTCGAATTCACGTTGCTGTGTAATGCGATTCTGTGTCGCAGATTGAGCTATCAATACCGACATGTTTGTCAAGCGCCCTGATTGGTGACATTTGCACCGGCTGCACGTGTTAGACAGTCGCTTCGCCGCTTCGTGTCGCGAGTTCGAGTCCCGCGCCGGACAACTATTTGTGTGACCCATAAATGAGTCTAGATGTGATTTGTGTCTGTCTATTATATGTTTGTAAAGTACCCCGCGACACAGGGATTAAAAAAATTGTACTGATATATACATGTTTTGCTAAACCTTACCTCAATCGTAAACTTCTCTCCATATTATTAAGGCCGAACCAGTATTCCTTCGCCTTCACGAGTATTCCATTGAAATCTCGTTTCACTTCATCCGTCATGCCGTAGTACGAGAACTTGAACAGATAAGTGTAATCCCTATCTAGTTTAACGTAGAGGTCTCTTAAGTTCGTGATGAGTTTGTTCCAGTTTAACTCCAATACTGGGTGTTCCGACGTTTTTATTGTGTATATCTGGAAACATTTAATAGATGTTAAAGATTTAGCGGATGTGGGTAGCGTAATCAAGAGCGGCTATTATGGGGATCTTTAGGCTACGGTTCCACTGAAGCGGAGCGAGGACGAGCTGTGCCGCGATTCACGAATCACATGACTTGAAATCCACATCTCTTCTCCACTGATGTGGATTAAAGCCATATGATTGGTGAATAGCGGCATAGCTTGTCTTCGCTCTGCTCCACTCCGCCTCAGTGAAACCGTAGCATTAGGCGAGGCTTTCGTCCAGCAATGGCGTCTTTCAGCTGATGTAATGATTATAAATTTAAGGTACTGTTAGGGGTATTTCCGGCCAAATCTCTATGACTATAAATATTTATGCGGGTCGAATAATAGAGCAGAGGTTGATTATGAGTGTGACCCTCACACAATCGATGGTTATCTGATTCGACGGGGAGATATCGGGCTCGACCGACAGTTCAGGCACGGGCGTCTTACACCACTACTTCAGACCAACATTTCTAGACTCCGGGTTTGTCAAAAAGTCGGTTTAAAATAGAATAGAACTTTCTTTATTCAAGTAACTTTGACTCAACAAGATTGTTAGTATAAACTTACGACTATGTTAGTAATCACACAATCACATTAATCACAAACACGGAACACATACATAAATAAATGGCGGTTTGTCACTGTTGTGCCATTCCATGGGAGACTGCACAACAGTGACCAACGTATTTACAGTCCAGTTGACTGGCAACCATGCTTAAGACGCTGTTGGGGCTGCCCCACACCCTGCGCACCAGAGAAGCACACCTTTTGCGCATTGTTGCGTAAAAGCAATCTACGTGCGCATCTGCGAACATCCCTGACGCACTACAGAAACGAGGCAGCCCCACAAGTATCCTAAACGCATTGTTATATTGGACGCGGAGAGCGTTGTACGATTTTTTTGTATATCTAGCCCACAAGTTGCACGAGTAAAAAGAAGTACAGTAGGCTCGAAAGAGCGTGATTTTAACTGGTAGTGAGCATCGTGCAAACCTGCGAGCCAGCATGTTCGCTCTAACCGACAACGCTCTCCGCTCGCGTTCAATGTCATCATCGTCATTGAGGCCGGGAGTCAATATATGACCAAGATACTTAAACCTGTATACTCTCTGCAACGGTGTACCATACAGTACGGCTGTGAAATATCAAAACCCAGTATCTGCATAAAAGTAAATTTTACAGGAGAGGCGAAAAACGATTTCGTATCTTTGACAGCGTGCCGTTTCAACAATATTAGCCTTACATTCTTGCGAGTGATTCCAAAATTTGAGGTATATAACAGGCTTTATAAAAAAGGAGTTTTAATGAGTCTATCACAAATTATGTACGTAGAGAAGCAGTTACTAATAAAAACATTGTTTTCTTAGACCAAACATTTTGATTATGACAATTTCAAAACCTAGTAAGATCACTTGCTTTGTTTTCATCCAGTTCTAAAATATACCAAGTGGAGACTAAACGCAAATTAATAGACCTAGTAAGATCACTTGCTTTGTTTTCATTTAGGTGTGAATTTACTGAGAAGGAACTAAATTCAATTTTATAAACCTAGTAAGAAACAACAGAATAAAACAACATAAACAATGGCCAGTAATAAGTAGTTTTAATAAAAAAGAAAAACAGATAATCGGAAACCAAACACTATTTCTTCACAAATAAATCAATAATGATAAAATAATCACCCAAAATATTTGAAAACATTCAAATAGAAGTAAAATTATTCGATTATTAATAATTGTCCACCAGAAACTAAATCAACTGAATTATTATTTATCGGTAAAACTTTGCCAAAACTCCCTTCTGTTCATTGGCATAAGCTGTAATAATTTTTTTACGATGCCTTCCTTTTTACTTTCTTTAATGCCTCTTGGTATATTTTTTAAGGTTGGCATGATCAAGGGATTGTGTTTTTTAATAAGAAAATCCAACTCGGAATACGGAGATCCAAAATCATTCTTATAAAACATATTGCGGCACCCATTTACAAATTTGACTTCAACCAAAGAACTTAGCAAAAAATTATTCATGGGATCAAGGTCATCATTGCGTCGCGGTATGCGTTTCTTTTTCACCCACTCATACGATTTTTGGACTTCGATAACTTCAATATTCGATCTGCAACCTAAAATTACATTCTTATAGTCTTCAAAATCATACACAGCATCTTTTTTTTTAATCTGCCTCTCTATATTGCCATGAACTCCATCAGCTGACATATGAGTGTGACCTTTAGTTAAGTATTTCAAAGTCAAACTTTCTAATTTACAAAACCCAGCGTTTATTATTGTTACAAGTGATGTAAAGAGGATCCAATTTTTATTTTGAGCTGTGCAATTATCACACCACAATATTAAATGATTAAGATCTCTTTCTTTTTCGATTATTGCTGCAATTGCATTAACAATGTCAGTAGCGTCTCGTCCAGAATAGGCTTCATGCCATATACTGTGCTACAAACTTATCTGGCCCGGTGGCCAAAAGTAGAACTAATGACGCCAGTTTGAAATGTCAATCCATGACATTCCTGCCATTGATTGTTTGTTGCGCGTATTTTTTTTTCTCTTTGTGGTTTTTAATTGTGAAAAATGCCGAAAGCTTTAAAAATTGATGCGGGGAACGTTATATTACAAGTATTAAATTATATGAAGGAAGAATAACGCCTTCAGGCACCAATTATACCCTTCAATAAGTTGTATGAATGCGTAGCTGCTGCTACAGGTTAGTGTTGTCAGCTTCTGAAAAAATACGAAATTCCCCCTCGCTCTTTAAATTAAAATACATATTTTAAAATATGCATTATTTATTTAATTTTTGCTGTTTCCTTTGTAGGTGTCTGGGAGTGATGTGTAAGAAAACTTGTGAAAGAAAAAGAGCATGGTAGATAGAATTCTGAAATCCTATCATTCATTGCAGAAGCTTTTGATAAAATAATAGTCAATGAATGGCAAAAGCATTGCAATAATGTACAAAAATATTGAAAATGTGTATCGAAAAAGGGATGGATACTTAGACGAGCCTTTCATCATTCATGGTAGTGATAGTGAAAGTGAAAGCAGTGATTGCGATAATGATGATGATGAAATGACTTCTGAATTAAACCATTCCGGTCACATAATAATACCTGGAGCATCTCCGTTAGAGAACACATAGCATACATTTTATGTAAATGATCATAATTATTGTATAAAAATATAAAGATGTTATAAAGATTAGTAATGACAGTATTTGTTTGCTTTTTAGTGAAGTAACATTTACGTTACAATGTGCATATTATTTTTACCCACTTTATTGCAAAAAATATTTACTAGCAACACTAAATGCGATAACAGCGACGCTGCCACCGGGTCAGAAAAGTTTGCGGGACTGTAACACAAATACTATTAACATTAGTTTTCTTTCTGATCGGTGCAAATGTCAAGTTGAAAGTTATCATTCTACTCAAGAAAAAAGATTCTTTGACTTTAGGCATGTCGGGTAACAACATAACTTTTTGTAAATCCATCGAATAGTATCTCACAGAGGAAGTATTTTCTAGGGAGGCATCTTCTTGATACTTTTGTATTGCTTTACTTGCTTTAGCTTTGTGATCCTCAAATGCAGCCTTGACATCCTCTGGAATATCTGCACCTTCATTTACTTTAAGTCTTTCTTCATACAGTCCACAATCTACACATTTATCGCCTTTCGGATATTTGAATGATATATTCATAATCTTCAATGTCTGTATATATATTTCTTTACACAATTTTAAATTAGGATATTTGGTTTTAAAGTCGCTAAACATTTTATCAACAGTCAATGTCCTAGGTAGATATCGTATGTTAGGTGCATTGCTTCGTCGGTAATGGCTGACTGAAGTATTGTAGCTAAGAATATGAGCTTCAACATTGTTCCTAGCAATTTTAGGCTTCTTACCCCCCCTGTTTTCCTTGACATTTTGATATAGTGGTTTACGTTTATTGCTTTGCTTAATTCTGTAATAACCGAGTCATTTTTATATCCTAAAGTGTTCAACAAAAATTTTCGGCATACCTGGATATCGGTATTATTTTTTTGTAGAAAGAAGGATCTGGTTTCATTTCTCCTAAAATTTGAGTCTGGGTTGTCGTTATTTATTGTTCTCCGTTGTATGTTTTTGATTACAATACATTTATTTAAAAACTGTCTTCGTAAAGCATAATTCATGTTCCAATAATTATTCCATACGACTTTTCTTTCATCCACAGTAAATAAATTACAATCCCTTTTACATTTTTCGCCACAACCATTTTGTATAAAAGACTATTTTGATTTATTACGGGTTATTCTTTTTTTTTCAATATTTGCACGATCAGAACTTACGCTTCTTGTTGATCGTTTCTATCGCTATCATTATTTATAACTCTAGAGTTGTTGTTATTGCAATTAAAAGCTGGGTTTATATAAATGGGTTCTGGATAATTAGCAATAAAATTTACATACGAGGCAACAGGTTCCTGATTAATAAATATAAGTGAATTTGGGTAAGTTGCTATGAATACTGAATGTTGCGGTACGTTACATGGAAGAGCCAGAATGTTATTCGAAAATGAAGGGTTGCAATTAGTATCGTCATCTGATTCACTAGTTTCAGCTATGTAGCGTGGGTATTTCTTAATATTTAGATACTTTTCAATTGAGAAACTTGGATCCGCTACCGAGTCATCACTGTCAAAAAAATTAGAAATATCCGAAATATTTTCAATAAACTCTTCCATGCTTCCATCACTTTGCTGAGAAGTACATGGTATCGGATGGTCGTAGATGTTGAATGGAGCATCTTCAGTTTCCAAAGGAGCGTCATCAGTTGAGTTAGTAAGCGAAAGGTTGTTGCAGGGTATATCAGTGAGTGAAAAATTGCTGTGCAATGCATTTGATGATGGAGTTGTTAGGGTCCTAGGGTTGTAAGCATAATTTTGTTCATGTATTTGATTACTGCTAACTGATGAAGGCAAACTTGAGGTTTTTTCATTTAATCTGAAATAAAATGTTTTATAAAGCCATGCCATCACCAAAACATTGTTAGTGTGTAGGAAACAAAAATCAAAGAAAATACAGATAACTTTACAGAACGTTCTTTGTAGCACTAGGTATCCACAGGGTGTTTTAGAAGTGCGTGGTCATATTTAAGGGTTTTGGTGGTACTTTTTTAATTCCGGAATATTTTAAAAAGTCAATACCTACGGATAAGGTACATTTGCCTAGAGAAATAACTGTAATCAGCTACCCAACACAACCCTTAAATATTACCACGCACTTCTGAATCACACTATATAATACCAGAGTAAATAAGAAATCACAATAGTGACCACCGACTCGGGGATAATGGTCGTGAGCGCATAATAATGTCTTAATATTTGCCACAGTAGGTTGCAACAGATACTGTGATTTAATCACTACATTCGTGGTGCAAAAACCGTATAAAACCGTAGGTAGCAGATTAAGGTACATAACATAGCTATAACAGAAATGTTTTGTGCAAAATGAATTAAAATAAAGTATATTTGTGCTTAAGCAAGATGTAATACCCAGTTTCCTGTTAGTATTTGAATGGATAACGTTATTTTTCTTCTGGGTATCTTTAAACTTAAGTTATGGAAAAAAAACTTGCAAATACCATGCAATCACATGTTCATTAAAACAAAACAAGACACAATACAAAATCTCGCCAGTTATCAACAAATCTTACATGCTTGTGTAATAATTTTGAGGTTAGGCCTTTTATTCATAAAAAACCTTGGAAAACAAAAACCCTTGACAATATTAAACTCTGAAGCGTACTTACATTTCACCACGTTGTTCTTTTAAAGCACTCAATATCAATTTCGACCTATAAAACTGATTTTTATTCATTTTCATAGACAAAAACACGCACGCGCAACGACTTCTTCTCACTTACTAAAGTTACGCGGGAGTTTTGACGTTTATTTCAACCATTTCATTGACTTAGTATCTACATGAACCATTTGATATCCAAGTAACTACAAGCACTTACGAGGTTTTTAAAATGGTTGATGTTAGATACTATGTTTTAATATTGTAATTTTTGCATTTTGAAAACGTTTAATGTAGATACTAGGTTTCCGACTATGTGTAACTTCGTTATTGATAATTTTTTGGGAGTTTTTGCTATCCTAGTATGTTGAGAGTGGTCTAAAAGGTCGAAAAATGCAATAAAGCACTTTTTAAAAAATTTGTCTGAAACTAGGTTTTGAACTTCTTGGTGTTGTATGCCAAGCCATGTAATTTAGCATACTCCTCACATTTGGCAATTAATTTTCTGAGGCCACAAACTGACGCACTCAGGAGTACCTGGTCGTCTGCGAAACTGATATTATTGACGCATGTACCGTCTATATAACATCCGAGCCTGGTACTGCTGAGCTCGCCAATCAATTCATTTATATATAGGTTGAAAAGTGTTGGTGAACTCAATCCACCCTGCCTCACCCCACACTCCAACCCAATAAAAACTCCAATAAAACTTTTTGACGTGACTCGGGACATATAACCAGGACCTCTATTAAATGCGGTGCCTGAAAATATAGCTAAGTAATACATAGCGGCATTTGTACGCGTAACTAATAATAATAATGCCCTTCAGGCCCAATTTCGGTTACGGCGGCCACTCTCAATGGAGACTAGCCGACTGCGCAGGACATATATGGTGAACAAGTTTGTGCGTAAACACAGGGGCACTTTCTATTCCATCAGTCATGATTCGATGGAACGACTAGCGACACGACCAGCAAGAGGTCAGTACGACGGTTTTACGTGCTCTCCGAGACACAGGGGTAGTAGAAAGTTTCTTTACGGAATAATCCCAAAAATCACTTTTTGGCCTAACCCGGAATGAACCCAGGACCTCATTGTCTGCCGTTGAACACGCCAACGCTAGAATAGAATGTAGTTATGTGTAAATATGGATACTTACAGCCTTAGAGACGACTGAATCAGCTTTTAGTCCATTCTCAATCGTTACGGTAGCATCGCATAGAGTGTCTACCAGCAGCTCTTGCTCTTCTCCCGCGGGTAGTTCTAGATAATCCCGGGCGATGTCGACTCCGTTGCAGAAGATATCTGTCCCGGGAGTTGATAGGGATTTGTATGTCTGGGGATGAAACAATTTTTATTTTATTTATTTCAACAGTTATACAAAAATAACATGTTGTTTTTGAGCGGTGCCTAACATAAATTCATTAGAATTATAACCGTACACAAAGAAGTTAGATCACCAGGTGGCTTGATCATTCGCGCAGTGCACCCGGAGAACATAAGAACTCAACGCACTGTCTATCTGAGTCCCACGTGAGGGCATCGGACATGAATGCGTTCTTGTTGATTATTAACAAGTTATAATTGTAGTCATAAATTGGTGAATGCGTGACGAGAGCCTCACGAGAAGCGTTTTCGGTCGAAGCGATCAGGAGACGGAGATATATATATATATATATATACGTTAGTAAAGATAGAAAGAGAGTTACGTTTCGTATATTACTTTTAGGCGCAAGAGGGAGAGGTGCAGAAGCACACATTTTCTTTCTCGCATAGCCAGTCATGTTTCGTATGTCTAACTTTTACTTCAGTCGTGTGGGGTAAAGCAGACTCATACGCGTGATGTAGGGTTCCATAGTTTAAAGCAGGGGCCACAAATCCTTCTCAATGGCAACCTTGTGCAAACCTTTGGACGAGGTCTATGTCCAGCAGTGGACGACATGAGCTTGATTATAATGACGACTGATGGAAATTATTACCTTTTTCTCATTAAGTGCTGTGTTCAACATTGTCTCCACAATTCTCGGGTACAATATCTTAACATTTTCCACCACCTTGCCTGGACTCATATCCAGCTGCTTATTGATCGCGGACACTAGGATGATGACGTCATTCAGGTACGGCGAGATCTTGAAATTTAAGATGGCGTTTTGTTTCACAATTTCTTTGGCTAAAGCTCCGTGGATTACTATCCTGAAAAAATAAATTCATATTACTGTATAGACTGAGATAGATATCTATCTATCTTGTTACTAGCCTAATTGTATGAGAATTAGTTGTTGTTTGATTAGTCACGTAGACTAGCCTCTTCAAGTTGGTGCGTAAAATGGCAGTCTTTTTGAATTGTCTCGGGAGTTCTTAGATAGAACATCTGGTGCATCACTTGCTAGATTTTTAGTAACCTTAACACTCCTTTTTGAAGGGCTCTATGAATTTAACTTAAGAAAGCCTTGTCAAGGAGCTCTTAGTTGAAGAACTACAATGACAGAAAGTGGCCGTGAGCACGAGTCAGATTAAAATTCTAAACAAGTTGCAATACAGTGCCTACCCATTAAATGTCTTAAGACTACTTACAACATCTGCTTCCCTAGCTCCACTTTCGATTTAACAACCTTCATCAGCTCATCATCTTCCTTCAGAGGGAATAACTTTGTCCAGTCCAGAAGCTCTGCTGGTTCTTTTTCCATTCTAATGAGGGCGGTGGTAAAATTTTTGAAGACCTTGAAGTCCTGGTCGATGGAATAGAGCTGGTCGGTGGTATCCTTGCCTAAAGTTTCTTGTATGAGGAGTGATGCCATGTTATTGATCTGATGGATGAAAGAAATGATAATATTAATACAGAAAATAGAAGTCAGAAATACCTTATTGGTTTTTCTGACTCTTCTATTTTGATAAACTATAAAAGTTTCAATGTCCTAGACATATAATCTAGACAAAAACTTTCAATTAAGTATATCAATCGACAATGTCGGATATAGTTTTTTAGGATTAATTTCAAATCCTGTAATATATTTACTTTAATGCCACGTTATAAATATAGTGTATTGATATAATTTAAGAGGTGTCACTAGATGCTAAATGTTGTTCAACTAAAAGCTTTTTATTGACCACTCAATTATTCCTTGATGTTATACCGCCATGCTTCCATCTTATGTTATTGCTTGCAATGTGGGGCACGTCGTCTCTTTCCCTCGAATATGGCTGTGGTGGCGACAGCTGTGCACATACTAGTCATAATTGTGATTGGTAGATCTGTGGTCGATAGTATTTGGTTAAGTATATTGTGGTGGCCTAATTCTTTTAACAAAGAAGACCTCAAACATTTACCTTAAACTTTAAGTTTAGCATAGTAACTTACATTGTTTTTAACTTCAAAGACTCCAAACGATTCAATGAGATCAGACACATAGTTCTTCCACGTGTCTACACAAAGTTGTTTCCTTAAAGATTCTGCTTCAGATTTCGAGATCACGAAGAAGGTTTGTAATTTATAGACATCACAGAACATTTGGCCGGGAACGTTAATTTTAGATGTCAGGATCTGTAATAATTGGAATTATTTTACTACCTGAATAATTCAGTGAAATCTAATGTAAGTTCACACTCACATCCAATTTCATTGTACGAGACAATCACCCCTCTCGCCTTAAAATAATTACGTTGCCCATAAAATTTACCATTTGGCTAAAGCTTTTCAAGTTAATTTTCCCTTTATACATGTCATCATAGAAATTCATTCCAGTACAAAAAATATAATTTGGATTATCTATAGAAATTACACGGATGTACGTAGCTATAATATCTTTGTCTGCAAATGTTTCATATTCAAAAGAACTGATTTATCAAAGGCCTTTGACTTCATAACACATAAGAACTTAGGGCATCTATTATAAACAACATACCAAAACCGTTTTCTTACCTGTGTCCTCTCTGCATCAGCCAGAGCTTCAAAAGCCTTGCCTACAATATGTGGAGGCAATTTCTGAAGTATCTCTTTCGCTCCAGGGTTCCTCAAGGTAACATTATAGGTTAACTGCTCAATGTGCATGTTTATATCAATAACTTTGTACGCGCTTTCCATTAGTTTAGCCAGTAAAGTGGAGTAGAAAAGTACGTCATGCTTTATTTTAGCGGAAAGGAATTTAGTTATAAAGTTCATTATTTGAGATAAACTGAAAGGAGGAAAAAAATTGTTATAAAAATTATTAGTTTTAATAAATTGCAGGAATGACTGACTGACAATGACCTGATATCCTTTTGACTACTAAAGGTTTCAAGATCAAGGACTGCGTGTGGGGCGCAGTGGTTAACCCATTCATAACCCGCATGCTACTACTAAGCAAGTGAGTTAACCACTGCATCATACGCGCAGTCCTCGACCTGGATGATTAAGTTAGCGTTTGCTTCTACATCAACGCCTTCAGGTTCCAGGTTTGAATCCAAGCACACCATTTTGTGTGTCGCATAGATAGTTGTTCAGAGTTTGGGTGTACTTTGTGTCCATGATTTGCATGTTTTCAGAGTCCACAATACAGGGCCATTGTCTTTTTTAAATTAAATCAACTGGGGGCCGATTGATTAATGGATAAATAGCAAGGAACAGGAAGTGTTACATGCAGGGATCTTTGTACAGTTTGTTACTTGATACTCATATTTAATGAGTAAAGGAAAATAGATTTATTTCTCCAATACTTACATACTAAAAGCATCGATAGACGAATCCTTCGCCATAGCTTCTTGCAGTACATCAGCGGCATTATGAAACACATTGGATACAACTTGCAGGCCTGTCTCAGCATCAGTTTCACCATCGTTGTCTATATTTTTCTGTTCGTCATTCATTCGTTGTTTGGCAAACACTTTGTCCAAATATTGGAGACCAACTATGGCGGTGTCGGCAAAGTCACGGATTGTTTGATATGAGTCAGTATCGCCAAATGTTGGTTTGAATAAGTCGAGTATTCTTGGTATTCTGAAATGTATTCGTTTGAAAATAACTGAGATTTTTCTGCCAAAGTTCCGGGTGTTATGTGTCAGATAGACATTAAATATCAGGCTACATTAATGTACCAGTAGAGATATAATTTACGAATAGATTTGAGACTTAATACGCCATCAACCAACGGAATCATACAAAGGTGGTAATCACGTGATCGAAAAGAACATATTCTATGACGTTACGTTGCCTGGTAACTACTAGATCAATATACCAGTAAAGGTATTATTGCAGAATAGACTCGAGTCTCAATGCTGCGATCGACTAAGGGAATCATGGAAATCATATCAGCCGTAATCCTGGGTGGATTACGCTGCTGGACAAAGGCTTCCCCAAAGATCTCCACAATTACCGGTCTTGCACTCACAAGATCACCGGTCTATCGTGTAGGGTACCGGGGCCGTACACTTGTTGGTTAACTTGATCGATATTATAAAAAAAAAACGTCTCAACAAACAACAAATTTGTCTTTGTTGTTTGTTGAGACGTTTTTTTTTTATAATATCGATCAAGTTAACCAACAAGTGTGGCTTTTTCAGCGATGTGACAGCCCATACTAAGCCACTGGGTAGCTAAATAGGCAGTACTTGATTTCATTTTAGCTATAAATACTTACTAACATAGGATATAAGACCGCTTACTAACAAAATATGGATTTATGTCTGAAATAAATGTCTTATCAACATCATCATCATATTAATACGTGAAGCAAAATCTTTGTACCCCTATTTACGAAAATTGAGCGGACGTAATATGGAACAGTTAAAGTTCATATGGAGAAGGAATGCAGAAAGCGAATATTTTTATATAATAGGCATTAGAAATAAATTATTTTAATAAAAAAAAACATTACTGAGTGTCAAAACTGCGCACAGATTAAAATTATTTGCCTTTAATGTCTACAGTCTTTAGAAATAGAAACTAAAGTCAATAAAGTAAAATGTGAACACTTACAAGTCTAATTTCACATAAGTGAAGTCAACACTCTGGCCGTTGAAGATGGAGAGCACCTCAGGGGGTAAGAAACTCTGTAATCTCATCATACGCAGGACAGCAGTCAGCAAGTCTCCAATTGTCGTGATTCTGTTGTCTTTTGATAGTTTGTAGTACATATCGCCTAGCTAGAAAAAATATTAGTAAAAGAAGTATAGACAAAAGATAAGTTGGGCAAAGTTGGTAAAGAAATTGGGGGAGAATACCTCCCATTCTGGTTTTTCCACAACGAATTTTAATGTCATACATCTCTCTCTAATATAGCTCGTATGAAAAGAACAGGACATATACAACTGTCAAACTATTTAAACTACTCATTATATTCCCTTATGGGTCTACACTGTCTACAGGTTCTGATGAGTCGCTAATTTTCTCTCATTAATTCGCGTGAAAACTAAATTGTGACAACTAAAGATACCTTGATATTTAAAAAAAATATATAAATGAAATAATTAGTTAATATTTCAACTAATTATTGCATTCCTTTCTGCAATCCGGAGCATTGCCTATTAATTTCCTTCTTCCTGAACATAAATTCGTTCTAAAGAAATATATGAATCAATCAATCAAATTATTTTATTTGCTATATAGGTCAGTACATAATGTTGTTACAGAATAAGGTTAGTAGGTACTATCACTATATTTTGCCATAACAAGGCGTGCTAATATTTAATATTACAATACTAAAACACAATATAATTCAGTTGAAAATGTCAATAAAATTATTCATGTAAATAAAATAAAATAAAAAAGGTTTTTATTCACCACTTTAAAAAAGCGCTTGTAAATAGTCAGAACATGTTTGTAGTAATATAGTTGTATACATTATTATTTCTAGTAACATAGATATTTAGGTACACATTGAATGAAAACATTTATAAAAATTATTTTATTTCAGCATTGATATTTAGCTAGCTCGTAGGCCTATCAAGTTTTTGTCAAGATATTGTGTTTAATTATCTAGTTTAAGTCTAATATTTTTACTACATATTGTCAATGGTTCTGTCTATATTAAGGTATTATTATTATGACGGACCTTGTGTTAATAAAGATGGTCGCGCTTTAATGCTACCACCGGATCCAATGCGCCCTAACTAAGAGACCAAGCGAAACAAACTCAGTGGGTTCATGTCGATATTATCTATTAGGAAATCTATATCATCGAGGATATAGCAAAATCTTATAATTTTTTGCCATTTCGGTGTTGGGCATTGGACTGCACGTGTGACGCCGCGGTTACGATAGTCGCCCCGGCTTGTCTAATGACTACAACCGGGACCCACAGCTTAGAAGCTTAGAAATTAAACCACTTTGGTGGTCACCCATCTATGGACTGACCGCGGGCTAGTTACTTAACCTTGCCGATCTCTTACGGACCGGTGGGAGCATCTAGCTATCTCAATTACTTTGTCATACATGGGTGGATACTTACCATTGTCATAAACTTGCTGTAGTCCACCTCAAACAGCATATCGATGAAGACCTTCTGCAGGTCCTCAGCAGACATCGCGCACAGTTTGACCGCAATGCTGTCCAAGTGGTCAGCGTCTATCAGCAAGGTTTCGTTCAAGGATCTAGCGTTGCAGCGGTTCATGTCGCCATTTAGAAGCTGCGGAGAAATTACATTATTGTGACGCAACACTCTTGACTTGATGGCATAGAATTCAAAAAATTCAAAAGTCATTTATTTCGTTAAAATATTGCATTTGTGTGGAATCGTTAATCTTTTTTAACCTACCGGGCAGTGCATGAAAAACAAATCAAATCGTTTATTTGCAAAACACAGGTTATAATCTATACATATAATAAAATCGTAGGAAAGTCAAAACTGTACATTGAATTTCTCCGCAGCTTCTAAATAAATAATAATAAAAAAAAAAACGTATTTATTATTATTATTATTATTTATTTAGAAGCTGCGGAGAAATAACATTATTGTGACGCAACACTCTTGACTTGATGGCATAGAATTCAAAAAATTCAAAAGTCATTTATTTCGTTAAAATATTGCATTTGTGTGGAATCGTCAATCTTTTTTAACCTACCGGGCAGTGCATGAAAAACAAATCAAATCGTTTATTTGCAAAACACAGGTTATAATCTATACATATAATAAAATCGTAGGAAAGTCAAAACTGTACATTGAATTTTTTTTTAAAGGAAACTTGTGATCTACAGTTGATATCGAAGTCAAAAAAAAATTTTTAGATTTTTTGTCGGTTTGTCTGTATGTATGTCCGGGCTAAACTCAAAAAGTACTGCATGGATTTACTTCATTTTTTGCATGAATATTACTAAGAGGTCGGGTCAACATATAAGCTACATATTATCACGCTATCACCCACGGGGGAGGAGTTGTGATAATTTATAAAGTTTAACGCGGGTAAAACCGCGGGGCACAGCTAGTAAAGTATAAATGGTGGTTACATTATAATAAATGTTCACTGTGTTCTACCACAAGGTGTGCAAATTTTTGTCATAAGACATTGGTGTTGGTGAATATGATACAATATGACTGTTCAAAATATTATCAGTGGCATTACGTGGCAGCTACTGAGATACACTGCCATAAAACTCGGTAGGAATCCTTTTTAAAATATTTATTTCATATTATATAATTAACTATATATAAAATAAAATAAAATAAAATAAAAAAGGTTTTTATTCACGTAGACTTTAAAAAAGCGCTTGTAAATAGTCAGAACATGTTTGTAGTATCATAGTTGTATACATTATTATTTCTTGTAACATAGATATTTAGGTACACATTGTATTGATAGTATTAAAACATTAATAAAATTTATTTTATAACAGCAATGATATATAGCTAACTCGTATCAAGTTATTGTCAAGAGATTATGTTTAAGTTTAATTATCTAGTTTAAGTCTAATATTTGTAATACATATTGGCAATGGTTCTGTCTATATTAAGGTGATATTATTATGACGGACCTTATGTTAATAACGACGGTCGCGCTTTAATGCTACCACCGGATCCAATGCGCCCCAACTGACCCCAACCAACATATATATATATATATATATATATATATATATGGCCATTGCGTCTGTTACAGACGATTTACGGCGCATTGTCTGAGACATTTATTATTGTCGCTAAACAAACCGAATGCGAGAGCGACATAGCCTGCCGCAGACCTGACAAGAGAAGTTTGCGGTGGATTTCAGCGAGCTTTTCCCAGCTACAGTGGTCAATTTTAAAAGCGGCCATATCCCGCCTGGTGCAGTCTTTAAAGTGAAGCAACGCTTCTGTTTAAGAAACGCTGTCAGGCTAGGTAGCTGTGCTATTTCTAGAAGTCTCTCGTTAGTAACCCTATCTTGCCATGTAATGCCCAAGATCATACTGAGACAACGCATGTAATAGGAACCTATTCGGCGCTAATATAAAATTACATTGTACTTAAATGTGTTAATCTAGAGCGACTCAATCCCATGTCGTTTTGTCACTTAAATAATCAGAAGTTGTGTAGCAAGTAAACAGCAAGTTGAATATCACCACCCCAGCTCTGCCTGTGGGGGGCATAGAAGTCTCGAGGGTTTATTTACAAGAGAACGGGCAGCAGCGTCTCTCTGAGTACTGTGACCATCATACTGCCACCGCCAACTCATATGCTAAGAGCCTGTCCAGATGAGGCGTTTTACGCGCGAGTGCACGCGCGCGTTGGCACTCGCGCGTACCCCAGATACTAGAGCTACATATGTCCCGTCCAGATGCCTACGCGCGTTCCATCAATCGCGCGTAAAACGCGTGCAATGCGCGGGACTCTCGACTCGCCCGTTTTACGCGCGAGCGCCGCGCGAGTCGAGATACTCGAGCGCCATTGCTGCGTCCAGTACTACGCGCAAGTTCGTTGCGAGTGAACTTATTTTATTTAAAATGGAGCGTGATAACTAAATGTTTGTGTACTGTTTACGATGTTTCCATCGACGGTATGCAAGCCACAACACAATCGCTGTCTCCGAGTCCATGTTTGCAACTGACTGGAGCCTGAAACGCGGTATCTGGACGGTATAGAAATTGAGACGCGCGAGTGCACTCGCGCGTAAAACGCCTTATCTGGACAGGCTCTAAGCGTGGCGATTATGATATACCCCCCCCCCCCCATTGACGGGCCGGTTGGCGTGGCTGGTATATGCTTTCCTTTTACGCCGCATGTCGTGGGTTCGATTCCCACCCAAGACCAATATTTGTGTGTATGAATATCTGTTTGTCCTGAGTCTGGGTGTAATTATCTTTATAAGTATGTAATTACAAAAGAAAAGTAGTATATGTAGTACATGACGTGCCAGTTGGCGTGGTTGGTAAATGCTTGCCTTTCACGCCGCAAAACGTGGGTTCGATTCCCATTCCCACCCAAGACCGATATTTGTGTGTATGAACATATCTGTTTGCCCTGAGTCTGGGTGTAATCATCTTTATAAGTATGTATTTACAAAAGAAAAGTAGCATATATAATGTAGTAATATCAGTAATCTAGTTGCCATAGTACAAGCTCTGCTTAATTTGGGATGTGCAAATAATGTCCCTGGATATTATAGATTACACCCGGACACAGAACAAATAATCCTGCTCATCGCAAAAAGATATGCCCTAGGTGGGAATCGAACCCACGACCTCTCGCTTAACAGTCACTGTCACTAACCACTAGACCAACAGTCTAATGTAACCTCATAGGTACAGACGCCAGCATATCAAGCTACACCAATCTGTCAAATTTCCCCAATTGAAAGTGAACCTTATGCTTATGTGATAAAGTTGAAAATCGCTAAAAGAAATTTGACAGTTTGGGGTAACTGGATGTGCTGGCGTCTGTACTTATTAGGTTACAACTGCCTGTCCTATTGGTCTAATGGTTAGTGACAGTGACTGCTAAGCGAGAGGTCGTGGGTTCGATTCCCACCCAGTACATATCTTTTTGCGATGAGCAGAATTATTTGTTCTGTGTCCGGGTGTAATTTATAATATCTAGGGACATTATTTGCACATCCGAAACTAAGCAGAGCTTGTACTATGGCTACTAGAAAACTGATACATATTCAACATATTATATCTTTCAGTACCTACAGCATTCGATTAGTGTTTTGCGGAAGTATTCTCTAGCTCTGTCTATTGTTTCACAATTCGAAGCGAGCAATTTCCCACGAGTATACATTTAGTTTTTGAATAACAAGAAGTGCGTTAATATTGCAGGTTTTTTGCGTATTTATTATACTTAACATGGAAACAAGGTATTTAACAAGGTCAAACTTTTGAGAAACCTCTTTATTGTCGGCTCAAAGATGGTGTTTATTCTTCCCGTGTATTAACACGTTGTGCACTATAATTTGTTCCGTGCATATGGCTAGTCTTCATTGAGACTGGCCGCCGTGAAATTCGGCTAGGAGGACATTAAATAATGTAGAATTTCCGCCACGTCAGTCTCAGGTTAGGCTGTGGAATTCTCTTCCGCCTAATATTCTTGACACAATCCTAAAAAAAAATTGGTAAAAGAACACTACCTGTCCTTTTCACGTTAAATATATGTATTTATATGTAATTTATTATTTTAAATTATGTGGGTATTTATATATTTTTGTATGTACAGACGCCAGCACTTCAAGCTACTCCAATCTGTCAAATTTCCCCAATTGAAAGTGAACCTTATGCTTTTGTAATAAAGTTGAAAGTCTATAAAAGAAATTTGACAGATTGGATTAGCTGGATGTGCTGGCGTCTGTACGTATATCACTCATATCTTTTTGTCTCCGAAAATCTCCTCTTGCAGGTAGGTCTACTGGAAGAGATTGCTTTAAAACTAAGTAGTAGCTTTTTCTAATGTCATCATGTCAGCCAAAGTACGTCCTCCTCAAAGAATGGAGAGGTATGCCATAATCGCCACGCTTGGCAGACGGGTTGGCGATCGCAGTTGGATGGTCATAGTTCCCAGAACAAACGCTCATGCCCGGCTCTGGTAGGTATTCTCTCGGACGATTTCTAACCCCCCCACCCCCACGGGATGAGATGGGGTGATGATATTCTATGCCATCACCACACAACATATCACAGCATTTCCAATGGAATCTCTTGCGTTTTCTTCTTTCTTTTGTTAACTTTAGTGTGAGTAATAAAAACAGCAGTGGAATAGACGGAATTCAAAAGGAGTGATGCATTGAAAATCCGTCATATAATTGATGAACAATATTCAATAACAAACTTACACCTTGGAAACTGAGTTCTGCGTCCATCAGACTGTGTGCCTCTTCACGGTTCAGCTTCAACTTGGACGACAGGAACCTCTTCACTCGACCTGGATTTGTAAATAGATCCTTCACCTTCAGACCATTTTCTGGAAAAAGAGATAAACACTGTAATAAAACTTGGGCTTGAATAACGAGCTCTATACTAAGTTCTGGTAGAAGTAGTCTAGCGCACACAGTTGAACATCTGTTATAAAATGCACCTTTGGTTTTCTAGTACCGTCTTTTACTATCACGGCGTCCAAGTTATTCAAGGCGTACATCAAGCCCCTTGAGGCAATAACTGCCGGTGACCAAGATGCCTAGGCCAATGTTTAGGCAACTTGGTCACTGGTGGCGACTGCTGCACTACTAAAGTGATCATTAATCTTCCGAAACGCATTGTGTCAGGGATTTTCCTCTTCGCATGTTCAAACTATGGCTAAGCTCCTCATTTGAATAGTGTGAGTTTAGATCTGTTGGTGGTACATTTATCTATTTTTTTTCTTATCTTTGGAACTACTGTCAACCACAAGTCTGCAACAGTAACTATACACTGTAAGCCAGGTTCCACAGTGGCACACCTTAAAATTTTCTGAGCGTTGAGGCCCCGGCGTGTCTCTGGGAATCGATTCAGCCGTCTTGGGCCTCATAACGAGTTTAAACATGGATGAGTTAGAAAAACAGTGTTACCTCCAGAGCAAGGTGGAAGCCAGAAGATTCATCGAGGTTATAGCTTTATAGAACGCGAAATTTCAGAAGCTAGTTGCAAAAGCACTAAGAATATAATAATGTCAACCACGGCGGCCACTCTCAATGGAGACTAGCCAACTGAGCAGGACATATTGTCCATAAACTAAACGTACTAAACATAAACTTTCAATCCACCAGTCTCATGATCCGATGGGACGACTAGCGACATGACCGGAAAGAGCTCAGGTACAAGACCGACGGCTGTATCGATCTGATGCTAAGAAACTTTTTTTTACAGAAAACTCCCAAAAACCTCTTTTGGTCCGACCCGGGATTTGAACCTAGGACCTCGTTATTTGCGGTTGGACACACTACCACTTGACTAAATATTACTTACTGCTAATATCGATGAAGGTCGGTTCATCTACAACGTCAGCCAACGTGGCGAGCAGCTTGATGGCATCTGGAACAGTCCCCGCCACGTCCAGAACAGTCTCATTCATTATTGGTGCCAACTTACGCTGCAACTGCGTCAACCTGAAAGTATTGGTCAAACCTTCATATTCTACTTTAGACCCTTTTGCGAGAAGGTATATGTATAATTTATGAAATGCCCTCTACCTCTCCTCTAATTTGCTGTGCCCGACAGGGTCCACAATGAACTAATACATTTTATAATCTACCACCTAAGCATACATTGTGGAATGCTATAAAATATTGAGTAAGGTAGTATCTTCCGAAATTACATGATACCCTTGGTGATTGGCAAGCGGGAACTTACAGCCAATTAGCAGTAGCTTTGAAGTGGAGTAAGAGTAGATGGGGTCATGGAAGAACGCACGAGCTCCCAATAACTTTACATGTGCGAACAAAAGTTATCTATCGATCTAACCACCAACGTTCTTTTGGGGTCACGAAAAGAGCCTTACCGAGCGATGTATCCATTAGATCTTCATAATTCATACTAACCCTTTTACGACGATGGCAATCCAAAGTCCACTCGCAAAACCGGTTTTGTTTGCAAACTCGATCAACATCCAAGGTAAAAAGAAAACAGCGATTTTAGATGACGTTAATTGCAATACCCACTGCGACGTTATTTTGCGTTCAATAGACCCACTGGAATTAAACCCAAGGTCAGCCTCACGTTGTTGAGCTTACGCTTATCGCACGATAACGCTGTCTGTTTCTCCTAGCTTTAGCATATCCTCCACCAAAATTGCAATCAATACCTATATAATAGATAGATATAAATGCTTTGATTTGGAACTCAGGATTATATAGAGTAGCCCAACTCCCCCTTGGGGCTGCGGCGGTCAGTCAGAGAAGTGTCCTCTACTTCCGTCAATTGCTAGCAGCTCCGGGAAGACAGCGAACTGCTTGTGGCGCAGTCGCTGTTGCGGACTGGCAGAAGTCGGCAAATAGGGACAACAATCCAGAGCTCTCTCAGGCTACGAGTCACGACCATCAGGGACATAGCGAAAGAACGGGCACCGGTGCAGCATACCCGCGTCCGGGGCTCCCCCCATCAGGCGCCAAGAGAAATACACGGCAGGTAAGTGTAGTCGGTGCGACTTAACCAACCGTAGATAGTTTTTGCGGGTGACATGGACATTCCCCCTGTCTTATTCAAAATAAAAATAGTGTAAAAAACTAAAAAATCGTATTCCTGACAGCAAACGGACAGGCAGATTTGAAATGCGGGATGCATTTCAAATGAAGGGCATTTGAAATGCATCCCGCATTTCAAATCTGCCTGTCCGCCATCTTGGGGAAGCCGCCATATTGGATTTGTAATGACGTTTCTTAGCTAGTCATGAATTGTCATCAGAACTCAGAGCGTGTCAAAAATTTCATCCTAATCGCAGACCGGGAAGTGGGTCAAATTAAGATTCCAAGATTTTCTTACATACATAAGTACAAGTGAAGCTAATAAAAGCGTGGTAAAAAAGTATATTATAGAGTAGCTTACTTGGAATTTTCGTACGTAGGCAGTTCATCAAGCTCGTCGAGTGGAGAGCATTCGTTATTGATTGTGCACATGAACGACTGCAGGAACGGGATCATACCGGCGCTGGGAAGGGCACGCGCCGGGAATCCACCTAGCGATGATAAAAAAGAAGTGTTATTGTATATTATTAGCAGCTGGATGAGGAGTTCACCAATAGGCGTTATTATCAGTAAATGCAACACCTTAGCTTTAATTTCATGTCTATTTTTTTTATATCAGTAGACGACAAATGAGCAAGAGGGTCACCTGATGGTAAATGATCACCGCCGCCCATGGACACTCACAACAACAGCGGATCGCGGGTGCGTTGCCGCCCTTTAAGAGTCAGCTAACAAGTGTTTCTGACCCTTCCCCGGTGAGCTCTGGTGACCTTACTCACACGCAGAAACACAACATTAAAATTGTTAATGTTTTTATTAAGGAATGTCTTCTGTAAGGTGGAGGTACTTCCCCAGTCGGGCTGCTCTTTGAGCGAACGAACGCTGTGCCCTACCTCTGTTAGAAACGGATGTTATTTTGCATCCATCCTCGGCGTTTGTCCTTGTGTATAAACACACTTGTTACTACTTTATACATATAAGAGGAGACAGACTAGTGTCTGGGGATGTCCTGATGATAATAATATCTGAGTTAAGTTAGTAAGAGCGAAGTCAATATGAGTCTGGGTGTTCACAGGGTGAGAAGTGACGCTCGTGGTGGTAATATCTGGGTTAACAAAGAGCCACAGTGGCAGAGCACGTCTCTTGAAAGAGACTGTCTGATGCCCGTAACATTTATCGGTACCGTAGCCTAGTTGGTAGTGCTCCTGCCTACGAAGCTGGTGGTCCTGGGTTCGAATCCCGGTAAGTGCAAATATTTATGTGATGGGCGCGAATATTTGTTTCTGAGTCATGGATGTTTTCTATGTATTTAAGTATTTATCTATCTATATAAGTATGTATATCGTCGCCTGGTACCCAAAGTACAAGCTTTGCTTAGTTTGGGGCTAGGATGATCTGTGTGACATTGTCCCTAGATATTATTATTAATATCTATGCGTCACTAACTGCCCTGGGTCAAAGGGTGCGTAACTTAGTTTGTTTTAAGTGGTTTGAGTTCTCGCTAGCCTCTATTGACCAGTGATAGCCTATGGGCTAACAATAAACGTCGAGTTAAAACAAAGCTCTATTATCAGAGCAACTCAATTTTGGTTATAGTTTTAATTTTCATCATAATATCCAAGGATAGTTATTAATTAACATATTATAGATTATAAATATATGTAACAAAGTGTGCACGTGATGTAAGTAATAATTACTAGTTATGTAAATTACATAATGAATATTTTTATGCCGGAAATCGGCTAAGTGTGTGAACAAGAATAAAACCTACCTCCTATGTGCCTACCACATTTAATGCAAATACCTTACATAACGATTCTTATTATTATCTACTTGCCGTGCCCCGCGGTTTTACCCGCGTTAAACCCTATAAATTAACACAGCTCCTCCCCCTTAGATGATAGCGTGATAATATGTAGCCTATATGTTGACCCGACCTCTATTATATATATATATTCATGCAAAATTTGAAGTAAATCCATGCAGTACTTTATGAGTTTAGCCCGGACATACATACAGACAAACAGACAAAAATTTTAAAAACTATATTTTTGGCTTCGATATCGATAGTAGATCACGCCCTAAGTATCCCTTTTAAAAAATATTCAATGTACAGTTTTGACTTTCCTACGATTTTATTATATGTATAGATAATATACCTATATGTTTGTGGAATTATTTATTACAATTTATAGAAAAAAGGACTACTTTTTGGCTAAATACTCATTGAGATCGTAAAATACATTGGAAATAAGCCAATTTTTCAAAACGATTTTGAAGTTTTTGCCTTCCAATTCCTTGACTTTTGGACACACCAGGTACTCGGGCAGCAGCGGCTCCTGTGTACTAGCTACCACTTAACTGCGGTCGCATGCTAGGTGCCTTGACAACAAACCCCTCCAAATAGCAACGTTTAACTTTTGGGGGGCCTATTTTCAGCAGTGGATGATGCCAGCCCGATTCAAATTTCAAATTTTCACTTTGAGTTAATGACACTAGAGGTATAAAAACGAAAAATATTGGTCGAATTAACACAGATGTATTAAATAATTAACATAAGTCGATGAACCAACGAAATTGTATACTCAAATGCAAAAAAATAAATGAAATGCGTGGATGATATTATAAAATACTATGATGTTTATGACATGATACTTTTTCCGTGGGCTTCATTGTACTCAAACAAGGGACATCATTGTAATCTATCTCATTCTCTCGCAGGCTAAATACTACTAAAAATAAATAAAACACACTTTATTGTACATAAAAAAAAGAATATTTTACAATGAAACATTAATTATAATGTACAATGGGCGGTCTTATCGCATAAAGCGATTTCTTCCAGACAACCTTTGGATGGATAGGAATTAAATGTATAAAATGCCGGGGATGGTGCAACAAAGTGTGTTACATAGATAAAAAAGAAGAAAATATATAATTAAAACACTTTAAAAATATTAATGATTATATTATTATTACACATAGATAAACGTAAATAAAAAACGTAAACTATATTATATGAATGAATGAATGAATGAGCTCTTTATTTGCGAGAATACAGGTTACATTTGATGGTATTATATTTTCGTTTCACTATATTCGACAGAATACGTCGTGCAAATATTTAAAGTAATACATTAAAATTTTAGACACATTAAAATTGTTAGTAATTATTTAATTTGTTAATAGTAGTTAATACATGATTGAATCCAAACAATAAGTAAAAATAAGATTTAAAAACAGTGTTAATTATTAGAGATTAGAAAATGTCAATTAAAATTTCAATGTCAAAATATTTAGGCTAATTACATATTTATGTGAATTTATATTTAATGTAGTCATCAATTGAATAAAAACATCAGTCAACATTTATACTATACTATAAATATAATACTATATTAAAATAATATATTCATATAAAATAAATAAATAGTTATTATTATAGAGACAGATAGTGGACTATTTATGAATATGTTGGTCTCTACTGTCACTTTTTCGTTTCATATAATTTTCAAATCACAACGGTGCTAAAGAAGTTTCTCTTCAAAAGTTGCAGTTCGACGTATTTTTAACAGTAATTATGTTTAATACAATACGAAACAATATCATTTATTTGCTAATATAGGTATATAAGGATGTTACAATATGTTGATGTTTAACTATATTTTACCGGTTAGGCATGCAAATTTAACATTACAATTTCAATATTCCAGAAAATACACACACCGGCAAAATTAGAGGAACACAAAAAAAAGACAGTTTTTTTTAAATTTATTAGCTTTTTATGCATTTTTTTCGCTTCATTTGGGTTTGTTTATTCAATATAAATAAGTCACAACAGAAACTAGGGTTAAACAATATTTATTTATAGATAATTATAAAAAAAATAAGAAATTGGAGACATTTTGAATTTATAGAACAATTTTTAAAAATTAATTATCTTTGAAAAGACATAATATCTTGTATTGCCTCCGCGAGCTCTAATTAGGGCTTGAATACGTCTGCCCATGCTTCTAATGACACTTTCAATCATTTCCTGAGGCAAATTGGCCCACTCTTCAATTAGCGCCAATTTTAACTCCTCAACATTCCTAGGAGGTGGAATCCTGTCCCTGACTTTCCGTCCAATCATGTCCCAGACATGCTCTATCGGATTCATGTCAGGGGATCGTGCTGGCCAATCCATTTGAGTAATTCCGATTTCATTTAGGTAATCGCGAACCACGCGAGCAGTGTGGGGCCGTGCGTTATCGTGCATAAACACAAAATCTGGGCCTATAAATGGGGCAAAAGGCATTACATGGGGTTCCAAGATCTCGGTGATGTATCTGTGTGCAGTCAGAGAACCGCCATCAATGATGACCAAAGCGGTGCGTGCTGTTAAAGTTATGCCACCCCACACCATAACGGACCCTCCACCATATGAAACCGTTTCGGTAAAATTGGCTTGATGGTACCGTTCTCCTCGATACCTCCACATCCTTTCTCTCCCGTCGATGAAATTTACACAGAATCGGCTTTCGTCAGAGAATAAAACACGACCCCATTCATCGGACCAATCTTGGTGCTGACGAGCGAACGCTAATCTTGCAACTCGATGACTTACCTCAAGTTTAGGCGCTTTAGCCGGTACATATGACTTTAAACCAACTTCGTTTAACCTTCTTCTTACTGTTCGTTCACTTACACGCACGTTACGGACTTCTTCCAAAAGATTTCGGGTCTGGACAGCTGTTTGACGACGGTTTCTCAACGTTTGCACCCTTATAAAACGTTCGTCTACGGCACTGGTTGCACGTTTTCTGCCTTGTCCCCGCCTCCGCACGTAAGATCCTGTCTGTCTGAACCGTTTCACATTACGGTGGATCACAGATACTGACACACCCAACGTTCGACTCACTGAACGGTATGTGTGACCCTCCTCGATCATTGTCACAGCTCTGGCGACTTCAGTTGCCGGCAAATCACTCATTTTGTATGCAATACAATGTTAACTCTTCAAACAACAAACACAAAATAAGCTAGAGCCACTATTGAGTGCACAAACAAAATCCTTATCAAAAACACTTAAAAGCGCTGACTGTCAACAAACACTTAAAGAGGGTATAATTTCTGTTAAATTATTGATAAATGTCAAAATGTCTCAAAATGTTATGTTATACGAGGGTAATACCTTAAAAAATTTAACCACTTGACGAATTACCCACTAGTTGCAAAAAAATAATACCTTTTTTTTGTGTTCCCCTAATTGTGTGCCGGTGTGAATTTATAAATAGTACTAGTTTCTACATCATACTTTGAACCCTATGATGTTGTGTTAAAGTGTTAATTTCAAATAATGTAATGACATTTAAATTCGTTTATATAGAGAATTGCCTATACATGTAGGTAAGAGTTATTAGATTTAATTTCTCATCATGTAAATATTCTTTAAATACTATGTCTTACAACAGACTGAGTAATGTATATTCTAGCTATAAGTTAAAATTAATAATAATAATTAATTAATTAATAATTATTTTAAAATACAAAATACTCACACGTGGGGAAGTCTTCATTATTTACATTAATTCTAACTATGTACAGACTAAACATCACAGCTGTAGCCCATATTATGCCCGCGAGTGTTATCTGAAACAAGAAATAATAATAATTTGTTTATTTTCTAAAACGAAGTCCAGGACGCACATCAAGCTACCCCAATCTGTCAAATTTCCCCAATTGAAAGTGTACCTTATGCTCATGTCATAAAGTTGAAAATCTATAAAATAAATTTGACAGATTGGGGTAGCTGGATATGCTGGCGTCAACAATACATGAGAACAATATTAATACTATTAGGTATATAGAGAAATTCATCCAATATAATAAGAGGGCGATACGACATTGACAAGTAGAAATTATTGCGTGGTTTAAATAAATAAATAAGTTTGTACAGTGCCAAATTAACGAAACTGCGCACTGGCCGCCAAACTGCATTAACTCGTATTATGGAAACCTGTTGTAGTAGAATAAACTCACTTTAGGAAACTACCTGACTATTTTATGAAATGAAATAATGATGCTCAAACATTGACAAAACGTCACACAGGTAGTGCGCGACAGAGATAACGCTCTACGAAGCCGAAATCAGCCGACCGTCTCCCACCAAAGGCCGATGTGCAATATTTATCGCCGGGTACTGTCAACTATGTTTGGGCACCCACTCTAGCTCTATATGCCCTGCTTTGTTAGCTCTCTGACTGCCTTATTTATCTGGCGGTAGCGCTTGCAGTCCCAGAGTTTCTAGATTCATATCTTGGATCGAGACAAGAAGTGATTTTGGGATTTTCAATTTCTCAGTAGGTATCAGCCCGAAGTCTGTGAGATGGCGGTATTATACCCCCGTGCTTTGGAGAGCACGTTTAGCCGTGGGTCCTGTATCTGACGTCTTTGAATCGCTGGTCCTCCCTTCGGTTCATGATTCCCTTGTGTTTGCACACTAAGTTATGCGCTATAATATGTCCTGAGCAGATCGCTACACTATAGCTAATATTTAGATAATTAAACCTACACAATGACATGATCCTTGACAATAACTTAATTTTAATTAGCTAAATATCGTTACTGTTATAAAATAAATCTTATTGTAAATTATTTCCTACAATCCGTGTACCTAAATATCTATATGTACCTAGAAATAATTATAAATGAATTATATATTACTGCGAACATGTTCTGATTATTTACAAGCGCTTTTTTAAAGTCTACGTGAATAAAAACCTTTTTTTTTATTTATTTATTTATACTCCTTAGAGACTGGCCACCATGGCATAGATTCCACCAGGAGGACATTATTACATTAGTTAGCTAGCCTTCGTTAAGATTGTAGCCGTCACCGAGATTAGATAACACGTTTTCATCCGACCCGGAACTGATCCAAACACTACCACTGTACACACGGCTACATATCAAGCTATACATTTCCAATATAAGCTGACCTCTTATTGTATGGAAATCCTATACAACACGAGATCATATATATCTATATATAGGGCGGCCGAGGAGTTGACGTTCAAACGCAAAATTTATATACTTTATGATGAGGAGTATCGGAATCACCCCCATGTACGTTCTACGATTTTGCGTTGTTTTCGAGATATCAATTTTTTAAATGATTTTTTTCGTATATTTCCCCCAACACCAGTTTCAGATTTTTTCTCGTTCTGTTGATCATTTCTGGCTCTGTTTTTTGTGATAACTAATGAGCATAGTTTAACATAACACCGTAAACAGTATGGTTTATCTAATAATTGCAGAACTGACTTAGAATTTATTCGACAGTTCAAAATTAGGGTTTGAGCACAAGATCGATCAAAATTCTATCTCGAGAACTACGCAAAATCGTAGAGCATACATGGGGGTGATTCGGATACTCCTTATCATAAAGTGTCTAAATTTTGCGTTTGAAAGTCAACTCCTCAGCCACCCTGTATATTATATGGATCAGATAAAGGAAAAAATAAATAATAATAATATCTAGGGACAATGTCGCACAGATCATCCTAGCCCCAAACTAAGCAAAGCTTGTATTAGGGGTACCAGGCGACGATATACGTACTTATATAGATAGATAAATACTTAAATACATAGAAAACATCCATGACTCAGAAACAAATATTCGTGCTCATCACACAAATATTTGCACTTACCGGGATTCGAACCCAGGACCACCAGCTTCGTAGGCAGAAGCACTACCAACTAGACTACGGTGACCGTAATGTAATGTCGTATCAAGAAGTAAAAGCTCTCGCCGAAAGCCGAGACGATTGGAAGAAGCTCCACCGATAGAGCATAGCTCTTAAATATGATGATGATGATGTACCAAGGACGCAGACCGTGAACCTAATTAGATAGAGCTACTATGGTTGGGACAAACAATGACTTACCAGTTTCCGCTTTCGTATAAGGTAATCCTTCCACAGCAGCAAGCGCAGTTGCCGCCTGTCCGCCATTTTTTACCGGTATCACTGCCACGCGACATTCCTGCAACAAAACAACCATATATTACTAAAAGTCAGATGGTCTCACCGGTCCGCAGGTGAGGTTTAGCAACTAGGCTCGCGATCAGTCCATAGATGGTTGTCCGCCAAAATGGTTTAATTTGTGAGCGTCTCCGTGCTTCGGAGGGAACGTTAAGCTATCGGTCCCGGTTGTGACTATTAGGCTACAGTCGTTAAACCATGTCAGAGGCCTACTAGGCGGCTTGAACAACACTGACACCAGAAAAACAACTGTCCATACGAGAAGTTAATCTATACAAATAAATAAAATTGTAGTGTCTGTTTGTAATATTGAAATAACCGGTTTTTACTACATAAATATGAATATATATACGGTACATACACCAAAATAACATTTTTTACAATTTTTGTCTGTCTGTTTGTTCCGGCTAATCTCTGAAACGGCTGGACCGATTTTGACGGGATTTTTATTGGCAGGTAGCTGTTGTAATAAGGAGTAACTTAGGCTACATTTATTTTCGAAAAAGTCTTTTATTTTACAAAAAAAAAGGATAAAACTAATTAACACGCGGATGAAGTCGCGGGCTCAGCTAGTTAGTACTAAAATTACGAGAAAGCCTTTTTGTTAGACCGTTGGATAGTGGAGTCAGTTGTCTCGAGATCAATCCTAAGGCACCACTGACCTTAAAAATTCATGTGGGTATTAGAAACTAATTATGTCGTACTTAAATCAATGGAAGAAAGCCTCGTGAATAAACCTGCATGCCTGCCAACTTGCACTAAGTTAGCGGAACACAAATGTGATACGATAAAATTGAATGTAGACACTAGACAGGCTCTTAAAAAAGAATTAAAATAAATGCGATTTTTTTCGCGTCTAATCCGCCATTTTACTACTCTAATCTTATTAATTCACACTAACCAACTTTTCGGAAAAAATTTGGAACATGTTCCCAATACCTTTCTCTTTCATTTCTCATGTTTTTGTTGCAATCAATTCGCGAGTTGTTATTATTGCATCACATTACAGTATTGACATAACAAGTGGAACTGTACACGTATTCAATGGCAAAATATATATATATATCTCGGGACAATGTCACACAGATTATCCTAGCCCCAAACTAAACAAAGCTTGGTTACTAGGCGACGATATACATACTTATATAGATAGATAAATACTTATATACATAGAAAACATCCATGACTCAGAAACAAATATTCGTGCTCATCACACAAATATTTGCACTTACCGGGATTCGAACCCAGGACCACCAGCTTCGTAGGCAGGAGCACTACCAACTAGGCTACGGTGGTCGTCGTCAAGATGAGAGCCATGTTTGTATAACTTGCTGCCTAATTGTGAGTGTCGCCTCAATATTTATTCGTCATGTCAGCCAAATTACGCCTACTGCTGGAGAAAAGCCTCTCCAAAAGATTGCACAGTGGAGTTGTGTCCATAATTTGGAGGAATATGGCATAATTGCCACACTTGGCAGGCGGTCATAGCACACACGCCTACATATCAAGCTGTCATCATCATCATCATCATCATATCAGCCGAAAGACGTCCACAGCTGGACAAAGGCCTACCCCAAAGATCTCCACAATTGCCGGTCTTGCGCTATCCGCATCTAGCGATTTCCAGCGATCGCACAAAATCATCGGTCCATCTTGTAGGGGGCCTGCCCACGCTGCGTCTTCCGGTTCGTGGTCGCCACTCGAGAACCTTTCTGCCCCAGCGGCCGTCGGCTCTACGAGCTATGTGCCCCGCCCACTGCCACTTCAGCTTGGCCATTCTTACGGCTATGTCGGTTACTTTGGTTCGCCTGCGGATCTCAACATTTCTGATTCGATCTCGCAGGGAAACTCCAAGCATTCCAATATAAGCTGACCTCTAATTGTATGGAAATCCTATACAACGCGGGATCAGCTTCTACTGGATATGTATAGCTTGATATGTAGCCGTGTGTGTACACAGAAGTTCGCTTTTTTTGCAATATCCTTACTAGAGATGTAAAATGACTGAATATGACCAGTCACAATTGTCATAAACCTTAAATGACCGGTCATTTACTGTCAAATTCAGTCAGTTAGACTCAAATTATTTATTTAGGTACCCAATTTATATGCAAGTTTAAATGAAGCAACGTTTTATTTTCTATTATATCATGAGAGGATAAGACGACATCAAAGTCGATGCGCGAGGGGATGCGACGTTGCCATTTTGTCTTAAATGCATGCATGATTAGAAATGTAAAATGATTAACACTATATAATAATACTATAAGTCATCAAAACTTAACAGGTACTAAAATATTTGAAATCAAATTGACTGACAATGACCATTTTTTACCAATTTGACCGTAAATGACAGTCAGTCGAATTCAGTTACTTTAGTAATTTTCAACACTAATCCTTACAGAGGGAACGAGCACCTGGACCCCAAATATTGTATTTTAAAATTCCAAATATATTGTTTTAACCCCAAATGACTCAAAAACACCGCCTGAGTATCCACGTATGATGCATTACACATCAAATGCCTTGTCATCTTCTAAAAACTAAGGTAATAGTGTAATAATACACTTAGCTAAAGATTTTTGAGATAAACATAATTAGTTGGGATTGCATAATACTAACAACAAAAACTTGGGAACAAACTGATACACAGATACAAATATTAATCGCATGAAAAACTGCAATAAAAACAATAAGCTCGGTGAATTTTTTTGCCGAGTCTTCTCATTAAATATGGCAATCAAAAAGTATAAAATAACCTTTGTCGGAACGTTTTTAATGAGGTAAAATGTATTATATGTAAGTGTTTATTGTGTATTATTTGACTTCTATTGACTTGTGGGTAATGACCTCGACTGCTAAACCAGAGGTCGTGGGTTTGAACTCCAATAAAAATAATTAATCTTTATTTCACTTGGGGTCTGTTTCACAATGTCCAGATAAAGTCCCGAATAAGCTACTTGCAACTTATCTATCGAATAAAGACATCGTTTGCGTTTCAAAATCCATAAATAGTACTAACTGGGAAATAAACTGCAAAGTAAACTATTGGCCAGATCAAGATTCAGATAGCAAAGTTAACTGATGGATAAGATATCTGACAGATGTCATTCGATGCTTATTTCGGTGGTGTTTATTGTTAGAATAAAATGGTAAAATTTGATACTATTGAAGACGAAATTGATGAATTATTTGATCGTGAACCGCGCATAAATCCGACACCGCTTAGAAAAACACCACCGAAACACAGCAACAAACATTTGTTGACATTAACATTTGACGTCTATTTATTTGACTTTCGTACGTTTAATTTCACGCAAAAAAAATCTATTTATGTATGTATTTTTATTTGATAAAATAATAGTTAGAAGATAAATTTGAAAATATGTATGCAAACCTGAAATTACTAACCATAAAAAATTAGTAAAAAGATATTTTTAGGTGTGTTTATCATAAGAAATGTATTTATAGGTTGTCTGTTTCGTAAGACGGAACGACAAAATGCGACGTTGCCAAACCTACCTATTAGTAACAGCCGAATAGCTATCTGGCAAATAATTTATCGGGAAAGTGGTGGTGAAACGCAATGTGTTTTATCCAGAACTTATATCTGTTTATTTGGTAGTTAGCTATCCGACACTTTATCTGGACATTGTGAAACAGACCCTTAAATATACATAGTAGGTACAAAATAATTAGTACATAATTATTATTGACTGCACGTGTGGCGCAGCGGCTAAGACAGTCGCCTCGCCGCTTCGTGTCGCGGGTTCGAGTCCCGCGCCGGACAACTATTTGTGTGACCCATAAATAGTTGTTCTGAGTCAGGACGGATGTAATTTGTGCCATCTATTATATGTTTGTAAAGTACCTCACGACAGAGGGATTAGAATCCCTAGTGCGGGCGTTGTCTTTAAAAAAACACATTACGCCAAATCGTAGACATGTTACCCTCCTAGATTGGCTATAGCCTATTATTATAGCCTGTATTAAGGTGACACAGTGACGTATCCTTGGATGTATAATTTAAAGTGTTATTCTCAAATCACAATAGATAAGGTGAAGTTGACATTTATATCAACTAGTTTACAACATTCTTTTTTTATATTTACCTATAATATACAATACAATACAAAACTGCTATTTGTAAACAGGAAATAACAATATAATTTCCAAAACAGTTATTATAACTATAAAAATGCGTCGAAGCTGCAGAAAAAGCACGAGAGGTTACCTCTTTAAATGGTAAGGCATATAGGTTGTCCAAGACACACGCCACCTTTTTGATCACATCTTATTTTTTTAATTAACTAGCTGTGCCCCGCGGTTTTACCCGCGTTAAATTTTATAAATTATCACATCTCCTCCCCCGTAGGTGATAGCGTAGCCTATATGTTAACCCGATCTCTTAGTAATATTCATGCATAATTTTAAGTAAATCCATGCAGTACTTTTTGAGTTTAGCCTGGACATACATACATACAAACAGACAAAAATTCTAAAAACTATATTTTTGGCTTCGATATCGATTGTAGATCACGCCCCAAGTATCCTTTTTAAAAAATATTCAATGTACAGTTTTGACTTTCCTACGATTTTCTTATTTTATATTATAATATGTATAGATATTCCCTCGGGTCGCCTTCTACGCCCCCCACGTGATGAGATGGGGTGATGATATTCTGATATTACTGACTTAGTTACACGATTGGTTTACTTCTAAAACAGATTTACTTGTAAAACGACTATTCATTCTAACTCCCAAGACAGTTAAAGCGATTCCCCGGGACATGCCTGAGCCTCACCGCTCAGCGTCATTTCATTGTGTTCCATTGTTGATCATGGATTACAAGAGTTGCAGTGGTGGGTAAGAGGGAGGGACAAGTCCCAATTAAAAAAAAAATACCTCCACCTCCCCCTTTTTTCATCGGACTACCAGACATCGGGAGGGTCTCCACCGCTTCGTTGTTGACATCCCATTATGCCGTACGAAGCGCTTTGCTTATTCTTTCATCATACGCACTGCTAAGAAATGGAACACCCTCCCTAACGACGTGTATCCAGACTCATTCCGTTTAATCAAGGCTAGAGTAACAGGCATCTTATGTGGACGCGCGGTCCACCTTCGACCGCATCTTCACTTAGGTAAGATCGTGGTCAAGCGCAAACCCATCAGCATAAAAAAATTGATATAAATAAATAATAAAATGTTGGGACCTATAACACACTGCCATCTGAGTTTGACGATTACAAACAAACTTGCAAAAGATCTCATCATCATCATATCAGCCGAAAGACGTCCACTGCTGGACAGAGGCTCCCCAAGGATCTCCACAATAGCCGGTCCTGTGGTGTCCGTATCCAACGGCTTCCCGCGGTCCTTGCAATTCGTCGGTCCACCTTGTAGGGGGCCTGCCCACGCTGCGTCTTCCGGTTCGTGGTCGCCACTCGAGAATCTTTCTGCCCTATCGGCCGTCGGTTCTACGAGCGATGTGCCCTGCCCACTGCCACTTCAGTTTGGAATTTTTACTACTTTGGCTATTTTGGCTACTTTGGTTCTCCTGCGGATTTAGACGTTTTTGATTCGATCGCGCAGGGATACTCCGAACATAGCCAGCCCTTTCCATTGCTCTTTGGGTGACTTTGAGCCTTCTTGCGCAAAAAATCTAATCTTTTCTATTTACATATAACTAGCAGTGTCCGCGGACTTCGTTCCGCGTTATAAATATTTTTCATAGCCTATTCACCTATTCTAGATTTTATTCCAGACACTCCACATTAACGTAGCTTTCTATTGGTGAAACAACATTATTACAACGTGTAAGGGGTATCTACAGAACTGAATTCATGAGTTTGTGACGTTTCACAAACTCACAAACGTTACCTTTTTATAATATTAGTATAGATAGTATAGATATATGTTTAGATAATTATCAAAATCGGACAAAGGAGAAATAACTTAACATACATACAATCGAATTGATCTCTTTGAAGGTGGTGAATTATGAGTTCTACGGTATCATAATGTTATTGTTAAACGGCCTTCACAAGCCTTCAATATTCTTGGACATAATGAACATTAATGTGTCGAGTCCGGAGGCATCCTCGCGTGATGGCCATATGTCAGTCTAATTACATGTTTACCCGCAAGTGGTTTGGCATAAAGATCACGTGTGGTCAGTTGTGTCATGGCAATTTACTTCGTTGCAGAAACATGGTCTTTAGGTCTGCAAAAGGAGCGATACTCTTAATATATATACAAGATATAAATACTAGATATAAGCATAATCATAAATCGTAAATACATGTGTCTCCCCCAAATAAGTAGGTAACTCTTTTATGGGGCAATTTATAAGATTAATATCAAATAATTAATATCTAGGGACAATGTCACACAGATCATCCTAGCCCCAAACTAAGCAAAGCTTGTACTGTGGGTACCAAATACTTAAATACATAGAAAACATCCATGACTCAGAAACAAATATTTGTGCTCATCACACAAATATTTGCAGTTACCGGGATTCGAACCCAGGACCACCAGCTTCATAGGCAGGAGCACTACCAACTAGGCTACGGTGACCGTCAATCTAAAATTCTATCACAAACTTCCCAATGATATTACAGAATTGTCTACAGGTAAGTTTAAAATAATTATTAAAGCCAATTGTATAGCAGGGCATAAGTATTACAAAATTTCTGATTATTTAAGTGATAAAAGTGCTTGGGATTGAGTTACTCCAAGTTAACACACATACAAATTCACGTTTATTGAGTTTTCTGGCAGCGTTTCTCAGTAGCTGTCACGTCGTGCAATGCACGGTAGGATAGAAAAACGATTCCACGTAAATTTAACATTTGATGGAATAGAAGAATTTTGAATTAAAGGTTGTGTCCTGGCTTAATCAAGATACTAACTATAGCATCAAATACTTACTGTTCTAAAACTTATACAACTGATTTCAACTTTTCACTATAAATCTGCCTAATCATGATGGGTAAAATTGCGTGTAAAATACGTATTGGACGCAGAAAAAAATCATGGGTACTCTATATTAGTGAGTGGGCAGGAATCGTAAGCGTTGCAGAACTATTCCGACGGTCACCGTAGCCTAGTTGGTGGTGCTCCTGCCTACGAAGCTGGTAGTCCTGGGTTCGAATCCCGGTAAGTGCAAATATTTGTGTGATGAGCACGAATATTTGTTTCTGAGTCATGGATGTTTTCTATGTATATAAGTATTTATCTATCTATATAAGTATGTATATCGCCGCCTGGTACCCATAGTACAAGCTTTGCTTAGTTTGGGGCTAGGATGATCTGTGTGACATTGTCCCGAGATATTATTCCGCGTTGCGAATGACAAACACAGATATTGACCGCCTACGGCCAACTTTCAATGATTGGAGAGCTTTAAGAAGATAAAGCTGGTCATCAAGTAATCAGCGCCGCCCATTGACACGTGGAACAAAAGAGAGGCTGCAAGTACGTCGCCGGCACAAATATCACTGAGGTCGCCAGCTTTTAAGAAAATAATAGACTCATTTCTTGAAGGCTGTCGCGTCATACCGGATCGGAAATACCTGTGCAGTTAATCGATTCCACATATTTTTATTTTATGCAATTTCGCTCTGATTTTAAAGGTGTTCTTATAGTTTTCTGTTCACTCTATTTAGGCCTGTACGTGTTAGCTAATTCGGGCGAGATTGGCGTGATTCGATAAAATTAGGCATTGTTAGTTTTTTGAAGTTATACTTCTTTTGGCGCGATGGAGAAAAATGATGAGAGTGAATTTTTACGATGCGCGCGCACACCGATACCAAAAAATTTAACAGCATGAAGTTACTAACTTCTCTCTAGGTGGTATGACAGTGAATTTTTACGATGCGCTCGCATCTGCGCGCGCATCGTAAAAATAACAGCATGAAGTTAGTTCTAGGTGGTATGAAAATTGATAACTATGTTCAAGTTGTATATTAAGAAGTATAACTTCTAACGCGTGTACATGAGTACACACAAGTTTTTTTAACTTGAAGTAACGACATAGAACCTTCAGTACAATTCTTGTTCACCCTTGAGTTATAGTTGAAACAATTGGCTATTATAATTTAGATGTTTAAAGCTACTTGGTTAGTTTGTGTTCACAACTTTACAATGGATAATTTAAGTAAGCTGGAGTGTTTATCGCTATAGAAGTGTTGGCAAAATTATAATACTGGAGTAATGACTTTAAATTTTATATACTTATGTAGGTGTAAAAGTTAAATCGCCCTCGGGTATTTGTCGCTTAAGTCAAGGTTGAGAGCTTTCTGTGTTCTCCCAACTTTTTGGTATCCTCAATTTTTTTAATACAGTACTACTAAATTTAAAAATAATACCTAAATATGTACTCATAGTTATATTATTATCGAATGTATCCTAAATGTCATGGGATAAAGATGCATTTTATATATTATATTAACTGTCCCAAATATCTACAAATAGAATCTGTAACAAAATTATATGAACTGCTACTAATTATCCTATACTATACAAACCTTTGAACCAAATTATACAACACTTTTTTATATCAGTCGGTACTAAAATATTCAAATAATATATCATTGTTGATATTGTACCTACATTACATTTATTGTGACAAAATAGACTGTATGGACGGACTAGTTCAAAAATATAATAATGAACTATATTATTTTTATATGCCACTAGCTGTGGCCCGCGGTTTTAGCCGCGTTAAATTTCATAAATTATCACAGCTCCTCCCCCGTAAGTGATAGCGTGATAATATGAAGCCTATATGTTGACCCGACCTCTGAGTAATATTCATGCAAAATTTGAAGTAAATCCATGCAGTAGGTACTTTTTGAGTTTAGCCCGGACATACATACAGACAAACCGACAAACAGACAAAAATTCCAAAAACTATATTTTTGGCTTCCATATCTATTGTAGATCACGCCCCAAGTATCCTTTAAAAAAAAATCAACAGTTTTGACTTTCCTACGATTTTATAATATGTATACTTCTATCAATAATATTGATCGAAGTATGTAGGTATAGATAAACGTCACAACTCGCAGATGGGTTGATAATCTCAGTATGATGGTCAGAGTACACAGAGAGACGCTGCTGCCTGTTTCCTGAGAGATAATACCTTGAGTTGAATTCTACGCCTCCTACGGTGTGAAATTCTTTGCCGTCAGCCACTCATCAATATTAAAGATCATCATCATCAGCTTGATATCGCCCACTACTGGACATAGGCTTCCACCAAAGGTTTCCATTTGGAGAGGTTTGTCGCCGCGCTTGGCATGCGAGTTGGCGACCGCAATTAGGTGGTAACTAGTACACGGGCGGCGATGCAGCCTGAAAACCTGGTATATCTCTTAGTCGCCTATTACTACATCCACGGAATGGTATGAGGTAGCCCTGTTATCCATTTTGAGCCGGAAAGTCACGGCAAGGTCTAAAGAAATATTAATGACTAACTGTGCCGCCATGCCAAGCGCGGTGAATACGACAAACCTCTCCAAATAGAAACCTTTGGAGGAAGCCTATGTTCAGCAGTGGGCGATACAGACTTATGATGATGATCTTTAATATTGCTGTGTAGCTGGCGGCAAAGAATTCCACCCCGTAGGAGGCGTAGAAGTGGTCCCGAGGGAATATAATATCCGCGTTAAACTTTATAAATTATCACAGCTCCTCCCCCGTAGGTGATAGCGTGGTTATATATAGCCTATATGTTCACCTGACCTCTTAGTAACATTCATGTAAAATTTTAAGTAAATCCATGAAGTACTTTTTGAGTTTAGCCCGAACAAACATACAGACAAACAGACAAAAATTCTAAAACTATATTTTTGGCTTCGATATCGACTGTAGATCACGCCCCAAGTATCCTTTTAAAAAAATATTCAATGTACAGTTTTGACTTTTCTACGATTTTATTATATGTATAGATTTTAATATTTCTTTAGACCTAAGAAAAAGAAGTAACTTGAGGAATCACAATATACCCATGAAACCGAACTAATTAACAAATACCAGTGTGTGAAATAAGAAAGCTTTATTTTGACTTCCCATACAAATTGCGTCAGCTGATAAAAGATTCAAGTGTTGTGTAGAAAGTTATTATTACTATCGTGCCATTATTTCATTGTTCTTAACAAGTTGTTCATTTAACAAGCGATTAGAAAAATATTTATATAGGATTATCTTGGAAGAATTCTCTATCGAATTTATACCATATTGGTAAAAATTCATAAGCAATGTAGAAATCGAAATAGAAGACGCATCGTGGGCAGGTCCCTACAAGATGGACCGATGATCTTGTTAGGGTCACTGGAAGTCACTGGATGCTAGACTAGACTAGATGCTCAGCTAGACCGGCAAATATGGAAGTCTTTGGGGGAGGCCATTGTCAACAGTGGGCATCTTACGGCCGATATGATGATGATGATGATGAAATCGGGAATCACAGACATAATAAACATACACAAATTGATAACCTCTGTTTTTTTAACGGATTAGAAATAAATTATGTAGGTATGAACATGAGTAATGCAATTTATAATGTTTTAAATCAACATGTACCGCCTAATTATAATAAAAACGGATATGTTAGGGTTTCGTATTCAAACAGAGGTTAAGTTTAGTATTTAATAGTGTAGCTGATTTAAACTAGAATATTATTATTGCTGTTTTATTAAAATGGGCCAGCTTTTCCTTATAATAAAATGTAGAATATAATAAAGTAATAATTTAATTGAAATAGATTTTATTTTGTAGTTTTCTTTTAAGTAGGTATTTTTAATATCCTTGCGGTTTTCCTTAAAAGGAAAAGTAGTTAAATTATATCTTGGGATCGATGAAGTTTTATAAAATCTATTCATAATTGACATTTTTTTAAGCAAGATAATCGGATTCAGCCATTCCCCTTGAAAAGCCCATCATTAAAATACTGATACCGAAGTTATGAAAAATGTATTTTTTTATTGGTTGTAGCGATATATACGAATCCTTAAAATAGTGAAGCAGCACTCGCAATTGACCGGTAAAGCTTTTGGATAAAAAGCTCGCTATAAATTATAACAATAAAAAGTTATTTTCAGTTGTTTTTTACTGGCCACGGAATAAATTATAGTAGTTAATGCAAAAACTATAGCATGTAATAAATAATCGGAATGACTCATCACATTTTTGACTACACGTGTATCTCCACGTGTAAGTCGTATTTTTCGACACCAGTCTTAATATGAAATATATATTTAGTTTGGTTTTTGGTAATTTATAACTCTGTTAGTAAGAAAATCGCTGGTCATTGTGATTGTTAATTTATCTTTGTTTTTATCTCGTCTCGTTACTTAATTAATTAATTTTATTTTATAACTTTATTCGCATAAAATTGTATGAAGGCGGAATTAATGCGAGAGTCATTTTCGGCTAATAAACGCCAGGGAAAAGCCGGAAGACTAAGGCTGAGCTAATGCTATAGAGCGTACATAGACTTTGCTCAAACTTTACTTACGTAAAACTTTGCTAAGAGTATGCTAAGCTCATACTTTGATTTGGTATTTATAGACTTTTTGAGGTTAAGATTATGCTTAGCATAAGCTAAGACAGACAAAGTCAAAACACCAATTGTAATTTCATTACATGCATTAACTTCTGTCTAAGTAAAGTCTGAGCAAAGTCTAAGTACGCTCTATAGATCTCAGCCTTAGTGTCTGCAGGACTACTACGAGATGGAGCGATATCTTGTGACTTTTGAGGGTCGCTGGAAACTGCTGGATGCGGGTAACGCAGGATAGGCAATTGTGAAGATTTTGAGGGCGATTATAGTGGGCGTCTTACGGCCGATATGAAGAAAATGGCCTTTAGAAATTATTAGATACTTATACATTGCTAATTACTCTTTTTAGCAGGGCCATCGAATGGTGCAATTGCACTACTTTAATATATATGTATACAAGAAGGAGCTATATTTGACTATGCTGAAAAAAATAACAATAAATAATATGAATGCAATGTAATAATGAGTAAAATACTATCATCTTCTAATATTAAAGCAAATTAAAGTATGCGAATCAATTATTATACCTAAATGAAAATGATAAATAAAAACAAAACAAATTTAATTGTATGTTCAAGTAAATCAAATATTGTATATGAAGTTGTAGCCATATATATATATATATATATATATATTGTAATCATATTATTATATATGTAACTTTGCTATAAAAGTGGATATTATTAAAGAGCATATTAAAGAGAATACACACAATCGGATCTTGTACTTATATATATTTTGTGGTATTTGCATGTTGAGTTTCATAGACAAAAGGAACCTTTATAAGTAACCGTGTTGTTACCGGGCCAGAAAGAATAACGGGGCCACCCCATACCACATCCCGTGGGTGTTCTAAAAGGTGACTAAGTGATACACCTGGTAGTCGGACAACATCGCCTACCACCTAACTACAATACTACCACCTAACTACAATACTACCACCTAACTACAATACTACCACCTAACTACAATACTACCACCTAAGAACAATACTACCACCTTACTACAATACTACCACCTAACTACAATACTACCACCTAACTACAATACTACCACCTAACTACAATACTACCACCTAACTACAATACTACCACCTAACTACAATACTACCACCTAACTACAATACTACCACCTAACTACAATACTACCACCTAACTGCGGTCGCTAACTCGCATGCCAAGCGCGGTGCTTACCACCAGACACCAACAATATACATATTAAAATAGAAATATACAACAATTCGAGAGACACAATCTCAAACACTCCAACACTCTCACAATCCAATTACAAACGTACACAACAATCTCATTAACGGAACACAACATGCAAATACATAGTAAGTCAACTTAACAAACGAGATACACAAGATAATTAATTAAATATAAGTACTCAAAACAAAAATATGAATTAGATATAAACGTTGCATACAGGTATAATACCTGTATACAATGTTTATATCTAATTACTAGCTGTGCCCCGCGGTTTTACCCGCGTTAAACTTAAGAAATTATCGCAGCTCCTCCCACGTAGGTGATAGCGTGATAATATGTAGCCTATATGTTGACCCAACCTCTTAGTAATATTCATGCAAAATTTGAAGTAAATCCATGCAGTACTTTTTGAGTTTAGCCCGGAAATACATACAGACAAACAGATAAACAGACAAAAATTCTAAAAACTATATTTTTGACTTCGATATCGATTGTAGATCACGCCCCAGGTATCCTTTAAAAAAAAATTCAATATACAGTTTTGAGTTTCCTACGATTTTATTATATGTATAGATGATACGCGAAAGTTTAAAAGTATATAAAAATATGAATGTGATTACGGCAAATGGCACCGTTATGGAAACCTTTGGGGGAGGCTTGTGTCCAGCTGTGGACGATATTAGGCTGGTATATTGTCTATCTGTATCTATTAGCAAATCAATGTGGTAAATTACATATTTGGGGACGAATACCCTATATAATAGCTTGTAGGTATATCTTTTGAAATGTAACATGCTCTGACGAATCCTGTAAACCTTTATTTAAAGAACTTGGCTTATTACTACTACCATCATTATATATTTATGAAATTTGTTATTTTGTTAAAAACATAAAGAAATATTTAATCGAGCATGTGACGTCAACACAAGATTAAAAAGAGATCCATTCAGACTTGTACTAATGGATACTCGAAAATCTGAGAAATATGCGAAAAGCTGCCTTGTAATGTGTGTTCTTCTGAATCTTTAACAAAATACCTGATAGTTTAAAATCGCTAAACCAATTCCTATTTAAAAAGAAGTCATACGAATGGCTCACTGTAAATAACTTCTATGACATTAAAGACTTTTTTAATCACAAGACATAAAAATGTGCAATATATAATAGATTTAATTTGAACAAATGTATAATTTATTTTACCTTAAGATGTTTATGATTATATTATCGATAATTACCATTAAAATGTATATAGTATTTAGAATCGCCTCTTAGTTTTTTAAGTAATATTTGCATGCTATTGACTTGCATAGCTAAACATGTGGACATAAAAATTGCATGTATTGTAACTTTGACACCTTTGTATACTGTGTTTAAACAAAATAAATATTTATTATTATTACTGGACAGGGTTCTAAAAATAAATTACGTATAAACGATTTTTATTCACGTGAATTTAAAGAAGCGAGTAAACCTTACAAGGGATTGACTGGCCATTGGTCGCGAGTTCTGATTCGCGAGAGATTATAATGAGTGCAGTTCTAATTTCGATTCCTATTCTAACAAATACATTTGCTTACTTTAACTTCAATCCGAAAATACTTCAATCAATCAATCATCATTTATTTGCGACAATATGGTTACAATGGTGTGTGGTAACAATACATATATAAAATTATTCTGCCGCTTAGGGCGTGCAAAGGAGAAGGAAACTTCTGGGCCCAGCAGTTAACTAGTTGAAATGTGGATTAAAAAAACCGTTATATTTTTCTAAAGGAAATCACAAAATATGGTATCATGTTTCTATCTAAGAAGCGAGAAAACTTAAATTAAGTTATGAAACTAAAAAATTGATAAAATAATGATGAATTGCTCGCAATTGATTAAGAATAAATCGGTATAATCTCAGAATATGTTTGAAAATCGAGTGACAAGTAATTTTCGTGAAATCGATTCATAGTGGATCGTATTCCTTTAATTTTTCTTCGGGCAACACTTCTCTGCCTGACAGCCTTTACATGCTCTTTGACTGTCACTCGTTCGTTGTCTTTCGTTTTAAGTACGCACGTATTTTTCATGTTTTATATGTGGTTTTCTTCGACTGTAGTGACTGCCCGGGGTGCGGGGGATCCGAACGTGCCAGATCTTCGACATGTCACACTCTCTATGCATAAGCCATTCAAAAATATTGTAAAAAACTACAATGTTATAATTTAACCTCACTTTTACTATACTTCATATAACTTGATTCCTGGATAGCCAAATTTAACCAAAATTTCAGTGAGGTCTTGTTATTATATCCTCTCACAAATAAGGCTAGTTTGATTCAGTTAACACTTGGGCCCAGGAATGTATGGAGTCATTCCCTTCTCCTTTGGTAACAATAAATATATTGACCATAAATTTATGTGTTATGTATCTTAAAGATTAAGTAACACCTCCAATATTTGCAGATTCCTCATTAAGGCCCATCGAAGTCTTACGTCTCAATTGTAGGTATAATATGTTTCTCGAGTCACGTCTGTTTCTTATAGAGATAAGCTCATTGCCGCGATGTCACGTCTGCGTGTTTTAGTGGTTGTCATTATAACTAGTAAGTTTAACTACCTCGTTACGGATACTGACACCAGATCAGTGAGTTCAATGCCTAGGTCGAGCCCAAAAGTGATACTGAAAAACAATCTTCTACAATGGTACAGAATCATTAGGCCAGTTTATTGTTAAAATTTTCTATCTATGTTGGTAATATTAGATCGTGAATGTTTGTAACAAGAACCTTTTGTAACTTTAACTGTGAAACTGCCTGTGTACGAGACCAAATCAATTTCAACTTTATCATTTTGGAATAAGGTGGAAATCATGAAAAAAAAATAGTCAGTCAACAAATTTAAATCAAGAATTATAGCCAATTTTTGTAGCAAGGCATATTACAAAGTGTCCGACTATTTTAATGATAAAATGATAAAAAAAAACAATTGTGTCATTAACAACGATGATAAGGTGATTCTGATTTATTTAAAAATAGGTATCCTACTGAGTGATTTGTCAGTGATTCTCAGTAGTTGCCACACCAAGCTCTGCACGGTAGGATAAAATTACGTGACGATTCAAAAAAAAAAAACAACATAATGTTCACTACATATTATACTGATAAAATATATAGGTATGCCTATGACAGATGTACGCGAAATATGATCAATTCATGGATCTGGGTGACCAAATTGCGGATCGTGAATTAGTAATTTTGGCTCTTAGTAACGGGAGTGAGATTTTTTCCCCACAGGATTTGTTCAGGTTCCAGCTCTCGACCTGCGTCGATTTAATTGTGCCTTGAATTTATGGCACGATTTTAGCAATTTGTTTGAGAGCATGGACCCTCATGGAGACTTGAGACCAGCACAAAAAATTGCCTATTTGTTTTGGATGGTGAAGCTATCGCGAATTAATCCTTTTTTTCTAAAGATACTGTAAGCAGTACAGTCTCTTCTTATTTATGTCAATTTGGCATATGGAAAATAACTGCACGTGTGGCGCAGCGGCTAAGACAGTCGCCTCGCTACTTCGTGTCGCGGATTTGAGTCCCGCGCCGGAACACTATTTGTGTGACTGTTCAGAGTCTGGATGTAATTTATGACCGTATATTATATGTTTGTAAAGTACCCCGCGACACAGGGATTAAATTACCTAGTGCCGAGTTGTCTTTAAAAAAAATCTTATAACAGCGCCTTTACAAGCAACGAGAGTAAGGCCCTTGTCGAAATAAATTAAAACTGAAAGCAATTACGAACTTGGGAAAAATAAAAGATGCGGTATAATGTGTTTTGGTATAATTATGCCAAATCGTGCTATTTTTAACCGACTGGGTACACCTATGATTTAGCTATTTTTTGTTGCCCATATAATTGTAGAGTACCTAATTTGTTTTGTTCGGAAGATTTCGCTTCTCCGCTGGTAAAAAGCTGACCAAGTAATGGCAAGGTGAGGTCATGTTACGAATGATGACAGAGATCAAACTGATATAGTTCACTGCATCAAGCTACCATGGAGACGAAGACTCCTGTCTCACTATAGCGTAGCGTTCGACGAATGGAATCACAGAGAAACCCATCATCAATCATCAAATCTCGTGTATATGCCCCATTGAGTATGTTTCGCCGGAGCGTCTCAACTGGGCTGTGTTGAAACCGGTAGTAGAGACACCCGCTGAGTTTGTTTCGCTAGGTCTTCTCAGTTGGGGCGCATTGGATCCGGTGGTAGCATTAAAGCGCGACCGTCGTTATAAACACAAGGTCCGCCATAATAATAACATTTAATTCGCACCTTAATATAGACAGAACCATTCGACAATATGTAGTAAAAATATAGCTAAAATTTAAAATTTTGATAGTTAAACCTACACATGAACCTTGACAATAACTTAAGTTGGTTAAATATCGTTACTGTTATAAAATAAATCTTATTGTAAATTATTTCCTACAATCCGTGTACCTAAATATCTATACCTTTATATTACTACGAATATGTTCTGACTATTTACAAGCGCTTTTTTAAAGTCTACGTGAATAAAAACCTTTTTATTTTATTAATTTTTATTTTATTATAATAATTATAATATCCTTGAATATTATTCACACACGACCATCTCAATTAAGCAGAGCTTATCTTGTACTATGGAACCCAGATAACTGATATACTACAGATACTACTTCTCTTTACTTATATAGATACTCAGGACAAACAGACATGTACATGCACACAAATATCTGTCCAGGGTGAGAATTGAACCCACCTGGGGCGGGAAAGTTAAGTATCTGCAAACCACGCCAACTGGCCCGTCAAGTCTATGGCTGGTTTTGTTCGAACCCTGTAAGAGATATAAGTCTCCAAAATGATATTTCATAGTATGCTTGCTTGCTTATCGTATGGGTAGTGGTAACCCTAGTGTCAGAGTTGCTCAAGCCGCCCTGTAGGCCTCTGACATGGCTTTACGACTGTTGTCTAATGACTACAACCGGGACCGACAGCTTAACGTGCCCTCCGAAGCACGGAGACGCTTAGAAATTAAACCACTTTGGCGGTCACCCATCTATGGACTGACCGCGAGCCTAGTTGCTTACCCTCGCCGATCGCTTACGGACCGGTGAGAGCATCTAGCTATGAGTGCGTCATTTCATTTCATAGTATACTACTGTGTTACGAACTATGGCATCAGGAGTTCAGGGGCAGAAGGTGTGGCTTGAAAATGAGTCCTCTTGTTTGTTGTGTTTAAGATAATTTGTATATTTAGTGTAAAAATTTCAATTACATGACAGAACCGACAGTAATACGCTGGAAGAATTTTTTTGTCTTCGTTTTCGAAATTAAACAACAATTCAACTTTTTAAAGATTTAAAAAAGAAAAGTGTTGCACAGATAATAGTTTAAAACAGTGCCATCTATTGGATAAAATATAGGGACAATATAGGGACAATGGCACACAGATCATCCTAGCCCCAAACTAAGCAAAGCTTGTACTGTGGGTACCAGGCGACGATATACATACTTATATAGATAGATGAATACTTAAATACATAGATAACATCCATGACTCAGAAACAAATATTCGTGCTCATCACACAAATATTTGCACTTACCGGGATTCGAACCCAGGACCACCAGCTTCGTAGGCATGAGCACTACCAACTAGGCTACGGTGACCGTCAAATGAACACCAACTGCGATAGATAGTGCTATGTGTTAACAAAATGTGAACATAATATCAATTTGCTAGGTTTCTAGAAAATAGAGCGGATTCTTTAGTCAGTTTACCGGTCGTGATGTTAAGAAGAGTATTCAATTAATCATTTCTAACGCAATTGGTATTGATAGTGTATACTAGTAATTATGATTCTATCTTAGATTATCCTTCCTATTATTATTCACATTTTTAATTATTCTGCAATTTGCAATGGCAGTTTTCCATCACAATGGAAAGAATAAAAAAATTACGCCGCTACCATATCCTGAAACATTATTTTTCCAAAGCCCTTGAATTTCTTATAGCTGTGTGTTCGCATCTCTGTTTCCTGCCTCTCCAGTAATATACGAAAATTTCCATCTTCACTAACTTATTTTTTATTTCTTTTAAGACAACGCCCGTACTAGAGAATCTAATCTCTGTGTCGCGGGGTATTTTACAAACATACAATAGACGGACACAAATGACATCCACACTCAGAGCAACTATTTATAGGTCACACAAATAGCTGTCCGGCGCGGGACTTGAACCCGCGACACGAAGCGACGAGGCGAGTGTCATAGCCGCTGCGCCGCACATGCAGTCAAATTTACTATAACATTTATAACCCATTTTTGATTAGATTTATACATTGCGAATAATGCTATGAAACTAAAAAGTTTTAATAATATACGTCTTTGTCACTCGTTCGGTATATGTAACAAAAAATTTGCTATCGCAACAAAAAAGTCAGATTTGATTTATAATACAACTTTTAAGGAAGTATAGAATACTTCCTTCAAAGTTGATTCGGCTGTTGACTTTGATGTGTGTCATACAAATAATAATAAATATGGAATATTGATGAAACTCACTGAATAAATCATAAGACCGAATCGGTAAGGGGTCTCTCTCTTACCCACCACTAATAGTTTAGTTTAATTGAGTAAAGTTTAATTGAGAGTCAAAAATGCCCCTATCTCAGCTCTTCATTAATTTTTCTCGCTTCTAAGGTGAACTATTTCGCCAAACAATACGACCTTTTTCCTCGTCTATAATCTTCTAGATTATTAAAAATGATTGGAGAAAGTGGACTTCCCAGCCTTTCACCTTTTTCTTATCGGGAGTAGTCCCTTCCTCTTACCCACCACTGCAACTCCTGTAAGCCAGGATCAACAGTGGCACACAATGACACTGAGCGGTGAGGCTCGGGCATGTCCCGGGGAATCGCTTTAACTGTCTTGGATCCCGTAACGAATTTAATCATAAAGAAAAAAGTAGGAGTTAGAAAATGAATAGTTCCACTTGCCTCTCACCTTGTTTAATCCTCGCTCTCTCTTTCACTGTTCTACTTCTATCACAGCTTTTCGTTTCTTATCTAATTCAAATATAACTTTCTTATCTCTATAATCTAATCCATGTTGGATCTGCAAGACCTTCGTAATGGTTACAATAGTGACACATAAAAAACCGTGAATGCGCTCATTTAATCAAAGAACACACTTTTCAATATATTTTATCAAACATTTTCTAAAGCAATTACATAAGACCTTAAAGATAATATTATGAGCACATTTTACAAAATGTAACCAACATTTTGTAAAATGTGCTCATAAAACAATACGAAGAAGTCATGGCAGCTAAATGCAAATTTATTACATGCCAAAAAAGAACTGCATGTCTATTGAAAGACGTTCGAGGAAAACAATGAATTAAAAAGATAAGGTATCAGAAATAAAACTATAATTGCGTAGACTTGTATTAGCAGTACGGTCTGACACGGAGGCATTACTTAGAAAAGGATCGCCCATTGATTAGGAGAGGCGAATTTAGAAATTATTCGATTTGTGACATTTGTCCCCACACTCTCGACGCTTCTAATCTCCCGTGGTACTTTTTAAAATGGCGTACTTTTAAGGCAAATAAGTTAGTTAACCTGGGTTACACTACTTTGCGTTAAAAAATATTATTTTCTTAATTGTTATTAAGCAAAATTAAAAATTAACAAAAAATTACAAAACATTTTGATATCGTCACATTTTTACTTTATCCATTATACCCTACTGTGGAGTGTCGACGTGGGAGCTACCGAAAATCCCTGCCAACTCAGTAGCAATCCTTTTTATAATCAGGATCATTTTAACATCTGATTATAATTTAAGTATCTAAATGTGTTGAATTAAATATACTAATTCCCATGTAATTTTGTCCTTAACGTAGTCTGAATCTTTGAAATATGCCTCGCTACACAATTTGGCATTAATTTTTGTATTGAATTTGTTGATTGACAGTATTCTGATGTCATTTATTTATTTATAGTCGCTTGTTAACATTAAGAGTTCCGCCCCGATCTGGAATTAAAATCTAAGACCATTACATGACGTGAAGTCGCTCAAGTGATTGAGGATCAGGGAGATCATTTTCATGATACCAGTACAAACTAAAGAGCGTGTTCCGTAGAGTTGCTACTAGCCTTGACTTGGTCCAGGTAAGCTAGATCTTGCTTGGTCTGGTCAGCTCCTGATTCATGCGGCATTTCGCGAGATAAAACAGCATGCGGTAATATACGTATGAATATAATGTTTATAATAAGCAGTAACCAGAGACGTGTACCCACGCACGTTTCCACGAGTCACGACTGGTTGATACCAATTCGAAAACGTCTGAGAATTTACCTTTAGTGAGCTCATCTCTCTTCTATAAGTAAGTTTTCATTAGCCTCTTTCAATTTTGGTCCATTCAAGTATATCGGTTGCCTGGAAGAGATTTACTTTTAGCGATAAGGCCGCCAATTGAATTAAAATAAGCTTATTTTCTAGTTTGTATCCATTGTTTTGTATTACTTATTTTTGCAATAAAGTGCACTTTTTCTTCTTCTTTAAATCATAATTTAGACCGGCTATGTTTGCACATCTTGAATATATTTTTAGAAAGAGAAGTCTTAAAGAATGGTTAGCATGTAGGAAGTTGATATTTTCCAAAAAGGTGACCTACATTTTATAAAGTCCCTTCGATATAGGTAATAAAGTGCAACACAGATGTAATCGGGGCCAAGAAATAATATATAATAATAAATACCTAATATTTGATAGGCCTGTAGGTCAAGTGTCCTGGATTCGATCCCCACCCAGGACAAACTTTTCTAATAATTTTTAATTTATAATATGTCTGTATTTATAAATATATGTATGTTTAAGTGGTCTGGTTGCCTGTACTATACAGGCTCCGCCTAGTTTGGGATCATATTATTATGACATTGTGTTAGTTTTCCCATGATATTTATTTACTATTTATTGTTTCTACAAATATTAAGAACAGAATCTACAATTTTATTAGAATGAGTCTCGCGGCGTAATCCGCGATTTAGCAATTGATTTTATGTCAAATAGAAATACATAAATTTGATCGTCTGGCGGGTTTCGAACCAGCATCCTTACCAATCCGGATGTAGGCGCTCTACGTTAAGCTACTAACGATACATCAACAACATGCGTGAGAGTCCTAGGACATGGTAAATGCAATGTTGTACAGCCGGTAGGCATAGCGAAGAACCTATACTTTCTGCCATTTAGTTACTTAATAGCTATTTCGTGATCAGGGCTATAATTTATCAAATGGATGAACAGCGTGATTATTTGATTACTGTGCGAACAATGATTTTTATTTTTGCACAGGAAACGGATTTTGTGGCGTGTCATTAATGAAATTAGTACAGACGCCAGCACATCAAGCTACATAGATCTGTCAAATTTCCCCAATTGAAAGTGCACCTTATGCTTTTGTGATAAAGTTGAAAATCTATAAAAGAAAATTGTCAGATTGGGGTAGCTGAATGTGCTAGCGTCTGTATATTGGGAATTTTAGTAAGGAGTAACGTTTGTTGTTGTGTACCTGTTTAGATAAAATGCTAATTATTTGAACAGAGAAAGGCGCGTTTAGGGATTTTCAACTTATAGTAAAGCGGGTCGCCTGATGGTAAATTATCACCGTCGCCCATGGACGCTTGCTACACCAGAAGGGCTTCAAGTACGGGAATTTAAGAACGTAAGAGGCTTCGGAAGAGGTCATACAGAATCGGAACTACCTCCATAGTTATTTGATTCCGCAGAATGTTCGTCATAAAATGTTTCTTGTAAAACCCACGATGGTAGACCATCATCCAGGCAGATGGCATGAGTTTGAATTATTCTTCTGAACACTAGCTACGCCCTTTCCTTTCACAGGGTACAAGGATCGATCCAATTAGTGGGACCCCAGTCACCGACGATGATTTCAACTGCGTTATGTTGAATTAATTTATGTAAATAAAGCTTACAAGATTGAGTTTAAACAAATGCCCTTCAAAGAAAAAAAATTACAGAAAATACCAAGTAATGAAACTTCCAAGTTTGAAATCGGAAAACTAAATCCCATAGCAAAATTTAAAACAAAACTAGCCATTAGGATTGCAATATAAATATAGAAGAACGAAGACTAATGAATAATAACAAGTTTTCGAATATTCTCATATCGTGAGATCCAAGAAAATAACGTACTGATGAGCGCATGTTTTTGCATCAACACAGGCAGCGGAACAAAAAAGGGAACTAAAGAACCAACTGGCAACGTGCCGATCGGCCTTATGCGATAAAGTTTCGTACCAAAACATGCCTTAGACGTCTAATGACTGTAAACGGTTACCGTAACCTAGGACGCCTTCGACACACATGGCATCACTGACGCGTAGATAACCGTTTCGATGAGCTCAGTCAGGGAATTTAGTTCAAATTGGTAGAGTCGCCAACTCGCATGCAAAGCGCGGTGACTACGGTAAACCCCTCCAAATGGTAACTTTATAGAAACTTTGGGAAAAAGCCTATGTCTAGGGGTGCCATCTATCTGGCAGAATTTTGATGCTCCGAATTTCATTAGGCATAATCTTCTTCAAACGAATATTATTAAGGCACAAAAATTATTTGATATAATGATTGTTTGGCGGAATGTTAATATGTCCGAATTTACAATGGCATTCTGTTAAGATTGAGAGTCAATAGTCTAATAGAATGAGATATAATAAAATTTCAATTATTTTCTTATGCCACGTTTTACTGAGCTCCCAACATCATCTTACTTATTTTCTTAAATATTTGTTTTGAGTTGACATCGGGGTTTTTCCCTGCTACTGTGGAATGGAAATTTACAATTGTAAAGCCGTTTCCAAATTTGGTTTAGTAATGACCGAGTTTTAATACATACTACATTTTAATACATTTAATATTAATTAAAAAAAGAAAGAAAAGTTGTTTATTTTCGATCAAACATCAGCGCTAACCCAATTATAAAAGTTGCCAAAGTAGGTACAATTTCAAAATAAACTTATTAACTTCTGAACACTATTGACCAAAAAGTATATTTTCTATGCTTATAGCAATTAATATTTTCGAGATAGATATATATTAATATATCTATCTCGAAGTTTTCGTAAGTCATATGGAAATACACCCACGCGATTGTATAGTACATTATTATGGTACCTTGGGTTACATTATTGTAATTTTCTATTTCTTTGGGAAATAAAATATAGCCCCTTTTATATAGTAGTTCTTTGTCTATTCTTTATTATAAATAAATAAATAAATAAATAAAAACTTATTCACGTAGACTTTAAAAAAGCGCTTGTAAATAGTCAGAACATGTTTGTAGTAATATAGTTGTATACATTAGATATTATTTCTAGTAACATAGATATTTAGGTACATCTTGTATGAAAACATTTATAAAATTTATTTTATTACAGAAATGATATTGAGCTAGCTCGTATCAAGTTATTGTCAAGAGATTATGTTTAATTATCTAGTTTAAGTCTAATATTTTTACTACATATTGTCAATGGTTCTGTCTATATTAAAGGTATTATTATTATGATGGACCTTGTGTTAATAACGACGGTCGCACTTTAATGCTACCACCGGATCCAATGCGCCCCAACTGAGAGACCCAGCGAAACAAACTCAGTGGGTTCATCTACTACCAGTTTCAACACGACCCAGTTGAGACGGTCCGGCGAAACATACTCAAGCGGGCATGAACACGGGATTTGGTCCAATTAGAGTAATTATTTAGTAGGCAAACACAATATATGCTCGATCGGTTGTCTGAATGCTTATTATTTTAGATTATATTTAGGTATACAAAAGAAAAACTTCGAAACAATAACATTATTCATTTTGAGACAGAGTCAATAATTTTAAATTAAGTATATGATAGCAATCATTTACAGATAGTTCACGTAACACAGCAGATCAGTCATGTCTATATGGCTACAAGATCTCCAGCGAGCAATGTGCAGGTAGGAAGTGAGAGCCAGACGTCTTTGTCATCGATGTACTCTTTAGTGGTGTAATAACCCCTAGCCATAAGTACACGTTTAATATGTGTTTTAATACTTGTGTCAGGCAGATCAGTAATTTGAGTAGGAAGCTTGTTATAAAACCTAATACAATTTCCTAAAAATGATTTATTAGTTTTGCTTACTCTAAAGCCTGGCATGGCTAGTTTGTTTTTATTCCTAGTATTTATATTATGCAGTTCACTTTTCTTTTGAATGAATATTTTTGATGAATATTTTTTCTAACAAACATTATATTCTGATATATATATTCCGATGGCACAGTAAGTATATTTATTTCTTTAAACAAATTTCGCAAAGAATCGCGACTGCCTAAACCATAAATGGCTCTGACTGCTCTTTTCTGCAATACAAAAATAGTACCTATGTCAGCAGAATGCCATACGACATAATGCTATGAAAGTACGCGAAATACACTAATCTAGCAGTTTGTTCATCTGACAATTGCCTTATTTTCCAGACAGCATAGGAAGCCGAACTTAATTTACCTGCTAACTTTTCAATCTGAGGACCCCATTGCAATTTTGAATCAAGTGTCAATCCTAAAAATACGGTCGATGGGACTAGATCTAATATTTTCGCATTAAGTGCAACTGTTGGTTAATATTGACAAACATATAAAATCTTTTGTGTTTGAAATAATAGAGTAACTAAATACAAATATCTAAATAATCTAAAAAAGAAATATTTAAATCAGAGTGCATTTGTCATAATATAGTAATCGGGCGTGACAGATCTGACATGAGTTAACGGCTTCAATATCTCTGATAAGCGTAAACATTGCTTAAACTTGTTTTACATATTATGTATCTGCAATGAGTGCCGCGTAACGTAATCAATAGTATATTATCCAACAAGAGCCTAAATTAGCTATTTTACACAAGAGTTGAATATTTAAGTCGACGATAAAATGCGTTATATGTATAACCGAGTTATACCCACTGCCTCGTTGGTCTAGCGGTAGCGTGTTCACCCGCAGGGAACGAGTTCCTCGGTTCAAATCCCGGATTAGGCCAAAAGTGATTTTGGGACTTGTCCGTAAAAAAATAATTTCTCAGTATCAGCTTTCAGTCTTGGAGTTGGCGGTATTATACTCCCGTGCCTCGTAAAGCCGTCGCCGCCCTGTACTTGACCTCTTTCCGGTCGTGTAGCGACTCGACCGGAAAGAGGTCAAGTGCAGGGCGGCGACGGCTTTACGTGCTCTCCGAGGCATGGGGGTGTAATACCGCCAACTCCCAGACTTCGGGCTGATACTGAGAAATTTCTTTTTACGGAAAAATCCCAAAATCACTTTTTGGTCCGACCCGGGATTTGAACCCAGGACTTCTTTATCTGCGGCTGAACACGCTACCGCTACACTAACGAGGCAGTCAATATACTTATACTACATACAAATGTATGTAACTCCTTAATATACTAATAAATGATGACGGTCACCGTAGCCTAGTTGGTAGTGCTCCTGCCTACGAAGCTGGTGGTCCTGGGTTCGAATCCCGGTAAGTGCAAATATTTGTGTGATGAGCACGAATATTTGTTTCTGAGTCATGGATGTTTTCTAAGTATTTAATTATTTATATATCTATATAAGTATGTATATCGTCACCTGGTACCCATAGTACAAGCTTTGCTTAGTTTGGGGCTAGGATGATCTGTGTGACATTGTACCTAGATATTATATTATTATTATATTAAATAAAATTATAGATTACAATAAACGAGGCAAAAGCGGTGTGCAAAGATCGTGAAAATCCGTTGTCTCTGCCTACCCCTCTGGGAAACAGATGTGAGTTTATGTATGTGTGTATAGATTACAATCATTGTGACAAAAAGTGTTCCTTTGTTCTTATTTTTAAGACGTCTAAAGATAAGATTTAATTATTTAAATAATTTTATAAAGAGTTGTGTATGAAAGTCCAGTTGGAGTTTTTCAAGGAGAGTTAGTTGATTGAACCAGTTTAAGGTGACTTGTAGATGACGTGTGGAGTTAATAATATTTTGTTTTTATTTATGTGTACATACTAGCTCGTAGAGCCGACGGCCGCTGGGGCAGAAAGGTTCTCTAGTGGCGACCACGAACCGGAAGACGCAAGGTCGGCAGGCCCCCTACTAGATGGACTGATGATCTTGTGAGGGTCGCTGGAAGTCGTTGGATGCGAATAGCGCAAGACCGACAACTGTGCCGATCTTTGGGGGAAGCCTTTGTCCAGCTGTGGGCGTCTTTCGGCTGATATGACTGATTGACATACTATGACAATAATGACAGGTAGAATTTTGGGCATGGCAGCCTAACTGTGTAATAATTGTAAAGCTTTATTCAGCCATGTTTTTAGAAAATGATGCCGATGCATATAATAATAATATCTAGGGACAATGTCACACAGATCATCCTAGCCCCAAACTAAGCAAAGCTTGTACTATGGGTACCAGGCGACGATATACATACTTATATAGAAAGATAAATACTTATATACATAGAAAACATCCATGACTCAGAAACAAATATTCGTGCTCATCTCACAAATATTTGCACTTACCGGGATTCGAACCCAGGACCACCAGCTTCGTAGGCAGGAGCACTACCAACTAGGCTACGGTGACCGTCGAATAATAAATATAACAGCTACATCCTCCATAAGGTGTTAGCAAGGGTAGCTAGGGTAAGTTCCTCGGCGGCGGGGATCGCGTTGGCCCCTTAACACGTGATCGGTGATCCCGTACAAGTAATCACACCCTCATTTAGAATTTTTTCTTTTTGCTCCAGCGGACTCCTGAGATGGGCCCCGAACTCCATAAGGGTGCCCTCACTTAGCCGCTTAACTTAAGCTACTGGTTGAGAGCCTTCTGCGCTAAACATCTTTGTCCGCGACAATTTTGAATGATGACCAATGTAACTACTTACTTCTAGCTTAATCTAAAAAATATAACTTTTAAAACAAATAAGCAATATAAATTGAATTAAACCTGACATATAAATAACCTTACTAAGAAATAAATGAAAAACTACTTTGCTACTGTTATTTACAAAAAGGACCCGATATCATCAAGCAAAAATCAAATAATAAATATCAATTGTCCTTAAGTATAGTCAGTAAGTTAAATAAAGTAAAATAATAATCAACGATGCATTAATCACATTAGATTAGGTTGCGACATTTTGTGAACGAAACCATAGTGCGATCTAAAACGATGATTACGCCATCTACTAACAAAAATATAGACTTGTAAAGCGTTAAAATTAAGATGTGTGCATATATTTTGGGTGCGATTTAGGCGATCATCTATTGATTCAGTTTTGGACTACCTTTTATTTCAAGCATTTATTTATTGTAACCGATATGCCAATTAATTTCCGCGATCTGAAACGACATTAACGCCATCTAGTTATAAAATTGTGAACTTGTAGATCAGTAAAATTAAGATGATGAGTTTTTTTGGGTGCGATCATCTCGACACCAACAATTTATACTACGCTAACACGAATTTTAGATAAATTAGTTTTTTATCCCAATTTGATTAAAATGTCGTTTTATTAATTTGTTATAATATTTACCAAAAAAAAAGAAGTTACAAATCTTATAAAACCCTAAATCTTTACTTAGACAACAACGACCACGACATTTTAAGCTACCTGGCATAAGAAACTAAGTTTTTAAAATTTGAGTTTGTTAAATTCGGATTCGGCAATCTATTGAATCAGTTTTATATTACCTTTTTTTAACAACAGATTATTCCCTGGATTGCTTTATTTTTAACTGAAAGACCAAATACCAATTTACATGCGTTTTACTCAAAAAATACTGACTTTCATGCAAACTTACATCGCCTATTCTAGTCGTCCTTAGAGGTGGAATTTCCAAAATTCCTGAAATATATATTTATAATTTTTAAATGAAAGGCCATATACAAATTTTCATGCATTTACCTCAAAATTGTCACATTTTTCATACAAACTTACATCCCCTATTTGTCACCCTTAGGGGTGGAATTCTCGGAAATCCTGAAATAAATATTTTTTATTTTTAACTGACAGGCCAAATACCAATTTTCATGGGTTTAACTTCAAAAATGTCGCATTTTTCATACAAACTTACATCCCCTATTTCACGCCCTTAGGGGTGGAATTCCCAAAAATCCTGAAATATATATTTTTAATTTTTAACTGAAATGCTGAGTACCAATTTTCATGCGTTTAATTTCAAGTCGCAGTTTACATAGAAACTTACGTACCCTACTTTACGCCTTAATTCTCAAATATTCTGAAATATATATTTTTAATTTTTAACTGAAATGCCAAATAACAATTTTCATGCGTTTAACTTAAAACTTTTCACATTTTTCATACAAACTTACATCCCCAATTTTACGCCCGTGGTGGAATTTTCAAAAACCCTTCTTTAGTGGATGCCTACGTCATAAATGCCTTCTGTCAAAATTTCAAGTCTTTAACTCCAGCCGTTTAGGCTGTGCGTTGATATGTCAGTCAGTCAGTATAAACTTACATCACCTATTTTATGCCCTTCGGGGTAGAATTTTCAAAAATCCTGGAATACATATTTTTATTTTTAACTGAAAGGCCAAATACCAATTTTCATGGGTTTAACTTCAAAAAAGTCACATTTTTCATGCAAACTTACATGCCCTATTTTACGCCCTAAGGAGTGGAATTCCCAAAAAACCTGAAATATATATTTTTAATTTTTAACTGAAATGCCTAATACCAATTTTCATGCGTTTAACTTAAAAATTGTCACATTTTGTCATACATACTTACACCCCCTATTTTACGCTCTTGGGGCTGAAATTTCCGAAAATACTGAAATATATATTTTTTATTTTTAACTAAAAGGCCAAATACCAATTTTCATGCGTTTATCTTAAAAATTGTCACATTTTCCATACAAACTTACATCCCCTATTTTTCGCCCTTGGGGGTGGAATTTCCAAAAACCCTGAAATACGTGATTTTTTATTTTTAACTGGAAGGCCAAATACCAATTTTTATGCCTTAAACTTCAAAAACGCCAAAGTTTCATGCTAACTTAGCGCCCCTGTTTTACCCCCTTAGGGGTTGAATTTCGAAAAATCCTTCCTTATTCCTTGTCTACATTATAAAGCAAACATTTATGCAAAATTTCAGCTTTCTAGGTCTAAGGGTTTGGGCTGGGCGTTGATGAGTCAGTCAGTCAGTCAGGACTTGTCTTTTTATTTATATAGATATATGCATAACACAGACCGGACTAATTAAATTTTCTTTTTGTTACTGTAGTTGACTATGTTTATGTAGGTACTGCATTGTAAGGTTAACAAGTACAAGTGTAGTGTGTTAATACCCAAGTGCTGAATCTCAATGTTTTCCTAAAGTATAAGTTTATAAGTTTATTTCCAATTAAATATCAATACATAATTAAGCGTGGTCTAGTCCTCTCACTAGGATTCCCTGTGTTGCGAGGGCTAGGTCCTTCCAATTGTGGTTTAAACTAAGATGAACATTGAACACGTTAATTATACTTATAATATCTTACATAATTATGAAAATTATATCAAAGCATGCATTATGAAACAAGAATAAATTTCATTATTTCATGTCATTACTATAGTTACCACACTGTTCGATTTCATGTAATGTTAATTTGGAACTGTTAAACTGGCAACACTGAATGGAGTTCTGGCCTTAGTGTTTATCTGCCACTTTGGACGGTCGTCAGTGAATAAAGAGGTGTACTGTTAATTATGTATTTTATACAAGTGTACAGCTGTAAGGCACTTCTGTATTAAGTGCAATACAATAAGTATTCATGTGTATTGTACGTTTTAATATACTCTATTGTAAACCCAAAGAAGGGAGTGATTCAAATTTAGAAGTTGTTTACCTAATAGGCAATAAACACACTAACGTTTATGATCTGTGAACATCGAAATTAAGTTTAAATACAAGGTTTATTTGAGCAAATAAAGTTTATGATTTTATTGGCAGGTTGTTAGCCATTATAATGTATGGATGGTAAAGTGTTAATATCAATTAACTAGCAAAACGTAAATAGTCAATTAACAACTGTAATAATAATAATAATATCCTGCGACTCATCATAAGCAGAGGTTGTACTATGGAAACCAGATAACTGATATACTACATAAACCTACTTTTCTTTTGTATATACATACTTGTATCGAGAATTACACCCAGACTCAGGACAAACAAATATCTGTCCTGGGTGGGCAATGAACTCACGACCTGCGGCGTGGAAAGCAAGTATCTACCAAGCACGGCAACCGGGCCTTCGGTTATAATAAATAATATTCATTGAGATCAGTTAATTTGAAGCCCAATTTGCGTGCGTTGTTTAACGCAAAAGATGTTGACTCTTAACTGTTGATTTATACTTGTGATCTTGTGGTAGACATACTGATTAGATGAAACAGTATGGAACTTATCAGTGAAGTGGTCACGTTTATGTAAACATATAGCGCCTTCTAGCCATCCTGATTTCGGTGGTAGTACGTTCCAGAGCAGAATGGTCAGGACATAATTGTGGAACCCATCGTGGCTTTTGGAGAACGATTATTATTCCGTTAATGAGCTATTGACATACAGAACTAAAGTGTGATTTAATATAAATGATGTTATATAATTGTATTTTTTTTTATTTAATTGTTATATTATTATGTATACTTGACATAGAGAATCTGTAATGTAATTAATCTAATTTGAATTATATAGTTTGACTTGTATGTATTTGCATGCCTGTGAGCAAAATATGAGGACTTTATGTTTATAACATCTTCTTTACCATATTTTGAGCAAATAAAGAAATTGAAATTGACGAATAATGTAAACATTTTTTTTGCCTTGCCTCTACATTCACGAAATTTACAATTTTGTTTATAGTAATAAAATAAACATGTGAAACTTTATCTAATTAATTCACTGTCGGATATTTTCGCATTATTCTTGGTTTTTCCCTGGTGGACCAGTTTATTTGACTCACTAGCTGAGCCTCTACCACGATTCCATATAAAATAAAATAAATAAATAATAAATAAAAAAGGTTTTTATTCACGTAGACTTTAAAAAAGCGCTTGTAAATAGTCAGAACATGTTTGTAGTAATATAGTTGTATACATTAGATATTATTTCTAGTAACATAGATATTTAGGTAAGTACAACTTGTATGAAAACATTTATAAAATTTATTTTATTACAGAAATGATATTTAGCTAGCTCGTATCAAGTTATTGTCAAGAGATTATGTTTAATTATCTAGTTTAAGTCTAATATTTTTACTACATATTGTCAATGGTTCTGTCTATATTAAAGGTATTATTATTATGACGGACCTTGTGTTAATAACGACGGTCGCGCTTTAATGCTACCACCGGATCCAATGCGCCCCAACTGAGAAGACCCAGCGAAACAAACTCAGTGGGTTCATCTACTACCGGTTTCAACACGACCCAGTTGAGACGGTCCGGCGAAACATACTCAAGCGGGCATGAACACGGGATTTGGTCCAATTAGAGTAATTATTTAGTAGGCAAACACAATATATGCTCGATCGGTTGTCTGAATGCTTATTATTTTAGATTATATTTAGGTATACAAAAGAAAAACTTCGAAACAATAACATTATTCATTTTGAGACAGAGTCAATAATTTTAAATTAAGTATATGATAGCAATCATTTACAGATAGTTCACGTAACACAGCAGATCAGTCATGTCTATATGGCTACAAGATCTCCAGCGAGCAATGTGCAGGTAGGAAGTGAGAGCCAGACGTCTTTGTCATCGATGTACTCTTTAGTGGTGTAATAACCCCTAGCCATAAGTACACGTTTAATATGTGTTTTAAAACTTGTGTCAGGCAGATCAGTAATTTGAGTAGGAAGCTTGTTATAAAACCTAATACAATTTCCTAAAAATGATTTATTAGTTTTGCTTACTCTAAAGCCTGGCATGGCTAGTTTGTTTTTATTCCTAGTATTAATATTATGCAGTTCACTTTTCTTTTTATAATTATGAATATTTTTTCTAACAAACATTATATTCTGATATATATATTCCGATGGCACAGTAAGTATATTTATTTCTTTAAACAAATTTCGCAAAGAATCGCGACTGCCTAAACCATAAATGGCTCTGACTGCTCTTTTCTGCAATACAAAAATAGTACCTATGTCAGCCGCCGAACCCCACAGCAGAATGCCATACGACATAATGCTATGAAAGTACGCGAAATACACTAATCTAGCAGTTTGTTCATCTGACAATTGCCTTATTTTCCAGACAGCATAGGAAGCCGAACTTAATTTACCTGCTAACTTTTCAATCTGAGGACCCCATTGCAATTTTGAATCAAGTGTCAATCCTAAAAATACGGTCGATGAGACTAGATCTAATATTTTCGCATTAAGTGCAACTGTTGGTACAATTTGAGTCACATTCGGCAATGAGAACCTGATGCATTTAGTTTTCCCTGCATTTAACAAGAGATTATTTGCCGAAAACCATTCTGATATAAAGCTGAGTGTTTTATTATGATCAATAAGATCTTTATCCTTTCTATTTACTTTAAATATGAGCGAAGTATCATCAGCGAACAAAACGATGTCTGATACTTTCTCTACCAGATAAGGGAGATCATTTATATAAACTAGAAATAAAAATGGGCCCAATATAGATCCTTGGGGCACCCCCATTTTCACAGGATGACGTGCCGAAGTGGCACCGCCTATCGAAACCATCTGTTGTCGCCCCGATAAATAGGACATCACAAGATCAAGAGATGTGCCAGATATTCCATAGTACTTCAGTTTAACAACGAGCGTACGATGATCAACGCAATCGAAAGCCTTAGAGAGATCACAGAAAACTCCCAGTGCATCCTGTGATCCCTCCCAAGCCTCCAATATTGACCTAATTAATGTGCAACCTGCATCCTGAGTAGAGCGGCCCCTTGTAAACCCGAACTGCTTGTTATGCATTATCTCATTCACGTTAAAGTGCGACAACATTTGGCTGAGCATCAGCTTTTCAAATATTTTACTTAAAGCTGGTAGTATTGAGATAGGCCTATAATTCGTGGCATTTTTTGACAACCTGCCTTGAAAATGGGTATTATCTTACTTATTTTCATTAAATCGGGAAAGACACCATCACTTATACAGCCATTGAAGATGGCTGCAAGAATTGTAGCAATGTTTAGTATGATTGATTCAATTGCTTTAACAGACAGTCCCCACAAATCTTCTGTGCCTTTCCTTTTAATACTCTTATAGTTTACTTACTCAATGAAACTTACCATTTTTAGTAGATATACACATTTTAAGTATATTGAAGAATCCGCTAGGGGTGGTGCTAGATAATGTAGTGGAAAAAGTCTAAGTATTATCGAGGAAGTAAACTACATTAACTTGTAGTAGCCATTCTGTGTCGTTGTCCATCACAATCAAGTAAAAAACAACATTTATATCAATACACTGATCATTCAGTTCTGTGGACCAGAACCGTGCGTAGGGATTCCTCCAAACATAATAGGAGCAATTCTTAAGAAGGAATCCACAGCTAAACACAACCAAATGTGGACCAAAATCAAGGAACTCATAAAAAGAATACCTAGTCCAAAAACCTTTGGAAATACAGCAGAAACAAGCTATGCCTAGTAGTAGCAGTATTTACGCGCCTCTACGGCACCAATATCACCTAATCAAACTGGGGCTCTCGAATAGCCCGATCTGCAGGATCTGTGAGAAAGAAATTGAAACAATGCTGCATTGGCAGTTGGCAAGATGGCCATCCTGGGGCTGGCATATCCAGAAGTATCCAGAAGAAGCATATGCAGTAAATTCGGGGCAATTAACGAAATGTAGACAGACTCGTTATACAGGAAATACTTAAATCGAACAAGTACGCGACAAGTTGTCTTGTCGTATGTATACGGATATACACCAAAATACCAAAGGAACTTAAAGAAATAAATACGTAACTTAATTCGTTTTAAGAATAAACTCCTGTAAATGGCTGTACAGACATAATTGTATGATGTAAGAGAACTATTAAAACATGACTGAACAATAAAATATTCAGATGATGATTTATAAATTAATTATACTATTATGTAATATTATTAGATTAACTGGAGTTAAAACGATTGTAATTGATATTTATTTTATTGTTTGTTAACTACAATTTTGCATGCACTTTTCATAAAATTTAATTAATTTAAAATCGAATCCAAAAATATAACCTAAGTATTAGTCTATTTATAACAAGGCTAAAATCATGACTTTAGAAGAAAAAATATTACTTTGTTAAAGATTTGGACATACTTATAAAACTTAAGTGTAGTAATAGTATAGTATAGTAGTCTATAGGCCTGTGGGCTAACTATACTCAAAAATCTTACAGTGCCCTCCGAGTTCAATTTAATAATGCGTTCAGGATGCTGATGGGGCTGCGGCGATTCTGTAGTGCATCAGGGATGTTTGCTGAGCATCGCGTAGATTGTTTCTACGCTACGATGCGTAAGAGATGCGCAGAATACGTGGCAGCACCAACAGCATCCTTCGCATGATCGCTAGTCGGCTAGACTGTATTTAAGTCAATCATTGCTCCGCCATTTCGCATGGAATGACGTAGCAATGAATGCTAAATTTGTTACATATTTTAAAATACATATTACTAACACTAGTTTATAAGAAAGTTGTTATTTACTGATTGGACACAGTCTGATTATTATTATTATAGTATACTAGCTAGCACCTGTTAGGTCTCCAACTCGCATGCCAAGCGCGATGACTACTACAAACCCCTACTCCTCAAATATTAGAAACCGTTGAGGGAGATATATGTCCAGCAGTGGATGATACAAGGCTGATTTCGCTGACATGACGATGATGATAGATATATATAATAACTAATCTGTATCTTAATTCATCTTGGTCGAGTGGCGACCACGAACCGGAAGACGCAGCGTGGGCAGGCCCCCTACAAGATGGACCGCTGATCTTGTGCGGGTCGCTGGAAGCCGTTGGATGCGAATTGCGCAAGACTGGTAAAGATCTTTGGAGGAGGCCTTTGTCCAGCCGTGGACATCATTGGGCTGATATAACCTGACAAATAGACATGTTTTCAAGTTCTAAGGGAAAGTTCAAATGTCAAATAATTAGCGCCCTGAAACAACAACGTTTAGATGTTAAAACTTAATTCCTATATATTTATAGGTTTTTTTTTATTTGCTATTATTTCGAGCACTATTTTTGTTAGTTATTGGTTATATTTTATATTAATTTTTATTAGTTAATAGCTGACCCAACAGACCTTGTCCTGTCTTAACGATGACTATTAACGCACGCTATCTGTCAATACTATGTCAAATAAAAAAAAGTTACATTAAAAAAGGTTATATTGTCCAAAGCGCTAAGGTTAGATTAGAAATAATATTTGGTTGTGAAGTATTCTTAAATTTTCTTATTTTCCGCGCAATTTTAAATTCTTTTTTTTACATAAGAACCTTCTCCTGACAATAACAAACACAATAAAAAAGAAATAGAGAAATCGGTCCAGTCGTTCACGCGTGATGTTGTGACAACGGAAAACGGGTTTCATTTTTATATTACTAGCGGCCCGGTACGTGCTTCGCTACGCTTTTAAGTATTAGTACAAATTGTTTGTATATGGGAGTATGGAAATATGTTGATTTTACACTTTTTCAAGACTTTTTTAAAATTTTCTCTAAGTACAAACCTTCCCTGGACTTCCACGAAATATTCAAGACCAAAATTAGCCAAATCGGTAAAGGCGTTGTTGAGTTATAACATTACAACGAAAAGTGGCATTGATTTTTATATATATAGATTAGTAGCTATTATTAGTAATCAACCATATATTATGTTATGTATTCCATGCAACGTAATATTTCTTTTAGTCCGTTCCTTAGTCGATCTACACTATTCAAATTGTACTTAGGAAAACCTGTAATTGGCCTAACTATATTGATTGTACTATAAAGTTAAAAATTATTTGTATCGCTGTTGGTATTCTAATAAATAAATGATGATATATTTTAGTAAAATAGAGAATAATTATAATTTAAGTATGTACTTTTCTTTGTTAACTTAAAATCTTCATTACCATGTAAAGACATTGAAATTTAATTGAATTAATTGTACACACGTGGACATTTATTATAATAGAACAACATACGCATCAACTGAATGCCATGTTTATTGCGAATAACTTGTCTTGTATACCTATGTATTTTATATTATATTTATTATTTAACCTTGCCCGCAGGCGACGACTTGGATGCAGTTTTTTATTTGCACGTTATTTTTATGAGCTATTTGAACCCTCATATATTTTGATATACATACCTATTATGTTTTGAGTAGAGTTTAGTCTGTGTTTGTTTTGTGTCGGTCTTGAGAGAGCTTTATATGTACTACGAACTTTTTTTACTGTGGTTATAACGTCGTTGATCGTCATGACATGATACTGTACCAAGGCATGACTATTGAAATTTCACATTAAAAAGCCTAGAACACTTTTTTTCTGTTATCTGTACTAATATCATAAAGAAGAAAGGTTTGTATGTTTTATGTCAGAGGTCGACAAACGGGTCAACTGATGGTAAGTGATCACCGCCGCCCATGGACACTCGCAACGCCCGAGGAGTCGCGGGTGCGTTGGCGGCCTTAAAGAGTCAGCAAACAAGTGTTGCTGACCCTTCCCCCCAAACCGATGAGCTCTGGCGACTTCGCTTGCCGAGATAGAGGTTTACGTTATGCCAAAATGTTTAAAAAATAAATGTCCACCCGTGTGAAGCCGGGACGGGCCGCTAGTAACTAAATATTTTTTATTATACTAAATTTTCTGATATTTTGTAAGGAAAATATTTACTATCTTATATTGTCATTGTCATTGACTGCACGTGTGGAGCAGCGGTTAAGACACTGGCATCGCCTCTTTGTATTCCGGGTTGGATTCCCGCGGGACAGCTAGGTATTAATGTGACCCATAAAATAGTTTTCTGAGTCTGGATGTACTTTGTGTCCGCCTATGTTGTATGTTTGTAAAGTACCCCGCGACACAATGACAAAACCTCTGTCTGACAACCCTTCACAACGCCTCAGCATGGTGAAGCGTTGTCATTAAAAAAAGCGGCCAAGTGCGAGTCGGACTCGCCCATGCAGGGTTCCGTAGCAGCAACTATTTGAGTTGATTGAATAAAAGGTATATAGCGGTTATAACGTATTAAAAAAAAAAACTTGTGTGTACTTATGTACACGCGTTAGAAGTTATACTTCTTAATATACAACTTGAACATAGTTATCAATTTTCATACCACCTAGAACTAACGTCATGCTGTTATTTTTACGATGCGCGCGCATCGTAAAAATTCACTCTCATACCACCTAGAACTAACTTCATGCTGTTAAATTTTTTAGTGTCGGTGTGCGTGCGCATCGTAAAAATTCACTCTCATCATTTTTCTCCATCGCGCCAAAAGAAGTATAACTTCAAAAACTACTTACTAGACTTACTTTTATTTTACTTACCTACACCCAGACTCAAGACAAAATGACATGTTCATGCACACAAATGTCCGGTTAGGAACCAAACCCACGACCTGCGGCGTGAAAGGCAAGCATTGACCAACCGGACGGTCACCGTAGCCTAGTTGGTAGTGCTCCTGCCTACGAAGCTGGTGGTCCTGGGTTCGAATCCCGGTAAGTGCAAATATTTGTGTGATGAGCACGAATATTTGTGTCTGAGTCATGGATGTTTTCTATGTATTTAAGTATTTATCTATCTATACCTATAAGTATGTATATCGTCGCCTGGTACCCATAGTACAAGCTTTGCTTAGTTTGGGGCTAGGATGATCTGTGTGACATTGTCCCTAGATATTATTATATAACCACGCCAAGCCTATAAAGCTTGCTAAGCTTATATGCTGAGACTGGTGTGAAGAAAATGGCCATGGGCAGTCTCTTTGGTTTTATTTAATTTATGGAAGTTTCCATAGCGAAGGTGCGCGATTGTCTTCGTGCAGTGACGTCACAAATGTTTTCATCGACTCAGGCGCAGTCGTGCCAGCGGGAGGAAGCCGGCGCCGTAATTACGGACAATCATCTGTAATTCTACGTAATATGCATTTTGAATCGCGTACAGGTGAACACAAAAGTTTACGAGGGACTTTTTAATATTATATGAATATATAAAAAAGTCTTTTATATATTTACAGTCGATAGTGAGGTCCTGGGTTCAAATCCGTGTCGGGGTAAAAAAATATTTTGTTAGAAAAGTTTCTAAATATCAGCGCGAAGTTTGGGGATTTATCATACCTCCGTGCCTCGGAGAGCGTAAAGCCCTCGGTCCTGTACTACTTCGCCCCAGTCGTGTCACTAGTCGTCCCATCTGAATAGAAAGTGCCCTTTCTATTCCATCACACACTTGTGCACTATAATATGTTGCACTGCGCAGTTGTCTAGTCTCCATTGAGAGTGGCCGCCGTGGCCGAAATTGGGAATGGTGGACATTATATATATAATATTATAGACACACAACAAAAAACTTGAGAAAAAAAAACGACGGTGATTTATACCACACTACTGAAGTAAAACGACTGAACCATTTTTTTTTGCGGGCGGGAGGGCAGTGCGTATTATATTCCAGCTTGATTAAAACTGACAATAAGCGGCTTTAACACTACATAGTAATTTTGTATATTGGATTTATTTATTTATTTATATATAGGGTTACCAACATAAGTACAGCATAACACATAAAAAAAATCTTAAATTATTCTAGGCTAACTGCACTTACAAATTACAGGTTACCACAACATGCGTTAAACATTTTAAATTAGTGTAATATTTTTTGAAAATTATGAACACAAGTAAAAAATGAAAAAAAATAATAATTACAATACAGGAAAATAATAAAATAAACATAAAATGAAACAATATCATCGACCTAAAGTTGTTATGGATGTTATGGCTTTCAAAGTAACGCCTGATTCTATAATTTGATTCATTTGGGCTAATATGCTATAATCGTCACGCTTGGCAAACGGGTTGGCAATCGCAGTATGATTGCCGCTGCTGTCCGATTTCCTGTAGATATTCCCTCGGGTCGGCTTCTTCTCCTCCATGAGATTAGATGGCGCGGTGATATTCCTCGCAACAGACCAGCAAATATAACCAAAGATATACAGCGTCCGCAATAGCTGAATTGACCTTTATAGCACTATTTCGAGAGCAGATAGAAAGAATGTTCTTCATTGTATAGACGCCAGGACATCCAGCTACCCCAATCTGTCAAATTTCTTTTATAAATTTTATACTTTATCACCAAAGCTTAAGATTCACTTTCAATTGGTGGCGTCTGTAGACACTCAAACGGATAAAATACATTAGACATATGAATTATCTATATTAGTATTTATTTACAAAAGAAAATAGTATATGTAGTATATCATTTATCTTATTCTGTTATGTTTGGGATCCGATGGCTGTGTGTGTATAATTCCCCAGGATATTATTATATTATTATTAAATATAATGCAAACCAAATACTTAGTATGGCTTCACAAATAAAAGTAATATACATATCATACACAGCTATTTATTAAAGTGTATTAAAGATAATTTCCTGTACAAAGTACGTATTAATCTGTATTATTTTCCCTCGAATTGTGTAAAAAAATATTTACTAGAATTGCAGGTTATCGCGGTCAGATCATATAATTGCTGTATTTATTCATATTGATCTAATGCTACCCGGTATAGTAATGTGGAGTGAATTATCGCACGGTGTCGAAATGAATACAATTCAATGATTGTTAAAAACGTAGCTTTTGTACAAATCTACAATTGTACGTAATCTGGCACGCTTTGATAGATCGCTGAGCAATGTTGGTAGAATCATTTCATTTTACGCACCGTATTATTAGAAGACCGTTTAAATTAAACCGGCTTGAAATTTGTCTTCCACGTTAAATACTATATGGCCTGCCCGTTGCCACTTCATATTGGCAATTCTTAGGGCTATGCCACGACGGTATGTATGACGGTCACCGTAGCCTAGTTGGTAGTGCTCCTGCCTACAAAGCTGGTGGTCCTGGATTCGAATCCCGGTAAGTGCAAATATTTGTGTGATGAGCACGAATATTTGTTTCTGAGTTATGGATGTTTTCTATGTATTTAGGTATTTATCTATCTATATAAGTATGTATATCGTCGCCTGGTACCCATAATACAAGCTTTGCTTAGTTTGGGGCTAGGATGATCTGTGACATTGTCCCTATATATTATTATTATTATTATGTCGGTTCCTTTGATTCGCATGCGGCTCACAACATTTCTGATAACATCTCGCAGGGAAACTCTAAGCATAACGAGTTGAGCCGACGGCCGTTGGGGCAGAAAGGTTCTCGAGTGGCGACCATGAACTGGAAGACGCAGCGTGGGCACGCCCCTACAAGATGTACCGATGATCTTGTGAGAGTCGCTGGATGCGGATAGCGCAATACCGGCAATTGTGGAGACTATTTATCGGAAGCCTTTGTCCAGCAGTTGTCTTCGGCATCATTCATTGGAATGATAGTGGCGCCATCCGTCGAAGATTGGTCGTACCAACTCAGAATCATGGGCTCATGCACAGCAGTTTGCTGAAGATCATCACATGCATCACTACGCATTTGATATGCATAGTTTACGATTCTATAAAAGGCACACAGACAAACGTTGATGTTATTAATGTCAAGAAATTAATTCAATTAAAAAGTATAGGTATGTATTATTTACTTTTTCTTTAAGCTATTACTTTAAGCTGTGCATCACACTTAGTTAACGTCAACTAGGGACCTGTAAATCCTTACTAATATTATAAATGCGAAAGTAAGTTTGTCTGTATGTCGCGCTTTCACGCCTAAACTACTGTACCCGTACCATTATCTATAAAAACGTGCAAAAAATTCACGTTCGTTGTATGGTCCTTAAATTTGTATTTATTTTATTTTGTTTTGTATTTCTTGTTATAGCGGCAACAGAAATACATCATCTGTGAAAATTTCTAACTATCACGGTTCATGAGATACAGCCTGGTGACAGACGGACAGACAACTTAGTAATAGGGTCCCGTTTTACCCTTTGGGTACGGAACCTTAAAAAGGACCCAAAGGACGTGAATTTAACATTTTTTACCCATCCTAAAAAAGTGCTTACCGCCGCTAAAGAAGTTTTCACTTCAAAAATAAGTTAAAGATGGCGGTATGTTTTTAAAACAATATCACTTTTCCCGATCACAGTACCGTTTAAGAGAGCTCATATTCTCGGTGCGAAACCTTTTGTCGTAATCTTCGTTTTTTATTATGTCCCTTTATGCTTTAGTAGGAAGTCACTAAGCGTTAGGTACTATGTCTGTTTGTTTGTACACACCGCAGTAACAACTGAACCGATTGTGATGCTTTAATAGTTCTTGTGTGTCACGGCGCGGTCTGTCGACACTACATGTTTTAGCTTGGTAATTGCCCAATTACGGACTTGTGTGGGCTTATTTGTTAAATCATGGTTCTCAGGCTTCTATTTACGGAAGGAATTGTTAAGATTTGACAGTCTTATGTCCTGACTAGCTGTGCCCCGCGGTTTTACCCGCGTTAAATTTTATAAATTATCACAGTTCCTCCCCCGTAGCAGGTGATAGCGTGATAATAATGTAGCCTATATGTTAATCCGACCTCCTTGTAATATTCGTACAAAATTTGAAGTAAATCCATGCAGTACTTTTTGAGTTTAGCCCGGACATACATACAGACAAACAGACACACAGACAAAAATTTTAAAAACTATATTTTTGGCTTCGATATCGATTGTAGATCACGCTCCAAGTATCCTTTTAAAAAAATATTCAATGTACAGTTTTGACTTTCCTACGATTTTATTATATGTATAGGTAATCTATATAATAAATAATAGGAAATTAAACTGGCCTGTTCGTCTAGTAGTTAGTGAAATTGACTGCTAAGCCAGAAGTCGTGGGTTTGATTTCCACCCGGGACACATCTTTGTGTGATGAATACGATTATTTGTTCTGTATCTGGGTATAATTTACAATAGGTATGTATTTAGAAATATATAAGTATGTTTATCAGTTTTCTGGGTGCCATAGTGCAGACTTTCCTTAGTTTGAGATCAGATGACAGTGTGTTATGAGTTGAATGTTTTATAAGTTTGCGGCAAGGGTCATAAATATTACAGATATTAGGTAATGGCGTCACTTTGCGGAAATCCATAACAATCAAAATATAAAATCAATATGTAGTGTTAATTCTGCTAATTGTCAGTTTAATCATGGAAATCATCGGGATGCAATTTGCACCGCCCGCAAATTAGAGTGCTCGAAGGAGACTTTCTCCTTCGAGCACTCGACGAGTTAGCAGCCCTTGAGAATGGTCCGTGGAGGACTGAAACACGTGTTGGGTACCGTACTGGTGCATGCAATTTGCTTTTTTATATTGTCCTTCTTGCATGTGCACATTTTTGTGGGCGGGAGGGCGGTGCAAATTGCATCCCGGCATGATTAAACTGACAATTAGCGGAATTACCACTACATATTGATTTTGTATTTTGATTATTACAGATATTCTTTATCATTTACGGAGTTATGACAAAATGTGCCAACTAAGTCGTGGGCACAGCTAGTATAACATAAAATATACATTCTCATCGATAAACTCCACTTCTACCGTGCTTTTTTTCTACACCTACCAACCTATGTTACGTGAACTCTTACATTGGTTATGATCGTAGGTATTTGTAAAAAAAAAATTAAGTCATCTCTATGTAATTAAGTGAAATATTGTACTCGTATCTTTATGTTATTACAATTCTAAATAATCAATTTAAAATATTGTAATCACTTAAAACCTAATTTCATTGGCGACTCATGTAGTTTGTTTCTGATCCTACTCCTCCTGAAACGGATAACCGATCTTCTTCTAATTTGACACAGTAGTAGTGACTATACTCATGAGTGCATATATCTGAATTCATAAAAATCGGACAAGCCATGGAGAAATGACCACCAACAATAAAAACAACAGAATGCCTTGCAAACCTAGTATATTGGTACGTTTAGTAAATTTATACTAATATCTACATGTACCAAAACAACGATCTAAGCGTCGACGTCCGAAGGTACCACGAGACCGGAATATAAATAGACCCCAAGGATTGCAGCCAATGAACTTGTGAAAAGGACTCCTTTCTATCAACGTTACGTTTCGCTTTCATTTTCTTTGTTCGTAAGAGTGATTATATTTAAAAAGCTAACATGGCGCGAACACTAATGTCTTTCTACACCATTCGACCTATGAAATGACAGGAATACATACGAGCATACGACTGGGAGGTCGGGTATTGGTCGAACGCTGTAGAGACAATAATATAATAATAATAATATCTCGGGACAATGTCACACAGATCATCCTAGCCCCAAACTAAGCAAAGCTTGTACTATGGGTACCAGGCGACGATATACATACTTATATAGATACATAAATAATTATATACATAGAAAATATCCATGACCCAGAAACAAATATTCGGGCTCATCACACAAATATTTGCACTTACCGGGACCCAGGACCTCCAGTTTCGTAGGCAGGAGAGCACTACCAACTAGGCTACGGTGACCGTCTTACAAATAGCTTTTGTTATAACTACTCTTTGGGTGAACAAAAATCAATCATGGAACTCGCGTCATCGTCACCGAACGGTTTCCATGAGTTATATGTAGGTATACTGTAAATATATGTGTACTTTTTGATTGGACAAAAAGCGTGAAACTGTCGAGGTCGTGGGTTCGATTCCCGTTAATTATAAATATTTGTGTGCATGAACATGTCTGTTTGTCCTGAGTCTAGGTTCTATATATCTATATAAGTATGTATTTACACAAGAAAAGATATGTAATATATCAGTTATCTGGTTTCCATACTACAAGTTCTGCTTAGTTAGAGATCAGGTGGCCGTGAGTGAATAATGTCCCAGTAGGGCTTTCAAATACCGGATTTTTTCAATACCGGTATTAGTACCGGTATTAGAAATTTCAATACCGTGATCACGTGATCACGGTATTGAACTCATGTTTTTCAAGGTTTAAAAAAAATAATTAAACTAGCCCTTGACTGTCATCCCTTCTAAGGGATTCTTCTAAGGTTCATAAGAACTTTAATTAGGGCATTAATAAAACCATTTAAATACGTATTTTTGTTTCCAAATCAGTCTTTATTTTCTTTTAATAGCATAACAATTTGGTATTGATTGATTATAGGACTAGGATTTATAAACGTAATCAAAACTTAAGCTAAATGTAATATCGCACGTAGGCAATTAACTTAGAATATGCAAATTACAATGATAATGAGATCTGTACTTATATTTATTATAACAGCAATCATTAGGTTTTCATTTTACTAACGCTATTATATTTATTGAAAAAAAAACAATCATAAATTCCAAAATTAAACAAGTAACAAAATAAATCAAATAGTATTTTGCAAATTTCCTGACAAACAATAATAAAAATCTAAACTTAAATATCATATTGAAACATTTTTAATCAAAAGATATTTTCATTGATTTTTATTTTGAAAGTGTGATCGCAAAAAAGTAAGTGCATTTAAGGTCGAATCAGAAAGGGAACTTCTTAGCCTATTACATAAATAGCCTGCTAACGAAAAAGCACGCTCTGTTTCAACACTTGTCGGTACAACAGACAGTAAATATTTGTATGCCGCCGATAGAAATATCTCATGTCCACCCCCAGCAGTTTCAAAGACACACATTTCTACTCTTATTATTGATCTAAAATCAGTGCTTGTGGTTACAGCCGAGGCAGCATCCTTACTTTTGGGCAATTTAGAAATCTCCCTTTCTAATTGCTTTTGTATGGACGTGTCTTCATTTTCACAACTTGAAGAAGAAGAAGGTTCTTCTATCGTCATATCAGCCATATTCTCACTGTCTCTTTGAGACTGTTTTGTTATGTTATTATTATATTTTAAACGTGTAAGTAGATTAACTATAATATCTAATATTTCATCAGATGTGGGTTTTATAAAGGTGTCGTCATCGCTATTATCATTACTGAAAAAAGTTCAGGGTCATGCAAATATTGTAATACTCCAGATATTAAAAGTCGTCGATCCTTTATGCGTCTTCGAAGTGTTTTAGCAAGATTTTGGCTTAAGTCATTAGCTTGACCATCTAACTTTGTCAACATAAATTTTAGCGCAATATCCGCTTTTAGTAAATTGGCATCCCGTTTACATATTTCTAATACAGTTACTTTGACTACAGAAAGAATGTTGTAAATATTGTTTAATATTGTCATATCGAATTCGTCTAAATCGGAGTTTAATTTTAGATCGATTAAAACTTTTAAAACACAATCCTTTAGTTTCAAAAAGCGTCCAATCATATCAGCCATACTGCGCCATCTTGTCTTGCAATCTAGTATTAATGATTTTCCTTTTTATGTGTTTCATGACATATTTTTGTAACAAATCATTCTTTGTAGGGGACTTACGAAAAAGTTTGACTATTTTTCTTACTACACTTAATACACAAGTGTGAAGTGTGAGAATAATATTATATAGTTAATTATATTATTTAATACAACTTTATTTATTTTATTTTACATTTTTTTGGGATACTTACAGCTAGCAGGTAACTTAAACATAACTTATAGAAATCTAAAAGCCATTTACAAGTTTCCACTGATAGATATTACATTAATAAATTAGGTTAAAGGTTGGTTAGCAAATGCGAAATTACGAGAAATAAACTTGCGTTAATGTATTTTTAAGCTTGGAAACACTGGTATTGAATAGGTCAAGATCATATACACAAGAGAGCTTGTTAAAAATCCTACTGGTACGTATAATAAATGAGTTTTGCCTGTATGTACTCTTAACGCTGGGAATGAAGATTATGTGAGGTTTCCGTAATGGTATAGTGCGCGCTATTAAACCTATCTTTTCTAAAAGTTCGGGACAGTTAATTGAACCATTTGCAATTTTGTGTAAGTATGTTAAGTCTGCGATGCGCCTACGTTCATGTAAGGGTAAAATGTGAAATTTCCTACATCTTATATGATAGTCGGAAGTATAAAATCTAGTTTTATATTGCAAAAATCGTAGAAATCGCTTTTGAATGCGCTCAATTCTGTCGATGTAAGTATTGTAATTCGGATTCCATACTTGCGAAGCGAATTCTAAATGGCTGCGAACAAGGGAACAATAAAGAATTTTAAATGTTTTGACGTCTTTGAAATCCTTAGATAGTCTTAAAATAAAGCCAAGTGCTTTAGAGGCCTTGCTTACAATACTTTCAATATGTCTGTCAAAGAGCAACTTAGTGTCAAAGAGTACACCTAGATCTCTAGTGACATTAGTTCGGTTTAAAATTGTATTATGGAGTTCGTATGGATAAATAATAGGACACGGTTTCCGAGTATAACTACTGACGTAACATTTGGAGACATTAAGTTCGAGCTTATTAAGAAGGCAGTATCTTTCCAACGCTATCAGATCCTGCTGGAGGCTATGACAGTCACGAACGCTTGATATCGGGCATAGAATTTTCATATCATCAGCGTACAGAATAACCTTAGAGTGAGAAAAATAGGAAGCGATATCATTAATAAATATTACAAATAACAAGGGGCCCAATAGGGAACCCTGGGGAATTCCTGAGGGTATATGAACTGTTGCAGACGTATATCCATTTAGGACTACTGTCTGACAACGGTTCTCAATGTAGGATTTAAACCATCTGAATAGGTCACCTCTGATTCCCACTCTAAGTAATTTTCTTAGAAGAATAGGATGATATATACGATCAAATGCTTTTTTATAATCTGTATAGACTACATCAACCTGGGAGGGCTCAGACATTACCTGCGTTAGATAGTCAGAACAGACAAGTAAGTTCGACACAATAGACCTATGTTTTAAAAAACCGTGTTGATCATCGTTTAGAGAGTGTTTGATACTGTGATACACCGTGGAGTAAACAACCTTTTCTAAAACTTTTGCAAACAAACATAGTTTAGATATAGGTCTATAATTTTCTATTTGATGTTTAGGGCCTTTTTTGTGAATAGGGGTAATAAATGCTGTCTTCCAAACAAGTGGCATCAATCCTTCGCTAAGCGAACGTCGATATAAGATGGTAAGAGGCAGTGATAGACTTTGTGCGCACTTCGAGATATAAATAGCTGGGATTCCGTCAGGTCCCGCAGACTTATTCAAGTCAATTGACTTTAGTAGTTTTAGCACCTCGGCCTCGCAGACTTCTACGGAATTTACATCGGCAGCGGTGTCAGTCAGCGATTGAATGTTATAAGTAGGGTCACATGAACTCACGCAGGCTTTAAGGAAGTTAGAGTTAAAGAAATCATTAAACATATTACAGATCGTCGCACCGTCTCCCGAAGAATTCTGTCCGTATGTCATGATGGAGGGATAGATATTAGAAGATTGTTGTTTGCTTGTGACATAGGACCAGAAAACTTTGGGTGATTGCTTGATATTATCTTCTGTTGCTTTTATATATTGGTCAAACATCACAACTTCTAAAGTTTTAGCTCGGGCTCTTAGAATTAAAAACGAGTTATAGTCTGACAAGTTACCATAGTTTTTGTATTTTTGGAGGTGCTTGAACTTTTCTTTAAGAATTTTAACCAGCGGAGATTTGTACCAGGGGGGGTACTTCGTGCTAGGACGTACAATTTTAGAGGGCACATGAGATTCGCGTAATTCTTGTAATCTAGCATACAGTAACGATAAAGCGTCATCTAAAGAAAGCTCACTAAAATCTTTGTGCTAGTCAAAGTGGTCAAGCTGCTGCGATATGGAGGTGAAATCGGCTAATTCATATAAGAACTTTTTCCGCATTTGACATGGCAATGTATGATATTCAATAAAATTGGCGGAAATACTTAGAGCTGCATGATGCAGATCTTCAGGAACTAGGGGGTCAGTACACTTGGCAATGGTAATATGATTATTACAAAATACTAAGTCTAATACTCTATTGTTTTGGTTTAAAACAGAGTTATATTGCAGTAAGTTGCATGTGTTGAGTATGTCGAGGAGCTCTGATTGAACAGAACCTAGGATGTTACTAGGATAGAAGGATTGTCCATCGTTAGCTGGATGCCATGTTAAATTAGGTAGATTGAAGTCCCCTAGGATTATAAAAGAATCGGAAATATTATTTAATACAATGTCATTTAGTTTATTATTGAAGTTATTTAATTGCGTTAGTAATGAGTGCCCCTGATTTTGTTTGCATACATAAATTGTACAAATATGTAATTTGTATGATGGAATTGATCTAGAACGCTTAAGAGTTATAGTGACCCAGATATCTTCAGCCGAGGAGCGCCAGTCGGTGCACTCGGCTGCCACAAGTTCCCTCCGAACAGCAATAAGGACGCCACCCCCTAATGTCTGATTAGTTCCCACGTAGTCCCTGTCACGCCTCCAAACTAAATAGCGTACGTCAAACAATTCTTCACTATTAAAATCGTGATTTAGCCATGTCTCTGTCAAGCACACCACGTCATAGTTATTAAGGGAAATGTTCCTAAGGAAGTGTGAAGATTTTGTGCGTAAGCCACGCACGTTCTGATAATATATATTAAGTGGCATTGTTAAATATAAGAATAAATAACATAATAATTAGCATAATCGGTAAACAATGTATAGAATAATAGCAAACTGCAGATGGAATACTACATAGCGGCAGGCAGCGTAAACGGCTAAAAACTATATTAAAACTTAGGACGACAGTATGGCGCTCACTGAATATACTAAGTAATAAAACAGTAAGAACTTCAAGGTAACGGTTAAGTTGCAATAAATATGTTATAGTAGCAAGAATCCAACAGTTATTATAACAACCCAAGAAAAGGTTATTTCTGTTAAAAACAACTGATAGAAATAAAATGAATGCGGAAGGTATTAAATGAAAATTAGCTTTAAAGTAAATGTAATAAGGCACAAAATTATGATAATTAACGCAGGTAAAAGAAACTGTCCCCAACCGCAGCGATAAGAGAACAATAGGGCGGACCACCCAGGTGGCTAATGAATAGTGCGTAAACAAGCCAGTGTTTCTCAAGCATGATAAAATATTTATGGTATTTAATAACGTTTGAAGTTTTAAAAGATTCAAATAATTTTTTTCAAGTCTGCCTCGGTTTTGATAGCATGGGTTGGCGAAGTTTCGTTCTTCTTTACCAAAATTGTACAGTTTTTTATCCAGATAAACGAATAGTTTTTTTCCTTTGCTACAGTTTTAGCCCTGTTAAGCAGCGTTTTGTTTTCGAGAGTCAAATGATCATTGACGAAAATCTTGCTGTTTCCACTGAGTCCAATGTCAGAAACTGATAGAGACTTACATTTTTTTGCCGCAGCTATGAAATTATCTCTCAGATATCGGTTATGCACTGATATAATGATGTTTTTAGCGTTTTTATTGTTGCGCTGAGGAACTCTGGCTATGTAATTTATATTTTCTTTCGCAATACCACAGTTAATCACGGTACCAATTAATGCCGCAATTGAATACAGGTTTTCAGAGGGAGAAACGGGTACGCCTTTAATCTCGATGTTGTTCATTCTTGATCTCTGCTCATTTCGCGAATAGTTGACTCGATCTTCTCCAGACGCTGATCGAACCGCAAGACTTCTTCCTTAGTTTTCTTCAACGTTTCAATTTGCTGATTAACGTCTGCTAGCTTCTTTGTGATAGTTTCAATTGTAGTATGAGCGAAGGATAGTGATTGTTTTATCTCCAACATTTCACTCTTAATGGCCTTAAGCTCCGATATGTCCTCCTGTATTGCCTTCACATTTGCTACTAGGAGAGGTAACGATGCGAGTTGATCTGTTACCTTACGCAATCCTTCACGAATGCTCTCAAAGTCATCGTGCACTGGTTCGCTGGATACTGGAGTGGCGGAGGGCTGATTAAGAGAACTCCCTAATCCGGTCTTACAAGTACCACATTTCCACGCAGCTTTTTTACTTTCAGCGAGTTTGCGGTATCTTGACTCGGTGAGTCCAGCACATGTAAAGTCGAACCGATTATGGCAATGTGTACATTGTACTCCGTCCATTGCCTCGGTGTTACAGCGATGACACGTAAACATGATGAACACTTTGTAACAAAAATAAGAGAAAAGTTTGAGAAACGTAGTAGCGATGCAGCAATCGAGAGTATGCGTGCGTTCGTATTGCCGGCTTCCGACCAACTTCCTGCTACTTATTACCACAAACCACAATAATTAAAATTATAAAAAGATTGTAATACCGTAATCACGGTATTGGCTCGTCAGTACCGGTATTGAAAAAAGACCAAAATATATCCGTGATAACGGTTTTACGGGATCGCGTAATACCGGTATTAACAGGATACTATAATATTATACAGGGTGGCCGGAGAGTTGACGTTCAAACGCAAAATTTAGACACTTCATGATGAGGAGTATCCGAATCACCCCCATGTATGTTCTACGATTTTGTGTAGTTTTCGAGATAGATTTAGATGTGGTGATGTGTATGTAAAACGTGTTTAGCTACTCAACGTGTTCTCAAAGTGCCTCTGTATCTTCATAGTTCAGTGATTTTATCGAGCTTCTGAAGGTTATTTTATATTTTTTATCGTATATAAGCTTGTAGATTTATTTTGTAATAAATTTCAGCGGATTGTCTGTTAAATTGACTGCAGGCTAATCATTACACAATCTAACTATGAAACTAAACAAATAATAATAAACTAATTTGTAAAGTACAAAAACAAAAAATAACAGACCACTGTATCAAATAATGTTAATAAGCTTTTTATGTATTAAATGTTTTGACGGTCACCGTAGCCTAGTTGGTAGTGATCCTGCCTACGAAGCTGGTGGTCCAGGGTTCGAATCCCGGTAAGTGCAAATATTTGTGTGATGAGCACGAATATTTGTTTCTGAGTCATGGATGTTTTCTATGTATATAAGTATTTATCTATCTATATAAGTATGTATGTATATTGTCGCCTGGTACCCATAGTACAAGCTTTGCTTAGTTTGGGGCTAGGATGATCTGTGTGACATTGTCCCTAGATATATATTTTTTTTGTATAACAAAGTTGCCGTTAACGTTAACGTAACGTTCTATACGTGGTTTGGTTTTATATGCAAATTGTGGTCCTTATCTGCCGCGATTTGTTTTTATATATCACACGTTGTGTAAACAAATAATAAATCAAAGAGGCTGTGGAGGTTATCTCTACCTTTTTGGATGTAACATTTACGTATATATATCTAAACTATCACATATGAGGCCTTCACCCAATTACTTAGATCGTCAATTCAACTATAAAGTTTGGAACTCCGTTTATGGGCATTAAAATCAAGAGGTCAAGGTACGACACTAATTATTTATCTACGGAAACCAGTTGTAAGCTAACTAAGGTATTAATTGTCTGATTAAATACTTGTTTTATTACCATTCACCGAACGAGATAGAAATAAATAAAAATAGAGTGCTTAAGATAAAAGAAAAACAGACAATGTAGAAAATGCATGCTTGCACCTCTCTCTTGCCCCTACAGTAATGTACGAAACGTAGCTCTCTCTCTCTCTCATCACTAACTTACATCTCTATTTCAACTTCCGTTCGCCTCACCCGATCAGACTTTTCATAGCGCTCTCGTCACGCATTCTCCAGCTTGTGACTCGTGAATCGTGACCTGTGGTACAGATTCTTCTGAACCTACATCAGGCACCAGTCTCTCACAAAACAGGTTTTTTACTCGAAAATCAGTAGCTGTTCTGGGAGAACCCTGCAACATGTTGCAGTTATTCCACATTAATAAAACACTAAAAGCTTCCTCCCCAGTAACCGTGCATACCTTTAAAAAAATATTAACTCCAAATGCAAGAATATAAATAAGTTGATGAATTTTGTACAGTCTCAAAAAAACTATTAACGTCACAAACTGCCAGGGATCCGTGCAATTGTTTATATTGTGAAAGTGGTCCGTGACTTTTGTATCATAGGGCGGCAAACGAGCAAGTGAGTCACCTGATGGAAAGTGATCACCGCCACCCATGTACACTCGCAACACTAGAGGAGTCGCCGGTTCGTTGCCGGCCTTTAAGAGTCAGCAAACTTTAAAAGTGTTGCTGAACCCCCCCTAATAAGCTCTGGCGACCTTACTCTCACGCAGAAACACAATATTAAAATGATAAATGTTATTATTAAGGAATGTCTTCTGTAAGGTGGAGGTACTTCCCCCTCGGGGCTGCGGTGGCAGTCAGAGAAGTGTCTTCTACTGCTGCCACGTGCAAGCAGCTCCGGGAAGACAGCGTACTGTTTGTGCCGTACTGACAGGAGTCGGCAATAGGGGAGGGCAATTCCGAGCCGTCCCAGGAAGGCGGGCACCGGAACAACCCGAGCGTTCGCGAGGCTCCCCCCATAAGGCGCCAAGAGCAGTTCAGTTTAGTCGGTGCGAGTCCGACATACCCACCCGCAGACACTTTTTGCGGGTGTCATGCGTAGGCATTCCGCCTGCCTTAACAAAAAAAAACGTCGATCTGCGCTTTGATCGAATGAACGCTGTGCCCTACCTCACTTAAAATAACCATAAATATAGTTCAAGGTGAGGTCTATAATGGTCTATGAGCTTTGTGGGAGGGCTTTGTCCAGCCGTGGAGGTCTTTTCGCTAAATGATGATGATGAGGTGTATTAAATAGTTTGAAAACCCCTAAACTCACGTTCTCACATAAATTAGTGTTATCATATTACAATAATTCGTCCATTTTGATATTTCACAAGGCTATATCTATAATGGTGTGGTCATGATCGAGACATTGGCACAATTTTCGAGAAATGGCAAACACGAGACGAAATCTTATCGCCGACAATTAACGAAATGTTTGACCGCAGCTGCTAAGACAGTCGCCTCGCCGCTTCGTGTTGCGGGTTCGAGTCCGGCGCCGGACAACTATTTGTGTGCCCCAGAAATAGTTGTTCTGAGTCTGGATGTAATTTGTGTCCGTCTATTATATGTTTGTAAAGTACCCCGCGACACAGGGATTGATTCCCTAGTGCGGGCTTACTTTAAAAAAAAAATTAATTTTGTTGTGAACAAAAATAATAGAGACCCCTACCGATGATGGTGACCTAATTGAATAAAGTTAGTAAGTTTGGTTAATTCCTAAGCACCTCCATATATATTACGAGGTGACAGTACCTAACGTTACTTATTTACCAATGGTGGACATACTGTTGGATATCATAAAGATGTTGCTATGGACTTCCTCGTTGAGGTTGTGTCATTAGTATGACACAAGCTGAACTGACGAATAACTTTGATGAACTTACCTGTAACAAAAGAAATACAATTAGTTCTACTGTCATCTTACATATTATTATATTTATTATTATAATTATAAGATGTCTAAGTGACGCAATATTTGCCTACAAAATATTTACCAACCAAATAGACTGCCCCAAATTGCTGTCACTATTTAAGCTTCGCGTTCCGTCGAGGCTTCCACGTACCCCTATCACACCACTATGTCCGCCGTTTAGGAGAACAGTATTGGGAAATGGTTCGCCCTATGCAAGCATGACTAAAATTGTGAACAGTTATAGTGACGTTACACGCTGATCCCTTCACTAAACACAAAGCCGTAATAAATCGTCTCTTAAATTCTGTTTAATATTACTGTTATTTATCCTTGATTCTAATCATGTTCTTTTCTCTTTTACCATATTTTTATTTGAAATTTTAAATATGATTTATTTTATTAAAATGTTTTTAATTATGTAGACTAAGTTAATAATAGTTAAGTAGTTCTAAGATATTAGTTATGTTTAACTGTGCCAATGTTTTGTACATGCGGAGTTTACCTATAAGTAATAAGTTATACTGCAATTGTTACTTATATAATTATGTTTAAAATGAGCTGGTATAAACTTGTTGTTGGTGAACCTAATAAACTAAAATAAAATAAAAATTATTATGTAAAAGTCTGACACGTAATGTCTAAATGTAGAGTATCTATATTTATTAGACCTCCCATCTCCCCCTTGATTAGGAATGTCACATACGTATCAACTAAATACTGTGCGGAAACTAATTTAATGTTGCATTTAAGCAACTGTTTCAATATCTTCATGAGAACATCTTCAAGGTTAAAATAATCTTTACATTATTTTTGATAAGGTAGTATTGAAGTAGTCAGTCGGCCATGTTACTAGAAAAACAAAGCCGATAGATAATACCTACATCCTCCGGAAGGGGTTAGCAAGGGAAGCCTAAATTTGATCTGCCAGCGTGTATCGTTCGTAGCTTAACGCAGAGCGCCTACCCCGGATTGGTAGATGGTGCAGGTTCGAGACCCGCCGGACGATTAAATTTATGATTTCCCATTTTTGAGATTATATTAACGTTTTGCATTGCGAATAATGCTATAAAAAATTCAAATTTAAAGGTAGTATTGTATTTGACGGGCCTGTTGGCGTGGTTGGCAAATGCTTGCTTTTGACGCTGGAGGTCGTGGTTTCAATTCCCACCCAGGACAGATATTTGTGTGCATGAACATGTCTGTTTGTCCTGAGTCGGGTTTTAATTATCCATATAAGTATTTATTTACAAAAGAAAAGTATTATATGTGGTATATCAGTTACACGGTTTCCATAGTACAAGCTTTGCTTAGTCTAAGATCAGATGGCCGTGTGTAAATAATGTCCCAGGATATTATTATTTTTATATAGTGGTTTAATTTCTAAGCACATCCGTCTTTCGGAGGTAACGTTATCGTGTCGTAGTAGATAAAAATATAATAAGAATATGGTTTAATTCCCTTGTAAAAGTTCATATAATTGTTTAAACACAGCAATGTTATTTGCTGTGTTTAAACAATTATAAGTAAGTAAGTAACTCTTTATTGTACACCAAAAAATACATTGTCTTAAATTTTGCATCGCTAATGGAATTTCGTGTTTGGAGTCACTGAAAATGTTACAGAAGGCTTACGGTGAATCGAGTTTATCAGAAACTCGTGCTTATGAGTGGTTCAAAGCGTTCAAAAGCGGTCGAAATGTGATGAAAGATTTGCCTCGCTCTGGTAGGCCATCAACTTCTGCAACTGAAGTAGTAATACATAAAAAGAACTATGAGTATGTTAAGATTGTACAAATGGCGGCCTTATCGCTAAGTGCGATCTCTTCCAGGCAACCGTTGAATGGACCAGGAGTAAAGAAAAGGCATTTGAGTATTTGTTGGCATAATTAGCAGAAAGGATTTTTTTTTGTACCATGGGTACTTTTAACAATAAATAAATAAATAAAATATAAGTACTTAAATAGGACTTTAGAGAGAGCTGAAGTCCGTACTAGGCTCTTAACCTCTATAACAGTCCGACCTGTATGACCGATGTTAAATAACAGTCGTTAAGTCTTCACAAAACTCAAAACAAGGGTAACCACTGACCATACGAAAAGACTAATAAAATAAGAAACAATAATACTCGTAAATATTATCGTTACGGTATACCGCACATACTTCTTGCATTCTTACGTATGAACTAGCTGTGCCCCGCGGTTTTACCCGCGTTCAATTTTATAAATTATCATTACTCCTCCCCCGTAGGTGATAGCGTAATAATATGTAGCCTATATGTTGACCCGAACTCTTAGTAATATTCATGCAAAATTTGAAGTAAGTCCATGCAGTACTTTTTGAGTTTAGCCCGGACATACATACAGACAAACAGACAAAAATTCTGAAAACCAGATTTTTGGCTTCGATATCGATTGTAGATCACGCTCCAAGTATCCTTTTAAAAAAATATTCAATGTACAGTTTTGACTTTCGTACGATTTTATTATATGTATAGATTAAAGTGACAAAAAATTGACATGTCAAATCAAATCATAAATCGTTTATGGCATTTAGGTACACTTATGCACGTCAAAATTGTTAACATAGAATATATAACAAAAAAACACAATGTAATAGATACATACAGTGATATGTCAAAACAAAAATTAATTAGAATAGATTAAACACAATATTTAAGCGTCAACAATGCGCTACATCAATAAAATAAGGTACATAATATGTCAAACTACTTATATAATGGAAACAAATCACTCACATAATTTAATTAAGGTACTAAGAGACTAAGATTGAAACGCATTAGTCATTTATATAGTCATTGATATGCCTTTTAATTAGACAAGATTTTATTTCCGATTTGAATTGGTCAAAAAGCATAAAGAGGAAACGCGAAGGAATTTTATTATATACTAGCTGTGCCCGCGACTTCGTCCGCGTGTTAAGTAGTTTATTTCGTTTTTTTTGTAAAATAAAAACTTTTTCTAAAATAAAAGTAGCCTAAGTTACTCCTTATTACATCAGCTACCTGCCAATAAAAGCCCCGTCAAAATCGGTCCAGCCATTTCAGAGATTAGCCGGAACAAACAGACAGACAGACAGACAAAAATTGTAAAAACTGTTATTTTGGTGTATGTACCGTATATATATTCATATTTATGTAGTAAAAACTGGCTATTTCAATATTACAAACAGACACTCCAATTTTATTTATTTGTATAGATTTACGGTCCTAATCTAACAAAGGATCCGCGCGTGAACTTTATGCAAACGATATTGGTTACATAATTTGTTTCTTGTTTCGTTCATTTATGTATGCAACAGATATGTAGTTTTAATGTTTTTATTATTTTTTTTAAAAGTCTACGTGAATAATTTAGTTTATTCTATAGTTACATATTTTTATAAGGCTTTATCGTATGTAAATATTAATGTGTATTTTATCAATATTTTGTTGTACACTGCTTGTACCCATTACCTAGTTTTGCTGGGAGAAAATTCATTAATTAATTAAGCTCGCCTATGTACAGACGCCAGCACATCCAGCTACCCCAGTCTGTCAAATTTCTTTTATAGATTTTCAAGTTTATCACATAATTCACTTTCAATTGCAGAAAATTGCAGATTGGGGTAGCTTGATGTGCTGGCGTCTGGACATGCCATTTCTTTTGTAACATTTAACCTAAAATGTATGTTTCTGTGTGCAATAAAGAATAAGTTAAGAATAAGTTCCTTACATTAAATATAACTTAAATAAGCAAGCTACGCAACGATTATTACTACACTGTTATTTCTAAATAATATCACAAACCGCAGATCTAAATAACTAAATTTGCCTAGAAATAATAATATATACTTAGTTAACTATATTACCCACTACAAACATGTTCTGACTATTTACAAGCGCTCTTGTAAGTCTATTTTAATAAAAACCTTTTTATTTTATTTTTCATACTTCATATTCCATTTTTGCTACGTCAGAGTGACATTGCGAAACTGCTTCGAAGTAGCCATTCACCTTTGACTTTTCGAACCTATGTATCTACACTTATAGGACAGAAAAATAGAGAATGATTTTAAAGGTGATATCCTTAGCTCGTCTTTTGTTTATTATATTATTCATAAAAAATATTTTGGAGACTAACATAACCTTGTAATACATAAACAAGGTGTGGCATATACAGTGCACGAAAATGAAGCTTCAGTTGTCTACGAAACTGAAGAACTTATAGAACACTTGCTTGACAGTAGTAATAGAACACACGGCTTGTAAAATAAACAAAATGAGTATTATAAAAACCGAACAATTTTGTATCTGAGAAGTACACGTAGGTTTCCCTACCATCCCGAAACAATCTATGTATATAAAATTCAATGCCACTTTTCGTTGTAATGTTATAACTCAACATCGCCTTTACCGATTTGGCTAATTTTGGTCTTGAATTATTCGTGGAAGTCCATGGAAGGTTTGTACGTAGAGAAAATTTAAAAACAGTCTTGAAAAAGTGTAAAATCAACATCTTTTAGCAATATAAAATATTTTTTTGTTTGAATAAATGAACTTAATAATCATTTTTTTATTACTATGCCTTATAAGTAGCGAAGGACGTACCGGGCCGCTAGTAGTATATAAGTATATCATCAGCCTGATATCGTCCACTGCTGACATAGACCTCCTCTTAAGGTATATATAACGTTATGATTTGGAGGGGTATCACCATGCTTGGCATGCGAGTTGGTGACGCGGCCCGACTACCTGATGCAACTAAAAAAAAATCCTCCGCTTTTTATGTTCTTTTTCAATTCAATTTATTTATTGCTTTCATGGGTTTTACATAGGTATTTAAGATTATAATACAGTACCAAACATGAACCCCGTAAGCTCCAACAATACAATATACAAACAAATATTTTTTTGTCAAAACTTCACATGTTAAACTTAAATTAAAATGAATACAATAAAATAGCATTGTCACACCATGTTACACCTTGTATAATTAATTTAACTCGTTTATTTCTATAAGTGAATTTAATCCGCACCCCAAAAAGTATGGCTATTAAAGTAAAACTTGTAAAGTAGCATACCAATATACGTGATTCTGGTCATTGACTTTACTGTGACGTTATTTTATGCGTCATATTAAATGTACATTTCGGAACATGTTTGTTAAGCTTATTATGTGACAAAACAATGAAGAAAATAATATTTTTTTGAATTCATGATTATAATTATTGACATATTCTGATTATTTATTTTTATAATACTATGATGGTCTTTTCTTATTATTATGTATTAGATTATATTACAATAATGAATTCTATAGTTATTAAGACTACATGTCAAAATATATATTCGCATGTCTCTGTAGACAAAATGTGTGAACTTAAACCATATGTAAACATCCTGTATGTACCACGTTTTTAAGCGAAATAAATACTTACTTACTTACGAATTGGTTCCGCATGTTTATTAGGTCATAATAAACAAAACTTAATAATATTTCAAATTTTTAAAGGTTATGTCAAACATTATGTATTTGAATTATATTAAGTAGTATCTCATTCCCCTTGTTATGTTATGCATAAATGTGTTTTAGTATCTTGTTTCCATTGTTATATAATGAGTAAATGTATTTTAGTATCTTGATTCCGTTGTTATGTAATGCGTAAATGTATATTCATATCTTGTTTCATTGTTTTGTTAGGCGTAAATGTATTTAAGTATCTTGTTTCCATTGTAATGTAATGCGTAAATGTTGTATTTTATATCCACTTAGGCAATTCGTAGTCTACACATTGTTTGGGTCATTTGAACAATATTATTGTTCTATAGGTGAAAACTCGTAATTGGCTCTGTGGTTATGCTAACTTTATGTATCCGAAATCGTATGCGAAGCTGGAAGGTTTCCATAAATCAATAAATATAAAAATGTGCTTGTCCTGAAAATAGTGTGTATACACAATATATGTAGGTACAACATACATGTTGATGATGGAAAATTGGGTCACATCATCTTTTTTTAATTGCACTGTATATACATTTTTTTTTTTCACTAAAATTACTTTTATATGTATATACACACACGAATAATAATAATTGTTCGATTTTTGTACCGTTCGATATTATGAACGTTAGATAATTTTGACATTCGGTTTATAGTGGTCGATTAATATATATTTGATCATTTGTCATATTACACAATTTCAGTTTCATAAGCAAAACATAAGCAAAATTAAGCTTCTCCAGTTATGTCCACTATTTAACTTTGTATAAATACCACAACAAATCTTTTTAATCAATTTGGCAAAGTTTTCATTTAATATGGTATAGTTCAAAAAGTATTTTTAGTTTGCTATTTAAATTTATTTAAGAAAATAAATTTATATTCAACACCGTCCTTTATCTTGAAAACGACTTACCCTAAAATGCTGATAAAAGATTATTTAATTATTAATTGTCTTTAAATAACATAGCTAATATATTAATATCGTATATATGAACTTATATTTGCAGTTGGCAATATTGATTAATATAAATAAAAACAATATTTACTAAAAAACAAAATAAAATAAATATGTAAGGGGGCTCCCATACAACAGAACCCTTTGTGCGCGACGACTCGCACTTGGCCGGTATTTGTATTATATTGAAATATTTGTTTTAATTGTATATAATAGTAATTTCAGTTTGGTATTCTTTACAATTTATGTATACTATGACAAATAAAATGGTGAATGTTAATTATAAAGCTGAATAAACATAATAAGTATTTATGTGGCTAGCTTGCATATCATAGTATTACTATTGCGAAATAATTGGTGATGGGATCAGCGACGACAATGATTTTTGAAATTTAATAACAATTTAATCATATTATGATAATATAGTTTTTATTTAGAACTCAAAATCTAACTTTTTCTTGATTAGAATGAAACTTATACTTTCAATATGTTTATTAATAGTGTTTTTTTTCACCTTTTTGTTTCAACCTAGCATATACATATTATGTAATTACAAACTTTATTCGCCACAATGGATTTCGCTGCGGTGGCATTCGACTTAGGGCCAGCGCAGACCGAGAGGCGCGCAGCGGAGAGGATTTTATTAATTAAATATACTTAAGATTAATTACAATCATGTGTGTTGACTCAGAACAACTCAATCCCAAGCACTTTTATCACTTAAATAATCAGAAATTTTGTATTATGTAATAAGGCACTAGAAAATGAACTTTAAAATTATTGAAATAAAGTGCATGTATGCTTGAACATTATAATGCGCGAGACTGCGCGAGCATTTTGTCAGGTTCAAGCATATATGCACTTTATTCCTATAGCTCTAAAGTTGATTTTCTAGTGCCTTAATAAAATCCTCTCCGCTGCGCTCCTCTCGGTCTGCGCTGACCCTTAGTGTGTTTCGCTTCAATAAGTTTTCGCCCCAGCGTACCACCCTGAAATATTTTCACCACAACGTGGCGCTACAGCAACATTCGAAACTACGTGCCGGATCCTAGATGATGTCATCATACCAAAAATCGTCTACAGGACTAGTCCCTCCCTCTTACCCACCACTACAACTCCTGTAAGCCAGGATCAACAGTGGCACACAATGAAATGACACTGAGCGGTGAAGCTCAGGCATGTCCCGGGGAATCGCTTTAACTGTCTTGGATCCCGCAACGAGTTTAATCAGAAAGAGAAAAAGGAGGAGTTGGAACATAAATAGTTCGTCTACAGCACCAACTACCGGATTCCAACATTCGAATATTTTTGTATTAAAAATAATAAATATCTTGGGCAACTACCACACTGCCGTCTGGTCCCAAACTAGGCAATCGCGCTAAGGATCGACCGTGTAACAATAACCTACCCTTCCTTTCTTTCTGTATCTTATTTATGATGTGTGTTAGTTTCAAATACATAAAAAACTTGAGAGGTATCAAGGGACACCCGGATGGAACGAAGTTATTTCTTATTATTTATTATGTACAAAAAACCTGTATACACTCAACAAAAATAATCGTCGCGACACCACACTGTTCAATGCGAAATAGAAATGAAAATATCTGGCTTGCTTTGCTTTCTATAAGACAGAGAGAGAGAGAGAGAGAGAGACAGACAGACAAAGAAACATTCGCACGCCGCACACCTGCAAAAAGTGTCGTGACAACTTTTCGTAAGATTTTTTTCCGTCTAGCCCCTTTTCACAACGCGCGATAAAGAACTTCGTTCCAATTAAATGATAACGAAGAAGAAGGGTGCCAGTATCCTATGATACTAACTTATCGTATGGGCAGTGGTTACCCTTCCGTCAGAATTGTTCAAGCCGCTCAATAGGGTTCTGACAGCTTAACATGCCCTTGAAACACGGGCACGCTCATATTTAGCGGTCACCCATCTATGGACTGACCGCGAGCCTAGTTGCTTAACCTCGCCAACCATTTACGGACCGGTGCTAGCATCTTACCCTTCTTCCTTTCTATCTGTAGATTCGTACGGAGCAATAAATAGATCAATTAATATTCAAGTACATATATATGGCAAAAGTCACGAGATTCGCAGCAAGAAAATGTAGGTATGTCATGTATAAAAACTTGAGAACACCGTTTAACAATAACCTTTTGACATTTCCCACTTTGTATAAAATGTCAACAAAGTGCCATTAATATGTCAGACAAGTTTCAAAATAATAATTACGGTACTTATATATAGCGCTCTCAGTCAGTTGCGTATCGATAAAAAGCCCCCCTCAACGCGGACGGGGGGCCGCGTCATGTCATTAACGTAGAGCGAAAGTTGCACAAAACTCCCTAAAATGATGATCTCTGCCCTCTCCCCGCCAGTAATCGCCCAGAGTCGAGGTTCGAACCCCACAGGGGGTGCCCTCCGGCGCGGGTTACTTAATTTCTAGACGGCTCGAGCCCTCTGCTCGCCTCTATAGTCCGGTGAAGCAGTGAAAGCCTCCTAGGCTAACTGTAGCGTCACGTTAAAAAAAAAAAAAAAAAAAAAATCTCAGTCAGTTGCGCTGACTGGACCGTATGTTATCGGCGAGATGAAGCACGTATGCACGCGGCTAGTCTATAGATGGGTGACGTCTCGGTGCTCGGCAGGACACGTTAAGCTGTCAATCATCTTACCGGTCGTGTCACTAGTCGTCCCATCATAACATGAGAGTGATGACATAGAAAGGTATTTATACTGTGGTTAGGCAACAGTCGTTATGAGGCCGTATGTCAGAGGCCTATTAGGCGGCTTGAACAACTCTGACACCAGGGTAATTACTGCCCATACGACAGTAGCGGAATCGATATATCGGAGTTGATAATCCGCTTTGGAAACGTACATACGTTTGGTCGACGTACTTACTATTACGTTACTGCGCGCGACTTATTATAGTGCACAAGTGTGTGCGCAAACACAGGAGCACTTTCTATGCCATCACTCTCATGATCGGATGGGACGCCTAGCGATACGACCGGAAAGAGATCAGGAACAGGACCGACGGCCTTACGTGCTCTCCGACGCACGGGGGTATAATAACCGCCAACTCCCAGACTTCGGGCTGATGCTGAGAATTTCTTTTCTATTTACTAAAAAGTCCAAAAATCACTTTTTGGCCCGAACCGGGATTTGAACCCAGGCACCCGTTTTCTGCGGGTGAACACGCTACCGCTAGACCAACGAGGCAGCCTGTATAATGACGTGTCACCGACACAGTTGTAAATTAAATATCAAACATTCAAGTCGCTTTGACTTTGGACCAGGAAATGATCTTTAATAGCAGACTCGTTTAAGTGACTTGAGCTGCAATAACTACCTAATCGATTCTTAAGTAAGTGTAACTTAATTGATATGGTACTTAAGTTGTAAGGGGAAATCTTTTATGTAGTCTATTGAGTTTTGTTTTAAATGATCTATTAATTAATCTAATGTGTAAAAGTCAGTGTTTGTCTGCAAACTCCTCGGAAACGATTTTATCGATTCTTATGAAATTTTGTGTATATATTCGCTAAGACTGAGAATTGTTCGTAAACTATTTTTGTAACCCCTAACATGCACGTGATGGTGTGCGGCGACCTTTTTATTCTTTATGGGACAGGAATCAGCAAAAAAATAATAAATTAAAATAACTATAAAAAAGAGGTAGGCAGTAGAAGGGGGAACATTGAGGTCGGTATTTTAATGCCAAATCACAACAAAATAAAAATCTTCTGCCTACCAAAACACAAAAATTGGTGTGGTAACACCAAATTTTGTGATTTCGTAGGCGTGTAGTAACACCAAATTTTGTGGTAGGCGGAAGATTTTTTAGTAACACCAAATTTTGCTGATTCCTGTCCCATAAAGAATAAAAAGGTCACCCCACACCATCACGTGGATGTCGTAAAATATACAGCAGGTAGTCGTGCAGCAGCGCCACCTATGTAACACAACCTAATCGCCAAATCGCATGGCAAGCTGGGTGACTTCGGCAAAAATGGCTACATTATGGCACCTTTGGGGGGTCCATGGCTGTAACTCGGCCGGGAAGACATGTTCTTTTACTTCTGTTATATTGTGTGACAATGATACGAAGTAACCTGAACACAATACGTCCGGTACACGACAAAAGTGTGAAGCCTTGTTTACAAAGAGAATAAAAATGGTGCGCGCTTGTTGCTGATACCAGGTGTCAATACGCAATTGTTTTCATAACACCTTGAGCATTCGAGACACGTGAAATATCAGCTCGGCTATTCTGTAATTGTCCAACTCGATAATAAAGTCCCACTCGAGTAATCAAACTCTTTTTTTCTGATAAATACGACGACGTACAGGAGGCATGCCTTTTGAGTATAATATAATTATGGCCTTTGCGTCTGTTACAGACGATTTACGGCGCATTGTCTGAGAGACATTTCTTTTGGTGGCTAAACAAACCGATGCGAGAGCGACATAGCCTGCCGCAGGCCTGACAAGAGAAGTTGGCGGTGGTTGGTGCCGAGCCGCTTTCATGTCGTTTCTGTCTCTTATCAGCAAGTACTCCGAACCAGGCTTCATCACAGATCTTACGATCTTTTGAGTATAAAGAATTATTATAATTGGTTCATTAACATGGGAAAATCGCAAGTAAAACATAATAATATAGCTTAATTGACCTTCTTTTTAAAGTTTTTACCATAAAATATAAAAAACTCGGTTACCGTTATTTATTTATTATAATAGATATCAACTTAACACTAAACATTCGAAGATGACAAGATAAGTATTGAGTTTAAGACAAGGTGTTAAATCTCTACAGATGTAAACAACATTCGAAAAAAATTGTCACTAAATATACTAAACACAAATAAAGAAACAATATTTAATACTATACTACTAATGCGAATTAAACTTTACCTAAAAATAATCATTTAAATTTGGATAAAAGTTAAACAGAGAAACACAAAAACATAAAAGTTTTAACTAAAGACTAAATAATTTTAATAATTAACAAATAAATTCTCATCACCCATCATATCTATAAATTATGTTATTTATTAAATAGATAAAATAAAATAAATAAAATAAAAAAGGTTTTTATTCACGTAGACTTTAAAAAAGCGCTTGTAAATAGTCAGAACATGTTTGTAGTAATATAGTTGTATACATTAGATATTATTTCTAGTAACATAGATATTTAGGTACATCTTGTATGAAAACATTTATAAAATTTATTTTATTACAGAAATAAGCTAGCTAAATAGCTAGCTCGTATCAATAGAAGTTGTTGAATTATTGCTTAATTGAATCAATACAACTCTTAGCAAATTAATTAAGTACATAGCTATGTTAAGTTAAGTAACCTAAACTAACCTAACTTAGGTTAAGTTACACCAAACAGATAAGGTGTGTTAGAACTTGGGATTTATGAAGACAAATGGAAATAGGTTGAAGGTGTTTTGATTTAAATATGAATTACAATAATTTATTTGATCATAGCAAAATATAAGGACATTTATATTGACTTTAAAAGTCAATTACATTCACATCGAGGTAAATGGCCTCTTTAATTAAAGCCTAACTGTAAGAACAAAACATTAGTCTCATATTACCTTAAAACTAACGAATTTATGACGTCACTTTTCGTGGAGTTATAGAACCTCTATACTTTATGTGCGAAAGGGATGGAACTTTCCCACTTCATCCCTACTTTATCAACCAATATTAAATATTTTATTGCTTTACGTATTATATTTGTGCCTGTTTCTTGTTAAGTTGGGTATCTTTAATAAATTCAGTATCAATACTGAATACTTTATGTATTCAGTATCCATGATACTTAATGTAGCTTGGATACTGAACTAACAAACTCCCGGTGGTCCTATATGCAATATCCCTTTATTACCGAGTTTTAAATTTCGATTGAAGAGGTGACTTATCGAGCAATCGTTTTACTCGCATGAAGAATTTTTAAAGTTTAAGTAAGTAGTTTGTATTAGAAATATTTTTATTCTCTGAAATTGTATCCTATTATATTATTTAAAAACTATGACATGTAAAACCATTACCAATAAATGACTATTTGACTACTTGTATTCAGTATCCATGATACTTAATGTATTCAGTATCAATGATACTTAATGAATTCAGTATCAATTATACTTAATGTATTCAGTATCAATGATACTTAATGTATTCAGTATCAATGATACTTAATATTTTACTTGTATTACTTAGAATCGTAGGCATCGGTATTGTTTTAATAATAGATCTTTAAAGGTTTTTGTAAGTGATAATATCTGGGATGAAAACGTGTATAGTTGACAGTAGACACAATTGCAGTAAAAAAACTCCCCTAACTACTAAGCAATAAAGTCTCTTTCAGGGTAAACGCGTTTCTGCTATGTTTAATAAATTGATGATATTTTACTTGTATTACTTAGAATCCGAGCCATTATTTGCTCACTATATATTCTTTTTAATATTAGATCTTTAAAGATTTTTATAAGTGCTAATATCTGTGATAAAAACAGAGAAAGTTGATACTGGACACAATTACAATACAAAAAACGCTCTTAAGTTCTAAGCAATAAAGTCTCTTCCAGGGTAATTGTGTTTCCACCGACGCGACGTGGAGTCAAGTTTACACAGACTGCAATTTATTTACAATGATAACATCATAAGGAATTGAGTCCGTTTGTTTTTCTTGTTATATGCTAAAAGTATGCAAACAGAACTTGATGCGATTTGGTTACTTTATAAACTAAAACCACGAGTTCTGCTAAGGAAAATAAAATAATGTCCTGCTAGCCGAATTTTGACCACGGCGGCCAGTCTCAATAGAGATTAGCCATCTGCGCGGGACATATTATGGTGCTCAAGTGTGTGCGCAAACACAGGAGCACTTTCTATTCCATTACTCTCATGATACTATGGGACGCCTAGCGACACAACCTATCTATTCCGCCTAACCTACTCGTATCTATTGAACCTATCTACAAGTCACCGCGAGCGCAGTTGCGTAATCTAGCCGAATACTTATTGACAGGTGAGAGCATTGGCTATGAGCGCCACATATGCATGGTGGGCCAATAATTTTTGCACTTTTAAAACATGAATAGAAATAAAACTACAACTGTTATTTTGTTGATTATATTTTTAACGTATTGAAAATTTAATGAAATTTATTTTTTAAAAATGACATCGTCGAGATGTGCACCGTCTCGTCGTTGGCACTCTAGCAATCGACTACGCAAACTTTGGAAAACTCACTGACACATGCTGCGGGGGATCGCGGCTATCTCGTCGTGGATGTTTCGTTTTAATTGGGATATATTCGTCGGTTTATTAAGGTAGACTCGACTTTTCAGGTATCCCCATAAGAAAAAATCGCATGGTGTACGATCCGGGCTTCTCGGAGGCCATGAAATATCACCTCTGCGAGAAATCAATTTATTCGGAAACATTTCTTTGACTACCGGTAAAGTCACATTTGACGTGTGGCATGTTGCTCCATCTTGTTGCATCCAGGTCCTGTTCTTGTATCCTTGAAATTCATGCAACTGCGGCGTCAAAAACTCTCGCAACATCTTGACGTATTCCGCTGAATTCACAGTTACATTATTTCCTTGATTATTTTCAAAGAAATACGGACCAATTATGCCCTTTGCTGTTATGGCAGCCCATACTGTCGTTTTAGGTGAATGAAGTGGCTTTTGGTGTTTAAGGCGAGGGTTTTCCCTGATCCAATATCGACAATTGTGCTTATTCACGTGCCCGTTGATGTGAAAGTGGGCCTCGTCCGTAAACAATACATTCTCCAGGCTAGAGAATTGCTCCAGCATTGTGTCAGCCAATAACTTACGTTGAATGTAATCATTTGGTTTCATCTCCTGCACAATTTGAAGCTTATACGGGTGCAGTTTGAGGTCTAGATGCAAAATCCGCCGTAGACTGGTTCTCGGTAATGCCCGAACCGCCGAACGCTTACGCGTAGATAATTCTGGATCGTTCCGAACGGAAATTTCAACCTCTCGAATGTTCTCATCGCTTCTTCTTGAACGTGGCCGGCCTGTTTGTTTAATATTCGTTGTCGATCCCGTTTGCTCGAACTTCACGACCCAAGCTTTGATTGAATTCACACTTGGACACTCGCTTACACGGCGTAATCCATATTCAATTCGAAACAGGCGTCGTACAGTAACGTAGGAATCGTTGTTTTTGTAAAATTGTTTAAGACAAAAAGCACGCTGTTGTCCCGTGAAACGCTCCATCGTGACTAAAATTGCATGTAGCGACGCATAGTTTCCCGCCACCCGCGCACCCCTCCCTCCAACGGTATTCGAGAAATTTAGTGCTGCTATTTGCAAAAATTATTGGCCCACCCTGTATAATAATCATATGATGACGATGAGTTTAGATTTGCCCTTTAAATTATTGTCTAGTTCGTACTTATGCGGGGAGTCTGAGCCGTCTCGGTAGTAATCTTCTTAACTGATGTATTCAACTTAGAGATGCATATCTCAGCCTTAAACTTTGAGGTCGTTTTTTATTTAAATAATTTAATGATCCAAGTACCTAGTTGTTGATAATAATAATGCTCACTCGCAGTAATGAGATATTCGCAAATGTTTCCACTTCCCTGGAAAAAACCTTCGAGACATACATAATGATTTCACAAATTACAGACTACAGTGTATAGATTAGTACAGGGAAATATATATTTGCGGACTTTTTGCTGCTTTTCGTACCACGTACTTAGAGCACAGAGTTAATAATCCGTCAGAAGGAAAGCCAAAGAATTGACACCGAAATTATACTACACTTATCTATGTGTGGGTGTACGGACTCGTTCGCGTTTGATGAAGAGGTAGTGGTCAACCAGAGAAATCATGATGCTCAATCATCAAAAAGGGTTTTTGTTAATCTAATTGCTGAATACAACTGCTTAACATAGGTTTTTACAATGTTGCCATTTGGAGGGGTTAGTTGTAGTCACCGCGCTTGGCATGCGAGTTAGGTGGTAGTTAGTACACTGGTGACGCTGCTGTCCGAATACCTGTTGTATCCCTTAGTCGTCTTATACGACTCCCAAGGGATAGTATGGGGTAGCCCTGTTATTCTCTCTGGGCAGGGAACTATTCGGCTGCGACCAATTGAAAAAAAGAAAGAAGAAAGAAAATACATTTATTCAGTAAACTGACACAGATAATAATAATAATAATAATAATAATAATATATATAAAGGTACACGAACAGAAGACCTTTCAATGTATAACTTTAATTAAGATTTGCATGTCACAGATTGACAAAATGTATATGGCTTCAACTATATTATACTCCAACCTATGTACCTACATTTTATGCAAATAAAAAAAAAAAAACTTTTCTATTCTTAATTCTTATCTGTGCGAGTCCGAATTGGTCCCATCTCAGCACTAGCTGCAACATTAACAGTTGCAGCGCTGGTTTTATGATGGAACCACGTAAAATAACTCACAGACAATTAGTGTACAGCTCGCAGTTAGATCTTTAGAGTACCTGGACACCAAAATATAACTTATAGCTAATTTAGAAAATAAATGTTTAGAAAAAATTGCTTACAACCTAAGGAATATCTCATTAATATCAGTAGGTAGGTAGGATGGTAGGTGTGGTATCAAAGATAGAGGAGCCAATCGAAAGAAAGCTATCTATCTACTTATGCCACTTCTCAAATTTTAGTAGTAATAATGCCCTCCTGGTAGCTTCAATAAAGTCTAGCCATATTTACGAATATGGCTAGAATTTAGCACTTTTAGGCACGAGCTTGTTTAGGTACATAGAATCTTAACCATAATCTTAATTTAGCAGCTTAAAAATTAAACCATTGTGAGAGTGGGTGCTAATACTGGCTTGGAGCTTGACTTATGCAATTCGTACGCGTCTTTCATTCTGTAGATTACTTACGCTAGAAATGAATTGCATAATTATTTCTCACGCACTAAGTCACAAACACTATGGACGCTTAAAACATATCGTGTGATCTACGTTCTCACTATCTTGGCATGTGATAACTCTTTTAAAAATATGTAATTAATTCATTCGTTTGAGTTTTTTTTATATACATTATTTACACGTGACCATCTGAACCCAAACTTAGCAGAGCTTGTACTATGGATATACTACATATACTACTTTTCTTTTTGTAAATACATACATATACAACATGTAACTTATATAACGCACATCCTGAAAATAGTTTGTTCAGAATCGTTTACTGAATCGATTTATATCTTTTTAATATAGGTAATTTTTATTCCAAAATAATTAAAACTACGGAAAATATTGTCATATCAACCCTGTAGTGTCAAAACCAACTGAAATGGACCGTAAGTCAAAGTAATAAGACTAATAAAACGCAGTTTTATTTGTATTCATAAAAATTCCACCATTCAATACAAAATATAGAAAAATAAACTTTATTCCAAGATACTAATTTAGTAAATAATAATGCATATATGTGTTAAATTGAAAATTCAGTGTATGTATTATGATTACAACATAATATTCTAATTGGGGTGTTTGAGGGTGTGCGTTAATTACGTTACATGTTGTATAGATAATTACACCCAGACTCAGGACACACAGACATGTTCATGTACACAAATATCTGTCCTGGGTGGGAATCGAACCCACGACCTCCGGCGTAAAAAGTTTATTTTTATAGAGGAGCTTACAGCACAGGATCAGATAGCAGTGTATGAGTGGTCCAAGATATTCTACACCTACTACAATTGAGGCGCTCATTGCTCTCATCGGTCCGTAGGTGATTGGCGAGGTTAAGCAACTTTGCATGCGGTCAGTTTATAGATGGGTGACCGTCGAAGTGCTACAATTTGTGAGCGTCTCCGTGTTTCGGAGGGCACTGGGTGGGAATGGAACCCACGACCCGCGGGGTAAAAAGCAATCTACCAACCACAAAGTTGTTTTTGTGACAGTAGGTAGGTACTTGTCAATGTGACAACCTGAATAATATATTTTTTTTTATTTCAGAGGGCGACAAACCGCCGCCCATGGATACTCGTAACACCAGAGGAGTCCCGGGTGCGTTGCCGGCCTTTAAGAGTCAGCAAACAAGTGTTGCTGACCCTTACCCCCACCCTAATGAGCTCTGACCACCTTACTCACACTCAGAAACACAACATTAAATCATTAATGTTAATATTAAGGACTGTCTTCTGGAAGGTGGAGGTACTTCCCCAGCCGGGTTGCTCTTTGAGCGAATAAACGCTGTAGGGCACAGCGTTTATTCGCTCAAAGAGCCTCTTATATTTTCTTCTCAAGTTTTCTTTGCTAAGTTTTGAGGCAAGATTCCTTCATAATATTCATGACGCTGTGTGTCATTAGATTTATCATTTCAGAACTAACTCTTGAAGCGTGACTGACGGCTGGCTCTAACTATGTAGATTAATAAGCTAGACAAAGTAAATTATATAAACGAGGACATAATAACTACCCGCCATTTTCCTCGACACGATAACTGAGATGTTTCAACTATCGCGAAATACGATAATTACGATTAACTTTAAAATAAACAACACATCGACCGCCAAGGATCTTGTAAATGTACCTAAGATGGCAGATTGACATTTGAGGGGTAAGTAAATAAAACTTGATATTTGTAAAGTCCGGCTAAGTGCAATTCGGACTTCGTTCTACAGGATTCCGTACTAACCCTCCAGAACAAAGCGGGAAACAGAATGGTATAACGAGCCTCATAAAACGAGAGAATTGCAACTAGAGAAGCCAGCTGCAAAAACACCGAGGATCAATTTTAAGGGTCCTAAGTAAGCTGTTATATTTGATTCTGAAAGTGACAGCCGTAGAATTACGACCGTCAAAAAGTCATTCCTTACATTCAGTAACAAGTTTATTACCTCCCGATGTCGGAATCGAACCTAAGACCTTGAGCCATCGACGATTACTCTCACTATAGCCGGCTTCTTTACATAGTCTATTGCAGATGTCCAAACAGCAAATAAAGTCTATTGTTGTGTCGGGACTATTGACATTTGTTGCGACAGCTTGATCTTTGGGGTATTATGTCATGATATTATATGGGTGATGAATGATTGATGCTCATAGCCAGATGCTGTCACCGGTAAGTAAGTGATTGGTGAGGTTAAGCAACTATTAAAGGAGACGGATACGTTTTCATACAATATTGGGCCCGGATGTAAAAAGATAAAAGTGGTGTCAATGAATAGGTCTATAAATTATCAGCCAATCATTAAAAATTCCATGGATTTTTTCAATCTGTGTGCAGAGTTATAAAATATTTAGTATTTAATAGAGAGGTTATGTACCAACCTATGCTAAACAGCTGATTTTGAAGGGCGATTGCTATTTTTCAGTTATCCGTTTCCAGTATGTTAGCAAAAGTCGTACACGTTAAGCAATATCAGAAGTCCGTAGAGAAAATGCAGTTGTCGAGGGATATATAAACAAAATATTAATTCAGAATAAACACAGTGCCAAATCATGTATAACTCTAATGGTAGGAAATTGTAAAAACTTAAAGAAAAAAGACATTACAGATAGTTTCACTGAGATGTTAGAATTAGACTGTAATAAGATAATATTGTGTGCCTTCCCCTATGTGTCCAATGTGCCTGATAGTACAAATAATTATATCCACAAGCTAAATATGCACCTACAGTTTTTGGTTAGCCATTATAGTGATAAATTTATATTTTTGGACACAAATAGTTTTATAGATTCTTGTAGGGTAACCATGAGTACAGTTACTGTTTCAAGAAAATTTTTGAACATACTTGCAAGTTTAGTAGCGGCACATATTAACTCAGTCATAAGTAGTATGATGAAGTCACTTTTTATACCATCTTTTAGTAATGTTATTAAAATCAATTTAGTTAGTAGTTTAAACATGTAAGCATGACAATAGAGAAGTGTGATAACTTTCTAATTCTATCACATCAAAATATAAACCGCTTCTCTGGCAAAATTCTAGACATAGAACTTTTTAATGAAAAATATGAAATAGATATCCTTTGTTTTACAGAAACATGGCTGAAGGCACACAAGATGGCTTTTAGTGTCTGTGGCTATAGGGTCGCCAGCTTTTATAATAGGGTTTCGGCAGAGGGTGGTGGAGTACTGATACTACTTCGAGACCAAATTAAATTTAAAGAACGTAAAGATATATGCCAACTATCTATTGAGCGTGTGTGTGAGGTGGCATGTGTAGAGACGCAGTTTTATTGTATAATATGTGTGTATAGACCACCAGCATCCGATTTAAAGCTTTTTACAGCAACAATAGAAGACATTCTTAGGAAAATTAAAAGTAAAAAAAAAATCCTTGTATGTGGTGATTTTAATATGAACATTTTAGCAGATTCACCTGAAATAAACATATTTCTATCTGTATTTCGGTCCTTTAACCTTAAATGCTTGTTCTCTGAGGCCACGAGAGTCACACCCACATCTGCTACTTGCATTGATAACATAATTACCAACTTTGATGTCTCAGAGAAGTGTTTGGTGGCTGGTGTTCGCTCTGACCATAAATGCCAAATAGTAAAGATAAAAAATGAGATAAATATAAATAAACAAAAATTAGTTTTAGACCTTTAACAAAATCTAATTTGGGAAAGTTCAGTAACAACCTGGAGAATAGTTTGTGCCATCTATTGCCAAACAAAAGTAAGCCTAACGATATGTACACTACATTATTCCACTGTATTTGCAAAGAATTTAATAAAGCTTGTAAAATAAAAAACATAACGGTTGACAGTAATAAGAAAAAATTTAGTTCTTGGGCAACTCAAGGCATTAGACTGAGTAGAGATTTTTTATATGAGTTGTATGACAGAAGGTCCTATAACCCTGATGTCAATTTCATTAATTATGTTAGAAATTATTCAAAAATTTTTAAAAAGGTTTGCATTCAAGCTAAATCTTTATATATAAGAGATAAAATTAAAAAATCTGATAATAAAATAAAATCAGCTTGGCCAATAATTAATACTGAAACTGGTAAAAGTAGATCAAGAGATCAAACATTAGTATTGAATATTGGTGATGAACTGGTTTCAGACAAGCTTACCATTGCCAATTTTTTAGCTGCTTTTTTTGCAAATATACCCGTGGATATTACTAAGTGTCTCGAATCATCACCAGATGTGGCTGAACTCTTTTTAAATCAAAGCGTAAAACATACTGTACCTAACTTTAGTTTTAAATCCGTAACAAGTGATGATATTATAAAAGCTTTTAAGAGTATTAAAAGGAAAGGCACAGAAGATTTGTGGGGACTGTCTGTTAAAGCAATTGAATCAATCATACTAAACATTGCTACAATCCTTGCAGCCATCTTCAATGGCTGTATAAGTGATGGTGTCTTTCCCGATTTAATGAAAATAAGTAAGATAATACCCATTTTCAAGGCAGGTTGTTCAAAAAATGCCACGAATTATAGGCCTATCTCAATACTACCAGCTTTAAGTAAAATATTTGAAAAGCTGATGCTCAGCCAAATGTTGTCGCACTTTAACGTGAATGAGATATTGCATAACAAGCAGTTCGGGTTTACAAGGGGCCGCTCTACTCAGGATGCAGGTTGCACATTAATTAAGTCAATATTGGAGGCTTGGGAGGGATCACAGGATGCGCTGGGAGTTTTCTGTGATCTCTCTAAGGCTTTCGATTGCGTTGATCATCGTACGCTCGTTGTTAAACTGAAGTACTATGGAATATCTGGCACATCTCTTGATCTTGTGATGTCCTATTTATCGGGGCGACAACAGATGGTTTCGATAGGCGGTGCCACTTCGGCACGTCATCCTGTGAAAATGGGGGTGCCCCAAGGATCTATATTGGGCCCATTTTTATTTCTAGTTTATATAAATGATCTCCCTTATCTGGTAGAGAAAGTATCAGACATAGTTTTGTTCGCTGATGATACTTCGCTCATATTTAAAGTAAATAGAAAGGATAAAGATCTTATTGAGCATAATAAAACACTCAGCTTTATATCAGAATGGTTTTCGGCAAATAATCTCTTGTTAAATGCAGGGAAAACTAAATGCATCAGGTTCTCATTGCCGAATGTGACTCAAATTGTACCAACAGTTGCACTTAATGCGAAAATATTAGATCTAGTCCCATCGACCGTATTTTTAGGATTGACACTTGATTCAAAATTGCAATGGGGTCCTCAGATTGAAAAGTTAGCAGGTAAATTAAGTTCGGCTTCCTATGCTGTCTGGAAAATAAGGCAATTGTCAGATGAACAAACTGCTAGATTAGTGTATTTCGCGTACTTTCATAGCATTATGTCGTATGGCATTCTGCTGTGGGGTTCGGCGGCTGACATAGGTACTATTTTTGTATTGCAGAAAAGAGCAGTCAGAGCCATTTATGGTTTAGGCAGTCGCGATTCTTTGCGAAATTTGTTTAAAGAAATAAATATACTTACTGTGCCATCGGAATATATATATCAGAATATAATGTTTGTTAGAAAAAATATTCATAATTATAAAAAGAAAAGTGAACTGCATAATATAAATACTAGGAATAAAAACAAACTAGCCATGCCAGGCTTTAGAGTAAGCAAAACTAATAAATCATTTTTAGGAAATTGTATTAGGTTTTATAACAAGCTTCCTACTCAAATTACTGATCTGCCTGACACAAGTTTTAAAACACATATTAAACGTATACTTATGGCTAGGGGTTATTACACCACTAAAGAGTACATCGATGACAAAGACGTCTGGCTCTCACTTCCTACCTGCACATTGCTCGCTGGAGATCTTGTAGCCATATAGACATGACTGATCTGCTGTGTTACGTGAACTATCTGTAAATGATTGCTATCATATACTTAATTTAAAATTATTGACTCTGTCTCAAAATGAATAATGTTATTGTTTCGAAGTTTTTCTTTTGTATACCTAAATATAATCTAAAATAATAAGCATTCAGACAACCGATCGAGCATATATTGTGTTTGCCTACTAAATAATTACTCTAATTGGACCAAATCCCGTGTTCATGCCCGCTTGAGTATGTTTCGCCGGACCGTCTCAACTGGGTCGTGTTGAAACCGGTAGTAGATGAACCCACTGAGTTTGTTTCGCTGGGTCTTCTCAGTTGGGGCGCATTGGATCCGATGGTAGCATTAAAGCGCGACCGTCGTTATTAACACAAGGTCCGTCATAATAATAATACCTTTAATATAGACAGAACCATTGACAATATGTAGTAAAAATATTAGACTTAAACTAGATAATTAAACATAATCTCTTGACAATAACTTGATACGAGCTAGCTAAATATCATTTCTGTAATAAAATAAATTTTATAAATGTTTTCATACAAGATGTACCTAAATATCTATGTTACTAGAAATAATATCTAATGTATACAACTATATTACTACAAACATGTTCTGACTATTTACAAGCGCTTTTTTAAAGTCTACCTGAATAAAAACCTTTTTTATTTTATTTTTATTTTTAAAACAATAAAAAATACTCAAATCACACACGCACTAAACGATAGGAGAAACGAGTGACCGATCATAGATCACCAGTCACTGTCAGCATAGATTAATTAATTAATAGTTAGTTGACAATAACTAATAAATTGATTTAAACGATAACCGATATTAAGTACGATTTCTATTTATTTTATTGATATTTTATTTTTGACTGTTGACATCATGTTAATGTATTTAATCATTATTATGATTAAATCAGTTATCTGGTGTCTGGTGCAAGAGTTTTTATATTACATTGTTTGAACTCATTACCGTTAATCGATTATAGTAATCAACATCCAATTTAAACTTATTTTGAGATTTCTGGTTTTCCAGACTGTAAATTGGGTCATTTTTTTTTTAAACCATATCTCAACTTATTACAGTCACGCCCAGAAATCCCCGTCTCCTTAAAATTTATAGCATTATTCGCAATGCAAAGCGATAATCTAATCTCAAAATGGGAAATCATGATGTGTAGTGATATTTAGCTAGCTTGTATTAAGTTATTGTCAAGGAGATTATGTTTAGGTTTAATTATTGAAATTTATATTTTACTACATATTGTCCGGGATTCCTGACATGACTGGTTTCAAGGAATCACTGACAATTTTTATAATAATCTAAATATATAAAAATCAATTGCTGTTCGTTGGTCTCGCTAAAACTCGAGAACTGCTGAACGGATTTATCTTATCTTGGTCTTGAAATGTTCATTAAGGTCTAGGGAAGGTTTAAAAGGTGAGAAAATTTCGAATAACTGCCGGGATAACCCTAAAACTGCCCTTTTCTTTTTCCCCTATTAACGTTTTCTCAAATAAAAGTTTAGGTCTTAATTTTATACGCCAAATATTGGCCGAATATGTTGTTCCTATAATTTTATTTTTTAAGATCTGTATTTTGTATTTACCATATTCATCCAAATAAATGATTGATTGATTGATTGGTCTTTTATTTATCGATTGAGGCAGTACGAACACTGCCGGGTTAGCACACTCATATATAATTTTTTGACCATAGATAATGTTAATTGTGAATGCTACGAAATGTAAGATAAATATTTTACTCTTGACATTTATACATTTTGTTGATTGTTACAAGATTTTGCGACACTGGTTTGACATTCAGTAGTAATGATTATAACAATGCATAAATAGACAGTTTTTAATAGTTTAGCCAAAAAGGTAATTTGTGTCCTACTAATATTACTGCCTCGTTGGTCTATCGGTAGCGTGTCCACCCGCAGAGAATGAAGTCCTGGGTTCAAACCACGGGTTGGGCTGGGTTGGGCCAAAAGTGATTTTGGGACTTTTCTGTACTTAAAAAGAAAAATTTCTCAGCTTCAGGTCCACGCAGACTGGGAGTTGACGGCATTATACCCCGGTCGGTCCTGCACCTGAACTCTTTCCGGGCGTGTCACTCTGCGTCCCATCGGATCATAAGAGTGATGGAATAGAAAGTGCACCTGTGTTTGCGCACACACTCGTGCACTATAATATGTCTCATGCAGATGGCTAATCTCTATTGAGACTGGCCGCCGTTGCCGTTATTCAGCTAGGAGGACGTCACTAATATTGTAAATGCGGAACTTACTTATTACTTACTAAATAAATATATAAATAAAGATCTTTGAGACCTTTTGGGTCAACTAAGACATTATTTTATACCAGATGGCGCCTAACGAGCAAGTGTGTCACCTGATGGTAAGTGATCACCGCCGCCCATAGACACTCGCAACACCAGAGGTGTCGCGGGTGCGTTGCCGGCCTTTCAGAGTCGGCAAATAAGTGTTGCTGACCCTTCCCCCACCCTGATGAGCTCTGGCGACCTTACTCACACGCAGAAACACTACATTAAAATGATTAAGGTTATTATTAAGGAACTAGCTGCGCCCCGCGGTTTTACCCGCGTTAAATTTTATAAATTATCATAGCTCCTCCCCCGTAGGTGATATTGTAATAAAATATAGCCTAGATGTTGACCCGACCTCTTAGTAATATCCATGCAAAATTTTAAGTAAATCCATGCTGTACTTTTTATGTTTAGCCCGGACATACATACAGACAAACAGACAAAAATTCTAAAAACTATGTTTTTACTTCGATATTGATTGTAGATCACGCCCCAAGTATCCTTTTTAAAAATATTCAATGTACAGTTCTTACGATTTTATTATATGTATAGATGTCTTCTGTACGGTGGAGGTACTTCCCAGTCTCAGCTCTTAGAGCGAATTAAAGCGGTGCCCTACCTCTCTTTTACATTTCCTAAACTAGGCAAAACCTGTATCGTGGTCGTAGACTGACTTTAGCAGACGGGTTGGCGATCACAGTGTGATGCTCATAGCACCCATCAGCTGCTCTGCCCGCTCCCTGGTAGTATTTCTATAGCTTAGTCACAATATCTGTGTTTTGTTCAAATAAGTCAATCAAAACGACTATTTGATGAGCACGAATATTTGTTTCTGAGTCATGGATGTTTTCTATGTATATAAGTATTTATCTATCTATATAAGTATGTATATCGTCGCCTGGTACCCATAGTACCTACAAGCTTTGCTTAGTTTGGGGCTAGGATGATCTGTATGACATTGTCCCGAGATATTATTATTATTATTATAAAACTAGGGTAAAATCGAAAGATATTTGTCCAAATAAAGTATACATTTATCTTAAAATCAATCAACGCCATTAGTTTTGTGATGACCTTTGGATTGGATTCCGACAAAAATTTTATAATGTCAGCAAGATAAGAAATATGTCAATTGTTAATTTTATCTGTTAGGGCGCCAATTAATCGATTATATCAGTTTATAAAAGTAATTTTTAATTTTGGACTGGCCTGTCTACTAGTTTAATGTCCCTGGCTGCTAAGCCGAGGTCGTGGATTCGATCCCGATCCGATAGATTTGTCCTTTGTAGGGACTGAGGACAAGCTTTAATTTTTGCTGCACGTGTTTGAGCCCAATTATTTATTATATCTGGGTGTAATTTATCTATAATATATGTATATATTATATGCTTGGAGTTTCCCTGCGAGGTCGAATCAGATATGCTGAGATCCGCAGGCGAACCAGAGAAACCGACATAGCCCGAAGAATTGCCAAGCTGAAATGGCAGTGGGCAGGGCACATAGCTCGTAGAACTGACGGCCGATGGTGCAAAAAGGTTCTTGAGTGGCGACCACGAACCGGAAGACGCAGCGCGGGCAGGCCCCTTACAAGATGGACCAATGATCTAGTGCGGGTCGCTGGAAGTCGCTGTATGCGGATAGCGCAAGACTGGCAATTGTGGAGATCTTTGGAGGAGGCCTTTGTCCAGCAGTGTCTTTCAGCTGATATGATGATGATAGTCAAGTTGATAAGCTCCTAATTTTTGAAGTAAGTATTTATTTCGCTTAAAAACGTGGTACATACAGGATGGTTACATAAGGTTTAGGTTAACACATTTTGTCTACAGAGAAATGCGAAATTTTTTACATTTAGTCTTAATAACTATATAATTAACTAGCTGTGCCCCGCGGTTTTACCCGCGTTAAACTTTATAATTATTACAGCTCCTCCCCCGTAGGTGATAGCGTGATAATATGTAGCCTATATGTTGACCCAACCTCTTAATATTATTCATGCAAAATTTGAAATAAATCCATGCAGTACTTTGTGAGTTTAGCCCGGACATACATACAGACAAACAGACAAAAATTCTAAAATCTATATTTTTGGTTTCGATATAGATTGTAGATCACGCCCCAAGTATCCTTTTTGAAAAATATTCAATGTACAGTTTTGACTATTCTACGATTTTATTATATGTATAGATTATTGTAATATAATCTAATAAATAATAATAAAAAGGACCATCATATTAATATAAATATAAATAATCAATAATCGCAATATGCCAATAATTATAATCATGAATTCACTCTTTATGGTCCGGAATTCAGTAAGGTTGGAGAATACCTTATCTATAAGCCAGTGCTTTAAAACTGTTTTCATACGTATCAGTGGCAGTAAAAGCACTACACTTAGACGTATTCTAAACCTGTAACACGTGAATGAGACAGAGTAACAGTACAACGAAGCAGGTCTGTTGTATTTGAACGTGAACCTTGATACGATCAGATTAAACGAATGTATCGGTGTTTGTTTAATTTCGGCTGCGAGAAGTCATGACTGTCTACCGAAACAAGTCACGAACTCAAATATAAACGTTGTACCGTAATACAATAATGAGTGTATTCGATAACAAACAATGAAGGGATTCCCCAATATACTCCTACAAATATACATATATTAGGACAACTTCCTCACGGCGATCTGATCGCAAACTAAGCAGAGCTTGTACTATGGAAAACAGATAACTGATAGACTTCATACATACCTATATTACTTTTCTTCTGTAAATACATACTCATATAGAAAACTAGCTGTGCCCTACGGTTTTACCCGCGTTAAACTTTAATAAATTATAACCTATGTGTTAATCCAGGGTGTCATCTAACTACATAGATAGATCTATGACCATCATGTCAGTCAAAGTACGTCTACTGCTGGTTTCGTCCAGCAGTAGACGTACTTTGACTGACATGAACATGACTGCCACCCCAAAGAATTTTGACATTGACATGAGCTAATAACCGCTTAACCTCCATATTTATAAAATAAAATAAAATAAATAAAATAAAAAAGGTTTTTATTCACGTAGACTTTAAAAAAGCGCTTGTAAATAGTCAGAACATATTTGTAGTAATATAGTTGTATACATTAGATATTATTTCTAGTAACATAGATATTTATTTTATTATTATACTGTGACTTAACCGCGTATTAAAGTTAAATCAGGTTTTTGAATGAAAATCTTAATAACCTACGGCTAAGTGGCCGACTGAATTTTAAATAGCGTTTTTAAATAAGTGTGTCAGTGTCTATAATAATAATTATGTCCTCCTAGCCGAATTTTCGATTAGCGCGGCGGCCAGTCTCAATAGAGATTAGCCATCTGCGCGGGACATAGTACAGTGCACAAGTGTGTGCGCAAACACAAGAGCGCTTTCTATTCCATCACTGTCATGATCCGATGAGGCGGTTAGCGACACGACCGGAAAGAGGTCAGGTACAGGACTGACGGCTTTATGTGCCCTCCGAGGCACGGGGTATAATTCCGCCAGCTCCCTGCCTTCGGGATGATGCTGAGATTTTTTTTTTACAGAAACGTCCCAAATCACTTTTGGTCCGATCCAGGATTTGAACCCAGGAACTCATTCTGTGCGGGTGAAAACGCTATCGCTAGACCAACGAGGCATAATAATTATATGGATGTCAAATCACCACGTATGTACACACGGCTACACATCAAGCTATACATTTCCAATATAAGCTGACCTCTCATTGTATGGAAATCCTATACAACGCGGGATCAGCTTATACTGGAAATGTATAGCTTATTACGTAGCCGTGTGTACTTCAATACACTACACAAGCCCGTAACAATATCAAACGCTTGTCTAAAATCAGCGCCATCTTAACTATCACTTGTCTGATGAGCGCGGAGTTTACGTATTTCCGCTGTTAGAAATAAGTATGTAATTGTTACATACTACGTAATACTTGAAGATATATATGAGAATAAAATGCTATTGTAAGATCTAGAGAACAGATTAAATATGATGAACTTAGTAATATAATAAGATAGAAGGCGCGGGTCAGTCTTAAAACATGCTTATTGGCAATATTATTTTGTATTACTTTAAAAACGATCGATAGGTCGAAACAATTGGGACAATTTCCAAAAGAAATTATCAAAGTTGGATCATAAACAATGGAAACATCGTGAAAAATAGTCAATTGATAGTCATTTATCGGTAAGATTTCAAGAAAACATACCAAAACTAAATAACTAATACCAAAACCAAGTCTCATAAGTAATTTATCATCATCATCATCATATCAGCCGAAAGACGTCCACTGCTGGACAAAGGCCTCATCCAAAGATCTCAACACATGCCGGTCTTGCGCTATTTGCGTCCAGCGGTTTCCAGCGGCCCGCACAGGATCATCGGTCCATCTTGTATAAATAATTAGTACAGACGCCAGGACATCCAGCTACCCCAATGTGTCAATTAAAAAATGTTCCATTGCATGGAACATTTTTTATGTACAGTCGCCAGCACATCAAGCTACAATCTGTCAAATTTCCCCAATTGAAAATGAACCTTATGCTTATGTGATAAAGTTGAAAATCTATAAAAAAATTGACACATTGGGGTAGCTGAATGTCCTGGCGTCTGTACTAATTATTTATACAAGATGGGCCGATGATCCTGTGCAGGTCGTTGGAAACCGCTGGATGCGTATAGCGCAAGACCGGCAATCGCCACAACATTAGTCAGCATATCAAAATTATACATAAAAAGCTGACTGGCTTGTTGATGTGGTGGTTAGTGACCCTGACTAAGCCAAAGGTCATCGATTTGATTCCCACCCAGGATAAATCTTTGTGTGATGAGCACTATTATTTAATTTCGATAGTTAAACTCAAACATAATTTCTTTGACAATAACTTAATACAAGCTAGGTAAATAGCATTACTATATTATTAGATATAAAATAATTTTTTTCATACAATCCGTGTACCTAAATATCTATGTTACTAGAAATAATTATGTATACTTAATAATATTACTACAAACGAAGTGGCAGTGGGGATGGGGCTTATCGCCCTCTTAATAACCTACACGGCTAAGATGGCTGATATGGCCTTCCTTAATTTTACTTTCTGCCATCGTGGAATTTGTAGCATAATTTATTTTAAATTAATAAAACCGTTGTTCTTAGGAATTTCGGCAACACGCCACATTGTAGTAAAATATAAATTTCAATACATAATATTAAAAACTTCAATTAAACATAATCTTCTTAACAATAACTTAATACAAGCTAACTAAATGTCACTACCATTATAAAATAAATTGTATAAATGTTTTAACTTTCCGTGTACCTAAATATCTGTAATAATTAACTAGAAATAATAACTGTATAACTACAAACATGTTCTGACTATTTACAAGCGCTTTTTTAAAGTCTACGTGAATAAAAACCTTTTTTATTTTATTATTATATCTCGCTCAGAAGAACACACACAATCAAGGGACCCCCTTGATTTTTGAGGCACGTCCTTAAAACCTCCAAATAGTATATTTATATTTTAGTGTGCTTGTCTGTTAATTCAACAGTTTAGTTAAGTAATTTTCCCAACAGTTCAAAGCCTATGATTCTTTAGTTCTCATGTTCCCACCACAATGTCGAAACCAATTCCATGTTAAAAGATTTCAAAACTCCATTAGCTGATCACGCAAAGGACTCACTGAACCTAGTAAAAACAATTATAATTAAACAAAAAGTTTATATACACAAGCGACAATCGGGTCCCGTCGCGCGGCGGTTGCGACACCGTTGTGAATTGTGCAATTGTCGCGTCGCGTTACGTAATGATGCAGCAATATTACTTTTTACTATTAGATATGATATGGAGACTTGATTTATTGTTATCGCATTTAATGATTTAGTTCTCTTCATCTTTGCTATGTGCAACATAAATATGGTAGGAACGACGGGCCGGTGGGCGTGGTTGGTCGTGGGTTCGATTCCCACTCAAGACAGATATTTGACAGTAAAGCATAAGTAGTGTCGATTTTAAACTATCGATTTTATCATTTACATCATCAATTTAAATGTGTTGAATTTTTGAGATATTTTTCTTGTTAAATTTGACGAAATAATGCAAGAAAAATATTCCGCATATGTAACTCTAAATTCGCTATTTGAAATGATAAATGTAACACTACTTATGCTTTTGTTTCCACTGGGGGTACCTACGACGTGTCTGTTTGTCCTGGGTCTGAATGTATTTACAAAAGAAAGTAGTATATGATGAACCAGTATTATCTGGTTCCATAGTACCTACAAGCTCTGCTTAGTTTGGAATCAGATGGCCGTGAATAAAGCCACAGGATATTATAATAACACTAAACTACAGAAATATATGTGTGAAATACGATTTTATTGAAGTTTTTTAATTACGTTACGTTTAAAAGGATACATTTTTTTCTTTTGTCAAAATTTTTATATAATTTTCTACACATTGTTCAGTTTATATGCATATTACGAGTACCTAAGTTGCTAAATTGCCTCCACTATTTAGTTATACATGGTGTATAGAAGTCGGTACGTTTCTTCCTTCTCCGCGACCACACTTTAGTCAATATCCAGTATTTTTTATAGCCAAACTTACCTCTGTTACACTGACTTGTTATAGACACAGCCGACAATAATGATGCACCTGTTATACATAATAAGCCTATTATACTACTTAGTAATTCCATTGTAATAAAATTAACACCTGACGCATTATAATATATCAAATATTGCAAGGCATTTTCAGTTCATTTACTATTCATTAACTATATTTACATTGTGTCTGAGTTACATAAATAACAAATTTCAGCATAAAATAAAATAACAAAATGTCGTAAAAATGTTAAGTGAAAATCTTAATAATATTGTCAATTAAAACCTATATACATACATATAATAAAATCGTAGGAAAGTCAAAACTGTACATTGAATATTTTTTAAAAAGGATACTTGGGACAAAAATGTAATTAATTTTTGTCTGTATGTCCGGGCTAAACTCAAAAAGTACTTGGGTTAAAATATAATATAATGGGTTTTGTTCCAAATAAATTATTTATTTAATATGATTTATTTATATTTATACTGGTATTTTTTTGCCAGCTATATGGCTAAGCGATAAAGGCTGATCCTTAATGACAATTATCTAAAGACTACAAACTTTGGCGATTTACCGCAAAGCTGTGTAATTTCAATTTAAATTCAAATTCAATCTGAATTAGACAATAATTAAGTATAATAACGGTAATTGCAATACGGGTTATGACTATATTTTTAGTCTAGAAGCATTCGCTGGACATTAGAAGCGAAGGCAAGCCATTTAGCAGAATAATTCTCCAAACTAAATAACGGCTCTTAAGGTCACTCCATTTAGAATTGAATCTTCGACTCAAGGCGGCTACTGTAATAATGTAACTTTATATGTGTAATATTAATTTTAGCGACTTTTGTGTAACTGCCTTGAAAACGCGGGATGCTTGTCCGATTGAGATTGGTTGCATTAAAATATGCGGTTTATTATTTATACATTTTCACTGCCACTGTCATTCCAGGGGCTTTACCGGCTAAGTAGCCGAACATCAATTTCTTAAATGGCGTTCAAATAAATAAAGGTTAAAATGACTTAATCAATTGTTAAATCGGCTTCAACGTTGACAATCGATTCCGGACCATTTACGACGTCACATGTGCTCATGGTTGCCGATTTAACGATTGATTAAGTCATTTTTAACCTTTATTTATTTGAACGCCATTTAAGAAATGGATGTTCAGCGACTTAGCCGGTAGCGCCCCAGGCCCGAGTGCAATAATACACATCATCATCATTACCGCTGAAAAAGTCTAATGCTGGATCAGGACTACCATAATCGCCACGCTTGGCAGACGGGTTGGCGACCGCAGTATGATGTTCATAGTACACAGAAGGAAGCTACTGCCCATCCTCTGGTAAATATTCTCTCGGGTCGACTTTTACGCTTCCAAGGGATGAGATGGGGTGATGATATTCGCGGCCGTCACCACAATGCACATACGCAGGCCGAATTTCCGCTACGGCGGCCGTTCTCAATGGATATTAGCCAATTGCGCAGGACATATTATAGTGCACAAGTGTGTGCGTAAACACAGGGGCACTTTCTATTTCATCACTCTCATGATCCGATGGGACGACTAGCGACACGACCGGAAAGAGGTCAGGTACAAGATCGACGGCTTTACGTGCTCTCCGAGGCACGGGGGTGTAATACCGCCAACTTTCAGACTTCGGGCTGATACTGAGCAATTTCGTTTTACGGAAAAATCCCAAAATCACTTTTTGGCCCGACCCGGGGTGTTCAACCGCAGAAAATGATCCGACAAGATCATCGGTCCATCTTGTAGAGGCCTGCCCACGCTAGGTCTTCCGCAGGTCTCATGTACAACAAGATTATGCTTACGTACGTCTAGTAGCAGGTATTTAAGTGATGTGTGTTATCCAACACAGCTGTACAGCACGTACGTATGACTGCCTCGTTGGTCTAGCGGTAGCGTGTTCAACCGCAGAAAATGAGGTCCTGGGTTGAACCCAGGACCTCATTTTCTGCGGTTGAACACGCTACTGAGACCTGCGACTACATGAGACCTGCGGAATACGTAGCGTGGGCAGGCCTCTACAAGATGGACCGATGATCTTGTGCGTGTCGATGGAAACCGCTGGAAGCGGATAACGCAAGATCGGCGATTGTGGAGGTCTTTGGGGAGACCATTCTATCAGTCCATCTGCGTACGTTATTCCACAATAATAATAAAACAGTAAAAGTAGTCGTGCACTCAGAGTACGGCAAACTTGTTTCGGTGCGCCTCCCGTATGCTTATGTTATTCAATTTAGTACGCTTCTTTCAACCCATTGTGATGAGAGAATAAATAAATATATTATTATTATTATTATCTAGCAGTGGGCATCTTTCAGCTGATATGATGATGATGATGACATACGATCTGGTACACAGCATTAGAAGCTCGCTAATGGTGCATCCATGGAATATCCTAGAGCTCATTATTTTCCGTTGCCTCTGCCATCAAGCGAAAGAGGTAATCAAGTATTAGTAGTATTAGTTAGGTCTGCAAGGCTTTCTACTGCTTGCAAATATTGAGCTGAGTGTACTTCAGCAAATTTTGGAATTGGAAAATTACTACAATTATGCGCGCGAGAATTTTGCTATGATTTCAATGGGACATTTTTTTCGGTGATTATTGCTCCGTGGCGTGTCCGATGATAAATAAAATAAAATAGGTTTTTATTCACGTAGACTTTAAAAAAGCGCTTGTAAATAGTCAGAACATGTTCTTAGTAATATATAATTAATTTACAATTATTTCTAGGTACATATAGATATTTAGGTACACGGATTGTAGGAAATAATTTACAATAAGATTTATTTTATAAAGTAACGATATTTAGCTAACTTAAATTAAGTTATTGTTAAGGATCATGTATAGGTTTAATTATCTACATTTTAAATTTTAGCTATATTTTTACTATATATTGTCTGAATGGTTGTGTCTATATAAATGTTATTATTATGGCGGACCTTGTGTTTATAACGACGGACGCGCTTTAATTCTACCACCTGATCCAATGCGCCCCAACTGAGAAGACCCAGCGAAACAAACCCAGCGGGTGTCTCTACTACCGGTTTCAACACGGCCCAGTCGAGACGCTCCGGTGAAACATACTCAATGAGGCTTGTACACGAGATTTGGTCCACTTACTGAAATTATTTAGCAGACAAAAACAATTTATGCTCCATCGGTTGTTGTTGTTATGAATTCAGATATCCCTAGATAAGGTTTGTCCCCTATCACTGTGTCATATTTGAAGAAGATCAATTCAGCCGTTAAGGTGGAGTACGATCAGGAACGAACTACACGTATCGCCTAAGAAAGAAGATGGCAGGCCCCTTCAAGATGGACCGATGATCTTGAGAGGAACGCTGGAAGGTGCTGGTGGCGGGTAGCGCAAGACCGGCATTTGGGTAGATCTTTGGGGAGGCCTTTGTCCAGCTGTGGGCGTCTTTCGGTTGATATGATGATGATTTAAATGGCGGTCTAGGAAATTCGTATAGGGGAGTTTTTTAAGAAAAGACATTGTTCCAGGGAATCAACATGTAAAACTTGGGGATAAGTGATCAGAGAAAGATCAGAGAAGAAAGAAACATGAATATTTTTATTTAATTTTTTATAAGACAACGCCCGCACTAGCGAATCGAATCCTTGTGTCGCGGGGTACTTTACAAACATATAATTATCATCATCATCATATCAGCCGAAAGAAGTCTACTGCTGGACAAAGACCTCCCCCAAAGATCTCCACAATTGCCGGTCTTGCGCTATTCGCATCCAACAGTTTCCAGCGACCCGCACAAGATCATCGGTCCATCTTGTAGGGGGCCTGCCCACGCTGCGTCTTCCGGTTCGTGGTCGCCACTCGACGAAACATATAATAGAGGGACACAAATTACATCCAGATTCAGAACAACTATTTGTGGGTCACACAAATATTTGTCCGGCGTGGGACTCGAACCCACGACACGAAGCGGCGAGGGGACTGTCTTAGCCGCGCCGTCACACGTGCAGTCACATTATCACACAGCAGTTATTGTACTATAAACATGACACAAATGTGTCATAAATATGAACTTTATCGTGTCTTAATCGACAAGTTATGTTGCATTAGAAGCCTACCGCAGCGACCACAAGCCGTATAACTTCACATTAGCTAAGTGAAAAGAGTTATTGTTAAGTTATTTATATATTTTATGGTGTTGGCAAAGAATGCAGAGAATTAAGTGGAGAAAGAGAAAAACTAAAGAAGAAGAGCTAGAAATGGTTGATAAAATAAAATAAATAAATAAAAAAGGATTTTATTCACGTAGACTTTAAAAAAGCGCTTGTAAATAGTCAGAACATATTTGTACAATACAATACAATACAATATAATTTATTTGCAAATATAGGTATACATATAAGGTGTTACAATTTATTGATGTTCAGCCATATTTTACCGGTTAGGCATGCAAATTTAACATTACAAATTAATTATAAAATAGAAATAAAAGTCACAATTAAAATAAAAAATGTCAAAAATTGAGGAATATAAATTGAGTACAATGTCAATTTTACAAATTATTAAAATTAATACAAAACACAATACCATTTAAATACTAAAAGTCCAGTTATCTTTCAAAAAATCATTGACTGAATAGTAAGCTTTTTGAGAAAGGAGTGCATTCAGTTTATTTTTAAAAATATTTACGTTGGAAATTGATCTTATCTTCTGCGGTATTTTGTTAAAGATTATAGGTGCCATGCAGAATATACTGGCCCGGAGCAGTTGCGTTTTGCATGCTAAATGACGAATCGTGTTTTCACGACGGCTTCCAGCTGGGTAGGTTTCAAAAAGGTTCTCATTGCTTTTAACAAATATTGCCACTTCACTTATATAAAGTGATGGCACTGTTAATATGCCCAATTCCACAAAATGCTCTTTACAGGAATCCCTCCTATTTAGTCGAAGGAATGAACGCTAGCATCGTTTCTGAGCCTTAAAAACTTGATCCTTGTTTGTTGAGTTGCCCCAAAATATGATTCCATATCTGAGTATTGGGGCTACATATCCGTAATAAGCAGTTAACACTGCTGTTAAATTAACTACTTGTCCTAGTTTATAAAAGACAAATGAGAATTTATATAACTTTTTACATAAACTTTCTAAATGTGGTTTCCATTTAAGTGTATTGTCAATCGTTACTCCCAAGAATTTCGTCGTGGAGACTTCAGATATACTTGAGCTCGAGAAGTTAATGTCCATGCTGTTTGTGGTGGGTCTTTGTTTAAAGTTAACTATATGCGTTTTAGATATGTTTAGTATTAAATTATTATTAGTCAACCAATTATTGATGCAAGTCAAGGTATTGATTATTTCAGATTCTAAAATGTCAGTGTTATAATTATTAATGAATAAAATTGTACTATCATCTGCAAATAATGTCATGTTATGATTGATTCCAATGGGGAGGTCATTAATATATATTAAAAATAATAAAGGTCCTAACACACTACCTTGAGGGACTCCATAATATATCTCTTTTTTGTCAGATGTATATATAGTTTCTAACAATGTTGTAGGACAAAGTTTTTTTATTTGTGTTATGTGTTGTAGTAATATATAATTAATTTATAATTATTTCTAGGTACATATAGATATTTAGGTACACGGATTGTAGGAAATAATTTACAATAAGATTTATTTTATAACAGTAACGATATTTAACTAACTTAAATTAAGTTATTGTCAAGGATCATGTGTAGGTTTAATTATCAAAATTTTAATTTTTAGCTATAAATGATGAAAAGAGATCCCCCATTTGTAAAAACGATAGTAATAATAATAGTTTAGGACTTGATATCTGGCTGGAGAGTTACAGGCACAAGGTTTTGCTGGTGAATGCCAGGATTGTGCGGAAATTTCTTTCCGTGTAGCCCTTATATTGTATTAGTTCTATTTGTATTAAAATACCCTGTAGATATATTGTAAAAAAATATTGGTAATAACCATGTAATATTGGTAATAATAGCCTGGGATATTATTCACACACGGCGATCTGATCTCAAACAAGCAGAGCTTGTACTATAGAAACCAACTGATATATTACATATACTGCTTTTCGATTTCTTTTAAAATATTTCCTGTCCCGGCTATTGACTTATCTTGGATATATCATAGGTATTATACATACGTTTAATAACATACAATTCTTTGTCAATTATGAGTTATTTATTAACTTCTTAAATAAATAGTAACCAACAGTTAAATAAACATAACATAATCATAAAACTATAAAAAATATAACCTTTCCATTGACACGTTGTATAGGTACCAAACGAACGAGTGAATTGAAGGTCAATGCTCTCCTTCAACTCACAAAGGTGACAAACGCAGAGAAAAAAAGGAAAACAAACATTTCCCACAGATTAAGTGACAAAAGAATTCCATTCGTTCACTGTTCTCGTGATTATCCGAAAAGTAAGAGTAGTCAATCATTCACATACAATTCTTATTCCGTAGCACGCACTTATGAGGAGACTAAGTATCCATTTTTGCATTATGTTTATAGTTTCACTAGGAAAATTTCACTGCGTCACCAGACAAGAAGTATAAATCTATACATATAATAAAATCGTAGGAAAGTCAAAACTGTACATTGAATATTTTTTTAAAAGGATACTTGGGGCGTAATCTACAATCGTTATCGAAGCCAAAAATATAGTTTTTAGAGTTTTTGTCTGTTTGCCTGTTTGTCTGTATGTATGTCCGGGGTAAACTCAAAAAGTACTGCATGGATTTACTTCAAATTTTGTAAGAATATTACTAAGATGTCGGGTCAACATATAGGCTACATATTATCATGCTTTCACCTACAGGGGAGGAGCTGTGATAATTTATAAAGTTTATAGCGGGTAAAACCAGACAGGAAACTTACTGCCATCCGATCCCAAACTAGGCAGAGCCACTATGGCAACCAGACAACTGATAAACATACTTATATATTTCTAAATACATTTTATAGATAAATTACATCCAGACACAGAACAAATAATCGTGTTCATCACACAAAGATTTGTGCCGGGTGGGAATCGAACCTAGGACCTCTGGTTTAGCAGTCAGGGTCATAACCACTAGACCCACATGCCAGACAAAAGAGGTAACCGCAGGCTAACGCCATTTAGCACTAAGTATCGCGACTATCTCTACATGGATATTTAAGAATATTATCGTGGATAATATTAAGTTAAATAAAAACTACTAAAGAATAATATCGATTATTTATGTGGCAACACCAAGACCACACGTTTAACAGGGAGTTTTGGCGCCCAAGTGGGGAAAACGCATCGAGGCATTGTTTAATTTCCAAAATTGGTGTATTCGAGATTTTCTGTGTATATATGGTGGATTTATAAACATTACTTCTTCGTCTTCGACAATAAGTGAGGGAAAGTCATATTTCCGTGAACTGTGATTTTCCGTGTGAATTCGAAAACTCCTTAGAAGCCTCTAGTAAAGTCTCCAATAACTTTTAATATTCAAAGCTCAAAAAAAATGCATTAGATCTATATGCAAATTGAAACAGACTGACAGTTGCAAACCATATTTTTCGTCACTGAAAATCTTAACACTACCCTGCTCGTACATCTTTGAGACGGCTTTGTTCGTGAAAAACAACATTCACTTATTTAAAAAATCTTCTGAGCAAAGGTAAAAGCCTACAAGACAAATACATAGACATGAGCTATGTTTCCGACCTGCAAAAACCGCATTTATGCACAAAAGCATATTTTGTATGGCACCTAAGATTTTCAATAAAGTACCTAATGTAATAAAAGATTTACCGCTTGCTAGTTTCAAACATAAACTAAGAATAATGCTTATTGAAAAGTGCTATTATACCATTACCGAATTCCTAGTTGATGACATTTAAGATGTATTTACTAATAGCTATTTGTATTCAATGACATGTTGTATTTTGTTTTCTTGACATTGTATTTAATGACACCTAATCGACCTGTACGGGTTTCAAATTTAATTTAATTTTGACATATTTAATTCTTCATGACAAATTTAATATTTAAGTCTTTGACATATTACTTTTTTTAACCATAATATGACATTAAACTTGGTGCCACTAAATATGATATTTTAATATATTGAATGATCTATCTATCATTTGATAATAATGTAATTCCAGAGTACAAATTTATGTAATTTAAAATAAAATGTATAGCAAATTATTGTATAGATTGTATAATATCAAAGCAAACGTGTACGCCTTTTTTGGCAGATTTTTGAGGAACTATGTTTATTTTAAGACCCTGTATTACCAAAAATCACACGAATAAATGAGTTTGAGTTTGAAAAACTTGCTGGGACTGTGACGGACGTAATTAAACTTTGACTGTGACTGAATGACGAAAACATACACGATATAATGAGACCATTATTTATTACGACTGAAGGAATTAATAGCCATTGTCAAAAAATAATTAAAAAAAGAAGTTTGACAGGTAGACGTAGACAGAGAAACTAACTTGGTTTCTCTGTCTACGCAGGTAGATGACCCAAACGGATGGAACGCGCCGTAGTTTGTTATATTCTCTTTGGAGCGCTGTACGATTTGGTTGTGTCAAAATAAGGTGACCATAGATTATACATGTTGTTGTAGGTACCAAAGATATTACAATATAACAAGATTGCGCACTGAGGGAGCAAAAACGGCCCGAGCAAGAAGTCGCTTTTTTGGATGGCATCTCCTTCTCATAGAGTGACCATGCGTCGTGGAATTATGCGAATGTTTTAACGCGCCAAATTTAAAATTTTGTTTTTATGAGAATGAATAAACTTACTTTTGAAGTATAATCATACTACCTGTGCAGTGCTTTTAAAGTTACTGTTCGCCCCACTGCATACCTAGGTATACGTATTCGAGATGTTTTCGTTACTTATACTTTCTTTATTTTGTATGCCTCTCTGCAAGCAATATAAATTAAATTATACCAAGATTATTTGTAGATTTTTTAAACGTTTAGGAAATTATATAATTATTTATAGTACAATTCCCGCCTAATGTAAGTGTGAGTAGTGGTAGATATTTTGGACAAAGGCAGTAGACTTTCCAAATATTATATATTCGTAATGTATCTAAATAGTTTTCAAGTATATTATATGTTTTATTTACTTATATTCTTTTTCGCAACAAGTGTTTTGTGTCAGTCGGCTATAGTATTCTAGGATAATTATTGTAATACATATATTCTATATAGATTAGATTGTGAAAATCAGGTAACACTAATAGACTACAGGCCCGATTTTTAAATTTATTCCACGGATAGTACTATACTCACTACCTTAATTGAAAATATCTTCTAAGTCGCTTAATCTAAACAACTGAGATAATTTTATATCTTTTGTTATTAATAAGAGTGTAGCAATTGTCTATTTTTTACCTATTCACTCATAACAAACACTGACACGAGGAAACAGTAGCCTCGTTTTAGAGTTAGATGTAGTCAAATAGACAATTATTCATCATCATCATCATTACAGCTTAAATAAGTCCACTGCTGGACAAGCCTCCCTCAAGAATCATCTTGACGGGATATTCCATAATCGCTACGCTTGGCAGGTGGGTTGGCGATCGCAGTATGATGGTCGTAGTACTCAGAAGGAAGCTGCTGCCCGTCCTCTGGTAGATATTCCCTCGGGTCGACTTCTACGCCCCCCACGGGATGAGATGGGGTGATGATATTCTGATTCTGATATTTGTCGCCGTCAACAATATTCATCCATTGTTTTTTCAATTCCTCGTTTTTGGGAAATCTAGAAAAACGATCCATTAAATACGTAACGAATGGTTACCCTGTTGCTGAACTTAGCCAAAATATAGAAATATTACAAGATAACACTTACTTGTGAAAAGATATACCACTCCCCAGATGACCCTCACTTTTACACCCTTTCACGCAACAAGTTAAAACCATTTTTAAGCGAATTGGAACTGGATTGCAGCACAATACGAAAAATAATTTCAAAACAAACATTCGCCATATTTGTTTACAAATTGAGTGTGGTAAACGTCATTTCTTATAAATACTGCTATTGAATTTACTAAACCCAAATTAAATGTATTTAAAAAGCTATCAAAGAATAAGACATAGTTTAAAAAAACGTTGTGTACGTCTTAAATAAATAAAAAATATTTAATTATAGTTATATGAAAACATAATCCTAGGTGTTTGACCAAAAATTCTACTATTTTATACGTCAAGTAAGTTATTTTTAGGCTGGCCATCTGTTAGACAGGGACAGATTCCAAAACGAGACCCTCTCAAGGGGTCCGTTTTTTCCTATTGGTACACTACAAAGAGAAATGGACTTTATCTTAAAGGCTTTGAGTTCATTTTACTTTGAACTAAATCTTGAAGTGCGCAATCTTGTTATATTGTAATATCTTTGGTAGGTACAGACGCGATGCCAGCACATCAAGCTACCCCAACCTGTTAAATTTCCCCAATTGAAAGTAAACTTATGTTTTTGTGATAAAGTTGAACATCTATAAAAAAAATCGACAGATTGGGGTAGCTGGATGTGCTGGCGTCTGTACATACGGCTACATATCAAGCTATATATTTCCAATATAAACTGACGTGACATTGTATGAAAATGCTATAGAACGCGGGATCAGTTTGTACTGGAAAAGTATAGTTTGATGTGTAGGCGAGTGTACGCGATTATAAAGGTGTTATAGTGTCGTCATAAATATATAATTGTTACCTTCATATGGAGTTTTATTACATTAGGTTTTATTATAATTAAAATATATACAATATTATGTCAATTATGACAATATTAGAGCTGGAATAATCGAAATAATGTACCTATGGATGATGATTGATATCTTTTGACTAATAAGGCGGGATATGTAATATGTAATTTACTTATTTTAAAAAAGCAATAAAAGCACGTTGTATTTTTAGTTCATATACATTGTAAAGAGTACAAACACTTTTATTTTTCAATATTTAATTAACTTTAGACAGAAATCACAGACGTGTCCCACCGCCGCGATCGGTATACCCCCCACGACGTTTTTTCAGCTGCAAGCCCGACGTCACCGCATCCGAGCGTTTCCGACCGTTGACGATTACTCCCGATTAAGGTAGCGACGCGTAACAACATATTTAGCATACGGTACAAGTGCCAAAAAGATTTAGCCTCTTGGTCTAGTGGCTAGTGACCCTGACTGCTCAGCATGAGGTAGTGGGTTCGATTCCCATCCTGGACAAATCTTTGTATGATGAGCACGATTAATTATTCTATGCCTGGGTGTCATTTATTTATAATATGTATTTAGAAATACATTTGTGTGTTTATCAGTTGTCTGGTTGCCATAGTACAGGCTCTGCTTAGTTTGGGATCGAATGACAGTGTTAGTTGTCCCAAGATATTTATTATTTTATTTATATACCTGACGTGTACTGGAGGACAGTTCTGAAAACACAATAATGGTGTGAAAACAAAAGTTTGTTCAAGCGTAGAAAAAAGTGAAACATTTTTTTAGATTAATATTTCAACGGAGTAACTTTTTCATTATTATAATAAGTTTCCTAAATCGCCTGTTTCTGTGCCACTTCATAACGCCGTGATTAATAAACCCCTTTGATAAAAGGTTTTCTATAGTAAGAGTAAACTTTTAAAATGGCACAATTTTTTAGTCACATTTTTTTTAAATAAAATCTTTGTATCTTTATAGTGGTGCTTGCTATTAGAGAAGGAGAAAGAAGAAAGGTCATTTTTAGAGTCGTTTTCTTTGTTAATTATTCCTCTTTAACTTTTACTTCGGTAAAATACTAGCTAAGTAGAAAATTTAAATTATTAAATGGATTTTTCTGTAATGAATTACAAAAACTGTAAATCCGATATAATAATTGCATTGAACTTAAGTTACCCAAGAATATTACCTCTAAGATGTATTAATATTTTTTTGAACTTGATTACATGACGAATCATAAACTTAGCAATAAGCACAGCAAAAAAGCACACAAGTGTTTTAATTCACATTTCATTTGAAGTGACAGCCAAACTTATGTATTGTATACATTTTTTGTTCATAATTTTCACGCTCAATCCTCCTAATTAATGAGTTAGGAAAAATTTTACTCCGTTTTAGTTATTTTAAAAAGTTTAGCTAGATAGAGTTTTGACGGTCACCGTAGCCTAGTTGGTAGTGCTCCTGCCTACGAAGCTGGTGGTCCTGGGTTCGAATCCCGGTAAGTGCAAATATTTATGTGATGAGCATGAATATTTGTGCCTGAGTCATGGATGTTTTCTATGTATATAATTATTTATCTATCTATATAAGTATGTATATCGTCGCCTAGTACCCATAGTACAAGCTTTGCTTAGTTTGGGGCTAGGGATGATCTGTGTGACATTGTCCCCTATATATATTATATTATATACATAGTACAAATATACCTTCTATCTTTAGATTAGTGGCTCAAAACCTATATTACAACACGTCAAAAAAGAAATACATGGTAAATGTAGTATACAAATTATGTTTCTTCACGAATCAACAACGGTGGGGCGGGCGATTACACGATAAGTTTAAAATAAATATTTAAAATCAGAGATTTTATTCTAATTTTATCGTTTTCTTAACGATTTGGGACAGTCAATTTGAAGGTTTTGTCTTATTTAAATAACATTTTGTAGCCGTATCTTAGAGTGCACAATTCTGCCGTTTGCAGAATCCAAAATAACGTTATGATTAAATTCTAATCGTTAAATTGTCGAAGATAAAAAAAGAATGTGGTGGCTATATACGTCCGCCGTCTGTGTCTGTTGTATGTGTAATTCCAAACAATAAATAAAATTACCTCACATAGAAGTGGGAATTGCATCTTGATCTCGGTCAGTAAACATACCTGATGACGACTGGAGCCGTGTATACACGACTGCAAAAACGCGCCTAATAAAAGGTTAAATTTTAATAAAATTCATCATTATCATCATTTAGCCGGAAGACGTCCATTGGCGCCAAGGCCTCATCCAAAGATCTCTACAATTGCCAATGAAGAGGTTCCATGCAATATCATTGAGTGAATAAAGTCGCAATGGCACAAAGACAAAACAAAAAATAAGACAAAACGCAAAAAGATATTTCTTTTTACAGCAATCGACCAATCCAAATCTTCACAGTCAATAGAGGGACACGTTTTCTGTGATTTCATTGGTGTACGCTGTGGAGAGATATGAGTCTTCGTCGTAATGCCTTCGTTGGAGTAAGTCCTTGTTTTTAGAAAGACTAAAAAAGTCAAGGTCGTTCTATGGCTTTTCGGTTTTCATTTTCTATTTGGTAACCTTGGGTAAACATTATCTTAAACGTGGTAATTAAAACTGAACGTGCGCAAGTTTGGCCCGAGGACCGCGGGTTCTGTACAATGTATAAACTTGAGGGTATTTCGTCCATCACGGGAATCTGGTCCTATTATTAATTGTACCGTGGGAAATGTAAGTTTTCGTTTCATTTTCGTCGACATTTTTACAAGCCAACTATTTTCTGATATTTTCCTTTTAATTGTGCTGTGATATTGTGCAACAAACCTAAAGTTATGAAATTGATAATTCAAGGTCAAAAGGAAGTATCGTTTCAGTTAACAAGGCGATTTTGAGACCTCCCAGGGTGGCAAAATGGCACTGGGACAACTGGGAAGTCCCTTCCTCGACGTATAGTCCGACTTGAATATTTGAAATTATCCAGGTGCTTTTAATTTTCTAAGGAACTCTTCTAAATTGAATTAGATAATTTGATATAAAAAGTAATTAATATTAAAAAAATATATTGAATTAGATAAAAAAACTAAAACTATACATTTTGATAATTAACCTTAAACATAATCTCTTTGACAATAACTTAATACAAGCTAGCTAAATATCATTGCTATTATAAAATAAATTTAATAAATGTTTTGACAATCCGTGTGCCTAAATATCTATGTAACTAGAAATAATAATGTATACATAACTATATTATTACAAACATGTTCTGACTATTTACAAGTATACGTGAATAAAAACCTTTTTTATTTTATTTATTTATTTATACTACTTCTGCGTTACTCTCAACATCAGGTTAAACAAAGTAACATCCAGAAACATGCTTCTAAAGCGAATAAAGACGTGTTTGATTTAAATAAAACAATTCTACACCATGCGCTCGTTACTACAACAGATTTGGCACGTATTCGTAAAACGTGTAGTTACAGCTACATTTGGAAACACAGCCGGCTGAGATTTTTGACAGTTTCGACATATGTGACATAAATGGTAGTTACAGTTCCACAAACTTTTCTGACCCGATGGCAGCGTCGCTGTTATCGCATTTAGTGTTGCTAGTAACTATTTTTTGCAATAAAGTGGGTAAAAATAATATGCACATTGTAAGTTAAATATTACTTCACTAAAAAGCAAACAAATACTGTCATTACTAATCTTTATATATTTATACAATAATTATGATCATTTACATAAAACGTATGCTAAGTGTTCTCTAACGGAGATACTCCAGGTATTATTATGTCACCGGAATGGTTTAATTCAGAAGTCATTTCATCATCATCATTATCGGAATCACTGCTTTCACTTTCACTATCACTACCTAAATGAATGATGAAAGGCTCGTCTAAGTATACATCCCTTTTTCGCCACACATTTTCAATATTTTTTACATGATCGCAATGCATTTGCCAGCTTCTGCAATCAATGATAGGATTTCAGAATTCGATCTATCAATATTCTGATCTGCTATAAATTTTTGCATTTGCTTGCTCTTTTTCTTTCACAAGTTTTCTTACAAATCGCTCGTGGACACCTACAAAGGAAATAGCAAAAAATAATTAAATAATGAATATTTTAAAATATGTATTTTAATTTAAAGAGCGAGGGGGAGTTTCGTATTTTTTCAGAAGCTGACAACACTAACCTGTAGCAACAGCTACGCATTCATACAACTTAGTGAAGGGTATAATTGGTGCCTGAAGGCGTTATTCTTCCTTCATATAATTCAATACTTGTAATATAACGTTCCCCGCATCAATTTTTAAAGCTTTCGGCATTTTTCACAGTTAAAAACCACAAAAAGAAAAATAAATACGCGCAACAAACAATCAATGGCAGGAATGTCATGGATTGACATTTCAAACTGGCGTCGTTAGTTCTACTTTTGGCCACCGGGCCAGATAAGTTTGTAGCACAATATTTATTATTCAGTTGATTAATCACCTTGACTTTTGCACAAATTTAAGGAACTGTTTTTATTTGATGTTAATTTTGATGACGGGCCTGTTGGCGTGATAGGTAGATACGCTACCTTTTACGCCACAGGTCGTGGGTTCGATTCCCACCCGGGGGCTCTACCGGCTAAGACGCCGAACATCGATTTCTTAAATGGCGTTCAAATAAATTAAGGTTAAAAATGACTTAAACAATCGTTAAACTGGCTTCAACGTTGACAATCGATTCCGGACCATTTATGACTTCACATGTGCTCATGGAAGCCGATTAACGATTGATTAAGTCATTTTTAACTTTCATTTATTTGAACGCTATTTAAGAAATCGATGTTAGCCGGTAGAACCCCGGGACAGCTATTTGTGTGCATGAACATATTGTCTGTTTGTCCTGAGTCTGGGTATAAATGATCTATATAAGTATGTATTTACAAAAGAAAAATAGTATATGTAGTATATCAGTTATCTGGTTTCCCTAGTACAAGCTCTGCTTAGTTTGGGATCAGATGGCTTTGTGTATAATGTCCCAGGATATTATTATTATTATTTCCCAGTGAGAACTCTACGCGAACACGTGAATTATGACATTGACAGGCAAATAGACAGACGGAGAACTAAGTGTTCCCACATTACTTTACCAAATGTGGAAGGAATATTTTGATAAAATTTCTAAAGAAAAGGGTATTTGGTATAAAGTTTTACAATGTGAACCCCCTCGGGTGCCTTGGTTCGATGCAAGCAGATTGAGTCGTTTATATATAGTGTTGGCACATAGACTTCGTTCGGGACACTATCCATCCAGGAAATTTGCTTATTTAATGAAAAAAGTCGATTCTCCTAATTGTGAAGTATGCGAGGTAATTGAGGATGTGCAACATTTACTGATGGATTGTGTGCGGAACGAAGATCGGCGACAATTATTTATGCGTAAATTTAACTACAATAAACTAGATGTAGGAATTTGTCTCAGTATACTAGCTGAGCCAACTTCAGAAGCAGCTCAAATGCTTTTTAGTTTAGTTTAGTATGTAATATTATTGTATTTTTATTCACGGAGCTGATATATCTGTGGACAAAAAGCTCCTTAAATAAATAAAAAAGTGTTCCCACAATGGTTCATTTATTTGTTGTACAGACCCCTAAAACTGGTATTTCTATCCAATAGCAACGAACCAACGCAACATTAAGGATGCCATTAAGAGTTTTGCACTTGACTTTGACCCAGTTTTAGAAATAAAGGCGTCACAATTTGGAAACTTAAGAACATACTTTGTTGGGTTAGGTTTTTAGCTCTTTTAAAGGGTGTGGTTAGATTTATGAGCTTGCTACATAAGTTGCGTCACAGTAAGTTGGTCTTAACCTAGAAAACTAGTAAGAATAATATACGTAATCGTATGCCTATAATACCTATACTTATAAAAAATGTCATTATGTGAAGTTTAGAAAAAGTTGGTTTAATATCCGCACAGAGAAATGTTATGATGCCACGAAGGAAATGCTTCATAAAAATATATGTTCTTTCATCCTAAATGGAGTATTACAATTCGTGTTACAATGTAAGTCTGATCTATACATATAATAAAATCGTAGCAAAGTCAAAACTGAACATTGAATATTTTTTAAAAAGGATACTTGGGGCGTGATCTACAATCGACATCGAGGCCAAAAATATAGTTTTTAGAATTTTTGTCTGTTTGTCTGTATGTATGTCCGGGCTAAACTCAAAAAGTACTGCATAGATTTACTAAAAAATTGAATGTTACTAAGAGGTCGGGTCAACATATAGGGTACATATTATCACGCTATCACCTACGGGGGAGGAGCTGTGATAATTTATAAAATTTAACGCGGGTAAAACCGCGGGGCACAGCTAGTTCTTAATATAAGAATCTTTCACAACGGAAGTCGTGGGTACGATTCCCACCCAGGACTTATGTTTATGTGTATGAAAATGTCTGTTTGTCAAGAGTCTGGGGTGTAAGTATCTATATAAGTAAGTATGTATACCTAGACAAAAGAAAAGTAGTTTATCAGTTATCTGGTTGCCATAGTACAAGCTCTGCTTAGTTTGGGATCAAAAGACCGTGTGTGAATAATGTCCCCAGATACTTTATAATGCAAAGAGCCTGCCCTAATGAGCAATAATATATAGGGACAATGTCAAACAGATCATCCTACCTAGCCCCAAACTAAGCAAAGCTTGTACTATGGGTACCAGGTGACGATATACATACTTATATAGATAGATAAATACTTAAATACATAGAAAACATCCATGACTCAGAAACAAATATTCACGTAGACTTTATATTCATATTCATATCATTTATTTGTGTAATATTCCTGCTCATCACACAAATATTTGCACCTACCGGGATTCGAACCCAGGACCACCAGCTTCGTAGGCAGGAGCACTATCAACTAGGCTACGGTGTTAATGTTCGCATCACATGGCAGCTATGCTATGTCCACGTGCGCTGCAACTCGATACCCATCATAAATTAACGATTGGAATTTAATTAGTATCAATTATGGAGTTATTTATCTATGTATATTAATTTATATGCTCACATAACGACTGCCAGGAAATTTCCTAAGCGCACATGTTTCCTATGAGTGCCTAGGTAATGAATCATCATCATCATCATCATCATATCAGCCGAAAGACGTCCACTGCTGGACAAAGGCCTCCCCCAAGGATCTCCACAATAGCCGGTCCTGCGCTGCCCGCATCCAGCGGCTTCCCGCGACCCGCACAAGATCGTCGGTCCACCGTGTAGGAGGCCTGCCCACGCTGCGTCTTCCGGTTCGTGGTCGCCACTCGAGAACCTTTCTGCCCCATCGGCCGTCAGTTCTACGAGCTATGTGCCCCGCCCACTGCCACTTCAGTTTGGCAATTCTTTGGGCTATGTCGGCTACTTTAGTTCGCCTGCGGATCTCAGCATTTCTTATTCGATCTCGCAGGGAAACTCCAAGCATAGCCCTTTCCAGGTAATGAATACCACGGTATATTTACTTTATTTATTAATAAATTGAAATGTAAAAATCTAAGGGGTGGAGACCTGGTGTTCCTGAAATACAGGCCTTGAGCCTAGTTTAGGCACCAGTCTACCACAGTAATAATACTTAATGTATATAAAAATTATGTAAAGCTTTATTCTTTATTGCACACAGAAACATACATTTAAATTAAATTGACAATGAAAAGTCAGTACAGACGCCAGCACATCAAGCTGCCCCAATCTGTCAAATTTCCCCAATTGAAAGTGAACCTTATGCATATGTGATAACGTTGAAAATCTATAAATGAAATTTGCCAGTTTGGAGTAGCTTGATGTGCTGGCGTCTGTACATAGGCGAGCTTAATTCATTAATGAATTTTCTTCCAGCAAACCATTAGGAGAGTGAAATTATTTTATAATGGGTACAAGCAGTGTACAACAAAATATTAAATTAAACATATTGATAAAATACACACAAATATTAACATACAATACCTAATAATATATATATATATATATATACAGAATAAACTACATAAAACCTACATATCTATTATATACATAAATTAAAGAGATAAGAAGTGATGTTCTTTAATATACTAAATGTTTCTGTTCTTTAATATTCTTAGTATATCAAGTTTTGTTTTTGTAATTATTAATATTGTGGAGAGAAAAATAAATAAAATAATTTATTAAATCTACGAACGCCATGGTATAAATAAATGCCACCGGAAAAAGAGCGTATTGAGCGCTCCCACTCATTAGGGGTGCGGTTAGAGCTGCAATTATATCCTCCTAACCGAATTTCGATTCACGATTGGAATTCACACCACGATATAGCCATCTGCGCGGGCCATATAATAGTGCGCGAATACAGGGGCACTTTCTATTCCATCACTCTCGTGATCAGGGGGGACCACTAGCGACACAAGCGGAAAGAGGTAAGGTACAAGACCGTTGGTTTTACGAGCTCTCCGAGGCACGGGGGTATGATAGTTAGTTAGTTGGGCGATAGGTTTCCGCACTTAGCCTCCCAATTGGGCCATTGTGCGTGATACTTGTTTGGCTACTCGAACCATTTTAGTTCCATCCAGAAGTCTAGGAGACCACGAAAGCCTGGCTTGAGGGTCTCCTGCAGTGTCTTCGGATCATTCAGGAACTTTGCCCGTTGGTAAGCAACACTCTTGCAGTGTAGCAGTACGTGTGCTGGTGTTTCTTCATTTTCAACGCACCCTCTGCGCAGGGGGTTGTTTGTGACGCCAATCTTGAAGAGGTGTTGGTTTAGTGTGCAGTGTCCGGTAATTGTGCCTATCACCATGCGTAGATCCTTCCTGTTCAGGTGTAATAGATTACGCGATAGGCGTTTGTTCAGAGATGGTAGAAATTCTTTTGCCTGTCTGCACGGCACGGGGGTATAATACCGCCATCTCCCAGACTTTGGGCTGATACTGAGAAAAAAAATACAAAAATCACTTTATGGTCCGACCCGGGATTTGAACCGAGGACCTCGTTATCTGATGTTGAACACGCTACCGCTAGACCAACGAGGCAGAATATTTTATTGCTTTAAAACTGCCGCGGTATAAGCATTTAAAGATCTTATTATATAAAGAACGCTCTATACTTACATAATGACCTTACGTCACCTGAGCCACACAAGCTTCATAATAGCAGCGTTTTGCAAGAATTGACCCAGCATTGCCACTTTGTCGACGACGCCTAGAACTTATAACGCTTATATTTATAAAGACTGCTACTGTGCCAGCTGTTAACACAGTTACCTCGCCACTTCTTGGCTAGTAAAATCGGCGTGAGTAACCGCCTAGAGTGGAGGTTCAATCAAACCCCACAGAGGGGCTCTCCGACGCGGATACGGAGTTGTAGATTTATTTGCAAGACGGCTTGAAGCTCTCGCTCGCCTCTCTTGTCCGGTAAAGCAGTGAAAGCCACCTAGGTAACTATACACGTCATAAATAAACACGTGTCTCCACTTGTGTTTAGGGAGGAATCGGTACAAACATACTATATCGATATGTTTACCATAATTAAAAACTACGAGAATACCAGTTTGATCTAGGTATATTGTGATCTTTCCGGCATAATTTCGGCCACGGCGGCCATTCTTAATGGAGATTAGCCAATTGCGCAGGACATATTATAGTGCACAAGTGTGTGCGTAGCGACACGACCGGAAAGAGGTCAGGTACAGGACCGACGGCTTTACGTGCTCTCCGAGACACGGGTGTGAAATGCCGCCGACTTCCAGACTTCGGGCTGACACGAGATATTTCTTTTTACGAAAAATCCCAAAATCTTATCTTATCTTTTTGGTCCGACGCGGGATTTGAACCCAGGACCTCATTTTCTGCGGTAGAACACGCTACCGCTAGACCAAGGAGGTAGGTATATTGAATATAGATATGCAGTGTAATAAATCAGTTTACTCAGAAATACGAGTAACAACCAATTACTCCATAAAAGGGCACCTCTGAACTAGTTTCATAGTTAAGGAGTTGGTACACACGGCTACATATCAAGCTATACTTTTCCAGTATAAGCTGATCCCGCATTGTTTAAGATTTCCATACAATGAGAGGTCAGCTTATAATGGAATTGTGTAGCTTGATATGTAGCCGTGTGTACTAGTCAGTGGAATAGACAAGTACTTAGTAAGTCTGAACGACTTAGATAATAAACTAGCTGTGCCCGCGACTTCGTCCGCGTGTTAATTAGTTTATATCGTTTTTTAGTAAAATAAAAGACTTTTTCTAAAATAAAAGTAGCCTAAGTTACTCCTTATTACATCAGCTACCTGCCAATAAAAGTCCCGTCAAAATCGGTCCAGCCGTTTCAGAGATTAGCCGGAACAAACAGACAGACAGACAGACAGACAAAAATTGTAAAAAATGTTGTTTTGGTGTATGTACCGTATATATATTCATATTTATGTAGTAAAAACCGGTTATTTCAATATTACAAACAGACACTCCAATTTTATTTATTTGTATAGATGTATAGATATAGATTAGTAGGTAGGTTGAGAATGTAATCTGGGCCATTTTTATTGGCCTGTAAAAGAAGAATGTTATCAATTCTACTGTATATTTTGGAAGTGAAAACTTCTTTAGCGAGATTTTGAGCAGATCTATATAAGAATCTGCCTGAATGGGCCACTTGACTCCTAGTTATTTTCCATGTGTGTAACTGGCCCGGCCTTAAAAATATATTCGGGCGTAGAACATACATGGGGGTGATTCGGATACTCCTCATCATAAAGTATCTAAATTTTGCGTTTGAACGTCAACTCCTCGCTCAATAAGTATAAGTAGTAATTATCCTTATTGAGCGAGTGTTCTATGACAACCACACATGTCATAGAACAGGCCCTACCTAGTTTCCCTGGGATTGCTGGCATTTGGAGGAGGGGAACTCCACTCATCTTGTATAAGCGGTCACGGGAAGAGGTAAGGCGATTTGAGCATTTCCACCACGTAAAAAAAAACTTGATAGGTGTCAAGGGACACCCGGATGGAACGAAGTTATTTCTTATTATTTATTATGTACAAAAAACCTGAATACACTCAACAAAAATAATCGTCGCGACACCACACTGTTCAATGCGAAATAGAAATGAAAATATCTGGCTTGCTTTCTATAAGAGAGAGAGAGAGTGAGAGAGAGAGAGAGAGAGACAGACAGAGAAACATGCGCACGCCGCACAGCTGCAAAAAGTGTCGTGACAACTTTTCGTGAGAATTTTTTCCGTCTAGCCCCCTTTCACAACGCGCGATAAGGAACTTCGTTCCAAAAGCTCTACCTAGTTTGGGATCACATGTGGGTGTGTTTTTCTTGTCCCACGATATTTTGTCTCAATATAGAACAATCTACAAACTTTCTCAATTGGTATTAATTACTTTGATCTTATTTTTTTATGCAAAATGGGTTTGCGCTTGACCACGATCTCACCTGGGCCTCTACCGGCTAAGTCGCCGAAGATCGATTTCTTAAATGGCGTTCAAATAAATAGAGGTTAGAAATTACTTAATCAATCGTTAAATCGGCTTCAACGTTGACAATCGATTGCGGAACATTTATGACGTCACATGTGCTCATAGAAGCCGATTTAACGATTGATTAAGTCATTTCTAACCTTTATTTCTTTGAACGCCATTTAAGAAATCGATGTTCGGTGACTCAGCCGGTAGAGTCCCCGATGGTAAGTGAAGGAGTGGTCGAAGGTGGACCGCGCGTACCCATAAGATGCTTGTTCACTCTAACCTTGAATAAACCCATGTTATATGAGTCTGGAAACACGTCGTTTGGGAGGTTGTTCCACAGCTTAGCCGTGCGTATGATGAAAGAAGAAGCAAAACGCTTCGTACGGCATAATCTGATTTGAAGCTACAGCCTTCTGGGGTCATCATCATCATTTGTCCCCACTAATATGCTAGTGGGTGTGGTTTCCGCACTTAGTCCTGATGTGGACCATTGTACGTGAGCCATGGCAGCCTTCATTCCATCCAGCCCACCTCCCTCCAGAAGCATATCAGGTCTCCTAAACTTCTCAGGGCTTCCGTAAGAGTTCCTGGTGATCCCAGGGTTTCCTTCCGGATTTTTGTGATGCCTGTGCACTCGAGTAGCACGAGCGTGACCGTGTTCCTTCTCGGGCCTTTTTTTTTACGGCCAATATGCCAATGGCTCGCATCAGCTGACTGTGTGGCACTTACATTCTCAGTCATTTGTGCAAGTGCTCCACGGCATTTGTGTTTGGATCAGTGTATTGATATAAATGTTGTTGTTCACTTGATCGTGATACAAGCTCCTGAGTCAAATAAACCGGTCAAAGAAGGAAAACCAAGAATAATGCAAAAATACCCGAGAATTAATTAATTTTATGCCGTAAGAGACTAAGTTCCACTTGCATCTTGTTTTCATAAAACCACATAACGTTATAATAATAATATAATAATATTTAGTTACAATGTCACACAGATCATCCTACCCCAAACTAAGCAAAGCTTGTACTATGGGTACCAGGCGACGATATACATACTTATATAAATAGATAAATACTTAAATACATAGAAAACATCCATAACTCAGAAACAAATATTCGTGCTTTCACACAAATATTTGCACTTACCGGGATTCGAAATTTATTAACGTGAAATTTACCTAGCTTCTATTTTTGTATAATGACGTTTACAGTAAGCTTAGGATTCTTTCATTGCTTCACCAGGCAACCGATGCGAGCGGGCTGAAGCCCTCTAGCAAACAAAACTACAAATTAAGCACCCGCGCCGGAGGGCACCTCCTATGGGGATCGAACCTCGACTTTGGGCGATTGCTGACGCGGAGATGTATGAGACGATGCTTTTTAGGGACGTTCTGTGCAACTGTTTCTCTACGCTAATACGCTAATATGCGGGCTCTCGTCCGATTGAGGATCGGGGAAGGATACGATACGGCGACTACGATAAATCAGTGGGTGTGTAATGTCTCGAGATTTTTTCTTGTCCTGAGTCTAAGTGTCTGTATAAATATGTTTTTACAAAAGAAAAGTAGTATACGTAATATTTCAGTTATCTGATTTCCATAGTACTCAACTAGCTCTGCTTAATATGGTGTCAGATGGCCGCATGTGAATAATATCCAAGGATAGTTATTTATTATTTATCTTGGTCTTTTATCTGCGAGTCGTATCTACTTCGGTAGTTACTACTTCGGTCGTAGCGAAACTAGGTCTAACCAAATATGTCTGGTCGAATGCCAAAGGCCATTATTCCATATAAATATTATGCATGCAAACTTGACATTTTGGATGTTGCAAAACTTGTCTTTATTCGCGCATAACTTCTATTTCCTCTATTTATAGACTCTCATCTCAGGCTGAAAGCACTTACTGTTGAATATTCATGTTTTTTTTTTATTACAGAGGGCGACAAACGAGCAAGTGGGTCACCTGATGGTAAGTGATCACCGCCGGTCATAGACACTCGCAACACCAGAGGTGTCGCGGGTGCGTTGCTGGCCTTTAGCAGTCAGCAAACACTTGTTGACCCTTCCCCCCACCCCAATGAGCTCTTTCCTCTCTGTTGCTGGATATTTTGGAAAAGGGACAGAAATATGTTATGGGCAACCGGGTAAGCGCGCGTTAATTGATTTGACCAATGAGCGCGAGCGTTGGCGGAGGGATGGCTTTGAGATAGTGCCAACCCATTTAGCGTAATGTTGGTACCACGATGTACTGTCAGCCAACATAGTGTATGCGATGATATAATAATAATAAAAACATTTATTTCAGATAATTGCATCCATAGTATTGTTAGTAAATTAATCTTAAAGAGCTATGTTAGTATAAAAATAAATTAATATGGGGTTGTCAAACTGCTCTGAAATGGTTCTCAGAATGGTGTTGTGACTACCACGCGTCCGGTGCAGTATTGACGCCACCCTCTTGCAGATGATCGCATGGAAACCATCCGTATAGGTATCTGCAAACATTTGCGATGCACTACAGTGCCTTGGTAGTCCCAGCAACATTCTGAAACCAATATTGTATTGAACCCGAAGGGCGTTATAAGCTAGGCGAGTATACTTAATCCACAGGCTACAGGTGTAGAAAGATTGACAGTAGGCTTTGAAAAGAGTTATCTTCACCTGCTTACTACACCGTGCAAACGTTATGTTCGATTAATCATAATAATATTCGCTTTATAATGAGTGCTAAGCTAGAAGTGGTGGGTTCGCACACCCCCAGGACGTAATTATAACTTTGTGTGATGAGCGGGGTTTTTCAGTTATCTGGTTTCCATAGTATAAGCAAGTTTGGGATCAGGCCGTGTATGTATAATGTCCCAGGATATTATTATTATTTAAGATTGACAAAAGAAGTATACCTGGCCTGTTTGAATGGTGCAACCGGAAGGGGAAGACCTCGTAGAACATTCTCTGTACAAATCGGAGACGTACTTAAGAAAGGTCAGGCCAGAAGTACCCTAAACCAGCGAGCATGTATGAAGAATATAATTTCAGTAAACGAAGCGAAAAAGGTATGCAAGGATCGTGACAAATGGATGTCCGTTGTCTCTGCCTACCCCTCTGGGAAACAGGCGTGTGTCTATGTATGTATGTATTATTATTATTTAATTATTTAGCTAGCTTTGTAATCGAATCCGTGGTTAATTTTCTTTTTATAAAATAGTAACAGGAGTTGACAGTCGTTCTTTGGGAGTTGATTTAACATAAATAATCTTTTCGTTCTCTTTCTCAGAACTGGCAAGGTTCGCCAGTGACGGATACATCATGATCATAATCACAACTAAAGATATCTAAACGCCTTGACCATGCTCACCTCCAAATGATTCCTATTTAGTTAGCAGCTCTAAGAGCTACCAAATACACCAAATGGAAATTTATTACTTTACCCAATTGGTACATGTCACGGCCACTTCGCACGTTCGATTCCAAAATCGGAATTCTCGTAATATGCCCATAGTTTGGATGCATTATTAATTCTGGGTCTCTAGCGGTAGCGTGTGCAAACGGACTGTGGTGATAACTAATTAGGTGTTATTGAGGTCCTAGATAGCTGGGAAGTTTTACGAGCTTTGCCCTGTCCACTGTGACACGGCACATAGATCGTAGAAATAGCATTTTCTTATTTATACCTAATTATGTTTTCTTTGTGTGACTGGAAATTATCTCTTGATATTGAATCAGAAATGTTGAAATCTCCATTGCAAAGCTGAAGTGGCAGTGGACAAGTGCCAGATAGTTCGTCGAATGAATGGCCGCTGGGGCAGAAAGGTTCTCGAAGGGCGACCACGGATCGGAAGACGCCGCGTGGGCAGACACCCTACAAGATGAACCGATAATGTTGTGAGGGTTGCTGGAAGCCGTTGGATGAGTAGCGCAAGACCAGCAACTGTGGAGATATTTGGGGGATCTATTTGTGTGGCCCATAAATAGATTAGAGTCTGAATGAATGTACTTGACGTTTCCATCAATTATATGTTTGTAAAGTACCCCGCGACACAGGGATTAAATTCCATTTCGCAAAAGACGTCTGTCATCTACTTACTCGTATGTTCATCAGTTACAGGCTCTATTTTGGTATCAGATGGCAGTGTGTCATATTAGCCAAGACATTTATTATAATATCCTACGTTTTGACAGCACGTGTGGTACAGCGGCTAAGACAGTCGCCTCGCCGCTTCGTGTCGCGGGTTCGAGTCCCGCGCTGGACAACTATTTGTGTGACCTATAAATACTTGTTCTGAGTCTGGATGTAATTTGTGTCCGTCTATTATATGTTTGTAAAGTACCCCATGACAAAGGGATTAGATTCCCTAGTGCGGACGTAGGTTAAAAAAAAAACAATATATTCTTACCAGAATAACCCATTATGGTCACTAAACACCAGACCTACTTGCCAGCCAGTATAAAATACTATTTTAAAAGTAACTGTTTACCAACTTCAACCTTTCAACTTTTAGTTATAACAAGCGATTTGAATTAAGTTAAAGTTGCGCGAATGCGAGAATCGAATAAAAAAAATATTATCAAAATCGGTTCTCAAACTACGAATAAATCACATAACATATTAGTCTCGTTTTTATTTTTGTATGTAGATAACATACAAAAATAAAAACGTGACTTAGTCTCAAATGTTATGTAACTTCTGACATGTTACCATTCCATATAATAAAATTGAGATGGCATGTATATGAAGCCAATTTATTCATAATGTGATTGGTTGAATATATCATCGCATATACTATGTTGACCGTCAGTACGTTTTAGTACCAATTTTACACAAAATGTGCCACCACAGCCATATCTTCGCCACCACGCGCGCTAATTGGTCAAATCTAATAGCGCGCGAGCGAGCTTCCCCGGTTGCCTGTAACACATTTCCGTCCCATTTCCAAAATCAACCGCAACAGAGAGAAAGATGTTACACATCAAAATTCACAAAGTAGAATTGATAACTTCCTCCGTTAGCAAACTAGCTCTCCACCCGAGACTTTGCTTGCGTTAAACCTAGCAAACAATACTTTTTTCTGTAATATATATGTAGGTTCTTTTCAACACCACTAACAACTTCAACTACATACATGACGCAATGCAAACCCAGACTACAAATAATATGTGGGTTGTTTAGTATTGCCATACTTAATTCTTTCTCTTTGGTTTCGCATCTCGAGCGAGCCGCACGTTTCCTCGATCTAAGTACTCTAATACCTAATTAATTAATGAAATAAGTAGTGTAACCAAATTATAAACTGGTGTAATAAACAATTAAATCTTATTTGGTGTTCTGATTGACTAGGACCTAATCATAAATAATAAACATTCTGGTCTTTCGATCCGGATTTGAACCAGCGACCATGTCATACAATTAGTTGTTCAGTGCGCGAACCAAACCAGAGGATACCAAAATATTTGCGAGTGACGACCTCAATCAAAGCACCATACGTGCAGTCAAATATTGATAATAATTATATTTTGAATCCGGTTCGCGTTCAAGTGCGACAGTTATACACACGCCGCCATAACAATACTTGTGAATTGTCACCTGATAGACAAAGCAACTGTATTAGTTGTGCAATTAAATAACAGTTTTGACAATCACACTAATATTATAAATGCGAAAGTTTGTGAGTGTGTATGTTTGTTACTTCTTTACGTCTAAACGGCTGGAGCGATTTTAATAAAATTTGGTACTGAGTTAGCCGACACCCTGGATTAACACATAGGTCATAATTTATAAAGTTTAACACGGGTAATTTATATATAAAATGAATGTTTGTCTGTGACATACAGAACTTTATGATGTTCTTCAGCAAAGTGTTGTGCCTAAGCGCACAAAGATTCCTGAGTTGATAGGTACGACCAATCTTCTAATACAATTTCTTTATTTTTTTTTAAGTTTGCGGGGTAGCAAGTTTTAAACTATTTTAATGACGTAGGGACGCCCGCATGGTATAGCAAGTAATTTATATAAATCATCAATCCCACAACATCAGCTAAACTAATATTAACACAGTTTATTGATTTATTTACTTAAAGAAACTCTACAGCTGACGGGCCTGTTGGCGTGGTTGGCCATAAATAAATAAATAAATAAAAAAAGTTTTTATTCACGTAGACTTTAAAAAAGCGCTTGTTAATAGTCAGAACATGTTTGTAGAAATATAGTTGTATACATTATTATTTCTAGTAACATAGATATGCTTGCTTTTCACGCCGAAGGTCATGGGTTCGATTCCCACCCAGGACAGATATTTGTGTGCATGAACATGTCTGTTTGTCCTGAGTCTGGATGTAATTTATCTATATAAATATATATTTACAAAAGAAAAGTAGTATATGCAGTATATCAGTTATGTGGTTTCCATAGTGCAAAATCTGCTTAGTTTGGGATCAGATGGCCGTGTGTCAATAATGTCCCAGGATATTACAGCCATATTAATAAATTGCATGTCATTTTTACAGTACGATTACACTTAGCCCATTACAGAGTTCCACAACAATGTTAGATAATAATAATAATATCTTAGTACGCAAGGCTACATATCAAGCTATACATTTCCAATATAAGCTGACCTGTCATTGTATGGACATCCTATACGACGTGAGATCAGCTTATACCGGAAATGTATAGCTTGATGTGTAGCCGTGTGGACATTATTCACACACAGCCATCTGATCCCAAACTAAGCAGAGCTTGTACTATGGAAACCAGATAACTCATATACTACTTTGCTTTTGTAAATTCATTATTATATATATAAATAAATCCATGCAGAACAAACAGACATATTCATGCACACAAATATCTGTCCTGGATGGGAATCGAACCAACGACTTGCGGTGTGAAAGGCAATCATTTAGCCACTACCCCACAAACCTTGATGAAAATATATGAATGGAATAGAATATGCATTTATTTCTCTCATCACAAAAGTAGTTTACATTTTTTAAATAAGATGACATTTAGGATTGTACATTTTAGCAGTTATAAATGCAACCAGTTTATATCCCATACCATATCTTACTAACTAGTCTCTTAACGTAATTTTTAACCTTCATCTATTTCAACGACGATCACGATCACGATGGCCAGTGAATTAGGCGGTAACCCCCCAGGAGAGGACTTACAGTTCTGTTTAAACCTTAGCTACAAAATAACTGTAAAAGTTATTTTGTAGCTTTTAGCTGAAACGGGATCTTTTGCCACAAGCAGTCGTGTATGCGATGCTGGCAGTTAACTCCACCAAATAGGACGCAGCGCGGCAGCGGTCTCCTTCTGTGAGCCAATCATGCTCCAGAAGGAGGCCGTCGAGTGGGATCGCAGACGAAGGAGGCATCCGGGCGGCGGCTGCAGCCGGTAGCCCAACTCCCTTCGAGGCTACGGTAGCAGTATGAGAAGTGTCCTCTACTGCCGCCACGTGAATGCAGCTCCGGGATGACAGAGATCCATTTGTGGCACACTCGCTGAGCCGGACTGGCAAGAATCGGCAATAGGGGAGGGCTATCCAGAGGAGACCTCCCAAGGTACGCGTCCCGAATATCTGGGATATGGCGCAAAAAGGGGGCACCGGAGCACCATACCCGCGGTCCGCGGTCGTAGTCCACGGCAGGTAGGATTAGTCGGTGCAAGTCCGACATACCCACCCGCAAACACTTCTTGCGGGTGGCAAGCTTAGGCATTCCCTGCCTAATAAAAAAAAAGCTTTTAGCTGATACTTAAACAATGCTTGTTCGATTCAGTCTTTTACGCCACTAAACTAATTAAAATGCTATTACATCTCACTCTAATATAACTCGTATATGAAAAGAAAAAGGCGTAAATAGACCTGTCAAACGAGTAATTCTGCTTATATTACGCGCACCAATAATGCGCACCCGGCGCGTAATTGGTCGACGGGGTCGTTCCCTCACGTATTTCCCAGTCGCGTTCAATATATCGCGTCAAGATTAAAATGCCACAACTAAAAGAAAAAAAACAAGTGTGCTTTAGAACACTCCTGATGGGCATGTTTTAAAATAAAAAAAGGTTTTTATTCACTTAGACTTCAAAAAAGCGCTTGTAAATAGTCAGAACATGTTTGTTGTGATATAATTAAGGATACATAATTATTTCTAGTTACTTTTTTTTTTATTTGTTTCACCAACAACTTAAACATTAACATGAATCTTTAAAAATAGCACAATATTTAAGCTCTAAATATCTAGTTACTTAGAGGTTAACACTACATTCAAAATTTAATGAGCTACTTTTACAACATTTTTTTATGTGTAACTAAAACCCTAATAACTATTGATAGTTTTCCGAAATAATCCTAATGAGACGTGGTGGATATCAACCCTGTCACTGCATTCGTTATATAATTTTGTCATTCGGCAGAGAGGTGAGTTTGAGCCAAGTAATGTTCTACGTAGTGGAGGAGCTAATGGAGTTATCGGTTTTTGTGGAATATGGAAGGGAACTCTAAATCGTATCCTTTTTAACAACTCAGGGCAATCAATTACATAGATATTTAGGTACACGGATTGTATGAAAACACTTATAAAATTTATTTTATAATAGCAATGATATTTAGGCAGCTTGTATTAAGTTATTTTCAAAGAGATTATGTTTAAGTATAATTATCGAAATTTATTGTTTCAGCTATATAAAAAAAATGAAATAAAATATAAACGCCCGCACTACGGAATTTCATCCCTATGTCGCGGGGTACTTTACGAACATATAATAGACTGACACAAATTACATCTAGTCGGTCGATTTCTACGCGACATAATGGGTGTGGTGATTCTATGCCATCACCACACAGCAGTAGTTTTAATTTATTATTCTAAATATAGCCTATGACATTCCACAATAACGTAGCTTTTTATTGGTGAAAGAATTTTGAAAATCGGATCAATAGATCCAGAGATTACCCCTTACAACGTCACAAACTCACAAACGTTACTTCTTTATTATACTAGTATAGATTGCATAGCTGTGCAAGTTTATACAACGTATAGTGTGTTTCCCGGCGCAGAAAGAATAACCACCATAGGTGTCGTAAAAGGCGAGTAAGGGATAAACCAACCAGGGCCTCTACCGGCCTAAGTGAGCAAATGTAGTATAATAATAATAATAGTATCCTGGGACATTATTTACACACGGCATCTGATCCCAAACTGATGATGTGGTCCCGGCCGATTTCGGCCACGGCGACCGCTTCTTCTCCTACTGTAGCCGACGTTCATGTGCTCGCATGTGACTTATGTAGCCAATTTTATTTGAAAAAATCCTCGCACATTGCGGGCATGTGAGCACACCATTGTCATAATTGTAATTGATCGCCACAGGTGGTCTGGCTTTCAATTCATCCCGCTTGGTATCCAGCTCAGCGCGCCTTCCAGACTCGAAACAGTCGACTTTGGCCTGGACTAATGCAGAGCTTGTACTATGGAAACGAGATAACTGATATACTCCATATACTACTTATCTTTTGCAAATACACACTTATATAGATAATTACACCCAGACACAAGACAAACAGACATGTTCGTGCCCACAAATATCTGTCCAGGGGCTCTACCGGCTAAGTCGCCGAACATCGATTTCTTAAATGGCGTTCTAATAAATAAAGGTTAAAAATAACTTAATCAATCGTTAAATCAGCTTCAACGTTGACAATATATTCTGGACCATTTATGACATGTGGTCATGGAAGCCGGTTTAACGATTGATTAAGTAATTTTATTTTATTTATTTGAACGTCATTCACGAAAACGATGTTCGGCGCCTTAGCCGGTAGAGCCCCAGGGACTCTTAAAATGACTTAATCAATCGTTAAATCGGCTTCCATGACCACATGTGACGTCATAAATGGTCCGGAATCGATTGTCAACGATGAAGCCGATTACTTACAGACCGATAATATCATCTGGCTATGAGCGCCCATATGCAATATGATCGGCTGGTTTATATTGAAATTGGCCGCCCAAATTCCAAGTACTGCAGAAGTGATTTTAAAGTAGCAGTATTATGATATAAGATATTTTATTCACTATACCGGTCTCGCGCCGTGCGCCGGAGTTTCGTAATGTTACCAAACCGCGAGTTCAATGGCAATTTGCTAAATTGTGTCTAATTTCGCTATTTCGGCGAAATATGCTAATTCTTCGTAATTAAACTGTAACATTATATGTTTTAAATTGTAATTATTGGAGCTAAAGGTTAATTTAAATTCAATAATTTAAGATTTTTAATTAATATTAGTCCATAACGGAGAGGGCAGAGGTAGGGCATAGCGGTCTTAGGTTTAATGACCAGCTCGACCAGGGTTGTACCTTCCCCCTTACAGAGTACACTCCAGGTAAAAGCATTATTACTTATATCAATCTTGTGATCCTATGAGTGAGTAACGTCGCCAGAGCTCATCGGTGAGGGGAAGGGTTCTCATCGCGTGAGTGATTTATTATTTATATTTGCCAACATTTGTTCACACTATTAATAATAATGTCTTCCTAGCCGAATTTACGCCACGGCGGCCAGTCTCAATAATATCTAGGGACAATGTCACACAGATCATCCTAGCCCCAAACTAAGCAAAGCTTGTACTATGGGTACCAGGCGACGATATACATACTTGTATAGATAGATAAATACTTATATACATAGAAAACATCCATGACTCAGAAACAAATATTCGTGCTCATCACATAAATAATAATAATAATAATATCCTGGGACATTATTCACACACGGCCATCTGATCCCAAACTAAGCAGAACTTGCACTATGGAAACCAGATAACTGATATACTACATATACTATTTTTCTTTTGTAAATACATACTTATATAGATAATTTACACCCAGACTCAGGACAAACAGACATGTTCATGCACACAAATATTTGTCCCGGGTGGGAATCGAACCCACGACCTGCGGCGTGAAAGACAGCGTATCTACCAACCACGCCAACAGGCCCGTCAATATATAAATATTTGCACTTACCGGGATTCGAACCCAGGACCACCAGCTTCGTAGGCAGGAGCACTACCAACTAGGCTAATGTCAATGGAGATTTGCCCGGTACATAACCATATACTTAACCAACAAGTGTTTGCGCAAACAGGAGCATTTTCTATCATGATCCTATAGGACGATGAGCGACACGATCATGATTCATTCCTATTATAAATTAAATTTGATTTCCGAATGTTATTTTACAATCCGTGTAACAACAAACTAACTAAATATCTATATGTACCTAGAAATCATTATGTACAAGTATACTAGTAAATAGTCAGAACATATTTGTAGTATTATTTTTTTATTTATTTATTTAAGGATCGTCAACGTTACATACACTCATGCAGTTATGAGACACGTACATACTTAAAAATAATAGTGCTGCAACACTTAAAGACGACCACAGCATTCAAATTTTACATTATTAAAGTTAATTACAATAAATTAATTAAAAACTTGCACTAATTACAAAAACAAGCCATAAACAATAAACATCGAATAATTAAGTAAATGTTCTAAATATAGATAAAGTAGAAAATCTATAAAAGAAATTTGACAGACTGGGGGAGCTGGATGTGCTGGCGTATCATATAACTTTATATGATATGATATTATATGATTATTAAAAACAATGATTAAAATAATTTCAGCTCAATCGGTAAGCGGGAGGTGGATCAAATTTAACTTGCAAGATTTGATGACAGGTATCATCGGGACATGTGAAATTAAATAAAAGCTTGTAAGAATTACTTGCGAACCGTCAGACACTCTCCTGCTAAGTGGTATATAAGTGATAAATAATTTACAGCAATATTATTTTTCCTGGAGATAGACTATCTATACTTAAAATTATAAAGAGGTAACGTTTGTGAGTTTGTGAATTTCTGACGTTGTAAGGGATAATCTCTGGATCTATTGAACCGATTTTCAAAATTATTTCACCAATAGAAAGCTACGTTATTGTGGAGTGTCATAGGATAGATTCATCATGATAATTTTTATTTATCCTGATCTTTTAACCCGAAATATTACGCGGGACAAACGGGCAGGGATACAAATATTTATACGGCGGAACGAAGTCCGCGGGCACTGCTAGTATTGGATAAGATAACATCGATTTATAAAAAAATATAGCCTATATCTGCCCTACTCTGATATGTGTAGGTAGACACAGCTTGCTAAATAGACAAATAAAAATTTGAGAGGTGTCAAGGGACACTCGGATGGAACGAAGTTATTTCTTATTATTTATTATGTACAAAAAACCTGTATACATACAACAAAAATAATCGTCGCGACACCACACTGTTCAATGCGAAATAGAAATGAAAATATCTGGCTTGCTTTCTATAAGAGAGAGAGAGAGAGATAGAGAGAGAGACACAGAGAAACATGCCCACGCCGCACAGCTGCAAAAAGTGTCGTGACAACTTTTCGTAAGAATTTTTTCCATCTAGCCCCCTTTCACAACGCGCGATAATGAACTTCGTTCCAAAACTTATCTTAAGGGGTACTTATTCTAAGTTTAAACGAAACCTACAGTAATTCAGCAAAAATACTACAATAATATTTTGAGTTTATGCTTAAGTGAGGCAAAAGAACAATTGAAAATATCAATATCATTTTGAATAGCATTGCAACCTTTTGACATTCGGTAGACGGGTGAATGTGCGCCGATATTAGTCCTACATATTTAAATATAAACAACTTATTATTAATTATTCAACATGTTATTGTGTCTAGACTAGAGCATCCGCCAAAATATTGGACTATTATAACGAACTAGCTGTGCCCCGCGGTTTTACTCGCGTTATATTTTATAAATTATCTCAGCTCCTCCCCCGTGGGTGATAGTGTGATAATATGTAGCCTATATGTTGACCCGACCTCCTAGTAATATTCATGCAAAATTTGAAGTAAATCCATACAGAACTTTTGAGTTTAGCGCGGACATACATACAGACAAACAGACAAAAATTCTAAAAACTATATTTTTGGCTTCGATTGCTATTGTAGATCACGCCCCAAGTATCCTTTTAAAAATATTCAATGTACAGTTTTGACTTTCCTACGATTTTATTATATGTATAGATACTACTATTATTAGCGTGTGGTTGACGGAAAAATATATGGCCACCACATTTCATCCCGTGGGGGGGGCGTAGAAGTGTACCGGAGGTCGGGCAGTAGCGTCTCTCTGTCTACTATGGCCATCTTACAATCCCTCGCATATCCCTCCAAATGATGGACACTATTGACAAGTGCAAGTGTTTAAAATCTATACATATAATAAAATCGAAGAAAAGTTAAAACTGAACATTGAATATTTTTTAAAGGTTACTTGGGGCGTGATCTACAATAGATATCGAAGCCAAAAATATAGTTTTTAGAATTATTTTCTGTTTGTCTGTATGTGTGTCCGGGCTAAATTCCAAAAGTACTGAATGGATTTACTTCAAATTTTGCATGAATATTACTAAGAGGTTGGGTCAACATTGCTACATTATTATCACGCTATCACCCACGGAGGAGGAGCTGAGATAATTTGTAAAAACGCGGGTAAAACCGCGGGGCCCAGCTAGTTATCTATACTAGTATATTGGCTTTACAGAAGAAAAGTAGTATATCAGTTATCTGGTTTCCATAGTACAAGCTCTGCTTAGTTTGGAATCAGATGGCCGTGTGTAAATAATGTCCGAGGATATTATTATTTTTAGTATTCAAATTCAAATTATTCATTTCGCAAATATATCCATATAATGTTAGTATAACTTAGCCTAATGTTAGTATCAATTACATGAATTATATTAAGGGTGTCTGGACTCTTACCCACCTGTATAAAAGGGGATTATATTCAGGACATTATTTTTGGTTTTATGTCTTTTCTCACCAAATATATGTACTTAAGTACATATAGGAAATACGGGATTTCCTATATTTAGCGGTAGTCATACAAAAATATCAAAATTAAAACTTGTTTTTATATTTTGGTATATTAATGACCACAAGAAACGAATATTTTAAGAAAGTACCTACATACAACTATTCATTAGATGTTAACTATAGTCCTGGTAGTTAAATGACGTCCACTGCTGGACAAAAGATGCCATACAATTCACGCTTGTATTCAGAGAGCTGACTCGTTCAAACGCTACTGCTTGTTCTCTGGCAAATACTCCCTTGGGACGACTTCGTTCAATCGTCGCAGTCAGCACATTAATCTCATTATATCAATTTATGTAACATTCAAATGTCAATTTTAAACCGTGACATGTCTGAAGTAATTTTTTATAAGTAGGTATACAATGCAGCATATGTGATTGTGCAAATTGGTTAATGATGGTACCATTAACCCCAATAGAACCGGCGTAGGAACCACGCATGAATGTATACAAACAGCAAACTAAGTATACGTCCAAGATCCTCAGTTTCCAGTATAACAAACCGCATTTAAACCAGCTTTTGGAGAACAATCCAAGGCAAATCGCAAGATTGAAGCAATTTACCGATCGTAATCTTAGAAATAAAACATCCCTGCTTTAACAAACAATAGCTAATACAAAAAACAATACTTACACATACACAGCACCACAAAGGAACCGCTTTTTATCACTTCACAAAACAGCACTGTTGTTTCATTGAGTAATATAATTATAAATGTTACAATTAATTTCACACCCGCGGAAGATATTGACTGCGCAACCGGCGTGCGCTTCTCGCGAGCTGTGAATGCGAACTGAACAAAATCGGAGCTTGCTTGGGGAGGGCTGATCGCGATGCGCAGACGCAGCTAAAGGCTCACGACTCTCGAAGGCTCTGCTTCCAATTAAAGGTTAATTAATCATATGCGCGTCTAATTCAATTGGATTCTGTAAATAAATAAGGATGTTTATGTATTTGTTTTAATATTTTCATGGAAATTATAAGATAATGAATTTTATCACAATGTAAAACTGGTCATGGACAGCCAGCTCATGCTTAATGTAAAGCCGTTAATCATTATGTTAAGTATACTTCGTGTCTTCTTTCTGATTTTCAATGGGCAACGATGGCATCTTTTTATTGGAATATGAATATTTGGAGAGGATGGAGGGATACCCTAGTGGGGTAAGTTTGATTTGGGGTCTTTTTAAATAAGGAACTATTATCCGTGTCTAAACGGCATGCTAAGGCGCTCACAGTACTAGGTTTGCGGTCAGTCGATAGAATATGCCGATAGCGGTCGTGTATTCAACCGCAGATAATGAGGTCCTAGGTTCAAATCCCGGATCGGACCAAAATGTGATTTTGATTCAAAAAAAAAATTATTCAACATTAGCCCTGTCTAGGAGTTGGCGGTATCACACCCCCATGCCCTGGACAGCACGTAAAGACGTAGTTCATGTACAGACGCCAGCACATCAAGCTACCCCAATCAGTCAAATTTCCCCAATTGAAAGTGAACCTTATGCTTATGTGATAACTTTGAAAATCGATAAAAGGAATTTGTCAGATTGGGGTAGCTGGATGAGCTGGCGTCTGTACCTGACCTGTTTTCGGACTTGTCACTAGTTTTCGCATACAGTTGTGCACTATAATATGTCCAGCGTAGACCGAAATTCGACCAGGAGGAAATTATTTGAACGAAGTTCCTTATCGCGCGTTGTGAAAGGGGGCTAGACGGAAAAAATTCTTACGAAAAGTTGTCACGACACTTTTTGCAGCTGTGCGGCGTGCGCATGTTTCTCTGTCTGTCTCTCTGTCTTTTATAGAAAGCAAGCCAGATATTTTCATTTCTATTTCGCATTGAACAGTGTGGTGTCGCGACGATTATTTTTGTTGGGAGTATACAGGTTTTTTGTACATAATAAATAATAAGAAATAACTTCGTTCCATCCGGGTGTCCCTTGACACCTCTCAAGATTTTTTATTATTATTATTCATGGAACCATGGGGTTCCGGTCTTCTAGAAATCATCATAGTTGCAGAAGCCGTCTTGAAGGGGATCTGTCAAAGTTACTCTGTTAAATGGTCATTAGCCAGCGGCTTTCCCTTTACGTACAAAATTATATTAGAGGTCAACCTCCGGTGAATGTCTGGTGAATGAACTATTGCAGAATATGGATGAATAAAATATCTAGGCTATGAATGGATGGTGCTATTCGACTGGGTAACTAGGTTTCTGTATAATGAGGCAGGTAGTGAGCGTAGTGTTCTTTTTACTACATAGGAAGTGAGTGCGGTGATCAGAGGAATGGTGAGGGGTAAATCCCCGGGTCACGACAGCCTTAGCATCGAGCACCTGCAGAACGCAGGTGTACATCTACCCAGAGTGCTTTCTATGTTTTTACCCTGTGTTTAGGCCACTCGCATCTACCCGATAACCTTATGCGCACTATAGTTGTACAATTAATCAAAAATAAAAATAGTGATGCATCAGATGTAAACAACTATAGACCGATCTCTCTAGCTGCAGTACTTAGTCGCCAAAGTGCTGGACAGTCTGCTTGGTCAGCACCTGGATAAGCATAATGTCTCGCTAAACGACGCGCAATTCGGTTTCAGGTCCGGGCTTTCCACCGAGAGTGCTGTCCTATGCCTCAAGCAGACTGTACAGTATTATACTAGTAGAAAGATCCCAGTCTATGCATGCTACCTCGATTTATAGAAAGCATTCGATCTTGTATCGTACGATATTGGGATGAAGCTTGTCTACCTAGGGAAATTATCTTGTTATTTATGCATTGGTATAAAAATCAAAAGAATTTTGTAAGATGGGCAGGCGCTCTCTCGGGGGAGTATAGGTTGGAATGCGGGGTGAGGCAGGGGGGGCTGACCTCCCCCACGCTCTTCAACCTGTACGTTAACCGACTGATCGGTGAGCTCAGCAGCACTGGGATGGGATGTCGTATAGACGGAGTGTGCGTGAATAACATCACCTACGCCGATACGGTGCTGTTGAGCCCATCGAGCGGTGCCTTACGAAGGCTCCTGAGGGTCTGTGAGTCCTACGCGGTGGCTCATGGGCTCAAATACAATGCAAAAAATAGTGAAATTATGATTTTCATACCGGATAACAAGCGGTACACATTTGTTCCGAATTTCACTCTTAGAAATACAGCTCTAAATAAAGTTGAGCAATTCAAGTATTTGGGCCACTGGGGCACCGAGGACCTCAAGGACAGTGTAGATATAGAAAGGGAGCGCAGAGCGCTGTCTGTCCGATGCAACATGTTGGCCTGCCGGTTTTCGCGGTGCTCAGGGACTGTCAAAGTTGCGCTTTTTAAAGCGTACTGTCAGTCCTTTTACACATGCAGCCTGTGGGTTAACTATACACAGCGGACATACAACCATCTGCGCTTTCAATACAATAACGCGTTCCGGGTGTTGATGGGGCTGCCGCGCTACTGCAGCGCCTCCGCGATGTTCGCGGCGGCTGACACAGCTTTGCGGCCATCATGCGCAAGCGGTGCGCATCTATCATGCGCCGCACGCGCGGCAGTCCCAACAGCATCCTGCGCGCGCGGGCGGACTGTTGGGACTCTCCGATGCTGGCTCGCTGGATGCGGCTGCACGCAGTCGTAAAGTGATTTTCCACCATCATCGGGCAGTCCACCCGGACCATCTACTTAGTATGTAATATTGTTGATATTTATTACTAAACACTAGTTTGTAAGCTCGCAATTTTACTAACAAATATGGATGGATAAATCTGAAATAAATGATTATTATTATTATTATCATCTTGGGACATTTTTCACTCACGGCCATCTGATCCCAAACTAAGCAGAGCTTGTAGGTACTATGGAAACCAGATAACTGACTTCATTCGCCTGACATTCACCGGAGGTTAACGACCACTTGTTGGCGTGGTTGGCAAATGCTTGCTTTTCACTTCGGACATCGTGGGTTCGATTACCACCTAGGACAAAATTTGTGTGCATGAACATATCTGTTTGTCCTGAGTCGGGGTGTAATTTATCTATATAAGTATGTATTTACAAAAGAAAAGTAGTATACCAGTTATCTAGTTTCCATAGTACAAGCTCTGCTTAGTTTGGGATCAGATGGTCGTCTGTAAATAATGTCCCAGAATACTATTATTATTATGAATGTGTCTGGAAACACGTCGTTCAGAACGGTATTCCAGAGCTTGGCCGTGCGTATGATGAAAGAAGAAGCAAAGAACTTATTGCTTTTATTGTGGTGGTAATTTTTTTATGTGCAGGCAAATGCAACGCAACAGTTTTAAGTGGCGGTGGAATCTTAATGCGAGGACAGATAGTGCCCACGGCTACATATCGAGCTAGACATTTCTAATAAAGATATATTTATTTGTCAGAAACATGTGTAGTTAAAAGATATTACATATAAAATATTTTTTCAACATGTTCTACCTTAATAGGTGTACAAACCGAGACATGCAAGTTAACCCATCAGTATTTATGAATATTTAAGTAAACATATATAGAAATTATATAGGGATTATGAATGTCAAACTTTTGAGAATAATAATAACATCATTTCTTGACAATAATAAGCTACTAGTATGTCAATATATATAAAATAATAATAATAATTCTACAGTAGTCATTAAATAAGAGTCAAAACAATTTATAATTTATCAGTTAAAAAATCATTTATATTATAATACGCCTTATTGCCTAATACCTTTTTTAATTTATTTTTAAATGAAACTAGCTGTGCCCCGCGGTGTTACCCGCATTAAATTTTATAAATTTTCTTTGCTATAAACCTCACGGAGCCCGAGACCTTTCCAACGAATGCAAAACCGTGGAAATCGGTTCGTGCGTTCTGGAGTTATAGCGTCAGGAAGGAAAACCTGACTTATTTTTATATATTAGATGACACTCATATCCCTGTAGTCTTTTGGTAATTTATTGAATAATTTAGGTGCCATACAAAGTATACTTTTCCCATATGGGCAGTTCTAGCGCTGTGCATACACATAATCTATTATTATCTCGTCTGTTTCGGACGATTAAATCTGACACCCGAGGGAAAAGTCCAGGGTTTGTTTTAACAAATATACAAGTCTCTAAGATGTATAAAGCAATATGAGCTGACCTGTCATTGTATGGAAATCCTATACAACGCGAGATCAGCTTATACTGGAAATACATAGCTTGACGTGAAGCCGTGTACAGTACTAGTGCAAAATATGTATAAAACTAGCCGTCTTCACTGCGCCTCATGTCGGCAAAGTGTCTCTTCACGCCTCGTATGAAGAATCATCGGTACCGTCGTATCTTGAGAGGAGACATTCCAAAGGTATTTTTTTTTATTATCAGAGGGCGACAAACGAGCAAGTGATCACCGCCGCCCATGGACACTCGCAACACCAGAGGTGTCGCGGGTGCGTTGCTGGCCTTTAAAAGTCAGCAAACAAGTGTTGCTGATCCTTCCCCCCACCCCAATGAGCTCTGGCGACCTTACTCACACTCGGAAACACAACATTAAAATTAGTAATGTTATTATTAAGGAATGTCTTCTGTCAGGTGGAGGTACTTCCCCAGTCGGGCTGCTCTTTGAGCGAATGAACGCTAGGCCCTACCTCTACTAAATACCTACTACACAAGACATTATCATTTATTCATGGGATATTATCTCCAGGAAGTAGGTAGGTACCTAGTTCTGGCTAAGGCTACAGATTAATCTCGAAGACACCTGATTGGAAGATCTACAATATTGCCCTTTCCGAAAAACTCGAAATAATAAAAATAAATAAAAAAGGTTTTTATTCACGTAGACTTTAAAAAAGCGCTTGTGAGTAGTCAGAACATATTCGTAGTAATACATAATTAATTTAGAATTATTTCTAGGTACATATAGATATTTAGGTACACGGATTGTAGGAAATAATTTACAATAAGATTTATTTTATAACAGTAACGATATTTAACTAACTTAAATTAAGTTATTGTAGGTTTAATTATCAAAATTTTAAATTTTAGCTATAATTTTACTACATATTGCCGAATGTTTCTGTCTATATTAAGGTACGAATTAAATGTTATTATTATGGCGGACCTTGTGTTTATAACGACGTTCGCGTTTTAATGCTACCACCGGATCCAAAATGAGACATAACTGGAAGATGTTATCTAAGAAACATCTTTATGGCAGCAGCAGGCGGCAACGCGTCTAAATCTTTTATATGAAGCGTGCTTGTTACGGCGACATATTCTCTATGACGTAGGATGCCCAAGGAAGCTGCGATTTTTTTTTTGATGATACGAAAAATAATGAGCGGCATTATCAGAGGTATAGTAGTCAAGAGAACACATAAGAAAATCCCTATGGTTATACTCGTATACGTAGCTATTGTAGTTCAGTCATAATAACTTGTCCTTACCTGGCCCGCTGCAGAGACGCCGGAGAGGTAAAGGTTCCAAAATAAAAACAATTGTAAGGAGTTGTTATATTCTATTTGTTCAAACCAAACCAGCACAAAGCCCGATAATTGTGGAGATACATAGGGGAGGCCTTTGTCAAGCAGTGTCGTCTTTCGGCTGATATAATGATTTGTTCAAACCAACTGATGTCCTTCCGACCGAATTTCGGCCACGGCGGCCAGTCTTAATGGAGACTAGCCAATTGCGCAGGACATATTATAGTGCACAAGTGTGTGCGCAAACACAGGGGCACTTTCTATTCCATCACTCTCATGATCCGATGGGACGCCTAGCGACACGACCGGAAAGAGTTTAGGTACAGGACCGACGGCTTTACGTGCTCTCCGAGGCACGGGGGTGTAATACCGCCAACTTCCTGACTTCGGGCTGATACTGAGAAATTTCTTTTTACGGAAAAATCCTAAAATCACTTTTTGGCCCGACCCGGGATTTAAACCCAGGACCTCATTATCTGCGGTTGAACACGCTACCGCTAGACCAACGAGGCAGTCAATCATGGAATCCAACTCGGCTGGACAGCGTTCGGGGTAACATCTCCTCGTCCCGAAAACCGCAGTGTCTCAAGTCGAAAATCCGCGACCAGTGTGTGTTGCTAATATCGACTTACGGAACAGAGGTCGCTCACTATGGCCTCATAAGAAGACACAACGTCACCCAAGGAGCAGCAGACACCTACTTTGTTCGGAGTTTCCCTGCCAGAATGATTAATTACGTAAGTTACGCGATGCATTTTTCACAAGCGAGTGATCGATATCCACTCGCCCTCTGAGATCGTGAAGCAAATCACCTCCATCAACATCGAGCCCGGTGTAGAGGTCGAGGTCACCATCGCCGACGCGTGTAGCAAATCTTCCAATATATTTTAAAACTATGGTAGCTCTTTACATCATATTTAACCCTTTCGCTGCACTACACGCATAACGCAACGGCGTAATTTAAATTGTTCTTCATCGTAATCATCATAAGTTACACTTTGGCCATGAGCAAGCCCAAATTCTAATTCAGACGGATAAATTTGGATATGTAAGTACATTATTTACTTAAATATTACCCTTTCCGTAAATTATGATTATGGAAACATTACAAGAGTCTGTTCAGGCGTAGTAATCCTACCGGCGCGCGCGGCGCGGGGGCGTTAGGCCTTTAAACCCCCCGCCACTATGTAAGGAGGGAGATTTTATGGGTAGCACTGAATGTGTTAATAGTGCCTAGTCAAACTCAGAGATTGTTGTTGGTAAACAAAATGCATACTCTCATAAAAACGCCAACTTCATCTTAGAATGTGTCCGTATAAAATCAACTCAGATTCTTTTGTTTAAAGTAAGTTTCATAGTTATCTTAGAAAGCTTTCTCTGCTTCACAGGAAAATAAAGGCGAGCATGGGCTCAAGCTGTCTAGCAATAAACACTATAAATCGGCCAAGTACGAGTCGGACTCGCGCACGAAGGGTTCCGTACCATTATCTACAATAACGAGCAAAAAATTCACGTTTGTTGTATGGGAGCCCCCTTAAATATTTATTACTAGCTGTGCCCTGCGGTTATACCCGCGTTAAATTTTATGAATGATCATAGCTCCTCCCCCGTAGGTTATAGCGTGATAATAAATGTAGCCTAAATGATGACCCGATCTCTTAGTAATATTCATGCAAAATTTGAAGTACTCCATGCAGTACTTTTGAGTTTAGCCCGGACATACATACAGACAAACAGACACACTGACAAAATTTCTAAAAACTGTTTTTGGCTTCGATATCGATTGCAGATCACGCCCCAAGTATCCTTTAAAAAAAATATTCAATGTACAGTCTTGACTTTCCTACGATTTTATTATATGTATAGTTATTTTGTGTTTTAGTATTTGTTGTTATAGCGGCAACAGAAATACCTCATCTATGAAATTTCAACTGTCTAACTACCACGGCTCATGAGACACAACCTGGTGACAGACGGACAGTCAGACAGACAGACAGTGAAGTCCTAGTAATAGGGTCCCGTTTTCCCCTTTGGTTACGGAACCCTAAAAAGTATCGGCCCCGAAGTGAGTAATTTGTGAAACTGTCGCTACACGTTTATACGCGAGACGTAGGTCTCTCGCCCGATTAATGAACGGAGAGGGCAATTCAGCTCTGTGGCCTGAAATAAAAGATTAAGTCTTTTAAGTTAACCAACAAAAACTCTGAGTACCATATTCTCCGGACACGTTCTAGACATAGAATTAAATCAAAACGAATTCAAATATACTCAGAGGCAAGTTAAATTCAAAATGAGCCATTTAAATACATAGTACACAGTCGTTACATGAGTAGTCTCCGAAGTGGAAGCTGCTCAGGGACCTTCTGAACCAGTCACGCTTTACGAATATTGATTTAATCGGCGTTTTAAAATCCAACGGTTCATCAAATACATAATCTAACAGATTTGCTCCTACTACTATCTATACATAAGAAAATCGTAGGAAAGTCGTAAATGTACATTGAATATTTTTTAAACAGATACTTGGGTCGTGATCTACAATCGATATCGAAGCCAAAAATAAAGCTTTTACAATTTTTTGTTTGTGTCTGTTTGTCTGTATGCATGTCTGGGCTAAACTCAAAAAGGACTGCTTGGATTTAGGTACTTCAAATTTTGCGTGAATGAGGTAGGGTCAACATATAGGCTGCATATTATCACGCTATCACCTACGGGAGAGGAACTGTGACAATTTATAAAATTTAACGCGGATTAAACCGCGGGGCACAGCTAGTATCAAATAAAACTTGGCTTATCATAGACCACAATTTGTCACCGGAAAAGGAAATTATAAAAGTAAACTGTTTAGTACCCCCTTAACACGTGATCGGTAATCCCGTGCAAGTGATCTGACCCCCATTTCGAATTCCATCTTTTTACTTCAGCGGCCACCTGAGATGTGGCCCATAAGGGTGCCCTCAGGTATTAGTCGCTGAAATTAAGCTACTGGTTGAGAGCCTTTTGCGCTAGCCAACTGCTTGTTGTTTTCAATTCCTTAATTTTAATATACAATTGCTAAATGTAACAATAATAGCTTAGTAACTTGATATTTATTATTTATTTAAGGATATTAAAAATATATGTGACGGAACAGACCGCACGGACGGACTAATTCAAAATATTTTGTTGCTATATTACTGTGTTTATGTAATACATTGTGAGCTTGACAAGTACAAGTATTATCTATGTATATAAGTATTTATCTATCTATATAAGTATGTATATCGTCGCCTGGTACCCATAATACAGACGCCAGCACATCCAGCTACCCCGATCTGCCGAATTTCTTTTATAGATTTTCAACTTTATAACAAAAGCATAAGGTTCACTTTCAATTGGGGAAATTTAACAGATTGGGGTAGCTTCATGTGCTGGCGTCTGTACAAGCTTTGCTTAGTTTGGGGCTAGGATGATCTGTGTGACATTGTCCCTAGATATTATTATTATTATTATAAGTGTATGTAAATACCCAAGTGCTGAATAAATTTTATTATTTCATTTCATTATTTAATTAGTTTCAATTTAGTATCTTCACCAATCTGTCTGTGCTCAACTTCCTATAACGAATATGAAGAAACCGCTCACTACATACTTTGCGAGTGAGATCTCTAGTAAAACGAGCCTGATATTATCTGAAATAACTTGCAGCCAATATCTGGAGTAGTTTATTATACGGATCTTGTAGCAACAAGGATAACCTTCCATGCGCTTAAGCGCTATTGCCATACCTACCATTGGAACCAAATATAACAGCTCACTTAGGACCCTTTAAAGCTTTTGTAGCTGGCTCCTCAAGTTGCATTTCTCCCGTTTTATGAGGCTCCAGCCACGTCATATCATTCTGTCTCTCGATTTGCTCTAAAGGAAAGTGGAACTACTTAGGTATGCATTCTCTAACTCCTTGTTTCTTTCTGATTAAATTCGTTGCAGGATCCAAATCAATTAAAGCGATTCCCTGGGGCATCCCTGAACCTCACTGCTCAGTGTCATTTAATTGATTGCCATTGTTGTACTGTCTTAAAGAAGTTGCAGTGGTGGGTAAGAGGGAGGGACTAGTTACGATTTACTAACACAACAAATTTATAGGGTCTAATACACCATTACGTAATATTACATTTATAGTACAGGTTGTACATATACGAAATAAGTAATAATACTTACAACAATCCTGATGTCATGATTCTGCCAATACGTTTTGATTTGAAGATTTCCTTTTGAAGAAATAACGACTGAATTCAATGGGTATTCTGACCTCTGTAAGACGAGAGGTATAATTGGACTGCCCTGTTATCTAGCGATTACTGATCCTGAATGCCAGAGGTCTTGGGTTCGATTCCCACTCGGGACAAATCATTGTGTGATGAACATGATAGTTTGTTCTGTCCGGGTGCAATGTATCTCTAATATGCATGTATTTATAAATATAATGAATATGTACCTACGTTTATCAGTTGTATAGTTGTCATAGTACGGGCTCTATCTAATTTGGGATCAGATGGCTGTGTGTTAGTTGTACAAAATAAAATTGTATATTAATATCCCATACTAGCTGCGCCCCGCGGTTTTGCCCGTGTTAAACTTAAATAAGATTATCATAGCTCCTCCCCCGTAGATGATAGCGTGATAATATGTAGCCTATATGTTGAGTTTAGCCCGGACATACATACAGATAAACAGACAAAAAATCTAAAAACTATATTTTTGCTTCGATATCGATTGTAGATCACGCCCCAAGTATCTCTTTAAAAAAATATTCAATGTACAGTTTTGACTTTCCTAAGATTTTATTATATGTATAGATATATATGGCCTTTGCGTCTGTTCCAGACGATTTACGGCGCATTGTCTGAGAGACTCTTCTTATGGTGGCTAAACAAACCGATGCGAGAGCGACATAGCCTGCCGCAGGCCTGACAAGAGAAGTTTGCGGTGGCTGGTGCCGAGCCGCTTTCATGTCGCTTCTGTCTCTTATCAGGAAGATATCCCATAACTGAATACATTTAACGACTTCATATTGCTAGGTATACAAAAATTTCGTGCATACACGTGCGCGTGAGCAGATTAATGAGTTGTTTATTCCTCCGCCGCCTTAGCTCACATAATTCCGTTTAACGCGATCATGTGTCAGCATTCAATGATGTTATAAGTAAAAAGGTGTAGATAGGTTAAAACCGCTCCGGAAGCGGCACGTTGAAATGTGGCTAATTAGCCAGAATTTACTTCAGTCACTACCTGAGACGACGCATTATCGCAAATTACATTTGTCTCGTTTTCGCTCACGATTATTGAATCATGCCATCTTACTTTGACGTCTAATCGTAATATAGTGTGATATTGCAATAATAAGTTATTTATGTGTGCGTTGGTGTGCCGTTTTTGAAGATCGAATGTTGTGTTGGAAACCTATCTACACCATTTTACTTATAACATCATTGTCAGCATTTATCACGACAAACTATCACATCTAAAGGCACGCATCTACATCAGTTGCGTCTAGTAATACAACTCAGTACATTCGTTTGCGTTATTAAATAAATACGTAGTGTATTGTGATTTATTGGAATATAAACGAAAGTAAACAACATTGGTGACGTGTGAAGATAGAATTGCAGCCGAATCAAATAGGTAGGTACGGCGGCATTGTCCCCTATTCTGTGCATTACGAACTTAACTATTTGCAGAAGAGCTGGATTGCTTGACAAGTACCTAAATAGGTACAATTGGACTGGCCTGTTGGCCCAGTGGTTAGTGACCCTGACTGCCAAGCCAGAGGTCGTGGTTCGATTCCCACCCGGGACAAATTTTTCATAATGAACACGATTGTTTGTTCTGTGTCTGGGTGTAATTTATTCATAATACCAGCTGTGCCACGCAGTTTCACCCGCATCAAACTTTATCAATTATAGCCAATGTGTCATTCGGATGTATGTATAAGCTATATGTATTACTCATCATCATCATCATCATTTGTCCCCACTAATATGCTAGTGGGTGTGGTTTCCGCACTTAGTCCCGATGTGGACCACTGTACGTGAGCCATGGCGGCCTTCATTCCATCCAGCTATATACAGTATTACTATTAAGTTAAGTAATATTAAGTTTCATGAAAATCAGTTTCATAGTTTCTGCGTGAAAGAGTAACAAACATCCATACTTACAAACTTCCGTCTTTAAAATATTTTAGTTGAATGCATGAACATATTTATAAATATATAAGAATGTTTATCAGTTATCTGGTTACCATAGTTTAGGCTCTACCTAGTTTGGGATCAGATGGCTGTGTTTTAGTTGTAAAAAATAAAATTATATATTAATATCCCATAACTGAATACATTTAATGACTTCATATTGCTAGCTATTCAAAAATTCTGTGCGTACGCGTACGTGTGAGCAGTTTAATGAATTGTTTAGTTCCCCGCCGTCGTAGCACACATAATTCCGTTTAACGCGATCATGTGTCAGCATTTATCATTTATCACGACGAAATATCATATCTAAAGGCACGCATCTACATCAGTTGCGTCTAGTAATACAACTCCGTACATTCATTCGCGTTATTTAATAAATACGTAGATTTGTGATTTATTGGAGACTAAACTGGGATATATGTATAATATAACAACATTTGTGGTGTGTGAAGATAGAATTGCAGGCGAATCATACAGGTAGGTATGGCGGCAATGTCCCCTATTCTGTGCATTGACAACTTAACTATTTAAATTTAATATCAGTGGATTTCTCTAGAAGATTCTCTAAGAAGATCTGTCTTATGAGAACAGGACAGAGGTATACAATAATTATAATAATATCCTGGGACATTAATTACACACGGCTATCTGATCCCAAACTAAGCAGAGCTTGTATGGAAACCAGACAACCGATATACTTATAACATATACTTCTTATTTATGTAAATACATACTTATATAGATAATTACACCTAGACTCAGGGTAACCAGACATATTCATGCATAAATATGTGTCCTGGGTGGGAATCGAACCCACGACATCCGGCGTGAAAAGCAAGCATTTGCCAACCACGCCAACAGTTTACCTTATGAATTTATATTAATTACCACCTGATGAATGTGGGCATTTAGAAAGGATGAATAAAAGATTTACAAAAGAAATATACCGGGCCTGTATTAATGGTTTAATCAGAAGAGGAAGACCTCGTTGAACATTCTCTGACTAAATCGGAGATGTTCTCAAGAAAGGCAAGGTCAAAAGTACCTTAAACCAGCGAGCATGTATGAAGACTGCACGTTTGGCGCAGCGATAAAGACAGTCGTGTCCCGCGTTCCATTACCGCTCAGGACAACTATTTGTGTGACCCATAAATAGTTGTTCTGATCCTGGATGTACTTTGTGTCCGTCAATGATATGTTTGTAAAGTACCCCGCGGCACAGGGATTAAATTAGCCAATGCGGGCGTTGACTTTGAAAAAAAAAGAATAAAATGACAGTAAACGAGACAAAATCAGTGTGCAAAAGATTGTGACAAATGGGAATTCGTTGTTTCCGCCTACCCCTCTGCGAAACAGGCGTGAGTCTATGTACGTCTGTGTCTATATATAGTAGAGACTTTACCATACATGTGTATGGTATACTATATTAAGGAGAGGTAGGGCACAGCGTTCATTCGCTCAAAGGGCAGCCCGACTGGGGAAGTCGGGCCACCTTACAGAAGACATTCCTTAATATTAACTTAATGTTGTGTATCTGCGTATAGTAAGGTCGCCAGAGCTCATTGGGGTGGGGAGAGGGTCAGCAACACTTGTTTGCTGACTTTTAAGGCCAACAACGCACCCGCGATTCTTTGGTGTTGCGAGTGTCCATGGGCGGCGGTGATCACTTACCATCAGATGACCCACTTGCTCGTTTGTCGACCTCTGATATTAAAAACAAATTAAGATTACTGACCAGTGAGTGGTGACAATTAAACTTGTTCTGCTGATAATAAATGGGGAAGAAGGAAAACTGAACTTTTGGGTAAAGTTCAAGATCATTTGGACTGCGGAACTAAGTGGCAAGGTGGAACGCTTATTAAGCATCTTGTAATAACGTGCATTGTTATTTTCGGAGCTGTGAATTAATTTGTTTATCGATGTGTTTAATGCAATAATTTACAGAAAACTTATCAGTAGGTATGTGTGTAACAACTAATTACATAAGATCTCTTTATTGTACAGTATAACATTACAGTATACAAGAATACCATAACCTACATTACAAAATTGTACAATTATCGGCCGTATTATACTAAATGAGATCTCTTCCAGGCAATCTAGGCAGGGATTGGAGTATGGAGTAACAGAGATAGGGTAGTCTGAGTTTACAAAAACCGGCCAAATGCGAGTCGGACTCGCCCATGAAGGGTTCCATAGCAGCAAGTAATTCAGTTGATTAAATGAAAGCAAATTGCGGTTTACGATTTATGAGGTATTAAAAAAAAACTACTTGCTAAATCTCGTTCAAACCAATTTTTGTTGTTAGTTTGTATGGTAATGTACATATCATATATTTTTTTTTGTTTTAGAATTCTCTTATTTTAGTAGTTACAGCGGGGGTCACTCATTTTACCACTTTGAAAGTGTCTCTCGGGCAAACTATTCAGTTTAGAAAAAAATTATATTAGAAACCTCAATATCATTTTTGAAGACCTATCCATAAACACCACCACCACCAACGCTTATTAAGCATCTTGTAATAACGTGCATTGTTATTTTCGGAGCTGTGAATTAATTTGTTTACCGATGTGTTTAATGAAATAGTTTACGGAAAACTTATCAGTAGGTGGGTCAATCAACTTTTAAAGTACTCCTTTCGTGTCCCTATGAAATTAAAATCCAAAAACAATATTAAATATGAATATTTTGTCAATATTGTTGTTATATTATGGAATAAGATGCTTAGATGTTATGTTACTATGTTTGTATGTATAACTTTTTAAATTATTAGTCGCTTTTTTGTAAAAACGCAGGGGAACACTGTCGATATTCGTACAAAAACAGTATGTCCCCAGGTATGGGTCAAAACAAACACTTGCCTTTTTTTCGGCTTAGGTGCTTAGAGACATAGGTTTTTAATATTTTAATTAGATAGCTATTTGAGTAAGCTTAGCTAAAAAGAAAGTTGATACATATTTTTTTAATTATAACGTACATTTTTATTTTTTTAAGTGTTTGTCCCCAAAGAGAATCTAAAACATCAATTCTACTGCGTTATATGAAAAAAATCCAAAATTTCTCGAGAGATAGCTCTAGGCTTTAGTTATTAGCGGGAGTGATTGTCTCTAACTACGTTGGCAAGCCGCAGCAAGATCAATGTCTCACAGGTCGGCCGTAACTGTGCGACAAGCTCTCAAGAGGTGTGCGTAGTTTTATTACCGCTCTACTAAGTTACGACATCAATTTGGGTAAGATTTTATAATTAGTTGCTTTTGTTATTTAAATTTAAAGCCTTTTTGATCTAATTTTAAAATTAGACCACTGTCATTTCGTTTCATTCCGTAAATGTGAATTTATAATCGATTTTCTGTTACTTTTTCCCCCGCGTTTCTGTAAATTTCTCTGGCGTTGTAGGTAACTTTAGAGAATGTATGGCAAAGGTGATACCGATTTTAATCATAATAATTCGTCTTTATTTGTAATAATAACGTCAACTTTCTATTATTTTTAAAATATTTGAACTAAATATTTAAATAACTGTATTATACGTAATTTCAGATTGAAATAAAATACAAAACAAAAAGTATAAATGTCAATTAGTGCGGCTGAAAAACAGATACTTTATAGAGAACGATTGGAAAATAATTCCGGAAGTTACGAAGAGGTAAAAAGAAAGCCAAGGGAACGATATCCCGAAAGATAAAGATTAGTCAAAGATTTGACTCCAAAAGAAATAACGAAAAATATGTTAAACAGAGTTTTGGAAAATACACCGCCAAGTTTTCGGAGACCTGAAATTACGATTTAAGAAACGCGGAAAATCACAGAAAATGATGAACATTTTTATATTCACTCCGATGATGGTACGGTAAATAATGATGCTCACCAATCTTGACAAACAGCTAAATCTTCGAACGATGATGAACCCTTGGTTGTTCTCAAATTTACCAAAGAACTACAGGACATTACTAATAAGAGGCGCAAAATATATATGAAGAGGTATATTCCCAGAGCACGACTAACCCAACACTTTACCGAAAATATCCCGGACGTCAACCTGTACGACATTAGAATGGCTCTCAAACAGCTTAAGAATAACAAGACGCCTGGTGATGATGGACTTACAGCAGAGCTTCTAAAGGCGGGTGGTACACCAATCCTACGGGCCCTTCAGAAGTTATTTAACTCCGTCATACTAGAAGGTCAAACGCCACAAGCATGGCACAGAGGTGTGGCAGTGCTCTTCTTCAAAAAGGGTGATAAAACCCTCCTGAAGAAGTACAGACCCATCACACTGCTGAGCCATGTTTACAAATTGTTTTCGAGAGTCATTACGAAACGTCTCGCACGCAGGTTTGACGACTTCCAGCCTCCCGAACATGCCAGTTTCCGTAAAGGCTTTAGTACCATAGACCACATACATACGCTGCGGCAAGTTATACAGAAAACCGAGGAGTATAACCAGCCATTATGCTTAGCGTTTGTGGACTATGAGAAAACCTCGGATTCAATCGAAACCTGGGCCGTAATGAGGTTTCTCCAAAGGAATCGAATACCGGTATATCGAGGTGTTAAAGTGTTTGAATACGCTACTATGTCTATGCGACTCCAGGACTAGAGCTCGAAACCTATCCACTTGCAGCGAGGTGTGAGACTGGGAGATGTTATATCTTCGAAACTGTTCACCGCTGCATTGGAAGATGTCTTCAAGCTTCTGGAATAGGAAGGCTTTGGCATCAATGTCATGGCTGAGACCTTTGGAGACCTCGGTACAATGCTCAATGGCGTCAGCAGAGTCTCTCAACAAGTGGGTCTGAAACATCCATGAAGCACCCACTCTAGTTAAGGTTGGAGACTCTGCACTCGAAGTTGTAGAGAACTGTATTTACCTAGGACAGATCATCCAACTAATTAGGTCCAACCTTAGAGAAGGAGGTCATTTGTAGAATCCAGCTCGGCTGGGCAACGTTCGGGAAGCTACGTAACAGTTTCTCGTCCCAAATACCGCCGTGTCTCAAGTCGAAAGTCTTCGACCAGTGTGTGTTGCCAGTGATGACTTACGGAACAGAGACGTGGTCGCTCACTATGGCCCTTATCAGACGGCTCAAGATCACCCAAAGAGCGGTGGAAAGGGCTATGCTTGGAGTTTCCTTGCGAGATCGAATAAAAAATGCTGAGATCCGCAGGCGAACCAAAGTAACCAACATATCCCGAAGAATTGAGAAGCTGAAGTGACAGTGGGCAGGGCACATAGCTCGTACTCCCGACGGCCGAAAAGTTCTCGAGTGGCGACCACGATCCGGAAGTTGCAGCGTAGGCAGGTCCTCTATAAAATGATAGCGATACATAAACTTCGCAGCAACTACGAAAAACATAAAATTCAATATATTTCCTTAGTGACGGCACAATAAGTTTATTAAAATATGAAAAATATATTTTCAAAAAAATCTTGTACAAACCACTGAAAGGAGCACTTTAAAAGTTGATTGTCCCAGTTAAGTATGCAACAACTAATAAGATAAGATCTCTTTATTGTACACCATAACATTACATTATACAAGAATACAATAACATACATCACAAAAGTGTACAATTGTCGGCCTTATCAGTCAATGTGATCTCATCCAGGCAACCTAGGCAGGGATTGGACAGAGATAGGGAAGTCTGAGTTTACAAAAAACGAAAGGCAAACATTACAGGATACAAGAATACAATAACACTGCTCTGTCAAGAAAGTACCGGGAAAAGATCAATAATATACAAAATGTTTGTTATTCATCCAAATTTATTTTATCACCTTCAAAGTATGCTCCTTCAGAAACGATACACTTACGCCAACGAATAAGCCATTCATCAAAAGATTTTTTAAACGCTGCTTTCGGAATTGAGTTCAGTTCTCGCCGCGAATTCTCCTTTATGTCTTCTACCGATTGAAAACGTGTACCACGAAGTGGTAATTTGAGTTTAGGAAAAAGAAAGAAGTCAGCTGGAGTATGGTGGTTGCTGGTTAATATTTGTTGAGTGTTTGGTCAAAAATTCGTTCACAATGATGGCCTTGTGCGAAGGCGCTTTATCGTGGTGCAAAATCCAAGAATTATCTTTCCACAAATCTGGCCTCATTCGTCGAATTTGCTCTCTTTAACGCCGCATAACGCTCAAATAATATATATATAATATTCTTTATTTACCGTTCGACCTTCCGGTAAGAATTCAGAGTGCACAACACCGCGATAGTCAAAGAAAACAGTCAACATGACTTTGACTTTTGATCGACTTTGGCGTGGTTTTTTCGGTTTCGGTTCAGTTGGAAGGCGCCACTCCGAAGCTTGTTGACTAGTTTGCATGTCAAACTCGTTAACCCACGTCTCGTCACCAGTAACAATGCGTTTCATGAATGTTGGGTCGGAATTGACTCGTTCTACCACGTCCTCAGCGACTTTCATGCGATTGAGTTTTTGGAGAAAATTCAGATCTTTTGGGACTAGCCGAGCGGCAACATGTTTTATACCCAAATGATTAGTTAAAATGGTACGAATCGACTCATGAGATACAGAAAGTTCAGCGGCTATCTCTCTCAGAGCTGAATGAGGATTTTCAGTCACTATTTCCTTCACTTTTGCGATGTTAACTTCAGTTGCAGACGTTGATGGCCTACCAGAGCGAGGCAAATCTTTCATCACATCTCGACCACTTCTGAACGCTTTGAACCACTCATAAGCACGAGTTTTTGATAAAGTCGATTCACCGTAAGTCTACTGTAACATTTTCAGTGACTCCGAACATGAAATTCCATTAGCGATGCTAAATTTAAGACAAACTCTTTGTTCGATATTTTTGTCCATTAAGAAATTCGCAATACACACTATATATGATATTACTAAAACCAGAACTGTATTTAATATAAATAACAGATGCAACTCAAACTCCGCGCCAAAATGGAAAACAGTTGTGCCAATCTAACAACAACAAAAAAGACAAAAATTTTAATTTGGAACCATAAACAAATCATCCATTTTCGATACTTTTTTGGCTGAATGTACATTACAAAATTGTATAACTGTCGGCCTTATCACTCAATGTCATCTCATCCAGACAACCTAGGCAGGGCTATGTAGATAGGGCATACTGACTATGCAGTAACAGAGATAGGGTAGTCTAAGTTTACAAAAAACTAAAGGTACGAACGAGTTCAAGCTCTCGACGGACATGCAGCGCTATGATTGGTTACTGCCGTGCCGTGCTGTGATAGCGTGATAAATTGTACCAATCACAAAGCTTCGTTCCCATCGAGAACTCGAATTCATGCTTACGTTTGGTTTCCTGTAGATTCCTACTAAGCGTACTGGTCAGATTTGTAAGACTCAAGGTTTCATAAATAAAACAAATTAGCTTTGATCTGATGATTTGATCTGAAATATGTAAGTATTTGCATAATTATGTGCGCATAAACATTTTCTACTCGTTACTCTCATGGTCCGATGGGACGAGGGTTAAATTTAGTGTGTTTGGTGCAGTTGAATTAGATCGCGGTATGGTTTTGTTCACTATTTTGGATGCCCTATCGATAATTACTATGTAATAATATTTCCAGCTATCACATCAAAGCTATTTTTTTCATTTGTTTGCACACATAATACATCCCGCGCAATTGGCTAGGCTCCATTGAGACTGGCCGCTGTTGTCGAAATTCGACTATGACGACAATAGTGTTAATTTTTTTTCCATTTGTTATCTAACGTATGTAGGTACTTTGCATTTATTTGACAGCTTTTCAGTTCTATGTCCTAACCTTTGAAGAATATTTATAAAATATTTATTTGTACCTATATTTTTATACAAAAACTAGCTGTGCCCCGCGGTGTTACCCGCGTTAAATTTTATTAATTTTCTTTGCTATAAACCTCACGGAGCCCGAGACCTTTCCAACGAATGCAAAACCGTGGAAATCGGTTCGTGCATTTTGGAGTTATAGCGTCAGGAAGGAAAACCCGACTTATTTTTATATAGTAGATATGTCTTATTTAATATCACGAATGATTAAAATATATACTTATTAAATGTCAAAGTTACTACGGATATTTACGGCTTTGACCGCACTTACTTAGTTACTTATCGTATAGGCAGTGGTTACCCTAGTGTCAGTGTTGTTCAAGCCACTGGCTGCCACTGGGCAGTGGACCTCTGACATGGCTTAACGACTGCCTAATAGCTACAAACGCGACCGACAGATTAACGAGCTTCTGAAGCATGGAGACGCTCAGAATGAAACCCTTTTGGTAGTCACCCATCTATATCTATGGACTGTCTGACTTACGGATGGGTTAGAGCACCTGGCTATGAACGGCTACTTGTGCCGTGTTTAATGGTCTTCGCCTGGCTACTATCTGGACATCGCCGTGTTTCGGTTTCGATGTCCTCACAGGACAACTATTCATGAGACCACGATGCACAAATTTATTTAAGAAAAAGTTGTCTTTTAAAATTTTAGTCAATCATACACATTTTTAAAAATAGCAATTTTTCGATCATTCTTCATCATGTCAGCCAAAGTTCGTCCACTGCTGGACAAATGCCTCCTCAAAGAATGGAGGGATATGCCATAATCGCCACGCTTGGCAGACGGGTTGGCGATCGCAGTTTGATGGTCATAGTTCACAGAAAAAACGCTGCTGCCCGTTCTCTGATAGGTATTCCCTCTGACGATTTCTACGTCTGATATGGGGTGATCATATTCTATGCCGTCAGCACACAGTAATTGGATCATACTTAATAACTAGAAGATTCGGAGCACGTTAAAAATAGTATTTTTGCACATCATATAAATACCTTAGAGTCCATAATGGTAATTGGCAACTAATGTTAGGTAACGCGATGCAATCGAACCAGTCGACCATGTGCGTTACTTTCGCGGCAGATCATCGCCATAGCGTGGTACAATATCAATGGAGTTATGCAATTGCTCTTGGGCAACGGAACTGATGGCGCCATCTAGCGTTACCATTAGACATCTACTATTCTCGATTATATTCTACTCCCATCGCTGCAGCTGCTGTGTTCATTATACAGAGTGGCCGAGGAGTTGACGTTCAAACGCAAAATTTAGATAATTTATGATGAGGAGTATCCGAAATGTATCTTCTACGATTTTGCGTAGTTTTCGTGATAGAATTTTTTAATGATTTTTTCGTAAATTTCACCTATCATCAGTCTTCGATATTTTTCTCGTTCTGTTGAACATTTCTGGTTTTGTTTTTTGTGTGATAACTAATTAGCATACTTTAGCCTAACACGCTAAAAAGTATGGTTTATCTAATCATTGCAGTACTGACTTAGAATTTATTCGTAAGTTCAAAATTAGGGTTTGAGCTTAGGAGTCATACATTTTACATGTACATTATACATTTTCAAAGTATCAAAAAAACGTAGAAAATCGTAGAACATTCATGGGGGTGATTCGGATACTCCTCGTCATAAAGTATCAAAATTTTGCGTTTCAACGTCAACTCCTCGGCCACCCTGTATAACATTAGCTTCTACCCGTCCCTCGGGGCTGCGGTGGCAGTATGAGAAGTGTTCTCTACTGCCGCCACGTCCAAGCAGCCTCGGGAAGACAGCGATCTGTTTGTGGCGCAGTCGCTGAGCTGGACTGGCAGGAGTCGCCAATAGGGGAGGAAAATCTAGAGTCGTCCCAGGGTACGTGCCGCGACCATCTGGGACATGGCGCTAAAGAGCACCGGAGCAGCATGCCCGCGTTCCCGGGGCTCCTCCCATCAGGCGCCAAGAGAAGCCCAAGGCAGGTTAGGTTTAGCCGGTGTGAGTCGGACATACCCACCACCCGCAGACATTTTTTACGAGTGACATACATAGGCGTTCCCACTTATCAAAAAAAACTTCTACCCGTTGCTTAGATAGATATTGGAAATGGAGAGATAGTGGGATAGAGAAACATTTGTTATTCACACACGGCCATCTGATCCCAAACTAAGCAGAGCTTGTACTATGGAAACCAGATAACTGATATAAGTACTACTTTTTTATTTTGCAAGTACATATGTACTTATTTAGATAATTACACCCAGACTCAGGACAAACAGACATGTTCATGCACACAAATATCTGTCTTGGGTGGGAATCGAACCCACGACCTCCGGCGCGAAAAGCAACCATTTGCCAACCACGCCAACAGGCCCGTCAAGGTCGCGGTACCAACAGGCAAGCGATTTTTTTTTAAATTTAAATACAAATCAAATGCGTTAATTCAGAAGACGGTCTAATATATATTGAGTTTAAGTGCACTTAGGTAACACACGTATCAATAGACGATTATGGGATATGGAAGAGCTTGCACGAATGTTACTATTGTCTCGGATGTTAGGAAATCTTTCAACTTTAATGTATGGAAGTGAAAGTTGGGTATGGCAGAAAAATAATAAAAGTAAAATAAATGCAGTGGAAATGAGAGCTCTGAGAAGTATGTGTGGTGTGACTTTGAGAGACAGAATTCGAAATACTGATGTAAGAAACCGTTGTGGTGTGAAAGAGGATGTAGTCACAAAGATTGAAAAAGGAATGCTGAGATGGTTTGGCCATTTAGAAAGGATGAATGAAAGAAGATTGACCAAAGAAGTATACCTGGCCTGTGTGAATGGAACAACCGGAAGGGGAAGACCTCGTCGAACATTCTCTGACCAAATCGGAGACGTTCTCAAGAAAGGACAGGTCAGAAGTACCCTAAACCGGCGAGCATGTATGAAGAATATAATGACAGTAATCGAGGCAAAAGATGTGTGCAAAGATCGTGACAAATGGAAATCCGTTGTCTCTGCCTACCCCTCTGGGAAATAGGCGTGAGTCTATGTATGTATGTATGTTAGGAAATTTATCTTACGCCTTTAATTATTAAATGAGCAGTACGCGAATGTGCGTAGCAATAAATTTATGAAAGGCGCGTTTTCCTTATTTGAGACTATAATAATATGGTAGACTTTTTCTTCGCCTCGCATTTCACTCACATTATCTATACTTACATATAATAAAATCGTAGGAAAGTCAAAACTGTAAACTTAAAAGGATACTTAGAGCGTGATCTACAATGGATATCGAAGCCAAAAATATAGTTTTGAAAATTTTTGTCTGTTTATCTGTTTGTCTGTATGTATATCCGGGTTGAACTCAAAAAGTACTGCATAGATTAACTTCAAATTCCGCATGAATATTACTAAGAGGTCGGGTCAACATATAGGCTTATTATCAAGCTATCACATACGGGGGAGGAGCTGTGCTAATTTATAAAGTTTAACGCGGGTAAAACCGCGGCGCACAACTAGTTATAAATAAATTGGCTTCATATACATTTCTTCTCAATTGTATAATGCGGATTGATAACATGTCCGATGTTACACATCATTTGCGACTACTGTAAGACTCACTCGTTTTTTGTAATATTTTATCTTTTGAAATCGTAGCTGTTGCACGTCCTCCATATTATCATTGAAAATACATCGATTGATAGAGATAAGATATTTTCAGCTATGACATCAAGGCCACCGCATTTTGGGCACGTTTTATCAATTCTAATGTTATATTATTGACGGGCCTGTTGCCGTATTTGGCAAATGCTTGCCTTTTACCTCCGAACACAATTCAATTTAAAAATAACAGTCTATTTGACAGTTCTGTTAGATTTTCCCGCCGATTTTTCTGTTGGCGTGGTTGGCAAATGCTCGCTTTTTACCTCTGGACCTCTGACGGGACGATTCCCACCCAGGATAGAGATTTGTGTGCATGAACATGTCTGTCCTGAGTCTGGGTGTAATTTTCAATATGATATTCTATATGTATTTACAAGAGAAAAGTAGTAACTATAGGTAGTATATCAGTTATCTGGTTTCCATAGTACAAGCTCTGCTTAGTTTGGGATCAGATGGCCGTGTGTAAATAATGCCCAAGCCATTCCAGCCCAGAAAATATATATATAAATAACCCATACCATCTCGTGGGTGTCCAGGGACCAGGTAGTCGGGGTGCAGCGCCTCCTATGTACTAGCTACCACCCAACTTCGGTTGCCAACTCTCATGCCAAGCGTCATGACTACGGCAAACCCCTCCAAATGGCATCGTTAGAAACCTTTGGGGGAGGCCTATGTCCAGCAGTGGACGATATCAGGCGAATAATGAAGTTTTTTTTTAATATATAATATCCTGGGACATTATTCACACAATTGTTCAAGCACTGAAATCTCTTTATAGGGATTCCAGAGCTTGCGTGAGGATTAACGGGTCATACACTGAGTGGTTTAGCATCCAAAAGGGTGTTAGACAGGGATGTGTAGCGTCACCGTGGTTGTTTAACCTATTCATGGATAGCTGTTTAAAAGACTTGAAAGAAAGTGAATGTGGTGTAAGGATGAATGAGTTACTCATCAAATGTCTGCTGTACGCTGATGATCAAGTTCTACTTGCATCATCTGCGGACGAGTTGCAGGTGATGGTAACAAATATGCATGAAGCTTTTGAAAGGAAAGGGATGAAAATGAATGTTGGTAAGACGAAAGTAATGGTATTTGAGAGGGATGAATACACGACAGCTTGTGATATTGTGAATGGAGGAGAGAAAGTCGAACAGGTGAAAGAGTTTGTATATTTGGGAACTTTGTTTACGAGAGATGGGAAATATGAGAAAGATATTGTTAGAAGAGTAAATGCGGGGAACAGAGTGAATGGGGCACTACACGCCTTTATGAGTAGCCGACAAGTCTCAAAGAAGGCTCGACTGGCCGTGCACGATGGAGTGTTAGTGCCAACTTTAATGTATGGAAGTGAAAGTTGGGTATGGCAGAAAAAGAATGAAAGTAAAATAAATGCAGTGGAAATGAGAGCTCTGAGAAGTATGTGTGGTGTGACTTTGAGAGACAGAATTCGAAATACTGATATAAGAGAGCGTTGTGGTGTGAAAGAGGATGTAGTCACAAAGATTGAAAAAGGTATGCTGAGATGGTGTGGTCATTTAGAAAGGATGAATGAAAGAAGATTGACAAAAGAAGTATACCTGGCCTGTGTGAATGGGACAACCGGAAGGGGAAGACCACGTCGAACATTCTCTGACCAAATTGGAGATGTTCTCAAGAAAGGGCAGGTCAGAAGTACCCTAAACCGGCGAGCATGTATGAAGAATATAATGACAGTAATCGAGGCAAAAGAGTTGTGCAAGGATCGTGACAAATGGAAGTCCGTTGTCTCTGCCTACCCCTCTGGGAGACAGGCGTGAGTCTATGTATGTATGTATTATTCACACACGGTCCCATCCCAAACTAAGCAGAGCTTGTACTATGAAAACCAGATAACTGACATACTACATATACTATTTTTCTTTTGTAAATACATACTTATATAGATAATTTACACCAAGACTCAGGACAAACAGACATGTTAATGCACACAAATATTTGTCCCGGGTAGGAATCGAACCCACGAAAGTTAGTTCCATTATTTTTGTAGACGCTCGAGCCCTGGCTCGCCTCATTGTCCCGTGAAGCAGTGTAACAAATTAGTCATGTTAAACAATATAGTAAATCAGTAATTTTTGGCGAGTTTTGGTGAGTCATTTACAAGCTTACGTCAGTGTTATTAGGCAGTAATCATAGCGATGTTTACCAGTAATGAACTAATCCGGATTTCGTTTGACGAAGTGTGTTAGGTAGGTATATGCTAGTGTGATAAAAATTTCAATTTAAATATAATATTCTTAAGTACTGTTGAAATGATATTTTAGTGACCTAGGCTGCTAAGTTCGTGGGACAAATCTGCGTGTGAAGAGCACGATGATTGTTCCTGTGTTTGGGTGTAATTTATATGTAACTAGCTGTGCCCCGCGGTTTGACCCGCCTTAAACTTTATATATTATAGCCTATGTGTTAATCCGAGGTGTCAGCTAACTCCATACTGAATTTTATTGAAACCGCTGCAGCAGCCGTTTAGACGTGAAGGAGTCGTAACAAACATACACACTCACAAACTTTCGCCTTTATAATATTAGTGTGATAGCCTATGTGTTATTCCGATAAATAATTTGACGGTCACCGTAGCCTAGTTGGTAGTGCTCCTGCCAACGAAGCTGGTGGTCCTGGGTTCGAATCCCGGTAAGTGCAAACATTTGTGTGATGAGCTCGAATATTTGTTTCTGAGTCATGGATGTTTTCTATGTATATAAGTATTTATCTATCTATATAAGTATGTATATCGTCGCCTGGTACCCATAGTACAAGCTCTGCTTAGTTTGGGGCTAGGATGATCTGTGTGACATTGTCCTTATATATTATTTATATAACTAGCAGCTTGCCCCGGCTTTGCACGGGTATTAAACAAACTTGTGATATCTTTCGAATGGAATGTCCAAATTTAACAATTCAAAAACTTATATAATGGTATCGAAGCAGACTTAAATATAAAGTCATTTATTTTGATAAGGATTAATTGCAAATTATAAATAAAAGAGCTTTTATAGCAGTGGCCGTTATATATATTTCTTAAAATGAAAAAACACTTATTGTGACATAACTTTAATAGTTAGACATAACATGGTGACGCGATATTTTTTGTAGATAATTATATATGTTCTGCAAAGACATAGTCCATTATTTTGTTCTATATCAATAGTTTTCACAGCGCACGCGATATAATGAAGTTATTTGGTATTTTTTTTCACACCTTGGGTTACATTATTGGAGTTTTAGAAGCCCTCAGGAGCACCAGGAGACACGACGAAACTTTGCTCGCCAGCCTCAACAGTGCTCTGAGCAACAGTCTGTACAGTCATCAGGATCATCATCTGCATAAAACACAAACAGTTAATTATCGTGGCAACTGCACAAAGTTGCCTATTCAGTCGTCCACCTCACTCATCACTCAACCTAACTTGTTTGAAAATTTAATATAGCCTATGTTCACCGCAGATAGTGTAGCTTCCTAACAGTGGTAGAATTTTCAAATCGGTCACGTAGTTTTGGAGCCTATTCAATACAAACAAACAAAAAAACAATCAATTGTAATATTAGTGTAGATATACAGGTGGATATTTTTACCGCACCTGTGGGGATTATTATTATTATTATGTTACTTCTCTAGCAACGCCCCGTACCAGGTTTCTGTAGATTAGGTAATCATTAATATCAGGTCGTGGATTCGATTCCCACCCAGGACAGATATTTGTCTGCATGGATATGTCTGTTTGTCCTGAGTCTGGGGAAGGGGAATTATCTATATAAGTATGTATTTACTAAAGAAAAGTAGTGTATGTAGTATATCAGTTATCTGGTTTCCATAGTCCAAGCTCTGCTTAGTTTGGGATCAGATGCCTGTTTCAATAATGTCCCAAGATATAGGTATTATTATGTATAATGAGTAGATAACCCATGAAGCTGAAAAAATTAAGCAAAACTACTTCGTACAAGTCTTATTATTATTGTATTATTACACTAATATTATAAATGCAAATGTTTGTGACTGTGTGAGTGTGTATGTTTGTTACTTCTTCACGGCTAAACGGCTGGAGCGATTATAATAAAATTTGGTATGGAGCTAGCTGACACCCTGGATTAGCACATAGGCTATAGTTTATAAAGTTTCACGCGGGTAAAACCGAGGGGCACAGCTAGTTTAATATAAAGCACCTGTGGGCAAACTCTCTTAAGAGTTCCACTCTGTACTGTATTATAAAGTACTTTCATCTTACTTGTCTCGCAACGCCCCGTACCAGGATTCTATTGATTACCCCTTTATATGTATTGTGTTAATTAGGACTCAAGTATCTATGGTATTGCTTTTTTTTTAAGTTAAGAGTAAGGTTCTACTTAATGTAAAGTTTTGCAATACCTACGCAGTTTCCACGGATGCGGGGCAGATGTTATCCTATCCGTCATGCAAAGGCGATGGCTTATCCCAAACTGCGGTTTGATCCAAATACCTTGACCCACAATAGGTACAAAGTATTAGATTATAAAGTATTTGCACGTCGCTTATCTAGCAACGCCCCGTATCAGGTATCAACAGATAAGAGATACCATGAATCATTGCAACAAAGGAAAAGGCACCACAATAACAGTTTACCTCATTACAATGTTATATTAATACATATTCAATTTAAAAATAATATTCTATTTGACAGTTCCGTTAGATTTTCCCGCCGATTTTTTCCTTAAAACATAAACATAATTTAGTGTGTTTGTTGAAAACGTCGCCGTGAGACACTATATAATATATTTAATACTATAAATTTATTATATAAAGAGTTATTGTGGAATGTTAGCTATGTGATATTAAGTGATAAGTTTAAAAGTATCCGATATTTGTTGTGGATTTTGGATGTTTTAACGAGCGGATACAGACAATATTATTATAGTAAGTAATTGAACTGATAAATATGGTAATAGTAATATATTATGAATGATCCAGGATCGATAGATAGATATAAGTAGGTACGATTATAGAAAACAAAAAAGTTTTGACAGTTTTGTTAGATTTTTCCTTAAAACGTTGTAATTCAGTGTTTATTGTTGAATACGTCGCCGTGGTGTATATGATATATTGAATACTATATATGATATCAAGCGTTATTGTGGAATGTACTTATTAAATGTGATATTAAGTGATAAGTTTAAAAGTATCCAAAGTGTGACTTCTAAATATTAATAAGGAATTTGTTGTGGTTTTTGCGGATTTTGGATGTTTTAAGCAGTGGAAACAGAAATATTAATATTGTAAGTATTTGAACTGAATAATATGATAATAGTAATATATTATGAATGATCCAGGATCGACAGATATAGGTAGGTACGATTATAGTAAAAAAAAAAGTTTTGACAGTTTTGTTAGATTTTCCCGCCGGTTTTTTTCCTTAAAACGTTTTAATTCAGTGTTTGATTAATTCGTCGTCGTCGTGACTATATAACATGATATATGGAATACTATATATCATATCAAAAGTTATTGTGGAATGTTACGCAGTATGTGTTATTAAGTAATAATTTTAAAAGTATACGAAGTGTGAATTTTAAATTATTTAGAATTCACACTTCGTATACCTACTAAAGAATTTGTTGTGGTTTTTGCGGATTTTGGATGCTTTAAGGAGTGGATTCAGAAAATATTAATATTATAAGTAATTACATTTATAAATAAGATAGGTAATAGGTCACCGTAGCCTAGTTGGTAGTGCTCCTGCCTACGAAGCTGGTGGTCCTGGGTTCGAATCCCGGTAAGTGCAAATATTTGTGTGATGAGCACGAATATTTATTTCTGAGTCATGGATGTTTTCTATGTATTTAAGTATTTAGGTATATCATATAAGTCTATATATCGTCGCCTGGTACGCATAGTACAAGCTTTGCTTAATTTGGGGCTAGGATGGTCTGTGTGACATTGTCCGTGTGATATTATTATAAGAAAAAAATAGTAATAGCCAGAGGTTCTCAAAGTCCGAAGAGGTCCGAAAGTGATTGGCGAGGTTAAGCAACTAGGCTCGCGGTTAGTCCATAGATGGGTGACCGCCAAATTGGTTTAATTTCTGAACGACTCCGTGCTTCGGAGGGCATCTTAAGGTGTCGGTACTGGTTGTAGCCATTAGAAATCAGTTGTTAAGCCATGTCAGAGGCCTAATGGGCGGCTTGAACAACTCTGACATTAGGATAACTGCCCATACGATAAGTAAGTAAGATAGAAATAATAATAATAATAATTTATTTCAGATAAAATTCTTAACAACTAAAACATAAAGTAAAACTACAAATACAATACAATTCGGCGGCTATCTCTCTCAGAGCTGAATGAGGATTTTCAGTCACTATTTCCTTCACTTTTGCGATGTTAACCTCAGTTGCAGACGTTGATGGCCTACCAGAGCGAGGCAAATCTTTCATCACATCTCGACCGCTGTTGAATGCTTTGAACCACTCATAAGCACGAGTTTTTGATTAAGCCGATTCACCGTAAGCCTTCTGTAACATTTTCAGTGACTCCGAACACGAAATTCCATTAGCGATGCAAAATTTAAGACAAACTCTTTGTTTGATATTTTTGTTCATTATGAAATTCGCAATACACACTATATATGATATTACTAAAACCAGCACTATATTTAATATAAATAACAGATGCAACTCAAACTCCGCGCCAAAATGGAAAACATTTGTGCCAATCTAACAAAAACAAAAAAAAACAAAAATTTGAATTTGGAACCATAAACAAATCATCCATTCCCGATACTTTTTTGACTGAATGTATATATAAATGTGATGTATGATCCAAGATCGATAGATATACGATGATAGTATTATGTCCTATAATATCATTCGACGACGGTCGTGATTCACTGGTATTGAACCTGCCTTCTAATCCAAAGGTTGCGGGTTCGATTCAAGACAATAAAGATTTGTGTTCATAAATATGTCTTTTTGTCTTGATATGGGTGTTTTATATGTATATATTTCTATCCCTTGTCTTGTGTTCATAGTACAAGCTTAGCTTAGTTCGGGCTAGATGGCGCTGTGCCGGATATTTATATTATAACTACCTGTGCCCTGCGGTTTAACCCGCGTTAAGCTTTATAATTTATGTGCCTATGTGTTAATCCAGGGTGTCAGCTAACTCCATACCAAATTTTATTAAAATCGCTCCAGCCGTTTAGATGTGTAGAAATCACAAACATACGCACTCACAAACTTTCGCCTTTATAATATTAGTGTGTATTGACTAGAACCCATAGTACAAGCTTTGCTTAGTTTGGGGCTAGGATGATCTGTGTGACATTGTCCCTAGATAGATATTATATTATATCTGCCAAGGATGGCATAATCGCCATGCTTTCATTTAACACAGTAGATGTTTAGAGCTTTAGGGAAATCGTTAGTAAGAGTATTGAACCAATACCCAAAAATGAATTGTTACATGTAATAATTTGCTTTACTTATTAACTTAATAATTTTTAACTATACTTAATCATAATAAACTGGCACTTTTAAATACAGGATCATTATTAGATCTGTCATAAAATTTACTAAATACGTGGGAATTTCATGACCATCCTGCTGCCTTCCTAATCACTTCAATGGAAACGCATCCACGGACGTCTCTGCGTGGCGAGGATGGCATAATCGCCATGCTTGGCAGACGGGTTGGCGATAGCAGTATCCCGGTCATAATACAAAGAGACACGCTGCTGGACAATAGCGTCTCCCTGGGAGACATTTTCTCAGGAAATTTCCTGGGCGACACTTCTTCGCCCCCAAGGGATGAAATGAGGGTAGAGACATTCTTTTCCGCCAGCCATACAGCAAAGTTGGAGTCTACGTTCACCCAAGAAAACTTTAAGATCCGAACCAGGAATCTAACCGGGTAATTCTGGAGGATAACACTCTGCCACTAAACCAAAGAGGCAGTCAAAAGCCTAAGATCACATTGTTGCATTCAATGGACTTAGGGATTAGCTTAGAAATATAAAGAAATAGTTTAAGGAAAAGTTAATTCATTTTCCCACCCTTATGTTAATTAGGTACTATATGATGACAATGATGATAATTGGCGCTATAAAAAATACGCGTTTTCGTACACATAGTTGACCAGTTTTTAACCTATGTTTATCAAAGGATACTTCGATATCAATATGTTATGATATTAGTTATATTTCGCAATTTGAAGTGTAAATATAATAATGTTATTTATTAGCTTGCATGTGAAGTGCGTGTTGTAATATCCAGGCATCATTTTATCGCTATTTTATCATCTTATAATAGCACCTACATAATAGCAATATAATAATAAGTAGTTACTTATATATATTATATACTTATATATAACATTATTAGTAATGCCTTACTACTGTCGAGACTGCCTCTCTAGTGACTAGGGAAGAAACCAAAAGAGTATAAATTGAATTTTCGTATCTCTAACACGCAACAGCGTGTCCAGCCAAGTTAACAGAATAGAACTGGCAACGCGCCGTGTGTAATATTTCACGAACCATTTCTAGCAAATTTTAACAATTGGCAAATCGTAAATTATTTCATCTGTGTGCAATCGAGATGTACCTCAAGATTGGCCTAGCAATTTTTACCAAAAAAACAATTATCTCAATCTAATAAAATCCAGCACAAAGAACAAGTATACTAACTTAATTATAATATTAGCAAATAATAATAGCTTGTACGTCAACAATGGCCTAGTGAAATTTTGAGCTTGAATTATATCCCGACTGAACATAGAACTTGGCACCCGTATAAATCTCGTATCTTTTGTCGGTGAAGTCGAGAACGATTCGAAATACAACTTGGCTCACATTTTTGTTTTCGATGGGAATCCTATTTCTTCAAAACAGACGGAGACAGTACTTTACGAGGGAACAGCTTTTAAGTCTATGCAAAGCTCAAGTCTGACCCTGGATGGAGTACTGCTCTCATCTTTGGGACGGCTTCGCAAATTATCAGCTACTCTTTGGATTTGATAGACAGACGCGCACGCAGGATAATCGACGATAGAGAGCTAACAAGTAAAAAGCTGCAAAGCTTGGATCATAGGCGTCAGGTTAGGCTTATCGGTTTTCTAAATGCTGTTTCATGGAGGATGCGCTCAAGACTTCCATGAATTTATTCCTCCATCTCCCTTTTTTCATCGGACTACAAGGCGTCGGGAAAGCTGTCTGGAAGAAATCGCTTAATGCGATAATACCGCCCATTATTGTAATTTGTGTCCAATGCATTTGTCCTGTTTGAATGTGTACAATAACGAATATTCTAATCTACAAAGGTAGTCCAGATTTGCTTTTGGGGTAGGTACTCACTTAAATATTTTTTCCGTGCAGTCGTCACGTCTGCTAGACGTCATGAGTCTTATTAATTTTGCATGTGTGCGCGGATGCACCCACCGTTTGTTCGTCTTGCAAGAGGTTATTCTAATTGCTTGAGTAAAATTGAATGTTATCGTTTATTACCTCACAATTATTTGTATAAACTGGATGACAACGGCTATGTGTGTTTATTAGCCCACATACCAGCCAATCAAAATATCAAATACAAACAGAAAATCAATCGAAAACGAATGGCGAAAGAAGACAAAAAAGCAAGCCCAGAGTTTCTTTATGGCTTTCTTCTCCGGGTCGTCCATTTAGAAAGCTAGAGAAGAACGCCGCAGGTTAGCTAGGGCAGGGTCCTAGCCAGCGAGGATCGTGTTTGCCCCTTGACCTCTGCTTGGTGATCCCATAAATACCTGCAGTCTAATTTAAATTTCATTATTTCACCTAAACTTTTCTTTCACAGAAACCAGGCTTACAATGGCAACATGAAGATGCGTCTATAAGAACACCAGGGAGCAAGCCACACCATGAGTATCAACAGACTGAGCCAGATCCCCGAGGTGCAGTCCAACCGCGGATCTAAGGACAGCCCTTGTTACTTCTGCAATGAGATGTTTGAGATGGGGCAGCTGCAGGTAAGCATTATAAATATAATTATTTTAATTTTTGAGAGTAGTTGGGCACAGCGTTCATTCGCTCAAAGAGTAGCCCGACTGGGGAAGTACCTCCACCTTACAGAAGACATTCCTTAATAATAACATTAATTATTTTAATGTTCTGTTTCTGCTTGTGAGTAAGGCCAGAGCTCATCGGGGTGGGGGAAGGGTAGGCAAGACATGTTTGCTGACTCGTAAAGGCCAACAACGCACCCAAGACTCCTCTGGTGTTGCGAGTCTCCATGTCCGGTGGTGATCACTTACCATCACGTGACCCACTCGCTCGTTTGTCGTCCTCTGATATAAAGAAAGTATATTATTTAATTTCAGCTTAGTATCTTCGCATATCTCTTTGCTCAACCTCTTATTGCGAATATGAACAAACCGCCCCCACATATTTGGGGAGTGTAATATCTGGCATAACGAGCGTGACATTATGTTAAATAATTGCAATCAATATCTGTTCTAGTTTATAATACAGATCTTATAGCACCAAGGACCAACTTTTTTCCTGCTGATACTAGTGCCCCTAGCACGAGTTCCTGCAGTTCACTTACTCGATCACACGTACAGTTTCGTCCCATACATTGAGCACCAGAGTTTTAGTTCTTAATAGTTTCCGCGAGAGGCGCTGGTGCTCAATGTATGGGACGAAACTGTACGTGTGATCGAGTAAGTAAACTGCAGGAACTCGTGCTAGAGGCATAGTTTACAGGAGTTGCAGTGTTGGGTAAGACGGAGGGTCCTTTTGAAAAAGGCTTATACATCTGAACTAGAGCATATAGACCTGTGTTCTAATGTCCAAGCTGGTGAATTGCCGGTAGTAGGCACTATAAGCAATATTTCTACACGTTAATTTGGAGTTCCGCAACAAGATTGTTTAATGGTTTGTTCTATTTGATGACTGGTATATGCCATATATGTTCTTATGCATAAAAATGCATTAAAAGCGCTCGTCAACAGGGTTAACATATTTTTACTATTAAGAACACAGAATTGCTTTTTGAGATTTATTGTGAGGTCGTTCAGTATCATGTAGCAACCTTCTACAGTTGTATCGCATCAATTCAATACTCATTTAGTCCATTTAAATTTGACGGTTATGTTTGTGGTAAATATTATAATAGTTACAGACGCCAGCACATCCAGCTATACCAATCTGTCAAATTTCTCTTATAGATTTTCAACTTTATCACGAGCGCATAAGGTTCACTTTCAATTGGGGAAATTTGACAGATTGGGGCAGCTTGATGTGCTGGCGTCTGTACATTAATATTTTGCCCCATCGTGCAGTGCATGACGTGTCAGCTACTGACAAACACTGCCAGAAAACTCAGTAACAATAAATTTTTTTAATAATTGTTTCATACAAGATTAATAACATAGTTTTTATGTGTCTTAACGTAGACTGACTCAATCCGAAATAGTTTTGTCACTTAAGTAATCAGTCACTTCTTTTTAATAACCCTTTTAACGTCCGCGCTAGTGAAATTATTTTTTATATCGCGGAATACTTTAGAAACATATACCTAACATAATTAAAATAATAATATCCCGGGATATTATTTACACACTGCCATCTGATTCCAGACTAAGCAGATCTTGTACTATGGAAACCAGATAACTGATATACTACATATGCTATTTTTCTTTAATGCTACCACCGGATCCAATGCGCCCCAACTGAGAATCAGATCAATGATAGCAAAACTATTCTTAGAATCAAAGTAGGCACCCATTCGTGTGCATTGTTATTAAATTTAGCTACCTATGTATTTGATAAGGCTGATAAACGATAAGATCTCGCGGTGGATGCGATATCACTTCTGAAGGATGACTTGCTTGTCAGCTTGGAATTTAAAGGAGTGGCTGATTTTTTCGAAGTAATTTGACATGGGGAGTAAACTGGGGAATGAGTGAAGAGAGCGTTACGAAAAACTGATCGAGCGTGGAGAACGGAAGTTCAGAGGGAGACATAATTTTTTAATGTAGGTACATAGAAAATACATTTTTAAGCTATTGTACAGAGCCGAGCTTAACTCAATATGAGTTTTCTTCCAGCAAACCCTTGTTAGAGTGGGACTTGTGTGAAAGGGATACATCACGATCACGGGTTCAGGGATTAAGTGAGACCATCTTTGCTGATAATATGTTATTGTTTCGATGTTTTTCTTTTGTTTCCTAAATATAATCTAAATTAATATCCATTCAGACAACCGATCGAGCAGATATTGTGTTTACCTACTAAATAATTACTTTAAGTGGACCAAATCCCGTGTTCATGCCCGCTTGAGTATGTTTCGCCGGACCGTCTCAACTGGGCCGTGTTGAAACCGGTAGTAGATGAACCTGCTGAGTTTGTGGGTCTTCTCAGTTGGGGCGCATTGGGTCCGGTGGTAGCATTAAAGCGTGACCGCCGTTTTAAACACAAGGTCCGTTATAATAATAATACTGAATTCATACCTTAACATAGACAGAACAATTCAAACAATATGCCTTAAATCATAAATTTCAATAATTAAACCTAAACATAATCTCCTTGACAATAACTTAATACAAGCTAGCTAAATATCACTACTATCTATTATAAAATAAATTGTATAAATGTTTTAACATTCCGTGTACCTAAATATCTGTAATAAGTCATTTGAAATAATAACTTTATTACTATAAGAGCTGTACTGTTGAAACTTGGTAAGTAGATGTATTCTGTGAACCGCATTAAGGTTTTCACACAAAAGTAGAAAAAGAATAATAATTTTGGGGGTTCCCCATACATAGATCTGAAACTCAAAAAAAAAAAATCATCGTACCCATACATGTGTGGTACATATGGATAGGTCTTCAAAAATGATATTAAGGTTCATAATATTTTTTTTTTCTAAACTGAATAGTTTGCGCGAGAGACACTTCCAAAGTGGAAAAATGAGTGTCCCCCCTGTAACTTCTAAAATAAGAGATATAAAACTTAAAAAAATATAATGATGTACAGACGCCAGCACATCAAGCTACCCCAATCTGTAAAATTTTCCCAATTGAAAGTGAATCTTATGCTTAAGTGATAAAGTTGAAAACCTTAAAATAAATTTGACAGATTGGGGAAGCTGAATGTGCTGGCGTCTGTACATTACCATGTAAACTAACAACGAAAATTGGTTTGAACGAGATCTAGTATGTAGTTTTTTTTAATGCGTCATAAATCGTAAACCGCAATTTACCTTTCATTTAATCAACTAAAATACTTGCTGCTGCGGCACCCTTCATGGGCGAGTCCGACTCGCACTTGGCCGGTATTTTTAAAGTCTACGTGAATAAAACCTTTTTTATTTTATTTTATGTTATCAGTCAACCCACTTGCTCGTTTGCCAAGCTATCATATAAAAGAAAAAAAACTATTAACTACTTTTGAGATTTTTTTTTGGTCAACAATGTATTTTTTCTGCAGAACCATTTGAAGTTATGCGGCAGTATATTGGAGCAGTGTCCGCTGCGATGCGGGGCTTGGATACAGAGGAAGCACAAGGAGACACACGTCCAAGAGTGCCCTAAAATAGACAAGGTAAGGTCGCTTCGTATATATGACAATGCGTGTGGCACGGCGCGGGCGCAGCGGTGGCTTCACGACCTAATAACCGATGTCTTCCGAGTTTTAGGATTATTCATATCATTAAAGATAAAGATACATTTATGTGTAAAAAACATGTGTCGTCGATGCCACTCTGTGGATAACTCATTACTGTGAAAACAGGTTATTCTGCTTGCATAAGATAAAAGCAGCCAAAAGTTTAGCAAAACACCGAGACGACGTTTTGTTAACTGTTTTATTAAAGTATGTTAAAAGTATGAAAGAATAAACCGTAGCCTAATTGGTAGTGCTCCTGCCTACGAAGCTGGTGGTCCTGGGTTCGAATCCCGGTAAGTGCAAATATTTGTGTGATGAGCACGAATATTTGTTTCCGAGTCATGGATGTTTTCTATGTATAATAAGTATTTATCTATCTATATAAGTATGTATATCGTCGCCTGGTACCCATAGTACAAGCTTTGCTTAGTTTGGGGCTAGGATGATCTGTGTGACAATGTCCCTAGATATTATTATTATTATTATATACCTAGAATATAGGATAGCTTAGGTCCACATTAATTAAAAGTACACGGTAAAAGTAAGAAGATTGGGTGGAAAAGTTATAGGATAGGATCTTGTCTAGAATGCATGGTTCTGCAGTAAAAATGGTGACTATCAACATCATAATTTTTATACGCCTTTCCAGACCCGAAACTCATCAAGCCACGCCAGCATTCCACCACCGACGCCTCCTGCAGTATCCAATCACACCTGGTCTCCTCGTTCCATTCCTCTAGACGACTGCGTCTCATACTTGGAGAAGGAGGTTGCCAGCATCAAGTGAGTACCTCTTGCTTGTTCTTCTGACTGATTAACGACCCCGTCATTTTACTTCTAATCCTTCCTTCTAATCACAAAATAATCCTATATTCCACCAAAAACATAGATATGAAATGAAAGCAAAGTCCAATAGTCAATAAGGCGTCGTTCTCGACTTCGACAAAAGGATCGAGATCTATATGGGTGCCAAGTTCTGTGTGCCCTCGGGATGAAATTCAATTACAAAGTTATATGTATGCAGATTAAACAGTTAACGAGTTATGAAGGGGTCAAAGTATGCCCGAAAAGGTTAGTGTAATATTATTAAACACGGCGCGTTATCAGTTTTTTTTTTAACTTGTCTGGACCCGCTGCCGCGTCTCTAGTTTTTGTGACTTAAGTGAATGATTTATTCAGAAATCAGCATAAATAAAGTTATTATTGAAAACATTTTATAGGCTGACTTAACCGGGATGGTTCTGAGCCTTAAAAACTTAATGTAGTTTAGAAAATTATATATTCACTTACGAAGTGTAGGTGTTACCTTATGTTATATTTGATACCTACTTTTTCTGTTTCTTTTAATCTTTTGACATATTCACTTACGAAGTGTAGGTGTTACCTTATGTTATATTTGATACCTACTTTTTCTGTTTCTTTTAATCTTTTTATATATTCACTTACGAAGTGTAGGTGTTACCTTATGTTATATTTGATACCTACTTTTTCTGTTTCTTTTAATCTTTCTCCTTTTACTGAACTTATTACACCTTTTACTCGTTTTCATTTCATACAACTCTTGTCCATCCTAAGGTTGTCTGTAAGAAATCGGAGCTAGCGATAAGACCGCCCTTTGTACAGACGCCAGCACATCCAGATAACCCAATATGTCAAATTTCTTTTATAGATTTGCAACTTTATCACATATGTATATTGTATAAGGTTCACTTTCAATTGGGGAAATTTGACAGATTGGGGTAGCTTGATGTGCTGGCGTCTGTACATTATTAGGTATGCTTTGTACACTATTATGCATTATTTATGTTCTATTTTTGAAATCCATTAGTTGTACAAAAAAGAGTATTGTATTGTAGCTGTAAATTTTTATTTGATACTTACATCATTGTCATCAGGTTCTTTATCTGTCGTATCTTTGCGGTCATTTCAGACTTGTAGTGACAGAGGAGTCAAGCCACCGCGAGATCCAAGCCACAGAACTGGAAACCATTCGTTCGAAGTTGGTGCTGGTGGAGGAACGGAGCCAACACTTCCTGTCAAACCTGGTGTCCTTACGAACTGCGGTAGACGATGAGGCGGAACGGTCAGCTAACTGGGCGGCGCAGTTTAAGCATGATCTGGCTAACGTGCAGTTGGCATTACAGGTTGGTGGTCTATAAGGTACCATTATATTCTCTTTGATGACTTTAAAGTGGTTGGAGTCGCAACCAAATGCTACTACTGGCCGATACGCAAGATAATTTTGTAATTTAATTAGTAGTTTTTTAAGCGCTATCGGCAGATTACAGTAATCATTATTATCTACTTTCTGAGATAGACGCCTTTCCTAGCTAGTACTTATAATGTTGTATGCTTCATAAGTATTATATAAACTAAATGCAATTAGTTATATCGTCTTAGATGTAAACTAAGTTAAGGATTATATTTGCTTGTTGGGAATAAACCTTTTTTATTTTTTTTTATTTATTATTATTACGTCTTGTACTTCCTAGCAACCATAGCAAAGAACCTATTAAGAAGTGAAAACAATTTTTTTATTTCTCATACTCGGAAAGTTGTGTTTATTTGATCCGAGTAGTGAGTGGAAGATGCTAATTCCCACCTTTGGGAGGTATAGTAGTTGCTCCCCTCCCTACGGTGGGAATAAATTTAAAAAATAGAACTTTTGATTAGACAGTCTGCTGTAAAAATCTAACATAATCAAGAAAAAAATGTTGTGGTCATGTGATGTGGTGTGATGTGTGTAATAGACGGCCAGAATTAAAAAAATAAAAAGATTGACGGTCACCGTAGCCTAGTTGGTAGTGCTCCTGCCTACGAAGCTGGTGGTCCTGGGTTCGAATCCCGGTAAATGCAAATATTTGTGTGAGGAGCACGAATATTTGTTTCTGAGTCATGGATGTTTTCAATGAATATAAGTATTTATCTGTCTATATAGGTATGTATATCGTCGCCTGGTAACCATAGTACCTACAAGCTTTGCTTAGTTTGGGGCTAGGATGATCTGTGTGACATTGTCCCTAGATATTATATTATTATTATATTATTCTCCGTCTTACGAATATTCGTCCAGGTCACGTGCCCTGGCTCGATTTTAACATTTTTTACTAAATACTAGAAGTTTTTTACCCATCCCAAAAAGTGAACCACGCCGCTAAATAAGGTTTCACTTCAAAAATATAACCTGTCTTGGTCTAGTTACCTACCTATTAATATATACCTACTAATTTTCAAAAAAGCCACTGTACTTATTTTCAAAGACATCGACTGGAGTTATTCCGAACACTGACTGACGTTTGTTTGGAATATTTTATTTTATTTTATCGGGACTAGTCCCTCCCTCTTACCCACCACTGCAACTCCTGTAAGCCAGGATCAACAGTGGCACACAATGAAATTACACTGAGCGGTGAAGCTCAGGCATGTCCCGGGGAATCGCGACAACTGTCTTGGATCCCGCAACGAGTTTAATCAGAAAGAGAAAAAAGGAGGAGTTAGAAAATGAATAGTTCCACTTCCCTCCAGAGCAAAGCGGGAGACAGAAAGATGTAAAGAGGCTATAGCCTCATAAAATGGGAGATTAGCAACTAGAGAAGCCAGCTGAAAAAGCAACGCGGATCAATTTAAGGGTCCTAAGTGAGCTGTTATATTTGAATCCAATAGTAGGTATGGCAAAAGCGCTTAAACGCACGGAAGTTGTTCCTTGTTGCTACAAGATCCGTATAATAAACTACTCCAGATATTGGTTGCAAGCTGTTTAACATAATATCACGCTGATTTTGCCAGAGATCACATTCCCAAAGGATGTTGTGAGCAGTTTGTTTGGAATAGTTCCAGTAGACAGAATGCTAGGTTTGAATGAATTTCTGGAATTGGAAATAATTAAGTGCATGGTTGAACTGGTCCCATCTTCCATCCAAATAATATGAAGGTAAAATACCTACTGACCTACCTTCTACCCTACGGGGTCCTATCTTAGAAAGGTAATTTTGTGTCTTTTTGACAGGAATTGCAAAGCCAACAGCTTCAAACAGTAATGCGATTAGAGAGCACTGTCAGCAGCCTGGTGCACGAGCAGCATGAGAGAGAACTGTTGGAGCAAGCCCTGACGCAGCATGACAATAGAATCAGAGCAGTCAATAAGTTAGGTAAAACTTTCTATAGGAAATATTGTGAATAAGGGTAATTGGCTGCTGAGCACCTGCCAGATGAGTGTATTAAAAGATGAAATATATCGGCTTAAAGCATTGTTCCATTAAATTTACTATGACTGCATAATCATACTCAAAAAATGCCTTAACTGGGAACACTAGAATAAGGGTAGTTGTACACCATTGTGGTGCTTGCAGCCACATCACTTACGGACTAGTGAGGTTAAGCAACTAGGTACGCGTACAGTCTATATATGGGTGGTCTCCAAAGGGTTTTATTCTGAGCGTCCCCGTGCTTCAGAGGGCAGGTTAAGCCGTCGCTCGGTCCAGATTGTAATCATAAGACAACTCTGATCACTACAATCGGGACCAGGGGCTCTACCGGCTAAGTTGCCGAACATCGTTTTCATGAATGGCGTTCAAATAAATAAAGGTTAAAAATGACTTAATCAATCGTTAAATCGGCTTCCATGACCACATGTGACGTCTAAATGGTCCGGAATCGATTGTCAACATGGAAGCCGATTTAACGATTGATTAAGTCAATTTTAACCTTTATTTATTTGAACGCCATTCACGAAACTGATGTTCGTCTACTTAGAAGGTAGAGCCCCTGACTGTTGTTGAGGCGTTGTTGAGGCCATGTCAGAGGCGTCCTGGGTGGCTGGAACAACTCTAGACACTAGGTTCTATACGATACGATAAGCAAGCCAGCATCATTATAATAGCCAGCCACCAGCAACTTATAGATAGACAGGCACTAAAGTTCATTTTTGATCAGCCTTTGGTTCACCTTTCAGAGGAGGTAATAGAGTACATTAGACAAACAGTAGAAGAGGAACGACAGAGGAATGCAGAGAACCGTGCCATATTAGAAGGTGAGCTAGTGGAAGCCAGGAGGTCTTCAGCACAATTAGCTCATCTGTCAGCACTGAATGCACAGCTGCAGAATGCGACTTCTGAAAGACCTGTAAGTATCAATACCAAAGTTAATGTTATCAACGAATTTTTCGATATTCCATCTTTAGGGGATGTTGTAATTACGCTGGTGTAATCTTCGGTAAAAGCAAAGCAATGCTTTTTACCGAAGATTCCACCAGCGTAATTTTAAACCATTTTACTTCTGGTAACATAAAACTGATGGCTACCGAAATGTAATGCAAATCCTTTTACTTTTTTCAGACATTAGATCGTGTAGCAGTCTTAGAAGTAGGAGTAGCAGATGCGAGAGCTGAAACGGCAGAACATTCCAGTAGAGTGGACCTCGTATTACGCGACCTTCGAGCACTCACTAAGTCTTATCACAAGCTGAGGACAGAACTGGCTGATTTCCAATCGAGAGTTAGCTTTGATCACTTGGAGTTTGGAACTGATAATGGTCAGTATGTAAGGCGGACTCTTCCTGGTCAGTTCACGATTACTTTTAATATAGTTCATGAAGTGAGATTACTACCGCTCCGGTAGCAACTGGAAAAAGGTAGTCGCACTTTCCAACTTTGGCACTGGGGATTAGGCGTAAGCAAGGAAAGTGGGAATTGGCAACTTGGGAATTGACTTCCACCAGGTGAGACATCGTGAGCGTCTTTTCAGCGTTGTGATTTCACATACAGCATTAATGTTCACTAGTGGGGTGAAATGCACCATGGGTAAGACCATGGTGCATTTCACCCGAGTCGTGAAAAGGTATCGACTGATATCATCCACTGCTGGAAGTCGGCCTCGACCAGCTCTTCATTGCGTTAAGTTAATGGAGCATCGAAAGGATTGTATATTTGAGTGTGAATGTGGCATTTGATGACAGAGTGAATAATGCACATGGGGCCAGCCCCATGTCATTATCACGAACCATGGGGTATCCAGATACCCCATGGTTCGTGAGGTCGATTCCCACCAGCGCTTTCATTTATAAAACCTATTTTAAAGATGTCTGGAACCTATACTGATACTATTAAAATCAGACCTCTCAAAATACCTGGACTTGTACTTCCCTTCCGCACTTACATTAAGCAGTAATATTTTTTCCTAGGACATTTTATCTGGAGAATAGCCAACTTCCAGTCGCGGATGAAGGAAGCGAAAGAAAACGACACGGTGCTGAGCAGTCCCTTGTTCAGAACCAGCAAATATGGATACACGTTAAAGGTATGCTGAGCGCGACGTGGAAGCAATCATTGCAAAAATATCTGGTAAATTAATTAACAAACTTCTTAAAGGGTCGATCAACAAATTGTAACAAAATATTAAATCCAAATCCTTGATAACAAGACGAGTGTTGGGATTTTCGGCGTCGACATCGAGAGTGACGTCAAATTTCACGGTCATCTGGAAGATAAGGCCAAATTGGCCTCCTAAAAGCTGGGTGTCCTTCGCAGAGCTAGGCGATACTCTACATGGCCTCCAATTATATAAAGCGCAAGTTCGGCCGCATATGGAATATGGCTGCCATCTCTGGGCCGGGGCACCACAGTATCAACTTCTTCCTTTTGATCGTATACAACGTCGTGCAGCTCGAATGGTCGTTGACGACGGGAATCCCACTATTTGGCTTAAACTCTTACCCTGTGGAGAGACGTGGCGTCTCTATGTGTCCTCTACCGCATTTGTCACGGGGAGTGTTCAGAGGAATTGTTCGAGCTTATACTGGCGCAACATTCCGCCACAGACCCTCTCGCCAATAGTGGAAATTTCATCCTTTTCACCTGGATGAATGGTAATCTACCACCGTGGCTACGATCAAGAAGCGAGCTTATTCTTTTCTTAAAGGCCGGCAATGCACTTGCGAGTGTCCATTGGCGGCGGTGATCACTTACCATCAGGTGACCCACTTGCTCGTTTGCCATCCTAATATTTAAAAAGAAATCCAATGTTCGTTCAGTGAAATGCTTGACGTGGCAGCTAAGAAACACTGCCAAAATCAGGAACAAATTAACATCTCATTACAAATTAACTATCTAAATGCGTTGCATTATATCTAGCCATTCCATAGTCATAAACTTTGTAATATGCCTTGCTACACTATTTGGATTTCTTTTTGGGTGACTATTTGGGTGTCGCCAGCGCACATATTTAATTATCATATATACAGTGGTAAACTACAGTATCTGAACTTCAGCTAGATGCTCTCATCGGTCTGTAAGTAATCGACGAAGTTAAGTACCTAGCCACGCGGTCTCTATAGATGTGCAACCATTAACGTGGATTATTTTCTGAGCGTCTCCATGTTTCGGGGAGCACGTTACGCTATCGGTAGCGGTTGGAGTCATTAGACCAGTGTTTTTCAACCTTTTTCATCACGCGACCCCCCTACCTGTTTTTTACCCGCTTTTTTTCATGTTTCTTTTATTTTGTGACACATATCCAACATTTTTATTTTCATAGGGTTAGGATAAATACCTACATCATTAAAATTTGTGAAGAATTGGAATAGAAAGCACTCCACCAACATTTACTTTATCATTCAGAGGTCAGGTGTTTGTCAAGAGACAAAGTACTAGCCAGAGTGTTGGCGCGCTAAACTTTTAATGTATTTGCAACTAGCCTAATTATAATACTCCAAATTCATTTGCGACCCTATGACTAACTTTCCCAATTTTTGCAACTTCCTTGTAGAAGTTAAGCGATCCCCTGTCGTGACCCACAGGTTGAAAAACACTGCATTTGACAACAGACTGCCATGTCAGATGCCAACTGGGCGTGTGTATATCTTAACAACACTGCCCAAACGACAAAGTTAGGTAATGTATCTTGATTCAGAATGGAATTAATATTCATTTTTGGTTTTACAGGCGGAACTGAATCTAAACGGCATAGGCAAATGGAAGGGCCGCCACATAACGTCAACAGTGAAGATCGTGGCAGGTCCTTATGATTCCTTGTTGGAATGGCCTTGCGATCTCAACATCAACATTGTGCTGAAGGACCAGCCTGCTAATAGAACTCAGGTAAGTTTTCGAATTTGCTGCAACAGGCTATGGTTTTTGGTAATATCTGATCTCAAGAGGAAAATAATGCCCTTCTCTCCAAACGGATGGAAATTTATATGGCGGGGGAAAATCTTAATAAATATTATTAAAAGCATAATTTTGTCATTTCCAATGCCAGGCCAGAGGCAATACAGTCAACGGCAAAAGAAGAGAGGACCTAATTCTTAGCATTCCATGGATTCACCATGTGGAAAACCGGGTCCATCGCGTGGTAGAGGAGCGAACAGACAGAGAGCGACAGAGTCTGAGACTTGCGACTCACATGTAGGTTTAAGGGGGTCCTGTGATGCATCAACGCTCACCTTCTCTTTTTTTTTAATTAAGTTTTACGGCTCTGTTTTCTTCGGCCTTATGAGCCTTCCGTAAAATATATTTTTATTTCATTTATTTTCGTCATGTCAAGTAAATTCCGTCACAGTCAAGTCATACGTAGTCCTTGTCGTACCCCAGCAAAGCAGTGGAGACTTTACTAGAGGCTTATATGGAGTTTTAGATTCAACACAGAAAATCGCAATTCACGGCAATATGGCACTTTCCTCCACGTTGTCCATGATGTTATGTCTAAAAATCCACCATATTTACACAAAAAAACTTGAATGTACACCAGTTTTTGAAAATGAAACAATGCTCTGATGCGTTTTTTTCCGCGTTGGCGCCAAAACCCGCTCACCTTCTCTGTCTTCCTATCTAAATTTGGTATGATCGTAACAATGCCGCTGTGGATACTCGTTTTACTTACTTAGAGAAGTTCTTGATAATCAATGTTCTTTTAATAGGTTATAGAGGGATTTTACTGGTATACCCCTCGCAGCGCCCATATTAATTAACCACAAAGCCGTATCTGGTTTATTCATTCGATAAGTCATAATACTTGTTGGGGCAGAAAGGTTCTCGAGTGGCGACCACGAACCGGAAGACGCAGCGTGGGTAGGCCCCCTACAAGATGGACCGATGATCTTGTGCGGGTCGCTGGAAACTGCTGGATGCGAATAGCGCAAGACCGGCAATTGTGGCGATCTTTGGGGGAGGCCTTTGTCCAGCAGTGGACGTCTTTCGGCTGATATGATGATGATGAATACTTCTTTGTCTTGAACGCGTGATCTTTAGAGATGTTGGTTTCCCACGGTACAGTAAGCTCTATGAGCACAACACGTTTTAGTCTGCCAACCGTGGCAATTGTGGCATATCCCTCCAAATGATGTACATACACAACTCCACAGTGGAAATCTTTTAGGAAGACTTTTGTCCAGCAGTGGACGTCATTCCGCTGACATGAATACTTACAAATTTACCTTGCAGGCAATGGACATAGTGAAATCTCTCCAACTGGGTCGGAAAACCGCCTCCAAGCGTCACGACAGCGACGATACAACCGAGGAGAAGACCAAGTCCACTGAAAACCTGGACATGTCTGTAGTGCAGTTGAAGAGGCAGTACATCTTCATCCCACACACCAGTCTGGACAAGTTCGAGTATGTGAAGAACGACGTCATGTTCCTGGAGTTCATTGTTAATTAATTGTAAGGAACATCTTATAAGTCCAAACTTAACAGACGACAAAATTCCACACAGAATATAGATTAGAAACTGATGGGTAAGCAGAGGCAATACAAATATAAAAATACGAGTGTGCTTTAGATGGGTACATACATACATAGACTCACGCCTGTTTCCCAGAGGGGTAGGCAGAGACAACGGATTTCCATTTGTCACGATCTTTGCATACTTCTTTTGCCTCGATTACTGTCATTATATTCTTCAGACATGCTCGCCGGTTTAGGGTACTTCTGACCTGCCCTTTCTTGAGAACATCTCCAATTTGGTCAGAGAATGTTCTTAAGATGGGTACATTAATACGAAAAACTTTATTCCGACAGTCACAAATACGAAATCCAAAATACCGACTTTCATAATTCCGAATGGTAGAAAATTCCGAATATTACAACTCCGACTTATCATTACTCCTAGTTTTATAATTCCTAAACTTCAATATTCCTAACGTTTATAATTACTATTCTCAAAATACCGAGCTTCAATAGATCGAATAACAAAAAGTCCGACTTAATGATAATTCGAAACATCAACAAAACGAATAAAAATTTGTGGCACAACATGTTGACTTTTAGTTTATTCGAAGTATTGACATTCGGAATGTAGTTTTTCGGACCGAGAACCCTTCGAGCTCTTAGAACGTATGAAAATCGGAAACTAACATATCGCATTTACGACTTTCGGTAAGATAAATTTCGTGATATTTAATATTATGAAATTATAGTATTATGAAATTCGGACTTTTGAAAATCGGAACATCAAAATTCGGAATAAAATATTTCGGAGTATTTGGGTGTTCCCGCTTTAGATTAATGTCTGAAATACAACTTAGAGCCTGTGCACACCACGTTTTTTAAACGCGCGCTTTTATCCTCCGGAGCAGTTTGGTGTTTGTTTCAATCGATAAAAACGCGATGCTAACGCGCGTCTGTATCGCTACAATCGCGCGTCAACGGCACACTTGAAAAACTCGGTGTGCATAGGCCCTTAGATATATGAGAGAGATAAAGAATTACAGTGTGCTCGTACCTCTCTATTGCCCCTACAGTGCCTCTAGCACGAGTTCCTGCAGTTTACTTACTCGATCACACGTAGGGGAAGGGAGGGCAAGACGAATATAGCGGGCAACACGAATCATTCCAATATTTTGATCTGTGTCTTCGGTACATACATCTACCAAGCGCGTAAGGACGTGCGGCGGGGCGGGGGTTTGCAAGTCAGTACGAATCGAACTGCTAGGAAGAGAGTACGCGCGTCAGTGACAAATAATAAAACGAACTCTCGACGGTAAAATATTTAGCTACGGTAAGTCTAAAGATTTCTAACGCAATTAATTATCTTGGTTTTATATTTTGATTGTTTTAGTTGCTTTATCTAATGTTAATTAATGTGTTTTGAAGCATTTTTCCAATAATATAATCATTACATTTTTAGGTTATGTTTCATTCATTAAGTACCCTAGCGGGCAAAATGAATATGGGCATATTGATCTTGCCCTCCTATATTCATCTTACCCGATTACATTAACATTTATTTTAATTTTGTTTTAGATGGTTTCAAATTATAAAAGAAAAACTAAAAGAGGTGATTGGACGGAAAAAAATTTTGAACGAGCTATGGAAGAAGCAAGTCATACTTCAGTTCGAGCTGCTGCCAAGAAATATAATATACCATTTAGTACCTTGCTAAGGCATTTCAAGACGCAATCTACCACCAAACATTTAGGTAGATTCAAACCAATTTTCTCTACTGAAGAAGAAAATACATTAAAAAAATATCTTACAAAGATGGACGATTTATTTTATGGGCTAACACCGAGAGATTTAAAAAAACTTGTTGGAGAATTTGCTCAAAAACTGGGTAAGGGTGATAGGTTTCCAAAAGGTTGCGCTGGCAAAGACTGGTTATCAGGTTTTCGAAAAAGGCACACTTCAATTGTGCTAAGAACTCCTGAACCTACATCATTGGCTAGGGCCCGTGGATTTAACCGCCTCCAGGTAGAGAGATTCTATGATCTTTTAGGAGAATTGATCGACAAACACTCGTTAGACCCTACCCAAATATATAATATGGACGAGACAGGTATTCGCTCATCTACAACAAAGCCACCAAAAATTTTGTCTTCATATGGCAAGCGACAGGTTGGTCTAATCTCTAGTGCGGAGAGAGGTGTTTTGACAACAGTAGTGTGCTGTTGTAATGCAGCAGGTTCGTTCGTACCACCTTTTTTCATCTTTAAGCGGAAACGATTTGTACCACGCCTTCTCGATGGAGCTCCACCTGTATCTCAAGGAACTGTGTCAGATTCAGGTTGAATTTCTGGACAAATATTTTTGACTTGGTTGGAATTTTTAGTTGAGAAGACACGACCAACAGAACAAAAGAAATTACTTCTTTTGTTAGATAATCACGAATCTCACAAATTCTATCCTGCACTTGAGTATGCTACTAAGAACCATGTAATATTTCTATCGTTTCCTCCACACACTACCAACAAACTGCAGCCGTTAGATGTTGCTGTATATGGGCCGATCAAAAAATATTTCGAGCAAGAAATCGCAACATTTCACAAAATTCATCCAGGTAGAACCATCGCTCAACTAGATGTGGCTTATATTTTTAATCCGGCTTATTTGAAGGGTGCATCTCCAATGAATTCAATTAGTGGATTTCGTGTCACAGGAATATGGCCATATAACCGAAATTTATTTCAAGATTCTGATTTTGCCCCTGCCTTAGTTACTGATCAACTACAGATAGCACAACCGTCTACTTCTGATACTAATACGCCTCAACTTAATAGCGATACGCTCACAGCTACCTTATCTCCCTGTCTACAATTATCAGGTCATAAGACACCTCCACCGTCACCATCGATTGCATCTAGTACCATAATAACTAACTCCCAACCAACTGCGGAGCAAATTCTCGAGTCTATACGCCCAATTCCAACAGCAGTGGGTCAAAAAGTGATAACAAGGAAGAGAAAAACTCACAAGGCTGAGATTCTGACTTCTACACCGGTGAAGGTGGACCAAAAACAAAGATTTCAGAAGGCCGAACAGCGTGCTGTAAAAAACTTGGGCAAGGAGAATATTTCAAAAACAATAAATATTCAAACGCCCTCCACGTCCAAAACAATACCAAAGAAGTCGGTACGAAATGCTCCGAAAACTGTGCGTGATTATTATTGCACTGTCTGCAAGGAGCAGTATGTCCATCCTCCAGCAGAAGACTGGATACAGTGCTCCGATTGCAAAGACTGGACTCATGAAGCCTGTTCTGCTTATCTTGGCAAAGGAACATATTTTTGTGATGACTGTCAAGACAAATAATCCTGAATCATTTTGCCCGATCGCTAGAACCATCTTACCCGATAGTATAGGGTAAGATGAATCAAATCTAAAATTGTATTTTCTGATCTCAAGTTTGGATTACGATAAAGATAAACTATATCTGTTTGGATATTATGAAAGTTTAATGATAGTTGATTTTGAGAAAATAAACGTTACTTTCTATTGCAACGCAAAGTATTTTTTTTTTATTATTTAAGTTACGTGAACCATCTTGCCCTCCCTTCCCCTACAGTTTCCTCCCATACATTGAGCACCAGCGCCTCTCGCGGAAACTATTAAGAACTAAAACTCTGGTGCTCAATGTATGGGACGAAACTGTACGTGTGATCGAGTAAGTAAACTGCAGGAACTCGTGCTAGAGGCACAGTTATATACGAAACGTAACTCTCTCTCTATCTTCACTAACATAATTTCCCCCTCAACTTCTGTTCGCCTCAAATTCAAATTGTTTATTTGCTTTAAACAGGGTGATACATAATGTGGTGTATAACATTACAGGAGAACAAGCCCATTTAGCTATAAAAACAGCACGCAAATATCAACAAACTTTAAAATGTAAAAGCATCTAGTCAATTCACAAACAAAATTCCAATCGGTAATCTGTGTATGGATTACTTCTGATAAATGTTTCTACAGTTATGATTCAAAAACTCTTGCACCGAATAAAACGCATTTTCTATCAGCCATTTTTTTTAAACTAGATTAAACTTATATAGCGGCAATGTTTTGAATGATTCTGGAATTTTATTAAAAAATTTAACGCACATCGAAAACCTATTTTTCTGTAGCCGGCTTGTTCTGGGTATTAAGTCCAGTACTAATCTATTTGGATTTCTGATGTTATTTCTCTTAGTAAGGTCTCGCCGGATCATACTTTTCTTAACGCTCTCGTCCCGCATTCACCAGCTTACTCCGGATTTTTTTAGTTTCATAGCCTTTTTATATATAGTACCTACATAAGAAATCAAAACTAAGAAAAAAAATTTTTCAGTGGGGATCGAACCTACACTCTCTACCATGGCGCTCTACCGTTATCTACGAATGATACACACCGATGTATTAATTTTAAGTTAGCCTATGCTATTAATAATGAAATTGATATTTGAAGAGTCAGCATCCTTTTAAGAATGGCATCATATTTTAAGAAATTGTATTTAATCAAAATATCTATATACGACCAGCGGTCTCTCTAAAATTGTACAACATAATTATTTAAACACTAAGGACATTGTATAAATATATACACTAAATTATTTACAATAATAAATCAATAACACATGTATATATATTTTTATTTCATCACATCTACACTAAGTATTTTATACTTAATACATTAATAATATATATATTAAAAAACAAATATGGGTTCACGAAAAAGAACACCAAATAATATCATAAAAGGGACGAAGTCAATTCGGGCGTCAATCAAAATTGAACCTTATTCACAATTCATAAATAACTCTAATGGCACATCATTACAAAGGTACAGACGCTAGCACAACAAGCTACCCCAATCTGTCAAATTTCCCCCATTGAAAGTGAACCTTATGCTTACACAACATGTAACTTAATTAACGCACATCCTGATATTTGTTCAGAACTGTTTCGAGAATCGATTTATATCATTTTAATATAGGTAATTTTTATTTCCAAAATAATTAAAACTACGGAAATTATTGTCATATTAACCCTGTACAGTCAAAACAAATTGGTCCATTTCAATTTGTTTTGACTGTACTTATACTACTGTAATATGACAATAATTTCCGTAGTTTTAATTATTTTGGAAATAAAACTTACCCATATTAAAAATGATATACTTAAATCATCAAAAAGTAATAAGACTTTAAAAGCGAAGTTTTATTTGTATTCATACAAATTCCATCATTCCATCACAAAATAAAGAAAAATAATCTTTATTACAAGAAACTAATTAAGTAAATAACAATGTATATACATGTTAAATAAAAAAATCTAATTGGGGTGTTTGAGTGTGCGTTAATTACACTACATGGTGTAGAATAAAGTTGAAAATCTAAAAAAGAAATTTGACAGATAGGTGTAGCTGGATGTGCTGGCGTATGTACATACAGATTGTTTAATATTACGAGATTATATCTTTACACCAATAATTATATTTCAACCTGACATTTTAGGTTTATTTTTATTTTCAACATCACATTTATAGTTAACCTAAGAGACTGCATGCCCAGCCGGGGGTTGCGGAAGTATCGTACGTTCCCGCAACCCCGGATGTGAGATGGAACACCGGGGTGTTAGTCTAGATGGTCACCCTGGTGGTTGCCATCAATCTAGACTGCAGTTGTGCTGCACTGCTAATAAGTGGAAATCGTGACTAATAAGTCAGTCCTAATAAGTCCAAGTCATGACCAATAAGTCAGTTAATAGCAGTTAGTCAGTCATGACTTCATGGCCAATAAAGTCACAGCGTTCTACATTCAGTCAAAAAAGTATCGGGAATGGATGATTTGTTTATGGTTCCAAAAAAGTCAATTTTTTTTGTTGTTGTTAGATTGGCACAACTGTTTTCCATTTTGGCGCGGAGTTTGAGTTGCATCTGTTATTTATATTAAATACAGCGCTGGTTTTAGTAATATCATATATATGTGTATCTCTAAGGAGCGTACTGGATTACGTGCAGACTTCATTCAGGGCTCTAGGGATAGAATAAAACCATTGGGGGATAGTACAAAAGATCCTGAAGGGTCGAAGTGCTGTACAGAAGTACACGCCAAGATAAGATAGTGTGTACCTATTGCGAATTTCATAATGGACAAAAATGGAATTTCGTGTTCGGAGTCACTGAAAATGTTACAGAAGGCTTACGGTGAATCAACTTTATCAAAAACTCGTGCTTATGAGTGATTCAAAGCGTTCAAAAGCGGTCGAGATGTGATGAAAGATTTGCCTCGCTCTGGTAGGCCATCAACGTCTGCAACTGAAGTTAACATCGCAAAAGTGAAGGAAATAGTGACTGAAAATCCTCATTCAACTCTGAGAGCGATAGCCGCCGAACTTTCTGTATCTCACGAGTCGATTCGTACCATTTTAACTAATCATTTGGGTATGAAACATGTTGCCGCTCGGCTAGTTCCAAAAGATCTAAATTTTCTCCAAAAACTCAATCGCATGAAAGTCGCTGAGGCCATGGTAGAACGAGTCAATTCCGACCCAACATTTATGAAACGCATTGTTACTGGTGACGAGACGTGGGTTTACGAGTTTGACATGGAAACTAGTCAACAAGCTTCGGAGTGGCGCCTTCCAACTGAACCGAAACCGAAAAAACCACGCCAAAGTCGATCAAAAGTCAAAGTCACGTTGACTGTTTTCTTTGACTATCGCGGTGTTGTGCACTCTGAATTCTTACTGGAAGGTCGAACGGTAAATAAAGAATATTATTTGAGTGTTATGCGGCGTTTAAGAGAGCAAATTCGACGAAAAAGGCAGATTTGTGGAAAGAAAATTCTTGGATTTTGCACCACGATAATGCGCCTTCGCACAAGGCCATCATTGTGAACGAATTTTTGACCAAACACTAGACAAATACCATCCAGCAGCCACCACATTCACCAGATATGGCTGCAGCTGACTTCTTTCTTTTTCCTTAACTCAAATTACCACTTCGTGGTTCAATCGGTAGAAGCCATAAAGGAGAATTCGCGGCGAGAACTGAACTCAATTCCGAAAGCAGCGTTTAAAATATGTTTTAATGAATGGATTATTCGTTGGCGTAAGTGTATCGTTTCTGAAGGAGCATACTTTGAAGGTGATAAAATAAATTTGGATGAATAACAAACATTTTGTATATTATTGATCTTTTCCCGGTACTTTCTTGACAGAGTAGTATAAGTCTAGAGCCAAATTACTTGCGAATAGTCAAATTGCCTTTCATTAGACTATTCGCAAAAAAGGTTGCGTTGTGCGATAATAAAAAAATGTATGGGGATATTTGAAAATAATAATAATAATAGTGCCAATATCAATAGAATCTAGCCATCTAGATGGGATATATTATAGTGCACAAGTTTGTGCACAAATACAGGGGCACTTTCTATTCCATCAGTCTCATGATCCGATCCGGCGACTAGACTAGACACGACCTGAAAGAGGTCAGGTACAGGGCCGACGGCTTAACGTGCTGTCCAAGGCATATATGATACAGAAAAATTTTAGTTTAATAAAATCCCAATATATATTTCTTTTCTTGGCCTGACCCGGGATTTGAACTCAGGACCTTATTGTCTGCGGTTGAACACGCTAGACCAACAAGGTAGTAACAATAGATAATTGACAATTACAGTATTAATACAGTATGGCATTGACAGACAATTTCCACCAATCATAGTTGGGCGTTGGAACTTTGCCTTTTTCTTAATGCTGTAAAAGTATAAAACGATTTGTAGATCATTCCCAATAAATCAGCCTTGACCAATAAGTCAGCAATGACCAATAAGTCAGCAATGACCAATAAGTCAGCAATGACCAATAAGTCAGTAAAAGTCATGTTGCATATTTAGAGCAGCGACTTATACTGCACCAAGAACTCCTCTTCTTCAACTAGAGACGCATCCAGGTAGTCGTCGTCTTCCGTCTTGATGGCAGACGTCAAGCGACTCAAGGCCAGCTCACGTTGTTCCCTGAAAAGAAAATGTATTGCTTGTATGTATGTAAAATATAAGATGAAAAGAACCTACAAGATGGACCGATGATCTTGTGCGGGTCGCTGGAAACTGCTGGATGCGAATAGCGCAACACCGGCAATTGTGGAGATCTTTGGGGAGGCCTTTGTCCAGCAGTGGACGTCTTTCGGCTGATATGATGATGATGTAAAATATAAGTAACACACAATACACAGGGTGACCGAAGAGTTAATGTTCAAACACAAAATTTAGATATTTTATGATAAGGAGTATCCGAAACACCCCCATGTATGTTCTACAATTTTGCGTAGTTTCCCAGATAGAATTTTTTTAATAATTATCTTCGTAAATTTCACCTAACCAACCATCAGTTTTCGATTTTTTTCTCGTTCTGTTGAACATTTCTGGTTCAGTTTTTTTGTGATAACTAATTAGCATAGTTTAACCTAACACCCTTAAAAGTACGGTTTATCTAAGAACTGACTTAGAATTTATTCACGGACGGTCACCGTAGCCTAGTTGGTAGTGCTCCTGCCTACGAAGCTGGTGGTCCTGGGTTCGAATCCCGGTAAGTGCAAATACTTGTGTGATGAGCACGAATATTTGTTTCTGAGTCATGGATGTTTTCTATGTATATAAGTATTTATCTATCTATATAAGTATGTATATCGTCGCCTGGTACCCATAGTACAAGCTTTGGTTAGTTTGGGGCTAGGATGATCTGTGTGACATTGTCCCCAGATATTATTATTATATTATTCGAAAGTTCAATAATAAGGCTTTGAGCTCAAGACTGATAAATTTAAAAGTGTCAAAAAAACCCAATATCGTAGAACATACATGGGGGTGATTCGGATACTCGCTCATCATAAAGTATCAAAATTTAGCGTTTGAACGTCAACTCCTCGGCCACCCTGTATATACAAAAGTCTGGTCAATAAATATTCACACAACACCACACATACTTAATCACATTAATTACAGCCTAATCGAGAGGTACAAAATTTAAATCTACCTATCCAGAGTGTGGAGAGACTGGCGACTTGCCATGCAGGTCTCCTAGTACAGAAACCAGTTTCTCACATATATTATCCTAATTACACCTAGTAATGTAGCTAGATTCAGTATATTTATACCCTTTCCAATCGTTTATCTAACTTTTGACAGCTGTACTACTTAATCAAAAGTGATACCCTGACCTATTACCGATTCGATTTCTTTTATCAATCGATTTTATTCATGAAGAAGTTTTAATCGATTTAACACACTCATTATTATTATTTATGCAATAAAATAGAGACATTTTGGGTATTTTATTGCAAAATAATAAAGGTTTTTACGTGACTTAATATAAAATATATTCACAATAATTTTCTTGTATGTTGTATTAATATAATTGATAATCGATTTATTTCAAAACCGTTTTTATAGGCTGTGGTCATTTATTACTAATGACACACCTCTAAGTGGGCGGAGGCAGTCCATGAAGTATAGTATTCCCTGTAGTACATTGTATCAATAATTATTACAAAACTTTATGTGCGTGATCTGTCAAAAGTTAAATAAATGATTGGATACACTATAATGTATACAATTCTGTGTAAGAGAAAAACAAAGTTATTTTATTATTATTATTGCAAAGTACAGTTCAAAGTAAGCATAATTATGTATTCGAATATGATTTAAATATAAATTTGAGATATTAACGACACAAATGAGCGTACTTTCATAAAATAAATAAATAAAAAAGGTTTTTATTCACGTAGACTTTAAAAAAGCGCTTGTAAATAGTCAGAACATGTTTGTAGTAATATAGTTGTATACATTAGATATTATTTCTAGTAACATAGATATTTAGGTACATCTTGTATGAAAACATTTATAAAATTTATTTTATTACAGAAATGATATTTAGCTAGCTCGTATCAAGTTATTGTCAAGAGATTATGTTTAATTATCTAGTTTAAGTCTAATATTTTTACTACATATTGTCAATGGTTCTGTCTATATTAAAGGTATTATTATTATGACGGACCTTGTGTTAATAACGACGGTCGCGCTTTAATGCTACCACCGGATCCAATGCGCCCCAACTGAGAAGACCCAGCGAAACAAACTCAGTGGGTTCATCTACTACCGGTTTCAACACGACCCAGTTGAGACGGTCCGGCGAAACATACTCAAGCGGGCATGAACACGGGATTTGGTCCAATTAGAGTAATTATTTAGTAGGCAAACACAATATATGCTCGATCGGTTGTCTGAAGGCTTATTATTTTCGATTATATTTAGGTATACAAAAGAAAAACTTCGAAACAATAACATTATTCATTTTGAGACAGAGTCAATAATTTTAAATTAAGTATATGATAGCAATCATTTACAGATAGTTCACGTAACACAGCAGATCAGTCATGTCTATATGGCTACAAGATCTCCAGCGAGCAATGTGCAGGTAGGAAGTGAGAGCCAGACATCTTTGTCATCGATGTACTCTTTAATGGTGTAATAACCCCTAGCCATAAGTATACGTTTAATATGTGTTTTAAAACTTGTGTCAGGCAGATCAGTAATTTGAGTAGGAAGCTTGTTATAAAACCTAATACAATTTCCTAAAAATGATTTATTAGTTTTGCTTACTCTAAAGCCTGGCATGGCTAGTTTGTTTTTATTCCTAGTATTTATATTATGCAGTTCACTTTTCTTTTTATAATTATGAATATTTTTTCTAACAAACATTATATTCTGATATATATATTCCGATGGCACAGTAAGTATATTTATTTCTTTAAACAAATTTCGCAAAGAATCGCAACTGCCTAAACCATAAATGGCTCTGACTGCTCTTTTCTGCAATACAAAAATAGTACCTATGTCAGCCGCCGAACCCCACAGCAGAATGCCATACGACATAATGCTATGAAAGTACGCGAAATACACTAATCTAGCAGTTTGTTCATCTGACAATTGCCTTATTTTCCAGACAGCATAGGAAGCCGAACTTAATTTACCTGCTAACTTTTCAATCTGAGGACCCCATTGCAATTTTGAATCAAGTGTCAATCCCAAAAATACGGTCGATGGGACTAAATCTAATATTTTCGCATTAAGTGCAACTGTTGGTACAATTTGAGTCACATTCGGCAATGAGAACCTGATGCATTTAGTTTTCCCTGCATTTAACAAGAGATTATTTGCCGAAAACCATTCTGATATAAAGCTGAGTGTTTTATTATGCTCAATAAGATCTTTATTCTTTCTATTTACTTTAAATATGAGCGACGTATCATCAGCGAACAAAACTATGTCTGATACTTTCTCTACCAGATAAGGGAGATCATTTATATAAACTAGAAATAAAAATGGGCCCAATATAGATCCTTGGGGCACCCCCATTTTCACAGGATGACGTGCCGAAGTGACACCGCCTATCGAAACCATCTGTTGTCGCCCTGAAAAATAGGACATCACAAGATCAAGAGATGTGCCAGATATTCCATAGTACTTCAGTTTAACAACGAGCGTACTGTTAGAGGCCTCCGTAGAATAGGGTTTTTAAAAAAGACTTTATTTAATTTTAAGACAACCGTCTTTGAGGAGAGGATGATGGAGACTGATGGATGGACGTGTGCATGAAATAGACGTAATGTACAAAGTACTTAGTTAGCGGGAAGGAATGCTTGGTAAGCAATAAAGGGTGCAACGGGAATATATAACACCTCCCGGGGCTAGACTAAACATCGGGGTTAATTCAACGATGTTTAGGAAATTAATTTATATGTTCATTCTGATACTAGGAGCTGGAATATTGTCTGGTTGAGGATGGACTGTCCGGGTTTTCAATGGAATGACTGGTTCGGGAGTTGTAGGATGATCTAAGGTAGGGTCTACTGAGGCGGGACGGCGGAGTAGAGGAAAGCGATGGATAAAACGGTTGTGCGATTTAATAAAGCAAATACACTTAAAAATACAAAATAAAGAAATTATAACTATCACTAAACTAATCATGATAGAGTAATGAGTCTCATATTTTATGATAGGGTGGTTAGCCAGGATTTCTTCAGCTTTGTTGGACATAGAATCTAATTTCGATCTAGTCTCTCTGGTGAAGTTATCTAAGTCAATATCCCGTAGTTTTAATGGAGGCTCACTACTCCTTACATTATTAAACTTATCTAAATTACAGCATGAATCATTAATTATATTAAAATATGAGTGACTTACGGTTACATTTATTTTTATTGGGGTAGACTTAGGTATAAATTTTGTACCCTTACAGAAGGCTATACAACCTTCAGGGATCCTTAAGATACCAGTACCAATTATATTTAGGTCTACTAATTTCTGACTACGGCATTCAACATAAAGTCTATTAGTTTGGGACTGCACAAAAATCCATGCGTTATTCTTTAGTGATTTCCATAAATCTATTTGTCCGTGGATAAAGTCTGTTTTACACTGCACTGGTAAAGCGCTTATTACGCCTGACAGTAGTTCACTTTCACAACTTGGGTTTGCACTAGTTGGGTACACTGTCGCGATATCACAGACGTATTCGCGCAAATTCATTACGTTGCATTCCTTTAGCGAGTCCAAGTTACAATATTCAGATTTGTCTTTAGTCATTGCTATGTATTTATTTGAAGGTATTATATATATTTGAAGGTATTATATAACTAAATGAATCAGGCTTAATACTGTTATGCGGAGTAGGTAATGCTATAACATGATAAAGATTGTATTCCTTAGGGGACACAAGGGGTAATCTTAATATAAAATTAATCTTATTACTAACACTATAACATATTACATTGGACAAATTCATTAAACTATACATATTGCTTAAAGATAAGTGTGTAGGTAGCCTAAGGTCAACAGGTAAGTATCTGAAGTTATCGACAATTTCTTCGTATAGCTGTTCGGGCGATAACACGGCTGGGTGTAGAGTGTTTTGACTACAGAACATTATTGCGTTGGTGAGGTCTTCTAATCGAAATGATAAAGCTAATAGGGATGCCTCTAAGCTATTAACTATCGAGTTGATTTTTGATTTAATGTATAACTCATGAGAGAGTGCCGTGACATTTTTTAATTGTGCTGAGAAATTGTCAATAGCTTGATTAAGACTGGCTTCATTAATTTTTATTATGTGTAATGTGTCATTAAATTTTGACAAGGTAGTTGAAGTAATTAAAATGTTTTCTTTCATTAACGTAGCTAGTCTTTTTTCGTTATCTTGTATATTTTGTATGGCCTCATTATATCTTATGCCATCGTTCTCGTCCAAAGTACCGAAAATAGTTTTGGAGAGGTAGCCAATGCCACCTATCCACGCCGCTCGTTTAGATCGCTTTTCTGTTAGGTGAGATATAGCTGAATATTCCGAAACAATGTCATGATATCTAACCGATAACGGCTCTAATACATTGTGACATTCCAGATTGCTCTGTGTTTTGATTTGGATTTGATGACATACAAATCTAAGGGTACCGATAACCGAATTTAGGTTCTGAATATGCGGTTCAATATAAGAGGTATCTATAAATGTAACTATATCTAAATAGCTTGCCCGTATTTTAATTTCGCCAATCGGATTAAAGTATATACCGGAACTTGTATTGATTTGTTCAACGAATTCTGCGTTAGCCGATATGCTGTAATAGAAAGAGTCGTGTAAGTCCTATTTGTCGTAAATAACTATAAGAATTATACGCATATATGAGATTTGTAAAATAATAAAAACAATATGCTAATATTTAAGAAATACCTATCGCTAGTTTCCTTAATTACATAAGACGATAATAATTGTAAGCTCGTAACTGTATCCGTTTACACATTGGCGTGCTTTATTTCATCAAAATGGTGCTTAACGTGGCGTCTGTTGATGAGTAGTGATACTGTGTGGTTTCCATGTACCTTAACTATTTTGTATGGTCCTTTCCATGGGGGTGATAAAGCTTTGCGTAGGCGAAGATGATTTTTCAATAAAACATAATCACCAACCCTGTACGTCACAGGGCGAGAGTGGGAATCATAATAATTTTTGGAGTTCGTTTTGGATCTCTGTATGAACTCTGTAGCTCTATCCCGTGTATACCGCATGCGCTGCTGCAACATTTTAACGTACTCGGGGTAAGTGGTATCTGAATTATTTTCGTATATCGAATCCGGGATGCGCGGTTTATGTCCGAAGAGCAATTCGTAGGGTGAGTAATGCGTGGTTGAGTGTATGGCGGTGTTGTAGGCAAGCATTGCGGTGTAGACGTATCTCGGCCAATTGTCTTGGTTTTCGTTCATGTAGGGCCTTAAGTATTCCTTAAGGGTGGAATGCGATCTTTCCAAAGCGCCCTGCGTCTGGGGGTGCTAGGGTGTAGACCATAACTGTTTTATTTTTAGAAATTCGCATGTTTTCTTAAATAATTCTGCTGTAAAATTAGTGCCTTGGTCAGTGAGTATATGTCGGGGAATTCCGAAAAGGGATATGAAATGGATAAGACATTCACATGACTCCTCTGCTGTGGTGCTACGTATTGGATAACCTAGGGAGAACTTTGTGAGGTCGTCTTGCATGGTTAGGATATATTTATATTTTGCTGTTCCGGATTCGGGTAAAGGTCCAACTATATCAAGTGAAATTCTTTCAAACGGCGAAGTTGAAGTTGACGTTATTACCATCGGGGCTCTGTTGATTTTACGTAAAGCTTTGTTTTCTTGACATGATGGGCAATTCTTCACGTAGTTTTCGATATCTTTTTGCATGTTTTTCCAATAGAACCTATCTTTGATTCGGTTTATCATTCTCGTGGAACCTAAATGGCCTGCAATGGGAATGTCGTGGTTTTCTTTCAGTATTTTGGGTATTTCACTTAACGATGGATATATGATATTGTTATGATATATGTTAATTTTAATTTTAGTGCCGTCAAATAAGTAGCTGAACATATTATAAATTTTTGTAAAGGAATGTTTATCAAATGGGTTCGCAAAATCGGAGCAGCTGATTTCGTTTACTGTGGAATAATTCATAATTATTTGATCACGCGCGTATTTAAGCGATTTAAATATATCCGGGTAGGAACTCTCATCGAAGTGATGCACTTTAGTGAATAAGAAAAGGTAAGTTTTATTTCCGATAGTGAGTGGTAAGAAACAATATAGGGACCTTTCTTGTCTCATGAACTCTGTGCGGTCGTGCTCTGGGCAATTGTTTATAATTTCCTGGACATATGGTATAGACTCGTCCATATCTATTGAAGTGGGAATGATAATTAAATTATGTAGTGTCTTAAGGAGATTTCCGTTGTGTTCAACTATCACTGTGTCATGTAATACTGTGGGTGATTTTAAGAATTTGGTATAGGTCTCATCGTGTATATTGATATTTTTAGGCGGTGGAGGATTTCTTAGAGAAGGTTCCCCTACCGGCGAAGGTTGGGTAGAGATGGGTGAGTTTTCAGGTAAAGCAACAAGGTCCCGAACTGGAACAGAGGCAGGTAAGGTTTCAGGATTAGCTCGGCTGGTTGAGGGTTGCGGTTCTACGTGGTCGGTAGGCTCAGAATTCAGGTAATCTAATACTTCGTTTTCTATTTCAGGATTTATGAGTTGAGCATCGAGGCTCGACGGCGGAGACACGAAGAGGTTTTGTAAATCATCGTTAATTAATTCGCTAAGGTCATTAAGAGTGCCCGAAGATTGTGATGCTTGTAGTGGAGTTTCATTACTTCCATGGTTGGCATTAAGGTTTGATTTATTTTCAGGCAATATAGGGTTGACCGGGTATCTAGAGAGCGCATCAGCAGCGGAATTTAATTTGCCTTTACGGTAGACTATTTCATAGTCAAATTCTTCTAATTTTAATCTCCAGCGTTGGAGTTTACTGCTGGGATCTTTGTGGTTAAACAACCATTTTAAAGGTCTATGATCGGTAATTATGAGAAATTTGCGGCCATAAAGGTATGGCCTGAATGTTTTACAACCAAACAGTACCGCTAATAATTCTTTTTCAGTTGTGCTGTAATTGGATTCACTTTTGTTTAAGGTGCGCGAAGCAAAAGCGACAGGCTGATCTTTTCCGACGGTTCCTTGTGACAGCACAGCTCCAATTGCGTAATTTGAACTGTCACAGGTAAGGATGAAGGGTTTTGTGAAATCAGGATAGATTAAGAGTGGAGCAGTCGTTAATTGGTGTTTCAGTGTGTCAAAAGCGAGCTGTTGTTGGTTCTCCCATTTGAATATTACGTCCTTTTTCAAGAGGTTGGTAAGGGATTTCGCAGTCTTTGAGAAATCTGGTATAAAACGGCGATAATATGAAAGTCCCAGAAATGATTTCACGTCTTTCGGGGACCGTGGCACGGGGAACTGTGTTACGGCTTTGATTTTCTCAGGGTTTGGTTTTACGCCATTTTCAGATATTACATGCCCGAGGTAAGCCACTTCTCGTCGAAGAAACTCACATTTGTCAGGCTGAAGCTTTAATTTAAAATCTCGCAACTTTTGGAATACTAATTTAAGGTTTTGGATTTGGCTAATTAAGTCATATGAATAGATTACTACGTCATCGAGGTACACGAAGCACCGGGTACCCTGTAAACCGGACAAGGCTGTATTCATTAACCTCTGGAAGGTGGAAGGGGCATTTTTAAGGCCAAAAGGCATGCGTGTAAACTGGAAATGACCGTCAGGAATGCTAAATGCAGTTTTAGACGCATCGGATTCGTTTATCCGGATCTGATGAAACCCGGATGCTAGATCTGATGTAGAGAAATATTTACTGTTTCCAAGTTGATCCAATATTTCGGTTATCTGTGGGATTGGATAAGTGTCACCAATGGTAACATCGTTTAGTTTGCGGTAATCTATTACTACGCGCCATTTTTGCAAACCGGATGCGTCTGGTTTTTTGGGAACGACCCAAATAGGGGATGACCATGGCGAAACTGATGGTTCTATAATGCCTTGCTCTAGCATCTGATTCATCTGTTTACTAACTTCGGCTTTATGGATTTCGGGAAAACGGTATGTTTTAGTGTGGATGGGAGTGTCTGTTGTCGTTTTAATTTCATGTTTTACAGCTTCAGTAAAAGTGAGTTTTTCTCCTGGTAAATAAATAATGTCTGAATAGTCGGAGCAAAGCTGGAAGAGCGCATTAGCCTCTTCTTGATTAAGATGACTCACACGTAACTGTTTTAGGACTTCTTTAGTGCGTCCGACAGTGTCTGACGTTGGGTTTATATTATTTACAGAATGTTCCAGTAGTTCGCAGGGTGTAGAAGTTGGGATTGAGGTAAGTTTTAGGTTAAGCGCTGACTTTACGGTAAGTGGAGTTTCCGTCGTATTAACTACTGATATATTTATTCTTTGATTTTTCTTGACGCGTACAATACAATTTGCTATGAGTAAGCCTTCGATTTTATTCTGATCTAACACGAGACCTTCTTTGATTTCAGGATTTTGCACAGAACATTCGATAACCACTTCGCTTCGAGCTGGGATAACGTAAGTAGGTTCACAGAAATGTAGTTTAATTGAGTTTTTACCAATACGGAGTAGGTTATTATCGTAATCAATGTTACAGTTAAAGGCGTTCAGGAGATCGGAGCCTATGATGCCGTCATAAGGTAAGTGTATTTCATCGACTACATGGAATTGATGTGAAATATTGGTTTTAGACAATTTAATCTTTAGTTGGAAATAACCTAAAGTAGAAATAGTTTCTTCCCCTGAATCTATACCTTTTAATTTTATGGATTCTTTCGTTAGTCTAGGCTGGTTATCTAAGCGTGAATGCTTTATCAAGCTTATCGAGGATCCTGAGTCGACTAGTAAGGATAAGGGCGTATCGGATATATAGGATTCGACTATAACGTGTGGTAATAGCGTTTTGGCAGGATCATTTGTGATTTCGAAGATATTATTAGGTTTTGGCGGATCAACACTTTTAGGTTGCTGCATGGATATAGTAGGTTTTGGCAGATCATGTAGCGATGCCTGATTTATTTTATTAAGTCGGTCCCTATGTGACGGGGCTGGTTTGGATTTTGAATTAGAATTTGGGGTATCGTTTTTTAGATCACGACCTCCCGCACGATACCGGGACGAGACGGTTACTCGTTTTTTGGGTTACCATCAACCGTGTCGATTCCATCGTCAGAATAACGAAGGTCCCCATTTTGCTCATGAGTTGTTGTCTCATCGGATGTGAAATGCACTAGATAAGGCGTTCGCGGTTGATTTTGATTGAGGTTCTTAAAGCGGTTATTGTTAAACTCTCGTTTCCGACATTGTTCTAGGGTGTGCCCTGGTGTTTTGCAATATCTGCAGAACGCGGCGTTGGGGTTGTTGCCATTGATGTTACCACCGACATAGGTATTTGGTCTAAAGTTTAGCTGATTAGGATTGAAAGTTGATGGGTTTGGACGTCGTACAAGCTGTGTGTCCAGCCTTGGGGTATTTGTTTTGTATTGCCGTGCACTTTGGAAACCGGACGGACCAGCGCTTGCTCTAGATAGGGACTGCTGGATTCTTTCTTCCGAAACCGCGACGTTGATGGCTTCGTTTAGCGTCTTAAAAGTTTTGCATCTGACAAAGTTAGATATTCGGGGCGACAAGCCCATTTGGAAATGGTGGAGAGCTAAATCTTCCATAGCGGCTGTCCGCCCTACCATTTCCTTATTTTTATGGCCATGTGAGATTGATATTTCAGTTAAAAGCTTAGATAGACACGTCTCTATTCTTAGGGCATATTGGCTAACGTTTTCATTCGCCTGTTGTTTGCATTCTTGAAGATCGGTCAAAAGATGGGCGTAATGTTTTCTTTCGCTGAACTGTACTTTAAGGAAATCTTTAAGTTGTGGTCAATTAGCAAACTCTTTAATTGAACATGCGGTTTCTGCCTTGCCCTGTAGTTCGCAAAGAATGAACTTGAAAAGTATATCTTTTTGGCTATCGGAGGCTAATTCATAAGCATTGTTGCAGTTTACAATAAAGGAATTTAAGGTCTCTCTGCAGCCGTCATATGGTTTTATAAATTTTAGTAAGATAGAGATATCGATATCAGGTTTAGGTGCAGCTGCGGCTGCAGCCTTCTTTTTAGCGACTGATCGAGTCTGTGGAGGAAGAAGATGGCTTTGGCCGTCCTCTTCGGTGTCGTATACAATGACATCGGCTTTTTCTAATTTCGGACTTTGTGACCTTTCTGCCATTTTATACACAATTTAAAAAAATAAATCTATAGGTATATGAACAAGGTAATGGACACAGTTACGAATAATAATATAAAAGTTCGAATTAATATTACAGCAATGACTAAAACAATACAATAGATAGCTCACAGGAATGCAGACAGCACGATAACGGCGTTCATCGTTGAAGCTCGGCGATAAGGCTGTCTGGAGTTCAGGCGCGTGGGCGTCCGCGCTTCCTCGAATACCGGTCACAGCGCGTACACTTACGCGTGACAGTGGGTATTAGGTGCACTATAAGGCCGGCTACAGCACTCGGGCAGAATGCGCAGCTATGGGCTTTCACACACACACAGCACAGCACAGATGCACAATTATGTATTGCACGAACACAGTGGATACACGGTTTACAGTATACACACGCGCCGATTTGGTTTTTTGGGTATTGAGACGTACCGGGGACTTTACAAAATCCCTTTACGCTGCCACCAAATGTTAGAGGCCTCCGTAGAATAGGGTTTTTAAAAAAGACTTTATTTAATTTTAAGACAACCGTCTTTGAGGAGAGGATGATGGAGACTGATGGATGGACGTGTGCATGAAATAGACGTAATGTACAAAGTACTTAGTTAGCGGGAAGGAATGCTTGGTAAGCAATAAAGGGTGCAACGGGAATATATAACAGTACGATGATCAACGCAATCGAAAGCCTTAGAGAGATCACAGAAAACTCCCAGCGCATCCTGTGATCCCTCCCAAGCCTCCAATATTGACCTAATTAATGTGCAACCTGCATCCTGAGTAGAGCGGCCCCTTGTAAACCCGAACTGCTTGTTATGCAATATCTCATTCACGTTAAAGTGCGACAACATTTGGCTGAGCATCAGCTTTTCAAATATTTTACTTAAAGCAGTATTGAGATAGGCCTATAATTCGTGGCATTTTCTGAACAACCTGCCTTGAAAATGGGTATTATCTTACTTATTTTCATTAAATCGGGAAAGACACCATCACTTATACAGCCATTGAAGATGGCTGCAAGGATTGTAGCAATGTTTAGTATGATTGATTCAATTGCTTTAACAGACAGTCCCCACAAATCTTCTGTGCCTTTCCTTTTAATACTCTTAAAAGCTTTTATAATATCATCACTTGTTACGGATTTAAAACTAAAGTTAGGCATCATCAGCCTGATATTACCCACTACTGGACATAGGCCTCTCCCAAAGGGTTCTATATCGTTGATATTTGGAGGAGTTTGCCGTAGTCACCGCGCTCGGCATGTGAATTGGCGCCCACAGTTAGGTGGTAGCTAGTAGCTAGTACACAGGTGACGCTGCTGCCTGACTACCTGGTGTATTAGTCGCCATTTACGTCTCCTTTGGGATGGTATGTGGTGGTTATTCTATGTAAGAAACCACACGGCTAAGCGAGAGTAATTTAAATAATTGACGGTCACCGTAGCCTAGTTGGTAGTGCTCCTGCCTACGAAGCTGGTGGTCCTGGGTTCGAATCCCGGTAAGTGCAAACATTTGTGTGATGAGCACGAATATTTGTTTCTGAGTCATGGATGTTTACTATGTATATAAGTATTTATATATCTATATAACTATGTATATCGTCGCCTGGCACCCATAGTACAAGCTTTACTTAGTTTGGGGCTAGGATGATATGTGTGACATTGTCCCGAGATATTATTAATTGGAAATTGACTAATTTAAACATAATGAAATTTGTACTAAGATATCAAACACAAACAAATATCTATTTAACATTTCGGCTGCTGCCTAGGCACGCTCGCTTCGTGCGCGGTGCTGATATCAACCTAACCCGCTCCTCGCTAACCTAAGCTGTATGGGTATGACCTTTCTCTGTGTCACACGTTTTTAGACCAATAGCAGTTTTATCTGATAACTCAGTTGCGAAATGTTCATTGTATAAAATAATAATTTACAACATGAAAATGTAAGTGTTGATCATTTGGCAAAGTGAGTCATTTGTAAAATTATTAGTAGTAAAATGATCAATTGACGAAACCATTGATTTACCAAACGTTGTTTGTCAAGTGTATTTTTTTTGTTATATAGTTAAGTGTACATAATGATTTCTAGTTACATGTAGATATTTAGGTACACGGATTGTTAAAATCGACAGTCACCGTAGCCTAGCTGGTAGTGCCCCTGCCTACGAAGCTGGTTTGTGTTGAGCACGAATATTTGTTTCTGAGTCATGGATGTTTTCTATGTATTTAAGTATTTATCTATCTATATAAGTATGTATATCGTCGCCTGGTACCCATAGTACAAGCTTTGCTTAGTTTGGGGCTAGGATGATCTGTGTGACATGGTTACTAGATATAGATATTATATTATTATTATTTATAAAATTAATTTTATAATAGTAATTATATTTAGCCAGCTTGTATTAAGTTATCGTCAAAGAGATTATGTTTAGGTTTAATTATCGATATTTATAGTTTAACCTATATTTTAGTGCATATTGTCTGAATGGTTCTGTCTAATAAACAGCAGGACCCTGTATATCCCACCTTATATAACTTTTATGTCACGACTCACCTTTTCTGCTTATCGTGTTTCTTCTGCTTCTTCCTGGCAGCACCTGCAGAACTTGTGGATGGATTCGATGCGTCTTCGTCTGTAAACATCAGAGATATATATAAACCACAAGCCTTGGGGCAGAACTTGGTGGAGACTTAAATACTATTACAAAAATATCCATGCAAGTGACAACGACAAGAATTAATTTAAAAAAGACGAGAGTGCTTCAGACCATATGACTGAAGTAAAACTTAGATATACGAAACATAACTGGCTATGAGAAAGAGAGGAAGAAAATGTGTGCTCGCACCTCTCTCTCTCTCTTGCCCTTACATATAGGAAAAGTAGCTCTCTCTATCTCTTTCTATCTTCACAAACTTATATACATCACACTATTCGTAACGCACTCGTCATGCATTTACCAGCTTACTCCCTAAGTGAAGCGTAAAAGTATTCAAAAAATTAAAACTATTAGTCATATTATATGCCTGGACAGCCTCGTTGGTCTAGCGGTTCTATGTTCTACCGCAGATTATGCGGTCCAGGGTGTAAACCCTGGATCGGACAAGAAAATATATTTGGGATTTTTATGAAAAGAGAAAAATTTCTCCATGATTCGTGGAGACAAAAAGATTTCCACGAATAGATGATATATAGAGGAGGTCTAACATAAATAGTAAAGGAAACAAAAGGAGGGTTATCTATCCAAGAAAATGAAGGAATTAAAACAAAACCAGTCATTCCAACCATCATTAGCAATGATTCTTGTAGGTGGTTGGAGTTAATAGTTTCTGAGGTTTTTTACATGCTGATGTGGAAATCCGCAGATAAACCAAAGCTACCGACATAGTCCGAAAAATTGCCAGACTGAAGTGGCAGAGGGGCCACGTTGCTACATGGCCCCTCTGACGACGTACGTTCTGCTGTAGAACCGACGGGCGTTGGGGCAGAAAAAAGTTCTTTATCTAGTGGCGACCACGAAGCGGAAGACGTAGCGTCGACTCCTCGGAATTTGCGTGGACGGGACCATGGTGAACCAGCAACTAGTCACAGCTCTAATCAGCATGGGATATACCCGGAAAATGGCGGCCACAGCCTTGCGGAACTCCAACAACCATGTGGCGGAGGCGGTGAGGCTCATACAGGAACAACCTGAGCTGGTAAGTATTCGAAGGTAAACTAGCAACTAGTATACAAGGTGGAGAGATGATCTTATGATTGTTGCTGGACGCCGCTGGATATGGGTAGCGCAAGACTAGCAGTTGTAGAGATCCTTGCGGGAGACCTGTGTTCCTTCGGCTGGTATTATGATGATGACATTTTGATGTTCCACATGTTCAGTTTCAGTGGCAAAATTACGTGAACTATTTATGTTGTTTGTGTATTTGTGCGTGTCCGTGTGTGCGTTTGTGTGAGTGTGTGTATGTGCGTGCGTGCGTATGTGTGTGTGAAAGTGAATGCAAGTGCGTACCAACGCGCACGTGTCCGTGGCCGGCCACGAGCCGGTCCACGGCCCCGCTGATGTGGTTCCGCGCGACGCGCAGTGCGGCGCGCGCCTGCTCCGCCTCGTAGCCCATCGCCTCCAGCTGCACATTACAATACAATACAATAAAAAACTCTTTATTGTACACCAGAATAAAAAGTTATTATAATAATGTATAAAGGGCAGCCTTATCGCAAGTTGCAATTTCTTCCAGGCGACATATTATCGGAGTTTTCACCAAACACATTAATTTGAATATCTGACGTATTTGATTCCCCAAACGAAACTTGGCTCCATCAAAAACCAGCGCTGCATAATGATACTATTCAATTGTTATTTTTAGTTTACTCTATGTTTACACTTATCTATACTAACATTATAAAGAGGTAAAGTTTGTGAGGTTGTAGGGGGAAATCTCTGGATCTATTGAAGCGATTTTGAAAAAACTTTTACTTATAGTAAGCCACGGTATCTGTGAGTGGCATAGGCTACATATTAACTCGAAAAATGAAATTACGTTTTCTTGGCAGACGGATTTGCGAAATCGGAAAAAAAAAGTATCAAACGATCACGTTTCTTACAAACGCTGCCTTAACGATGAGAGATATACAGTTGAGTTCTAGAGAAAAGTTATAGAGCCTGATAATTTCTACAAAAAGTCAGCGATATGTCTCACTTATATATTTTAATTAAATCACAAAATATGTAATTTCTATATATTAACACAGTGTTTTTCAACCTTTTTCATGACACGGCCGCTTTATTACGTACAAATATTCAATCCAATATATTTATACATTTTCAAATTGGGGTTTAGGTGAACACATAATTAAGTGCGTAAATAACATTTTTGAAATCGAATGAGTCGCCATTTTTACATAGATAGCGTAATTTATTTGCATTTATACGACCTCGGCCGATTATGGCTGTCCTGCCGTCGCCGCGCCGCGCGCGAGTGCAGCAATTGACACGCATGCGAGTTGAGTGAATGAGCGCGCGAGACGCAATGGGCATTTCGAGAGCGAAGCGGCGCGGGCTATACAACGGCGCATGCGCGATCAGGACTCCTCGCGACTCCACGCGAGTCCTGATCGCGCATGCGCGAGCGCCATTGTTTTTACGTATTTTACTGCATTTGTAATGGATTTGTAAAGTTTTGAAATGGATAAATTTCTAAAAAGAACTTCAGAACCGTCTACTTCTGGAGGGAGTGATGAAATTAAAATTAAGAAAAAACGTCTTTATGACGATAATTATTTGAAATTCGGATTTACTGTAATTGGGAATAAACCACAGTGTGTTATTTGCTTTGAAACTTAACAAGAGAAAGCATGAAGCCATCAAAGTTATTACGCCATCTCAATACAAAGCATCCAAATGAAAAAAATAAATCCGTGGATTTTATTGAAAGAAAATTCAAGGCTCTTCAAAATCAAAAAGCTGCTATAGTACAAATGTCCAACGGAAATGAGAAAGCGTTGCTGGCTAGTTATCGAGTAGCTCTTCGTGTGGCTAAAGCAGGAAAACCTCATACTATCGCCGAAAATTTCATTTTACCTGCGGCTTTAGATATTGCGGAGATTATGTTTGGCAAACAAGAGGTCGAAAAACTCAAAATGATACCTCTCTCTGACAATACTATTCAACGCAGGATTAGCGATATGGCGACTGATATTCGTGATCAAGTCATAGAAAAAAATAAAAGAAAGTACTTTTGTGTCCCTGCAGTTTGATGAATCTACGGATATTGCGGATTGTGCACAGTTTGTAGCTTTTGTGCGCTTTGAAGCCAAAGAAAAATTAATGGAAGAAATACTATTTTGTAGAGCGCTTCCCACGAACATTACAGGCCAGTGCTTACATAACATGTTTCTTGAAGCTACGCAACATATGAATATCCATTGGGAAAATAAATGTATTGCTATTTGTAGTGACGGAGCAAAAGCCATGACAGGTGCGAACAGTGGATTTATTACCAGATTGAAGGAACAGATGCCAAACGCTTATTGGACGCATTGCTTTATCCATCGCCAAGCTCTTGCGGCTAAAACCTTGCCACAGGAGTACAGTCAAGTTTTAAATATTATTATAAAAATTGTAAATTCTATTAAAGGAAAAGCGTTGCAGACACGACTGTTTCGAAAAATTTGTGAAGATATGGGAGCGCTCCACCAAAATTTACTTTACCATACGGAGGTTCGGTGGTTGTCAAAAGGCAAAGTACTAGCCAGAGTTTTGGAACTTCGTGCTGAACTTTTAATCTATTTGCACCAAGCCAAGTCAGAATACTCCAAATTCATCTGTGACCCGGAATTCCTTTTGAAATTGGCTTTTCTTTCTGACTTATTTGAGCATTTAAATATCTTGAATAAAAGTCTTCAAGGGCGTGATGAAAATGTCATCACTGCTAAAGACAAGATTCATGGCTTTACAAACAAAATTAACTTGTGGTCATCGTCTATAAATCAAAATCATTTCGATTCATTTTCTTCGACTCAGTCGTTTATTGAAGAAGTCGGATGCGATATAAACATCAATCCCCCCCCAGGGGGTCGCGACCCACAGGTTGAAAAACACTGTAATAAACAAATATATTTACTGCCAAATGAAGTGAGCATGGCTCAGCTAGTTTATATACTTTGATTTATATTATTGGTTTCGTATACCGTGTATATAAAATTAATAATCTCATCTATAAATCGTATGGACGAAAACAAAAAATCAAACCGTTTGCCGAAGTTGATGGGACCCTTAAAATATACCCGATAAACTTTTTTGCAGTTGACCATACAGGATCCAGTAAGACAGTCGGTTATTGCCCAGAACTCACCTCAGCCACCAGCTTGTTGTCGGGCTCCACGATAGAGTCCTCGGAACTGGGCGACTCCGTCTCTTCGTCTGATGACATGTCACTCTCAGCCAACTGGAAGACCAATAAAACTGTGCTGTATGATTAGCGTTACAAGTTTAACGATTTTAACAGTATGGCGAAAACTCAAATATTTATCTAAGTTAAGTCATTAAAATATTTCCTTAACTGCTTGATTGGTGCTCACCAGATACTGCTGTACTGTATGAATCTCACAGTCTCGGACACCTTGCTTCTGAAGTAGCACATGCCGATTTGAGGAGGAGATTACTGCTGGTTCCGCTTGAAATACTGACAAGCTAATTGTTGCCGTATGAGTTTCTCAATCCACGTTACCAGCTTTTTGGACTACCACAAACCAGTGGCATTTAATCTCTGTGTACATAAAGTCCATGTTGATGAGAGCTCACTGACTCCACCACCTGGTTGTTGGAGTTCTAGAGCAATGTGACATCCAGATAGTCACAAAAATCGCCGTGTATACAGCAATCATACTTCCAATATTGGTCTACGCCACTGAGACTCGGTGTCTCTACAAAAGTGACATCAAACGTCTCAATGTGTTCCACATGAAGTGTCTAAGGTCCATTTTCCATATAAAGTGGCAACATCGTATCCCAAGTTCGCTAATTCTACGCCGAACGGGGATGACTGGCATGGAAACCATACTTATTAGCGTGCAACTTAGGTGGTTTGGGCATCTTTTTCGTATGAATGACCCAAGGCTCCCCAAATGGACATTCTTCTCTGAGCTTGTTAACGGGAAGCGAAACCGGCGGGACAGTTTCTACGGTACAAGGATGTCTTGAAACTGAACTGAAGACTGGGAGAAACTCGCATATCGACGTCATGCCTGAGCCTCCCCGCTCAGTGTCATTTCATTGTGTGCCACTGTGGCTTACAGGAGTTGCAGTGGTGGGTAAGAGGAAGGGAGTAGTCCCGAATAAAAAAAAAGAAAACATCGACGTCCTGAATGGCGCAGGACTATCCATCAAGCTGCAGCGCGATACGAGGCTGCCAGGCTAAATTACCTAAAACTCTGATCGCCACACAATGTTTTGCGTGTCATGGGACAGAGTGTTTAAAACTAAATTTGGGTTTGCGAGCCATATTCGCACGCACAATCAATTTCGCCCCAATTTCGCCATCGACGAACACGTCGCGGAGAACATCATACTAGTTGCTAGTTTACCTTCGAATACTTACCAGCTCTGGTTGTTCCTGTATGAGCCTCACCGCCTCCGCCACATGGTTGTTGGAGTTCCGCAAGGCTGTGGCCGCCATTTTCCGGGTATATCCCATGCTGATGAGAGCTGTGACTAGTTGCTGGTTCACCATGGTCCCGTCCACGCAAATGCCGAGGAGTCGACGCTGTCTGTGGGATATTTAAAATATGACTTAATAATAATATATGTTAGTGGGTAGTTTAATTAAAAGCGATGTCCACGTGTTAAGTGACATTTACCGGAAGTAATTATTAGTAAGTTACATTTGATGTGTAAAACCTTACCTTTCGATTGTTTTATTATTTTTGTGCGAGTGATTTTGGAAAAGGGACGGAAATGTCTTGCAGGAACGTAGCTGTCGGCCAGCCACAGCCCAGCTGCAGTAGAGTGACATGCAGATACCTCTCGGAGCGGGTCGCCTCCCTGGCGCGCTCCTTGTGCGCCTTCCTGTCGGCCAGCCACAGCCCAGCTGCAGTAGAGTGACATGCAGATACCTCTCGGAGCGGGTCACCTCCCTGGCGCGCTCCTTGTGCGCCTTCCTGTCGGCCAGCCACAGCCCAGCTGCAGTAGAGTGACATGCAGATACCTCTCGGAGCGGGTCGCCTCCCTGGCGCGCTCCTTGTGCGCCTTCCTGTCGGCCAGCCACAGCCCAGCTGCAGTAGAGTGACATGCAGATACCTCTCGGAGCGGGTCGCCTCCCTGGCGCGCTCCTTGTGCGCCTTCCTGTCGGCCAGCCACAGCCCAGCTGCAGTAGAGTGACATGCAGATACCTCTCGGAGCGGGTCGCCTCCCTGGCGCGCTCCTTGTGCGCCTTCCTGTCGGCCAGCCACAGCCCAGCTGCAGTAGAGTGACATGCAGATACCTCTCGGAGCGGGTCGCCTCCCTGGCGCGCTCCTTGTGCGCCTTCCTGTCGGCCAGCCACAGCCCAGCTGCAGTAGAGTGACATGCAGATACCTCTCGGAGCGGGTCGCCTCCCTGGCGCGCTCCTTGTGCGCCTTCCTGTCGGCCAGCCACAGCCCAGCTGCAGTAGAGTGACATGCAGATACCTCTCGGAGCGGGTCGCCTCCCTGGCGCGCTCCTTGTGCGCCTTCCTGTCGGCCAGCCACAGCCCAGCTGCAGTAGAGTGACATGCAGATACCTCTCGGAGCGGGTCGCCTCCCTGGCGCGCTCCTTGTGCGCCTTCCTGTCGGCCAGCCACAGCCCAGCTGCAGTAGAGTGACATGCAGATACCTCTCGGAGCGGGTCGCCTCCCTGGCGCGCTCCTTGTGCGCCTTCCTGTCGGCCAGCCACAGCCCAGCTGCAGTAGAGTGACATGCAGATACCTCTCGGAGCGGGTCGCCTCCCTGGCGCGCTCCTTGTGCGCCTTCCTGTCGGCCAGCCACAGCCCAGCTGCAGTAGAGTGACATGCAGATACCTCTCGGAGCGGGTCGCCTCCCTGGCGCGCTCCTTGTGCGCCTTCCTGTCGGCCAGCCACAGCCCAGCTGCAGTAGAGTGACATGCAGATACCTCTCGGAGCGGGTCGCCTCCCTGGCGCGCTCCTTGTGCGCCTTCCTGTCGGCCAGCCACAGCCCAGCTGCAGTAGAGTGACATGCAGATACCTCTCGGAGCGGGTCGCCTCCCTGGCGCGCTCCTTGTGCGCCTTCCTGTCGGCCAGCCACAGCCCAGCTGCAGTAGAGTGACATGCAGATACCTCTCGGAGCGGGTCGCCTCCCTGGCGCGCTCCTTGTGCGCCTTCCTGTCGGCCAGCCACAGCCCAGCTGCAGTAGAGTGACATGCAGATACCTCTCGGAGCGGGTCGCCTCCCTGGCGCGCTCCTTGTGCGCCTTCCTGTCGGCCAGCCACAGCCCAGCTGCAGTAGAGTGACATGCAGATACCTCTCGGAGCGGGTCGCCTCCCTGGCGCGCTCCTTGTGCGCCTTCCTGTCGGCCAGCCACAGCCCAGCTGCAGTAGAGTGACATGCAGATACCTCTCGGAGCGGGTCGCCTCCCTGGCGCGCTCCTTGTGCGCCTTCCTGTCGGCCAGCCACAGCCCAGCTGCAGTAGAGTGACATGCAGATACCTCTCGGAGCGGGTCGCCTCCCTGGCGCGCTCCTTGTGCGCCTTCCTGTCGGCCAGCCACAGCCCAGCTGCAGTAGAGTGACATGCAGATACCTCTCGGAGCGGGTCGCCTCCCTGGCGCGCTCCTTGTGCGCCTTCCTGTCGGCCAGCCACAGCCCAGCTGCAGTAGAGTGACATGCAGATACCTCTCGGAGCGGGTCGCCTCCCTGGCGCGCTCCTTGTGCGCCTTCCTGTCGGCCAGCCACAGCCCAGCTGCAGTAGAGTGACATGCAGATACCTCTCGGAGCGGGTCGCCTCCCTGGCGCGCTCCTTGTGCGCCTTCCTGTCGGCCAGCCACAGCCCAGCTGCAGTAGAGTGACATGCAGATACCTCTCGGAGCGGGTCGCCTCCCTGGCGCGCTCCTTGTGCGCCTTCCTGTCGGCCAGCCACAGCCCAGCTGCAGTAGAGTGACATGCAGATACCTCTCGGAGCGGGTCGCCTCCCTGGCGCGCTCCTTGTGCGCCTTCCTGTCGGCCAGCCACAGCCCAGCTGCAGTAGAGTGACATGCAGATACCTCTCGGAGCGGGTCGCCTCCCTGGCGCGCTCCTTGTGCGCCTTCCTGTCGGCCAGCCACAGCCCAGCTGCAGTAGAGTGACATGCAGATACCTCTCGGAGCGGGTCGCCTCCCTGGCGCGCTCCTTGTGCGCCTTCCTGTCGGCCAGCCACAGCCCAGCTGCAGTAGAGTGACATGCAGATACCTCTCGGAGCGGGTCGCCTCCCTGGCGCGCTCCTTGTGCGCCTTCCTGTCGGCCAGCCACAGCCCAGCTGCAGTAGAGTGACATGCAGATACCTCTCGGAGCGGGTCGCCTCCCTGGCGCGCTCCTTGTGCGCCTTCCTGTCGGCCAGCCACAGCCCAGCTGCAGTAGAGTGACATGCAGATACCTCTCGGAGCGGGTCGCCTCCCTGGCGCGCTCCTTGTGCGCCTTCCTGTCGGCCAGCCACAGCCCAGCTGCAGTAGAGTGACATGCAGATACCTCTCGGAGCGGGTCGCCTCCCTGGCGCGCTCCTTGTGCGCCTTCCTGTCGGCCAGCCACAGCCCAGCTGCAGTAGAGTGACATGCAGATACCTCTCGGAGCGGGTCGCCTCCCTGGCGCGCTCCTTGTGCGCCTTCCTGTCGGCCAGCCACAGCCCAGCTGCAGTAGAGTGACATGCAGATACCTCTCGGAGCGGGTCGCCTCCCTGGCGCGCTCCTTGTGCGCCTTCCTGTCGGCCAGCCACAGCCCAGCTGCAGTAGAGTGACATGCAGATACCTCTCGGAGCGGGTCGCCTCCCTGGCGCGCTCCTTGTGCGCCTTCCTGTCGGCCAGCCAGTGGTGCGCGCGCTCGCAGTCGCCGGCCGTGGCGCGCAGCGCACTGCGGGCCTGGCCGCGGGACCAGCCCAGCTCCATTAAGGTTACTACTGCGCCCTCGTCCACCTACAATAAATAACAAGCGGCTACAAGAATAGTATTAGTCACATACTCCTTTGGAGGACCGGTATTAAATATACTAATGATTTAAGTCCAAATTTGTTGTTGCGAATTCTTATTAATTACCGGTAAACATGCAAAACAAAGGTAAATTAACAAAAATCTAGTTTGATTCAGACAAAATTGTTGCTATCGCCATATGTTTTCTAAAGGCATTGAAGATCTATCATCTGACTTTTTGTTGCAAAAAAAAAGAAAATAAAAAGCTAGTTCAAACCTGTAGACCTATTGCAAATTTGTTGTTATTCTTCTAATCTTTATTCATATCTTAAGAAAAATAATAGATAGTGCAAGGAACAAAAAAGTATTAGAAAAAATGTCAATACACGCAGTCAACTAGAACTTCTGACAGTGACAAATATAGATTAAAAGTCACCGATTTGTGCTTTGTACTGAGATATGACGCAAGCTTTTGATTATGTAGATCATGACATTCTTATGAGTAAATATAAGTCTTACGGTATTTGAGGCAGCATGCTTAGTTTATTAAACATACCTCCAAGGTAGAAAACAATTAACTTGCATAAATACACTTAATACAAAAATCTAACTACGTCTATCTATCTAAAGAGCGAACAGTATCGTTTGGGCTACCGCAAGGAAGTGTCTTCGGTCAGTATTAAGGTATTTATTATATATGTTAAAAATTTATTTAAGGCTATAAAACAACCGATGACGTTGTTTGCAGAGACAGCACATTAGCACTTCATGAGGCAAAAGGGAAATAACAAATATAGATAAAAATAACCGATTTGTGCTTTGTACTGAGATATGACGCAAGCTTTTGATTATGTAGATCATGACATTCTTATTAGTAAATATAAGTCTTACGGTATTTGAGGCAGCATGCTTAGTTTATTAAACATACCTCCAAGGTAGAAAACAATTAACTTGCATAAATACACTTAATACAAAAAACTAAATACGTGTACCTATCTAAAGAGCGAACAGTATCTTTTGGGTTAACGCAAGGAAGTGTCTTCGGTCAGTATTAAGGTATTTATTTTATATGTAAAAAAAATGTTTAAGGCAATAAAACAACCGATGACGTTGTTTGCAGAGAAAGCACAATAGCACTGCATGAGGCAAAAGGGAGTCGTATAAAACAGATATTTATGATACTTATCATCAATAATCATAAAATGGATGGATAATAATAACTTAAAATAAATAAATCTTAAGAACACTCAAATTATGCATTTCAATCAAAGGACGGCTGAAAGATGTAATTTTATTATAAAATAATACGCTACAAACTACAAACTTCCTATTAAGATCTTTTATGCTATGTCATTGAGTTTTGGGAAGGCCTTATGGTCTCCTAGTTCTGTGTAGACTGATTCCAGGTAGTATATTTTACCAAAGCGTTATAGTCGTAGAGTAATGTCCTGCGCATTAGGGTGTTCCGTAGACACATTTTATGAAGGTATTCAAATTCAAATTCAAATTATTTTATTTGCAGAATTATGGGTCTTACAATGTTCTTATTTCTAATTATTATTACCGTTCCATATTAGCCTTTCGGCGTGCAAATGTCTTACACATAAAAAATAATTTTAATTTATTAAAGAAACTGAATGTAAATCGAAGTCTTTAAATTTATTTAATTATTACACAATATGTTTGCTTAACCTAATTTATCGTCAAAGTATTCCTTGACTGTGTATAAAGCTTTACGTAAAAGGTATTCAGAAAGCCTTTTCTTAAATTCAATATGGCACTTTTAATTTGCCAGGTTGTGAGGTAATTTATTGAATATCCTGGGAGCCATACAGAAAACGCTTCCATCGTAAAGACTTGTTCTGTGCGGAGGTATACTTAGCTTATTCCTTAGTCTCTTACTTTTTAGGGACTCAAAAAGAACTTGGTTATTCCTGACAAACATAATAACCTCATACAGATACAGGCAAGGAAATGTCAGTATACTGTATTTTATAAAAACAGGTTTGCAAGAATCTGTCTGTTTGAGGTGAAATACCGCCCTTAAACACTTTTTTTGCGCCTTAAATGCTCTTTCCTTATATTGATGGCAAAGTGGCAAGTACACACATCAACAAAGTCTAGGGATACGTTATTTTGAAATCAAACATGGCTTTATTGTTTAAAACCTATTTAGTTTCCTTAAAAAGTTTATTTACAGATTTAAACCTTGTCTATTCTTTATTCAAAATTTAAAAATTAAAATGAGAAACAAATGAAAACACGCAAAGCACAGCGCAATCTTGAGTTGTATCTAATTTCAAGAAGTTGCATTAAAATTTTTTTTGCGTGTTAATTGAAGAAAACCTGATAAATTGTTTTATTTTCTTTTCTCAATTGGTTGTGTAAGCTTTTTAGCGTCATGCCACGCCATCATTTGAGTCGAGATGAAATGTTACGGGCAGTTGGCATGTTACAAAACGGTGCTATTCAACGCGTCGTTGCTGAGTCTCTGGGCACAAGCCAAAATGTGGTATCCAGGCTGTGGTCACGTTATCGCGCTACTGGAGATGTGGCAGAACGGCACACAGGTAGATATCGTGTTACCACTCAGAGACAGGATCGATTTCTCCAAATGACCGCCAGAAGACTACCCAATATCACAGCGATGCAACTAGTGCAAAGGCTCCAGGAGGGTCAGCAGCTGCTGGTGAGCGACGACCAAACCGTGCGAAGGAGGCTGCATGAAGTTGGTCTTCATGCTCGCAGACCGCTACGAGTCCCAGCGCTGCGACGTGGCAATCGCGGTAGGCGACTTTTATGGGCTCAAGAACATTTGACATGGAGTGATCAACAATGGTCATTGGTGCTGTTCACTGATGAGTCCCGCTATGGATTTCATCCAGATTCGAGACGAACACGCGTTTGGAGAACTCCAGGCAGGGTCAGCCGTCTCCGACATCCACAGGAGGTCCACTCTTACCAAGGCGGGACAATTATGGTGTGGGCAGGAATACGAATCGGCGGACGAACCCAACTCATTTGGATTCAGGGCAGCATGACTGCCCATAGATACCGTGAGGAGGTAGTAGAACGTGTCATTGTCCCGCTCAGGGCCCTAACGGGGCAAGAATTTCAGCTCATGCATGACAATGCACCTTCCCATACAGCGCGGCTGGTGAGGGCCGCCCTTCGAGAACACGATGTTCAGGTATTAGATTGGCCTCCACAGTCGCCAGACTTAAACCCAATTGAACACGCCTGGGACATGTTACAGCGAAGAGCATTGAGGGATTTTCCGCCCAACTTGACAACAGAAGAACAACTTTTCGAACATTTAAAAAGAACTTGGGACTGCATACCCCAGCAAGACATTGACACCTTAATTTTAAGTATGGAAAATCGTTGCCGCTGTGTGATTAATGTTAGAGGAGGAAATACCGATTACTGATTATCAGATTTGGTAAGATTTTTATTCATTTAATTCGATTGAATAATTTTATAAGAATAAAATGTTTTTGTTCACTCAGTAATTTTCTATGGCTTAATTAATTTAAGACTTTTATTAATTAGAAAAACAAAATCGCATCGTGTTGTTAATGTTTAAATATCGGCCATGAAATTATCTTTAATTCTTCCATTTACAGTCATAACAAAATGTTTATAGTTTTCTAGATAATCAATGAAATGTTCAATATCCCTAGATTGTGTTGATGTGTGTATATGGGGCTATAGACTACGTTGGTTTCTGGTGTGTCTTCTTTTGAATTGGATGGATCTTCTGACCTGGTTATTTTGTTCTGAACACTGAGCCCCAACCGGACGGAGAGTTCATTTTATTCTTCTCTATACCCACAAGTTCTCAACTTACCCGGAGAGTGTTGAGTTCGTTTTCTGCTTTCTCCAAGAGTCTCTTAGCTTCAGCGCGCTTGTTCTGGTGGTATGCCACGATACCTTGCAGCAGGTACATACGCATAAGTAGTACTCGTTCATTTGCTGTAAATTTTTGAATTGATTTCTTTAGATATAAAAACGGAAAAATATAAAGTGTAATGAACAGATTGGAGGATATAGAAAATTGGTTAACCTGCTGTTCCCTTGAGCGCGATGAGCCGCTGGTGCTGGTCGCCGTAGGAGTCGCGGAAGGCGGCCTCGGCCCGCGCGAGGCGCGCCGCCGCGTCGGGCGCGTGCGCCAGGCTGCGCAGGCACAGGTAGCACCACGCCACGTCCAGCTGCAGCACGGCCCAGTTGTCCACCGACTGCAGCAGCGCCGAGCGGCACTCGCTGCGCACCGCACCATAATGCATGCATATAAATCATGAATACTATCCCGGGACATTATTCAAACACCGCCATCTGATCCCAAACAAAGCAGAGCTTGTACTATAGAAATTAGAAACCTGATAACTGTATACTACATATTTCTTTTCTTTTGCAACAACATACTTATATAGCCTATACCAGCCTCAGGACGAATAGACATTTTCATGCACACAAATTTCACCAATTTCTGAACCCAAGACCTGCAGCGTGAACAGCAAGTATCGCTCACGCCAACCGGCCCGTCATTATGCAAAACTCACATGGCTGGTACATTTGTCATATGGCAATGACAATTCCTAAACCATAGAATAAATAAATAAATATCCAGAGCGTATCACACAGCGCCATCTAGGCCAAACTAAGCAAAACTTGAACTATGGATACTCGACAACAGATCGAACTTTTTTTTGTAAATATATACATCCAATAGCCAGAAAACACCCACACCAAGACAAAATCCAAATAGGTACATTTACATAAGCATTGGTCTTATGGATCGAACCCACAACATCACGTACACGGCGGTCGTCATACGCTTCATAATTCCATAACACAGTATATTAAGTAACATATCTCGCTATCGAATTAACACAACATATCCTTACCGTACCATAATTACATATTTGTAATTAAATTAACCTAGCTCAAGCACCCACGCTTATTCAGCGTACTCTGCTAAAGGTAACACTAGTGCCTTATAGAGATAGAGAGAGAGTGAGAGAAAGAGATGAGAGTAAGAGAGAAATGGGAGATAGAGAGAGAGAGAGAGAGAGAGATAGAGAGAGAGAGAGAGAGAGCTGTACGTACGTACCTAAGCTGCCTATCAGCCTCGAGCAGCAGCAGCAGAGCTAGAGGGTAGTCGTGTTGCCGCGCCGCCGCCCGCCCGCGCTCGTGCAGCGCCAGCCCCACCAGCAGCGAGCGCCGCTCTGCTGGAGGTAGTTCTACAGCTTTGCCCGATTGGTCTTCTAGCTATAATAGGGGAGGATTTATTGTACACTAGCTGTACCCGCGACTTCGATCGCGTGGTTTTCGAAAGCTAAACCTCGCCATTTATATGAGAGAACTAAAAGAAGGTAATGGAAGCCACGGCCTTATTAAGAAATTGCTAATTAAGGATTGATCACTTTATTCAATGAGACGTTTATGTTAATGCTTTTCTATATACTATGTTAACGGTGGAGTCACCCGAAGCATGTACAAAAAAGGTTCGGTGATTGTACCTTATTCTCATCCTTTTCGCATTTTGGCTATGTAGCGACAGGTTTGTTTCTTTTTTGTAGATGACATTTTTAAGGAAAATAGCAAACCAATAAATCAAATGCATTCAATCAAGTGTTAGGTGAAAATTACAACACAATAGAAATTGCCGAAAAACAATATATAAAAATTTTAAACAACAAATAGTTATCCGGATAGTCTCGAATAAATTCGAATCGTCTGTAGTTCTGTACGTGTCGCGGTACAAACGAGACGACATCACAAACAAAGCTTTGTGACCAATTTTGAAGAACATTTCGGATCATACATGACACTGCGAAACACAGTACAGAACTTCAGTTTGCAAACACGAGCAATGGTCATTCGTCCACGGAAAACTTAACACCGTGATGCAGAAAATGACGTCATATACGCACCGACATCTATCGAGTATGGAGTTCAACTATCAATATTAGTTCTTCAAGTAATTTTTCTTCTTTAACACTTTAAAATGATGAATGATGAAACAAAAACTTAGTAATAATTCAAGTTGCGTACCATTTTACGTATAAAAGTTATCTATATTGGTGTTTGTACTTATAACGTGATGCGTGTACAGATAAATAAACAAAATTTTTATATATTGTGGACTCGGATCTCAATTGCGATGTAAGACCATGCGAGGGTAGATACCGAAACGCGAGCTTCACGGAGACGATGCTGCCGAGCCACACCAGTCGACCCGTGACCATGGCTGGTGCTATCCATGCCGAAACGTCGGGTAACCTTAAGGTAATGATTTGCCTTAAATTGTTATTGCGATTGAGACCCGTGTCCACAATATATAGAAATGTGTACAATTCAAAACATTAATAAATAAATATTATTATGTTATTCTTTAACACCCTGGCTATTATTTTTATTTTTTTTATATGTAGTATTTGGTTTGTAGTAACACTGTCATGTACCCTAAAAAGTTAATTACCGTCATATACTCGTCATCATCCGCCAGCTCATCCACGTGCTCGGACAGCAGCATGGCGTCGTCCCGCACCGTCACCATCTCTTTGTACCTCGTCTCTTCTTTCTGCACGTCTTCCGGAGCCTCTACAGGATAAACAGGATATTGAATCGGGTACAGTCTGTGCACAATCACTATTTGTTGGAAATAGTCGAGAGCGAAGAATATCTCTCTTCCACAAAATAATGATACACATAAAAAAATAAGAATTGCCGAGCTGAAGTGGCAGTGGGCAGGGCACATAGCTCGTAGAGCCGACGGCCGCTGGGGCAGAAAGGTTTTCGAGTGGCGACCACGAACCGGAAGACGGCAGGCCCCCTACAAGATAATATTATCTGGGGACAATGTCACACAGATCATCCTAGCCCCAAACTAAGCAAAGCTTGTACTATGGGTACCAGGCGACGATATACATACTTATATAGATAGATAAATACTTATATACATAGAAAACATCCATAACTCAGAAACAAATATTCGTGCTCATCACACAAATATTTGCACTTACCGGGATTCGAACCCAGGACCACCAGCTTCGTAGGCAGGATCACTACCAACTAAGCTACGGTGACCGTTTTTAGATGGACCGATGATCTTGTGCGGGTCGCTGGAATTCGCTGGATGCGGATAGCGCAACACCGGCAATTGTGGAGATCTTTGGGGGAGGCCTTTGACCAGCAATGGACGTCTTTCGGCTGATATGATGATGATACAAATATTTATTGGAACCAAAGACAGATAATAAACAATATTGTGTGTACGTTAGCCGCTACATTAGTTAGGAAAAACCGTGTCGTAGCTGTTAGCGCTCACCTCCGAGGTAGACAACAATGTTCCATAGTTAGGGTAATAATAAAACATTTAGAAACGTAAAAGGAAAATCTTATGAACTATCAGATCACTTTTTGCGTGTGTGAGTGTGTTTTGGATGAGGGATTGTGTGTGTTTATAGAGTGTAAAGTTTGTAAAAAGAGTATAATAATATGTTAATTTCAGTTATAGGAGATTTAGAAGGAAATTAATTGGTGTATTCGATGTTAAGACTCTAAGAGACTCTCCAACTCTTCATAACTTAGATTGCTCAACCAATTATGTATTTTATAATTGATTAAAATATGTAAATAAAATCATTTCGCAAGTTCTCACAAATACAGGTGTACCAATCCAGGCTTCTACTGAGAATGTCAGTAAAAAGTTCAAAAGACAAGGACCTCCCCAAAGATCATTTTGGGGGTTATTCTATTATCGTCATGCTTGGCAGACGGGTTGGTGATCGCAGTATGATGGTCATAGTTCGCGAATATCAAGTAAAATAAATAATTCTGAAGGGTATAGGCAGGCCCCCTACAAAGTGGACCTTGTGCGGGTCGCGGGAAGCCGCTGGATGCGGGCAGCGCGGGACCGCCTATTGTGGAGATCCTTGGGGGAGCCCTTTGTCCAGCAGTGGACGTCTTTCGGCTGATATGATGATGATGATGAGTAGAAGATAGTAGGGATACAAACATATTAACAGATTTACGTATAGCTGCTCAGTTTGTAAGATTGTTTTATCTGTTACATCACAAAAAGCAAAGGCATTTTCCATATACTATTTCAAAAAAATTATAAGAAATAATTTCCTGGAAATATAAATTATGAATCTTTGTTATGAGGATGGTTATTTGTTCTGTCTGGGTGTAATTTATCTATATAGTATGCTTTTTCTTAGAAATATATAAGTATGTTTGTTAGTTATCTGGTTACCATTCTAAGGCAGGGAGTTCTGTAGCTGTAGAACCCAGAGTAAAACTTTCAAATCACTGTATGGTACGAATGTATATTTGGGAATAAACTTAGCCTACTTATATCTACATTTCTTATACTACAAGAGGTATGCGTTAAAGGAGATCATATTTAATAATTTATCGAAGACAGGTATATCTAAAATAATTTTGATTTAATGCGGGCAAGGACCGCACGGTACAGCGCGTGCGCCTCATATAAAAACATGTGGCATGAACTCAGTGTCAGTTCCCGGTCGGCACCGCGGTGTTCGGACGTCTATGCTTTACATAATATGTGTTGCAGCTACACCATAATACAAGCTCTGCCTAGTTCGAAATCAGATGGCAACTGTCCCAATATATTTATTTATTAATTAGTTTGGATAGGAACTGATGCACTACCATCTGATTTTCAGGACACATCTTTACTTTCAGCAGACTCAATAATTTTAAACTATTATCAACTATAACTCCAAAGTGAAAGTGAAAGTTGGGTATGGCAGAAAAAGAATGAAAGTAAAATAAATGCTGTGGAAATGAGAGCTCTGAGAAGTATGTGTGGTGTGACTTTGAGAGACAGAATTCGAAATACTGATGTAAGAGAGCGTTGTGGTGTGAAAGAGGATGTAGTCACAAAGATTGAAAAAGGTATGCTGAGATGGTTTGGCCATTTAGAAAGGGTGAATGAAAGAAGACTGACAAAAGAAGTATACCTGGCCTGTGTGAATGGTACAACCGGAAGGGGAAGACCTCGTAGAACATTCTCTGATCAAATTGGAGACGTCGTTCGGAAAGGTCAGGTCAGAAGTACCCTAAACCGGCAAGCATGTATGAAGAATATAATGTCAGTAAACGAAGCGAAAGAGATGTGCAAGGATCGTGACAAATGGAAGTCCGTTGTCTCTGCCTACCCCTCTGGGAAACAGGCGTGAGTCTGTTTCCCAGAGGGTGTATGTATAACTCCAAAGAGCTTACCTGCCATAATAAGTGCCATCATCAAGGCACCATTCTTCACGCCTTGGGCTTCTATACTTTCTGCCGGTTTTATCACTTTACCATTAAATATTAACTTCACCCTGGAAATAAAGAGAACAATATTTTTTAAATTCAACTACATCTTCAGCTACAGAACCAAGACTATTTATGAGATTAGATTAACGCTTTGCATTGTGAATAATGCTATAAAATTTAATAATTTGGAAGGTATTATCAATATGATATGATCTTTCACATGCAACTGTGAACATATCAGTCGGCCATGTTTCTAGAAAACAAAACCGATAGATAATACCTACATCTTCCGGAAGGGTGTTAGCAAGGCAATCCTAAATTTGATCTGCCAGTGTGTATCGTTCGTAGTTTAACGCAGAGTGCCTACCCTGGATTGGTAGATGGTTCAGGTTCAAGACCCGCAGGATGATTAAATTTATTATTTCCCATTTTTGAGATTAGATTAACGCTTTGCATTGTAAATAATGCTATAAAATTCAAATTCAATAAGACTTTTTGTTATACCTTGCCTTTTCTCATTATTATTGGGTGTAAGTTTCCAGTACAACCTGTTACAACTTGCTACCAGAACTATTGAGTAAAAATGCCTTCAATCCAACACATAAGGAACCAATAAATAAGATAGTTAGACCAGGTGTCAGATTTTATTAGACTACCTGTAATGACTATCAGAGTTGTTCTCATGACACACAAACTTTTGACATACTCTCAGAGACGAAGAATATAGACTCTTAACCAACCAGACTCAGTAACTAATCATCATTTTTATATACATATATATTGTTCAGTGTTGAAATAAAAAAATTAAATAAAAAGAACTTATGATCACCCAGGTGCAAAAACCTCGAACAGATGGTATACACCACTTGGATATGGAAATTGTCTCTCCTTATGCCACTGAATATAGCATTATCCTTACCAATTAAATATTGCAATACTTGTGAATTGTGAATTTTTATCAAGGTTTCACTTCTAATTCCAAATAAATGTTAGAACATACATGGGGGTGATTCGGATACTCCTCATCATACTTAAAATATCAAAATTTTGCATTTGAACATCAACTCCTCAGCCACCCTGTATAGACAGACTAAACCTCACTTACAGAATAGTGAGAGTTGTTTTCAACAAACACCTGATATCATTGACATATAAATACGTAACTTATTTTGGTTTATTTTTAAACGTTACATTTTGCACAAGGTTGGTTTGCCAATGACAATTTAACCCTTAATTAGGAATATACCTACTGCCTTAGTAGGTATATTCCTAATTGATTGCTTTTGGACCTTATTATAAGTTAATAGAGTTCAAAATATGGTGGTAACTATATCCCCACTGCCCGGGAAAGGGTTAAGACAATACTACACAATAAATAAAGAAAATAAATACAGTATATATGAAAATATATATTGTATATACCATTTGATTTTATTGATCTGTTTACTACTAGCAAAAATTCTACTAGATCCAAATTAACTAGATATTTAATTGATAAAGTATAAATCTTTGTATAGTACTATTGGCTCAATCTTTTAAAACCATTTGTAGAATTGTCATTACTGTAATTAATTAAATAGACCGGAGATGCAACCATTTAGTTAACTAGTTGTGGAAGCTTGTTATTGGCATTTACTTACCAAAATTTGTAACCAATTGTATGTAGCTGTTAGCTTCCCTAATAAAATAAAAATACCTGTTTTCTGCAACACCAATTATCCCAGCAATCTCAGTTATAAGTTCACTGCCCATTTCCTCCAATTTCTTCTGTAATTTAATAATTTGTGGCTTCGCTCCTGGCACCGTAGCTCTCACCCTGAATGTAGCCAGCCCTGTTTCTTTGAACTCTGTGTTAGCATTTGACCGTTCAATCGAGTGAGCTTGCAACTCATGTAATGCTTGGAATACTGTGTCATTTTCGAGTGATAGCTCTTTAGCATATTTCTCTGCTAAATTCTGCAATTAAAATAATTATATTAATTTAACAGAACTAGAGGCCTGTATAACATAAAAAGAACAGTGCAAGAAGTATGTTTATATATAATAATAAGCCTAAGAATAGAAAATAATACTAAAATATAAATTACAAATTTAAAACACAAAATACAATAACATAGAAAGTGTAGCAAACATATATTAAATTGTATTTGATAACTTAGAGTTATATCAATCCATAGGAGAACAACTCAGGATAGAGTACCATACACCTTAAGGATATCTCAACATTTTTATGTGGCCAGACAGACTGCATCGTTTGATGTTTGATGGGCCTAAAATCCAGTTTCTTGGTTTCAATATTGTATTAGACTGTACTATTGCATTGGAAGCTTAATAAGTGTACTTGTAAGCACCGAAATGCCGATTAACTTTAATTATTTAGCAATAGCATGTGCTGATAATTAGCTCAACCATATGGTAAATATTGAAAATAAAGATATCTTCTTTCAAAGTTATGCGACATAAAAAAACCCGAAATCTTTATTCAATGTTTTTGTTAAAGGATAATATCATAATAAACAACTGCAATATATATTTTTTAATTAAACTTGAAACTCAATCATTTTGTTTATTTTGTGTATTCTAATTGGAATCGCGTGGTACCTTCAAGCTATGCACGGTTTTATGAAATACATGAATTTGAATTTGTATTTTTAGTAACAGGAATATCGTAATATTTTATACGAAGAAATTGGGTTTATTTACGCACCTTTAAACTTTGTGATATTTCATTATCAGGAACTATGTATGGCGATTCCCATAGCTTAATCTTCTCTTCGTTTAATTTAGCTCGTAGTTTTATCAATAAGTCTTCGTACTGTAGATTAGTTTCCATTTTTATTGAAGAATAATAAACAAAGAAAAGAAGATGATTCGCCAAAATAATCCCCGAAATTTACAATTGAAACATATGTACAGGGTTACCAACAAAGTATTTTTATATCCCCGTTACCTATGTTAACTTACAACCTTTTCAAGAACAAAAGATCAAAAATAATTTTAAGTCAAATCATAAGTGATAATTAATTTCAATACACCTTTTAGGAGTATAGACTTGCTGTAACTTTTTAAAATAATATTATAAAGATAAAGATATTTTTATTTTGCAAATATTGGTAACAGTAATAGATGACATAAAAACAGGTACCAAGTTCAGCCATATTTTACCCTGTAGGCATGCAAAAGACAATATTTTAACAAACTACCGCTACATACAATTTTAAAATAATGCACAATGCAGTATATACTAATGAATACAAAGAAAATATTTAAACTAACTTAAAAATCTTTCTCATTCAAATACCCACTTAAGTCATAATATGATTTCTCCACTAAAAAGCTTCGAAGTTTTTTTTTTTAAACAATGTTAATGGAAGCTCCTTCCAACTCTTAGGCATTTTATTATAAATACATGGAGCCATGCAGTAGACACTTTTGCGCATTTATGTAAGTGCTGTCTTGGCTGGCTCCTGACATAACCGGCTATTATCGCGTCTGTTGCGGGGAATAACATCAGCAATGCGTTTAAAACGACTAGGGTTGGTCTTCACAAACACAGCTACTTCTAAGATATATAGGCAAGGCAATGTTAATATCTTGTGATTTTGAAAATATGGTTCACAACTATCAGTTGGTTTTAGCTTGAATATCGCTCGAATACATCTTTTTTGTGCCTTGAAGGCGGTTTCTCTTTCGGTAGAGTTTCCCCAAAATATGATCCCATATCTCAAATGTGACTCTACTATTCCATAATAGGCAGTAAGAAGTGCATGTATTGATTATGGTTGATAATGTGTATAGAGCATAATGCAGGCTTACTATTTTTCTTACATAAAATATAAATGTAGGATTTTCAATTTAAATTTTGATCTATAAATATTGAACTGCAACATAATTATTGTAACCATTAAACACAATTCTTATAAGAATAAGAATATTTATTTGCTTAAAATCATGTAATATAGAGTATAATAACTTAAAATCAAATTACATGGTTTTCCAAGTGTTGGCATACAAATATATGAAATACAGTTTTATTGAAATATGCGAACGACATTATAGTTAATAGTAGTTTTCGTATTAGCCAGTATTTTACTTACATATAGCACAACTTTCAATAACTTAGAACATTTATCTATGATAAAAAATCATTGCTTGCAAATATCAGAGAAGTTATATGAAATCAAAATTTTATCATATTTTTACGTCAGGATCTCGACTGCGTCGGTAGTGCGGTTCCTCAAAAATCGCGAAATTCCTCAAAAAGTAGCAAGTCTGGCTGTATGACTTGATAACATTGACACTGACAGTTTTATCAATGACAGTCAAAGTGATGTAGGTACAGATTATTGAGAGGATACTACCTGTATCCTCTCAATAATCTGTAAACCAATCTAAAAATAAGAATTTAATCGATCGATAAACAATGTTCTATCTCTTACTAATACTAATAATAACCTTCAAAAAGAAAGTATTAAAATTTTGTAAATGTGAAGTAAGTAGATATTTTTAACACCGACAAACCTTTTTTGCCTGCTGATTTTTACAAGATAAGATAGAATAACAAATAGTTTCTGATTTATAATGAAAAATATTTCTTATAATAAGTACCTTACTTTTTGATATCGGACTGGTATCAACTAAACGTAACCTACCGTGGTCTTTCATCTTACGTACCTAATACAAAGCCATTCAAACAAGCAAGCTCTTTCCCAGCACTAAAATCCTTTTTAGTAGGAGTTAGGTATAAAGACTGAATAGAGATACAATTTGTCAGAGCCCTATGTTTAAAGTTTGTCTGAAGGCGAAAAATTTAGGAATATTCCTTCATAGATTTAAAATTATAAGATTGTAAAAGAGGAAATGGATGAACGAAATGGATAAACTGACCGTTTCTGATGAATGATGAATGATAAACGGTCTTAGGGATGGTCCTCTTATTACCTAGTTAAACTTTCAGGTTCCAACCAGAACTATGCGTATTCAACACCTGTTGACTCCTATCAACAATAATGATTCTCAAAATAGTCCAATATTAAGAATGTGTAGTCAGTACAACATAATATGCTCTAGGTCGATATTATTCATCAAAGCTACTCTACTGCTACTGCAAGGCAAGTGCCTCTTCACAATGAGAGGAGGCCATAACCTAACACGCTGGCCTAGTGCGGGTTGACAGACATCACAGGCAATCACGAACATTCAGGAGAACTTTCAAGCATGGAGGTTTCCTCACGTAATTTTCCTTCACCGTTTTAAATACCTACGAGTTAATTAATTTCTAGTAAAAAATAAAAAAAATAATAAAAAAGGTTTTTATTCACGTAGACTTTAAAAAAAGCGCTTGTAAATAGTCAGAACATGTTCGTAGTAATACAGTTATTATTTCTAGTTACTTATTACAGATATTTAGGTACACGGAATGTTAAAACATTTATACAATTTATTTTATAATGGTAGTGACATTTAGCTAGCTTGTATTAAATTATTGTCAAGGAGATTATGTTTAATTGAAGTTTTTAATATTATGTATTGAAATTTATATTTTACTACATATTGTCTAAATGGTTCTGTTATATTAAGGTATGAATTCAGTATTATTATTATAACGGACCTTGTGTTTAAAATGACGGTCGCGCTTTAATGCTACCACCGGATTCAATGCGAAACAAATTCAGCATGTTCATCTACTACCGGTTTCAACACGGCCCAGTTGAGACGGCGAAACATACTCAAGTGGAAATATGGACATGAATTCCAAAAGTCCGTGGTGCGCGTCGTGTGTTTGAACTGGAGACCACTCACTCCACTGTCCAACGATCTGCCCACTAGGCTATCTCTACTATAAAGGTATAATGTATTCAATATTTTTCTAAGAAAGGTCTACTATATGGTTGATTCTGTTAGTTTTTAATTTTATTTTAACTTGTTGAAATATGAGTTCTGTATTCGTACATCTTGACAGCTAAATTACATCCACAGTTGGACAAAAACCTCCCCAAAGATTGGGGAATAGGTATGCCATAATCGCTACACTTGGCAAACAGTGATCGCAGTTCGATTTTCGACAGTCATAGTTCAAAGAAAAATGCTGCTCCCCTACTCTGGTATATAATCCCTCTGGAGAATTTCTTCGCCTCCTCGCGATGAGATGGGGTAATGATGTTCTTCGCCGTCACCATACAGCGTATTATCTGTATTCGTTATGTCGTGTGGCCGACACTGCTAGCACTCCCAGGGTGATCGGGTTAAGTAAAAAGGTGTATATATTGCAGAAAACGTTATAATTATGATAATTTGTATAGAGCTATGTAACTTGCGCGCGTAGATTTTATATAAGACAAACGAATATGGCCGCGATCGGACGTTCCGCGCGGTGGCGCCCTCTCATCCAACAAAACGCAAGTTGCTAACGACTTGCGTTTTGTTATAAATTTTTAATTTTAGTTATCTGTAGGTACTCGCAATACAACATTCGTCCTATGTTATTTTTTTGTAATTTATGTATGTTGTGTACGTTTGTAATTGAACTATAGATTTAATCCTACTAATATTAGATATACGCGAATGTTTGTAAGTAGGTATGGATGGATGGATGGTTGTTACTCTTCCACGTAAAAACATCGAATTGATTTTAATGAAACAATAATATAGCTTAAACATCAGAATAACACAATTTATAAAGATATTGTGTGAATTGTCCAAAATATGACGATAAGTGTCAAGTAAGTAGGAAAAAATCTACCATCTGCGAGCTATTCCGGCGTGCATTGCCAATAGGTACCGCTAGAGGTGCACATCCTTCTATATTATAAATTGCGAAAGTTTGTCAGTATAGATGTATGTTTGTTATTCTTTTACACCAAAACTACTATAGCGCGAGTGAAACCGCGGGGTATAGCTAGTGGTTTTATAAGGAAATTATTATGCATTTGATTTTAGTCTCTTCTCGATTCTACTACTATTCTTATTATTATTTTTTTTCAATAGGCACCTACACTATTGACCAAAATTAAATAATAAGATTGAATATAAATAACACACAAACAACACAGTTATATTGTTTTATTTTTCAATCATCCAAAACTGATCATGAATGTGTTCCCCTTATTCCCCGTCTAGACAGTAACTTTAATTACTGTAGAAAAAATATATCATATATTAATTTCGTTGGTTTTGATGATACCAAAGTGTTTGCGCACACCCGTTCACTAAAGTTTGTCCCGCGTAGTCGCCTAGTCCCCGTCGAGAATGGACGCTGAAGCTGAAATTCAGTGGGGAGCACTGTACAATTACGTGTTGCTCGTGGTACTCAGGTAGGAAATGTCGCTAAATAGGCACTTAATATTTAATTACTTACCTACCTAATCAGGAACCTTTTAGGATTTAATTTCATAGCCAATAAACTTTGTTGATTGGTTATAAACTTGCTCGTCTAAATATATCTAGTGTACCCCATTTTATTTGGACATTAACATGATGAAAACAATCCTGTGTTTATTCATGAGTAAGTGCTTTATTATAATATTATTTGGGAGTAGCAATTATGCATTATTTACCCTTAGACGAATATACCTAGCTACACCTGGAATTTTTAGAAAGATATTGTACCCATAGATGGTGCATAATAAAGATATTCCTTGTAGGAATAATCATAGCTAATAATTGAGGGTATATCTGTGTCAGTAGGATGGGCATAGGTAATAACTGAGGGTATATATATCGGTGTCGGATGTTGGATGGGCGGAAAAATATATTTTTTTGAAAGAAATCTCTTAAATAGGTACCTATTTGATTTTATTTGGATTACTGTGATAAACGCGGTACGCCTGAAGTATCTACTTGCTTAGGAGGGCTAACCTGGTAATTTTCCCCTGTTAATTTTCCCCTGTTAACGTCATTTATATTAGTCAAACATAGCTAAGAAAGCAACATAGCAAGAGAATTTCAAAGGACAAAAACCGCATCGGAAGCGGTTCAACCGTTTGAGAGCTACGATGCCACGGATAGATACACGTACACGCACACACACACACATCGACGTCAAACTTAAGTACTTATAACATTTTAACCCTCTTTTTGAGTCGGTGGTTAACAAGAACTAGAAGAAGTAGGTATATGCTTCCTCATTTTATATTGCACCCTTTAAAAATATTATGTACTGTTATCAAGTTCTCAATAGCCGCGCAACGGTTATGACGTACCTGCTATGTTATAATAATATTTGTACACTGTGATTATTTATTAGATTAGTGATTATCATTTTATTACTTACTATAATAATTTTACATCTTAAAACTATTAATAATCGATATTAGACTTTCAAATGGTTGTCACTGATAAAAATATTAATAGGGTAGGAGAATTATTAAAGAGGCATTCTTTGTACGACGGTAGATGAGAACGTTACTCTGTTCGATTAAATATTGTGTGTGGAAAATATCTCGGAGTTTTAATGTGCAGAACCTACGAGTGCGTAATAGTACTTATAACAATTATTATTGAATAAACAAATTACGAGTATGTATACTTACTTACCTATAAATGATGATGACTTTGCAATTGTATTTGTGAGGCTATTCATAGCCATGTATAGCCTCACAGATAACCCTGCGAAGCGAAACTAACGAAGGTAAACGTGACCGGATATCACAATACCTATTGTTGGTATCCATTGATTGGCTATGTGTATGTATGTGGTTATCCTAACAAAACTGGGTGCTAGCTGCAAATACAAAACGCGTCAACAGCCATTTTAATTCATTAGTTCATGCATTTGACAGGCCTGTTGGCGTGGTTGATAAATGCTTGCTTTTCACGCCGCAGGTTGTCGTGTCGATTCCCAACCAGGAGCTCTACCGGCTAAGCCGCCGAACATCGTTTTCGTGAATGGCGTTCAAATAAATAAAGGTTAAAAATGACTTAATCAATCGTTAAATCGGATTCAACGTTGACAATCGATTCCGGACCATTTGTGACGTCACATGTGCTCATGGAAGCCGATTTAACGATTGATTAAGTTTAATATTTTTAACCTTTATATGTTTGAACGCCATTTAAGAAATCGATGTTCGGCGACTTAGCCGGTAGAGCCCCAGGACAGATATTGGTGTGCATGAACGTGTCTGTTTGTTCTGAGTTTGGGTGTAATTTATCTATTTAAGTATGTATTTACAAAAATAAATCGAATATGTAGTATATCAGTCATCTGATTTCCATAGTACAAGCTCTGCTTATTTTGGGATCAGATGGGGAATAATGTTCCTGGATATTATTATTATTATACAATAACAATAACAAGCTAGCTAAATATCACTACTATTATAAAATAAATTGTATAAATGTTTTAACATCCCGTGTACCTTAATATCTATAAGTACATATAATAAAATCGTAGGAAAGTCAAAATTGTACATTGAATATTTTAAAAAAGGATACTTGCGGTGTGATATTGGATATTGAAGCCAAAAATATAGTTTTTAGAATTTTTGTCTGTTTGTATGTTTGTCTGTATGTATGTCCGGGCTAAACTCAAAAAGTACTGCATGGATTTACTTAAAATTTTGCATAAATATTACTAAGAGGTCGGGTCAACATATAGGCTACATATTTTCACGCTATCACCTACGGGGCCGCGGGGGAGGAGCTGTGATAATTTATAAAATTTAACGCGGGTATAACCGCAGGGCACAGCTAGTCTGTAATAAGTAACTAGAAATAATAACTGTATTACTACAAACATGTTCTGACTATTTACAAGCGCTTTTTTAAAGTCTACGTGAATAAAAACCTTTTTTATTTTATTTTATTAAAAAAATATTTGTACCCCCTAGTATTACTGTGGCTATAGCTATCCAGTAGGGCTCTAACGTGGCTCTGTTAATAGGTTCTGGTTTCTTGATCAGATCATAAAAATATATCTTGGGACTACTAACACACTATTCTGATCCCAAGTTAGCAGAGCCTCTTCTATGGTAGGTAACCAGACAACTGATAAAAATCTATACATACTTATATTAAAATCGTAGGAAAGTTGAAACTGTACATTGTATATTTTTTAAAAAGGATAGGTACTTGGGGCGTGATCTACAATCGATGTCGAAGCCAAAAATATGGCTTTTAGATTTTTTGTCTGTTTGTCTGTATGTATGTTCGGGCTAAACTCAAAAAAAAACTTGTTTGTACCTATGTACACGCGTTAGAAGTTATACTTCTTAATATACCACTTGAACATAGTTATCAATTTTCATACCACCTAGAACTAACTTCATGCTGTTAAATTTTTTGGTGTCGGTGTGCGCGCGCATCGTAAAAATTCACTCTCATCATTTTTCTCCATCGCGCCAAAAGAAGTATAACTTCAAAAGTACTGCATGGATTTACTTCAAATATTGCATGAATATTACTAAGAGGTCGGGTCAACATATAGGCTAAATATTATCACGCTATCACCTACGGGAGAGGAGCTGTGAGAATTTATAAAATTTAACGCGGGTAAAACCGCGGGGCACAACTAGTACTTTTATATTTCTAAAACACATTATAGATAAATTACACCCATAGAACAAAATAATCGTGTTCATCTCACAAAAATTGGTCCTGAGTCGGATCGAACCCACGCCCTCTAACTAAGCAGTCAGGGACACCAACTACTTAACCAACAGGCTGGTCTAAGTTTGCGGCATGTGTCTGATATTGTCGGATCGGTGCGCCAAACTGGCTATGGGTGACTCTCATTGATAATAATAATTATTATATCTTGGGACATTATTTACACACGGTCATCTAATCCCAAACTAAGCACAGCTTGTACTATGGAAACCAGATAACGGATATACAACATATATCACTTTTCTTTTGTAAATACATACTTATAAAGATAATTTTACACACAGGATCAGGACAAACAGACATGTTCATGCATACACATCCGTCCTGGGTGGGAATCGAACCCACGACCTCCGGCGTAAAAAGCAAGCATTTGCCAACCACGCCAACTGGCCCGTAAATTTTGTTTGATAGATAGCTGTGATAAATGATTTAAATGTTCTACATGCTACTTAAGGACCTTAAAATAAGAGCTACCTAAATAAACATTAAACTTATTTAATTTCCCATTCAATCAATCATTCCCCAAGATACGAGAACTCAATATTCGGAAACCACTGTACGCGAGCACATCAAGCTACACCATTCCGTAAATTTTTCCCAATTGAAAGTGAACCTTATACTTTTGTGATAAAGTTGAAAATCTATAAAAGAAATCTGACAGATTGGGGTAGCTGGCTGTGCTGGTGTCTGTACCTATTGTTCAATTGTCAAAGTTTTATTTACTTAATTTAATATTCCCTTTACTTGAGACAATTCAAATATAACTTAGTACTCTATCTTCATTGTGTCTGTACAAATAAGGATCAGAGGTTCAACCAAGCCGTTGTCATTTTGATTATTATTGAAGTTAAAACTTCTTTACGTACAGACGCCAGCACATCCAGCTACTCCAATCTGTCAAATTTCTTTTATAGATTTTCAACTTTATCACCTAAGCATAAGGTTCACTTTCAATTGGGGAAATTTGACAGATTGGGGTAGCTTGATGTGCTGGCGTCTGTACGTTAGACTTGGGGAGTAAGCTGGCGAATGCGTGACGAGAAAGTTACGAAAAGTGTGATCGGGCGAGGCGAACAGAAGTTAAGAGGAAGGGGGATATTGAATTATTACCACAATATAGACAGAACAATTCAGACAAGATGTAGAAAAACGCTAGCTGCCAGTAGAGGAGCTTCGCCAGCGCTGGCCGACGGCGCACACAGGCGAAAAATCAATAAAAGTCGGACAAAACCTAAATGGGTTTTAATATTATAGGAAACGCTTAAATATGGAATTATATGTAAATAAAACAACGTAGAATTTTTTTTTGTCAAAAATTATTTAATACCAGATTCGTCTAACATAGTTAATACATCTGTACACAATGGATCCGATTTTTTACCAACTAATTTTCTTAAACCAGTTATAAAAGGATCGGAAGACACCATTAATTTTTTAAATGTATCTTCCATTGCACGTATTACACGTATAAGTACGTGTAAAAAAGAACTTTTTAAAAAAGAACTTTTATTACACAATTTAAATAATAGAGGGTAAAAATCACTAGTCATAGTTTCAAAAGACAAGTTTGTTAAAGCGTCGCGTACGGACGCATTAAAATATGATTGCCTATTATGAATCAATGTTCATATTTTCTAAATTTACTAGAAAGATACCCCGGAGGTTCCGTATGGTACACTTTACCCCTTCATGAAAATCAAGAACATGCGAAATAATAGTTAATTTCTTTAACATTTTTTTTAAATATAAAAACCAGAAGTATTCTTATAAAAATATAAATAAAATACATGTTTATTACCTCCTGGAAGGGAATCCATCACAAAAACTTTAACTTTCACGACACAAATGATGAAAAAGCTACCACTTAAGTAACACTCTGAGCGCCGTAAACACATCCGCTGTTGAACAAGTCAAACTTTGGAATGACACCAAAACCCGTAGGGGGCACATAACCAGTGCCACCTGTGCATTTAGCATGCATTGTTTATCGGATTAGCCGATAAGAACAAGTTCTGAATTTTTTGAATGCTTTTGTGTTTTTTGGTTTTGTCCGACTTTTATGGATTTTTCGCCTGTGTGCGGCGCGCGTCTCACACGCGGCGCGTTTGAACTGCGTGACTATGAAACGCAACTACTATCTAGTGTAATAATAATTGTAACCGCGCGCGTTTGGACGGCGCCGCTCGCCGGCGTCACTCTTAAATCAGCCTAAACATATAGAAACATAAAGAACCATTTTGACAATACGTTGTCAAATGTCTAATGTATTTAACTAAACCATAACTATCATACAAATAGAAGTTACGAACTAATAATCTATTTGTAACTAGGATTAATATATATACAACGTGTAACAGAAAGAGTGAACGTAACTTAAGGGGCATATACGGTCTCCTTAAGCCTACCTATACACAAAATCTCATACCGAAATACCATCATTTTAATCTTGATCGTAAAATAATATACCATTCAATATATCGACAAGTATTTTTATCGATATAACGAACATCCGTACTAACACAGCACAGCTGATTCTGATTTACGCTAGAAATTGTTTGACATACCTCTGTGTTTCTATGCACGTTAGTTAGATTCCGATTGCACTCACTACACATATTTTGTTTTATTTTAGAGTTATGTTTTTATTTATAGCACTGCTGAAGAGCTATTGGATACTTTACATCGTATAAGTACGTGATACACAAACACATTACGAGATCCTTTTTATAGTTTAACTTCTAGTTGAAGTTGTTTTCAGTACTGATGGAAGAATTTCATTATTTCACGTTCACTAAAATCTGCACCGACACCGAAAGCTTAACTCTAAGACTTGCCAACTAACACGAGTCTCTCTCATGTACAACATATTCATAGAATCGTAAAGCTTTCATGTTTCTTAGTTATAAAGAGGCGTGGCCTCCATCGCGACACTGTACCCTTCACGACATAGGTTCCTCGTAATTAAACAGCCTTAAATTCTGTGACCTATGAATCCTCATCATCACAAAGTGCACGTCTGAGGCTATTCTTTCATAGATGAATGCACGAAATTTTCAAAATTATTACGATCACTAAACGACATAGTTAAGGATTTCGCGGAACACTTTACTCATTACTAAACGACATTTTAGACGATTTAGTAACTAAACACGACCTAAATAGACAGCAGTTTACGAACAACTGATGATTTTAATATTTTTAAATATTAAATAATAAAATGCACAATATTTGATGAATTTGGCGGCTTTCTTCGAACGCGGCCCCTTTGGCGGCGTCTTTGAGTCCACTCAAAAGAGCCGCCTAGGTATCGACGACGTAGGTATCTAGGTATCGTGCGGCTCGCTTTCATGAATATTAAAAGATATTTAACCGTTTATTATTTACCTACATCAACTCTTTGATTTTGCCGCCATATTAGTGTAACTTTGGATATAATCAGGACGGAATTTGAAATTTCCCCTACTGTTCATATGAGACTAGTACATTATTCATATTTTTTTATTTGTATGTATTGTATGAATGATTAATATGTCGTTACAAATACGTCGTTTGATATTTAGAGTGTATCACTCTAAATTTCAAAGGTGGAATTGAAAGTGCCCCTGCACTTTCTATTCCATCACTCTCATGATCCGATGGGACGACTAGCGATACGACCGGAAAGAGGTCAGGCACAGGAAAGACGGCTTTACGTGCTCTCCGAGGCATGGGGGTGTAATATCGTCAACTCCCAGACTTCGGGCTGATACTGAGAAATTTCTTTTTACGGAAAAATCCCATAATCACTTTTTGGCCCGACCCGGGAATTGAACACAGGACATCATTATTCCCATAATCACTTTTTGGCCCGACCCGGGATTTGAACCCAGGACTTTATTATCTGCAGTTGAACACGCTACCGCTAGACCAATGAGTTATACACGAACACATTCAAATGGCGCGGCGCGCGCGCGGGGCCCGCTTTGATGAATATTAAAAAATATTTCACCATTTACTATTTACCTACATCAATCCTTTGTATTCGCCGCCGTATTAGAGTTCCTTGCGACAAAATCAGGACGGAATTCGAAATGTCCCCTAATGTTCATATGAGCCTAGTACATTATTCATATTTTTTATTAATTTATCAGTAGTCGTACCGCGTGTGTTTATCTGGTTAGTTTGTATAGTTTGTATTAAAATTTAAGTACCTATTCGTTGCCGGCCATATTAAATTCACATACTGAAAGAAAAATTTAATATTCTTACTATTTAACACAAAAAAAAAATCTGCAGTTACATAAGTCCATTAAATTATTTATTTCTCCTAGATCCAACATCTTGCGGAATATCAATTTAAATTAAATTAAGTGATTTTTCCTAGTTATCAAATTTGTATGAATGATTAAAATGTTGTTACAGGGAACCTTTAAAAATTAGAGCAAAAATTCAGTTAAACATTTGATTGAATCTTAAAATAAACACGTGTAATAAATTATGTGACTGTACAGAACCATACTTTTTATTTACAGTCTAAGTAGTAGGTACCCAAAGAGTTCGCGGTAAGGTTCATTACCCTTGCAGCTGAGTTTTTAGTGTTGTTCATAATGTCGGTGATCTTACTTGTTGATTTAGGTTGTCGATAGAAAAATAAATTACTAGTTGAATAAAAAATTATTATTTCTGTTTGAAGTTTCGTCCATAGGTAGCCGTCCTGATACCCTATAACCCCCTTAAGTTACGTTCACACTTTCTGTTACACGTTGTATATAATTAACCTATGTATATGATTCTAGCTATATATTTTTCTTTGTAGTTTTATTTTTTTAAATGAAGTAGAATGTAACATTTTTTTCTAATATAGTATTCATATCAATTTGTTGAAAGTATTTATCCTAAAACCTAACTGTTGCTAATAAAACTAAATATAAAATTAAAATGTAATAAGAAAACTAAAATAAACTAACTAAAGGCAATCCAATAGGCGCTCCGCATCGGCATCAAAGGTATCACCTGCCACGTTGTGTGGCAATGCTTATTATCTGTACAAAAAATAGACCAACTCTCTGGTCGCGGGTGGCGTCGATCAATTTTTAGCGATACTCTTGAAGAGTGAACGAACACCTGGGCCCCATGGTCTTGGAGTTTCAACCTCAAATGGCTCAAAAACGTGACTACTGATTAGGCGGGCGTACTTATGTAGTTAAGTATATCCATAAGTTTATTTCGATTCCTAAGTTATTTTGTTGTAAATTTTAATATTGAATAAATAAAACGAATATTCAGTTAATTTGTAATATTAAACTTATTTTTAATCTTCTGACTATTTACAAATGCTTTTTAAATTCTATGTGTATATAAAATCTTTTCAATTTTATTTTATTTATGACGAGAGAAATAAATGTTTTTTTTTATCTATTTCTGTGTAGGGATAGAGAGCAAAATAAAAGGGTGCATGATAATAGTGAAGCCACTACCTTAAGGCGCTTTGGTTAACCACAGCCACACGTGCGCTCAAATATTCTAATGATTGTACTATTCTATTCTAAAAAGAATTCACGGAGGACTCTGGTGGTCGCGGCGCATTTGCGGTCCTACTCACGTCCTACTCTCGCAACACTACACATCAACCGATCTTGCCATTAGAGCCTCTCGCAACACTACACATCAACCGTCCTTGCCATTAGAGCCTCTCGCAACACTATACATCAACCGATCTTGCCATTAGAGCCTCTCGCAACACTACACATCAACCGATCTTGCCATTAGAGCCTCTCGCAACACTACACATCAACCGATCTTGCCATTAGAGCCTCTCGCAATACTACACATCAACCGATCTTGCCATTAGAGCCTCTCGCAACACTACACATCAACCGTCCTTGCCATTAGAGCCTCTCGCAACACTACACATCAACCGTCCTTGCCATTAGAGCCTCTCGCAACACTACACAACAACCGTCCTTGCCATTAGAGCCTCTCGCAACACTACACATCAACCGTCCTTGCGATTAGAGCCTCTCGCAACACTACACATCAACCGTCCTTGCCATTAGAGCCTCTCGCAACACTACACATCAACCGTCCTTGCCATTAGAGCCTCTCGCAACACTACACATCAACCGTCCTTGCCATTAGAGCCTCTCGCAACACTACACATCAACCGTCCTTGCCATTAGAGCCTCTCGCAACATTATACATCAACCGATCTTGCCATTAGAGCCTCTCGCAACACTACACATCAACCGATCTTACCATTATAGCCTCTCGCAACACTCCACATCAACCCCGTGACCCTTTGTTTGATTAAATGCACTCTCCGAACGTAAATCGGACGAGAAGCCCGCGTAAAAAAACAAAGCAACTTTCGCACATAACATCTCCAAAACGATACGACCCTCTGACGCATCTCCCCATCAGTAACCACCCAGAGTCGAAGTTTCCAAATCCCCAAAGGGGTGCTCTCCGGCACGTGTACTTAGTTTGTGTTTTATTCGCTAGAAGGCTTGAGCCCTCGCTTGCCCATATTGCCTGGTGAAGCACTGAAAGCCTCCCAGGCTAACTGTAAACATCGTGTTAAAAAAATACTCAAAAGAGTTCAAGAGAGACAGTATTGTAGTTTAATAAACTTGACGGGTCTGTTGGTGTGGCTGGCAAATACTTGCTTTTCGCGCTGGAGATCGTGGGTTCGATTCCCACCCAGGACAGATATTTGTGTGCATGAATGTTTGTCCCGAGTCTAGGTGTCTTTATGTATATAAGTATGCATTTACAAAACAAACGTAATATATGTAGTATATCAGTTATCTGGTTTCCATAGTATAAGCTCTGTTTAGTTTGGGATCAGATGGCCATGTGTAAATAATGTTCAAGGATATTATTATTATTAAACTGCAATTCTCTCCCTATTAGATACTTAATGTAATATTTTATAAATGACTAGGATAAAACTCCAACAAAGTTAGCGGGAAAAAGCAATCAAGTGTATTGTCTTGGCTTATTCATATTTAACAAAGCAGGGAAAAAGAACTTAAACTCTACTTAGTATACTTTGTCTTATTCATAACTTACTTTGATAATTAAGCACAGAAATGAGTTTTAACGGCAATGAGGCCTAGATTCGTTTTCTAAAACTCGTGTAAATTTTGGTTTTTATGAAAGATTTGGTGGATTTTTGGTGGTCTTCGATAACGCACACAAGTGTAGGAAAGTGGCATATTATCGTGAGTAGTGATTTAATTTGTTGATTCCATAGAAGCCTCTGGTAAAGACGCCACTACTTTACTGGGGTAAGACTTTCACTTGACTGTGACGGACTTTAATTGACTTTGCCTAAATGACGAAAACGCTGCATAATGTTGAATTCATATGCAAGTAACTTGATTGATCAAATCACTTCACACTGGCAATCCTGTAATCGAGTCAGTCCATACACCAATTAAAAGTCTAGAAAATATAAGTCAGCCATGTTTCTAGAAAATAAAGCCGATGGTTAACTTCAACATCCTCCGGAAGGGTGTTAGCAAGAGAATCCTAAATTGGATCTAACAGAGTGTATCGTTTGTAGTATTAAAGCAGAGCGCCTACCCTGGATCGATAAATGCTGCTGGTTCGAGTCGAGACCCACCGGGCGATAAAATTTTATGATATCCCGTTTTAAGATTTAACAAAAAAAAGTCTACCTATTATTGTTACAGGTTTTAATAAACAATCCTAGTCGAGAGAGAATGGCTAAACAATCTGTCGTAATTCGATACTCAACAACAATAAAGTTAACCCCAAATAGTTAACAACTTGGCGGTTTGGTCGCCATTACCAACTTACTCAAACTAATTTCCAAATTGTAATTCTTGTTTTGTTAAACGCATATCGTACTTAGATCTTTTATTGGATACGTTATTTAAACAAAGGCAAGTTACGTTGGATATATCAAATTATATATTTAGAAACAGCATGTAGTTGTAAAGATTGGAAAATGTATGCTGAGATAGTTTGAGCATTTAGAGAATTATCTACGAATAAGTTTAAAAGAATTATTAAAGGCAAATTGTGGAGCAGGGCATATTACAAAATTTCTTATTATTTAAGTGACAAAAATGCTTGGGATTGAGTTGTTCTAAGTCAACACACATGATTGTAATTAATCTTAAGTATATTTTATTTTAAAAAGGATTCCTACCGAATTTTCTGGCAGTGTTTCTCAATAGCTGCCACATCATACACTGCACGATAGGTTAAAAAAAAATACGAATCCATATAAATGTAATTCTTTTACGGAATAAATGATTTTTGCCTTTGACTTAGATGAATGAAAAAAGACTGACAAAATACCTGGCTTGTCTGAATGGTAACACCGGTAGATAAAGAGCTCGTCAAACATTCTCTGACTAAATTGATGATGTTCTCAAGAAAGGCCACGTCAAAAGTACCTTAAATCGGCGAGATTGTATAGAGAATGTAATGAGAGCAAACGAAGCAAAAGAGGTGTGCAAGAATAGTGACAAATGCAGGTTGGATTAGTTTGCACTGTGATCTCATAATAAAACGAATCGGAGACAGATGTGATGTTGGGTGTCTCAATTAAACAGAAGTGATTAGCTTGAACGTCGCATTTATTATTCTAACTTACATGCTACTTAAGTATAATATAGGTAGTAGGAGCGAGGCAAGCCGCACACTACACCTCCCCCGCTAATAAAAAAAAGAAAATAAAATATCTATTAAATATTTTCTTTTTCCTTTTTGATTATAATACTATAAAAACATCATAAGGCTCTGAAAAAACACATTACTAACATAATCTAAAATTATACATAAAAAGTTGTTATATAAATGTACTTTAAATTTTCGACTAATAATCTGTTAAAACCAAAGCAAGTAGCATAAACATTCCACTGGTATGACATCAGGTATTGCCTACCAAGAAATATACAATACGATACGGTGTAGTATTTCGATGTGACTTCAAAGACGCTTACATTGCAACATTGATCTTTACACGTGTGATTACTTTGAAACCTATGTACCTTTTTAAGACATTATAATTGAATCAACATGTATGTAATAAAAGACAACTTCCAGAAAAGGCTATCTTAGGTATGAAATACTTAGATAAATGGCCGTAAATATTACCATTATAATATTAAGCCTTTAACAATTAATCAATCAATCAATCTTTATTTGTGAACACAGGTATAGGTACATAAAACATCTTAAATATACATATTATTGTAGTCGAGCTCTATGTTCTACCAAAGAAATTGGTGTACAAATAGTATTTTGGTTTAAAGTTGAGTCAATAGGTAACCAAACGGGTTCTAGATTTTTTTTTTAAATCGAATAACTAATAATTCAATAAATGTAAATTAAATGAAGAAATGTCAATAAAATTTTACATGCAAGACAAAGGTAGATAATAATATTATAGGAATTGTGCCATACGTCTTATCTGTTAGAGACAAAAAAAATACTAGCAATTAAATAGATAAAAAAAAACAGATAAACAACACACAACACAACTTTACGAAATAATTTCTACTAGACATTGACAACGATGCACGTGTGGCGCGGCGGTTTATGACAATCGCCTCGCCAACTCACGTTCTGTGTTCAATACCTGCACAGGACAATTTGTATGACTCTAAAGTGAATCTGAATGTGGGTGTGCTTCGTGCTCGTCTATTATAAATTTGTAAAGTACATTTTCCTAGTGCAGACATTGCTTCTTTATTAATTATGAAAATAAAACTAACATTGAATTTACATGTACGCATATTAATTAACATTACGCTCTGTTGACAATTTTGCGAACACAAATGATAACCACATTTTTTTTTCAGTTGTAGTGAAAAAATAATGTTATCTATAATAAAATGTTTAAAAATTAAATTGACTTATAACTACACATGCCTATAAATTTTGAACATTTTGTTTGTACTGCCATAAATTACTTTTTCGATAAAAGCTGTTGTCTCAAATCAGTTTTTAATCATATCAATCGTTTTGTATGTGTTAGACAATCACAATTTATTACAAATATTAATGATTGATTACATTTAATAAAAATATATTGGGATTAATTTAACTTAGTCTATTTCCCTTTATATCTGCTACGTCCCTTTTTTACTAAATATTGTCTAATGGCTACTAATGTATTTTAATATTTAATTAAACTAATAATCATAATCTAAAATAACGCATATAAAATTGATACATAAATTCTTATACTAAAATAGAACATGCATTCTATAAAATGATTGCATCACAACTTATAACAAAGTGCTGCGTTGCATTTTTAGCACGACGTATGAAGTTCGGCGAGTGTCCGTGTACAATTCGAACGCTTTTAAGTTATAACGTTATGAAATATGATATCATAATCGCTAAATCTTGCACATATTATTAACCGCGTAGACTATTCTGAATGTCTAATTATTATCAGGAATACCTTCGACTCGCCCTTTGATAAGAATTACCAAAATCAATATATTAATATAACACCTGAACTATTGTTCTAATATAGTAAAATTTAATTTATACCTTTTTTTTTAACACTGGATTATAAAAAAATAAATAATAAACAAACAAAATTTAGTATAAACTAGAACAAAAAATAATATCTTTCACTTTAGTGAGACATTGCTTGAGGGAAACTGGAACATGAACCATTTAAAATGTTAAAAAAAAAATACTTGAGAGGTGTCAAGAGATACCCGGATGGACCGAAATTTTCTTTCGATTTATTAGTACAGGAAATGTAATTTTTTTTTAAGTTAAATAATATTCTTTTTTTTTAAATTAACAAATATAATGTTAATATAAACTTAATCAGTAGGCACAATTTTAGTAATAAAAAAGAAACAAAAAGTGTTGTTAGAACTTTTCCTCTTAATTTTTTCCGTCCAAAAATAAACATACATTTTCTGCAGATTTTTAAATGATATTTCATATAATCACTTTCAATATCTAAATTAATTCAAATCTATTTTAAACAGTCGCATGTCAAAAATATTGTTTTTTCTGCTCGCTAAAACTACATTATAATTATATATTTTTATATTAGCCACAAATACAGCTTCGAGTAATCATGGGCAGTTGATTCAAACAATTGTACATATAATTTCTTAGTTACCCACATAAAGCAAGTAAATGGATTACAGTGGGGCAAATGATGCAACCCCCTACAAAATTACAGTGGACAGAGTTTTGAGATGTTTTCATAACATTATGACCATGAAACGTTATCTGAAATATAATTTTAGACTGCATACAACATAAATATTCTACAAAGGCAAAGTAAATTTTCTACAAATTAGTGAAACTGTGTTTCTTAGATTCATGCTCTTAATAAAGTCAATCTCAGTCTCAATGTAAAACCATCGTACTTTCAATTATTCAATTAATGGCAACACTTAATAATATTCGGCAACAACCTCGAACATCTAGTTTATTCTTGTTAAAATGTACCCAATTTGGGTTGGTTGTCCGGCCTGTATCGTTTTAAAGCATATGTGTCACATAAATTTTAGCTTAGTTTGGATGCTAAACTCAGACTATCATAGCCTACATAGACTACAATAGCATAGCATATCAGCTTCGCATAGTGAATATATATTATATCACTGCATTGATTACTATTAATGAAATAATGGTAATCATAATTTAAAAAAAAAACTTAATTATAAAACACTACGTTATTATATTCTTGGCGTACCTAAATACCAAATTAATACAAATAAATCTATCTAATTCTTATTCATTGCGCTCATTACTACTCTGTACGTACGTAACGGCTACTTGAATAAAAAAAAAACAAGGAATATATTTGCCATTTTCTCGTAAGACATGTGACCTCTGATATAGGTCTTTTTCTCTTAATATATTAAAAGGTTCTTTTAAATGTCCATTAAACCCTCACAGGGTGCCGCGTATATAGGTATAACCTTGACGGTAATATTTTATTTTATTTTATTTATTTATTTATTGCGCATTCTCGTGGGCCCATACTTCCTAGGAATAATAAATCATTTATTTATCATTTTGGTGATTTATATTATTCATTAGTACATTACATCTCAATGTATTCATTATACCCTTTTTCATTAGGGCGGTACACATGGTCCGGCCGGACTCTTAATTTGTATCACCATTAATATATTTTAATATTTTTCTAGGGTAACGATTTAAGACTTTTGTCTCCAAATACTTTCATAGAGGAATTTCATTCGCAACATGATAAAGTAAAGGATGTAAACCCCATCATTAACTTTGATGTGTACCTTTTATTTTATGTATGAGTAAACTCTCATCTTAATATCAACCATTACACATATACATACCCAAATGTACTATCAAATCCAAAATGAATATTATGATCTATAAGGTTCTTGATTCGCTTTTGGTTGATCAGTCCACAGGCTTTTCAAAAACTTAAATACCAAAATATTCTCAATCACTTTTTAACCTTCATACAAACCCCACTTTCATATAATATTAAACATTCACACACTTTTCAATTACACTTTACGTGCTTTATGTATTATCTAAGTCATATAACAAAACAGTACCTAATTGAAGTCATCAGACAACTAAAAGCTTTTTAATACTGATTTCCTACACGCCTGGAAATCTCTTATCTCTCTGGTATCCAAAACCACTAACTCTAACGCTCTAACTAATCACTGTAACGAATAAAATACATTTTAATCGTATCGCATCATCATAATACATTCTAGGTATTAAGAATGTAATGCAATAAATTGAGTCAAAGAATAACCAAAGTGAATTTAACGTTAAATCATAGATAATTTAATTTTCCTATTCATTAAATTGTTTCAATGCCTACTTAAGTAAACAACCATTTCCTCATCATCATCTTAGCCGTAAGACGTCAACAACCATTTAATACACATTTATTGTAAAATTATGAAAAATGTTGTCTGTAGTTGACGCGAGTAAGTATAGAGTATGTATAGTAAGTTGGAAACCTAATGTATATCATATATATCTATTTATTTAAATTTTACAGAAATATTTAGTATCTATATAGGTATATGTGTATAAAATTAATTTAATTAAAAATCGTAAATACGGCAATAATTTTCTAAAATATACATATAAAATTATTTATTAAATTATTATACATATAAAATTGCCTAAAAATAAATTCAACTCAGTATTTTAAAATAAATAATACGAGTAACTTACATTTTTGTCTAATCATATTCTTACTCGGCTCTGGTCAACTTGTCGTATCGCTCGCAGGTCTTGAAAAAAAAAAGTTTTGAATGTGACGCCTCGCCTGCCGCAGACTGGAACTTGGTTAAGCTTGACATTTTGGGCCGGGATAACCCTGGACTCCGCTGGGTGGCTGGGATATCCCTAGCCTAGCCTTCTTTCTTCATTAACATATTTTCTTCTTAATTAATATTAATCTTCTTGTTTTTTTTTATCTTCTTTCCGTTGTTCCTTTTTTTTCTTATATTCTGTTTTTCTTATTTTTATTTCCCGATATTTCTTCTTATGTATTTTTCTGGCTCTTCTTTATTTATTATTGATTCCATTTTTCTTTTTGTCTCCGCAATTCCCCTCTTCCTCGTCAGGTCCTGGCCAGCACCGCCATGGTGATGACAGCGCTGGCAGGGTCGCCATGTGATGTTGGGTGTCTCAATTAAACAGAAGTGATTAGCTTGAACGTCGCATTTATTATTCTAACTTACATGCTACTTAAGTATAATATAGGTAGTAGGAGAGAGGCAAGCCGCACACTACACAGATACGAGCTGCAACCAGGGGCTCTACCGACTAAGAGCCGATTTCACCGTTAAAATTAAACGCGATCAATGGGTGCTAAACTCGGTTCCGCTTCCTGTAACCGAGTTTAGTGTCAATTGATCGCGTTTAATTTTAACGGTGAAATCGGCTCTAAGTCGCCGAACATCGATTTCTTAAATGGCGTTCAAATAAATAAAGGTTAAAAATGACTTAGAGCCGATTTCACCGTTAAAATTAAACGCGATCAATGGGTGCTAAACTCGGTTCCGCTTCCTGTAACTGAGCTTAGCGTCTATTGATCGCCTTTAATTTTAACGGTGAAATCGGCACTTAATCAATCGTTAAATCGGCTTAAAATGACAATCGATTCCGGACCATTTATGACGTCACATGTGTTCATGGAAGCCGATTTAACGATTGACGAAGTCATTTTTAACCTTTATTTATTTGAACGTCATTTAAGAAATCGATCCTAGAACGAAAAATCGTAGTCATAACACAAAGATATTATATGCCGGGTGGCAATCGAACCCACGACCTCTGGCTTAGCAGTCAGGGTCACTAACCACTAGTCCAACAGGCCAGGCAATCAAATCAAATCAAATCTTTTATTTGCGAAAATGGGTGGTTTACATTAGGTATTACAAAGGTAGTAGGTATCACCATAATCAGCTTTTAGGCATGCAAATATTTTAAAAATATGCTCGCAAAACAAACATTTACCTAAAATTACATAATATAAATGTCATAATTCAAAAATGCATGTCAAGTGAATTACAGAGAAAAAAACGAAGAAAATAAATAATACCTTACACATATAAAAAATACATTAATACAACATGAATTATAAATATTTATCCGTCAAATAGTCGTTAACAGCATAGTAGCACTTTTCAATAAGCCATTTCTTAAGATTACGCTTGAACACGACAAACCCTAATGTTTCAAGCAGTTTGGTTGGTAAGTGGTTATAAATTCGAGGGGCTATGCAAAATATGCTCTTATTTAGTAATGCAGTTTTGTTTAATGGAAACCGTATTTTATTGTCATGTCTGCGATTACTTAATTTTTCAAACATATTTATATTACTTCGAGTAAATAATACTATTTCGGGGATATAGGTGCTAGGTAGTGTGAGTAAAGTAAGTTTTTGGAAATATTGTTTACAACTATCTATTGGTTTTAGTTTACAAATGGCTCGTATACATCTTCATCTTTTGTGCTTTGAATGCTGTGTCCTTATCTACAGAATTGCCCCAGAACATAACTCCATACCTTAAGATGGGAGTAACATGACCGTGATATGCCACTAAAGCAGTCGATGTATCAACTATTTTTCTTAAAATATATAATTACTATTCATATATTCAACTATTCATATTTCATATTCATCACCTGTAATTCGAGTAGCAGCACTACTACTGTAATCTGTGGCAACACATACTTTAATCTCATATTCGTGAAAATTGTTCCCTTGTTTTAGGGAGGAAAGTCAATACGTGGTAATTAAGGCTCTTTGTGGCAACAAGCTGAGTAATTAGAGGGGGATTTGTTGATGTTTTCACTTAACGCTGACTTCGAGAAAGGCGTAGGTATCTTCGTGTTTAAATTGCTTGTTTATATATTATAATATTTGAGTTAGTTTAGGACGTTGTGCCCTCTCACAGAGCTGTTACCAAGATGTGAGTAGCTAATACCAACTTTTATAAACGTACATACAGGATGGAAAAAGATGATTTTTGGATTCCCTCAACACACCTGGACTTCCAGCCCACAAAATAGCTTTAAAAATCGGTGTACCAATAATTTTAACAATCGGTGTAATAATATTTTTAAAAATCGGTGTACCAATAATTTAAAAAATTGGTGTACCAACAATTAAAAAAATCGGTGTACCAATAATTTTAACAATCGGTGTAATAATATTTTTAAAAATCGGTGTAACAATAATTTAAAAAAATCGGTGTACCAATAATTTTCCTCAGAAATTTATGTCCTCCCAAACTTTGTAACGGCACTCGGCTCAAAGTCACAAATCTGCAGCAAAACATAATCGAAGCTGAAATATTAACCTATTTTGACGGGCCTGTTGGTGTGGTTGGCAAATGCCTGCTTTTCACGCCGGAGGTCGCGGGTTCGATTCCCACCCAGGACAGATATTTGTGTGTATTAACATGTCTGTTTGTCCTGAGACTGGATGTAATCTATACTAATATTATAAAGAGGTAACGTTTGTGAGTTTGTGAGGTTGTGAGTTTGTGACGTTGTAAGGTGTCCTGAGATAAATAAAATAAAAATAAAAAAGGTTTTTATTCACGTAGACTTTAAAAAAGCGCTTGTAAATAGTCAGAACATGTTTGTAGTAATATAGTTGTATACATTAATATTATTTCTAGTAACATAGATATTTAGGTACATCTTGTATGAAAACATTTATAAAATTTATTTTATTACAGAAATGATATTTAGCTAGCTCGTATTAAGCTATTGTCAAGAGATTATGTTTAATTAATTAATACTGAAACTGGTAAAAGTAGATCAAGAGATCAAACATTAGTATTGAATATTGGTGATGAACTGGTTTCAGACAAGCTTACCATTGCCAATTTTTTAGCTGCTTTTTTTGCAAATATACCCGTGGATATTACTAAGTGTCTCGCATCATCACCAGATGTGGCTGAACTCTTTTTAAATCAAAGCGTAAAACAAACTGTACCTAACTTTAGTTTTAAATCCGTAACAAGTGATGATATTATAAAAGCTTTTAAGAGTATTAAAAGGAAAGGCACAGAAGATTTGTGGGGACTGTCTGTTAAAGCAATTGAATCAATCATACTAAACATTGCTACAATCCTTGCAGCCATCTTCAATGGCTGTATAAGTGATGGTGTCTTTCCCGATTTAATGAAAATAAGTAAGATAATACCCATTTTCAAGGCAGGTTGTTCAAAAAATGCCACGAATTATAGGCCTATCTCAATACTGCCAGCTTTAAGTAAAATATTTGAAAAGCTGATGCTCAGCCAAATGTTGTCGCACTTTAACGTGAATGAGATATTGCATAACAAGCAGTTCGGGTTTACAAGGGGCCGCTCTACTCAGGATGCAGGTTGCACATTAATTAGGTCAATATTGGAGGCTTGGGAGGGATCACAGGATGCGCTGGGAGTTTTCTGTGATCTCTCTAAGGCTTTCGATTGCGTTGATCATCGTACGCTCGTTGTTAAACTGAAGTACTATGGAATATCTGGCACATCTCTTGATCTTGTGATGTCCTATTTATCGGGGCGACAACAGATGGTTTCGATAGGCGGTGCCACTTCGGCGCGTCATCCTGTGAAAATGGGGGTGCCCCAAGGATCTATATTGGGCCCATTTTTATTTCTAGTTTATATAAATGATCTCCCTTATCTGGTAGAGAAAGTATCAGACATAGTTTTGTTCGCTGATGATACTTCGCTCATATTTAAAGTAAATAGAAAGGATAAAGATCTTATTGAGCATAATAAAACACTCAGCTTTATATCAGAATGGTTTTCGGCAAATAATCTCTTGTTAAATGCAGGGAAAACTAAATGCATCAGGTTCTCATTGCCGAATGTGACTCAAATTGTACCAACAGTTGCACTTAATGCGAAAATATTAGATCTAGTCCCATCGACCGTATTTTTAGGATTGACACTTGATTCAAAATTGCAATGGGGTCCTCAGATTGAAAAGTTAGCAGGTAAATTAAGTTCGGCTTCCTATGCTGTCTGGAAAATAAGGCAATTGTCAGATGAACAAACTGCTAGATTAGTGTATTTCGCGTACTTTCATAGCATTATGTCGTATGGCATTCTGCTGTGGGGTTCGGCGGCTGACATAGGTGCTATTTATGTATTGCAGAAAAGAGCAGTCAAAGCCATTTATGGTTTAGGCAGTCGCGATTCTTTGCGAAATTTGTTTAAAGAAATAAATATACTTACTGTGCCATCGGAATATATATATCAGAATATAATGTTTGTTAGAAAAAATATTCATAATTATAAAAAGAAAAGTGAACTGCATAATATAAATACTAGGAATAAAAACAAACTAGCCATGCCAGGCTTTAGAGTAAGCAAAACTAATAAATCATTTTTAGGAAATTGTATTAGGTTTTATAACAAGCTTCCTACTCAAATTACTGATCTGCCTGACACAAGTTTTAAAACACATATTAAACGTATACTTATGGCTAGGGGTTATTACACCACTAAAGAGTACATCGATGACAAAGACGTCTGGCTCTCACTTCCTACCTGCACATTGCTCGCTGGAGATCTTGTAGCCATATAGACATGACTGATCTGCTGTGTTACGTGAACTATCTGTAAATGATTGCTATCATATACTTAATTTAAAATTATTGACTCTGTCTCAAAATGAATAATGTTATTGTTTCGAAGTTTTTCTTTTGTATACCTAAATATAATCTAAAATAATAAGCATTCAGACAACCGATCGAGCATATATTGTGTTTGCCTACTAAATAATTACTCTAATTGGACCAAATCCCGTGTTCATGCCCGCTTGAGTATGTTTCGCCGGACCGTCTCAACTGGGTCGTTTTGAAACCGGTAGTAGATGAACCCACTGAGTTTGTTTCGCTGGGTCTTCTCAGTTGGGGCGCATTGGATCCGGTGGTAGCATTAAAGCGCGACCGTCGTTATTAACACAAGGTCCGTCATAATAATAATACCTTTAATATAGACAGAACCATTGACAATATGTAGTAAAAATATTAGACTTAAACTAGATAATTAAACATAATCTCTTGACAATAACTTGATACGAGCTAGCTAAATATCATTTCTGTAATAAAATAAATTTTATAAATGTTTTCATACAAGATGTACCTAAATATCTATGTTACTAGAAATAATATCTAATGTATACAACTATATTACTACAAACATGTTCTGACTATTTACAAGCGCTTTTTTAAAGTCTACGTGAATAAAAACCTTTTTTATTTTATTTTATTTTATTTTATTATCTAGTTTAAGTCTAATATTTTTACTACATATTGTCAATGGTTCTGTCTATATTAAAGGTATTATTATTATGACGGACCTTGTGTTAATAACGACGGTCGCGCTTTAATGCTACCACCGGATCCAGTGCGACCCAACTGAGAAGACCCAGCGAAACAAACTCAGTGGGTTCATCTACTACCGGTTTCAACACGATCCAGTTGAGACGGTCCGGCGAAACATACTCAAGCGGGCATGGACACGAGATTTGGTCCAATTAGAGTAATTATTTAGTAGGCAAACACAATATATGCTCGATCGGTTGTCTGAATGCTTATTATTTTAGATTATATTTAGGTATACAAAAGAAAAACTTCGAAACAATAACATTATTCATTTTGAGACAGAGTCAATAATTTTAAATTAAGTATATGATAGCAATCATTTACAGATAGTTCACGTAACACAGCAGATCAGTCATGTCTATATGGCTACAAGATCTCCAGCGAGCAATGTGCAGGTAGGAAGTGAGAGCCAGACGTCTTTGTCATCGATGTACTCTTTAGTGGTGTAATAACCCCTAGCCATAAGTATACGTTTAATATATTGTGTTTTAAAACTTGTGTCAGGCAGATCAGTAATTTGAGTAGGAAGCTTGTTATAAAACCTAATACAATTTCCTAAAAATGATTTATTAGTTTTGCTTACTCTAAAGCCTGGATGTAATCTATACTAATATTATAAACTGGTAACGTTTGTGAGTTTGTTAGGTTGTGCGTTTGTGACATTGTAAGGGGTAATCTCTGGATCTACTGAATCAATTATCAAAATTATATCACCAATAGGACGCTACGTTATTGTGGAGTGTCATAGGATATGATTCATCATCATAATTTTTATTCATCCCGAACTTTTAACACGAAGTATTACGCGGGACAAACGGGAAGGGACAAAAATATTTATAACGTGGAAAGAAATCCGCGGGTACCGTTAGTCTAAAATATGTGTATTTTAGGAATATATATATATATTATCTATATAAGTATACAAAAGAAAAGTAGTATATGTAGTATATCAGTTATCTGGTTTCCATAGTACAAGCTACGCTTAGTTCGGGATCAGATGGCCGTGTGTGAATAATGTCCCAGGATATTATTATACTTGATGAGGACGAACGCTGAACTTATATTGTCCCAGACCAAATTTACTCAACACCCAACCTTATCCTGAAGGGACCAGGAGACTGGGTAGGAGGGACAAACAGGGATATATGAGGCGAGCTATAATATGGGCGAACACGCCACTTTCAAAGATGTTTTGGGGGAATGTAACTCGATTTGCACATGCTAAACTAACAATGATTTATCCTCTAAATGTCTACAATAAACTAACAATAATCAGCTAATAGTAATGTCCTCAATTATACTGCGCGGGACGTTTTGTAAGTGTGTTCACTCAAAGCAACTCATAAAAGGAGTAGACAAAAGTTGGTCCAAAAAACTTTGGAAGTACAGCAGAAACCAGCTACGACTGATAGTAGCCAGTATTCACGGGCCACTATGGCACCAACTATCACCTACACAAATTGGGACTGTCGAATAGCCCGATCTGCAGGACCTGTAGGGAAGAACACAATGCTGCATATAATATGCAAATGCGATGCATTGGCAAGACACAGAATGGCCATCCTGGGGCTGGCATATCCAGAACCAGGAGACTACAAGGATCTACCCCTAAGAAGCGTACTGGATTATATGAAGACTACATTTAGGGCTCTAGGGATAGAATAAAAACCAGTGGGGGATACTACAAAAGATCCTGAAGGGTCGAAGTGCTGTACGCAAGTACACCCCATCAAATATAAGATAAGTGTGGTCACAAAGACACTCTCTATTGCTTCACTCTCATCAGATCAGATGGTCGTGTGTGAATGATGTTCCAGGAAAATAAAGATACTGCTGTTGTGAACGTGTATAAAATCAAGATTAAGAACTGTTGGTGTATTGTGTTGTTTATACTATATCTTCTCTTATCTTTGCATAATTGTTCGACTCTCAATTTGAACCTACTCCTTATCTACGGTAACGGTGTGGATATCATAATTAATTATTTTGTATAGCCTAAACATTATTGAAGTTATACTTCTTTTGGCGCGATGGAGAAAAATGATGAGAGTGAATTTAACAGCATGAAGTTAGTTCTAGGTGGTATGACGCGTATACGCGTGTACATAAGTACACACAAGTTTTTTTGTATTGATTTATCTATTTCCCTATTATATTAATTTATGAATAGATTCAGTGTACCAAGCCAATTCGCAGTAATCCTGTAAAGCGGCTAACATTAGCCACGCTACGGCAATCATATCTGGTAGTTAGTTTGCACGTGTAACTACACATGGGAGTTAGAATACGCTCAAGTTATCATCGCAATCAATATGGGACCAAATAGACTCGACGGATAAGTTCCAAGTCATAGACTTTACACGTGTTGATTTTGTGTTCTCAGACTCAGAACAACTATTTACGGGTCCCTTTTTTTTTTAAGACAGTGCCCGACAACGCTACAACAGGGAATATAATCCCTGTGTCGCGGGGTACGAGAATAATAATAATAATGGGGGTAATAGACGGACACAAATTACATCCTTATATAAATACATATCTCAAAAATAGTTACGCGATGTGTGGCAAAATCTATAATAAAATTCCAGAGGTAATAAAAGAAATGCCATTAAATGCCTTTAAAAATAATTTAAAATCGTGGTTAACAGAGAAAGCATATTACTCCGTAAATGAATTTATGGCATAACTTCTTTAATTAATGCAATTGTAATAAAAATGGTGTAATAATGATAATTTAATAACAAAATATTTATAATAATGTTAATATTTGCATGTCAATAAATTGGCTGAAGTTGTATGGACCTGTAATTAGTTATAAGACCGATTAAATGTACCAACTTTACTGCAAATAAAGAATACTGAATACTGAATACTGCTGTCCGGCGTAAGACTTGAACCCGCGACTCGAAGTGGCGACGCGACTGTCTTAGCCGTTTCGCCACACGTGCACTGTATTTTCACGTAGTGTCTACATAGATATGTACAAATGTTTGCATGCACACTAATTATACGTAGTAGATTAATAAATAAAAAAGGTTTTTATTCACATAGACTTTAAAAAAGCGCTTGTAAATAGTCAGAACATGTTTGTAGTAATACAGTTATTATTTCTAGTTACTTATTGCAGATATTTAGGTACACGGAATGTTAAAACATTTATACAATTTATTGTATAATGGTACTGATATTTAGCTAGCTTGTATTAATTTTTACAAGAGTAGCGAAGTTATAGGTAGTCTTACACATCTCTGGGACCGATGGCGTCTGGGGGAGGGAACGAGTGTAGTTCTTTACCTCCGAACGCCAGCGGTCCCGGGAAGGGTAACCTGCTCTAGCACAGGTAACACGCTTGTGCGTAATGGGGAGGGGGTCCCCTCCCCGGGTGAGAGTCTCGCGGACGCTCAGTGTACAGCGGGGGTACTCACGAGATCGTTCACGAGTACCCAGAGCCTCCGCTACAGGCACTGTGAGGCTGCCTACCGGGGTGGTTTTAGTGGGTCGAGCCCTACACCACGTGCGATTAGAGCATTTCCACCAGGTAAAAAAAATGTAGAGTTACACATAATTGTGGTTACTAGCATCTTAATATAAAAACCACATCTAGAATTTGGGGCACCGCTGCAAAAACCAATTTAGAACCACTTTGACGATCACTAAATAAATAAATTAAAACATTGTTTAATTATGATTTCCTTACACATACTAATATATTTAATAAAAAAAACTAAATTAACAAATATAACTCAAATATATACAACGTGTAACAGAAAGTGTGAACGTAACTTAAGGGGGTTATAGGGTATCAGGACGGCTCCCTATGGACGAAACTTCAAACAGAAATAATCATTTTTTATTCAACTAGTAATTTATTTTTCTATCGAAAACCTAAATCAACAAGTAAGATTACCGACATAATGAACAACACTAGCATAACTCAGCCGCAAGGGTAATGAACCTTACCGCGAACTCTTTGGGTACCTACTACTTAGACTGTAAATAAAAAGTGTGGTTCTGTACAGTCACATAATTTATTACACGTGTTATTTTAAGATTCAATCAAATGCTTAACTGAATTTTTGCTGTAATTTTTAAAGGGAACCTTTAAAAATTAATAAAATGTAACGACATTTTAATCATTCATACAAAGATAACCAGGAAAAATCACTTAATTTAATTTAAATTGATATTCCGCAAGATGTTGGATCTAGGAGAAATAAATAATTTAATTGACTTATGTAACTACAGATATCTTTTTGTGTTTTAAATAGTAAGAATGTTAAATTTTTATTTCAGTATGTGAATTTAATCTGGCCGGAAACGAATAGGTACTTAATTTTTAATACAAACTAACCAGGTAAACACACGCGGTACGACTACTGATAAATTACGTTAAAATATGAATAATGTACTAGGCTCATATGAACATTAGGGGACATTTCGAATTCCGTCCTGATTTTGTCGCAAGGAACTCTAATACGGCGGCGAATACAAAGGATTGATGTAGGTAAATAATAAATATTATAAATGGTTAAATATTTTTTTATATTCATCAAAGCGGGCCCCGCGCGTGGCGGCATCTTGGAGAGACTCAAAGACGCCGCCACCGCGCGCCGCGCCATTTGAATGTGTTCGTGTATAACTCATTGGTCTAGCGGTAGCGTGTTCAACTGCAGATAATAAAGTCCTGGGATCAAATCCCGGGTCGGGCCAAAAAGTGATTATGGGAATAATGAAGTCCTGGGTTCAATTCCCGGGTCGGGCTAAAAAGTGATTATGGGATTTTTCCGTAAAAAGAAATTTCTCAGTATCAGCCCGAAGTCTGGGAGTTGACGATATTACACCCCCATGCCTCGGAGAGCACGTAAAGCCGTCGTTCCTGTGCCTGACCTCTTTCCGGTCGTATCGCTAGTCACCCCATCGGATCATGAGAGTGATGGAATAGAAAGTGCAGGGGCACTTTCAATTCCACCTTTAAAATTTAGAGTGATACACTCTAAATTTTAAAGGTTCCCTGTAACGACATATTAATCATTCATACAATACATACAAATAAAAAAATATGAATAATTTACTAGGCTCATATGAACAGTAGGGGACATTTCAAATTCCGTCCTGATTATATCCAAAGTTACACTAATATGGCGGCAAAATCAAAGAGTTGATGTAGGTAAATAATAAACGGTTAAATATCTTTTAATATTCATGTAAGCGAGCCGCGCGCGTCGTCGATACCTAGGCGGCTCTTTTGAGTGGACTCAAAGACGCCGCCAAAGGGGCCGCGTTCGAAGAAAGCCGCCAAATTCATCAAATATTGTGCAATTTCATTTATTTAATAAAAATATTAAAATCATTAGTTGTTCGTAAACTGCTGTCTATTTAGGTCGTGTTTAGTTACTAAATCGTCTAAAATGTCGTTTAGTAATGAGTACAGTGTTCCGCGAAATCCTTAACTATGTCGTTTAGTGATCGTAATAATTTGGAAAATTTCGTGCATTCATCTATGAAAGAATAGCCTCAGACGTGCACTTTGTGATGATGGATGGATGATGGATTCATAGGTCACAGAATTTAAGGCTGTTTAATTACGAGGAACCTATGTCGTGAAGGGTACAGTGTCGCGATGGAGGCCACGCCTCTTTATAACTAAGAAACATGAAAGCTTTACGATTCTATGAATATGTTGTACATGAGAGAGACTCGTGTTAGTTGGCAAGTCTTAGAGTTAAGCTTTCGGTGTCGGTGCAGATTTTAGTGAACGTGAAATAATGAAATTCTTCCATCAGTACTGAAAACAACTTCAACTAGAAGTTAAACTATAAAATCTCGTAATGTGTTTGTGTATCACGTACTTATACGATGTAAAGTATCCAATAGCTCTTCAGCAGTGCTATAAATAAAAACATAACTCTAAAATAAAACAAAATATGTGTAGTGAGTGCAATCGGAATCTAACTAACGTGCATAGAAACACAGAGGTATGTCAAACAATTTCTAGCGTAAATCAGAATCAGCTGTGCTGTGTTAGTACGGATGTTCGTTATATCGATAAAAATACTTGTCGATATATTGAACGGTATATTATTTTACGATCAAGATTAAAATGATGGTATTTCGGTATGAGATTTTGTGTATAGGTAGGCTTAAGGAGACCGTATATGCCCCTTAAGTTACGTTCACTCTATCTGTTACACGTTGTATATAAAACTTGTACCTATCTTAATAGGAAAATACTAAATAAAGATATACTCAAATAACAGTCACAAAAAACAACAGATACAAAAAATTAGACTAAGACGAGCAAGCAACCTTTGCCTCTCACAGCCAAGAACTAATTATGGCAAAAAAATATAAGGTACTAAATTATATAACCAATTACCGAAAAATATCAAAGAAGCAAAATCTATGCCAACCTTGAAAAAATACTTAAAATACTATTTAACATCTAATCTGAGCGCACCTTAGTTTACATGTCGCTTCTAGCTACGCCCTATCTGTGTAACGTGATCGTCTTAGCACTTTAGCTTCTTGTTTTTATACAAATACCCTTATATTGCATTTTCTTAATCTCGGAACCAATTATCTAAAGTTTTAATTGAACGTTTTAAATGAGATTATTATTTGTTTGTATGTCTTTTAAACGTTCTCATGTAAGTGAATTACTGTAAATTCTTATGAGAAAATAACGATATCTCAAATCTCATCTTAGCTAAGTTATTTGGAATAACTTGTATTAAAGGTGCTAGGCTAACATCGTCAATGATAAAATGCATCGATATATTAAATAAGTAGGTTTACATTTTAGAACACAAGTTTTATCTTTGAAATACTTTAGATGTGCGATGGAATGAGTTGTTTAAATTCAGTGTTGATGGTAATCGAACCCACAATCAAAGGGATATCCGGGCCCCATGAGTGTTAATGACTCCACCACGTTAACGTGGTGTTCGGTCTGGAACATATTATATGCTGATTTATTTATGTATAAAAATGCCAAGTAAATAATATACATATTATTTCTTCTTGCAGCTCTTCTCTCGCTTCGTTTGACGAGCTCTTACGTCCTTCTAACAGCGAATGTGGATGACGTTCAGGCGATCGCGAAGCAGCTATTCACATCCCCTGTAGCGGCGCAGTTCCAGCAAATACTCCGGCGGGCTTTAATGATATTCAACGGGACCAGCGGGGCACAATCCAATAGAAGACACATCAACGCTGGGAACTCTGATCATGGTAAAGGTTTAAATCATTTATTCTCATAAAAGACAGAGCCACTTACATGAAAATATAACTATACATTTGGCAAATTTAATAAAGGTGACCGTCACCTAATTATACATAATATAGGTATCCTTTTTAGGAAGGTATGTGTGATAGACACTCCACAGTTTTCATCTCAAATGTTGAGATTACGCTGAAGATTTAACAGGGTAATGTTCCATTATATATTCAAACAGTTGAGCCCGAAAACTGTCGAATGAGTTGAATAGTTGTGCTGCCTCATAGGTAATACTCTTCTTAGCATAATTTGTTCGTATTTTTGGCAAGACAAGTAAACTAGGGCGGCGAAGGCTACGTTTTGATATTTGAGATTTTTTAATAAATGAAACTTTGGCATTGATGGTTTTGTCTAAAATTTTTCTAATGATAACACATGTATTATATATATAAAGTTGATTAATATTCATTAGTTTTGTCTCTTCAAAGATTTTGTAAGTTGGTGTCAAGTATGGATAGCGAAATAATATTTTTGTAATTTTGTTTTGAACTCTCTGCAATTCTTGTAATTTCGTTTGGCCCGCGCTGCCCCTAATTTCTATAAGGTATAATAGATATGACTTAACAAGAGAATTATAAATATTGTAACGTTCATTTTTTGGTACACACTGATTCATATTTTGAAGTGTGACTGGTAAGGTCTGGTAAAATGGTAAGGTCTTGCCAGTATACAAGATGCAACGTAAGTAGTTGAAGAAAAGCCGCAAAGTACCAATAACACTGAATTATTTCAAGATTCAGAATAGTTTAAAAAATTGATGGAATAAGTTGAAAATATACACCTGTAGTAGTTCTCCCGACCGAATTTTGGCAACGGCGGCCAGTCTCAATGAAGCCTAGCCAATTGCGTAGGACATATTATAGTGCACAAGTGTGTGGGCAAACACAGGGGCACTTTCTAATCCATCACTCTCATGATCCGATGGGACGGCTAGTGACACGACCGGAAAGAGGTCAGGTACAGGACCGACTGCTTTACGTGCTCTCCGAGGCACGGAGGTGTGTTACCGCCAACTCCCAGACTTCGGGCTGATACTGAGAAATTTCTTTTTACGGAAATATCCTAAAATCACTTTTTGGTCCGACCCGGGATTTGAACCCAGGACCTCATTAGATAAATAAGATAAGATAGATACTCTTTATTGCACACCAATTACAGATAAAAACATAGGAAATATTAATTAACTATTGAAATTGTACAATGGGCGGTCTTATCGCAGTCAGCGATCTCTTCCAGACAACCTTTGGATGGATATGAAGCCGAAATATAGAAAGACAACACGATAAGGGTAGTGCAAGATAAAATAATTTAATTAGGAATCTAAATACTTACAAACTAATAATGGCATTTACTCAATATTAATACTACCATGTCATTAGATATAATACATACTTAATTACATAAACATAATAATACATACATAGATACATACATAATAAATAATATAATATGGAAGGACAGTGGACTCATTAGCTGCGGTTGAACACGCTACCGCTAGACCAACGAGGCAGCTGTATGTGAAATTTGAAGGACTCTTTCCATAGCTGGATAAATTGCTAAAAGTTAATGTTATTCTTCTGTAGTTTGCGAGTCAAATAAAGGTTTTTTTACGTCATATATTTTTTCACTGTCAAGTATCAAAATGTGCCACGTCCTTAAAATTATACTCTTAAATCAAATTGAGAGTAATAACCTCATTAATTGCTGTCTCAGACACGTTAATAAAAAAACGAGTGTGCTTTAGACTACGCGTCTGTAAACAAACTTAGATATACGAATTGTAACTAGCTACGCGACAAAGAGAGAAAGAAAATGTGTGCTCTGTCTCTTTCTCCTTGCCCCTACAACAATATACGACACGTAACCCTCTCTTTCTATCTTCACTAATTTATATCTCCCTCTCAACTTCCGGATTTTAACTGGATTGGATCCGGTGGTAGCATTAAAGCGCGACCGTCGTTATTAACACAAGGTCCGTCATAATAATAATACCTTAATATAGACAGAACCATTGACAATATGTAGTAAAAATATTAGACTTAAACTAGATAATTAAACATAATCTCTTGACAATAACCTTATACGAGCTAGCTAAATATTGCTATAATAAAATAAATTTTATAAATGTTTTCATACAATCAATACAATGTGTACCTAAATATCTATGTTACTAGAAATAAAAATACTAGAATATACAACTTGAACAACTTAAAGAGATTAATTTGCATATTAACAATAACCAAAACTTACATACTATAATATTTAATACCTATAAATAAAAAACTGAATTTAAATCGTTGCCTGCGGGCAAGGTGCCCAGAAAGCTGGCCACATTACCCCGTTGAATAGCGAGGCTAATACGTTGTTTTAAGTACGAGCCAGCTCTCTGGTCACCTGACGACTTGATTAGACGCCTGGACAGCTCCCTAACAAAAACACTTGCTTCTGGACCCCAGGGACCCATTGTTTCCACCCCAAAGGGAAGAAAGATATATCCTCCACCGATTGATGTATATTTTCTTCGCTTAAGGGCCTCCGCGGATTCAGCCACAACTCCCGCCGCCCTCGAGCTGATTGGTAGGTGGGAGGGAGCCAGTGTGTCAACACAAGTTGCATCCCACACCAAAGGCTTCCCTCGACTCCAAGGAACCAACGTCATTCCATCAGGCCTCTTGCCATCGTCACGTGAAATACCGTTGGGCTCTAAAAGAGCCGGCACGTGGACGGTAGCAAGGGTCCGGTGGATGACGTCATTGAGGGCGGCATGGCGCGATTGACGTCCAGCGCTACGGCGGCAAGATAGACCATGATGACCTAAGCGATCTACTTCAACTCCACAGGGACAATTGTGTGGTTCTGTTTGGGAGATGCCCAGACGCAGACCGACTGCAATGGAAAACATATTGTTATCCAAAAGCGTTCCTATATTGGTCGAAGGGATTGCCTGCAACCAGTAACCCGACTCACGTTCGGAAGTGGCTAGTAGACGAGCCCGGTCTCGAATATCTGAACATGTATTAAGTAGGGAATTTTGAATTGACTTACATAGGGGCTCGTCCCATTGTCGTTGAGAGAAGAGTAATTTTGGAAACGCCGCACTCGGACAGGCCATCGACCAAGCATCTTTGGCTGCATCCATGCCCACCAACGGTGCACTGCCGATTGATGGGCTAATTATCCTGCGATACAAACCCTCAGTGGAATGGACTGAAGACAAAAACGCTGGAAGAGAAACACTAGAAATTTTGCGAATACCTAAACCTCCAAAACGGATCGGAAGGGAGGCCTGACACCAGGAGTTATCCGAAAGCGAACAATTTAAAATTTGGGTTAAAACATTTTTAATTGAGTTGTCCAAACTTGATAAAAGACAGGTTTGGTTCCAAAATGGACAGCAACGGAGGATATAGATGAATTTTGGTACGAACAAACAAAATCTAATAATATGAAAAGCAATATGTGAATGAATTTTGGATAGTAGTCCTGAAGTGTCTTCAAATTTACAGCGCTGGTCGTTAATAAAAGTAGGGAATGAATCTTCAAGAATTGGAGCACCCAAGAGGTAAAGCGACTCCTTACTTAAAATTTTTAAATTTGGAGCCAGACTATTAAATTTTCTAATTAAATTTTCTTTCTCATTATTAGCGACGGTATCCATGATAAATAGTTCGCATTTGGCGAAATTAAAATCCAGACCAATCAAATTAAATTTTGCTATTAAAGTTTCCAAATCATTAAAAACAGATGTCGAATCGCCTCCTAGGGTTCCGTCGTCTAAATACCACATGTTCAATTTGGAATTTAGGCTCGAAATTATAGGATGGATGGCCAAGCTGAAAATGGCCGGTCCGAGTGGGTCACCCTGTTGACAACCAGAACATGAATTTACTAAGTGATTCTTGAATATTAAATTGGAGTCAGAACCGTAACATTGCCAAAGATAAGAATAAATTTCTGGAGTAAAATTTAAAATTTCCGTCAAAAAGGTGGTTCTGTCAACAGCGTTAAAAGCGTTTTTAACATCCACCTTTAAAATGACCTCTCCGCCATTGTGAGTGATGAATGAACGAAGTGCATGCACAGCTGCTTCGCAACCTCCCTTGCTTCCAAATCCTAATTGAACAGGTTGTAATTTATCTTTAAGTTTGGTGCGGATATGTTTGCAGCAAACCTTTGAAGTAATTCTCCTATACGTACAACCTATAGCTATGGGCCTTATACCGCCATCTTTTTTTTTAAGTGCGCATAAGTTTGCACCGTATAGGAGTGGTGAAATCTGTGCATGCACTTTGCCCTGAAGCATGAAGTTGATGAGTGCGGTAATGTCTTTCAGAAGGACTCAACCGGCGTCCCCTGGAGCCCCAAATAGGAGATCTTTCAAATGCTGTGGGGTAAGGCCGTCCAGACCGCCAGCAGAGCCATTCTTAAAAGACATTACCGCTGCCTTGACATCTCATTCGGTCACTTGTATTGGGTTGACAGAAGGGTGAGATGCCGAAAGCAGTGGAGGAAGAGGTCCATTAGATGGTGGATGTTTGTCAACCAGGGCTGATAGAGTTTCTGGCGTGTTGGGAGCAATGACGACTTTAGTAAAAAGAAGCTGGGCAGCCCCTCTTATGTCTCCATCACTTACTTTCATTTCAACTTTCTCATATATATTATAAGAATTTGTAGTCCAGATTTAGCAACAGGGAAGTTTGATGAGTGTTGTGATACAAAACAATTTTTTTTATTGATGACGTCAGAGAGTTTTTCGTTTCAGAAACATGTAGAATATTAAATGGAAACAATAGAAGTTGCTCCCAGGCGTGCTCGGAATTTTCTTTAATAACTTTTTGAATTTTGGTGGATAAATTAGAAATAATAATGTATAACAACTATATTACTACAAACATGTTCTGACTATTTACAAGCGCTTTTTTAAAGTCTACGTGAATAAAAACCTTTTTTTATTTTTATTTGTTTACTTCAAAAAAGCTAAAGGCTTAGTACACCGTAAATGGGATCTAATTTCCAAATAAGCTACAACTATATTACACGGGGGGCTCAGTAATAAAATAACTCAATTCACTACTGACTGAGAGCAAAAATCTAACTAAATGGATGCTCTCACCGGTCCGTAAGTGATCGGCGAGGTTAAGCAACTAAGCTCGCGGTCAGTCCATAGATGGGTGACCACCAACGTGGTCTGTGCGTCCAATATTCTGAGCGTCTCCGTGTTTCGGAGGGCACGTGAAGCTATCAGTTATTAGGCAACAGTCGTTAAGCCATGTCAGAGGCCTACTGGGCGGCTTGAACAGCTGTGACACTAGGGTAATCACTTCCCATACTATAAGTAGTAAGAAACGAACAAGTATTTACCAAACTTTCATTAATTACAGATGCCAACCATACCCCAGAGAGCTTGAAAGAGGTAGCGAGCAATACGCCCCAACAATCAAATGATACCCAAAAGAATATGGATACCCTTGATGATAGACAAAAGAAAATAAATCACGACCTGGAAATAATCCGCGAAAATCTAACCCACCATCTTGACTCCATCAACAAGTTGTTTGACAAAGTATATCAATAGCTTTTTAGACGCTTTTATTGATGTATTAAAAATAATAAAAAATCAGATAAATAAAGTTTTTTCATCCCTCTGTATGCATGCACAAACACAAATGCAGTTCTTTTTACTTTAGTTTCACTATTTAGACATTTTTACATCAGTTTCACTATTTATATATTTTAACTTTAGTCTCACTACTTAGATATTTTCACTTTAGTAACTTTGACCCATTAAACTATTGTAATGATGGAACTATACAAACAAAGTTGGGCCTAGCGACTTTAATACAACTTATCTTTGAGTAACTTAGCTAAGATGCCAGCCACCACAAATGGTTGCAAAATAAATATTGTAACATGCCAATAATTTTATTAAGTAAAATAGGGGTTGCATTTAATTTTACGCACCTATTATTGTTAAAGTTTTATGTTATTGTGGTGAAATAAACAATTATCTTATCTTAGTTTCACTGTTTAGATATTTCGACTTAGTAAAATATTTGAATAGTAATTTCTAATATTTTAACTGATCTATGTAATAAGTATTTTATGTCATATGTATTCTCATGGTGTACAATAACGATTATGCTATTATATTCTAGATTTTTACTTTAGTTTCACTACTTAGATATTTTTACTTTAGTTTCACTACTTAGACATTTGTACTTTAGTTTCACTATTTATATATTTTTACTTTAGTTTCACTACTTAGATATTTTACTTTAGTTTCACTATTTAGATATTTTTACCTTAGATTCATTAGTTAAATATGCTTTCCTAACTCTGACTTACACTAGAAGTCAGAGTTTGAGGCATATTTGACAGTCAGATTAAAATACTCGTTGCAGGAATGTTTATGCATTAATTAAATGATTTAATGTACAGGCTCGATGTGAACTGAAGATGCCAGTCATCGCTGTAATTATTCAAGTTAAAGCACAATTCTAAAGAAACCAGGAAATGAAAAGCGTGCCGTCATCGAAAATGAATTAAACTTGAAATCTATGCGCTGGTAGGTGAAGTGTTAGGGCTCTTACATACCAATGATTACAATATAAGATGAATAAAGATAAAATCATTAAAAAAAATCATGTCAGCCGAAAGACATCCACTGCTGCACAAAGGCTTCCCTCTAAGATACATATCTACAATGGCCGGTCTCGCACATCCAGCGGCTTCCCGCGACCATTGCAAGATCTTCGTAGCACCTTCTGGGCGCCTGCTCACGCTGCGTCTTCCGGCTTGATCAATTTCCAAGAGAGAAGCACACGAGCTTATGACAGCATAGGGATTGACCAATCGCTGTAGGGAGTCTTGACATCACGCTGCTGGTTAGTAAAGGGAGGATCATTCTGCCCTTGACCTAACTCACCAAAATCTGTAAGCGAGGTGTTTTCTTTAGATATCTAATCACATTAACTCAATTTGAAGATTGTATTTGTTTCGAGCTCTACGTTACCTTAGAATATCTTGAACGAATGACCATAAGTCATAAGAAATCAGCTCCAAACACATCATGTACAAACGAAACATAAGCGACTACTATTCTACAGTACAGTAACCTTCTAAAGCTATAATTAAACTTTTACATATCACGTGTCTTCTCTCAGAAGATTATTTAACCTGTGATAGGCGAATAGGTTATATTCTCATTAAAATATAAGGTTCTGTGTATATACAAAGGTCAAATCATAATAAAAAAAATAACCAAAATAATGTTTTGGTTATTTTTTTATTATAATTTGATCCAACTGGGCTGGGCCACCCTTATAAATTAAGTGTTTAAAAATAGTAACCTACCAAATATGCACAAAAATTTTCATAAGAATCGATCAAGTCGTTTCGGAGGAGTTTGCCAACAAATATTTTGACACTAGATTTTATATACTTAACAGAGTTATGTCTTAACGTATAACCTAATTCATCCGTAACTTTGGACACTTAGATAGAGTAGTAGAACTTAAAGTTTGAGTCATGGATCGAATATAATCGGTCAGAACTATAATGTTCCTTCAAACTGCACTTAAGTCATATCATAAAATGCGAATATGAACAAGCCCTCGAATGATGATGCAGTAAACCATATTGAATTACCGTTAATTCAATAGGACGCCTGCCGTTTCTATCGCCTATTTATTGCAGCTGATATAATGAACTCGTTCCCTTCAACCTCACCCGTGTGAGAACGGGATGGTATAAAAGACTCATGCCTGTTTCTCAGAGGGGTACGCAGAGACAACGGATTGAGAGATGGGCCTGTTGGCGTGGTTGGCAAATGCTTTCTTTTCACGTCGGAGGTCGTGGGTTCGATTCCCACTCAGGACAGATATTTGTGCGCATAAACAATTGTCTGTCCTATTTCCTGGATGTAGTTTATCTATATAAGTATGTATTTACAAAATATTCCGGGTCGTCAACCTAGGTAGCTAGCGAAAGCCGCAGGTATAAGAGAATGATAAAACTAAAAAAAATATATGATGTACATTACTATGCAAACTAACAACGAAAATTGGTTTGAACGAGATCTAGTAAGTAGTTTTTTTAATACGTCATAAATCGTAAACCGCAATTTGCTTTCATTTAATCAACTGAAATACTTGCTGCTACGGAACCCTTCATGAGCGAGTCCGACTCGCACTTGGCCGTTATAAAAAAATAAATAAAGTAGCAAATTGCGGTTTACGATTTATGACGTATTAAATAAAAACTACTTGCTAGATCTCGTTCAAACCAATTTTCGTTGTTAGTTTGCATGGTAATGTACATCATAATTTTTTTTTAGTTTTATCATTCTCTTATTTTAGAAGTTACAGGGGGGGGGGGGGGGCACTCATTTTACGACTTTGGAAGTGTCTCTCGCGCAAACTATTCAGTTTAGAAAAATATATATTAGAAACCTCGATATCATTTTTGAAGACCTATCCATAGACGCCCCAAATGTATGGGTACGATGAAAAATATTTTTTTGAGTTTCAGTTCTATGTATGGAGACCCCTAAAATTATTGTTCTTTTTCTATTTTTGTGTAAAAATCTTAACGCGGTTCACCGAATACATCTACCTACCAAGTTTCAACAGTACAGCTCTTATAGTTTCGGAATAAAGTGGCTGTGACATACGGACGGACGGACAGACAGACAGACGGACAGACAGACATGACGAATCTATAAGGGTTCCGTTTTTTGCCATTTGGCTACGGAACCCTAAAATGGTTAAAATCCCGGCTCAGGTAAAAAAGAGTAATATTGACATATTTTGTCAATAATAATTACACTCCCATCCTTCAGTGCACATTGCACCTGTATTTGCGCACAGAATATATCCTATTTTAGGTTTTATTATTTGTAGTTGGCTGGTCTCCGTTAAGATTAGATATTATATTGACTAGATCTTGAAAAAAGTGATCATGGCTGAATTTGTATTCTATTCTATATATATCGGTAATCGAAAATCGGTCAAGATCACTTTTTATCCTGGAAGGGTTTGCGCTTGACCATGATCTCACCTAATGGTAAGTGAACATGCGGTTGAAGGTGGACCGGACTGTTATAAGACTTTTATAGAAAGTCTTTTAAAAAAAAATAAACTAAACTATAATACTTTAATTTATGATTAATTACAACCTGACTTAGGACAAACAGACATGTTCATGCACACAAATATCTGTTCCAAACCGAACCCTCCACCTGCGGCGTGAAAGACAAGCATTTACCAACCACGCCCGGCTCGTTATCCTGTTTGAGTGCGAATAAAGAGTAACCTATTCTTTTCTATAAAAAAGAAGCCGTCGCCATTAATTAGGTACAGACGCCAGCACATCCAGCTACCCCAATCTGTCAAATTTCTTTTATAGATTTTCAACTTTATCACATAAGCATAAGCTTTACTTTCAATTGGGGAAATTAGACAGATTGGGGCAGCTTGATGTGCTGGCGTCTTTACGTAACGTTAGCCGTAGATCCCCGTACAATGTCGTGTTAATAATATAGTATTATAGATATCAGATACTTTAGTGGAACTTGAGACCGTATCTCATGAATATATTTATCATAGCCGTGCCCCGCGGTTTTACTCGCGTTAAACTTTATAAATTATCACAGCTCCTCCCCCGTAAGTGATAGCGTGATAATTTGTATCCTATATGTTGACCCGACCTCTTTGTAATATTCATGCAAAATTTGAAGTAAATACATGCAGTAGTTTTTGAGTTTAGCCCGGACATACATACAGACAAACAGACAAAAATTCTATAAACTATATTTTTGGCTTCGATATCGATTGTAGATCATGCCCCAAGTATCTTTTTAAAAAAATATTCAATGTACAGTTTTGACTTTCCTACAATTTTATTATATGTATAGATACTTATACAATATTTTGTCCATAAAAAAATATTGGATAAGTAAATAATTCTGAGCTTCATTTTTAGCGGTGATGAGTTACGTAGTATATTAAATCGTTACATGTATTATGTTGTATTTCGTGTAGATAATAATATTAGTGTCAAGTCTTAGATAAGTTAACGACGTGCCTGGGATACGCGGAGTCATGTCTGGAGCACTATTTTGAGAATCCATTCATTTTCATCCATTGGTTCACTTGGTTTGATTTCATATTATTATTTCGTAATAAAACTTAAGACCTTCATCATCATCAAAGCCGAAAGACGTTCACAGCTGGACAAAGGCCTCCCCAAGGATCTCCACAATAGCCGGTCCTGCGCTACCCGATTCCACCACAGATTCCATCGTCGGTCCACCTTGTAGGGGCCTGCCCACGCTGCGACTTCCGGTTCGTGGTCGCCATTCGAGAACCTTTCTGCCAACCTTAAGTTACAAATATAATGTGAGTAGTGCCGCGCCATTGCTTTTTGTATCGGGCAGTCTGAATACACGTACAGCAGCGTATTGACTTGTTTTATTGGAAATACTGTATCCCAGAATCCCAGTCTTCCCGGTATACGCCAGTATGTTTCACGAAAAGTTAACTTTGCCGGTTAACAAATTATGTTAATTTTGGAAGTTTGTCCCAAACTGCGTGACTAGGACCTTGAATGGGGGTTCCGTCGACTTGTTTCAACTTCGAACAAACAACCTTAAGGATTTGCATGTTATTAGATACGAATTGTTTATTTAGGCATAGACTACCTAGGCTTACTTAATATTTAAACTATCTGTGCCTAAGTCCGCAAAGTGAAAAATATATTGTCTGCGCCGAGGTCCCTTTAGTACACAAGACTTGTGGTAGGTACAGACGCCAGCACATCCAGGTACCCCAATGTGTCAAATTTCTTTTGTAGATTTTAACTTTATCACATAAGTCTAAGGTTCATTTAATATAGTATATATTAAATGAACCTTAGACTTATGTGATAAAGTTAAAATCTTATCACAGCTCCTCCCCCGTAAGTGATAGCGTGATAATTTGTATCCTATATGTTGACCCGACCTCTTTGTAATATTCATGCAAAATTTGAAGTAAATACATGCAGTAGTTTTTGAGTTTAGCCCGGACATACATACAGACAAACAGACAAAAATTCTATAAACTATATTTTTGGCTTCGATATCGATTGTAGATCATGCCCCAAGTATCTTTTTAAAAAAATATTCAATGTACAGTTTTGACTTTCCTACAATTTTATTATATGTATAGATACTTATACAATATTTTGTCCATAAAAAAATATTGGATAAGTAAATAATTCTGAGCTTCATTTTTAGCGGTGATGAGTTACGTAGTATATTAAATCGTTACATGTATTATGTTGTATTTCGTGTAGATAATAATATTAGTGTCAAGTCTTAGATAAGTTAACGACGTGCCTGGGATACGCGGAGTCATGTCTGGAGCACTATTTTGAGAATCCATTCATTTTCATCCATTGGTTCACTTGGTTTGATTTCATATTATTATTTCGTAATAAAACTTAAGACCTTCATCATCATCAAAGCCGAAAGACGTTCACAGCTACAAATTTCTTTTGTAGATTTTAACTTTATCACATAAGTCTAAGGTTCATTTAATATAGTATATATTAAATGAACCTTAGACTTATGTGATAAAGTTAAAATCTACAAAAGAAATTTGACACATTGGGGTAATACAGTCGCTAATACGTGTGTTCTGACCCACTAAATGTTAAACGAGTTTGACCCTTCTCCATTAACCGTAGCTAAGCTATACATACGACCTTAAAGAACTAGAACGACTGGTTCAAGATAAACAAATAAGTTATGCCAATTTGATCTTTAATACGTTACATTAGGGTAGTAAAACATTTTAATAGGTTGTTAATTTAAACTTTATCAAGCAGGATTGTTTGGTTTAGAGGTGGTGACATTGAACTTACTACACAGTGGTTTATGGTTCAAATCCTGCATCACTTAATAATTTAATTTCATTTAAAACTTTTCTGTAATATTTACTGACTTTTTGTATTTTTAGTAAATTAATATATTATTTTAAAATAATATACTAAGTTACATAACTGTATCTATTATTTTATATTCAAATGTCATGTGTCTTTCAACTACCCACTTATTAAAAGTTAGGCGAAAATATTATAAATTAACAAATGTAATATTTGAAGAGTGTGTCCGTATATAATTCTTTACTTTAAAGCAAGTCTAACAAGTTTAAAGTCAGATATTTTTTACTAAATAAATTCCAAATTGAAAACAAAACAACATAATATCTATAGTGAGATATAGAGATTGAGAGACCACAAGTCTGATAAATCCATACCAATTGAAAATAAACCTTAAAGTTTCAAAGTGAGGGTTTAAATTCATTATTTCTTAACTAGGGTCAGGTAATAGATATCACCGACTGTACTAGTACAAAAGGGTGTGCGCAAAAAACAGAGGCGCTTTCTATTACATCATGATCCGATGGGATGACTAGCGACACGACCGGAAAGTGGTCAGGTATTATACCGACGGCTTTACGTACTCTTCGGGACACATAACCATTGTGCTGAAGTGGTATTTACAAACAATTGTTTTTCATAAAATTCATAAATTTCATAAAATTCAATAACTGATATTTAATTGATTAATCAATAACAATAACTTGATACGAGCTAGCTAAATATCATTGCTGTAGTAAAATAAATTTTATAAATGTTTTCATACAATATGTACCTAAATATCTATGTTAATATATACAACTATATTACTACAAACATGCTCCGACTATTTACAAGAGCTTTTTTAAAGTCTACGTGAATAAAAACCTTTTATATTTATTTATTGAACTGTAAATAATACGAGTGAAGTTGTTTTTAAAGTATCAAAAACGTTAGAACCAAAAATTTACATGGAGCATGGCTTCGCGTCGTCTCGTGATATAATTTCTAATTTAATAATCTTGTCAAGAACTAATATATAATATAGTGCCTCAAAAGACACGGCCACCTGATCCCAAACTAAATAGAGCTTAAACTACGGAAACCAGATAATAGCTATTCTACATATACTACTATTATCTTGTAAATACATACTTATTAATTACACCCAGACTCAAGAAAAATAGATAATTAAACGCCGTATAACGCTCAAATAATATTCTTTATTTACCGTTCGACCTTCCTTTTCTTACGTGGATCGTTTCTGAAGGAGCATACTTTGAAGGTGATAAAATAAATTTGGTTCATCCAAATTTATTTACAAAATCAAACATTTTGTATATTATTGATCTTTTCCCGGTATTTTCTTGACAGAGTAGTACACACTATATATTATATTACTAAAACCAGCACTATATTTAATATAAATAACAGATGCAACTCAAACTCCGCGCCAAAATGGTAAACATTTGTGCCAATCTAACAACAACAAAAAAAACAAAAATTTGAATTTGGAACCATAAACAAATCATCCATTCCCGATACTTTTTTGACTGAATGTATGTTCATGCACACAAATATCTGTCCCGGATGGGAATCGAATCCACGACCTGAGGCGTGAAAGGCATATATCTACCAACCACGCCAACCGGCTCTACAAAGGTAAGGATAGCTATATGATTTTGGGTACAGGTACATAATGTACTACTGCCATAGCCAGGTCAAGGTTGACCAAGAAACGGCACAGCACATTCTCAGTTTGGGAGTCAGGAATTTGCCTAACATTAATGGTTTATCAAACCCTCTCATGGATAACAAGCGGCGACCACATTCCATTTGCTACACATCATTGACACAGGAGATTTAATACAGTATAGTAACAGAACGAGACATCACAGAAAGAAAACTACCTGGAATATTCAAATAAATTAAATAATGAGAGAGAGCAGAAAGGTTCTCGAGTGGCGACCACGAATCGGGAGACGCAGCGTGGGCAGGCCCCCTACAAGGTGGACTGACGATCTTGCAAGGGTCGCGGGAAGCTGTTGGATGCGGGCAGCTCAGGACCGGCTATTGTGGAGATCCTTGGGGGAGGCCTTTGCCCAGCAGTGGACGTCTTTCGGCTGATATGTTATAATGAGTCCGTTAAAACACCTAGCCGCTTCCTTATTTTTCTTTTCTGGATCAAAGTAAATAAGTAAGCTTACTTATCGTATGGGCTGTGGTTATCCTAGTGTCGGAATTGTTCAAGCCGCCCAGTAGGCCTCTGACATGGCTTAACGACTGTTGCCTATCTGACAGGGACCGGCAGGTTAACATGCCCTCCGAAGCAAGGAGACGCTCAGAAATTAAGCCAATTTGGCGGTTGCCCATCTATGGACTGACCGCGAGCCTAGTTGCTTAATCTCGCCAGTAATTTACGGACGTGAAAACATCTGGACTTTTCCTAGGGACGCGCCGGTTGACGTTTTTGGTACATACCTACATGCATTTCACGTCGTCGTGGGTTCGATTCCCACGCATGATAGCTATTTTGTAGGCATGAACATGTCTGTTTGTCCTGAGCCCGGGTGTAATTATCGATATAGGTATGTATTTGTAAAAGAAAAGTAGTATATCTATTATATCAGTTATCTGGTTGCCATAGTACAAGCTCTGCTTAGTTTGAGATTAGATGGGTTGCTATGACGACCATTATGACATATCCCCCCAAATGATTGATACAATTCCATAGTCGAGATCTTTGGAGCACCCTTTTGTCCAACAGAGAACATCTTTTACAAGATATGTGAGTTTCTTTATATTTTAAAAACGTGGTGTAGTTTTCTTACTATATGCGTTTATGAATACTGTGTATTTATTGATTCCAAATAGTGGGACACGAATTTCAATAGACTATCGTTTTTGATTAGCGCAAGTTCGAGATAACGATATGGGGATATTGTTTATGGTTATGGGTAGTTTGCTTTCATGGCTGTTTCGGTAAGGGATATGTTATGGAAAACAGATTTGATAACGACGTACCAAATAGTTTACGGTAATTTGGATAGGGGTTCATACGACCTTATTATAAAATCGGTTGGAAACATTTCCTTTTCACTAGTCTGGAGCTAAAATGTGCTATATATTACGCACTCGTAGGTTTTGCACATTAAAACTCCGGGATATTAATTCTCCTACCCTATTTATATTTTTATCAGTGACAACCATTTGAAAGTCTACTATCGATTATGAAAAGTTTTAAGATGTAAAATTATTAAAGAATTATTAAAGTAATTAATAGAATGATAATCACTAATCAAATAAATAATCACAGTGTAAAAATAGTATTATAACATAGCAGCTACGTCATAACCGTTGCGCGGCTATTGAGTACTTGATAACATATACTATGCCCCGTGGTTTTACCCTCGTTAAACTTAATAAATTCGATTCCCACTCGGGACATATTTAAGAGCAACATGTTTCTTAGTGACTTTCTTCTCCGGGTCATCCACCTAGGTAGCTAGAGAAAGCCGCAGGCTAGTTAGGGTAGGTAGGATCCTCAGCAGCGAGGATCGCGTTGCCCCCTTAACACGGGATCGGTAATCTCGAGCAAGTGATCTGGCCACCATTTCGAATTCCATCTTTTTACTTCAGCGGCCGCCTGAGCTGTGGCCCGAACCCCATAAGGGTGCCCTCCGGTATTAGTCGCTTAAATTAAGCTACTGGTTGAGAGCCTTTTGCGCTAGCCAACTGCTCGTTGTTTTCAATTCTTTAATTTGATATACTATTGCTAAATGTAACAATAATAGCTTAGTAACTTGCTATTTATTATTTATTTAAGGATACTAAAAATATATGTGACGAAACAGACCGCACGGACGGACTAATTCAAAAATTTTTTTGCTTTAATTACTCTTTTTAAACCGTATTTATGTAATGCATTGTGAGCTTGACAAGTACAAGTGTATGTAAATACCCAAGTGCTGAATAAATTTCATTATTTCATGCCAATCAGCCTAAAGACCAAAGTTATGAACTCTTGCCTTATACCATGTTTAACCTACGCTTGCCAGACGTGGAAGTTTAACCAAAACGTAAGAAACAGAATAACAACTTGCCAACGCGGAATGGAACGCAGTATGTTAAACATAAAGAAAATACAAAAAATACGCCATTCTAAAATACGTAACTCCACGAAAGCAACAGACGGTCTCGCACAAGCTCTTGCATTAAAATGAAAGTGGGCTGGACTTGTGGCACGGCTGCAAGATCAGCGATGGACAACATGTGTGCATGGAATGGACCAGTAGGCAAAAGAAAGGAAGGGAGACCCCGAAACAGATGGGAGGACGAGATCAAACGCATAGCGGGTCCCAGCTGGATGCATTCCTCAAAATCCAGAGAAGACTGGAACACATTGGAGGAGGCCTTTACCTGCAGAGGGGTTCTTACAGAGTGAATCTACCATATAATATAGTTAGTTTAAATTTTGTTTATTCTGTAAGAAATAAAAGGCTTCTTTATTTTTATTTTTGACTAGCTGTGCCCGCGACTTCATCCGCGTGTTAATTAGTTTATTTAGTTTTTTTTTGTAAAATAAAAGACGTTTTCTAAAATAAAAGTAGCCTAAGTTACTCCTTATTACATCAGCTACCTGCCAATAAAAGTCCCGTCAAAATCGATCCAGCCATTTCAGAGATTAGCCGGAACAAACAGACAGACAGACAGACAAAAATTGTAAAAAATGTTATTTTGGTGTAGGTACCGCATATATTAATGTAGTAAAAACCGGTTAATTCAATATTACAAACAGACACTCCAATTTTATTTATTTGTATAGATTGATTAAATCTTAAGATTAATATAATTTTTTGTTTATGAAGACATGTTCCCCATAAATTAATCGCAATAAAGTCTCAGAACAGAAAACATGTGGATAAAACAATTTACGAAAACGGACATAATCACAAAGCTGTATGTCCCCGAATATTCAGGGGCCCAGGTACAAATATGTTCTAGTGAAGACGATCACTTGAGTTCTATCACTTGTACACGATTGGCACTAATTAGTTGCATCCATATTCCGTGGATTTAAAATGAAGGTTTCGGATTGGACGCCGCTTTTCCGAGATTTCAATGACGTAATTGGACGAGACAGGATTATGAATATATATATATATATATATATATATATGGCCTTTGTATCTGTTACAGACGATTTACGGCGCATTGTCTGAGAGACATTTTTTTTGGTGGCTAAACAAACCGATGCGAGAGCGACATAGCCTGCCGCAGGCCTGACAAGAGAAGTTTGCGGTGGTTGGTGCCGAGCCGCTTTCATGTCGCTTCTGTCTCTTATCAGCAAGTACTCCGAACCAGGCTTCATCACAGATCTTACGACCCTCCACTACACGTTTGCGCCATTAAACTCTACTTCCAGCGAGCTTTTCCCAGCCAAAGTGGTCAATTTTAAAAGCAGCCATATCCTGCTTGTTGCAGTCTTTAAAGCGAAGCAGAGGTCTACCGACATCGCGCTTCGCATTAGCTACCGCACCCAGCAGAACACATCATGGTATTCGAGTGGGTATGAAGTAAACACACATTTAATTAGGTATCGAAACTTAATTGGCGTAAACACACTTCAATATTATTATACTAATATCTATTGTTACAAATGACCCATGTGTATGGATAATACTCGCGAGGAATAACAAGGATAATAAATGAATTGCGAATTGAGACTATCCCTCAAGTAGTTTATTTTATAGTCTTGTTTGCTACACGGCTTTAGCCCCAGGCTTTAATCTCAATAAAAAGAAACTCCAACTATGCTACCGGCAGTAACTTATAATAGTTGGTGTCGAGAACGCGCGGCACGTAGACATTGCTGGAATTTGTATAATGTCCTGAATTTATATTTTATGTAGGATCTTGTATCCAAGGAATTGAGTGCTCGGCTGTGTGGAGAAATACTCCTAGTGAAATACGAGACGTGTTCATTTGTCATATAAAACGAGGAAGAATGTGTTAGAGAATAACTACATTTGTTAATGTTCCCAAAGGATGTTTTGTGTGCGCTCTAGGTTTTCCCTATTGGAGTCGTCGAATACCTTAAACATTATTACAATAATAAAATATACATTATTCACATACGGCCATCTGATCCCAAACTAAGCAAGGCTTGTACTATGGAATCAAATACCTTATAAAAATAAAAAAATATATATAAAAAAGGTTTTTATTCACGTAGACTTTAAAAAAGCGCTTGTAAATAGTCAGAACATGTTTGTAGTAATATTGTTGTATACATTATTATTTCTAGTAACATAGATATTTAGGTACACATTGTATGAAAACATTTATAAAATTTATTTTATTATAGCATTGATATTAAGCTAGCTCGTATCAAGTTATTGTCAAGAGATTATGTTATACAACATGTAACTTAATTAACGCACATCCTGAAAATAGTTTAGATACAGAATCAATTTATATCATTTTTAATACAAGTAATTTTTTATTCCAAAATAATTAAAGTTACGGATATTATCGTTATATATCGTATCGTATACAAATTCCATCATTCAACACAAAATAAAGAAAAATAACCTTTATTCCAATTAATTTAATTTAATTTAGTAAATAACAATGCATATACATGTTAAACCATAAATTTAGTGTATGTATTATGATTACAACATAATATTGTTTGAAGGTGTGCGTCAATTACGTTACACGTTGTATACTACGTACATAGGTATACTACTTTTTCTTTTGTAATTACATACTTCATCATAACAACTGTAAAAAGTCCACAGCTGGACAAAAGCCTCCCTCAAGAATAATCTTGGAGGGATATGCCATAATCGCCACGTTTGGCAGACGGGTTGGCGATCGCAGTATGGTGGACATAGTGCTCAGAGAGACGCTGCTGCCCGTCCTCTGGTAGATATTCCCTCGGGTCCACTTCTACGCCCCCCACGGGACGAGATGGGGTGATGATTTCTGTCTGATATTCGCGCGCCCTCAGCAACAAGCATTACATACTTATATAGATAACTAGCTGTGCCCCGCGGTTTTACCCGCGTTAAACTTTATAAATGATCACAGCTCCCTCCCTGTATGTGATAGCGTCATAATATGTAGCCTATATGTTGAGCCTACCTCTTAGTAATATTCATGCAAAATTTTAAGTAAATCCATGCAGCACTTTTTCAGTTTTGCCCGGACATACATACAGACAAACAGACAGAAATTCTAAAAACTATATTTTGGCTACGATGTCGATTGTAGATCACGCACTAAGTATCCTTTTAAAAAAATATTCAATGTACCATTTTGACTTTCCTGCGATTTTATTATATGTGTAGATTACATCCAGACAAAGGACTAAAATACATGTACAGATGTAGTTGAAAATCTACAAAAGAAATTTGACAGATTGGGGTAGTTGGATGTGCTGGCGTCTGCACAAAACTTGGATATGGAAAAGGTAAACAAGATGTCCTTTGAGGCCACAATTGCATGTTTTTAGTCCCTAGAAAAACAGCGTGGAAATTTAGAATACATTACTAAATGGCGGGCAACAACGCAGGCCGCATCTAGCATTTTTATATTTTCCATTAGCATTTTACCCATTAGCAGTGTAAATGGATTTACATTTTAATGGGTTAATGTAAATAGAACCCTTTTATGTGTTATTTGAATGTGGACATCCCATTATTTTATTTTCTTCTATACAAACTAGACAAAAGTCCTTGCACAAAATTAAAAGCTTTAATTTAAATTAGTTTTTTCTGTTAAATAATAATAAAATACAATACGACTTCAATCACATTTAAGTACTCTGTTCACAAACAAGTCAGAAAAAAACAGTCGCGTTCTTTTTGAAGTTGGTTAGTAATAAAGATACATTCCGCAGTTTAACTAAAATAAAACCGGCCAAGTGCGAGTCGGACTCGCCCATGAAGGGTTCCGTAGCAGCAAGTATTTCAGTTGATTAAATGAAAGCAAGTTGCGGTTTACGGTTAATGACGTATTAAAAAAAAACCACTTGCTAGATCTCGTTCAAACCAATATTCGTTGTTAGTTTGCATGGTAATATATTTTTTTTAGTTTCATCGTTCTCTTATTTTAGAAGTTACAGTGGGGGAGTAGTGGGGGGCTCATTTTACCACTTTGGAAGTGTCTCTCGCGCAAACTATTCAGTTGATATTAGAAACCTCAATATCATTTTTGAAGACCTATCCATAGACACCCCACATGTATGGGTACGATGAAAAAATAATTTTTGAAAGTCAGTTCTATATATTAGGACCCCCAAAATTATTGTTCTTTTTCTACTTTTGTGTAAAAATCTTAATGCGGTTTACCGAATACATCTACATACCAAGTTTCAACAGTTCAGCTCTTATAGTTTCGGAAAAAAGTGGCTGTGACATACGGACGGACAGACAGACAGACAGACGTGACGAATCTATAAGGGTTCCGTTTTTTGCCATTTGGTTACGGAACCCTACAAATCTGTCAAATACCATCCAAAAACAATTCCAACAAACTCAAAACTCCGGAAAGAAATAGATTTAATCATATGGCGGAGGGAGAGTGTCTAAATATCCACGGAAGGCGCTCCTCCGTTGACGAGTGATTCACTCCTCACAGATCAAATATGTTTCTCTTGCTTTAACCTTAACCCTTAACTAACGAAATTATTTTTGCTAAATCTAGTCGTACGCGCGTCTTTGGTGTTTATGCGTCTATGTACCTTCGCCCCGCTACCCGCAGTATCGCGTCTGCGCTGGTCGAGGTTGCACGTGTGCGCGGTCGCTCTCTGGTGAGTATAAATATTTTTTTGGAGTCTCAGAGACTCCAGGTAGGTATTTACGTAACTTTTTTTAATGATAGATTTTTTATTGTTTTAGTGAAAAATGACATCTAATGATAACCTTATTGAGCGTTGGTTGGAGGACGAACAGCTGAGTGAAGACGACGCAGAATGCAGAGAAGGAGATGTGGATATTGGTGGAGATTTTGTGCTGGCCGAAGAATCTGGATCTGACACCGAAATTGATGGCGAAGAAGAGACAAATTTAGTAGAAGAAAACATCGAGTTAACACTGAAAGGTACGCCATTTGATTTTTCTTCATCAGATGAAGATGATATGTCCTTGGAGCAATTGCGATCTAGGCCAAGAAAGAAAAATTATTTTGGCAAAAACCGTTTTCGCTGGTCATCATTACCAGCCTCTTCTCGCACTAGAACATTGCAACATAACATTGTACAAGAAAGAGAGGGAATACGAACAGCATATAAAGATGTTCTGAATTCTTTGTCTTCTCCACTTGACATCTGGAGTCAGTATTTCACCGATGAAATCCTGCAAGTTATTGTGCTGCATACCAATCAAAAGATTCACGCTATGAGACCAAATTATAAGAAACAAACTTGTGTTCAAGATATCGATGTCGTCGAATTGAAAGCATTCATAGGCATGCTATTTTATACTGCGGTGTTCAAAGAAAACCACGAATGTTATCAGTCATGGTATAGTACTGATGGCACCGGTAGAGAAATTTATAGATGCATAATGAGTAAAAACAGATTCGAAGTTCTACTAACTGCCATACGATTTGACAACTTATCGACAAGAGAAGCTCGACGAGAAGCTGATGCGGCTGCTCCAATATCCCAGCTGTTCGAATTATTTATCAGACAATGTCAAGAAGTCTTTGCTATTGGAACCTGCGCTACTATCGACGAAATGCTCGTTTCATTTCGCGGGCGATGCCGATTTAAAATGTACATGCCAAAGAAACCGTCTAAATACGGCATAAAAATATTATGTCTCACTGATGCAAGGACGGGCTATCTTCTCAACGCCTATATATATACAGGAAAAGACTCAGATGGATTAAACCTACCTCCCGAATATAGTCGGCTAAAGAAACCTACACAAGCAGTTATGCGTTTAATTCCTAGCATTGAAGGAACTAATAGAAATATTTCAACAGATAACTGGTTTACGTCTATAGAGTTAGTAAATTTGCTCAAAGAAAAACAGCTCACCTTGGTAGGTACCATGAGAAAAAACCAAAGAGATATACCACCTGAATTCTTGCCTGCACGTCAAAGACCAGTTGAATCATCTATCTTTGGGTTTACTAAAGACATAACGATTACATCATTTGTGCCAAAACAAAATAAAGCAGTCGTTTTAATTTCAAGCATGCATCATACCCCGGATATTGACCAAAACTCGAAAAAACCAGAGATTATACTATTCTATAATCAAACAAAAATAGGAGTTGACTTATTAGATCAAAGATGTTCCAATTATTCGACCGGTCGTCGTACACGCAGATGGCCGCTGGCTATATTTTACAGGTTATTGGATATATCTGCACCCAACTCGTATGTGGTTTACTTGTCCACTCAAACGCAAAAGCCCGAGAGCCGATTCAAATTTATGAAAAGACTGGCTGGTCAGCTTACGAGACCACACATGGAGCGTAGAGAAAGAATGACGACGATTCAGCACGATATTAGACTTTCTCTTCGTCGTGTGCTTCAACTCGACCCAGAGACCATTCCTGATACCGCAGGAGGAAGTGCTGGACCACCTGAAAGGCTGGCAATTCGTAAGTATTGCTCTCAATGCGATCCCAAGAAAAAGCGCAAGACCCAGTACTTATGTCTTATTTGTAAAAAGCCTATATCGTCCCCGTAGTTGGAAAACTAAATAACTCTGATTTTGTAGTTCTGAGATAAACGCGATTTAGTGTTTTTTTTTAGTTATTGTTCATTTGTAAGAAAATGTGGGACAATTTTGCTGTCGGCGATTTTATATTTTGTGGACCTGATAACCTTTCACATTATGCTTTAACAAACTGAACTCTATCTTTACCTATAACTAAATAACAAATAAAAAATCAAGTTGTTTAATTTTGCCACAACTGTTTTTATAACGTAACTGCAATTAGCTACTTATTTCGGCTATTTATTTAGTTTTCCTACAAGCTAAATACATGTGGTAGAGTCAAATTAGGTGAAATAAGTGCCCGGCGCTGGGATGTAATCTCAGCGCGTGAGAGTATGCGGCGTCCGGCTGGCTTCTCCCCGGCTTGACGTCGCCCCTGGGACCGCTGGCGTTTGGAGGAGGGGAACTCCACTCGTCTTACATAAGCGGTCCCGGGAAGAGGTAACCTGCTGTAGCTCAGGTTGCCTAAACGCGCTTGTGCGTGAAGGGGAGGGGAGGAGGCATTTGGCCCCCTCCCGTCCCCGGAGGAGAGTCTCAGACGCTCAGTGTACAGCGGGGGTACTGGCGAGATCGTTCACGAGTACCCAGGCCCCCCGCTACAGGCATTGTGAGGCTGGCTACCATGGTGGTTTTAGTGCGTATCCCGGGACTAGCCCGAGTGAGTCCCACATAACCCGTCGCCTCCCCAAGCGGCGGGTATGCGTAAGTTTAATGCATTTCCACCATGTAAAAAAAAAAAAAAAAAAAAGGTGAAATAAGTGCAGTTATTGAATTTATCATACTCGAAATATTTTTAAATGTAAAATTTAGTGGCTTTGTATGTTATTATTACTTTGATATTTTTTTACCTTTTGATGGGCACATATGAAATAAACGCTGTATTATGATATTAATAAATTATTTAAGGAATAAATAGAAAAGTTTATTAATTATCAGATACTTATCATGCCACATCCTTAAAAAATATACATTATCATCTTTATCATATCAGCCGAACTCCACAATTGCCGGTCTTGCGCTATTCGCACCCAGCGACCCGCACAAGATCATCGGCCCATCTTGTAGGGGGCCTGCCCACACTCTCTCCTCTTCCAGTTCGTGGTCACCTCTTGAGAACCTTTTTGCCCCAACGGCCGTCGGGTCTATAAACTATGTGCCCGCCCACTGCCACTTCAGTTTTGCAATTCTTCGGGCTATGTCGATGATTTTGGTTCGCCTGCGGATTTTGACACTTCTGATTCGATCCCGCAGGGAAACGTCAAGCATAGCCCTCTCCATTGCTCTTTGGGTGACCTTGAGCCTTCTAATAAGGCCCATAGTGAGCGACCACGTCTCTGTTCCGTAAGTCATCACTGGCAACACACACTGGTCGAAGACTTTCGACTTGAGAAACTGCGGTACTTTGGAAGAGAAAATGTTACGTAGCTTCCCGAACGCTGCCCATCCGAGTTGGATTCTACAATTGATCTCCTTTTCGAAGTTGGACCTACCTTGTTGGATGGTATGTCCTAGTCTCCAACCTTCAATTGAGTGGGTGCAATATGGACGTTTGACATGATTTTCGTCTTATCCATGTTCATTTATCAGACCCACTTGTTGAGAAACTCTGCTGAGGTCATCGAGCATTGTACCGAGATCTTCCATGGTCTCAGCCATGACTGCTCATTGGCAAATCGATGGTGAGTGATGTAATCGCCATTGACATTGCTAAAGCCTTTCCAGTCCAGAAGCTTGAAGACATCTCCCAATGCAGTGGTGAACAGTTTCAGAAATATAACATCTCCCCGTCTCACGCCTCGCTGTAAGTGGATAGGTTTCGAATTGTAGTCCTGGTGTCGCACTGACATAGTGGCGTTTTCATACAAACACTTTAATACCTCGATATACCGGTAGTCGATTACCACCGTTGGAGAGACCTGAGCACGGCCCAGGTTTCGATAGAATCAAAGGCTTTCTCACACTCCACAGACGGTAAACACAGTGGCTTGTTATACTTTTCGGCCTTCTACACAACTTGCCCCAGCGTATGTATGTGGTCTATGGTGCTAAAGCCTTTTCAGAAACCAGTTAGTTCGGGAGGCTGGAAGTCATCAAACCTGCGTGCGAGACGATTCGTAATGACCCTCGAAAGCAACTTGTAAACATGGCTCAGCAGTGTCGGCCTATAATTCTTCAATAGGGTTTTGTCACCCTTTTTGAAAAAGAGCACCATCACACTTCGTTGCCATGCTTGTGGAGTTGTTGTTAGTTTGACCATCTAGTATGACGGAGTTAAATAAGTTCTGATGGGCCCGTAGGATTGGTGTACCACCCGACTTCAGAAGCTCTGCTGTAACTACATCCTCACCAAGCGTCTTGTTGTTCTTATGTTGTCTGAGAGCCATTCTAATCTCGTACAGGCTGACTTCCAGGATGTCTTCGGTGTAATGACGGGTTAGTCGTGCTCTGGGATCCGAGGCACTTTAGAGCCTTTGTTCCGCTTGATGGTCTCTTTCATACTAATTGTATTAAATTGACGCGTGAGGCGAGTCAAAGATTTTGAGATCTGTCTTTTGAGCCACCGGTATCTGGTAGCATGATCTGAGGAGTTCAGAACCATTTGTCTTTCTTCCATAAGTTGCAGGGTAAAGTCAGAGATCTTTTTAGTTCTGTTTGTACAGCGGGCCTTGAAGAATTTAGACCCAGCCGTATGGGCAGCTTCTACAAGCTTGTCGTAGTATAAGTCCACTTGACTGCATGTGTGGCGTGGTGGCTGAGACAGCCGCCTCGCCGCTTCGTGTCGCGGGTTTTAATCCCGCGCCAGACAGCTATTTGTGTGACCCATAAATAGTTGTTCTGAGCCTGGATGTAATTTGTGTCCGTCTATTATGTTTTGTAAAGTACCTATAAGATTAGATTACCTAGTGCTAGGCATTCGAAACGGTTTTGCAATTAGAGCTAAAATGGTTCGGGGTTTTGGACGTGGATAGGTAAAGATCGGAGCGTAGACTTTATCAGTCGGGACCTCTGCAACTTGACATTAAGGTTCAATGAGCCTCTCACCAGTCTGTGATCGCTGCCGGTTTTATCCGCATTGAACATCTGTCGTCTCATCGACAAGATAAAGTCTATCTAATTTTTGGTTTTACCATCGGGGTTCACCCAGGTCCATTTGCGGTGATCCGACTTTCTGAATAAGGAATTCATCATTAAGAGTTCCTCCTTCTCCATGAAGTCGGCCAACATTTGGCCCCGGGGGTTCCGGTCTCCAGTTCCAAATTGCCCCACTCTCAGCCCATTACCGAATCGTTTGCCCAGCTTCGCGTCAAAGTCCACAAATGACCACAGTGAAAGGGTTTTAGAGCTATGTATGGCTCTTGATATATCCTCAACCTCACCATCGGAGTTCGTCGAAGTCGGCGCGTATACCTGTATTACCTTCAACGAATACCGCTTGGTAATTCTGAGAATAAGTTACGCCACCCTGGTCGACACCCTCTCGATTTTCACTACGTTGTCCCAAGTGTTTGTCCCACCTTGATTGTGTGATTGGTGACACCACCTTGGGACCGTAGGTCGCCGTTGGTTCTGGAAATAGAGCAGGTTCCCGGATTTTAGGATTATCGTGCCCTCCCCCTCTCTTCGGACTTGAGACAATCTTATGATATCCCAATGTAACCTGTTCAGCTCCTCCTCCAGTTTGATGATCTTCTCGTCGGTCAGCTGTATGCGAGTGTTATATGTTGCCAGGGCCAGAGGTTGTTGGTTTTGGTAAAACGGCGTCTGCCGGGGGTTTTTAGCACCCCGGTTTCTATTTCCTTATTTTCTGTTTCTATTTCTGAATCTATTGTCTCAGCGAAATATAGTGTTCCATGATTCTTTTTCAGGGTAACCCGGTGAGACTTGTTCAATAAGGGTTTCAATAATTGCTCGAATTGTATTACTTGTTTCATCTTCAGAATCTCTCGACAAAATGGGGTTTATTCGTTCAAATCTCTTTACTCTTTTTTTCTTCTTATCCAATGAAATATTGATGTCTATTAAAGAACTAAGTTTCGTTTTTATTTTCTTCTTCTGTGTCCGGAATCCATGTATATCCAGAATCAGCAAAAGATTCTTCATCTGTTGAAGGTGGCGTTGGTTTGATACCCGAAATGGGACTTGAACCTCTTATTTCCTTTGATGACAACTTAAGTTATTTAATTTTATTTGCCTAGCATCTTATAATTAATCTTCATCTTGTTGTAGAAGAATTAAATAACACCAAATATTTATAAATTAGATACGTTATATCAGAATTCTGGATAGCAGAATTAAATAAATAGAGTTATTTAGTTTTCCTCGAACTAAGTTAGTTTTGTAAAAAAAAATTAAGTTGAGGAAAAATTCAACAACTCAAGTTATTTAACTTATTCGACATTCATCTTGTCATTGACCAGAGTTATTGATTTATTTACTGAGTTATTTAGTTTTCCTTTAAAAAAATTGTGTTTGTCTGAAGATATTTATTATTCCATCTGTCATGACCTGTATGACAAAAATGGCTATATCTTTGGAACGGAATAAGATATGAAAATGCCTGTAAGGCTCAAATATGCGGCAGGTTTTAGGTGTTTTGAAAATAGGAAAAAGTCAAAATCGCCAAAATCGGACTTATTTAGTTTTCCAACTACGGGGACGATATGCCTAGGATGCTCAGAAATGATGTGCGGGCTCTGCCGTGAAAAGTTATAAACTTTGGGGCTTGCAATTTTGGTTAATTTTTATCTTTTTAGCTATAGTTTAGGTCAGAGTTGATTATTGTATTACTACGAATTATTCAAGAAAAGTTCCTCATTTGCGCATTTTTTTTTATAATGGATCTCATAATTGTCTAAGTCATATTTTTTTAGATTATTACTAGTGGAGCACGGATTAAGATTTTTTCGTAAATATTGTTGATTTTTCATATTGCTATAATTATTTTCATAATAAAAAAAACTATAAATACAACATCTTTTATTTGAATTTACCTTCATAAGTCAAAATTTTAATTATCCGTGAGCTGAGAAGTGAGGAGTCTGACATACTCCAGGTAGGTAGTTATGTGACTGAAATAAGAGGTAGGTAACTAAGGGTTAAGAATGCGCCCTCTATCAGGTTGGTTTCTAGAAACATGGCCAAGTAAAAGATCATAAGATAATACCTCTCTCAAATCTATAAATATTAATCAACATTGTTTTCTAGAAATTGTCCATGTTTCTAGAAAACTAAGCCATTATTATTATTATCATACAGGAATTTGAAAATTTGCAAGACTTGGGTTTGAAGCCAAGCCTACTGCCTCCACAGTCCGTTGCAATCACTAGGCTATTTCGACTTGATGACTCCACAACAGACTTCTATGAAAATATATCTATATATGTACATACATACACATTTCTTAATAATAACATTAATAATTTTAATGTTGTGTTTCCGAGTGTGAGTAAGGTCGCCATAGCTCATTGGGGTGGGGGAAGGGTCAGCAACATTTGTTTGTTGACTTTTAAAGGCCGGCAATGCACCCGCGATTCCTCCGGTGTTGCGTGTGTCCATGGGCGGTGGATCACTTGCCATCAGGTTACCCACTTGCTCGTTTGTCGCCCTTTGATATAAAAACAAAAAAAAAACAATACATTACAAATTTTATAACCAACGATATGCTCTTATTATTAATAATCAAACAAACATATAAAAACAATCAAATCTTTTCTCGTTAGGTATAATATTAGCTTAGACCAAACACAGTTATATAAGTTATATATAGCATAAGTAGATCCTTACAGGTCTTCTTAGAATCAGATTGGTTTTTGATGTAAAAATAGATGTAAACGAGCGCTCAGCGTATTTTTATTAATGTAGGAAAACCGTTTACATCCAGTTATTATATTTGCTAACTGTTATTTATTTGCGGTGGCTGTACTTAAGGGGTTGAGACAAACCAAATCTGCTGTATTTTCCCAAGTTTTTATTAAGTTCACCGTGGTAAAAAATCATTTTTTTTTATATCAGCGGGCGACAAACGAGCAAGTTGGTCACCTGATGGTAAGTGATCAACGCCGCCCATGGACACTCGCGACATCAGAGGAGTCGGGGGTGCGTTGCCGGCCTTTAAGAATCGACAGACAAGTGTTGCTGACCCTTCCCCCCATCCCAATGAGCTCTGGCGACCTTACTCACACTCGGAAACACAACATTAAAATTATTAATGTTATTATTAAGGAGTGTCTTCTGTAAGGTGGAGGTACTTCCCCAGTCGGGCTACTCTTTGAGCGAATGAACGCTGTGCCCTACCTCTCTTAAATGTCACACTTGATTATACTTAAAGACCTTCATTGTTTCCATATTCCATAACACGAATCAACTATTCTCCTTCGATAGAAAATTAACATTTTAAAACTACTTATAAGACAGAAGAACAATTGGATAAACTTGAGCGTCTTCAAATTGATTAGATTCATATTTGGCCTACGCAAATATGATCACGTTTCATTGTTCCGTTCAAAGCGCAAATGGTTGCCAAACCGCCTTCGTCGGAATGCTCATGTTCTTTCTTTATTATATAACACTTTCTTTAATCCCGCTACACCTATACACCTCAAAAACCGTTTCGTGTTTCTCTGTGACACGCATACCCGATTCTTAAGATCATCACACAACCTAAAGCTGCATATAATATTTATGAGCAAGTCATTCTCAGTACAATTGTGGAATTCCTTGCCAATTACTATCAGACGTGTCCAAACTCTTACCACGTTCAATAAAGCAGTTAAAGAGCACTACCTACGTTTGTAAAGTCACCTATTGTCTAATATAATATTGATGTATTTTTTAAGTTGTATAGTAAGCACTGTATTGTATTTATACATAGTAATATTATATATATATATTTATGTATATGTTTATTCATGTTTTTATACTTATCTACTTTTTCATTTGTTGCACACCTACTATTTTTAAATAATTACAGCTTCTATCCATCCAAAGGTTGTCTGGAAGAAATCGCTTGATGCGATAAGACCGCCCATTGTATATGATTGTGTTATTAGTGTTATTTGACGGTCACCGTAGCTTAGTTGGTAGTGATCCTGCCTACGAAGCTGGTGGTCCTGGGTTCGAATCCCGGTAAGTGCAAATATTTGTGTGATGAGCACGAATATTTGTTACTGAGTCATGGATGTTTTCTATGTATTTAAGTATTTATCTATCTATATAAGTATGTATATCGTCGCCTGGTACCCATAGTACAAGCTTTGCTTAGTTTGGGGCTAGGATGATCTGTGTGACATTGTCCCCAGATATTATTATTATTATTATTAGTGTCCTATGAATTTGTCGTGTGTGAGGGTGTAGGTACAATAAAGAGTATTCTATTCTATAACAATATAATCTCGGCAATTTAAATTGATTATGATTATATGAAGTGCTCGTAGAACCGACGGCCGTTGGGGCAGACAGATTCTCGAGTGGCAACCACGAACCGGAAGACGCAGCGTGGGCAGGCTCCCTACAAGATCGTCCGATGATCTTGTAAGATCACTAGAAGCCGCTGGATGTGCGTAGCGCAATACCGGCATTTTGGAATCCTCCCTTCGTCGGTGTGCAGGGGACGCCTTTCGGCTGATATAATTATGATAAGAGACTATTATAGTATTCATGAATTAATAATATATCTTGTGACAGCTAACACACTGCGATCTAATTTCATACAAGGCAGAGCCTGTACTACAGCAACCAGACAACTGATAAACATAGGTACTTATATATTTCTAAATACTGTAATGATATTATCTGCCCTCCTATAGAATAAAACCTGTTTTGAGAAGATAGCTAACTCTGGTTATTTTATTAAAATAGCTGGACAGAGCTTTTAAAGTTAGAATAGAATTCGAGTTAACTAAATTGTATAATTTTATGTTGAGTGATGTTTGTCAACAGTTATCAAAATGAAGTGCTAAAGAATACATTCTGAAATCTAGTTTTATTATTTTTTCAATAAAATAAATGATTGGTGTTTAATACGTGTGTTATCATTGTGAAGGTCTCTCCCTAGATCCCATTATAGAGTACCCTTGCTGCTGCGAGTCTTTTACAATACATACATATTATAGATATGGTACGGCCATACGGCCATATTATGCGTAGACCCGATGGCCATATCGTAAAAAAGTGCCTTTCCATGGCTACAAGAAAGAGAGGGAGAGGTAGACCGCAATGACCTGGATGACAAATGCCCAGAAGGGCATGCAAAAGCTAGGCCTTAGGCTAGGCTAGGCTTATGGACAACGATACTTATCAGCGAAGACTCGCACTTGGCCGGTTTTATTTATTTAAGTTGTTTTTATAGTTTTCTGTTCGCTCTCTTTTTACCGGTAGGAACTGTTAGCTTAGATGGACAGGATAGGCGTCATACGATAAAATTTGATGCTGTCAACATCTTAAGTCTATATTTAACTCAAAGGAGACTTTAGTCGTTTGAAAATGCATCCCTTACTAAGAAGAATATTTTGAATCTGTGAATAACTTAAATATGATACCGAGTAGCATAAGCAGAGTTCATAATGAAATATGAAATTGAAATGATGTTTAATTTAAGAGTATTATCGCAAAGGTATCTCTTAGTGGACGCTTATATCAAAAACTTCAGAATAAAACGGGTCGAGAGGTCTAGATAGTAACTACAAGCAGGAGTATTATAGACCCTTAGCCAGGTAATAGTTTCAGTTGTGGATGTTGTTATTGTTCTAAATTTCATCGTTGGGCTGCGTTCACACTGAATATGTACTATTATGTCAGCCAAAGTACGTCCATTGCTGGACAAAAGCCATCCTAAAGAATGGGGGTGTAGGAGACCGTCTTTGTGTGGGGTCAAATAAAAGCCCAGTTAGCCAATGGAAAAGGGTGGTGGCTTGGTTGAGAGGCGTGCGTTCCATCCGTAGACATTTATTTATTTATTTATTTTTTATTTTATTTATTTATTTACCATAAAACTTATTCTATCCTTACAGGCGAGCCTAATGCGACAGAGAAGTTAAACTTATATCTATCTTATATCTATATAATACCTAAGTACCTAATCTTACATTATTTTCCCTACAAACTAACATAACTTAAACTAAATTAGCTACTGCAAAGGCAATAGGCAGCCGTTGTGAATACGTTCAGTGGACATGAGAACAAATCTATCTGAGTAGATAGTGTGTTGAGCACATGCAGCGCCCGCACGAGCGGTGAGCGCTGCAGCAGGTTGGTGCGCGCGCGAGGAACATCCAGCAGCGGCGGCCGCCGTCGACGTCCGAGGTACTCGTTAGGAACGCACAGCTGAATCGTCTCTAATACACCCGGGTTGTGAATCTTGCCACGTATAACATTAAATATGTATGTGGCAAGAGTTACTTCCCTTCTTACTTCGAGTCTGTAATATCCCACCATTCCCAAAACGAATAACGTAGGATACAGCAGTGGGTAACCGGGAAAGACTCCATACTGCTTCTTATATACAAACCTAAGAAATTTGTTTTGGATACATTCTAGCATTTGTTTGTACTTTTCTTCGTGTGGAGACCAAATGACCGCATCGCACTCCAAGCGGCTCTTTACGAGTGCTTCGTATAGTGCCTTCAAGGCTGAGATGTTGGTAAAATTGTTAGCCTGGCGCAAGACCACCCCCAAATTTTGGTATGATTTCTTACACACGTCTATGATGTGCTGCCGAAAGTGTAGGTCACGTTCAAAACGCACGCCCAGGTCTCTTACTTCTGTGACGCGCTTTAACGGCACCCCATCCATGACGTATTGGTACTGGCTCGGGTCTCTCGCTCGGCCAAACGATAATACGGAGCACTTAGCCACATTGAAGTACAGCTTATTGTCTTGGCTCCACGCGAAGATCCTATTGATATCCTGTTGTAATATGCTATGGTCTGTGCTGTGTTTTATTTCCATAACTAGTTTTAGGTCATCTGCAAATAATAAAGGTATGGAGGTGCCTACTACCCTCGGGAGGTCATTGACCGCTAGAATGAACAGCAGGGGACCTAAATTGCTGCCCTGACTCACACCAGACCTCGTGGGGTAGGGATCCGAAAGGTGTCCCCCACAATCGACATACTGACACCTGTCGCGCAGATAAGATGCAAAGAATGAGAGCGTGTGCGGGGTGCACCCCACACCGGCCAGCTTCGACAAAAGTACATCTTTGTCGACTGTGTCGAACGCCTTTCGGAAATCAAAGTATGCGACGTCAACTTGTAGCCCTGCGTCCACTGCTGGCACCAGGTGCGTCATCAGATCCAGCAGGTTACCCGTTGTCCCCCGCCCAGGACGGAATCCGTGCTGCGCGTCGGACAACTGAGCACTAATCTGAGGATAAAGAGAGCTATGTATGGCCGTCTCAAACACCTTGGCCGGAGTACATAGAACCGCTACAGGTCTATAGTCAGTCGGTGTGGGTCCACCACCTCTCTTCGGCACCGGTACCACCCGGGTGAGCTTCCACCTGTTGGGATACGTTGCAGTGTTAATACATACGTTAAATAAATGTTGTAAAGGGGCCACCAATACTGCTCCACAATCCCTAAACACGTATGGTGGGATGCCGTCCGGCCCCACCGAGCGCTTCGCCGGCAAGCGCGCAAGCGCACGGCGTACGTCGCGCAGCGCCAGCGGCGTTAACACCACGCGTGCGCCCGGCGCCTCCGCCGCTGCCGCGCTCGCCGCCGCAACGCTCAGCGTAGCCGGTGCCGGGTTATATACAGACTCGAAGTAACGGGCGAATTCTCCCGCGCTCTCATACTCGGATAAGACCCTACCTTCTTTTATGATCTTACGGCTAGACACATTTCCTGTCTTAGCCCTAATAAAATTCCAGAACGCTCGCGGTTCATTCGCTAAGTGGTATTGGACGCGGTCTCGGTACTCATCATGAACTCGCGCCGTCTCGGCTTTAACTCTCGCTCTACACTGTGAGAATGCCTCATAGTCCTCGCTAGTCTTACTAAATTTATACTTTTTATGCAACACATATTTAAGTTTTATATCTTTAATATAATTTCGCTCGTATACCACACTGGGTATATATACCTACTATTTTCTGCCTTTGTTTTTTTTATTGGCACATACATACTAAAAACTTGATACATTTTGCCATAAAATGCATCTAATATAGCGTCCGGGTCATTTAAACTATAAACATCACTCCAGTCTATTTCACCTAAACACTGGTAAACACTATGAAAGTCAGCCTTATTAAAGTTCCATTGCGGTCGATTTATCACGTCATGTAATAGCGGTGAAGCCGGCTCAGTAGTATCAGCTGAGGTCGCCTCCGGGCGAGCGAAGGGTGCGGGCTGCGCGCGGGAGGTGGCGGCAGGGGGCGCGGGCCGCGCGAGTGGCAGGCGCACGTGCAGCGGCGGGTGGTACGCGTCTACGGGCTGCAGCCCCTCGTCCGCAGCGCTCACCGATGCACCAGCGCCACGCGCACTCAACACTAAATCTAACTGCCTACCAATACAGTTTGGCACGTCATTGCACTGAACGTATTCACAGAATGACATAAAATAATCAAAATAATTTACAATATTAATGTTACTAGAATACAAATTAAAATCACCTATTACTACTACCTTATTACTATATTTAACACATATTTTTTCTAATATATTAAACAATACCATGTATTCACTCTCATCACACTGTGGAGGAATATACACCGTACAGCACGTAAATAAAAAGTTATTTTGCTTATACACGTTAGCACAAATCAATTCAAATTTGAAATAGTCAATATTAATGTCACCTGTCAGCGCAACTCGTCGTAGTTCGAAGCGCGGTGTGGCCACTAAAAGTACGCCTCCATGCTCGCGCCCATCCGCGCGATCGCACCGTAACACATGGTAGCCCGGGACTACAAACTCCGCATTTTGTATGCTTTCATTAAGACCTGTTTCGGTGATGGCAAATAAATCGGCTCCAGAAGATTCTAGTAGTGACAGAAATTGGTCGGTTTTTGTCCGAAGACCTCTTATATTTTGGTACAATATAGTAAAGTATCTACCGGGTTTGCTGTAAATTGATATTGGTTGAGCGGCGAAACCAAATCCACTCACTGTATTCCGTGTTTACTGGCCATATATCTGCATCACAAAGTCTCTCAAATTTACCCGCTGTAACGCCAATCTTAAAAGAGGCATAGACTCTTTCTTGTTTAGGCTTCAATTTCTCAATGAATATTTCAGTATCATTTCCTAATATTTTCTGAAGATACTCCTTTAAATTATCCTCTGTCGTGCATTTATCTAGCCTCCAAACATGAAGATACTTCCTTCGTTCAACTGCTTTTAACGTCTCCACCGATAAATTACCACCTTTCTTTATTGTATTCCGTTTTTTTACTTCAATCCAAGTATTATCGCCGTTATCGTGTTCCGCCGTTTTCCTGGCCATCGCTGCGTAGGTATCCGGAGGCGCCGCTAGCGGCCGCGCGGGGCCGAGCGATGGCGCTGCGACCGCAGACGCGAGAGCAGGCGACGCTGGCGGTGGCACAGTGTTGACACTTTTGCTACCCAACGATGACCCTTGGCTAATGGTAGACACTATCCTAGGTTCAGGGCTTGTTTTGGTTTGTTTCGGGTTTACTATTTGCCGCTCAGTTAAAAACGTAATTTGTTTTACATATGAATCACATTTATTATTAGATTCTTTCAATTCTTGTCTTAATTTTGAGTTTTCTAACGCCAAAATGGTCACTGTAGATTTAAATTCTTCCATGATTTTCTCTTCAAAAGCACAGATTCTAGCCGTTAAAACGTTGTTCATCTTTTCTATCATTTTTTGCACTACATTCTCCAAATCCTGTGATCCCGCGTCATCCTGAGAAAGAATTCCTTCAGAAGACTGGTTCGGTAGTTCTTTCACCAACGCCCATGAGCCAGTACCACGCACAGGAGTGTCGTCCGTCAATCGCACTCTCCTGGTGATGTTCATGCAAGATTCACATTTGAACGAGCGTCTTATATGACCTTCCCTGAAAGCAGCAGGCGTAACACCCACACACTTTAAATGATATCCCATTTTGCATCCATTACATTTAATTATCTCACCATCATCCAATTTTTTCGAACAATTTGCACAATTCATTTTTAATTCTAAGAATTCAATGCGCGACTGGGACAGAATTATGCACGCCCTCGCGGGAGTGAGTGAGCGCGGTGCGCGGCTAAACGCTTCGCGCCAGCCGCGATTTTTGCACTTATTCACTCACAAACAAAGTCTTAAAAAAGTTATTAATTCACTATTTAATCACTGTACTCCATATGCTAACAATGAATTAACGTTCAAAGTTCAGTTTACACATTGTTTTCTAATAATTAAATCCGAATTTACTAATTTACAAATAAAATTGTCCGAGAGCAATCACAACTGTACATCGCGCGCGGCGGCCATTTTTTTGCCTGCATAAAATAATGAACCGCGGCGAAGTGCCGCTAATTGGTTTTATGAACGGTGCTGGCCCGTCTACACCTCCCCATCGGCACACCATCGGTCCCCTACTCGGACGGCGCGCACTTCTCTCTTCCAAGTCCACCCTCATATTTATTTTATAAAAAATGATAAATCTAACAAACTTATATCAAGTACATTGTTATGAATGTTAGTATATCTACGCGTCGCTAACAGGGGGGATATGCCATAATCGCCACGCTTGGCAGACGAGCTTGGGTGGGAATAGTCATAGTTCACCGAAAGACGCTGCTGCCAGTTCTCTGGTAGGTATTCCCTCGGTCGATTTCTACGTCCCCCGCGGGTTGAGATGGGGTGATGATATTCTATGCCGTCACCACCCTATATTTACCTAGAAATAATTTGACTGCACATGTGGTGCAGCGGTTAAGGCAGCCGCCTCGCAACTTCGTGTCCCGGGATTAGGCTTAATCTCCACTATCTAATAAAGTAAATATTAAATCACACACACAACCCATAGGAATGTGACTGATCTGTTGGTGGTTAGAGACCCTATTGCCCCGCCAGATGCCGTAGGTTCGATCACCACCCTAGACAAATCTTTGGGCGATGGGAAAATATAAAATAATGTTTATTAGTAGTATTTTTGCAATTTGTTCAAACAATGTGTGCAAACAAGTTCTGCCTAGCTGATAATATAATATATGTATAATTTCAAATTCCTCATTGTTTCATAAAAGGAAAACTAATAAAATAAAATATATATTCTCCGCGGTAATTCTAATATCTGGGGACACTGTCACACAGATCATCCTAGCCCCAAACTAAGCAAAGCTTGTACTATGGGTACCAGGCGACGATATACATACTTATATAGATAGATAAATACTTATATACATAGAAAACATCCATGACTCAGAAACAAATATTCGTGCTCATCACACAAATATTTGCACTTACCGGGATTCGAAGGACACCAGCTTCTTAGGCTGGAGCACTACCAACTAGGCTACGGTGACCGTCAATTCACTATCATCCGCACGAACTTACAAACACTCACACACCACTTTGCGTGAGTGTAGGTGTTTTTTCAGATAAGAGGGGCGACATATTGAGTGTAGCCAGAGTTTTTGTGGGTATATTTGAGCCTTTTGCCATTTTTTTTCATGTTAAGGATTATCCATTTAATTACCAATCTGAAATTGGTTTAAATTGAGTAGATATTGATTTATCTTTTTTAGAAATTGGGGCTAACTGTGTTATGTGGTGCGGTCTAGCAAAGCCCATTCGAATCCTTTGGGAGTGACCTTCTTTGTACCGCGTTCTAATCTGAGTCTGAATTAAATAATAGGGACTTATGTAAAGTTAAGGTCACATTTAGAACGTAAAGTTTTCTAAACGAAAGGGTTTCGCTAGTTCCACACACTAAGCCGATAACGATCGATGAGGGTATGCAACTAGGCGCGCGTTGAGTTTTTAGATGGGTGAATGAAAACGGGAGGCACGTTGGTCTCGAATGTATTCATTATTGAACAGTTACTAAGTCATGCCAGAGGCCTACTGGGTGGCTTGACGGATTTGCTTTAGTCTTCCATTCTTTAATTTTAATATAGTAGAACTAAATTTCAAAATAATAGATTAGTAGATTGTTATTTATTTAAGGATTTCAGAAAATATATCCGATAAAACAAACCGCACGGACTGACTAATTAATTTTTTTTTTAACTTTTTACTATCCACTATGTTTATGTACTGCATTGTGACCTTGAAAAGTACAAGTGTATGTTAATACCGAAGTGCTGAATAAATTTCATTTCATTTCATTTGCTGCCAACTCTGGCGCTGTAACCAATGCCTATATAAATGACTTAATGAATGGATTATGCTAATAAAAGTCAGTTGCCGGAGAAAAATCGTCCAGAGGATCTAAAGGAATTCATAACCGTCACAGCGATTGCCATCCCGAGTTGATATGCTCCTATTCGTCCGTTCTCTGGTAACTATGCCCTCGGGATAACTTCCACACCCCCCATGGGATGAGATGGTATGGGATAATAATACACATCACACGTTCAGTTTATGACTAATAATTGTAAAATTTTAAGGTTGCTTTTTAAGGATTTATAAGTTCTAAATAATATGTTTATCCATCAAAACGAAATGATCCGGCATAATGGTGGCATAGTGCGTAAAATATTTTCTTCTTTTTCCAATGTTAGGAAGAATAAAACCGGCCAAGTGCGAGTCGGACTCGCACATGAAGGGTTCCATAGCAGCAAGTATTTCAGTTGATTAAATCAATGCAAATTGCGTTTTATGACATATTAAAAAAAACTAGGTACTTGCTAGATCTCGTTCAAACTAATTTTCGTTGTTAGTTTACGTGGTAATGTACGTTATATATATTTTTTGTAGGTTTATCATTCTCTTATTGTAGAAGTTAGAGGGGGGGGGGGACACCCATTTTACCACTTTGGAAGTGTCTCTCGCGCAAACTATTTAGTTTAGAAAAAAATGATATTAGAAACCTCAATATCATTTTTGAAGACCTATCCATAGATACGCCACATGTATGAGTACGATGAAAATAAAATTTTGAGTTTCAGTTCTATGTATGGCGACCCCCCAAAATAATTGTTCTTTTTCTATTTTTGTGTAAAAATCTTAATGCGGTTCACATAATACATCTACTTACCAAGTTTCAGTAGTGCAGCTCTTATAGTTTCGGAAAAAAGTGGCTGTGACATACGGACGGTCAGACAGACAGATATGACGAATCTATAAGGGTTCCGTTTTTTGCCATTTGGCTACGGAACCCTAAAAATGAGGAATACCTTCTCAGGATGAATTTTGTAGGCGCTCATAGCTAGACGCTCTCGCCGGTCCGTAAGCGATTGGCGAGGTTAAGTTACTAGGCTCGCGGTCAGTCCATAGATGGGTCACCACCAGTGGTTTAATTTATGAGCGTCTCCGTGCTGCAAAGGGCACTTTAAGCTGCCGGTCAAATCAAATCAAATCGTTTATTTGCATAACACAGGTTATAATAGGTGGTGGTAACATTGTAATACATGTGCACTGTGTTCTACCACAAGGTGTGCAAATTTAGTCATAGGACATGCATACATGTGTAGGTGTTACATAAAATATAACATGTTGTGAACAATCAGCAAATTAAAATAAATTTAAATATTATTTTCCAATGAAACAAAACAATTAAATCGTCATTAACATTTAACAAGACAAAATTATGTTCAGAACTTAATCATACATACAATAGACAAACCAAAAAAATATTAAAGTAACAGTAATTAAATGAATAAGGGGAAGTAGAATATATATATATATATATATATATATGATAGTTTGTGGACGACCTAAATTAAAGCGCCTAGCGCCTGCTTGAATAGCGCAGACCCATCTTTATAAAGTTAACAGAAATATTTTAATCGGATGAACATTCCACATTGTATCTGCTCCCTGAACGTTCGTATTTAGTGTGTAAAACAACTAAGTTGTACGATCAAAATATTGTACAATGGGTTAACCAGATATTTTAATGCCATTGTATTTGTTTTCTTGTTACGTAGATAAGTTGTGTTGGTAGTGATGTTATGTGACATCATAAAATTAATAAATATTATATAAAGGTTTATAGTAAGGTAGACTTTATAAAGTGCTTGTAAATAGGCAGAACATGTTTGCAGTAATACTCATATCAGCCGAAAGACGCCCACTGCTGGACAAAGGCCTCCCCTATTGCAAGGTCGTCGGTGCACCTTGTAGGGGGCCTGCCCAAAAAAATTGAACTTTTTGTATACTTGTTTGTTTGCAATGAAAATTCAAAACTACTTAACTGTTTAAAAAATATTTCAACGTAAAGAAAACCACATTATCAGATTATTAGCGAGTGTCATGAGCTGTTGATTATTGATATATGATTAATTTAAAAACCATAAGAGATCAAAGAGATAATATACAATAATGTAACCCAACATATAAAACCAATAATAGGCTACTATACCTTAATCCCTACTAATATTATAAATGCGAAACTACTGAACCAATTGAAATGCAATTTGGTTCACAGATAGTCTAGTTGAGAGAGTTAAAGGGGGATGAAAAGTTGCATGGAAGTATCGTCATTTAGAGAAAGATTAGAGCAAGATGCTTAAACCTTATTTTTTAGGCTATTCATTCGATATATAGTGCGGCGTGGTACGGTGCGGTATAGGGGGGGGGGATATGCCTACGTGTGCTTGCCCGAACAGGCAGACATGTGAGGGCAGTCGACTGTGTCACACGCATGCGAATACTGACTTTCGAATACTGGGTAGTACTCCACGCAGACGAAGTTGCGGGCACAGCTAGTTTAAAATATTAGTTTATCTATAAAGCTACTAAGTCTGGTCACAAATTAGGGATCTGTGGTACAATGGACAACAGTTTTCTTAGTTGCTCAAGAGTTTAGGGAAATGCGGCAAATTGTTGTAGTACTGTAGCATGTAGACACGTTTATCGCCAATGTACGGCGAGTTTTAAAAATTGTATCGTGCAATTCTATGTAATGTTAAGAGAATAGAGCACTTATACTATATACCGACTTTCAACGTTTTGGAGATGAGTATATTTTGTTACGTTTAGTTTTTACACGAAACTACTAAATAATAGTTGTTTTGCTTGTATGCGTGTATTTTATTGACGATTAATTAATATTTATATACTAAGCCGCGGCGGGTCACTAGAGTCACCATTATGTAATAAAGGAAATTTCGTCTTTTACTTTAAAGTAAATCCTATAAAAGTGTACCAGCCAATATTGACAGATCTTTCCACTCGCCAATAACATAATGAATACATCACAGATCCCAGCGGAGAAGTATTGTATTCCTGTTAAAGAAAAATGGCGCACAGATATCCGCCGTCTTATTTCGTTACGATAAAAAATGCTATTCATTGATCCCTCCTTAGAGGGAGTTCAAAAGCTTATCAGAGGTACTTTTATGATAAAGGTCCATATTTCTGCAGTGTAATGCTATGTAATAAAATTATCGAATATTCGTACTAGAAGAAAAAAACGTACTAATGTCGACTATTCAAAATGTATTTTGACGTTGTAAGTAATAGTGTCACGAAAAATTTAACTAGGGTACCAGAACATCACGACTTTTGAATTTCCTTAAGATTTATTTATTTATTTAAGGATTGTAACCCCCAAAATGAGTGTTAGTAACACTCATTTTGGGGTCTCGTAATACAGGCATTGTCTGCCTAAAATGAGTTTGTTTTTGATAATAAACTATTTTGACTGTAATATTTAAAGACCACCACAGCATTCCAATTTTACACAAATAAAGTCAAACTAATTTATTTGTTGAACATAGGTAATAATATGGTACATGGTATAAAATTGTGTTGTATCACTATGTTTTGCCTTGCAAGGCCTACAAATTTTAAAGAGCAAACTAAATAAAAACGTTTCGTAAATGGGGCAGAGTAATACCTAAGTAGATCGGACATTTCTATGTTATTGTTTTATTTTATGTTTTTGTCATCTAAAAACTCACTGATAGAGTAGTAAGCCAAGTATAGTGATTTAAAATGGTGTATGTTAATAATGATTTTTCAAGCTTTTGGTAATTTATTGAATATTTTAAATTTTTTAATCACAATATTAGTATTAATTAAAAAAACATTGAAATGAGACAAAACGAAACATTGAAAAGCAGAACAGCGACAAATATTAAAACTACAAAACTTACATAATTAATAAAATTATTAATCATATAACAATAATAATATGAAAATAAATAATAAACGAATGATAAAGCTTAAATACCAAAAAGAATCGCAAAGTTACAATAAAAAATATATATCAGCCAAATGACGCCCACCGCTGGACAAAGGCCTCTCAAAAAAATTCCACAAAGCAGTCATGTGCATTCTTAGGAGGGTATGCCATAAGCGCTACGCTTGGCAGACGGGTTGGTGATCGCAGTATAAATGGTCATAGCACACATTACGCAGAGAGACGCTGCTGCCCGTTCTCTGGGAGATAATCTCTCGCCCCCCACAGGATGATAAGAGGTGGTGATATTTTTAGACGAAACAATATTAAAATAAAAAAAGGGAAAAATATGTTTCACGCAAATTGGTACATCACAATCTTACCATCCTGCGTTATGCGTGTTCTCACTTTTTTGAACATCCAACAATTTTCTCCGATTTCTTATCACCATATTTCTCTTAGTAGATTCGAATTATTTGTGAGTACCTTGCTATAAGTTCCAGTATTGCCAAAAGAGAGAACAACAGGGCGATATAAAATATTGTAAAGTAGGCTCGAATTAATACATTTATTCCTTGTTATCACAATATGTATTGTAAATGTATAAATAATATAAAGGTCTTGAAACAACTAACGCACTGCCATCTGCTCACAAACTAAACAGAACCTGTAATATGGCAACCACGCAACCTGTATTTTTCTAAATACATAGGTACAGACGCTAGCACATCTAGCTACTCCAATCTGTCAAATTTCTTTTATAGATTTTCAACTTTATCACATTAGTATAAGGTTCACTTTCTATTGAGGAAATTTGACAGATTGGGGTAGCTTGATGTGCTGGCGTCTGTACATACTTTCAGTCAAAAAAGTATCGGGAATGGATGATTTGTTTATGGTTCCAAATTCAAAATTTTGTTGTTAGATTGCACAACTGATTTCCATTGTGGCGCGGAGTTTGAGTTGCATCTGTTATTTATATTAAACTAGCTTTTGCCCGCGACTTCGTTCGCGTGGAATAGTGACTTCCGGCAATAACGGCTTTAATACCCTAAGTGAGTATACATATCTTCAATTCAAACGCAGAGCTCAATATGTTGATTTTTGAAGAGTTCCCTAGAATATCTTCCACATTTCATGTTTGAAGAGATCCTGAGAGATCGGGAACTATGTGGGTAAAACCAAAAATCTGCCGGAAGTCACTATTCCACGCGAACGAAGTCGCGGGCAAAAGCTAGTTTATCTATACTCCGTTAGAGCATTTTCTTTGTACTAAAAGTTGTATTATATTATATTTTCATACCTTTTTACTATTTATTTACATTTTTCCGATGAATTTTCAGTACTGAATTGATGCCGACTCTTGACCAATAGATGGCGCTATTTTATTTTTTATTTTATTTATTGTAATAAAAACTATCCTATGTCCTTTCTCAAGTTCCAAACTATGTCTGTACAAAATTTCACACAAATCGGTTCAGTAGTTTAGGCGTGAAGCAAAGACAGACAGACAGACAGAGTTACTTTCGCATTTATAATATTAGTTTGGATACAGTGCTGGTTTTAGTATTATCACATTATATAGTGTGTATTGCGAATTTCATAATGGACAAAAATATCGAACAAAGAGTTTGTCTTAAATTTTGCATCGCTAATGGAATTTTGTGTTCGGAGTCACTGAAAATGTTACAGAAGGCTTACGGTGAATCGACTTTATAAAAAACTCGTGCTTATGAGTGGTTCAAAGGGTTCAAAAGCGGTCGAGATGTGTTGAAAGATTTGCCTCGCTCTGGTAGGCCATCAACGTCTGCAACTGAAGTTAACATCGCAAAAGTGACTAAAAATCCTCATTCAACTCTGAGTGAGATAGCCGCCGAACTTTCTGTATCTCACGAGTCGATTCGTATCATTTTAACTAATCATTTGGGTATGAAACATGTTGCCGCTCGGCTAGTCCCAAAAGATTTGAATTTTCTCCAAAAACTCAATCGCATGAAAGTCGCTGAGGACATGGTAGAACGAGTCAATTCCGACCCAACATTCATGAAACGTATTGTTACTGGTGACGAGACGTGGGTTTACGAGTTTGACATGCAAACTAGTCAACAAGCTTCGGAGTGGCGCCTTCCAACTGAACCGAAACCGAAAAAACCACGCCAAAGTCGATCAAAAGTCAAAGTCATGTTGACTGAAATCTTTGACTATCGCGGTGTTGTGCACTCTGAATTCTTACCGGAAGGTCGAACGGTAAATAAAGAATATTATTTGAGCTTTATGCGGCGTTTAAGAGAGCAAATTCGACGAAAATGGCCAGATTTGTGGAAAGAAAATTCTTGGATTTACCACGATAATGCGCCTTCGCACAAGGCCATCATTGTGAACGAATTTTTGACCAAACACTCAACAAATACCATCCAGCAACCACCATATTGACCAGATATGGCTCCAGCTGACTTCTTTCTTTTTCCTAAACCAAATTACCACTTCGTGGTACCCGTTTTCAATCGGTAGAAAACATAAAGGAGAATTCGCGGCGAGTTCTGAACTCAATTCCGAAAGCAGCGTTTAAAAAATGTTTTGATGAATGGATTATTCGTTGGCGTAAGTGTATCGTTTCTGAAGGAGCATACTTTGAAGATGATAAAATAAATTTGGATGAATAACAAACATTTTGTATATTATTGTACTTTTCCCGGTACTTTCTGGACAAATTAACGTGCTCATCACGCAAAGATTTGGCCTGTAATACTGTAATCATACTTATATATTTTTAAATACATAAATTTTATATACAAATATTTTATAGACACAGCAACTACGTGCAAATCACACAAATATTTGTCCTGGGTGGGGATTGAACCCACAACCTCTGGCTTAGCAGCTTATCACTAAACCAATAGGCCAGTTGCCATTATCATATACTGATCCCATAATATATGTTAGCGTCAAGCTGTTACTTACCTACATAGTAACAGATGCGGTTTCAATTACCCTAATCTTTTACTTCCACACCATTTTCGTATAAAATTAGGTTTTGTGGCTAATGACAGACTAAAAAAATTATTCTACCTTCTTTTTACCAACCAAAAATGTTACATTAGTCTGCGTTCGGCGCGTAGCATGTGATCGGCGAGTTAAAAAACATCTAGGCATGCCGTCAGTCTGTAGATGGGTGACTGACAACGTGGTTTAATTTCTAAATGTTGCGTTGCCTTGCTTCAGAGGACACGTTAAGCCGTCGGTTCCGGTTGTTAGACAACAGTCGTTAAGAGGCCTACTGGGCGGCTTGAGCAACTCTGAGACGGTAACCACTACCTATACAATAAAAGAAAAATAGTTTGAAGCGCAATAGTTTTTAACGGTATTTTTTAACCACCCTTGTTACTATGCGTTTACTTAGATACCTATATTTCGGGTTAGTTCGTAGAGCATCTAATAATTAAAATTATAATATCATTTTCTTGCATGAAATACGGTAGGCATAAGGTGTTATACAGTAGTAAGTACATGACATATTTCACCCTCAATGAGGGTATGCAAAGAGTATGTTTAAAACATGAAATTACAGTGATGTTTATTATGATGCATTACAGTTATAAATCTGAATTATTTAGATATCAATGGAATCAATAATTCGAGTATAATCATATATATAGTAAGAAAAACAACAGCGTGCATCAAATCTACAGGTGCTTTTATTAAAAAAAATCTTTGATTGTATAAGAACTCTCCTGGATTAAACATTTTCGCAAGGTACAGCGGAATCTTTTATATGGCAGATCAGTCATTTCTTTAGGCAAGGAGTTATCAATCAGTGGCGCCATATAGACACAGCTTTTTCTAAACAGTTCTAGCTTGGGAACATCCATTTTCAAGGGTAGGTGATTCACTTTACGTTTAAATGTGATGTCGTTGACGGTAAAGAGATAGCTGTGGTATTTATCAAATTGAGCAACTTCGTAGATGTATATACAGAGAACCGTACTGCGTACTGTGTCCGATCTCTCCCTGGTCGTTTAATTGTTAACAGTTAGCTTTCACTTGTTTGTTGTGATGCTATATACGAGCTAACTTATTGTCCCCTGGACAAAAGCATCCTACAAGAGTTGGGGGATGTAATAAAAATACCACGCTTGGCAGGCAGGTTGGCGATGGCAGTCTAATAGTCAAGAGTTCTCAGAGAGTCACTGCCCGTTCTCTAGTAGATATTGCCTCGAGACGACGTCTGCGCCCGCCCCGGGATGTGATAGTGTGATGATATCTGTCGCCGTTAGCCACACGGGCTTCTTATTTTAATTATCGTTTATTCTAGCCAGCTGTTGTTATAATTTCAATTACCTAATGAGAAATAATGATCTATAAATCCAGGCCCGGCCAGGATTCATATTCCCACCGGAAAGAACCTATTGTTCTACTTATTATGTCAGGCTATAAATCTACTGAAATACTTTAATTGCGGATTGTAGCTTACCTAGTTATTGCCTAGCCTATTTTTACCTCTATTGTTGGTACCTGTTATTTTCGTAACAATAGGTATTCTTACCTTTTTATTTAATAACTTAAACTAGAAGCTCAAATTCCTATTCGGATATTTTATAGGATTTTTGTAAAATGTTAATATATTTTAAGCAATTATTTATAGTTGTAAATATTGTCGACTTATTTCTTAAGCCTAACACTTAGCTATCTATACAAATAAATAAAATTGGAGTGTCTGTCTGTAATATTGAAATAACCGGTTTTTACTACATAAATATGAATATATATACGGTACATACACCAAAATAACATTTTTTACAATTTTTGTCTGTCTGTCTGATTGTTCCGTCTAATCTCTGAAACGGCTGGACTGATTTTGACAGGACTTTTATTGGCAGGTAGCTGATGTAATAAGGAGTAACTTAGGCTACTTTTATTTTAGAAAAAGTCATTTATTATACTAAAAAAAAAAAAAACAAATAAACTAATTAACACGCGTACGAAGTCGCGGGCACAGCTAGTTATATAATAAAATCGTAGGAAAGTCAAAACTGTACATTGAATATTTTTTAAGAGCATACTTGGGGCGTTATCTACAATATATATCGAAGCCAAAAATATAGTTTTTAGAATTTTTGTCTGTTTGTTGGTATGTATGTCCGGGCTAAACACAAAAAGTACTGCATGGATTTACTTAAAATTTTGCATGAATATTATTAAGAGGTCGGGTCGGTACGGGGGAGGAGCTGTGATAATTTATAAAGTTTAACGCGGGTAAAACCACGGGGCACAGCTAGTATTTAAATAAAATTGAAGTACGTTCTTGTCCGATCTAAGTGTCCTGATGCCTCACTGTCTTCGTTTGCTTCGGGGCTCTTTGTCGGAGGCCACCCCGTTGCATCGTTGGGCACTGATCTGGGGGTTCACGCACTGTGCCCTTTTCTGTGCGCTGTTTCCTGTTGGCGGGTTCGGCAAAGGCTGCGTGGCTTGGACTGAGATCTATAGGATGTTACTGTCACTGTCCACAGCGGCATCCTATAGATCTCAGCCCAAACCACGCAACCTGACGGGCTCGGAGATGGTTGCGTGGTTTGGACTGAGATATGCGGAAACGTACGCTGGTACGTTCTGGCACTCAGTTATTTGTACGCGACCGCCCTGTTGCGGCGTTCAGCACTGAGCTTATCGTTCACGCACCGCGCCCTTTTCTGTTGATGGGCTCGGCAAAGGCTGCGTGGTTTGGACTGTGATGCATAGGAAGCCTCGCTGTTCCCGTGCCCTCCCGCACTCGGCTCTGTGTCCGAGGTCACCCTGTTGCTGCGGTCGGCACTGATATTGGCGAACGCACTGCACCCATAGAATATAATTATAATAATAATAATAAACTTTATTTCTTAAAATAGTTGCTGTAGTACAATACAAATGGTAGGTATACAGATACACTGTATCTCAAAAATAGTTACGCGATGTGTGGCAAAATCTATAATAAAATTCCAGAGGTAATAAAAGAAATGCCATTAAATGCCTTTAAAAATAATTTAAAATCGTGGTTAACAGAGAAAGCATATTACTCCGTAAGTGAGTTTATGGCATAACTTCTTTAATTAATGCAATTGTAATAAAAATGGTGTAATAATGATAATGTAATAATAATAATGTAATAATGATAATTTAATAACAATATATTTATAATAATGTTAATATTTGCATGTCAATAAATTGGCTGAAGTTGTATGGACCTGTAATTAGTTATAAGACCAATTAAATGTACCAACTTTACTGCAAATAAAGAATACTGAATACTGAATACTATATTAAGGTAACAAACACATAAAAATACTACACTTAAATGGTTAGGGTACTGTCCTCTTAGATAGGCTAATAAAGAGAAACAGTGCCGTCTCCTTGGGATTGAATACAGTGTTTCATTCTCACATAAGTACTACTTTCATTTTATTAAGAATGTGAACGCGTGTATGTGCATGTTCGTGCGTGTATGTGGATGTATATGTGTGTTAGAGTGTGTGTGTGTGTGTTTGTGTGTGTGTGCGTGTGTATGTGGATGTATGTGTCTGTGTATGAGCGTGTGTGTGTGTGACTGTGTGTGTGTGTGAAGGTGTATGTATTATTAGTTTATTGCAAGGATTGGAGAAGCGATTCCGTTTCGTCGTAACTAATATCTAGGAGAAAGGAGTGAACAACTTTTTTACATTGATAGTATGATAAGGAATAGAATAAGAATAGAATAGAATATCTTTATTTGCTTTGAATGTAGGTCCAAACAGTAGTTGTTAAAATAAATTTTGAAGAATCCTTGTACATTCTGCCTTAATAAAGCATGCAAATTCATTTTTAAACTAAAAAGACATGGATGCATTAATTTAAATTTGCTTATCATCTAGGAATTCTTGCAAGGTATAATAGCATTTTTCAGCTAGCAGTGCTGAGAGGTCTTTTTTGAACCTTTCCCATGGGAGATCTTTAATGCTGTTTGGCAGCTTATTGAAGATAACAGGTGCCGTATAAATAACACTTTTTTTCAAAAGACTGGTTTTGTATGCACCTGTACATAACAAATTCTGATATTGCGATCTCAGACCTGTATTTCGTTGTCTAGTTTGGTTGAAGTATACAAATAAGTTTTTAGAATATGTCTGTTTCCTGATGGCTGGCTCGGCAAAGGCTGCGTGGTTTTGACTGTGATCTGTAAGATCGTAAATTAATGTATTTCTTTCTGTTCTATTCTATATCCTCCACGATTACCAAAATGGGAGAAAAGGAAACTAGCAGTAAGTTCAAGGTTGTTTTTTGGTCCGTTGGCATGATTGGTAGATACTTAATCACGCCGCAGGTCGAGGGTTCAATTCCCACCCAGGACAGATATTTTCGTGCACGAATATGCCTGTTTGTCCTGAGTCTGGATGTTATTATCTATATAAGAATGTAAAATATTTAAAATTTAAAAGGTTTTTATTCACGTAGACTTTAAAAAAGCGCTTGTAAATAGTCAGAACATGTTTGTAGTAATATAGTTGTATACATTAGATATTATTTCTAGTAACATAGATATTTAGGTACATCTTGTATGAAAACATTTATAAAATTTATTTTATTACAGAAATGATATTTAGCTAGCTCGTATCAAGTTATTGTCAAGAGATTATGTTTAATTATCTAGTTTAAGTCTAATATTTTTACTACATATTGTCAATGGTTCTGTCTATATTAAAGGTATTATTATTTAGACAGACCTTGTGTTAATAACGACGGTCGCGCTCTAATGCTACCACCCGATCCAATGCGCCCCAACTGAGAAGACCCAGCGAAACAAACTCAGTGGGTTCATCTACTACCGGTTTCAACACGACCCAGTTGAGACGGTCCGGCGAAACATACTCAAGCGGGCATGAACACGGGATTTGGTCCAATTAGAGTAATTATTTAGTAGGCAAACACAATATATGCTCGATCGGTTAAATTAAGTATATGATAGCAATCATTTACAGATAGTTCACGTAACACAGCAGATCAGTCATGTCTATATGGCTACAAGATCTCCAGCGAGCAATGTGCAGGTAGGAAGTGAGAGCCAGACGTCTTTGTCATCGATGTACTCTTTAGTGGTGTAATAACCCCTAGCCATAAGTATACGTTTAATATGTGTTTTAAAACTTGTGTCAGGCAGATCAGTAATTTGAGTAGGAAGCTTGTATAAAACCTAATACAATTTCCTAAAAATGATTTATTAGTTTTGCTTATTCTAAAGCCTGGCATGGCTAGTTTGTTTTTATTCCTAGTATTTATATTATGCAGTTCACTTTTCTTTTTATAATTATGAATATTTTTTCTAACAAACATTATATTCTGATATATATATTCCGATGGCACAGTAAGTATATTTATTTCTTTAAACAAATTTCGCAAAGAATCGCGACTGCCTAAACCATAAATGGCTCTGACTGCTCTTTTCTGCAATACAAAAATAGTACCTATGTCAGCCGCCGAACCCCACAGCAGAATGCCATACGACATAATGCTATGAAAGTACGCGAAATACACTAATCTAGCAGTTTGTTCATCTGACAATTGCCTTATTTTCCAGACAGCATAGGAAGCCGAACTTAATTTACCTGCTAACTTTTCAATCTGAGGACCCCATTGCAATTTCGAATCAAGTGTCAATCCTAAAAATACGGTCGATGGGACTAAATCTAATGTTTTCGCATTAAGTGCAACTGTTGGTACAATTTGAGTCACATTCGACAATGAGAACCTGATGCATTTAGTTTTCCCTGCATTTAACAAGAGATTATTTGCCAAAAACCATTCTGATATAAAGCTGAGTGTTTTATTATGCTCAATAAGATCTTTATCCTTTCTATTTACTTTAAATATGAGCGACGTATCATCAGCGAACAAAACTATGTCTGATACTTTCTCTACCAGATAAGGGAGATCATTTATATAAACTAGAAATAAAAATGGGCACAATATAGACCCTTGGGGCACCCCCATTTTCACAGGATGACGTGCCGAAGTGACACCGCCTATCGAAACCATTGTTGTCGCCCCGATAAATAGGACATCACAAGATCAAGAGATGTGCTAGATATTCCATAGTACTTCAGTTTAACAACGAGCGTACAATGATCAACGCAATCGAAAGCCTTAGAGAGATCACAGAAAACTCCCAGCGCATCCTGTGATCCCTCCCAAGCCTCCAATATTGACCTAATTAATGTGCAACCTGCATCCTGAGTAGAGCGGCCCCTTGTAAACCCGAACTGCTTGTTATGCAATATCTCATTCACGTTAAAGTGCGACAACATTTGGCTGAGCATCAGCTTTTCAAATATTTTACTTAAAGCTGGCAGTATTGAGATAGGCCTATAATTCGTGGCATTTTTTGAACAACCTGCCTTGAAAATGGGTATCATCTTACTTATTTTCATTAAATCGGGAAAGAAACCATCACTTATACAGCCATTGAAGATGGCTGCAAGGATTGTAGCAATGTTTAGTATGATTGATTCAATTGCTTTAACAGACAGTCCCCACAAATCTTCTGTGCCTTTCCTTTTAATACTCTTAAAAGCTTTTATAATATCATCACTTGTTACGGATTTAAAACTTAAGTTAGGTATAGTTTGTTTTACGCTTTGATTTAAAAAGAGTTCAGCCACATCTGGTGATGATGCGAGACACTTAGTAATATCCACGGGTATATTTGCAAAAAAAGCAGCTAAAAAATTGGCAATGGTAAGCTTGTCTGAAACCAGTTCATCACCAATATTCAATACTAATGTTTGATCTCTTGATCTACTTTTACCAGTTTCCGTATTAATTATTTGCCAAGCTGATTTTATTTTATTATCAGATTTTTTAATTTTATCTCTTATATATAAAGATTTAGCTTGAATGCAAACCTTTTTAAAAAATTTTGAATAATTTCTAACATAATTAATAAAATTGACATCAGGGTTATAGAACCTTCTGTCATACAACTCATATAAAAAATCTCTACTCAGTCTAATGCCTTGAGTCGCCCAAGAACTAAATTGTATCTTATTACTGTCAACCGTTATGTTTTTTATTTTACAAGCTTTATTAAATTCTTTGCAAATACAGTGGAATAATGTAGTGTACATATCGTTAGGGTTACTTTTGTTTGGCAATAGATGGCACAAACTATTCTCCAGGTTGTTACTGAACATTCCCAAATTAGATTTTGTTAAAGGTCTAAAACTAATTTTTTGTTAATTTATATTTATCTCATTTTTCATCATTACTATTTGGCATTTATGGTCAGAGCGAACACCAGCCACCAAACACTTCTCAGAGACATCAAAGTTGGTAATTATGTTATCAATGCAAGTAGCAGATGTGGGTGTGACTCTAGTGGCCCCAGAGAACAAGCATTTAAGGTTAAAGGACCGAAATACAGATAGAAATATGTTTATTTCAGGTGAATCTGCTAAAATGTTCATATTAAAATCACCACATACAAGGATTTTTTTTGGGACCACCCTCTGCCGAAACCCTATTATAAAAGCTGGCGACCCTATAGCCACAGACACTAAAAGCCATCTTGTGTGCCTTCAGCCATGTTTCTGTAAAACAAAGGATATCTATTTCATATTTTTCATTAAAAAGTTCTATGTCTAGAATTTTGCTAGAGAAGCGGTTTATATTTTGATGTGATAGAATTAGAAAGTTATCACACTTCTCTATTGTCATGCTTACATGTTTAAACTACTAACTAAATTGATTTTAATAACATTACTAAAAGATGGTATAAAAAGTGACTTCATCATACTACTTATGACTGAGTTAATATGTGCCGCTACTAAACTTGCAAGTATGTTCAAAAATTTTCTTGAGACAGTAACTGTACTCATGGTTACCCTACAAGAATCTATAAAACTATTTGTGTCCAAAAATATAAATTTTAGGACACAAATAGTACTTTCCCGTTTAACTTTGTGTATTGAAATTTCAAGCAAAAGTAATCTCTAAAGCCTAGTAACAATAAACTTAGAAAATTTAAACAGTGCATGGACTTGTAAAAATTTAAACAAATAGTGGTTATGACGGGGAATCCTTGCCCGATTCATCTTAGTATCAAAGTTTAAAACACTTAGAAAATTTGAAGAAAAAATCCACACTTGTAAAATTTTATATTTTTTCGAGCGTTTAACTGTTGTCATCATAAAAATGAGTACGCTTATAGCAATTCAAGCAGACATACACGCGAAAATAAATAGAGGATTTGTGAATTTTAGAAAATCACCCAAAGAAAGGGTTACTATTAGCTATGTAGAAACAAGACTGGAAATTCTCGAAAAACAGTGGATAACATTTGATCAGACACATATGAAATTAGTTACCGAATATAAGAGGGAGGAATTAGAAAAGTCTGAGTATCATACAAATGATATTTACAATCAAACGGAAGATTTATACATGGATTATAAAACATCTTTAAAAGAAGTTCTGATGAAATTAAAGATAACTGTCACGGAAAATAAAGCTTTAACAGTCCCTGAGAGCGACGGTATTCAGAACAACATAAAGCTGCCCAGAATCTCCATACCAACTTTTTCCGGACACTATTCGGAGTGGACAACTTTCAAAGATTTATTTCGGTCACTAATTCACGATAACGCTTCATTGACAAACGTTCAGAAGCTTCACTACTTAAAAAGCTATATCACAGGGGAAGCTGAACAACTTTTGCGCCACTTACCTATAACTAATGATAATTATGTTATTTGTTGGACTACCTTGGAGAATAGATTTAACAATAAAAAATTCATATCTAACTGTATTCTAAAGAGGTTTTTCAGTTTAAAAAACATTAGTAGTGAATCTTCTAACTGTTTAAAAGAAATGCACGATACAACCCAAGAATGTTTAAATGCTCTCAAAAATTTAGGTATTAATGTAGAAAACTGGGATATCATTATCATTTATGTATTGAGCCAAAAACTAGATAGCGAATCTCGCAAACAATGGGAATCTAAAGTATGTAGCCTACAGGAAGATTTACCAAAACTGAGCCATTTTTTTGAGTTCTTAGAACACAGATTTAAATCATTAGAATTTTTATCTGGTAAAGTTGTTAAGAGTACTAAGTCACACCATGTTATCAACAATGTATTAGAGAATAAGTCTTCGGTATGCAGTTACTGTTCTAGTACGAATCATAAGTTAGGCAATTGTAAAGACTTTGCTATGAAAGATTTATCCACTCGCCGTAACTTTGTCCAAACCACTGGGTTGTGTTTTAACTGTTTGGGTGCGAATCATTCGGTAACAGTATGTCGCTTGCCCACCAGATGTAGAATATGCAAGAAAAAACATCATTCGCTGCTACATTCGATCTATCTCAGACCATCGACTGATAAGGAATCTTCAAACGATAAGTCTGGAGATAGTCCCAATGTTGTTGTAAATGCAACAACTGCACAAGCAACAACTGCACAAGACGAGACCAAGGTAAACAATATCAATAGCTGCTTATCAAACACTAACTGTCAGGTTATCTTAGCGACAGCTTTAGTAAAAGCAGAAACTAACACAGGATCTAACATAACACTGAGGTCTTTATTAGACCAAGGATCACAGGCTTCTTTTATAACGGAGTCTGCAACTCAACTTCTTGGGCTTAGGAAAATGAAAAGCAATTGTGTTATATCTGGAATCGGTGGTGACGAAAGTGCATCACTCAAATGTAAACAAGTAGTTTTTATAAAATTGCAGTCTATCCAGGAACCTAATTTTACCGTAAATATTAAAGCTTACATTCTGAAAAAGTTAACACAGTATGTCCCTGAAAGAAATGTTGTGGTCAAATGGTGGCCCAAGTTACCTAACATGAAGTTGGCGGATCCAGGATACAACATACCAAATAAAATTGACTTATTGCTTGGTGCTGATGTTTATTGCCAAATAATAGCTGAGGGGCTTATAAGAGGCCCACCAGGAACACCAATAGCACAAAACACCAGGTTAGGTTGGGTTTTATCGGGCAAGGTTGGTGATACCAGTAACATAGAAAGCGACCATAAATACACTGCCTTCGCCATGCATACCCAAATTAACACTGAACATTTTGAACTTAAACAATTTTGGGAACTGGAATCGGACAACTTCACTGTTAACAAAAAAACGTTCACTCCTGAAGAAGTCAGTTGTGAAGAGTTGTTTAAAGCAACTACTAAACGTGATTCATCAGGACGTTATATTGTTAAATTACCTTTCAGAAATGATCCACGCTGTAAACATGGAAACTCGCGAGAAATTGCAATAAAACGGTTTTCAATACTAGAACAGCGGTTCTCACGGTCATCTAATTTAAAGTTGCAATATTCTGACACTATTCTAGAATATTTAAAACTGGGACATATGCAAGTTATACCTAAAGAGGAAATCAATAAAGCGGAATCTGTTTACTTACCTTACCACGAAGTTGTTAGAAATGACAAAACCACCACAAAATTTCGGGTTGTTTTTAATGCTTCTAGTCGCGACAATAACGGTGTGTCACTAAACAGTGATATGATGGTAGGTCCCACCTTACAATCCGATTTGCGACACATTATCATGAGATGGAGACTACACCCTATTTGCTTAGTAGCTGACATCGTCAAAATGTACCGGCAAGTAGCAGTGAGTGATCCTGATGCAGACTATCAACGTATAGTATGGCGAAATGATTCTTCAGAAGAGTTGCAACATCTTCGTTTGGTTCGACTCACTTTCGGAACTGCTTCGGCACCATACTTGGCTGTGAGAACACTTCACCAAGTAGTTTATGATGAAGGAAAACCATTTCCATTAGCGTCTGAAAGGGTACTTCAAGATTACTATATGGATGATCTACTGACTGGATGTAAAACCGTATCTGAGGGTAAACAAATATTTGAAGAAATGACTGAGCTACTAAGTAAAGGAGGTTTTGAACTTCAAAAGTGGTCAAGCAATAATGAACAACTACTTAACGAAATAAACAAAGAAAATAGAGTAACAGAAAGCAATTTAGAATTAAAGCAAGATGAAATAATCAAAATTTTAGGACTTACCTGGAATCGACGATCAGATGAATTCGAATACTCCGTACAGCTACCACCAATCAGTGAACCTGTAACAAAAAGGAAAGTTGTGTCAGATATTGCTCGGTTATACGATCCAATGGGTTGGATATCGCCAGCAATTATAAAAGCCAAAATAATGATACAAAAGCTGTGGCTTTCAGGAATAGAATGGGATGACGTACTGCCACCGAGACTTTTGAATGAATGGACTACATACCGTGAAGAGCTGATAGAACTTACCAAGTTTCGACTCCCTCGATGGACTAACGTTAAGAAAACTGATGATATAGAGCTCCATGGATTCAGTGATGCATCCAATGAAGCTTATGCCGCTGCAGTTTATATGCGCATAGTAGATGATACTGGAAGAATCTATGTTCATCTTATAACATCAAAAACGAAGGTCGCGCCAATTAAGCAAATCTCGATCCCAAGGCTCGAGTTGTGTGGAGCTGTATTATTAGCTAAGTTATTACAGGAAGTATCAGTGGTGTTGAATATACCAAAAGCTAAAATACATGCTTGGACGGACTCCACGGTAGTGCTGGCTTGGCTGAGCAGCCACCCCAGCCGTTGGAAAACATTTATTGCAAACCGAGTGTCGGAAATCCTAAACAGCTTGGACAGGGGTCAGTGGTGCCATGTATCTTCGGCTGATAATCCAGCGGACTGTGCATCACGCGGAATAAGACCCTCTGATTTACCGAATTTTCAGCTATGGAAAACAGGTCCAAAATGGTTAATGAACACAATTATACATCAAGACAAAGAAATATCTGACACTAATTTGGAAGAGAAGACTAAGCAAGCATTCCATATAACCGAAAAGGAAGAATTTGGTTTGTGGACTAAATTTTCTTCGCTTAGAAAATTAGTCAGAGTTTTGTGTTACTGTAAGAGGTTCATTAGTAAGTTGAAAAAACAACAGGATACCGCATTGCCTTCATGGCTAACAAAAGCAGAATTAAATGAAGCCCTTTTTATTACTATTAAGCAATGTCAATCCGTGAATTTTGATCAAGAAATAAGAGATATTAAGGAAAGAAAATTACCAAATAAGAAAAGTAAACTTACCTCACTAAACCCATTTCTGGATGACTGTGATGTTCTGAGAGTTGGTGGTCGTCTGGAAAGGTCTGAGATTAATATTGAAACAAAACACCCAATCATTTTACCGTCAAAATCTCACCTTACCGATCTAGTCATTGCTGAAGCTCATCACAGGACATTGCATGGTGGTCCACAACTAGTATTAAATTATCTACGATCAAAATACTGGATAATTGATGCAAAAAACCGCATAAAAATGCATGTTCGCAAGTGTGTAGTATGTGTGAGACATCGTGCACAAACAAGTAATCAGCTTATGGGGCAATTACCGCCAGCCCGAGTGACACCAACCAGACCATTTTATCGAAGTGGAGTGGATTATGCTGGTCCTATACAGATTAGGACTTCAAAGGGCAGAGGTCACCGAGCGTATAAAGGCTATATATGTTTGTTTGTATGTATGGTAACAAGAGCCATACATTTGGAAGCTGTAAGTGATCTTACGTCACAAGGCTTCCTTGCAGCATTCAAACGATTTGTTGCTAGACGTGGCCATTGTGCCGACCTTTACAGCGACAATGGAACCAATTTTGTGGGTGCAGCACGCGAACTCAAAACTTTGTTCGCTCAAGAGACGTCAACCTTGACGATAGAAATCGCCGAGTGTTTGGCAGATAACGGAACCACATGGCATTTTATTCCACCTCATGCTCCAAATTTTGGTGGAATATGGGAAGCTGGAATAAAATCAACCAAGCACCATCTCCGACGCGTCATTGGTAATGCGACACTCACTTATGAGGAAATATCAACTTTACTACATCAAATTGAAGCATGTCTAAACTCAAGACCCATATCACAATTAAGCACAAACTCACAAGATCCAATTCCACTGACGCCTGGTCATTTTTTAATAGGGGAGCCTTTAATTATTGTACCAGATAACAACTTTGAGGCATCGCCAATTTCTTGTTTGAAACGATGGCAGTTAACGCAAAAAATGCTTCAACATTTTTGGCGACGATGGTCAAGGGAGTACTTGAGCCAATTCCTACATCGTTACAAATGGGCAACAAGAACTCCTGAACCAGATATTGGCAATGTAGTTTTAGTTAAAGAAGATGATCTTCCTCCAGCGAGGTGGCTTTTAGGCATAATTACCGAAAAGCACAAGGGTTTGGACAATATTACAAGGGTGGTAACTCTAAGATGTAAGGGAATTTCAATTAAGAGACCTGTTAGTAAAATCTGTGTGCTACCTGTCGCACAATAAAACGATTTTAAGTAGTTCTTATAATTCTTGCAGGTCATGTAATCACTTGTTATACAGATCTATAATAGTCACAAATTTTAGGACACTATATTAAATACAATAAATATTGTCAGTAGTCTATTAGTCAAATAAGTTATATTAATTCAATCTTTATTCAAGTAAGCTAAGATTACCTACCTCACCTTGACTGTTTAATGTTTATAATGTTTGTTTCTTTTTCTAAGAGTATCTATGTCAAACTGTAAACCAAATTATTAAAGCTATTTATGTTATGTTCCTAGCCACCATGATATTAATAATGCTTAATGTAATAACGTAATAACGCAAATATCATACAGTCCACTAATTGAGTTAAAGGTTGTTTCATGGTGGGCGGGAACAATGGACCATACTGTCCATGGTGGGCGGAATGTACATATCCGAAAGAATAACGCAACTAATGTAACATTATAAATAAAAATAGTTCCAAAAATATCACTAGATGGCATTCTACAATCCGCTGAATGGCGGTATGGTTTCGTTCGCACAAATTAGTAGGGTCTCGACTGATATTTTGATTAAACGTCTTCGTCTTGGAATCAGAGTTTTATTCATTATAATGGGTAACCAAAAACTGTAGGTGCATATTTAGCTTGTGTAGCTATGTATTTACGAGGTCATAGATACTTCGTGAAATGGATATAATCATAAAATATAGTTTAACTAACCTGATGGTAAGTTATCACCGTCGATCATGGACACCTGCAACACCAGAGGGGTTGGAAGTACGTTTCCAGGTATTGAGAAAGAAATATAATAGGGTCGCTTTTTGAAGGCCATCATACCGGATCGGAAACACCTCCGCAGTTCATTAATTCCACAGAGTGGTGGTGCGTGCGGCCATCGCTAATGTATTGAGTAACAACCCAACCGTTAGAAATACCCCCAACAGCAAAAATAATAATAATAATTTATTTATTTACGTCAAAACATGGTTTGCAGGATGTTTAGGTATAAAAATAGAAATGTACTACAAGCTTCGCCGTTAGCAGGTAAATATTAATACACAAACAATTAAGAAACGCAATTTATACTATACTTTTACACTATTTAATACATTCATTCAGTTAATATAAATCAACATTATCCAATTTATAACTATGATTACATAATTTCGTAAAAGAGCTGATACTCTACACTGTTAAACTGATATTTACCAAACATACCTAAGAAGTACCGCAAGGAAACTGGCTTTAAAATTAATAGAACCGCATCGAAATCGGTTCATCCGCATGAGAGCTACAATACCACAGACAGACACACACACAGACAGATAGATATCGACGTCTAACTTATAGTACTCCTCTTTTTGCCTCGAAGGTTAAAAAGCACGACCGAAATCGGTTGCCAAACTACGGACAAATGGTGTAACAAGCAAGCAATATATATACAGCTGAATTAACAACCTACTACATTTTTTAAGACGGTTAAAATTACAGTAATTTCGCTTGAAATAATTAATAGGTACACAGCTGAGTCTCTACATAATTTAAGGTAAAGTTGAATTACGCAATATCGTCTTACCAGTTTTTGTGTTAAGATAGGGCAATTTGGCTTCGTTCGTTAAAAGGTTTATCTCAAAAAGTAAAACCTTTTAGGCTTTTGAAGGCAGAATTTATCCCGCGTAGTTGGCTGCCGTGGCCGAAATTCAGATATTAAATTATCAACAAGTATGTACGCAGTCATAATTTATCCTTTTAAATATAACTTAGAATTTATAGTAAAGTCTCATCATTTACGATACGAGAAATGCTTTTCTTTGCATTTTTTATAATAATAATAATAATAATAATTTATTAACAGTATAAAATAATATTACAAGTATCGGAAGCGTAATACGTGACACTGACGATCACCGTAGCCTAGTTGATAGTGCTCTTGCCTACGAAGCTGGTGGTCCTGGGTTCGAATCCCGGTAAGTGCAAATATTTGTGTGATGAGCACGAATATTTGTTTCTGAGTCATGGATGTTTTCTATGTATATAAGTATTTATCTATCTATATAAGTATGTATATCGTCGCCTGGTACCCATAGTACAAGCTTTGCTTAGTTTGGGGCTAGGATGATCTGTGTGACATTGTCCCCTGATATTATTATTACTTATTGTTAGGAGGCTTTCACTGCTTCACCAGATGAACCTAGAGGTGAGAGTGGACTCAAGCTATCCGTGCAGTATCTTGCAGAATTTCCTATCTCATTCGGCACTTATCTCTGGGCTTCCAGATATTCCCAAGGCATTTCTATAGATTTAAAAATAATGATTAAAATAGCGTAACATACCTACAAAAATGCAGATTTCTTTATAACCTCCTTCCTTTGAAGTTGTTATTTTATCGTGATGACGTTCTTATTACTATTCCCCATATTTCCCCTTAAAATAATAACAAAATCATTACAGGAAGCTGATTGATTAGTATCGATGCAATAAAAATAAAAAAGCTTTATTATTCCATATTTAGGTACAATTCAAACGTAATGATAGTATTATTAGTAGTAGTTCGCCTTATTTCTATGATTGTTTAGTTTTGTTAGTATTTAATATGGATCCCTTTTCATAATCATAATCATAATCATCATTTATTTGTGAATCATAGGTGAAATACAACGATTGGTCTTAAATTAGGTTACGTGCCCTATGTTCTACCATGAGAATGGTGTACAAATCACATCTACTTATTTGGTGTACATACCATCTAAGTTTACAAAAAAACAATCTAAATTTACAAATACAAAATTCTAATATAAAAATACAAAATTAAAGTCAAAACCGAAAGTCCAATGGGTAACAGTGAAATTCAAAATACAAAATAAATAAAATGTCTCGCTAGAATGAAGTAAATATCATGTCATATCAGAAATAATAATCATTATAATTAATTAAATTGTTCTGTCTCTAATACAATGTTATAATATATTAAATTTTGGGTAAAAGCCTCCTCCAACCAATGCCATTTCTCTCTTTCCTGCGCAATAATGAGCAAATTTTTTCCAGCTACTTCCTTAATGTCGTCTGTCCATCGTTTTATGGGTCTACCTACGTTTCTTTTCCCTGCTGGTCCCAGCCATTTAGTGGCTTCTATCGTCCATCTTTTGTCTTTGTAGCGTGAGATATGGCCTGGCCACTTCCATTTTAGACGTAGAGCGTGTTGAATGGCGTCCGCAGATGTGTTCTTTTTCGCATCGTTTCCTCGTTTCTAGTTTTGTGAATTTTCCTCCGTTTTAGTAAGCTTCTTTGCATGGATATTTTTTTATTTTTTGATTATTTATTAAATTAAAGGCCAACAAGGACCAATTTATAAAAATACACTAATACAATACAATACTTAAAATAACATACAGAACAATAACATTACAATACAATACAAGAAAACAATCAAAACAATATTTCGACACCATCCCGTACATGTACCATGTCACAGTGATACATGTATTGGCAGTCGAATCGCTGGGCGAAGGCGCTCAGGATACTGTTCCGGCTGACCCGCACCCTGCGCACCAGGGATGTGCACCGCTTGCGCATTGTTGTATAAAAATAAAAAAAACTTCGTTTAAAAAAACCGACTTCAAAAACTAAAAAGTATAAAAAAAATATCTTAATAACGATTCAATTTAATACATCTCTTATGCAAACGTAATACCTTTAATATTAATAAAATACTATAATTTGTATGTGCTATCTATTGATAGGTTTAACCTCCTCCTTTTGAAGTCGGTTAACAATCCACGCGCGCTTTGGCGAACATCCCTGAAGCGCTACAGAAGCGAGGCAGCCCCAACAACACCCTGAATGCATTATTGTATTGGACGCGTAGAGCGCCGTACTGCTTTTGCGTATAATTCACCCACAGACCGCTAGCGTAGAAGGACGTGCAAAATGCCCTGAACAGGGTGATCTTGACGTCTCTTGAACAGCGAGCAAATCTGCGTGCTATCATATTTGCACGAACAGACAACGCTCTACGCTCCCTTTCTATGTCATTATCGTCTTTCAGATCCGGGGTTAGCAAGTGCCCAAGGAATGTTGGCATGTTAAAATTTTGTTTTTTAATTTTATTGTATATGTCCACGTTTGGCTGCCATATTTCAAGCTAGGTAAAATCGATGCAATGTAACTTGATTTAATTATTTTATTACTTACGTACTTTTGTAAATACATACTTATATAGATAATTACTTCCAAACTCAGGACAAAAAGACATGTTCATGCACACAAATTTATGGGTGGGAAGCGAACCTCCGGCTTTAAAAGCAAGCATTTGCCAACAACGCCAAAAGGCCAACTTGATGCTATAAAATAAAACAGCTACCATTAAAATCTCAATTTAAACTTTAACCAAATTCTGCTTCGTAGCAGAATTCTCCGCAACTCTTTTTATGCTTATTATAACTGACCCTCAAATTATAAACCCCAAACGAATATTCAACCTTTCAACCTCAATTAAAATTATAATTTTCTTCTGTAAATTACTTTCGTACAAAAAATCCAGTTCACAACAATCCGTGCCTTTTCAAAATTCATAAATATGAAATAATACCATTGAGGCCTTGTCAAATGTTGCATTTGATTTGAAAATATTTTTTCCACTGGGCTAGAACAATAGTCGAGTACTGGTGATTGGATTCGTGGTCCCTTTCAAATTCACTCCAATGTTTATTTGAAGATTAAAAATGAATGAATATTGAACATTCAAAAGATAGAAACCGATTCAGGTGACATATTTATTTCATTTTCACGACCTTTTTAAATAAAACGAGATTATGGTAGAGAACACTTTATCACATCAAAGAAATATACTGAACCTTTTAAAAAGAAAAAGCCTAAGTAATAGGATGGTAGATACTTGTTTTTCACACCGTTGGTCCTGGGTTCGATTCCCACCCAGAACAGATATTTGTGTGCATGAACATGTCTGTTTATCCTGAGTCTGGATGTAATTATCTATATTAGTATGTATTTACAAAAAGAAAAGTAGTATATCAGTTATCTGGCTTCCATAGTACAAGATAGCCAGCCGTGTGTAAATAACGTCCCAGAAAATTAATATAAAATAAGACACACACCAAAGTCCCACACAACCTTTTATTCATGGTCTTCGGGATTTACCTTTCATCATTTCAGACGAATGATATCCACTGTAGACAAAGGCCTCGCCAAAAGATTTCCACAATGGAGTTGTGTCCATCATATGCCGTAATCGTCATACTTGACAGACGAGTTGGCGATCGCAGTATGATCGTCATAGTATACAGAGAGACGCTGCTGCCCGTACAGAGATATTTCCTTTTTTTTCGTTAAGGCCTCATCATCCACCTGTACCAAGTGGCTGCGCATGCCAACCGCAAAAGGTGTCTGCGGGTGGGTATTTCGAACCGACTAAACTTCATCTGCCGTGGACTTCTTCTGATAGGATAGGGGGAGCCCGGGGAACGCGGGTATTCTGCTCCGGTGCCCCCCTTTTGCGCCGTGTCTCAGATGGTCGGGACACGCACCCGGGGAGGACTGTGAGTTGCCCTCCCCAATTGCCGACTCCTGCCAGTACGGCACGGGGACTGTGCCACAAACAGTACGCTGTCCTGCCGGAGCTGCTTCCACGTGGCGACAGTAGAGGACACTTCTCGTACTGCCACCGCAGGAGAAATATTCCCTCGGGTCAAGTAGGAGTCAGTTCCACGCACCACAGATCCGCACAATCTTTTATTGCAACTTTTTTATTGTGATGTAACTTTAATGTATGGTTTTCGGGATTCTACAATTCTTTTTCGTTGGATATTGTCCTCGCCAAAATATTTCCACATTGGGGTTGTGACCATCATTTGGAGGGATATGCCATATTTACCACGCTTGGCAGACGTGTTGGCTATCGCAGTATGTTCATCATAGAACACAGAGAGGCATTGCTGCCCGTACTCTGGGAGATATTCCCTCAGGTCGACTTCCTCGCCACCCATGTGATGAAATGAGGTTGCGATATTTTTTACTGTCAACTAGAAATGTAAAAGGACTGTATATGACCAGTCACAATTGTCATAAACCTTAAATGACCGGTCATTTACTGCCAAATTCAGTCAATTTGACTCAAATATTATTGTCTATTCTCGACTACTGTTTGAGAGTGTGCGGAAGTCCTGCAGGTCTTAGCGTCAGTCACGTCACGCGCGCGCATGTGAACGGTTGTTTATTGTGCGTGACGGTGGGTATTCGGGGAATTTAAAATGTCCTCTGTGGTTAAATGTGCAAATTGCAATGTAGTAATTAACGAAGTTCTGGCTTTCGTCCATAATAAAATATCTGTGATGGACGATGAAAGTTTAAGCAGAATCTGTGCGAGCGCTTTCTCAGAAAGTGAAATTGTAGCGGCGAAGAATTTGTTATTCGAATCCTTGCCGACAACAAAACGTAAGATAACGCGGAGGAAGGCGGGGAAGAATATTCGAGACATAGACGACATCATCTGTCTTATTCGCAATACTGACCCCGAGGATATCCCAGTCTTAGTGGCCCGCGACCTTGAGAAGTTACCCCCGGTTCTGTTCGATCATGTCGACGTGACGAGGCTATTGAAAGACATTGTTAAGCTACGGCAAGATCTCGACATGATGAAAGAAGATTATGCTACAGTTAAGCAGATGGACCAGTTGAGAAGTGAGTTGCAGCATGAGTCATCAGGATGGCGCAACGTAAACACCAGAAGAGGTACACATGTCGCAAGCCTCGCAAGCTATGAATGCGATAGTGGTCCATTGGAATTGCCGCTTGAGTGTAATGAAGGCATGAGTGAATGTTATCAACATAAAACTTTGTTAGAATCTACACGAAAACCCGGTATTAACATTGATCCAATATCGGAGGGTAGTAGTGAAGCATCGCGGCAAAGTAAGCAATACGATCCGACCGTCGAACTACGAGACGCGGCGACGATGACGCACATCACGGATCAGCTGATCGAGTCGCTTGCGGCTCCTCACGCGCAGTCCGCGCCCGTACCCCCGGCGGTGCACGGTGCGGCCAGTGGGGCATCGCCGCCACCGTCACCCGCGGCGGCCGTCGGGCGGGGTCCCCTGCCCCCCTTCCCATTGCCTCCTTCTGCCTGTACTGCTTCGCTATCACCACCACTCGACAAAAATGGATCTGGTCCTATCGCACCTAAGCAAAAATCGTTGGCGGAAATTGTTCGAGAAGGGAATTGGAAGACACAATCCCCAAGTGATCAGTGGGTTCGTGTTCAAAACAAAAGATTACGTAATCGCTTCGTTGGGAAGCGAGGCAAAGCGATTCCTGAGCCTGGAAGTAATTTTATGGCAGCGGAAACTAAGGTTCCCATGTACATTTATAATGTGGCGAAGGGCGTGACCGTGTGTGACATCCGTACCTACATAGTGAAGAAGACTAACATCGATGTTAAAATTGAAAAAATGGACTCAAAGTTAGCGAAGGATTACGAATCATACAAGATATTCGTTCCTAAACGTTCGCTAGTAAATTTCATGAGTGACGACTTCTGGCCAAAGGGGGTAGCCTATCGTCGATTTATAAACATTATCAGACGTGACAAAGACAATGTCCGTGTGATTAGCGAGAAGACTGACAGTTCTAATTTATGAATAACATCAACTTGATTAGTTTTAACTGTAAAAACGTGATGAGATCAGTGGAATGTGTGCGTCAGCTTTGTCGCTCGGCTGATGTCGTGGCGCTGCAAGAGACGTGGCTAATGCCGCACGACCTCGGATACCTGGCCGCGATAGATGACGACTTCGCCTCCACGGGCACCTCTGCAGTGGATATAGCGGCAGGGGTCTTACGCGGTAGGCCCCACGGCGGAGTAGCCCTACTGTGGAGAAAGGCTGCGTTTCCAACGGTAACCGTAGTGAAGTGCAATAGTGTGCGTCTCGCTGCGATAAATATCGAGCTCAGTGATCGTTCCATATTGACATTTTCTGTGTATATGCCTACTGAATCCAATGAAAATTTAGTGGAATTCACAGAGTGTCTCAGTGAAATGACAGCCATAATTGACACTCACAGTGTGGAGTCGGTGTTTATGTTAGGGGACTACAATGCGCACCCCGGTGAGTCATTTTATACTGAACTCTTAGCTTTTTGTGCGGAACAATCGTGGTCCTGTGTAGACCTAGAACTGATGCCGTCGGACAGTCATACGTTTGACAGTGATGCGCATGGCTGTTGTCGCTGGCTCGACCACTGTGTTGTGACTAGTGCCGCGCGGCAAACTGTGTCCGCGGCCTCAGTGTTATATAATACTTACTGGTCGGATCATTACCCTGTGTCTATAAAATGTAATTTAAATTTACTAAAGCCTAAGATTTGTATACCTACTGTGTGTATAAATAGAATAGTCTGGGGTGAACGCGACTCGACCCAGATATCAAAATATAAAAATGTATGTCACTCTAGACTTCGTAACATTGATATTCCTTCACAATTAAGAAGCTGCTCAGATAATATGTGTTGTAACAAAAGTCATAAAATCCTTTTAGATAGCATGTATGACGAGATTATTTGTATACTATCGGAGGCCGCTATATGTAGATACAATGTTACTGAAAAGCGTAGAGGTAAATACATTACCGGATGGAATAGGCACGTCCGCGGTGCTCATGAGAGGGCTCGGCTATGTTTTCAGGCTTGGGTGTATGGGGGTAGGCCCAGGACTGGCCGTCTTTATAATGATATGTGTGAAACGAGGCGCGCTATTAAGTTAAAATTAAAGTGGTGCCAGGATAATCAACAACAAATAAAAATGAATATTATTGCTGAACTTCACTCAAACAAGAAATTCGGTCAGTTCTGGAAAAACACAAATAAAATGAATCATAAGCCGGGTCTTCCCGTCAGCGTGGCGGGAGTGCACGAGCCTAGTGAGATCGCCGCTATGTTCTCCCACCATTTCCGGGTGGACTCGCCTCTGGGGCCAGCGCGGCAGGAGCCCGATGCTGAGGCAGGTAGTGAGCGTAGTGTGCTTTTTACTACAAAGGAAGTGAGTGCGGTGATCAGAGGAATGGTGAGGGGTAAATCCCCGGGTCACGACAGCCTTAGCATCGAGCACCTGCAGAACGCAGGTGTACACCTACCCAGAGTGCTTTCTATGTTTTTTACCCTGTGTTTAGGCCACTCGCATCTACCCGATAACCTTATGCGCACTATAGTTGTACCAATCATCAAAAATAAAACTGGTGATGCATCAGATGTAAACAACTATAGACCGATCTCTCTAGCTACAGTAGTCGCCAAAGTGCTGGACAGTCTGCTTGGTCAGCACCTGGATAAGCATGTCTCGCTAAACGACGCGCAATTCGGTTTCAGGCCCGGGCTTTCCACCGAGAGTGCCGTCCTATGCCTCAAGCAGACTATACAGTATTATACTAGTAGAAAGACCCCAGTTTATGCATGCTACCTTGATTTATCGAAAGCGTTCGATCTTGTATCGTACGATATTCTATGGGGTAAATTAAGGGATGAAACTTGTCTACCTAGGGAAATTATCTTGTTATTTATGCATTGGTATAAAAACCAAAAGAATTTTGTAAGATGGGCAGGCGCTCTCTCGGGGGAGTATAGGTTGGAATGCGGGGTGAGGCAGGGGGGGTTGACCTCTCCCACGCTCTTCAACCTGTACGTTAACTGACTGATCGGTGAGCTCAGCAGCACTGGGATAGGATGTCATATAGACGGAGTGTGCGTGAATAACATCACCTACGCAGACGATACGGTGCTGTTGAGCCCATCGAGTGGCGCCTTACGAAGGCTCCTTAAGGTCTGTGAGTCCTACGCGGTGGCTCATGGGCTCAAATACAATGCAAAAAAGAGTGAAATCATGATTTTCAGGCCGCATAATAAGCGGTACACATTTGTTCCGAATTTCACTCTTGGTGATACAGCTCTAAATAAAGTTGAGCAATTCAAGTATTTGGGCCACTGGGTCACCGAGGACCTCAAGGACAGTGTAGACATAGAAAGGGAGCGCAGAGCGCTGTCTGTCCGATGCAACATGTTGGCCCGCAGGTTTTCACGGTGCTCAGGGACTGTCAAAGTTGCGCTTTTTAAAGCGTACTGTCAGTCCTTGGGGACACCTGCCGCCTGTGGGTTAACTATACACAGCGGACATACAGCGACCTGCGCGTTCAATACAATAACGCGTTCCGGGTGTTGATGGGGCTGCCGCGCTACTGCAGCGCCTCCGCGATGTTCGCGGCGGCTGACACAGACGGCTTTGCGGCCATCATGCGTAAGCGGTGCGCATCTATCATGCGCCGCACGCGCGACAGTCCCAACAGCATCCTGCGCGCGCTGGCGGACCGGTGGGACTCTCCGATGCTGGCTCGCTGGATACGGCTGCACGCAGTGGTATAGTGATTTTCCACCAGCATCGGGCAGTCCACCTGGACCGTCCACTTAGTATATAATTTTGTTGTTGTTTATTACTAACACTAGTTTGTAAGCTCGCAATTATACTAACAAATTATGGATGATAAATCTGAAATAAATTATTATTATTATTATTATCATTTATTCATATATATTTCTTATTAAATACATTTTAAAATATATAAAAAACAGAAATATACATTTTAAAATATAAAAAATAGGATTTGCAACCGGCAGCAGGAACAGGGTCTGTGCTACCGGAGGTTACGACTCTAGAGAAAGGAACCTCCTGACAATGCGAGCCGTGTCCAAAAGCACCGCTTTTTGGATCTTGTTCTTGACCCAACCGCCTAGCGTCAGCCTCTTTAGGTGTTTTTCGAGGCTCTTTGCTATTAATCCATTAGCAGAAACGACTATCGGTACAATGATAGCTGAGTCAACATCCCACATGCTGACAATCTCCCGCGCAAGATCCAAATATTTAATTTCTTTTTCTTTTTCAGCCTTCAAAAGATTTTCATCATGCGGGATGGTAACATCAACCATCACTGTGCAGCGTTTTTGTCGATCTATCATTACAATATCAGGTTTGTTGGCAATCACAGTCCTGTCTGTAATGATAGATCGATCCCAGTATAACGTGATAGTACCATTATCCAGAACTGGCGCAGGTGCATACCTGTAATAAGGCACCTCTGAAGCTACAAGGCCATGTCGCAGAGCAAGTTGTTGATGAATAATCCTGGCTACGAGGTTGTGTCTGTGCAAATATTCACCATTTGCTAGTCGAGAACACCGGAGACAATATGTCTGAGGGATTCACCGGGGCGATGACATGCTCGACAAACATCGTTTGTGCCATCTTTTAGAATATATCTCCGGTAGTTTCTCGTCATCATAACTTCATCCATAATTGCACAGACAAAACCCTCAGTCTCAGCAAATAATTCACCGCATCGTAGCCAAGCCACAGATGCAAGCAGATCCACATCGGGTGCGTGAAGAGCACGATAAAACCTGCCATGTAACTCCTTGCCCTACCACACTGCCCTGCGATCATCAGTGCTAAGTACCACAGGTTTACGCCAGTTTCCTTTTGCCATTGACAGCGGGGTTAGGCCTTTATCTACAGCAACCACCTCCGCATGCATACCCCCCGTGACAGCGGTGCGGAGAAAGTACTCCCTGAGGCTACACACCTCGCGGTTATGTAGGTTCTTGGCGTTTAAAAAGCCTCGACCCCCACACTTCCGCGGGATGTACAGCCTCATCACCGATGAACGAGGATGATGCATGCGGTATGAAGTTAACAGTAGACGGACCGTCCGATCCAGGGTTTCTAATTCAGCTTGGGTCCACTTGAGTATGCCGAAGGAGTACATCAACACTGGCATAACCCAGCCATTGAAGGCACGCACCTTGTTTCCACCTGTTAAAAGACTTTTTAGAACTTTTTTAAGGCGGGACAGAAAGCGTTCCCGCAATGACTGTTTTACATCAGTATCATTGATGCCCAATGCCTCCGTCATACCCAAGTATCTATAAGTCTCGGTCTCGCAGAGGGACCTAAGGTGAATGGAATCTGAAAGTTGAATTCCTTCAGATTGCATTATGTGCCCATGTTCTACATGCATGACCGCACACTTGTCAATACCAAACTCCATCCTGATAGAGTTACTAAAATTTTCAGTAACCTTTAGTAAACCTGTCAATTGAGAGTTGGTAGAAGCAAATATTTTTAGGTCATCCATGTAGAACAAGTGTGATATGATTTGACCTCCTCTGCGCAACCGATAGCCTAATCCTGATTTCTCAAGCAATGTGCTTAAGGGATTCAAGGCTAGGCAGAACCATAGTGAACTTAAACTATCACCCTGGAATATTCCTCGCTGTACCCTAATTGGTTCGCCGCTACCAAGTACTTGTTGAGATCCTGGACAGAGAAGGACTGTTCTCCAGTGCCCCATACATGACATAAGGAAGGCACGTAGAGCTGTATTTATTTTATACAACTCCAGTACCCTCATCAGCCATGCATGCGGCACAGAGTCATAGGCTTTTTTATAGTCTATCCAGCATGTCAACAAATTTCTTCGATTTCGACGAACCTGCTGGTTAATGGTCATATCTATGAGGAGATGCTCTTTTGAACCGCGGGCCCCACTGCGACAACCATTTTGTGAAATAGACATTATTGTATTAGATTCTACGTGTCTCGTGATTTTTGTTTTTATAATAGATGTAAGTAATTTATACATTGTAGGGAGACAAGTTATCGGTCTATAGTTTTTGGGATCCACGGAACTTCCAGATTTAAAGAGCAAATGGGTTACGCCTAGTATCATAAACTCTGGGAGCAATCTTGACTGCAAGGCTTCCTGGAAAAGGGACGCTAAGCGGGCATGTGAGCTACGTAACCATTTAATCCAAAAATTATGCAGTCCATCTGATCCTGGTGCCTTCCAGTTAGACATAAGACGGACTGCACTGGTTACGTCTTCTTGGTGTATGTTTATATCATCCATTTCTTTTATTGGTTCACATGCTCGCTCAACGTCCTGTATCCAGTCACCTTCGGAGTAGGAGACGGGTACTGACCAAATACTGCGCCAAAATGTAGATATCATTTCCGCATCTGGTGAGCATCCATCTACTGCTTGATGTGATTGCTCCCAGTTTCTGTAGACCCATTTTTCGTTCCTTTGGAACATGTGGTTCTGATTATAACGATCCGAACGTTTTTTATACCGTTTAATACGACTTGCCCATGCACAAATCTTTTGCTTCCAGAAATCGATGCGTTCTGTGACATTGGATATGTTATAACCTGGGGCAGAAATTCCTGTCCCAAAGAATGCTTGTTTAACAAAACGAATTACTCTTGGGCGTATGTTACCTTCTCTGAAGGAAATGAGTTTACCAACAAGAACCCTAGCGTGGTCGATACGACGCTCAATTCTGCTCTGCCATGCCGGTACAATGAATCTGGTTTGTGTACCCGAATTATAACTCGGCAGTTTCACGTGGACTAAACGGCAAGCAGCAATAGCTCCACAGTACATTAGTGAGTGTGCGTCTTCAAGAGATACACAGTTGTCGAAATATGGGGACAGAATTGAGTCGAGGGCGCACACCAGGGCTCTGTTTTTTTTGTGCATGGGTAACCGAGCTAAGCGTGGTTTTAGATGTATAGGTACGGATCGGTAATCGTGAACCACGTCTTCCAAAGTGCTCCTCACAAAATCGTTATACTGAGTACTTACAACAGTAGCCGTGTCATCTATGTCCACATCATTGGTCCTAGGTGTTACGGGACCCGAAGTAACATCCTGTGTTTGCACTGTAGGTAATGTAGCAGATGGTGAGACAGGGGTGACACGGGTACATTGCACTTCCAAACGAATTTGCTCAAGTACGGAGTCATTCAACATTTGTCCACGTTGGATAACCCGCACCTGATCCGACAGTCGTTGCGCGGAAACGTTGACGGTTGGTTCAAGAACCTGGAACAAAGCAAGCATTCGTCCACGGTACGCTGTAAGGTTAGTTCCTACCTCTGTAGCTCCGTAAAAGGCGCGCATGGCATTCTCATTCATTTGCTGAGACCATCTCATGCGCGGCACTTTACCACCGGGAGCGGGGACCCTATTCGAGGCCGGTTGCCCCGTTGGTCCCAAGCTGCCTGGCGGCCGGCCTCTCCGACGCCGTGTTGGTGGTAGCGACGACGGTAGAGGGAAATATTCGTCGCTGGAACTCGACGCAACTGCAGGAGCCGCAACACTTGATCCTGAAGGTACCTGCGAGGCGGAGCTTAGCGACGAATCCGGAGGTCTTTTTTGTGCCCGTAGACGCGTCAACATTTTAAATGAAAAATTCTTGTTGTCATTTTATGCCAAAATTATTTCTATGTGTTCTCTGGTTTTGTTGGGTCTTCTAATTTTCTTAGTATTGCTGTATGGTTTCATTATTAAATGTATCTATATGGTTTTTTAGGTTGAATATGTGTAAATAACGGTATAAAATGATTGATTTGCAAAAATTTTCAGTAAAATATTTTAGTAAAAGAAATTTTCAGTGTCACTCTTGACACTTGTTGACGTTACGTTTATTATTATTATTATTAGCAGGATAAAAAAGCGTGTTTGTATAAATCTATATTACGATTTCACAAGGAATAATATGAACGTAAAATACAGTGATTCGCGTGTGACTGTCGCGGCGGACGGTGACGCAGTGCGGGGCGCACGCACCGGTGCGCGAGGCGCGGTGCGCTGTGTCCCGCCCCCTCGTCTCCTCCCTCGCCTGCGCTGACGATGTATATTGTCCTAGACAACTACCACTCAATTATTTATTTATTAAGGTACCCAATTTATATGCAAGTTTAAATGAAGCAACGTTTTATTTTCTATTATATCATGAGAGAATAAGACGACATCCAAGTCGATGCGCGAGGCGATGCGACGTTGCCGTTTTGTCGTAAATGCACGCATGATTAGAAATGTAAGATGATTAACACTATATATTAATACTATAAGTCATAAAAACCACTTTTTTGTTTCAATTTAGAAGTTGTAGACTTTTATCAACGACAAAAATGTAAAGGGTACTAAAATATTACAAAATTAACAATTTTGACAGTTAATGATTTTTGACCAATTTGACCATAAATTACAGTCAGTCTAATTCTCTTTAGTCATTTTCAACACTGTGTCAACGATACGACGAGTTAGTATATATAAATTTTATCTTACGTATGATATAATACAAGAAATTGCTTCTTCTCGACCCGGACAATGTAAAGTTGTTCCTCATATGCGGCATGAATGGCAGGTTTAAGTGATTGCCTTGATTAAGAATATTTTCACAGCTTGGAGGGGTTGTTATATGTTCCTGGGAAAATACAGGTAGATTGATAACGGTGTTCAACTGCAGACAAAGAGTCCTGGATTAAAATTTTGGGTCGGGCAAGAAAGTGATTTGGAGATTAATTGATAAAAAAAAGAGGTAGTCCACGAAGGGCACCCATCTGAATGGCACCTAGCATAGTCCACGAAAGGCACCTAAGAATATTTTTGGCAGGTGTTCTTCGTGGATTCAATTTATTTATTGCATTCTTGTCCACGAATGGCACCTATGTTAACCGTTATAGTAACCTAGGTTATGAAATGAAAAATATTGATAAAAAAGCACTAGAACATTTATTAACATAAAATAAATTGAATCCACGAAGAGCAGCTGCCAAAAGTGCCTAGTGCCTTTTATGGACTAGGCTAGGTGCCATTCGCGCAGGTGCCATTTAGATGGGTGCCCTTCGTGAACTACCTCAAAAAATACTCTTTTTTTATGCATAATGGGTTAGCGCTTGACCACGATCTCACCTGATGGTAAGTGAAGATGTGGTCGAAGGTGAACCGCGCGTACCCATAAGATGCCTGTTCACTCTAACCTTGAATAAACCCATGTTATATGAGTCTGGAAACACGTCGTTTGGAAGGTTGTTCCACAGCTTAGCCGTGCGTATGATGAAAGAGGAAGCAAAACGCTTCGTACGACATAATGGGATGTCAACGACATAGCGGTGGAGAGCCTCCCGACGCCTTGTAGTCCGATGAAAAAAGGGAGATGGAGGGATAAGTTCATGGAGGTCTTGAGCGCATTCTCCATGAAACAGCCTGTAGAAAACCGATAAGCTTGCAACCTGACGCCGATGATCCAAGTTTTGCAGCTTTTTACTTGTTAGGTCTCTATCGTCGATTATCCTACGAGCGCGTCTGTCTATCGAATCCAAAGAGTCTAGCTGATACTTTGCGGAGCCGTCCCAAAGATGAGAGCAGTGCAGCTTTGTATAGATTTAGACTCTCAATATGAGCTCGAAGTCTGGGAGTTGGCGGTATCATACCCCCGTGCCTCAGACAGCGCGTAAAGCCGTCGGTCCTGTCCTGACATCTTCCCGGTCGTCGCTAGTTGTCCCATCGGATCATGAGAGTGATGGAATAGAAAGTGCTCCTGTGTTTGCGCACACAGTTGTCACTTGGCTGATACCGGCAGCTCTCAGACTTCGGGCTGATACTCGCAAATTTTCTAAACAGAAAAATCCCAAAATCACTTCTTATTGGATCTGAACCTAGGAACTCATTATCTGTGCTTGAAAACGCTACTACTAGTAGCCTGCCAGACTTCCTTCTTGGACTAGAACAAGAAGGAAGTCTGGCAGGCAGAAAGATTTCTCGGTGGACGAATTTAACGTGCAATTTCCTTAGCGCATAATTTCCATCGGACGGTACACTGCATGTCACTGCGGTCGTAAAAGAATCACATAAATTTTAAATAAGTTGCCATATACACAAGGTATATGTTAAATCGTGGACGCAACACAAGGAGCTTAGTTTGCCTATGACACTGAACATTCACGGTCATCGTAGCCTAGTTGGTAGTGCTCCTACCTACGAAGCTGGGTTCGAATCCCGGTAAGTGCAAATATTTGTGTGAAGAGCACGAATATTTGTTTCTGAGGCATGGATGTTTTCTATGTATTTAAGTATTTATCTATCTATATAAGTATGAGTATCGTCGCCTGGTACCCATAGTACAAGCTTTGCTTAGTTTGGGGCAAGGATGATCTGTGTGACATTGTCCCTATATATTATTATTATTCATTATAGGTAGTAATAATTTGTTTTTGTATTTCACAAAATAGTTTTCTTAAATTTATCCAGTTTAACGGGTACATTCGTTCACTGTTTATATTACATCTTGTATAATCGAAACTTTATATGGTAAATGACTGCACGTGTGGCGCAGCGGCTAAGACAGTCGCCTCGTCACTTCCTGTTGCGGGTTCGAGTCCCGCGCCGGACAACTATTTGTGTGACGCATAAATAGTTGTTTTAAGTCTGGATGTAATTTGTGTCCGTCTATTATATGTTTGTTTGTAAAGTAGCCCGCGACACAGGGACTAGATTCCCTAGTGCGGGCGTTATCTTTTTTTTGGTAAGGCAGGGGGAATGGACAGACACTTTTTGCGGGTGGCATGCGTAGATACCACCCGCAAAAAGTGTCTACGGGTGGGTATATCGGACTCGCACCGACTAAACCTACCTGCCGTGGACTTCTCTTGGCGCCTTATGGGGGCAGCCCCGGGAACGCGGGTATGCTGCTCCGGTACCCCCCTTTTGCACCATGTCCCAGATGTTTGGGACACGTACCCTGGGAGGGCTCTGGATTGCCCTCCCTATTGCCGACTCCTGCCAGTCCGGCACAGCGACTGCGCCACAAACAGTTCGCTGTCTTCCCGGGGCTGCTTGCGAGTGGCGGCAGTAGAGGACACTTCTCTGACTGCCGCCGCAGCCCCGAGAGGGAGTTGGACTACCGGCTGCCACCGCCGCCCCGATACCTCATCCGTCTGCGAGCAGGATCAGTTCTTTCCCGCTCCCGCTCAGTGGTCTCCTTTTGGAGCATGACTGCCTCATATAAGGAGACCACGGCGTCCCACTTGGAGGAGTCACCCGCCAGCATCGCCCCTACGATTGCCGGCGGGGGACAGATCCCGTCCGATCTTTGCGACCAAGACTCGCTTTTCGACCTCCCAGGCTGGGCACTCAGCTAGAGTGTGCTGCGCCGAGTCTAAGTCGCTCCCGCAGTGGTGACAGTGTGTCGTCGCTTCTCGGCCAATCCGGTTCAGATACTCACCGAAACACGGTGAGCGGGCGTTGTCTTAAAAAAGAAAAAAATTAAGATCGTTAGAGACACGTATTTCTTTACATTATCTATACATATAATAAAACTGTAGGAAAGTCAAAACTGTACATTGAATATTTTTTTAAAAAGATACCTGGGGCGTTATCTACAAACGATATCAAAGCCAAAAATATAGTTTTTAGAATTTTTGTCTGTTTATCTGTTTGTATGTTCGGGCTAAACTCAAAAAGTACTTCAAATTTTGCATGAATATTACTAAGAGGTCGGGTCAACACATAGGCTACATATTATCACGCTATTTATAAAGATTAATGCGGGTAAAACCGCGGGGCACAGCTAGTTAATAGATACGTTCAGAGTTAATATAGACTTCTAGCAGCATCTTAAGGGCACCTACATAAAGACAAACATACATATATTGAACATAATATAGAAGATAAATTTATTGAGCACTTTAATAGTAACTCGCAAAACTTAATATACTTATCGATATTTGGTCTATAAAATTGTCGAGAGAACATTCAATTTAAGAATATTACGATCAAAGTATACTTGTATAAAATCTAATAAATAAAAGTCAATTTTACAACGAGTTTAAATAAGAAACGGCCAAGTGCGAGTTATGACTTTAAAATATATAAAGGTCTCAACAATAAAAATAATCCTATGTAACACAGGCATGACGGACCTGTTGGCGTGGTTGGCAAATGCTTGCGTTTCACGTCGGAGGTCGTGGGTTCATTCCCACATTGGACAGATATTTGTGTGCATGATCATGTCTGTTTGTCCTCTGTCTGGGTGTAATTATTTATATAAGAATGTATTTACAAAAGAAAAGTAGGTAGTATATCAGTTATATGGTTTCCATAGTACCAGCTCTGCTTAATTTGTGATCGAATGGCCGTGTGTAAATAATGTCCCAGGATATTAGGGACGCATTGGATCCGGTGGTAGCATTAAAGCGCGGCTGTCGTTTTGAACACAAGGTCCGTTATAATAAAAATACTGAATTCATACCTTAATATAGACAGAATTCAGACAATAAGTAGTAAAATATAAATTTCCGTAATTAAACCTAAACAAAATCTCAAATAGTTGTGCTGGATCGAACCTAATATCTAAGACCGCTGAGGTTATTACCGCTCTTAGATCTTAGGTCTCTACCTTATTCAGTGAGCTTCACTTGCAGTAATAAAATACTTTGACTGTCTCGTTGGTCTAGCGGTAGGGTGTTCAACAGCGGTAGCAGATAACGAGGTCCTGGGTTCTAATCCCGGGTCAGGTTAATATGTGTTATTGGAGTTTTTAGAGACATGATATACCTAATCTAAATAGCAGCCCAGAGCCAGAAAGTTCGTGGTGCCACATCCATGAGTTTTTGGAGGGCACGTAAAGCCGTAGATCAACCTCTATAATCGCGCTGGGATCATCGGATCATGAGAATTAGATAATAGAGAGTCAACCTGTGTTTGTATACAAGCTTTGACCTAAAATCCTGCACAATACGTTACTTCTTGTCCAGCGAGGCAGCCAGAACTATATTACTTATTATATATCGCATATTATTTATATGGAATGATAAGGTCTGATAGAAGTTTCTAGAATTTTAAATAATATTCGCTCTGAAAGTTATAAAGGAAAATACATGTTTCTATTTTCATATTATGAGATTTTATACGCAGTTATAGGCATAATAAAGCCAGTTTACTGTATTGAAATTTTACCAAAAATTTAAACTGTGTCAAAGTATAAGATTTATAATATGGGACATTATTCACACACGGCCATCTGAGACCAAACTAAGCAGAGCGTGTACTATGGAAACCAGATAACCCATATACTACTTTTCTTTTGTAAATACATACTTATATTGATAATTACACCCAGACTCAGGACAAACAGACATGTTCATGCGCAGAAATATCTGTCCTGAGTGGGAATAAACCGACGACTTTGACGTGCAAGTCAAGCATTATCCAACTCGTCCGTCAAGTGTTAAATTATAAAAAATATACACGTGTAGACTTAGTGTGTTGTGAAGAGCAATTTCTAGCTCTCATTATATAAATATACACATGAAGACTTAGATAGATAGATAGAATACTCTTTATTGTACACACTCAGGCGGAAAGAAAATACATCGGATATAATATAAAGAACATAAGGTACAATGGGCGGTCTTATCGCCTTAAGCGATCTCTTCCAGACAACCTTTGGATGGATAGGAACTGAAAGTAAAGTAAACAGTAGCAGGAGTGCAACAAATAAATTATACTTAGGAACTGTGATAAATATATTGCATACCAAAAACTTAGTATGACTTCATAATTAACGTATGTTAATAAACATATCATGCACTAATTATATATACACATATAATATACATATATATATATATATATATATATTATATTAAAGTGTCAGAAATTATGAACATAGGTAGTGATCCTTAACAAGTTTATTGAAAGTAGGGAGAGTCTGGGCACGTCTTATAGAGATTGGCAGAGCATTCCACAATCTCACGGCTTGTACAACAAATGACTTATCCATGAATGTAGTTGAATATGCAGCTTCAAGACTTAGTGTGTTGTTAAAAGCCGTTTCTAGCTTTCATTCAAATATGTTCCTGATTTTTAGAAGGCTTAAATCAAAGTAATATTTTACGTTATATCTAAATTATTTGCTATCCTTCAATCCTTTCATTTTGAACATAAACCTATTTTAGGAGAAGTTATGGCCCTCCATAAAACAAAAAAGTATATGTCAAACTGCCGAAGTTCTTACGGCGTTTGGAAATAAATCAGGAAAACTAATCTGTAGACTTGAAAGAAATCAAATTATTAAACGGTTATAAATGGTCATATTTTTTGTCGGGTTGCAAATGAATCGGTTCATGTTTGGAGGAGAAATAATAATATGCTCCAGGCCGGATTTCGACCACGGCAACCAGTCCCAATGATCAATCATAATAATAATATGCTCCAGGCCGGATTTCGACCACGGCAACCAGTCCCAATGATCAATCATAATAATAATATGCTCCAGGCCGGATTTCGACCACGGCAACCAGTCCCAATGATCAATCATAATAATAATATGCTCCAGGCCGGATTTCGACCACGGCAACCAGTCCCAATGATCAATCATAATAATAATATGCTCCAGGCCGGATTTCGACCACGGCAACCAGTCCCAATGATCAATCATAATAATAATATGCTCCAGGCCGGATTTCGACCACGGCAACCAGTCCCAATGATCAATCATAATAATAATATGCTCCAGGCCGGATTTCGACCACGGCAACCAGTCCCAATGATCAATCATAATAATAATATGCTCCAGGCCGGATTTCGACCACGGCAACCAGTCCCAATGATCAATCATAATAATAATATGCTCCAGGCCGGATTTCGACCACGGCAACCAGTCCCAATGATCAATCATAATAATAATATGCTCCAGGCCGGATTTCGACCACGGCAACCAGTCCCAATGATCAATCATAATAATAATATGCTCCAGGCCGGATTTCGACCACGGCAACCAGTCCCAATGATCAATCATAATAATAATATGCTCCAGGCCGGATTTCGACCACGGCAACCAGTCCCAATGATCAATCATAATAATAATATGCTCCAGGCCGGATTTCGACCACGGCAACCAGTCCCAATGATCAATCATAATAATAATATGCTCCAGGCCGGATTTCGACCACGGCAACCAGTCCCAATGATCAATCATAATAATAATATGCTCCAGGCCGGATTTCGACCACGGCAACCAGTCCCAATGATCAATCATAATAATAATATGCTCCAGGCCGGATTTCGACCACGGCAACCAGTCCCAATGATCAATCATAATAATAATATGCTCCAGGCCGGATTTCGACCACGGCAACCAGTCCCAATGATCAATCATAATAATAATATGCTCCAGGCCGGATTTCGACCACGGCAACCAGTCCCAATGATCAATCATAATAATAATATGCTCCAGGCCGGATTTCGACCACGGCAACCAGTCCCAATGATCAATCATAATAATAATATGCTCCAGGCCGGATTTCGACCACGGCAACCAGTCCCAATGATCAATCATAATAATAATATGCTCCAGGCCGGATTTCGACCACGGCAACCAGTCCCAATGATCAATCATAATAATAATATGCTCCAGGCCGGATTTCGACCACGGCAACTAGTCCCAATGATCAATCATAATAATAATATGCTCCAGGCCGGATTTCGACCACGGCAACCAGTCCCAATGATCAATCATAATAATAATATGCTCCAGGCCGGATTTCGACCACGGCAACCAGTCCCAATGATCAATCATAATAATAATATGCTCCAGGCCGGATTTCGACCACGGCAACCAGTCCCAATGATCAATCATAATAATAATATGCTCCAGGCCGGATTTCGACCACGGCAACCAGTCCCAATGATCAATCATAATAATAATATGCTCCAGGCCGGATTTCGACCACGGCAACCAGTCCCAATGATCAATCATAATAATAATATGCTCCAGGCCGGATTTCAACCACGGCAACCAGTCCCAATGATCAATCATAATAATAATATGCTCCAGGCCGGATTTCGACCACGGCAACCAGTCCCAATGATCAATCATAATAATAATATGCTCCAGGCCGGATTTCGACCACGGCAACCAGTCCCAATGATCAATCATAATAATAATATGCTCCAGGCCGGATTTCGACCACGGCAACCAGTCCCAATGATCAATCATAATAATAATATGCTCCAGGCCGGATTTCGACCACGGCAACCAGTCCCAATGATCAATCATAATAATAATAAATTCCTAAATCCCTGAAAATCAACCTTGCAAGTTTGGGGCTTGATATCGGGCTGGAGAGTTACATGCAGAAGGCGGTTCTGCTGGCGAATGCCAGGATTGTGCGGAAATTTCTCTCCATGTAGCCCAAATATTGTATAAGTTGTATTTGTGTTAAAATACCCTTGTATGATATCTTGTTAATAATATTGGTAATAAATATGTGAGATAATAATAATACCTTAATATAGACAAAACCATTGACAATATGTAGTAAAAATATTAGACCTAAACTAGATAATTAAACATAATCTCTTGACAATAACTTGATACGAGCTAGCTAAATATCATTGGTATAATAAAATAAATTTTATAAATGTTTTCATACAATCAATACAATCTGTACCTAAATATCTATGTTACTAGAAATAATAATGTATACAACTATATTACTACAAACATATTCTGACTATTTACAAGCGCTTTTTTAAAGTCTACGTGAATAAAAAAAAATGGAGAAAAACTAAGTGCGCAGGACATATACTAGTGTACAGTTTGTGCATCTAAACACAGGGGCAACTTCTATTCCATCACTCTCGTGTTCCGATGGGACAACTAGCGACACGACCGGAAAGAGGTCAGGTACAGGACTGACGGCTTTAGTACTCTCCGAGGCACGCCAACTCCCAGACTTCGGGCTGATATACAGAAATTTCTTGAACGCAAAAATCCCAAAATCGCTTTTTGGCCAGACCTGAGAATTGAACCCAGGACCTCATTATCTACAATTGAACACGCTACCGCTAGACTTACAAGGCAGGCAGCCAGAGGAGAAATAGGAGAGTGCGAAACCTCGATTTTGACGACTTTGTTTTTTCCATATATACGTAAAGAGCGAGATGACTCTGACCCACCATTTAATTTATTAATTTTAAGTTAAGTTTCCAGTTTAGTTTCTGCTGGATGCCTTTGTCCAGCAGTGGACGTCTTTCGGCTGATATGATGAGGAGGATGATGAAGTTAAGTTTATTATTGATTTAAGATCATCAATAAAAAGCCTACTTAAAATTCCAGAAATAGCTTTAAACGTTCATAAAACTGGCGAAGTGCGAGTCGGACTCGCGCGTGAAGGATTCCGTACTACTATGTATAAAACGGCAAAAACACGTCTATTGTGTGGGAACATAAATAAAAACATAAATAAATATAAAATTTATTCAGTTTTTTTAGTGTAAATTATTATAGCGACAACAGATTTACATTATCTGTGAAAATTTCAACTCTCAAACTATAACAGTTCATGAGATACAGCCTGGTGGCAGACGGACAGACAGACAGACAGCGGAGTCTTAGTACTAGTGTCCCATTTTGCCCTTTGAGTACGGAAACCTAAAAAATGGCTTAATTCGGAAAAATCTAAATCGTAATATCTGCCGTTTCGTTTAACCCTAATAGATCACGAGATAAGAGATAATCGGTTTCAATTTCCGAGGGCACGCTGCTGATGCGTCAGTAACTCCTTGAAATATAGCCCGTTGTAGGATCCAAACGAACTTCAAACTAGATAATTCACTTATATTCCTAACTCGGGAAAACTAGGCTTTTTAATATGGCGTAGCCAGTTCGAACTGACACTCACGAAACAGTAACCATGGAAACATTTGAGAAAATTGAACGTTATAGGAGGATGTGAGTTCTGGCATTGAACAACGGTACCACAATCTGACGGAGGACACTGCAATCGGTGATCTTAATAATCAGTCGATAACGCATATGGGGAATTTACAAACCTGTAATAAAGAAACAAAAACGCAAATCATACCTAGACTCAGAACAACTACTTGTGGGTCATAAAAATATATCTTGTGCGAGGAATCCGAACAAAGGTGACTCCAGTTAATATCCTAGGACAGACGGCCACCGGATCCCAAACTAATCAGAGCTTGTACTATGGAAACCGAATAACTGATATATAGATATTAGTTATTCGGTGTTATCGCCCACTTTGAGAAGATTGCGTCAGAAATGAGGAATTATTTAGGCTTAAAAGAAATTTTACAAAAACCTTTTTGACAATAGTTTATAAGACGACTACTGTGACCAAGTGGTGTAAGCCGTCCAATAGTTAGGAGGTTCAGGACACAAATGTAATATTATAACGGAAAAAATTACTTTTTGATTTTGATTTGATTTAAGGCTTCGATTTCTGCACCAAATATCTATACATATAATAAAATCGTAGGAAACTCAAAACTGTACATTGAATATTTTTTAAAAGGTTACTTGGGGCGTGATCTACAATCGATATCGAAGCCAAAAATAAAGTTTTTAGAATTTTTGTCTGTGTGTCTGTATGTATGTTCGGACTAAACTCGAAAAGTGCTGCATGGATTTAGTTCAAATTTTGCATGAATATTACTAAGAGTTCGGCTCAACATATAGGCTACATATTATCCCGCTATCACATACGGACGAGGAGCTGTGATAATTTATAAAATTTAACGCGGGTAAAACCGCGGGTCACAGCTAGTATTACATATATCAATACTTTTCTTACATAGATACATACTTATATATATATATATAATTGCACCAAGACTCGGGATAAACAGACATGTTCATGCACGTAAATATCTGTGGGCACTGGGTGGGAATCGAGGCCACGACCAAACCGTTAACGTCAAGCGTTTACCAACCACGCCAATCGGCCTGTTACACTGCAGCCTATCAGGACCATTCAAACCATTCGAACTGCAGGCAGATCTTCTTATTCTTAGCGTTTCGATGGCAAACTCATTAAATTTCGTTCCAGACATCTTTAAAATAAATTGTATAAATTTAAGTGCGGGTGGGAATCGAACCCATGACCACGGATTATCCGGCCACATGTACGTTAATCGCTCCGCCACCGCACCGTGGTTCTGGCAATTCAAATTTATACAATCCATTCGATATTTCTTAACGTATTAAGACGGTGTTAACACCATTAAATTTTTGAGGCTCAGAAAGTGGACACACTGATTGCCCTGCTTGTGGCATTCTTAAGATCCTGCCATGAACATGAGACAGGGCAGGCTGGGCACGCTGTTAGATGGGTCATGGATTCTATTCTAAGTCGAGGTCACCTTCTGCAAAGTCGCAAAATAATATGTATTTTCAGCAGCCCAATTAGCTAATATTACCGATATTGCTGACGAGTGACAATGCAACGAGTTGCTGACGTCACGATCTGCTGCAGACTCACAATAATTGGATTTCGTATGTAATAGACAATAACTGTTATTCAATTAAGATTAGTGAAATTAAACGCTGTAATAGACGCCTCTGGGGCTACGAAAAGAGCGGAACAACATTGACTATTGTTAAACTATAAGTTTGTGTGGTTGGTAAAGAATATCATCACCCATAGACATCCACGAATTGCCAAACTGAAGTGGCGGTGGGCGGGGCACATAGCTTGTAGAACTGACGGCCGATGGGGCAGAAAGGTTCTCGAGTGGCGACCACGAACCGGCGTGGGCAGGCCTCCTACACGATGGACCGACGATCTTGTCCGGGTCGCGGGAAGCCATTGGATGCGGGCAGCGCAGGACCGGCTATTGTGGAGATCCTTGGGGGAGGCCTTTGTCCAGCAGTGGACGTCTTTCGGCTGATATGATGATATGATGATGATCATCACCCCATCTCATCGCGTGGGGGGCGAAGAAGTCGACTCAAAGGAATATCGCCGGCGCAAGCACGGGCATATTCGTCTCTCTTTGTACTATGACCATTATAAGGGCATCGCTAACCCGTCTGCCAAGCGTGGCGATTATGGCACATCCCTTTGAATGATCGACACAACTCCATTGTGGACATCTTTTGGGGAGGCCTTTGTCCAGCTGTGGACGTCATAAGGCTGAATGATGATGGGTCAAAGTAATGAATAAGTAAATCACAGGGTTAATTTAGTCATATTTGCATTTTAAATATGACATTAATAAATAACGAATAGCATGTACAAATCAATTTAGTCTTGACTAAATTGGAAGTGGGCCGGTCATGTAGCGAGACTTGAGGATGGGCGTTGGACGAAAGTGGTCACAGAGTGGAAAGGACCAGGAAGTGGAAAGCGCAAACAAGGTCGTCCGCTCAAACGCTGGTCAGATGATAGCGAGATCGCAGGCAAACACTGGCTCGGTTTGGCACAAGATAGGGATAAATGGCACAACCTGGAGGAGGCCTTCACCCGCACGGGGGTTCCTATGGTAGAAATAAAATAAATATTACCTTAAGTAATAAATACTAACAAAAATTACTTTATTTCATTATACTTACTAATCCACTAAACAAAATGTTACTTTGTTAGAGCAAATAAAAAGGCTTTTTATATTTATTATGTAAAAATCATATTTTGACTACTTATAAAGCACTCCTAATATGATTATGGAAGTAAAATCTTTTTAATTTCTTTATTTCAGGATGGAACTTGTATTCAATTTTCAATTCAACAAGGTAAGTGACAAAAATAATACAGACATTCTACGTCAGTTAGCCTGTGCGTACGTGAAACGACGTCGCGTCGGCGCCTAACGAGTACTCCAGCAAACGGAGAGGATTTTTTCATGAAGATCTTGCAATTAATCCTTTGCAATGAAACTTTTCTAAGTAGTTATATGATGTCTTCCCGGCCGAATTTCGACCACGGCATCCATTCTCAATGGAGATTAGCCAATTGCGCAGGACATATTATAGTGCACAAGTGTGTGCGCAAACACAGGGGCACTTTCTATTCCATCACTCTAATGATCCGATGGGACGACGGGAAAGAGGTCAGGTACAGGACCGACAGCTTTACGTGATCTCCGAGGAACGGGGCTGTAATACCGCCACCTTCCAGACTGATAATGAGAAATTTCTTTTGACGGAAAAATCCCAAAATCACTTTTTGGCCCGACCCGAGATTTGAACCCAGGACCTAATTTTCTGCGGTTGAACACGCTACCAACGAGGCAGTCAAGTAGTCAAGTAGTTATATATACCTATACCTAAGCATGCTGTGTGGCGGAGAGATGACTGTGAGATGGTGCGAACCCATTTTGCGTAAGGTTGGTACCACGACGTACTGTAGGTCAATATAGAGTATGCGATGATATATTCGACCAATATATGATGATATTCGACCGATATATGAATAAATTGGTTTCACATACATTTCATCTCAATTTCACTGTACTGACTGATATCATATCACATGTTACACTTTATATGCGACTAGGCCAATATAGAGTATGCGATGATATATTCGACCAATATATGATGATATTCGACCGATATATGAATAAATTGGTTTCACATACATTTCATCTCAATTTCACTGTACTGACTGATATCATATCACATGTTACACTTTATATGCGACTAGGCCAATATAGAGTATGCGATGATATATTCGACCAATATATGATGATATTCGACCGATATATGAATAAATTGGTTTCACATACATTTCATCTCAATTTCACTGTACTGACTGATATCATATCACATGTTACACTTTATATGCGACTAGGCCAATATAGAGTATGCGATGATATATTCGACCAATATATGATGATATTCGACCGATATATGAATAAATTGGTTTCACATACATTTCATCTCAATTTCACTGTACTGACTGATATCATATCACATGTTACACTTTATATGCGACTAGGCCAATATAGAGTATGCGATGATATATTCGACCAATATATGATGATATTCGACCGATATATGAATAAATTGGTTTCACATACATTTCATCTCAATTTCACTGTACTGACTGATATCATATCACATGTTACACTTTATATGCGACTAGGCCAATATAGAGTATGCGATGATATATTCGACCAATATATGATGATATTCGACCGATATATGAATAAATTGGTTTCACATACATTTCATCTCAATTTCACTGTACTGACTGATATCATATCACATGTTACACTTTATATGCGACTAGGCCAATATAGAGTATGCGATGATATATTCGACCAATATATGATGATATTCGACCGATATATGAATAAATTGGTTTCACATACATTTCATCTCAATTTCACTGTACTGACTGATATCATATCACATGTTACACTTTATATGCGACTAGGCCAATATAGAGTATGCGATGATATATTCGACCAATATATGATGATATTCGACCGATATATGAATAAATTGGTTTCACATACATTTCATCTCAATTTCACTGTACTGACTGATATCATATCACATGTTACACTTTATATGCGACTACTGTTAGGCTTGCTCTTTTAGGGTTCCGAACCCAAAGGGTTAAACGGGTCCCTATTACTAAGCTGTATGTCTGTCTGTCTGTCTGTCTGTCCATCTGTCACCAGGCTGTATCTCATGAACCGTGATAGTTAGACAGTTGAAATTTTCACAGATGATGTATTTTTGTTGCCGCTATAACAACAAACACTAAAAAAGCAAAATAAAATAAATATTCACGTTTGTTGTATGGGAGCCCCATACAACAAACGTGAATTTTAGATAATGAAACGGAACCCTTCGTGCACGAGTCTGACTCGCACTTGGCCGGTTTTTTTTTCTATCCTCAAAGATTTTTGAACTTTGAGTATAGCGTAACAAAAATGTGAGTGATTTAAAACTTCGTGGCCGCACCATTATCATAATTATTATCATCCTTCATGCAAGATAATGCGAGTAATGAATACATGTGCAAATAAAATCAAAATGGTTTTAAACCGACTACAAAAAGGTGAGGGTTAAATTTGCGCTTAAAAGTTTCAATTTACACTGCTTTGTGAATATGATGTAATTTGTGTCCGTCTATTATACAGGGTGGGCCAATAATTTTTGCAAATAGCAACACTAAATTTCTCGAATACCGTTGGAGGGAGGGGTGCGCGGATGGCGGGAAACTATGCGTCGCTACATGCAATTTTAGTCACGATGGAGCGCTTCACGGGACAACAGCGTGCTTTTTGTGTTAAACAATTTTACAAAAACAACGATTCCTACGTTACTGTACGACGCCTGTTTCGAATTGAATATGGATTACGCCGTGTAAGCGAGTGTCCAAGTGTGAATTTAATCAAAGCTTGGGTCGTGAAGTTCGAGCAAACGGGATCGACAACGAATATTAAACAAACTGGCCGGCCACGTTCAAGAAGAAGCGATGAGAACATTCGAGAGGTTGAAATTTCCGTTCGGAACGATCCAGAATTATCTACGCGTAAGCGTTCGGCGGTTCTGGCATTACCGAGAACCAGTCTACGGCGGATTTTGCATCTAGACCTCAAACTGCACCCGTATAAGCTTCAAATTGTGCAGGAGATGAAACCAAATGATTACATTCAACGTAAGTTATTGGCTGACACAATGCTGGAGCAATTCTCTAGCCTGGAGAATGTATTGTTTACGGACGAGGCCCACTTTCACATCAACGGGCACGTGAATAAGCACAATTGTCGATATTGGAGCAGGGAAAACCCTCGCCTTAAACACCAAAAGCCACTTCATTCACCTAAAACGACAGTATGGGCTGCCATAACAGCAAAGGGCATAATTGGTCCGTATTTCTTTGAAAATAATCAAGGAAATAATGTAACTGTGAATTCAGCGGAATACGTCCAGATGTTGCGAGAGTTTTTGACGCCGCAGTTGCATGAATTTAAAGGATACAACAGCAGGACCTGGATGCAACAAGATGGAACAACATGCCACACGTCAAATGTGACTTTACCGGTAGTCAAAGAAATGTTTCCGAATAAATTGATTTCTCGCAGAGGTGATATTCCATGGCCTCCGAGAAGCCCGGATCTTACACCATGCGATTTTTTCTTATGGGGATACCTGAAAAGTCGAGTCTACCTTAATAAACCGACGAATATATCCCAATTAAAACGAAACATCCACGACGAGATAGCCGCGATCCCCCGCAGCATGTGTCAGCGAGTTTTCCAAAGTTTGCGTAGTCGATTGCTAGAGTGCCAACGACGAGACGGTGCACATCTCGACGATGTCATTTTTAAAAAATAAATTTCATTAAATTTTCAAAACGTTAAAAATATAATCAACGAAATAACAGTTGTAGTTTTATTTCTATTCATGTTTTAAAAGTGCAAAAATTATTGGCCCACCCTGTATGTTTGTAAAGTACCCCGCGACAGATTAGATACCCTAGTGCGTGTGTTGTCTTTTTTAAGAAATACTATAAAAACTAAAATTTAATAATATATATAATAATAATAATAGTTTATTTGCATAAAATATTTAACACTTATACAAACACAGTCATACCATTTGGCTAACACTTAATAAAAACAAGCATTAAAGTGTGTCGTAACTAGCACCTTTGCTAAGTTATAAGAATAACTTATATGAAAGGTACTAGCGCCAACCCCATTTCACAATGTTGCAAATATATTAGGCACAGGAAGTATATAAGCGTTAATACTATCGTTTAACTTAAGAAATAATAAAAATATCATATAATAAATAATATAATATAATAATAGTTATGTCATACTAAGAATGTAATAAAAAATAATAAAGTAAAAATGTAAAAAGATAATCACAATTGTTCGAAATGCCAATATCGTTTTTACTAAGTAACTCAATCAAACTTTATCAAACTCTACACAAATTTATTCCACCTTTGTTTTATTTTTAACATGATGTTATAAAGCTTCTTATTAAATTACTTACTTCCAAGTTTATTTATAACAAGCGAGCTAAGAATAACCAAGCAATCTTTTAATAAAAGTGGCATTTAAGTTCCAAACTAAATAAAAACTTCCAAAGTCAGACAAAGAATGCGTGTGGCCCAAGAGTATATTAATTAAAGATTTAGATATATATATAGGGTACACTGGGTACAGTTGTGACAATTTTGGGTTGTTGGCAATAATTGTGTGAATTTATCAGTTAGCTGGGAAAAATTGTACACGAACTGTAATTTGTTTATTTGTTTACACGAAAATAGCAATATATTATACTTAAATAGGCTGTATAAGTCATAGAATGAAATTATAAAAAAAAAAGAAAATTGTCACAACCGTCCACATCCCAAGGACGGTTGTGACAATGGTTGGGGTCAGTAGTGACAGGCATAAATATACAACAAAATGGTTTATAAGACTTTTATTTTAACAAAAATGTACCATAACCAAATATAATCTTCTTCTAAACATATTAATATACCCTAACAAAACAATCTTCATCTAAATTAAGTTAACATTCATATAGCAAATAAACTGTAATCTGAGATCATTTCTGCCGCTCTCCTTATAGAAGTCCCACGTATAAATTCGTCGTAGGTATCTTCATATTGACTGGTCTGTGCCTGCGCTCCTTCCGTGTTCCGCAAGCGTTTTCTGGGAAACTAAAGACAAAAAAGCGAATAAATATATGTCACAACAGTCCCCACGAAACTTGCCACAACCGTACCCAACACAGAATTTCGAGAACAAAAAATCGCCAGGAATCGGCCGAACAATCTACGTAAAAAGTAATCACTCGTAGTTAACTACTAATGTTCAACTTATAAGAGAAAAAAATACGGCATAACTTATCTGTATACAAAAACCATTAATTATTAAAATAACTCAAACGTAAAAACTTACTTTTGGCTGGTGAAAAGCTATGTAGGCTCCTGCTTACGCCAGCGTCCCGCCCGGCGCCCTGGCTGATACAATACTGGGGAACGCGTTCATACTTGCAAGCCGCGTCTCTCTCCCCTTGAACCCTTCCGCGTATTCCGTATAGTTTCGCTGTTATGACCACTGTCACTACCGTACCCTGGCACAACTGTACCCAGTCTACCCTAAGTAATTATTGTTGCGTATTTCTTTTTTTAATTAATTTATTTATTATCTCATCACAAAACATTGCTTACGATAAACATGATCCAGAAATAATACTTGAACCTGTCCACGGTGTCCAGGGTTGGAAAGAAACAATATTATAATAATTACTGGCTAAACTGGGCACGAGGAATCAAAGTACTGATAATTTTAAAGTACGTCCGATGACCAACAACCGCGCTCAGCGTGCCACCCATGGACAATTGGTAAATAGGAGTAAACAACCTATTTTGACAGAGACTGGTGCCTGATGAAGGTTCGGTAGAACCTGAATTACAGGTCACCAGGAGGTCACGTATTATTTATTAAATTCGTTTTATTGTTATTTTGTAATAATTATTACATTTAAGCGAATTCAAAACAAGGAAGACATCGATTTGATTACGTGTGAGTTTATTTTAAACCGATACGCAAAAACGACGGGTATAACGGTAAAATTTGTTTGACGTGTCCATGTGTTTGGCATCGTATCTCTCGAACGGATGAACCGATTGTGATTTATGTTTGAACGTTGAATTACTCGAGAGTGTTCTTAACTATGTTTACCTAGTGAAAATCGGCTTAAGATGGCCGCCGCCCCCACAAAATCAAAAACTTATTGACGGTCACCGTAGCCTAGTTGGTAGTGCTCCTGCCTACGAAGCTGGTGGTCCTGGGTTCGAATGGGGTAAGTGCAAATATTTGTGTGATGAGCACGAATATTTATTTATGAGTCATGGATGTTTTCTATGTATATAAGTATTTATCTATGTATGTAAGTATGTATATCGTCGCCTGGTACCCATAGTGCAAGCTTTGCTTAGTTTGGGGCTAGGATGATCTGTGTGACATTGTCCCTAGATATTATTATTATTATTTTTACACAACTCATAAATATGGGAATCAAGAGGCGGTACCTCTAGCGTGATAATCATTATTATCATCATAACGGCTGTAAGTCCACAGCTGGACAAAAGCTCTCCTAAGAATCTTCTTGGGGGGATATGCCATAATAACTACGCTTGGCAGTTGGGTTGGTGATAAAGCATCAATTTTTTTATTATATATAACCTTCATAATAGGTAGGTAAAATAATAAAAGCATACCATAGAGGAAACCTGATGTTTTTTATGTTTTACTCGATGCCTGACACTCACAAGTAGGCACGAGTTGGTTCTATGAGTTGCCCATATCTGTAGTATTAAGACTGCCTCGTTGGTCTAGCGGTAGCGTGTTCAACCGCAGAAAATGAGGTCCTGGGTTCAAATCCCGGGTAGGGCCAAAAAGTGATTTTGGGATTTTTCCGTAAAAAGAAATTTCTCAGTATCAGCCCGAAGTCTGGGAGTTGGCGGTATTATACCCCCGTGCCTCCGAGAGCACGTAAAGCCGTCGGTCCTGTGCCTGACCTCTTTCCGGTCGTGTCGCTAGGCGTCCCATCGGATCATGAGAGTGATGGAATAGAAAGTGCCCCTGTGTTTGCGCACACACTTGAGCACTATAATATGTCCCGCGCAGATGGCTAATCTCTGTTGAGACTGGCCGCCGTGGCCGAAATTCGGCTAGGAGGACATTATTAGACAGAGAGACGCTGCTGCCCGTTCTCTAGGAGATATTTCCTCTGGTCGACTTCTACAGCCCTCATGCCCTGTACCTGACCTCTTTCCGGTCGTGTCGTTAGGCGTCCCATCAGATCATGAGTGATGGAATAGAAAGTGTTCCTGTGTTTGCGCACACACTTGTGCACTATAATATGTCCCGCGCAGATGGATAATTTCTGTTGAGACTTGCCGTCTTAGCCGAAATTCGGCAAGGATGACATTGTTATCATATTTTGTAATAGTATTCTTATTTGTTTCACGAAAATAGCCGCTGTGATACGCTTGGGATCGAAATTACTTGCCACAAAAGAGAATAAAATTATGCTCCAAGATTACCGGCTAAATTATAACCGCATTACTAAATTACAACATTATAGCCCTTTTGCTTCCGCGAGGGAATAATTGTTCGTTTAATTCGCTTTGTTTTACGGAACATTTCACCACATTTTCCTTATTACAAACAATAATTTATTTTTCTTGGGTTTTGCTCTCGTTTTGTGTATTCTAAGCAAAGGAGATCATTCTTTTTGGGCCCACTGGCAACGGTCGCGTATATTAATCACATCAATCTTAAAAAATATATCCGTATTATTACAAAAAATGAGTTCAAACTTATAAAGATACGTAACCGGAATCATGAATCATTAAAAAAAAGTACTTTGATGATATTCGGTTACGGCTCGCCGCCATTTATACAAACAAATGGCGAGGATTGCCAGCTTTTAGGGAATTCCTTAATTTTCAGGAAATTAGAATTGATTTGTAGTCTTCTGACACGTGAACTGTTTAGCTCCATAACAGTTAAATTGTTGCGATTTCATACTTATGTAAATGTATATATAACGGATGGGAAGAATAATAGTTCTCTCAACAATGGATATATGGTTATTTGTTTACTTGAACTGAAATAATCTTTAGCGGCGTTGAGAAACTTTTCTTGAGATGGGTATAAAATGTTAAACTCACGCCAGGACATAATATTTCTAGTCCATTTATATACTTTTGTCACAGATATGTACGGTTGTGAATGGGACAATCGAGGAATTATATAATGATCATTGGCAACCCTAAAGAATTAATGTCACGTCACTTCCATTTTCTTTCGAATTGTGTGATTGTATTTTTCTTAGATTCTAGCATTTCTTTGAAATATTTGTCGAAAATGGCTTTAATGCGTTTAACTCTTAGCGAACAGAACCGTTGTGTCAGTTGTGCTGAACAGTTTCAACGCATTGTGCAAAGACAATTACTGTCCGAGACAGCTGTAGTTCTGCGTCAACTTACTACTATGTGGATTTCATGTTTAAATTGTCATATTTCTCAGGATTCCGGTTAGACATCCTAAAACTAATACCACCCCATTAATCTAGAGATTATAAGGAACAAATTGACATAGGTTTCATTAATAAACGCGAGAATTTTTGGTGGGCCCATCCGCCATAGAAAAAGAAATGGTCTCCTTTTTTGAAGCGCTTCTTATTACAAAATATGATCTTAACAACATTAAATATTATCTTTAAGCCTACCTCGAGCACCTCGAAATACTTAGTCCAGCCACCCAGATATTGGGCAGCATCTCTTGAAAAGGAAACTGCACTGGCATAAAATAAATACATACATAGTCTCACACTTAGTTATAAGGCAGCCAAATTTTCATTTTTTTTTAAATAATATAATGTCTAGGGACAATGTCACACAGATCATCCTAGCCCCGAACTAAGCAAAGCTTGTACTATGGGTACCAGGCGACGATATACATACTTAAATAGATAGATAAATACTTATTAATATATGATTATACATAGAAAACATCCATGACTCAGAAACAAATATTCGTGCTCATCCACAAATATTTGCACTTACCGGGATTCGAACCCAGGACCACCAGCTTCGTAGGCAGGAGCACTACCAACTAGGCTACGGTGACCGTCATCGGCGAATTCTGTAATGCATCATTGTTTCTTATATTATATTTTACTTGGTGTACAATAAAGAGTTATCTATGTATCTATCTCCCGTCTGTTTCCCAGAGGGTGTAGGCAGAGACAATGGATTTCCATTTGTCACGATCTTTGCATACCTCTTTTGCATAATATTTTGCATTATATTCTTCATAAATGCTCGACGTTTTAGGATACTTCTGAACTGGCCTTTCTTGAGAACATCCCGATAAAATAAATAAGAAGTAATAATAACTCCTGCTCGACTGTACTGACCTTTTACTGTACCTGATCTCTTTCCAGTCGTGTCGCTAGTCGTCCTGTCGGATCGTGAGAGTGAAATGAAATGAAATAAAATTTATTCAGCACTTGGGTAATAACATACACTTGTACTTGTCAAGGTCACAATGCAGTACATAAACATAGTGGATAGTATAAAAGTTACAAAAATATTAATTAGTCCGTCCGTGCGGTATGTTTTATCGCATATATTTTCTGAAATCCTTAAATAAATAACAAGTTACAAATCTATTATTTTAAAAAAGTTCTATTATATTAAAATTAAAGAATGGGAGACTAAAGCAAAAAGACGAAATTCTAAATGAGGGTGTGAGGAACCTACCCTAGCTAGCCTGCGGCTTTCTCTAGCTACCTGGGTGGACGACCCGGAGAAGAAAGCCACAAAGAAACTCCGGGCTTGCTTTTTTCGTCTTCTTTTGCTTTCAGTTTACGATTTTTTTTAATGTCATGTATTTTAATTACATTGTGATTGGTTGTTATATAGGCTAATGCACGCACAGAACCGTTGCCATCCAGTGAATCATAATAAAATAAATAAGCAATAGCATTCAATTTCACTCAAGCACTTAGAACATCCTCTTGCTAGATGAAAAAACGGTGGGTGCATTCGCGTACATTTACAAAATTAACAAGTCACACGAAGTATACCAGAGGCGAAAAAAAAAAATGAGTACCCCAACAGCAGTTCGACCAGTTACCGCAAGCAGCACCCGTTCACGAGTATGACGTGTGGTGATGGTATAGAAAGTGCCCCTGTGTTTATGCACACACTTGTGTACTATAATATGTCCTGGCTAGTCTCCTCTGGCCGCCGTGGCCGAAATTCGGCCGGCACGACATCATCATCATGTATATAGAACTATATAAGTTTACCAGTTGTCTGGTTGCCATAGTACAGACTCTGCATACTTTGGGATCAGACAACATTGTGTTTTAAGGTATGTCCCAAATAGTCCGATCGTCCACCTAGGTAGCTAAAGAAAGCCGCAGGCTAGCTTGGGTAGGTTCCTCAGCGGCGAGGATCGCTTTGGCCCCTTAACGCGTGATCGGTGATCCCGTGCATCATATCTTTAATTTTAATATAGTAGAACTAAATTTCAAAATAATAAATTAGAAACTTGTTATTTATTTAAGGATTTCAGAAAATATATGCGTTAAAACAAACCGCACGGACGGACTAATATTTTGTTTTGTACCTTTTATACTATCCACTATGTTTATGTGCTGCATTGTGACCTTGACAAGTACAAGTGTATTCTAATACCCAAGTGCTGAATAAAAAAAAATTCAAATTTCAATTTCAAATGAATACGACGCTGCGTCTTTCCATTTACGAAAGCAGACGTTATTTCATGCGTCACCGAGTTTGATCAATTATATTCGTTATTCTAGGGACAATGACACACATCATCCTAGCCCGAAAGTAAGCAAAGCTTGTACTATGGGTACCAGGAGATATACATACTTATATAGATAGATAAATACTGAAATACATAGAAAACATCCATGACTTAGAAACAAATATTCGTGCTCATCAATCACACAAATATTTGCACTTACCAGGATTCGAACCCAGGACCACCAGCTTCGTAGGTAGGAGCACTACCAACTAGGCTACGATGACCGTTATTAGCTTCGTCTACCACACACGTCTAAAAGTACAATATGGGATTCCCAGAAAAGCCTATGGGATAAAAACATAATCCCATATTGTATTTCTGCATAAAATGTAGAGGCGCTCATCATAGCTAATTGCTCTCACCGGTCCGTAAGCGATCGGTGAGGTTAAGTTACTAGGATCCCGGTCAGTCCATAGATGGGTGACTGTCAAAGTGGTATAATTTTTGAGTATCTCCGTGCTTCGGAGGGCAGGTTAAGCTTTCGGCCCCGGTTGTTGTCTTCAGACAACAGTCGTTAAGCCATGTCAGAGGCTTACTGGACGGCTTGAACAACTCTGACACTAGGGTAACCAATGTGTATCTAAATTCCCAGATTAGGTCCGGGGAAACATATGGAAAAAAATTGCTATTATAAAATAAATTTTATCAATGTTTTCATACAATCCGTGTACCTAAATATCTATGAAACTAGAAATAATAATGTATACAACTATATTACTACAAACATGTACTGACTATTTACAAGCGCTTTTTAAAGTCTACGTGAATAAAAACCTTTTCTATTTGTTTTATTTTATTATAAAAAATGCCCATACGATAAGTCAGTGGATAAAAAGTAAATGGAATGAATTATAAAGTAGCCCTGAAATTACGCACACACTTCTGCACTATAATATGTCCCGTGCAGATAATAATAATAATAATAACAATGGACTCAACAATAATTGTCCCGATAGTCTCATAGCTCATAGGTCTTATAGCGAAGAGCCTCGACCAACATCTAAAGAGGCTTTCGCTAGATCACTGGGTCAAGGGTCGGATACAGAGGCGGCAATAATGGGAACGGCACGTATTGTAAGGAGGTTCCTTACTCTGTCGCCCTGACCACCGGCGGCCTAGGGCGTCAAACCTCGCCGCTGGAAAACTTCTATTTTTTTACATATTTATTTATATAAATTGTTTTCTTTTTTGTTTCAATTTTATAGATATAAATATGTTAAAAATAAGAACTTTAAATAAATAATGTGGAATAATAATAATATCTAGGGACAATGTCACACAGATCATCCTAGCCCCAAACTAAGCAAAGCTTGTACTATTGGTACCAGGCGACTATATATATACTTATATAGATAGATAAATACTTATATATATAGAAAACATCTATGACTCAGAAACAAATATTCGTTCTCATCACACAAATATATGCTCGTACCGGGATTCGAACCCAGGACCACCAGCTTCGTAGGCAGGAGCACTACCAACTAGGCTACAGTGACCGTACCAGATGGCTACTCCCTATTGAGACTGGCCGCCAACTGAAATTCGATTAGGAGGACATTATTATTATTACACCTGTCTGCTATCTGCAACAAAGGATAGAAAGTTTTTGCTTCGCGAATTATTATGTGTGTGTGTATGCCAAAGAAAATCAAAACCTAAGCACATTACTTAAGGTACGTTTTATGTCAACAGTTTCAATCGCTATGTGTACCCCATACCTCTGGGATTTAATTTTAAGCGGCAGTACCAACCTAACAATGTTAGTAGGTATCTGTCGAACCTTTTGTTCTAGTACGTAATTTGGGCAGCGAGATATCGGCATGTGCGGTTTGAGTGGGCCGATCCTCCTGGGGTTGGTATAACAGATTGTGTGATATATCCGGAACAATAGTGGTTTGATCTGTTCCACGGGAGTCTTGAGACACAGATATAACTCGGCATTTATATATATTGTTTACAAATGCGTGTGAGATCCTAAATCACAGGGTTGAACCAGTATTTGATAATGTTAATCTATACATACCTATAATAAAATCGTAGGAAACTCGAAACTGTACATTGAATATTTTTTAAAAAGGATAATTGGAGCGTGATCTATTCTATACATATAATAAAATCGTAGGAAAGTCAAAACTGTACATTGAATATTATTTTAAAAGGATATCTGGGGAGTGATCTACAATCGATATCGAAGCCAAAAATATAGTTATTAGAATTTTTGTCTGTTTATCTGTTTGTCTGTATGTATGTCCGGGCTAAACTCAAAAAGTACTGCATGGATTTACTTCAAATTTTGCATGAATATTGCGAAGAGGTCGGGCCAACATGTAGGCTACATATTATCACGCTATCACCTACGGGGGAGGAGCTGTGATAATTTAGCGTAGAACCGCGGGGCATAGCTAGTTACAGTAATAATTAGGTGGTTGGGTCAAGAAATAGATTTAAAAAGCTATGCTTTTGGATAGGGCTCGCATTGTTAGGAGGTTCTTGTCTTTGGAGCCGTAACCTTCGTTAGCAGGGACATTGATATGTATATACATATATGTACATAAAATAAGAAAAATATATTAAATAAAGAAATTTTTCCTTTAGCTATACAAAACGTAGCAGGCTATGAGAGAAATTTTTCTTTATAAATTATAGCCTAAGTGTTTACAGATATTTAAGCTTTAAAAGCCAAAGTTTCATCAAAATCCGTTATGTTTGTCCTGAGTCTGGGTGTAATTATCTATACAAGGATTTATTTACAAAATAAAAGCAGTATAATTATGTAGTATATCAGTTATCTGGTTTCCATAGTAAAAGCTCTGCTTAGTTTGGGATCAGGTGGCCGTGTGTAAATAATGTCCCAGGATATTATATATTAATAGCTGTATCCCGCGGTTTTACCCGTGTTAAACTTTATAAATTAGCCTATGTGTTAGTCCAGGGTGTCAGCTTACTCTATACAAAATTTTATTAAAATAGCTCCAGCCGTTTAGACGTGAAGAAATAACAAACATACACACTCACACACCCTTGCCTTAATAATATTAGTGTGATTGCGTGCGCATCTTAATAATTATGTATACAAAAGTTTCTGAATATTTACAAGCGCTTTTGTGAAGTTTACGTGAATAAAAACTTTTTTTATTTTATTCTTTATTTTATTGATTGTGGCAGTTATGCTTACCTAGTACCTCTCTCGTGTATAATCGTATCATCGATTTACAGAATTAATACAATACATAGAATTATAAAAATGAATGGTTGGAGTTTTTTATTTTATACCGTCATCGTCCACAGGGCGCCATCTCTTTCAGTCATAGATCACAACCTCACTCACTTACAATAAGTTAGTTATTTTTTAGGTTACTACTAAAATGTTCGCTAGACTCGCCACGTCATGTCCCGGGTTCGATTGCCACGCCGGACAACTATTTGTGTGACCCAGAAATAGTTGTACGGAGTCTGGATGTAATTTGTGTCCGTCTATTATATGTTTGTAAAGTACCCTGCAACACAGGGATCCGACTCCCATATGCGGGCGTTGTCTTTAAAAAAAATCATGACATAACAACGTTATGTCATACCTTAAATAATAAGTTGTTAGTGCTAAGTTAAGTTTACTGAAAATAAATTCTATTTCTCCATATAGTCCGCCTGGTGTTTCAATTCATCGCATAACACAAATAGTTCGCTACGGCTAGTACGAACTATAATATTGATTTACCTAACAAACTGAATAATAATTGTTCGATAAGAATCACCAATGTGTTAAACAACTAATCGTGTACGTATTACCAACCGACCCATGTGTGTGTATGTATTAACTATCAGTAATTATACTTTAAAAACCAGTCGCAAATATACGATCTTAGAAGCAACACCTCGTTTCTGTTAACGAAATTCCTACAACCTAAAGTGAACCTTAATACGCACAATAATAATAACCTGGGACATTATTCACACACGGCCGCTTGTACTATGAAAACCAGATAACTGATATACTACTTATATACTACTTTTCTAAACTGGTTAATTTTGTAAATACATACTTATATAGATAATTACACCAAGACTAAGGACAAATAGACATGTTCATGCACACGAATATCTGTCCTGGGTGGGAATCGAACCCACGACCTCCGGCGTGAAAATCAAGCATTTGCCAACCACGCCAACAGGCCCGAATCCTACCAACTCAGCAGCCGTCTATAATATTTTACGATTGGTTTCCCCGATACGACGGACTCCATTAAAAGGGCCAGAGGCTAAGTGCCCTCGAAATAATATTTCAATAGCTACATTAAACGTATTCATAACGGAATAACTCGATTGTGATCCCGAAAATCCCCCTTTTAATCTAATGGGGATACAGTGAATGGGACTAAGCACCTTTATAAAAGAAATGGGATGAATGGAAATGGATACCTTATGGTCCAAACATTAAGCTTCCTTAAGCTTAATGTTTGGACCATAAAAATAGCAACCATAGTGACTTGGCTGTTGGTTTTTTTTATAGATATCACACGGTGACAAACGAGCAAGTGGGTCACCTGATGGTAAGTGATCACCGCCGCCCATGGACACTCGCAACACTGGAGGTGTCGCGGGTGCGTTGCCGGCCTTTAAGAGTCAGCAAACGAGTGTTGCTTACCCTTCCCCCCACCCCGATGAGCTCTGGCGACCTTACTCACACGCAGAAACACAACATTAAAATTATTAATGCTATTATTAAGGAATGTCTTCTGTAAGGTGGAGGTACTTCCCCAGTTGGGCTGCTCTTTGAGCGAATGAACGCTGTGTCCTGCCTCTCTAGGTCTAGTGGTTAGTGTCTCTGACTACTAAGTCAGAGGTCGTAGATTCACACTCGGGACAATCTTTGTTTTTTGTGCTAAATGGTTTTGCGCTTGACCACGATCTCATCTGAGGTAAAGTTGAAGGTTGACCGCGCGTACCCATAAGATGCCTGTTCACTCTAGCCTTGAATAAACCCATGTTATATGAGTCTGGAAACACGTCTTCTGTGTGATAAACACGATTATTTGTTTTGTCCGGATATAATTTTACTAGAAAGACATAATTATGTTTATCAGTTGTCTGGTGGCAATCAGACACAGAACAGGCTTTGCCTAGTTTGGGATCAGATGACAGTGTGTTAATTGTCCCAAGATATTTATTTATTTATTATTAGAATTGTTATAGAGGTTATTTATGAAAACCTAACCCCGTGGAACTGACTCCCTAAGAGGACCCACGCCTAGAACAAATTATTCTGCATTTCGCGGATAGGTATTTATAAACGATAACAACAACTTAAAAATATGACCAAGTATTTACCGGTAACCGGCAAAACCTCTTCTTCAACAATATTCAAGACTCTGTGACAAACTGCCCAGTGATACCAGATAAATCTCTACGAATAAGTTAAAAAGAACAACTATAAATTGTGTAGCAACAAAACTACAACACCTCTGATTATTTAAGTAACAAAACAGCTCGGGATTCATTTGCTCTAAAGTAAGACATTTAAATACTGCAATGTAATTTTATATTAAGAAATAAATATTTAAAAAAAGGATTTCAACTGAGTTTACTGGCAGGGTTTCTCAGTAGCTGCCACGTCATGCACTTGATATGGTATTCGATTCCAAACAAATGTAATATTTTAAGGACTACATGAATTTTGAATTAGAATTTGAATTCATCGTATATCTCAAGTTATGCTAACCTACCAAAACACTCAACTCCATTAAAAAGTCAATCCACAAAATGAACTTCAGGAACACTTCTAAATTGTTCTTCCACATATAAGTCAACTCGCTCCAAGCGACCACAATAATAATACAGAGGACGATTTTTTTTTGCAATTCCTGTCAAAGTAATGACATATACTTACTTATTTTGCAGTAATTGTAGTCGACACAAAAACAACAAACAACAACTTCAACACTTAATTCATACAACAACTCCAAAACTTAATTTTGGCACTTGTGAGAGAACCACCACAATTTCGCCAACAAACGGACAAAATAAATCGAAAAATTAAAACTTTATTAAAATTCTTGCTACCAATGTTTACGTATCTAATATAATTAAGAGAAAATATTTGATTTGATTTTTATATATTCGTTTGTAATTGATAAATACAAGACTACTTTTCCCTTTAGAAAAAATCGATTACATATTAATGTTACCTTATTAATGAGTTTGCTTTTTACAAAGAAACGACGGCGCCAAGGTACTAGCATGGTACCTAGGCGACCGCGACACTGAAAGTTTTTATAGTGCTACAAACTTATCTGGCCCGGTGGCCAAAAGTAGAACTAACGACGCCAGTTTGAAATGTCAATCGGCTGTTATTCCCTGACATTACTGCCATTGATTGTTTGTTGCGCGTATTTATTTTTCTTTTTGTGGTTTTTAATTGTGAATAATTGCGAAAGCTTTAAAAATTGTTGCGAGGAACGTTATATTACAAGTATTGAATTATATGAATGAAGAAAACACCTTCAGGCACCAATTATACCCTTCAATAACTTGTAAGAACGCGTAGCTGCTGCTACAGATTAGTGTTGTCAGCTTCTGAAAAATACTTAACTCCCCCTTGCACTTTAAATTTAAATACATATTTTAAAATATTCATTATTTATTTAATTTTTGCTATATCCATTGTAGGTGTCGGGGAGTGATTTGTAAGAAAACTTGTGAAAGAAAAAGAGCAAGCAGATAGGTACAAAAATTTATAGCAGATCAGAATATTGGTAGGTTGAATTCTCGAAATGCCTACATTGATTGCAGAAACTTTTGATAAAATAACAGTCAATGAATGACAAAAGCATTGCAATCATGTAAAAAATATTGAAAATGAGTATCGAAAAGGGATGGATACTTAGACGAGCCTTTCATCAATCAATTACGTAGTGAAAGTGAAAGCAGTGATAATGATGATGATGAAGAGACTTCTGCATTAAACAATTCCGGTGACATAATAATACCTGGAGTATCCCCGTTAGAGGACACTCAGCATAAATTTTTTTGTAAATGCTCATAATTATTGTATAAAAATATAAAGATTTGAAATGACAGTATTTGTTTGCTTTTTAGTGAAGTAATATTTACGTTACAATCTGCATATTATTTTTACCCACTTTATTGCAAAAAATAGTTACTAGCAACACTAAATGCGATAACAGCGACGCTGTCAGCGGGTCAGATAAGTTTGTGGGACTATACAACTGGCCACTTGTAAACGAAATAATAAAAAAATACGTTCAAATTTTGGAAATGGAACTCTGTGCCAGTATTATTTGTGTATGTATTTTATTCATTTGTCATTTGTTTTAAGATTCGGCGGCAAATTAAAAATTGTGACATAGACAATTTTCAATTTTCGATTTGTCAGCATGAATTTAACACGAGAAAATTTACGTGCACTGATTTTTTATAACTTTTGACGTCATTTAAGTCAACATGAAAGTTATGATGACTTCGATTGGCCTTTCACGATGAAGCTCCATCTCGTGCCACTGTTTACAACTGGTTTAATGAGTTTAAACGTGGCGACGTTACTATAATATACACTGCACGCCTTATTGCAGAAAAAATATATAATTCATAACATGAATTTAGAGAAAGGCGTTTAGTTCTAGTATAGGGAACTTGACTATTGGGATCCGAATCAGTCACTCGTGAAAATTGAAGCAAGCTACTCCCTCGGTTATCATACCTTCGCAGCTATATTCTACGGACTTAGAAAGCGACCGCGGTAAAAGAGTTTTCAGCGGTATTATAAACCTTAAGTAGTAAATACAAAGTCAAATTTACCGTGAAAACATTTGAAATTGTCCAAAAAATTAAATCCCCTTAAAAACTTCTAACAGGAACTCCAGTCACTATAAATTTCAGTTAAGAAAATGTTCTTAATTTCCTACTTGTAGTTTAATTCAGAGTGAATTCATATTTCTTTCAGGGATAAAAATTAAAATACAAAAGTTTAAAAGGTATTTAGGCTTAAATAAAAAGCAACATGCGGAGCAGTCTTCGGGGAATGCCGATAGAAGTGAAGACAATTTTTATACTTCTAATCTAAATAATCTACAACATAATAGTTATACTGTATATATCATGGGAAGCGCGACGTGACAATTTTTTTTTCTTTTATTTTGGCAAGAAAAGTTATATACATTTACAACACTTATAAATATATGGCTTTTTACAATAAACCTACAGTGCCGAACATAAAATTCAGTAATGATACAAATTTTTACTCATAATTTGGAAGGACGCGTATGACAAGATTAGTTTATTGTTGTTAGTGGAACGGCATAAGAATGAGTTACGAGTGTAATTTTTACAAAGTCTTGGAGGTACAAATAGTGGCTTATTACGTGAGGGGCGCACAGGTAGTCGAGCGTGAGCTTTAAATGATATATTTGTTAATAATGTTGGTGAATCCGTCAGCGAGTTTAAAATTTTAAATAATTGAGTGATATCAAACATGGTACGTCTATTGTGAAGAGTTACTAAATTATGCCTACGTAATGCATCTTCATATGGTTCATCATAAATATTTATACGGTAATTAAGTGATTTAAGTAACTTTTTCTGAACATTTTCGATACGATTAATATGAACTTGATAACATGGGTTCCAAACTGTACTACAAAAGTCCAGAAAAGAGCGAACAAATGAGAAATAAAGAATTTTTAGTGTTTTGACGTCTCTAAATGGTTTACTTATACGAAGAATGAAACCTAAATTTCGAAATGCGGTGCTAACTGCTAACTATCCGGTCAATGTGGTTGTTAAATGTTAATTTGGAGTCCATTATCAAACCGAGGTCTCTAATGGTAGAGACTCTTTTAAGAATGGAATTATTTATCATGTAATTAAAGTTGATTTGATGAGTTTTTCTTGTGTAGGACATAGTAAAGCATTTATCTATGTTAAGGAATAGTTGATTAATTATACAATACTGATGCAACCTGAGTAAATCTTTTTGCAATTTAGAGCAATCAATGACGCGAATTTCATGCTTTTTGTTCACCATATTCATATTTCTTTATTGGTAAATTTATACATATAATAAAATCGTAGGAAAGTCAAAACTGTACATTGAATATTTTTTTTAAAAGGATACTTGGGGCGTGATCAACAATCGATATGGAAGCTAAAAATATAGTTTTTAGATTTTTTGTCTGTTCGTCTGTATGTATGTCCGGGCTAAACTCAAAAAGTACCGCATGGATTTACTTCAAATTTTGCATGAATATTACTAAGAGGTCGGGTCAACATATAGGATACGTATTATCACGTATCATTATTATCATTAATTTGTCACGATCTTTGCAAACCTCTTTTGCTTCGATTACGTCATACATGCTGTTTTAGGGTACTTCTGACCTGGCGTCTCTTGAGAACGTCTCCGATTTGTTCATAGAATATCCTACAGTCATGTATAAATTTATTTACTCTTACGCATCCATGTCAATCTGTGGACTGGTTAAACCCGCAAATCCCCAATTCAATTGATTAGCGGTTTTAACCTGCCCACAAACTGACATATACGGTAAGAGGAAATTGTTTTTCCCATTATCAATATTATTATATTCCACTGTGGAAAATGCACTGAAAAGAATGCTTTGATTGAATTGATTGTGTTCCACGGAGTACATTTTTGTGATTGTCAAATATAAACGGGTTAAATTTAATCAAATTTATAAACTTTCTCATAAATGCAAGGTATAGTTAAACTTATTCTTCAAATGCAATATCGATGTACAGATAAGAGAGGGGTCTTTTCTAATACAAGTTACACATAACTTAAAAGAAGAGACCCACACATTCTAACAACTACGTGTAGTAAATAAAGGCATTTTTGATTTCTTGATTTTTTTTTTTTCGAAAAAAAAAAAAATTGTTAATAGGCACCATAAGTACATTTAATACACACGGTAGTACACTTACGACTACCGCCTTTTCCATCTTAATTCTTCTTGTCCACCCAACAGTTGTCCAGCGTTGTTGTTGTTGTTTATTTGTACCATATTTGAGGAAATAAAGATTTGATTGATTGATAGAATACTAAAGAAATGTTTAATGTTCTAATCAAGCACTTTGTTTCCATAATTGTTTGTGGTGTTGTTCCCGACCCAGAAACACAAGGCCACCCCATTACTTCCCGAGGGTGACATAAAAGGGAACTAAGGGATCCAGCAGATCATCTGTGTACTAATTTAATTAATTTTTATATTCTATATTTCATCATAATAATAATTTTAATGTGTACCTAAGTATAATGTTATATCAATCCAGGATATTTTTTCTTAGCTTGTAAGTATGTTAATGTAAATTCGTATGGTATGACGCTTCCAGTACCTACATACTGGCCCTATCGGAAGATCAGCACTACAGAAATGCAGTACTAGCTGAGATAGTGCCATTTCTCATACCAGTACGGATAAAATTAAAAATATTTAAAATGTATACCACAATTGAATCGATTTTCCGTATTTGTTATGAGAATAAAATTATTTCTTTCTTTCTTTCTTACTAGATATTAACTAATTGCGGTCGCCAACTCTCTTGACAAGCGTGGTGACTACGGCAAACTCCTGCAAACATAAACGTCGTGGTAAACTTTGGGGGAACCCTTTGTCCAGCAGTGGACGATATCAGGCTGATTATGATTATATAATAAGGGCATAACAATGTTCTTTCTGATGTATATAATTAATTCCGTTCGACATTAGCCTATCGGCTTGGATGTCTTTGAAATTTATGGATATTTATGTATGGATTTTTGTTCCTTTTTCAGGCAAGATTTACGAACGGATTGATGAAAATTTGTATTAATAAATAATGATAATAATAATAATGTCCTCCTAGCCGCAATCCGGGACATATTATAGTGCACAAGTGTGTGCGCGAACACAAGCACTTTCTATTCCATCACTCTCATTATCCGATGGGATGCCTAGCGACACGACCGGAAAGAGGTCAGGTACAGGACCGACGGCTTTACGTGCTCTCCGAGGCACGGGGGTATAATACCACCAACTCCCAGACTTCGGGCTGAGGCTGAGAAATTTTTCTTTTTACAGAAAAGTCCCAAAATCACTTTTTGGTCCGACCCGGGATTAGAACCCAGGACCTCGTTCTCTGCGGGTGAACACGCTACCGCTAGACCAACGAGGCAGTCAAGTAATACCTAGAGTCTATATATCCGAATAACACATGGGCGATAATTTATAAAGTTTAATGCGGGTAATACCGCGGGGTACAGCTAGTTTATTATAAAAGGTATATAATATAATACCTTCATCAATTTGATTTAAACAACACATAGATAACCAATATAATATAATATGTATATATTTTTGTATAATTGGTCTAGTGGTAACGTATTCCACCACATACAATGAGTTCCTGGGTTCAAATCCCTGATCGAGTCAAAAAGTGCTATTGGTATTATTCTAACACAGTAGCATCCATTGTCTGGAAGTTAGCAATGTTATACGCCCATGCCTTATAGAGGATCTGTGACTGATCTCTTCCCGATCGTGTCATATAGCTGTCCCATTGGACTAGGAGGGTGATACACACTCGTGCCCTTTAATATACATAGCTTTTAATTATTTACTTAAAAAAAATACGTACTATAACGAGATTAAAACACGTCGGTATCAGTTATAGATTGTTTATTGGGTGGAACCACGAAACACAGATATCATTACACATTATGTAGCGTATCAATAAAATTACAACCTTTGCACTATAGACACGTAACATTATTCGACATCGACTCGACCCAGTAAAGCAAATTATACTACTGGCGGCGGGCGCGTAGCAATGCGGGGTCTTCCCGTCCCGCGCCCTCCGCTTTCCCCTCAGGGCCTGCGTCGAAACAGATAGTGAGGTGCGCGTTATAGTACATGTTTCTTTTAATAATGGTTTCTGCACTAATCACGCAGGTTTGTATTTTAGGAACCAAATATTTTAGAATAATATGACACTACATACAAGACTTAAAAATGTTGAGGTGCAGAAAAGATAAAAGTAAAAAATAAGAACATATAAAACAAAATATAGAACCTTCTTGAATATTCTTTCATACATAGATGTAATATAAAATATACATATATGTAAACTGTACATAGAGGTAATATTAAAGCTAACTATGTAACATTTAATGAAAAGATAATAGTAAAAAACAATATAAGTATTAAGGTCATGTAAGTTCGTTTAATTATTCAACAGCACTTATTTTAGGGATAATGCTGCCGCAGTCCTGGATTTAGTGCTATCTATTTTCATAAATTTACCCTATTCACTTTTTACACGTCACCTTAAAAACCGTTCTCAGCTGGTTATCGCATTATACGGGTATATTATTTGAGCTCGATTTATTATATGCCAGTTTATTTGTTTGCCGACTTATTTATGTAAAAATAACCTTAATCTCATAAATTTAATCATCCGATGGGTTTCCAATCAGCACCCTCTACCAATAATAATAATAATATAAATGGACAATGTCACACAGATCAGCCTAGCCCAAAACTAAGCAAAGCTTGTACTATGGGTACTAAGCGACGATATTCATACTTATATAGATAGATAAATACTTAAATACATAGAAAACATCCATGACTCAGAAATACATATTCGTGCTCATCACACAAATATTTGCACTTACCGGGATTCAAACCCAGAACCACCAGCTTCGTAGGCAGGAGCACTACCAACTAGGCTACGGTGACCGTCCAATCCATCCGTCAATCCATGGTAAACGCTCTAACTTAAGCTTACTTACTTACTTATCGTTTGGGCAGAAGTTTCCCTAGAGTCTGAGATGTTCAATTCGCCCATTAGGCCTCTGAGATGGCTTAACGACTGTTGTCTAATGACTACAACCAGGACCGACAGCTTAACGTGCCCTCCGAAGCACGGAGACGCTCAGAAATTAAACCACTTTGATGGTGGACTGGACATCTATGGACTGACCGCGAGCCTACTTGCTTAACCTCGCCGATCACTTACGGATCGGTGAAAGCATATATATATATATATAGCTACTAATTATACAAGCATGCAGCTCATATTTAGAATTCCCTTGCTTACACCCTTTTGGAAGATCTTGTGCGGTTGGGTAGAGGTTGCTGATTCAAGACCCACTGGAGAAATTTATAATTTCTAATTCTTGAGATTAGATTTACTCTTTGCATTGCTCAAAGCTTTTTATAATATTTCGGAATATTTTGCGGTTAAGTTCTAGCTTGACATTAATACATAATCTGTAACATCTGATCATGATAATAAAGAAGATGAAGATGTAAAGAGAGAAGTGCGATCACACATATTCATACTCTCTTTCTCTCTTAGCCAGTTACGTTTTGTATATCATCTAAGTTTGACTTGAGTCGTGTGGTCTAAAGCACAGTCGTTCCTGTATAGATACCATGATTTATTGTAGTTTTAGCATTAATAGATTATATATATGTAGCGTAGGTAAGAGAGACCCAGTACTCAAAAGGCAGAGAAGTGTGCATAATGATCCAGATATTGCCGACATTGCAGACAAAGGTGAGGTTTACACTTTTAAACTTTCGCGTATCATAATTATATATATATTTTTTTTTATATCAGAGGGCGACAAACGAGCAAGTGGGTGACCCACTTGCTCGTTTGTCGCCTGATGGTAAGTGATCACCGCCGCCCATGGACACTCGCAACACCAGAGGTGGCGCGGGTGCGTTGCCGGCCTTTAAAAGTCAGCAAACAAGTGTTGCTGACCCTTCCCCCCACCCCAATGAGCTCTGGCGACCTTACTTACACTCGGAAACACAACATTAAAATTATTAATGTTATTATTAAGGAGTGTCTTCTGTAAGGTACTTCCCCAGCCCGGCTGCTTTTTGACCGAATGAGCGCTATGCCCTACCTCTACTATACGAACATTGTTAACAGGTATTAACACGACTAACCTTATTGCGGAGAAATACCGCTGCGCCAGTCATCCCGTGACTACGATCAATGCAACTTGGTAGAAACGTCGGGAAAATAACAATAAGGTTAGTAGCGTTAATACCTGTTAACAATAAGGTTAGTCGCGTTAATACCAGTTAACAATAAGGTTAGTCGCGTTAATACCTGTTAACAATAAGGTTAGTCGCGTTAATACCAGTTAACAATAAGGTTAGTCGCGTTAATACCTGTTAACAATAAGGTTAGTCGCGTTAATACCTGTTAATAATAAGGTCAGTCGCGTTAATACCTGTTAACAATAAGATTAGTCGCATTAATACCTGTTAACAATGTTCATATATAAAGATGAGGTTAGTTAGGAGATTGGTTTCCACACTTACCCGTGCCTTGTGCCATTGTTTGTGATCTTTTTTGGCTACTCGAACATTTCAGTTCCATCCAGAAGTCCAGAAGACTTCGGAGCTTGGCTTGAGGACCTCTTGAAATGCCTTCGGGGCGTTCATGGACATTGGCCTTTGGTAGATAACGTTTTTGCAGTTTAGCAATACGTGTGCTGGTTTTTCTTCATTTTGAAGGCATCCTCTATACGGAAGCTGTTGGGGACGCCAATCTTGAAGAGGTGTTAGTTTAGGGTGCAGTGTCAGGTAAGATTACGTAGATCCTTCCTATTCAGGTGAAGTAGACTTCGCTGTAGGCGTTTGTTCAGAGATGGTAGAATTTCTTTTGTCTGTCTACATGACTCTAGACATAAAAATAAAAAAAAATATACAGACTTTATTTTCATGTATTCGCATATCCTCTAAGGGATACTTGAAGGTCAACAGCTTCTATTTTCAGTTATGGTCTGATTCTGTGGGACAACTCAACAAATATTCAAAAAGCTTTTATTGCAAATAAAAATGTATTTGAGTGCTTTCTGGTCTATGTCCGTGGCAATCGTGTAAACCGTATATTTGAATGTAGTAAATTGGTTAAGGAAAATCCTGAACTGCTCAGAAGAGCCCAGGAATTATTCCCTAGAAATAGTCGAAATCCTAACAGAATAGTTTTGTCATTGCTTCCTAGGATAACTTTATACAAGAAAAGTAGCTACGTGATGTGTGGACGTATATTTAATAAGTTGCCTGTTGATATTAAGGAACTACCACTTCGGAAATTAAAAAAAAACTCAAAATATGGTTGTTAGAGACAACATTTTACACGGTAGCAGACTTCTTTAAAAGGACTTAAACATAGAAATTAATTTAAGTATTTGCATGTCACTATGTACATACATGACTAAGTGTTGAAGATCTGTTTTTATATCTAAGACCTCAATTGTTTGTACCAACCTTTATGGAAAATAAATAAATATCTATCTATAACAGCAGGAAACAATGACGTCGTTGTACCTTACTATTATTGATTATTGGAAACATCCCAAGAACTGCGTGTGTTCACTGTAAACCTTTATAACCACATTACAGTTCATGAGCTACTCAAAATAAGTGTTTTTGGCATTACATTACTTTAAGTGAACTATCTTGTTGGTCTAGCTAGTGGATGCCATCGGAAGACGATTACCAAGACACCGCTTTCCGACTATGAGTCTTTCAACGAGCTTTATCTGATGAATATCTACAAGGTCGAACATAAATATTGGATGAAACTTAACGATCGCTGTCCACCCATAAAACAATATTATTATTATTTTTTATTCAAACATATTTGTTTTATGAATCAGCAGGACGGTTAAAATACGAAAGCTCCCGTTTTGATGAATCCGAGTTCAAACAGCCGTATACTACGCAATACGTATGTACGTAGATTTTAAAAACATTGCAGAGATAAACTTACACGCGTCCACTCGTTTTGACGCGGCCCTCACTACTGACAGCACCGCGACTACCACTTAGGGGTCTTGTCGATGCGCATGATTGTGTGGGTGTGCTGTTTCGACCGTAGGTAGTTTCCGTACTGTCCATTCCTATACTGAGCGAATGCTTTTTATTGTGTATTTTGCGTGTTAATTTGCTACACGTTGTTCAGTATCAAGGACAAATTGAGCTCCTTAAATTACATGTACTTTTTTTTTTGTTTTGGTAAGGCAGGGCCTACGCATGCCACCCGCAAAAAGTGTCTACGGATGGGTATGTCGGACTCGCACCGACTAAACCTACCTGCCGTGGACTTCTCTTGGCGCCTAATAGGGGGAGCCCCGGGAACGCGGGTATGCTGCTCCGGTGCCCCCATTTTGCACCATGTCCCAGATGTTTGGGACACGTACCCTGGGAGGGCTCTGGATTGCCCTCCCATATTGCCGACTCCTGCCAGTCCGCCACAGTGACTGTGCCACAAACAGTTCGCTGTCTTTCCGGGGCTGCTTGCAAGTGGCGGCAGTAGAGGACAATTCTCTGACTACCGCCGCAGCCCCGAGGGGGAGTTGGGCTTTTTATGTTCCACCTTGCATAATATGTATGTATTTAGGAATATATTTCAAGTATGTTTATCAGTCATCTGGTTGCCACGGTAAAGTTAGTTCTCTAAAGATACTTGAACTATTCTCTGTAGCAACATAGATAGATCTCTGTTGCTACAGAGAATACCAATTGAGACAGTTGCTCCTTACCTATGGTTGAATGCTTCCAATGATGAATATCTATAATAAGTACCTATGTATTTAGAAATATAAGTAACATTATCAGTTATCTGGTTGCCACGGTAAAGTTAATTTGTCCAAAGATATTTATTATAATTTTTCTGAACAATTTTTTTACGACGTGTCACTTAGCCTAGGAGGCTTTCACTACTTCACCGGACTATAGAGGTGAGCGTGGACTCGAACCGTCTAGCAAATCAAAACTACAAACTAAGTACTCGCGCCGGAGGGCACCCCCTTTGGGGTTCGAACCTCGACTCTGGGCGGTTACTGGCGGGGAGATGCGAGAGGGCGTATCGTTTTAGGGATGTTTTGAATCTGAACTGCTTCAATTGTTATTCTCTGAAGCAACATAGATATATTTATGTTGCTCCAGAGACTAACAATTGAAACAGTTGCTCATTAACTACGGTTGAATGCGTCCAATGAGGCAGTCGATACAGAACAATAGGCTGTTAACTAAGGTCCTTCTTTACGCTAAGGATGTAATTAATTTAAATTTGGTTATGAGGGTTGAGTGCCTTGCTAATGAGCTTTATCATTGAGTTTCTCCCTTGGCTGAAACATTTTTTGAATAAGTGTTTGAAGATTTATCCCAATGTGTCGCCCCCCGGCTTAGCAGTGGTGGCTCATCTTAACTACGCAGGATATAACATTAATTCACAATTATGTACCTATAGAACAGAAGGTACACTGTTTGTGATGAAATAAATACATTTATTTAGTACTTAGATATTAACCTAGTACAATTGTCGAGCTTTTGCTATTTTTTCGAGCTCAAAATATGAGAAAATTTTAAATAGTGTGTCCGTGGTCTGTTTTATGACATAAAATGTTGAGATCTCTTAAATAAATAATACTTTACTTAGCTACTATGTTTAAATTGGAATATAGGCACAGGACCATCGAACAAGGGCTTATTCTCCAGTATTAAATATATTCCTGGTGCTAGTTCGAGACCCGCCGGATGATTAAATATATGATTTCTAAAAAATATAGAGACTTAATTCGTTCTCGTTGCGTTGTAAAGTAAAATGAACTATTACGGAGGAGGTTTAGCTTTTTCTTCTTTGTTATATAAGCTAACCAATCATGTAAAGTATGTAAAAATCTGATAAATAAAATATAGTACCGAATTTAAACGTAAACATTCATATAGGTTATGTTCCCTTTTTTTTGATCTGCATACGAGTACAATTTTCTATTGCTTTACACCTATGTCCATTATCCATGTCCGATATGGATAGATTGTGAAGCTAATTAGAGTCTTAGAATTAAACCTGACTTGTAACTGTATACAAGTATATCTTTACTTTATCATATGGGCAGTGGTTACCCTAGTATCAGAGTTGTGCAAACAGCCCAATAGGCCTCTGACATGGCTTATCGAGTATTGCCTAACGACACCCGGGACTGACAGTTTAATGTACAGACGCCAGCACATCAAGCTACCCCAATCTGTCAAATTTATTTTATAGATTTTCAACCATATCACATAAGCATAAGGTTCACTTTCAATTGGGGAAATTTGACAGATTGGGGTAGCTTGATGTGCTGGCGTCTGTACCACGCACGGAGACTGACCGCCTGTCTAGGTGCTCTACCTCCCCAATCACTTACAGGCCGAGTTGTTCCTCTCTGATTTATACTATCTTATTGCCGAAGTCTTCATCGCTTTGCCTTAATTAATATATTCCCAATTGAACCATTTACTTTCTTCCATAATAGCAGGGAGTTATGATGTTTTAAGGTAATGACAAATGTAATAATAATTTACGCCTTAAAAGCATATTAAAGCGACACCTTAATTAATTGTACTACTCTATAACCCACCTGATTCCTAAATAAACAGACTTGCCTAGTTTAGCGATCAGATGGTTATAGTTATCTACTGGTCTACCATTACAAGGTACAGAGCCGAGTCGTGGTGAGCCCCTCTCATTTCATTTAATTAAAAAAAAAATGAAATGAATTGATCTCTGCTCGTACCACAGGTTAATTCCTAGCACGGGAGCGAGGTGTTTGTTCCCTCTGACTTACGTTTGTACCACTATGCAGTAGAAACGATTTATTATAGTATAGACACTTTTTATTGCAATTAAAGAATTATTATTATTATTATATTATCTGTGGTAAGGTGTTAATGAATTGGGACGTTTGACGCTGGACGGAATCGTCCACCCTGGCGGAGGGCGGCGTTGGCGGTGGGTCTTGAACAGTGGCGCGTGCGGCTCAAATTAGCACGGAGTTTATGAGAGATGGGAAATATGAAAAAGATATTGGTATAAGAGAAAATACGTACGCACCGAGTACATGGGCACTACACTCAGGCTGAGATCTATAGAGCGTACTTAGACTTTGCTCAAACTTTACTTACGTAAAACTTTGCTAAATGTATGCTAAGCTTATACTTTGATTTGGTATTTATAGACTTTTTGAAGTTAAGATTATGCTTAGCATAAGCTAAGACAGACACAGTCAAAACACCAATTGTAATTTCGTTACATGCATTAACTTCTGTCTAAGTAAAGTCTAAGTACGCTCTATAGATCTCAGCCTCAGTAGTTAAGGTAAGGTAAGTCTCAAAAAAGGGTCGACTAGCTATGGAATGTTAGTGCCAACTTTATTGTATGGAAGTGAAATTTGGGTATGGCAGAAAAAGCATAACAATAGAATAAATGCAGTGGAAATGAGAGTTCTGAGAAGTATATGTGGTGTTACTTTGAGGGACAGAATACGAGTTGTTATGTGAAACATTGACAAAAGAAATATACCTGACCTATGTGATATAAACAACTCGAAGTGGATGTTGTTAAGAAAAGCCAGGTCAGAAGTACCCTAAACCCGCGACGATGTATGTAGAATATAATGACAGTAAACGAGGCAAAATAGGTGAGCACAGATCGTGACTAATGGAAATCCGTTGTCTCTGCTCTGCCTACCCCTCTGAAGAACAGGCGTGAGTCTATGTATGTATATTAAATATTTTTTTCGCTCACACAATTATATTTGTGTACACTTTTTAAATAACTGCTATCTTTAATAATTACAGAATCATTCCGGTCCCCTATTAAGAGGGTGGGTAGTAATTACATTAAGCATGTACTTTCCCCCGCTCAGAACCCAAACAATCAAGTGTAAGCACCTCGCAGCCACCTGGCCACTCCAGATAAACAAACTGATCGGCCTTGTCAGCCTTTTTCCGCTTTCTTTGATTTATTTAGCTATACAAAGGCTTTGTTGCTTCTAGATACGAAATAAATATATGTTTTCTTTAAAAAGCTTTCCTGCTTCTAATAAGGTAAAGTGAAGCTGCCGCGTTGGTTTTGAGATAGCATGTCTAACTACAATGAAATAATGAAATTTATTCAGCACAATGATTACATAAACACAGTTTACAAAAAGTAATTAAAGCAACAAAATATTTTGTATTAGTCCGTCCGTGCGGTCTGTTTCGTCACATATATTTTTAATATCCTTAAATAAATAATAAATAGCAAGTTACGCTATTATTGTTACATTTAGAAATAGTATATTAAAATTAAAGAATCGAAAACAACGAGTAGTTGGCTAGCGCAAAAGGCTCTCAACCAGTAGCTTAATTTAAGCGACTAATACCTGACGGCACCCTTATGGGGTTCGGGCCACAGCTCAGGCGGCCGCTGAAGTAAAAAGATCGAATTCGAAATGGGGGTCAGATCACTTGCACGGGATTACCGATCACGTGTTAAGGGGGCAACGCGATCCTCGCCGCTGAGGATCCTACTCTAGCTAACATGCGGCTTTCTCTAGCAACCTACAGACAGATAATGTCATGTCATGTGCCCTACTATATACAACAAGTTACCGGATGCCGTTAAATGAGCTACTACAAATAAGTTTGCTCAATAAGCCAGCGTTTGAGACGGGTCAAACGCTGGCTTATTGACCAAACTTTTTATAATTATACGAACTATAGAATTCCAAGTGAGCGACTAACATTGAGATATTATAATCATATTTTTATTTTACTTTCTCTAAGTTGAACTTTTATTTGAATTCTATTGTGTTTTTGTTTTATTTTGTGATTATCAAATTATAACAATTATTGACATGTAATCTGGCTTTACGAAATAAATGAATATGAATAATAATGGTCCTCGGTTTCATTCCCGGGTCGGACCAAAACGCAATCACATAGATTTTTCTGTAAATATAATTCTCAATTGGCATATTGAAAGAATTTGGTGCTTCTAAATACAAAACAAATGAGTTACAGCATAAGAGGCGGTGCGCTATTAAGACAGTCGCCTTACCACTTCGTGTTCCGTGTTCGATCCCCGCACAGAACAACGGTTTGTGTGACCCATAAGTAATTGTGCTGAGTCTAGGTGTACTTTGTGTCCGTTAATTATAAGTATGTAAGTCTTTATGGTACACCAAAAAATATTACATATAAAGAACTATGAGTATGTTATCAAGATTGTACATCGGTCTTATCGCTAGGTGCGATCTCTTCCAGCGGTTCCAACCGTTGAATAGACCAGGAGTAAAGAGAAGGCATTGGGGTATTTGTTGGCATATTAGCAGAAAGTATTTATTTTTCCTTTTTGTACCATGGGTACTTTTGGGCAAGTCATTATATGTTTGTAAAGTACCCTTCAACACCCTACACACATAATTTGCCTCGTTCGAGCGTTTTATATATAAAGTACAAAAACTATGTTGAGATTTTCCGTGATTTCCGTGGCCGAAATTCAGTATAAAGCACTATTATGTAGGTCGACTGTACTACGAAGCACGGGGAGCAGACACGTTTGATATACTTAAACGAAGTATCTACCATATTATATTTTTATCTTTACTTTTACGTTCTTATTTAAAAAACTTGAGAGGTGTCAAGGGACACCCGGATGGAACAAAGTTATTTCTTATTATTTATTATGTACAAAAAACCTGTATACACTCAACAAAAATAATCGTTGCGACACCACACTGTTCAATGCGAAATAGAAATGAAAATTTCTGGCTTGCTTTCTATAAGAGAGAGAAAGACAGACAGAGAAACATGCGCACGCCGCACAGCTGCAAAAAGTGTCGTGACAACTTTTCGTAAGATTTTTTTCCGTCTAGCCCCCTTTCACAACGCGCGATAAGAAACTTCGTTCCAAAAACCCAAAATATGTTGAGATTTCCGTGGGTGAAATTCAGTAAAACGCACCATTATGTAGGTCGACTGTACTACGGAGCAGACACGCTTAATATGCTTAAACAATGTATCTACCATATTATATTTTTATCTTTACTTTTACGTTCTTATTTAAAATAATGCCGTGATCTACCGCTTAACCTTGTCTCAGCTAAACCCTGCTCAACCACTTGAACCGCTCAACTATTTCTTTATTTAAAAACCCTACTAAAACCTTTCTCAGCTAAGTAACGTCATTTTATTTTACTCTGTCAACATTTCTGGGACTGCTATAGAGCTTGACCAAATTTAATCGACTAAATCGGATTATGTTTAAAAAAATTATGTTATTTCCTCTATGGTAGACATGGAATGATATACGATATATGATCGTAACAGTGCATTTCCAAGGACTTTGATGTTCTTCGGTGGATTTTGAAGTTTATGATAAGAAACCAACTGGAATTAAGTATTTATTTCAAAAATTAAAACAGTTAATAACTTCCATAAAACCACAGACAAACGTCAAACAAAACGTCAGCTGATGCAATTAAAATCCGCCATACTATTTAAACAAGGTTTATACCCGTAGACAGAGAAACTAATAGACCAAATGACAATTCCTTTCTCTTTCACTCAAGAACGAGAGCTATAATCGCGATACGAATGTGATAGACAGAGACACAACTATGATATCTTCTGTCCCGTATCGTGTAACCAGTTTTTTCAAGGTCAGCAACTTTAATTGCGAAACAAACTTTGACAGTTCATGTAGCATCTTGTTTATGTTATATTATTCTGTTGATTTTACATTATAAAACGATTGGTTTACAGTTAAATTACTCGTAAATGATCCTAAACCACAATTAGGCTAATAAAATGGTGCGTTGTCGTGTTATTTCATGCGATAGTGACAGTGAGAAGAAAATTCCCGGTGTGTCTTTTCACTCGTAAGTACGGCGGTGTTTTATTATTAGTCGTCCTTAAATATAGTTTCTTAGTGATAATTACTTGAAACATAGCATTTAGTAACGATAATACTCGTTAAATATAAGGATTTAGTCAAGTTTTCTTATTATAACCTTTAATTTTTGTGTGGTATTTGTTGCAAACTTCATTTTGCAACAAATACACAATACAATGTGGCGACATAAGAGGTAGATGATCCATTGCCTTCCACATCATTAAATGCCGTTTTGCAAGACGACGTTAATATAAAAAGTATCTTGAGAAGAAAATTGCTAATGCCTGCAGATGAAGATACACTAAGAAAGAAAAAACTTAAAGTGAATTTAAAGAAAAAAACTAAGGGTCTTATTAATCTCAGAAAAAGATACGTGCTGTCCGTCAAACAAATAGGCGTTTGTTGAAACGAAATGCTCATTTATCAGATATATTATATATATTATTTCGGAACTTAAAATCAAATCCTTAATATCATTTGAAGATACTGACATATTAAGCACTATAGATAGCGGAAACAAAGATTTCCTTAACGTTTTTTGGGTGTAGTTGGGAAAACAAAGAACATGAAAAAAACATGTTTTTGAATCTCTCTTAAGTTTTTTGGTCATATTATTTAGTAATCTTATCTTATGGGCACCTTGTTTTATGCCATCTATTTCTTTGTCTCCTTTTTTCAATAAAGAGCTTAGTAATAGGTAAAGGATACATTTTTCCCTTATATTTTCTTGTATATTTTCTTGGGGCAACTGGAGTACGTTTACGTGATACATTTTTAAAAGTCATCAATAAAGTGGTTTTTATACATTGGTATCCTCTGTTTTATTTTATATATGAAATAAAATATTTATTAAATATAAAAAATATTTAATTTCTTTAGTTTTATTATTACTTTATTGCATTTTATAAGATCCAAAATGAATTTCCCGGTTACCTATCATAAGTTCGAAAAATATTTGACCGAATTTTAAGATGAAACTTTTCAAGTATTACCTTTATTGAACTAAAGTCTGTCACTTTATCAGTTGACCTATAATCAAATCGATTGTTTTCGATTGGTACTCCGATGTTTCCTTTGGTTGAAAATCTTTACCAAGTACCATCTTCATCATCATAATATTATCAGCCGAAAGACTCTCACAGCTGGACAAAGGCCTCCCCCAAAGATATCCACAATTGCCGGTCTTGCACAAAATGTTGTTTCATTGTGGTTAAAATATTGCAATAAAACATTTGGCAAATGAAAAAAGTTCAAAAGATGATAGCAAAAAGTTATTTTCTAAATCTACGAAACATAGTTCAATTAAATAATACCTATAACATTATGCGTTATAGGTATTATTTAATTGAACTATGTTTCGTAGATTTAGCAAATAACTTCGACGACCTATATGCTTCAAATGATGCTAATAACAAAAAAGACATTGGTCAATAGTTTTCGGTAAAATTAATCTGACAAAAAAATGCGATTGATTCGATTCCCGAATTCCCCCCCAAAACAGGGAGTGCTATTATTTTGGCAACATTACACGCACACATTGACAAACTATCTCTGTTTCAGTCGCGGCTTCACGGTGCCTTTGTCTATTGGTTTCTCTGTCTACGTTTATACCAGAGGCCGACGCGGTTTAAATTTTGACATGACTTATTTTCGTTTAATTTATTGCTTATCGTGTGGGTAGTGGCAACCCTATATAGTATCATAGTTGCTCAAGCCGCCCAGTAGGCCTCTGAAATGGCTTAACGACAGTTGTCTAATGACTGCAACCGGGACCGACAACTAAACATGCCAAGCACGGAGACGCTCAGAAATTAAACCACTTTGGCGGTCACTGACTGACCGCGAGCTATTTCCTTTACCTTGCCGATCGCTTACGGACCGGTGAGAGCATCTAGCTATGAGCGCCTCGTTTAATTTATTTATTCACTTAACCTCGATTCAGAGTAAAATCGGATGTTTTTATAAAAAAATCAATAACCATGGCTAAGCGGCCGGCTTAAATTTAAGTAGCGTTTTAAAATAAAACTGTTAAAGTTCGCTTGAAGAGATTAGCTCCAAAGCCTCTTCCACTGCTTCACCCGACAGTATGAAATACTGTTAGTTACAATATTATACATTGTGAGAAAATGTAGGTAAGTTAAGCCACGTATGTAGTTAATAGAATAATGGGTCCTCCCCATAAAATGCTATGGGTGTCGTAAAAAGTCGGCTAATACTTACTTACTTTTCGTATGGGCAGTGGTTACCCTAATGTCAGAGTTGTTCAAGCCGCCCAGTAGGTCTCTGACAACGACTGTTTTCTAATGAGTACAACCGGGACCGACAGATTATCGTGCGCTCCGAAGCACGGAGACGTTCAGAAATTAAACCACTTTGGTGGACAGCCATCTACGGGTAGACCGCGAACCTAGTTGCTTAACCACGCCGATCGCTTACGGATTGGTGAGAGCATTTAGCTGGGAATGCCTCAATGGATACTCCAGATGGTCGAGCAGCAACGCCACCTATGTACTACGTACGACCTAATTGCAGTCGCCAACTCGCATTCCAAGGTCAGCGATTACGACCAACGTTGTGGAAACCTTTGCGGGTGGCCTTTATCCAGCAGTGGACCACGTCAGGCCATTACGAAATAAACCGTTTATAATTTTTTTATAAAATTTAGTTGACAAACAAGCATACGGCCCACCTGATGGTAAGTGGTCACCGTAGCCTATGAACGCTTGCAACACCAGAGGCATCATTAGCGTGTTGCCGACTCTTAAGAAACCTTACAACTCCATTTTTGAAGGGCCCCATGCTGTAGACAATTGGTAAAACCGTAACGTACATTGAAGTTGTGGAATGAACTCCCTGTTCATTCCACAACTTCAATGTACGTTCTAAATGGATTCGAACCGTATCGTGACTTTCTGGCACGTATGAGACTCTCTGAGTACTTAGTAACTTTTACTACGGCATTATCCGATTCAAGTGATAAAATTCTCATCAGCAAGTTGTACTCGAAAGTTTCTCTTGAGAAATGAAGACAAATTACTCACAGACTATTAACTTTACACTCATCACGTGAGAGAAAGTTCAGTTCGAGACTGTTTCTGCCCCAGTCAGGTGTGAGAGCAGAGAGTATTAACATACAGAGGAAGTATACAAGACGGGCCAGTAAATACTTGCCTTTCACGCCGCAAATCGTAGGTTCAATTCCCACCTAGGACAATTATTGAGTGCATGACTATGTCTGTTTCCTGAGTCTTGGTGTAATTATCTATAGAAGTATGTGTTTATTAAAGAAAAGTAGTATATATAGTATATCAGTTATCTCATAAACATAGTTCAGACCAGAGGTCTGAACTATGGTTATCAGTTCGCTTTAAAGACTGCACCAAGCGACCACTGTAGCTGGGAAAAGCTCGCTGAAAATAGAGTTGAATGGCGCAAACGTGTAGCGGAGGGTCGTAAGATCTGTGATGAAGCCTGGTTCGGAGTACTTGCTGATAAGCGACAGAAGCGACATGAAAGCGGCTCGGCGCCAACCACCGCAAACTTCTCTTGTCAGGCCTGCGGCAGGCTATGTCGCTCTCGCATCGGTTTGTTTAGCCACAATAAGAAATGTATCTCAGACAATGCGCCGTAAATCGTCTGTTACAGACGCAAAGGCCATATATACATATTATTATATTTGATTACCATAGTTCAGGCTCTGCATAGTTTGGGATTAGATGGCCGTGTGTGAATAATTATGATTACTATTTGGACAACATTTTTATCAGCTGTTATTTTGATCATGTTATGATGTCAGTGGTTTCCCTTTACCTATTTTGCCATGTGGAACTGTCTACAATGCTATCCATATACCATCGTAAGTGTCCTGGCCATATTCACTTTTATTTAGTACATAACTAAACGACAGTCTATATCTCCTGAGCGTTTGCATACTTTTAAAGGGACCTCAAACTGTTGGTTCCGTTTATATTCTTTTACTGGCTGCTGAGCCTGCCGCGCGCGCGCACTATCCTACTGAAGGAGGCGCCACTGACACGCGCACTGCGCACTCTCAACGATATTGCTTCGGAATTGGACGTGTTTCACTGTACACTGAGTGAATTTACAAGGACAGAATATTAAGCAATATGTTATAGGAAGTAGACAAGTTGGGGTCTTCGCTACTGCATTGGGATGTATCCTGTAATGGTAGATGTAAGGTTGGTGACAAATAAATAAAAAAATCTTAGAGACTCCAGTGACAACACAATTGACAACATTTCATATTTTTAACTGGCATGTATTATTGCGTTATTTAAAAGTAAATCCAAAACTAGGACACCCATATTTTTTCTTTTTGCGAATTAATGAAATTTTCATTCATAATTTCAACTTTGAAATTCGATGTATTCTAAAAAGACGTAAGCGGCAAATACGTCATACATACGGTGGAATAACAATCGATCTTTGCTTTAATGTAACCCGTCAAAAATAAATCACTGTCTTGTCATACTCGTTGGCGCCTAAACTTGTTTACGTTTGTTTAATGTTTTCAAATTAAATTAAAATAGTCAATATTAAATTCGTTTCCAGTATTATTATCCTTATTATGTTTCATTAAGTCACCATGAAAGTTTCAAAATTTAAAACCGTGAGTGAGAATTGACAATTTGACACGTCTTGTTTGACATTAATGTTTTCGTTTAAAACATTGAATGCTTAGGCAAACGAAACTACCTCGTCCGCCGTATTAGTGACGTCATCACACCTTTTTTAGTTTTTTCCTCAGAAATGATGAAATAAAAAAATCTGAAAAAAATGTATTTGAACTCAGGATACAAAAATAAAGAAACGGTATTTTTGTTTTAAGGTGGTCTCAGTTTTAAAATGTTGTCAATTGCTGTTACTCTGTTTTTATATGTATCTGTAATAATACAGTATGTGTACCCATTTAAGGGTTGTATAAATATATGCCGAACGTCTATCGAATTTTAATAAGACGTTGTCAGACGCCTTAATGTTGCAGATCACCTGAAAGGCTGTTGTTAAATCTTTATTATTCTGCTTTCGGAGGCGAAATCTTTGAAGTCGTTATGTGTCGTGTTTGTCTATTTATTTGTCTACGAAACGTAGATGAAAATTGAAAAGATATTAATATAAAAATTCGAAGCAAAGCAAGCCAAAATACATTGGCGCTCTGTTTCACAAACTGGAGTGGTAACGGAAATGGTGTAGCGGGTTAAAAAGCTTTGCCTAACGCGCCTAAAGTAGTTGTCATCTCAAAAAGGCTGCAGGTTAGCCAGGATAGGACCTCAAAAGGATATAACAATTCGACTGTATGTTAATTTGTATGTACCTATGTACGCAATATTTCCGTTGTTTATTATAAAAATAAATTAAATAAAAAAGGTTTTTAGTCACGTAGACTTTAAAAAAGCACTTGTAAATATTTAGAACTCGTTTGTAGTAATATAGTTAAGTAGGTAGGTATAAATAATTATTTCTAGTTACATATAGATAACCAAAGAGCAATGGAAAGGGCTATACTTGGAGTTTCCCTGCGAGATCGAATCAGAAATGTTCAGATCCGCAGGCGAACCAAAGTGACCGACATAGCCGTAAGAATTGCCGAATTGCTGAAGTGGCAGTGGGCAGGGCACATAGCTCGTAAAGCCGACGGCCGTTGGGGCAGAAAGGTTCTCGAGTGGCGACCACGAACCGGAAGACGCAGCGTGGGCAGGCCCCCTACAAGATGGACCGATGATCTTGTGCGGGTCGCTGGATGCGGATAGCGCAAGACCGGCAAATGTGGAGATCTTTGGGGAGGCCTTTGTCCAGCTGTGGACGTCTTTCGGCTGATATGATGATGATGATGATGACATATAGATATTTAGGTACACGGATCGTTAAAACATTTATAAAATTTATTTTATAATAGTAATGATATTCAGCTAGCTTGTATTAAGTTATTGTAAAGGAGATTATGTTTAGATTTAAGTGTCGAAATTAACATGTTTTGATGAATAATTTATTTTCCCATCGGTTGTGAAAAAGAAATCTTGAAGTTGGTTTTATGTTTTTAATCGACTTCTAAAGGAGCTTATCAAGTCGACTATATATTTTTGTTTATAAAACTGCTTGTTGGGTAAGAGGTAGCGTGTTTAACCGCGGTTAATGAGGTCCTAGGTTCAAATCCCGGTCGGCCTAAAAAATGATATTGGATATTGGATATTCGCTGTTAAGAAAATTTCTCTATATCAGCACGAAGTCTAGGAGTTGGTATCGGTATAACATCGCCGTACCTCGGAGAGCACGTAAAGCCGTTGGTTCTGTACCTGACCTCTTTCCGGTCGTGTCGCTAGTCCAAACGGATTATGAGAGTGATATATTGTAAATCAGGATGGCCGCCGTAGCCGAAATCGCCTAGGAGGACATTATTTCTATTTTACCCAATGCCAACATAATTCTCAGTTTCTCAGCAATTCTCTGTGTATTTAATACAAGCAAATCCTACCATAAATTTCCCAATAATAGACTTAGCCGCACTGTACTATGTAGAGGGATAATACCCTCTACATTTGAACGTTGACAAAAAACATTCCTTATCAGAATAAGTGCGGTCAATCCCGTGCAAAGTGGCAGGACATTTATTTTATTATACTCATCCTGCTCACTGAATTCCACCACCAGGTCACCGTAGCCTAGTTGGTAGTGCTCCTGCCTACAAAGCTGGTGGTCCTGGGTTCGAATCCCGGTAAGTGCAAATATTTGTGTGATGATCACGAATATTTGTTTCTGAGTCAAGGATGTTTTCTATATAAGTATGTATATCGTCGCCTGGTACCCATAGTACAAGCTTTGCTTAGTTTGGGGCTAGGATGATCTGTGTGACATTGTCACTATATATATTTAAAAAAAATTCAGCCATGACGGCCTGTATCAATGGAGTGTGTGAGAGCGGAGTGTATAGTCCACAAGTGCTGCCTTGCCACCGCTAGAACAACGTGGCGGTATTATTATACGATCGTACGAGTTTTAGTATAGGTTAGTGTGGGTATACTCGTACAAGATAACCGCATGTTATAAAACTTTTTTACGGCTTGTTTTAAATTCTGCTTATGCTGCCATATATCAGCAAGTGATCTGACCCCCATTTCGAATTCCATCTTTTGAATTCAGCGGCCGCCTGAGCTGTGGCCCGAACCCCATAAGGGTGCCCTCAGGTATTAATCGCTTAAATTAAGCTACTAGTTGAGAGCCTTTTGCGCTAGCCAACTGCTCGTTGTTTTCAATTCTTTAATTTTAATATACTATTACTAAATGCAACGGACGGACTAATTTAAAATATTTTGTTGCTTTAATTACTGTTTTTAAACTGTGTTTATGTAATACATTGTGAGCTTGACAAGTACAAGTGTATGTAAATACCCAAGTGCTGAATAAATTTCATCATTATTTCATTTCATTTCATTATCCTTGATTATTATTACGTAATTACGCATTCAAACGCAACTTTTTGGCCTTTACATATACATAAGTGGCTTAAAAAGGTATTTACATAAATATTTAAAGTTTTATATAACTTTGACTATTAAGTAACTAATGTTTGAAATGATAGTTATTTTCACCAGAGGAACCTATTACACTAAATATCTTAATGACTTAACGTTAAAAATAAATGTATTCTTACAAAAACAAACATAGTTGTATCGGGATAGGTTAAAAACAGTGTGTAAAGCCAATTTTATTACCAGCTTTTCCGCAAACAAAATAAGGGATCTTACCAATATCAACGAATGTTGATAAAAAAATAACAAAAAATAAAAACAAAACTTATACAAGATTCAAGACGCATATTAATCGTGTACTAATGGCTAGGGGTTATTACACCACTAAAGAGTAAATCGATGAGAAAGACGTCTGGCGCTCACCACCTACCTACACATTGCTCGCTGGGGATCTTGTAGCCACATAGACATGACAAATCTGTTGAGTTACGTGAACTATCTGTAATATGATTGCTAACATATACTAAATTTAAAATTATTATTATTATTCTTTATTTCAATCAACAAACGGATCATAATGATAGCATATAAGTACTAACATTAAATTAAAATTAGAAAAATAAGACAAAACACAACATAAAATTACATTAGAATTTAAAAATTTAATTGGCAAAGTCACTAAATTCAAATTAATCATACATGTTATATATATTGATAATTAAAAAGTAATTTATACAAATAAATAAAATTGGAGTGTCTGTTTGTAATATTGAAATATCCGGTTTTTACTACATAAATATGAATATATATACGGTACATACACCAAAATAACATTTTTTACAATTTTTGTCTGTCTGTTTGTTCCGGCTAATCTCTGAAATGGCCGGACCGATTTTGACGGGACTTTTATTGGCAGGTAGCTGATGTAACAAGGCGTAACTTCGGCTACTTTTATTTTAGAAAAAGTATTTTATTTACTAAAAATCGAAATAAACTAATTAACACGCGGACGAAGTCGCGGGCACAGCTAGTAACTAATATATTATAACCGGAAGACGCAGCGTGGGCAGGCCCCCTACAAGATGGACCGATGATCTAGTGCGGGTCGCTGGAAATCGCTGGATGTGGATAGCGCAAGACCGGCAATTGTGGAGATCTTTGGGGAGGCCTTTTTCCAGCAGGGGACGTCTTTCGGTTGATATGATGATGATGAACTAATATAACAATTATTGCATACATACATACATAGACTCACGCCTGTTTCCCAGAGGGGTAGGCAGAGACAACGGATTTCCATTTGTCACGATCTTTGCATACTTCTTTTGCCTCGATTACTGTCATTATATTCTTCATACATGCTCGCCGGTTTAGGGTACTTCTGACCTGCCCTTTCTTGAGAACATCTCCAATTTGGTCAGAGAATGTTCGACGTGGTCTTCCCCTTCCGGTTGTCCCATTCACCCAGGCCAGGTATACTTCTTTTGTCAATCTTCTTTCATTCATCCTTTCTAAATGGCCAAACCATCTCAGCATGCCTTTTTCAATCTTTGTGACTACATCCTCTTTCACACCACAACGCTCTCTTACATCAGTATTTCGAATTCTGTCTCTCAAAGTCACACCACACATACTTCTCAGAGCTCTCATTTCCACTGCATTTATTTTACTTTCATTCTTTTTCTGCCATACCCAACTTTCACTTCCATACATTAAAGTTGGCACTAACACTCCATCGTGCACGGCTAGTCGGGCCTTCTTTGATACTTGCCGGCTACTCATAAAGGCGTGTAGTGCCCCATTCACTCTGTTCCCCGCATTTACTCTTCTAACAATATCTTTTTCATATTTCCCATCTCTCGTAAACAAAGTTCCCAAATATACAAACTCATTCACCTGTTCGACTTTCTCTCCTCCAATCACAATATCACACGCTGTCGTGTATTCATCCCTCTCAAATACCATTACTTTCGTCTTACCTACATTCATTTTCATCCCTTTCCTTTCAAAGGATTCGTACATATTTGTTACCATCACCTGCAACTCGTCCGCCGATGATGCAAGTAAAACTTGATCATCAGCGTAAAGCAGACATTTGATGAGTAACTCATTCATCCTTACACCGCATTCACTTTCTTTCAAATCTTTTAAACAGCTATCCATGAATAGGTTAAACAACCACGGTGACGCTACACATCCCTGTCTAACACCCTTTTGGATGCTAAACCACTCGGTGTATGACCCGTTAATCCTCACGCAAGCTCTGGAATCCCTATAAAGAGATTTCAGTGCTTGAACAAGGTTGTCGTTCAACCCATACATGGACAGTACCGACCATAGTTCATTCCTCAACACTCTATCGTAGGCCTTTTCTAAGTCTACGAAGGCACAGTAGACCTTTTGGTATTTGCCCAAAAACTTCTCTACTATACTTCGCAGAGAAAAGACCTGATCCGTGCATCCCATTCCTTTCCGAAAACCCGCCTGTGCATCCCATATTTTCGCATCGGTTTCTTTCACAACTCTTTCAACCAATACTTTTGCATACAACTTACCAACGACGCTGAGCAGACTAATGCCCCTATAGTTTTTACAGTCTTGCCGTGAGCCTTTCCCTTTGTAAAGAGGTACAATGACAGCCTTGCACCAATCACTTGGCACTTGGCCGGTGGTATAGCATAGATTGAAAAGGCTGTACAGCTGACTCGCTATGACGCCATGTCCAGCCTTCAGCATCTCGGAAGTTATCCTGTCATACCCTGGTGACTTACCTGATTTCATACCCTTAATAGCTTTCACAATCTCATCCATACCAATTTCATCTTTACATTTGTTCTCGTCTATACTTAGTGAACTACGTTCACTCTCTGTTACACCTCTTTCATACAAACTTTCAAAATACTCCTTCCAACGTTTTAACACGCATTCTTCCCCTTTCACTATATTTCCATCTTGGTCTCGTATGGATTTCAGTTCTGAGGTTTGAGTTATGCCTCTTACTGATCTAACGGATTTCCAGAAAAACTTAATGTTCGTCTGAAAATCCTTAGACAACCTTCTATCAAAATTATCCTTTTGTTCATTTTTCTTTTAGTTCACCACATCCTTTACAATTACTTTCATTTTCCTATAATCATTCCAGGCCCTTTCTATATCCTCATTCGTCGCCTTATTCATTCGTTCGTTTGCTCTGGTGGCTAGCCAGTCTAACCACGCTTTCTTCTTTTCACATACAACTTTTTGTACACTTTTATCCCACCAAATATTCTTCATCTTTCTTCCTCTTCTTCTCTTTATTACACCACATACTTCACCAGCTACACTCACCACACCTTCTTTGACTACCTTCCATAGCTCTTCTACTTCTCTTATGTCTTCAGATCCCTCAAACTTCTCAACCAACTTACTTTTGTACTCGTCTGCCACTTCTTCCTCTTGCAGTTCCTCTACTTTTATTCTCTCTAGTACACTTTTAGTCTCAGGGATTCGGTGGCGCCATCCTTTGGACAGACCACTTATTCGGCTCATCACCAGAAAGTGGTCTGTATGGATTGCGGTCCCACGATAGACTCTTGTGTCTAGAACATTCTTTCTCAGTCTTTCATCTACAATCACGAAGTCAATCATACTCTTTCTCACATTTTTCCTCTCTCGTGTAAACGTATGGATTCTTTTATGTTCAAACATAGTATTTGTAACACAAAGACCCCATTCCAAACATATCTCAAGCAGACTGTACCCATTCTCATTCTCACTCTCGTCACCGAATTGACCTAGTACTCTTTCAAAACCATCACGTTTTACCCCAACCCATCCATTAAAATCACCTAACATTATTACTCTTTCATTATACCGACTTAACCGCAACACATCTCTCAGGGTCTCCCAGAATGCCTTTCTTTCCTCTTGTTCTCGCTGTATTACAACTGCACCCATATCTACAGGAGCGTACACTCCTACTAGGAAGATACGGGTCATACCAACTTTCATTCTCAACCACATTACTCTTGCATTCACGCATTCGAACTCAGTCACACACTCAGACATACTTGTGGAAAGAATGAGACCCACACCTTTATTGGATAAATTGAATTGTATGAAATTGTTATTCAAGATATCCTATTCAAGTTAATAGCAAACATTGTTATATATTTCGAAATAAATGGCTTTAATATTATACATATATTATTATATTATATTTATAGTGTAAATGTAAACATTCAAAATTTTTGTGGATTTAATTCTAAAAATATTGTAAAATGTGAAAGTGTTGAAGTTAATGGATAAATTGAATTGTATGAAATTGTTATTCAAGATATCCTATTCAAGTTAATAGCAAACATTGTTATATATTTCGAAATAAATGGCTTTAATATTATACATATATTATTATATTATATTTATAGTGTAAATGTAAACATTCAAAATTTTTGTGGATTTAATTCTAAAAATATTGTAAAATGTGAAAGTGTTGTAAGTTAATGACCATTACACAGTATAAATACGGTCAGTAAGGTAACTAAGCCTAGTTGATAAAATAATTACTTACGCTCTATGAAGCTGTAGGGTTGTAACATTTGAATGTTCTAGATACCTACTATTATTATTGACGGTCACCGTAGCCTAATTGGTAGTGCTCCTGCCTACGAAGCTGGTGGTCCTGGGTTCGAATCCCGGTAAGTGCAAATATTTGTGTGATGAGCACGAATATTTGTTTCTGAACCATGGATGTTTTCTATGTATTTAAGTATTTATCTATCTATATAAGTATGTATATCGTCGCACCATAGTATTTATACCCATGTACTCATACCCATAGTACTTATAAGCTTTGCTTAGTTTGGGGCTATGATGATCTGTATGAAATTGTCCCTAGATATTATTATTATTATTAAAACATATTTGGTTTATAAATCAGCAGGACGGTTAAAATACGAAAGATCCCGTTTTGATGAAACCGAGTTCAAACAGCCGTAAACTACGCAAAACGCACGTGGATTTTTAAAAAGATTGCGGAGATAAACTTGTACGCGACCACTCGTTTTGACGCGGCACTCACTACTGACAGCACCGCGACTACCGCTTAGGGGTCTTGTCGATGCGCATGTTTGTGTGAGTGTACCGTTTCGACCGTTTGTAGGTAGTTTCCATACTGTCTATTATTTTTTTTTATATCAGACGGCGACAAACGAGCAAGTAGGTCACCTGATGGTAAGTGATCACCGCCGCCCATGGACACTCGCGACACCAGAGGAGTCGCGAGTGCGTTGCCGGCCTTTTAGAGTTAGCAAACAAGTGTTGCTGACCCTTCCCCCACCCCAATGAGCTCTGGCGACCTTACTCACACTCGGAATCACAACATTAAAATTATTATTAAGGAATGTCTTCTGTAAGGTGGAGGTACTTCCCCAGTCGGGCAGCTCTTTGAGCGAATGAATGCTATGCCCTACCTCTCTTAAAATTAATTTCTTAAAATTTCTATGCTGAGCCATTATTGACGATGAAATGTTTACGTGATCAAGTAAGACGATGAATAGGTATTATATTAGCAGCGGCAATTCGACAACCCTAGCCGCTCAGCTACTAGCAGCAGCGACTGTGTAACGCGTAGAACGTACGTAGTAACGTAGAAGACAGCGGCAACGTTTAGGTGCATATACATATACTAGCTGTGACCCGCGGTTTTATCCGCGTTAAACTTTATAAATTAGAGCCTTTGTGTTAATCCAGGGTGTCAGCTAACTCCATACCAAAGGTAAACGGCATGTCTGTATGGGATTTTTGTACCGCTAGTAAAATTTCGTGTTTCGGGATATTTATGTTTTAATTGGTAGTTAATGTGATAAAAAAGGCATTTTTAATTTCTTAGATTTTTAGAACTTGGGATATAAAAGTTATAGCCAGTTTTATTTTAAGGTTACGTTTGGTAATCTGTGGGTCAACCCCATGACCGTGGATACATTGCAGTTCGAAAATCACTCTTACTGCCTAAGTAATAAAGATACTGTAAATATCAAAGTGTGTCTACTGATGTGGTAATGAAATGCTAGTGTTAACTAGTGTACTAATGAAGATTGTTACATATTATATTTACATAAACATTGTTATGGTGATAAAGTAAAATATGTTGTCGCTCTTTTTGTAGTCTTTACATGGATTTATTCCGAACCTGCCCCGAAAACCCTAACCAGGTCGCAAGTTAGGTTAGAAATATGCAAAAAACTATTATTTGTTGAAATAATGAAAAGTTCTTTATTTCCATTAATTACAAAGTTCATACCCCAGTGTACATTTGTGTGAGGTTGCGAGGGGTTTTATACGAGGTTTTGAGTGGAGGTAAATAAAACAATAGGTTCTTTGTTTTTAGTAACTACATTTATTTTATTAGTATTATTATTAATTCATCCTTAGTATTACTTCATCTAAGAACATCTTCATATAAGTACCAAACAATAATTATAACATAGCGCAAAGCAACATTGGGTTTATTGAGAACTTCACTCACTCTCATCGGATAAAGCATGACTTCTTAGTCGGGGCAAACGAATGTAGCAATTAACACATTGCAAGCTTGTCATTTTAATTAAATTATACGTAAGTAAGTAAGTAACTCTTTATTGTACACCATAAAATAATACATAAAAAATAAAAAGAACTATGAGTATGTTAAGATTGTACAAATGGCGGCCTCATCGCTAAGTGCGATCTTTTCCAGGCAACCTATATATTATAATGAGTCCTTTCGTGAATCCACTGTCAACAGATATATATTATAGTACGGAGGATAACTCAACGTAAAAATTGCAAGATATTTGCTAAATTGATGACATGTATCAAAACAACAGCAATAAATACCTGACAGATTGTCTTTGCCTGTCAATAAATAATTGCCATGAACAAAAAAAATATTGACGACGAAAATCATTACTATTCTAAATCATTAATTATTACGATTTAATGTAACTACTGTTCTTTCATAGGTATAATAAATAAGTATATAATTATATGATTTATATGCAATGTTGTTCTCATTTAAAAATAATTAATTATAATTTCGATCTATATATTATTTTACACATGGCAATTTCTGAAAACGTAACTGCGTGTAGTTTACCATTTTATTGCGTTTATTTATTGAAAATAATTGAAATATTATTTTTGATTTTATTAATTAATCCCAAGTTCTAAAAATATTATACATACATGAAAATAAATGCCTTAGTTGACTTAATAAGTGGTACAAATTATGTAGCTGAACACCAAAATAAGTATGTGGTACGATTTTTGCCATTCACATTTAATTAAAATAGCTTCAGCCGTTTATACGTGAAGAAGTAACAAACATACACACTCACACAGTCACACACTCACAAACTTTCGCCTTTATAATATTAGTGTGATGTATGGGCACTGAGCTCTTATGCGAGCGGAATTGCGCTTTGTTGCTTAGTAGCAAGAGTCGCAATTTCTACAAATTGCTTCTATAAAGTGCTGCGTCTGTACGTTAGTACTTTTAAGGGGTTCCGTAGCCAAATGGAAAAAAACAGAACCCTTATAGATTCGTCATGTCTGTCTGTCTGTCCGTTCGTATGTCACAGCCACTTTTTTCCGAAACTATAAGAGCTGTACTGTTGAAACTTGGTAAGTAGATGTATTCGGTGAACCGCATTAATATTTTTACACACAAATAGAAAAGGAACAATAATAATGGGGGGTCCCCATACATAGAACTGAAACTCAAAATTTTTTTTTCGTCGTACTCATACATGTGGGTTGTCTTCAAAAATGATATTGAGTTTTCTAATAATATTTTTTTCTAAACTGAATAGCACTTCCAACGTGGTAAAATTAGTGACCCGCTCCCCCTGTAACTTCTAAACTAAGAGAATTATAAAACTAATAAAAATATATGGTGTATATTACCATGCAAACTAACAAGGAAAATTGGTTTAAACGAGATCTAGCAAGTAGTTTTTTTTTAATACGTCATAAATCGTAAACCGCAATTTGCTTTCATTTAATCAACTGAAATACTTGCTGCTACGGAACCGTTCATGGGCGAGTCCAACTCGCACTTGGCCAGTTTTATTCTGTGGTTCCGCTCAAGTTTGAAAGTTTACTTTCAGCGGATCGTTCCCGCTGTGGAATGAAATTACTTTTCTTGGCGAATCTTGATGCACGAAGTTGGAATAGCGCCAAGCACGTTTGGTGACGGGACATTTAAAAGTACCTCACCACCCTTTGCATAACAAACGAAACCAATTGCAAAGTGCGCGTTTTAATAAAACAAATGTCAAATAAGATCATACTTCTTATTTCATATATATCTGATTTTGACTCGATCAATTCAATCTATCTAAGGTTTATTTCGATTGTGAACATTCAGGGATGTACAGACGCCAGCACATCGAGCTACCCAAATTTGTCAAATTTCCTCAATTGAAAGTGAACCTTATGCTTTTGTGAAAAAGTTGAAAATTTATAAAAGATATTTGACAGATCGGGGTAGCTGGATGTGCTGGAGTCTGTACATATTTTCTTTTATCCCAGGCAGTGGCATAAAAATTCGACTCAAAAAATAAGATTCACAATTTCCATTTCCTTTGAGGGGTCGTAGATGATGAGTGGTTACAGTGGTTATTCATTTCATAATTCGCACAATACATGTGCTACAAGTGTCCATTGGCAGTGGTGACCACGTACCATCAGCTTACTTGCTACTATATATAAAAATATATATACGTAATAGTTGCAGCTGAAAGATCATCATATCAGCCGAAAGACGTCCACAGCTGGACAAAGGCCTCCCCCAAAGATCTCCACAATTGCCGGCCTTGCGCTATTCGCATCCAGCAGTTTCCAGCGACCCGCACAAGATCATCGGTCCATATTGTAGGGGGCCTGCCCACGCTGCGTCTTCCGGGTCGTGGTCGCCACTCAAGAACCTTTCTGCCCCAACGGCCATCGGTGAAAAATCGGCTGAAAGATCACTGCTGGACAAAAACCTCCCCAAGCATCTCCGTATTTACCAGTTTCAGTTCCAGCAACCCTCGCAAAGCCTTCCTTCATGTGTGGTGCCTGCTGACGGTACCTCTTCCCGTTGCTGGTTGTCTCTCTACCTTCCTCCCCCAAATAAATAGAGAATAGCCAGTAATAGTAATAAATAGTAGTAACGTAGCTAAGTAAAGCTATATTACTACTAATGTCCTCCTAACCGAATTACAGCCACGTCGGCCAGTCTCAATGGAGATTAGCCAATTGAGCAAGACATATTATAGTGCACAAGTGTGTGCGCAAACACAGGTGCACTTTCTATTCCATCACTCTCATGATCCGATGGGACGCCTAGCGACACGACTGGAAAGATGTCAGTTACAGGACCGACGCGACGGCTTTACGTGCTCTCCGAGGCACGGGGGTATAATACTGCCAACTCCCAGACTTCGGGCTGATACTGAGAATATTTTCTTTTTTAATGAATGTGTTGACATAAATGAGTGAGGTTCCACCATATTCGACATTTACGTCGTGCAAATATTTGTTTAAAAAATCTTAAATTATTATTAACTCCCAATTAACTCTAGTATAAAATTATACAAATTAAAAATAATAGTTATACAATCAAAATTACTTCAAATGTCATTTCGTCATGTCACTTATTTGTTCTCCAGTTGGTTCGAGTGATCATAGAATTTACATTTAATATAGTCACCTACAGAATAAAAACTTCGTTTAAAAAAACCGACTTCAAAAACTAAAAAGTAAAAAAAAAAATATCTTAATAAAGATTTAATTTAATACATCACTTATAATATAGTATTAATTAAATAATATAATTTGTATGTGCTACCTATTGATAGGTTTGAAGTCGGTGCCAAGCCCTAAGCACGCTTGGGTTGTTTGTCTAGAAATACGAAGCTATCCCGCAGAAAGTAACGCGCGCGCGGCGTGTGTGATACCTACATTTGGCTTGGCACCGACTTCAAACCTATCAATAGGTAGCACATACAAATTATATTATTTAATTAATACTATATTATAAGTGATGTATTAAATTAAATCTTTATTAAGATATTTTTTTTTTACTTTTTAGTTTTTGAAGTCGGTTTTTTTAAACGAAGTTTTTTTTATTTGTTACTTTTTAGTGTCTAGCTATGGTTAGGACTTCGAAAGGTGCTGCGCGCCTCAAAACTATAGATCCCAACAAACGAGAACTGTAAAAAGAAACATCTTCCGAAAAAATGTTGTTCGAAACTCTTTTTCACGTTCTTGTGAGACAGTGAATGATCGAAAAGACTGTTTGTAAAGTAAGAAAAACTACATAAAATTACGTTCACTCTAAGAAAACTTGCACAGTACGAGTCTAGACTCGCTAAGATTTATGAAAGTCTGAACAGCAAGCGCATAGGTTAGGCCGTATGACCATCTAGCTAACGTGTCTGTGTGCTGAGGGCTTATACACTAGATCTTATTAATCATTGAATAGCCATCAAGTCAGCTGAAAAGAGGGTATGAGTCTATGAAGACTAGGTCTTATTAATGATCGATTAGCCAACGAGTCTACTGAGCAGAGGGCTGTTAGAGTAGGTCTTATTCATGATCGATTAGCCATCGAGTGTACTGAGCAGAAGGCTCATAGACTAGGTTGTATTGATGATCAAGACAACGAGTCGAGAAAGTTCGAGTTGGACTCGCCCGTGAAAGGCGAAATGTTTCTTTCCGTAGCAGCAAGTATTTGAGTTGATAGAATGGAGGGTAAATTACGCGGCTTACGATATATGACGCATTAAAAAAACTACTTACTAGGTCTCGTTCAAACCAATTTTCAGTAGAAGTTTGCATGGTAATGTACATCATCTATTTGTTTTAGTTTTATGATTCTCTTATTTTAGAAGTTACAGGGGGGGGAGGGAGACATTTTACGCCTTTGGAAGTATCTCTCGCGCAAACTATACAGTTAAGAAAAAAATCTATTATAAACCTCAATATCATTTTCGAAGTCCTATCCATAGACTTAGAACTGAATTTAAAAAAAATCATTAAACTATTAATGGGGGGTCCATTAATAGTTTAATGATTTTTTTTAAATTCAGTTCTAAATTTAGGGAACCCCTCAAATTTTATTGTTTGTTTTTCTATTTTTGTGTGAAAATCTTAATGCGGTTCACGGAATACACCTGCTGACCAAGATTCGACAGTATAGTTCTTATAGTTTCGAAAAAACGTGGCTGTGACATACGGACGGACAGATATACAGACATGACAAATCCATAAGGTTTCCTTTTTTGCCATTTGGCTACAGAACCCTAAAAATGGCAGCTATTCCGCATCAAACTAAAGAAGAATCACGTAAATCGGTTCATAAATCACAGCGTAATCGGTGTACGTACATAAAAAAATACGCTTGTACTAAAAGGTGCGCCTACATGCGCTTCCAAAAAAAAACTTATACGTGCGTATTAAACGCTAGTCGTCTGAAATTGTTGTTTATGTTCATGCCAAGACACACTTGAACAGGATGGGTCTAGCTTGACTAGCTAAGATTTACAAATGTCTGTGCCAAAGACAATTACATCGTCCACTTAAACAAAAAATTCATACAAAAATGTCCATAAAATGAAAACTACTCGGCCAATCTATATAAAATTTTTATGGGACCAAATGGCAACTATTACGCATCAAACTAAAAAAGAATCACGTAAATCGGATCAAAAATCTCCGAGTAATCGGTGTACATACATAAAAAAAAAAACAACAAACCGGTGGACTTGAGAACCTCCTCCTTTGGAAGTCGGTTAAAAAGTAAGAGTAAAAACTTTTAAAGTCCCATAATCATTTTTGGCCCGACCCGGGGTATGAACCCAGGACCTCATTTTCTGCGGTTGAACACGTTACCACTAGACCAACGAAGCAGTCAGACTTCAAACCTATCAATAGGTAGCACATACAAATTATATTATTTAATTAATACTATATTATAAGTGATGTATTAAATTAAATCTTTATTAAGATATTTTTTTTTTACTTTTTAGTTTTTGAAGTCGGTTTTTTTAAACGAAGTTTTTTTTATTTGTTACTTTTTAGTGTCTAGCTATGGTTAGGACTTCGAAAGGTGCTGCGCGCCTCAAAACTATAGATCCCAACAAACGAGAACTGTAAAAAGAAACATCTTCCGAAAAAATGTTGTTCGAAACTCTTTTTCACGTTCTTGTGAGACAGTGAATGATCGAAAAGACTGTTTGTAAAGTAAGAAAAACTACATAAAATTACGTTCACTCTAAGAAAACTTGCACAGTACGAGTCTAGACTCGCTAATATTTATGAAAGTCTGAACAGCAAGCGCATAGGTTAGGCCGTATGACCATCTAGCTAACGTGTCTGTGTGCTGAGGGCTTATACACTAGATCTTATTAATCATTGAATAGCCATCAAGTCAGCTGAAAAGAGGGTATGAGTCTATGAAGACTAGGTCTTATTAATGATCGATTAGCCAACGAGTCTACTGAGCAGAGGGCTGTTAGAGTAGGTCTTATTCATGATCGATTAGCCATCGAGTGTACTGAGCAGAAGGCTCATAGACTAGGTTGTATTGATGATCAAGACAACGAGTCGAGAAAGTTCGAGTTGGACTCGCCCGTGAAAGGCGAAATGTTTCTTTCCGTAGCAGCAAGTATTTGAGTTGATAGAATGGTGGGTAAATTACGCGGCTTACGATATATGACGCATTAAAAAAACTACTTACTAGATCTCGTTCAAACCAATTTTCAGTAGAAGTTTGCATGGTAATGTACATCATCTATTTGTTTTAGTTTTATGATTCTCTTATTTTAGAAGTTACAGGGGGGGGGGGGGGGGAGACATTTTACGCCTTTGGAAGTGTCTCTCGCGCAAACTATACAGTTAAGAAAAAAATCTATTATAAACCTCAATATCATTTTCGAAGTCCTATCCATAGACTTAGAACTGAATTTAAAAAAAATCATTAAACTATTAATGGGGGGTCCATTAATAGTTTAATGATTTTTTTTAAATTCAGTTCTAAGTTTAGGGAACCCCTCAAATTTTATTGTTTGTTTTTCTATTTTTGTGTGAAAATCTTAATGCGGTTCACGGAATACACCTGCTGACCAAGATTCGACAGTATAGTTCTTATAGTTTCGGAAAAACGTGGCTGTGACATACGGACGGACAGATATACAGACATGACAAATCCATAAGGTTTCCTTTTTTGCCATTTGGCTACAGAACCCTAAAAATGGCAGCTATTCCGCATCAAACTAAAGAAGAATCACGTAAATCGGTTCATAAATCTCAGCGTAATCGGTGTACGTACATAAAAAAATACGCTTGTACTAAAAGGTGCGCCTACATGCGCTTCCAAAAAAAAACTTATACGTGCGTATTAAACGCTAGTCGTCTGAAATTGTTGTTTATGTTCATGCCAAGACACACTTGAACAGGATGGGTCTAGCTTGACTAGCTAAGATTTACAAATGTCTGTGCCAAAGACAATTACATCGTCCACTTAAAGAAAATATTCATACAAAAATGTCCATAAAATGAAAACTACTCGGCCAATCTATATAAAATTTTTATAGGACCAAATGGCAACTATTACGCATCAAACTAAAAAAGAATCACGTAAATCGGATCAAAAATCTCCGAGTAATCGGTGTACATACATAAAAAAAAAAAACAAACCGGTGGACTTGAGAACCTCCTCCTTTGGAAGTCGGTTAAAAAGTAAGAGTAAAAACTTTTAAAGTCCCATAATCATTTTTGGCCCGACCCGGGGTATGAACCCAGGACCTCATTTTCTGCGGTTGAACACGTTACCACTAGACCAACGAAGCAGTCATCTTACTACTATACAACGTGTAACAGAAAGAGTGAACGTAACTTAAGGGGCATATACGGTCTCCTTAAGCCTACCTATACACAAAATCTCATACCGAAATACCATCATTTTAATCTTGATCGTAAAATAATATACCATTCAATATATCGACAAGTTTTATCGATATAACGAACATCCGTACTAACACAGCACAGCTGATTCTGATTTACGCTAGAAATTGTTTGACATACCTCTGTGTTTCTATGCACGCCTGGTAGTTTGATTCCGATTGCACTCACTACACATATTTTGTTTTATTTTCGAGTTATGTTTTTATTTATAGCACTGCTGAATAGCTATTGGATACTTTACATCGTATAAGTACGTGATACACAAACACATTACGAGAATCTTTTTATAGTTTAACTTCTAGTTGAAGTTGTTTTCAGTACTGATGGAAGAATTTCATTATTTCACGTTCACTTAAATCTGCACCGACACCGAAAGCTTAACTCTAAGACTTGCCAACTAACACGAGTCTCTCTCATGTACAACATATTCATAGAATCGTAAAGCTTTCATGTTTCTTAGTTATAAAGAGGCGTGGCCTCCATCGCGACACTGTACCCTTCACGACATAGGTTCCTCGTAATTAAACAGCCTTAAATTCTGTGACCTATGAATCCTCATCATCACAAAGTGCACGTCTGAGGCTATTCTTTCATAGATGAATGCACGAAATTTTCAAAATTATTACGATCACTAAACGACATAGTTAAGGATTTCGCGGAACACTTTACTCATTACTAAACACGACCTAAATAGACAGCAGTTTACGAACAACTGATGATTTTAATATTTTTAAATATTAAATAATAAAATGCATAATATTTGATGAATTTGGCGGCTTTCTTCGAACGCGGCCCCTTTGGCGGCGTCTTTGAGTCCACTCAAAAGAGCCGCCTAGGTATCGACGACGTAGGTATCTAGGTATCGCGCGGCTCGCTTTCATGAATATTAAAAGATATTTAACCGTTTATTATTTACCTACATCAACTCTTTGATTTTGCCGCCATATTAGTGTAACTTTGGATATAATCAGGACGGAATTTGAAATGTCCCCTACTGTTCATATGAGCCTAGTACATTATTCATGTTTTTTTATTTTTATGTATTGTATGAATGATTAATATGTCGTTACATCGGATCATGAGAGTGATGGAATTGAAAGTGCCCCTGCACTGTCTATTCCATCACTCTCATGATCCGATGGGACGACTAGCGATACGACCGGAAAGAAGTCAGGCACAGGAACGACGGGTTTACGTGCTCTCCGAGGCATGGGGGTGTAATATCGTCAACTCCCAGACTTTGGGCTGATACTGAGAAATTTCTTTTTACGGAAAAATCCCATAATCACTTTTTGGCCCGACCCGGGAATTGAACCCAGGAAATCATTATTCCCATAATCACTTTTTGGCCCGACCCGGTCTGCAGTTGAACACGCTACCGCTAGACCAATGAGTTATACCCGAACACATTCAAATGGCGCGGCGCGCGCTCGGAGCCCGCTTTGATGAATATTAAAAAATATTTCACCATTTATTATTTACCTACATCAATCCTTTGTATTCGCCGCCGTATTAGAGTTCCTTGCGACAAATCAGGACGGAATTCGAAATGTCCCCTAATGTTCATATGAGCCTAGTACATTATTCATATTTTTTCTTAATTTATCAGTAGTCGAACCGCGTGTGTTTATCTGGTTAGTTTGTATAGTTTGTATTAAAAGGCAAACGGCAAGAATGTATGAGGCTTTTGTACCGCTAGTAAAATTTCGTGTTACGGGATATTTAATGTTTTAATTGGTGGTTAATGTGATAGAAAAGGCATTTTTAATTTCTTAGATTTTTAGAACTTGGGATATAAAAGTTATAGCCAGTTTTATTTTAAGGTTACGTTTGGTAATCTGTGGGTCAACCCCATGACCGTGGAAATATTGCAGTTCGAAAATCACTCTTACTGCCTAAGTAATAAAGATACTGTAAATATCAAAGTGTGTCTACTGATGTGGCAATGAAATGCTAGTGTTAACTAGTGTACCAATGAAGATTGTTACATATTATATTTAGTTGGTAGTGCTCCTGCCTACGAAGCTGGTGGTCCTGGGTTCGAATCCCGGTAAGTGCAAATATTTGTGTGATGTGCACGAATATTTGTTTCTGAGTCATGGATGTTTTCTATGTATTTAAGTATTTATCTATCTATATAAGTATGCATATCGTCGCCTGGTACCCATGGTACAAGCTTTGCTTATTTTGGGGCTAGGATGATCTGTGTGACATTGTCCCTAGATATTATTATTACATTTATTACATATACCAATTTTTATGTAATAATGGTGATAAAGTAAATGTTGTAGCTCTTTTTATAGTTTTTTACATGGATTTATTCCGAACCTGCCCCGAAAACCCTAAACGGGTCGCGAGTTAGGTTAGGAAGATTCAAACAGTTATTATTTGTTGAAATAATGAAAAGGTCTTTATTTCCATTAATTACATAGTTCATAACCCAGTGTACATTTGTGTAAGGTTGCGGGGGGTTATATATGAGGTTTTGAGTGGAGGTAAATAAAATAATAGATTATTTGTTTTTTGTAACTACATTAATTTTATTGATATTATTATTCATATAAGTTGTTACGGAACCCTAATATATGATAATCGCTGACTATACATTGCCCTGAATACAATGGTATTGCGACACGAGGTGCATGGTCAGCATGTGCATTGGTGCCGTGTGCATAGAACGCCGTGTCAGCGCAACGCCGCCGATTGACGTCAATGGTTACCCGAAGCCGTTCCCGCGGATGGGAAAAACATTCATTCTTGATCTAGCATCGGTCGACAATCATCCATTTTTAGTTGTAATTAAATTGTAACTTTTATATTAATAAACTTGTGAAGTAAATTGGTTTTTTTTGAGACCTCTGGCCGCAACTATCGTAATTGGCGCAGTTGGTAGAGTCGTTATAAAGTCAGTGAATCGATCACGTCTTCAACGATAAAGAATCTACGGGAGTTGCAGACCAGGAGGGAATCCAGAACTCGATTCGGCTCAAAGAAAATGCTGTAAGTACTCTGAATCTTTCTTAGTCCTTACCCATATACCATATCCTAAGTGTACCTTACTCTATTTTATATATTATCCCCTTATTCCATTAAATTTCTTTGTGTCTAGTGTTTAATGTAATCTTTTATAATTGTATGTGATTTTATTTTTTGTGTATCGATTAGATTAACGTTTCCAAAATTTTTCATCCTAGAGAATTGAGGAATAGTAAATTAGGCGTTAGTAGTAGTAGAACCAGTAGTAGTAGGCTTAGCGTTATTGACGAGAGAAGGAATCTAGGAATAATAATGGAGAGTAATAACGTAGATTCAATCTATAAATCCCTTAGATTACTTCCCGAATTCGACGGGAATCCGCATATTTTAACTAGGTTTATAAACTTAGCCGACCAGATAGTATTAGCACATTTCAGTACAACGCCGGGAAATGAATTAGGTAATGTAGCCCTTCTAAACGGCATTTTAAATAAAGTAACGGGCCAAGCAGCTAGATTGATTAATGCTAATGGCCTACCCAATAGTTGGGACGGTATAAGAGGAGCATTAATTAATAATTTTGCTGACCACCGAGACGAAACTGCTCTGTATAGTGATTTGTCCCTGCTATCACAAGGCTCTAGCACCCCACAGGAATTTTATGAGCGTTGCCAAAACTTATTTAGCACAATAATGACATACATCTCCTTACATGAGACAATTCAGACGACTATCGACGCAAAACGTGAACTTTATAAAAAGTTAACATTGCAGTCTTACTTGAGAGGTCTTAAAGATCCCTTAGGATACAGGATACGCTGTATGCGCCCTGCATCAATGGAGAAAGCTCTAGAATACATTCAGGAGGAGCTTAACACGTTGTATTTGCAACAGCGTAATGAGGGTAGCGGCAGTAAACAACATGCAACCCCTCATGCTAGTTATAATCTTCCCCTTAATAATTTTGTACCTAAGATCATGCCATTTAACTCACCTATGAGACAGCAAGCATTTAATATGCCAGGCCCCTCACGACAGCAGCATATGCAGCCTCCACTTTCTAAAGGTTGGAGCCCTAACTTTCCTTCTCAACCGCAACCACCACGTGGATTCTCGCGCACTCAACAAATAATGCGCGCTCCACCCCAAAATTATAACCCACAGAGCAATGTATTCCGACTGAATAACAGACCTCAATATCAGCCTCAGCAACAGCAGTCGCAAAACCTAGGTAATCAACCCCGTCCAATGAGTGGTGTAAGCCATTTCGTCCCAAGACCTGTACAGCCCTCTGGATTTCAAGGACATGACTGGCGTAGATTTGGAAATCCACCCCCTAATAATTATTTTAAAACAAGGGAGGTTAATTTTAACGAATTTGACTATGATATTAACGACTGTTACGGCTACGATTATAATTACCCTGACTATGACCAAAACTTTTATTCTGGTGACTATCCCGAGTATCAATACTATCAGGACCAGCCTTATCTAGAAGCAGCTACCATTGAAGAATCTAATCAAAATCTAAACTTTGAAAATAGTGAAAATTTTCAGATGGAGTCCAAATCCGAAAAGCCAAAATAGAATTAAATTTTCACATACAAAGACAGCTAGGTTATATTCAAATTAATAACCCTCCACTTAAATTTTTAATTGATACTGGCGCTAATCAGTCATTTATCAGCCCTGAAGCCGTAAATAAATATTATAGCCACATCCCTTTAAACTATGACCCTTTTGAGGTGACAAACGTACATGCGACCACTAAAAATGACTTTTCATTAACTTTACCGCGTTTTCCCGAATTTTGTGAGCATAAAGACATTACATTATTCGTGTATAAGTTTCACAACTACTTTGACGGACTAATAGGATTTGACTTATTAGACAGCTGGGATTCGAACATAGACTTACGGAATAAATGACTAGTAACCCGTAATGCGAATATACCTATTCAAATGTATGACTCACGTAACTCCAACTTGTACGAAGAGATCATCCCTGCCAACTCGAGTAAATTAGTTAGACTACCGGTTAATACTTTAGATGGAGAAGTAATTATAAATAGTCAGATCATTTGCAATTGCCTTATTTCAGATTGTCTAACAAATGTGATTAATAACCGCGGCTGGGTTGAGATAACTAACCCCACATCTAATGACATTATATTTTCCATGGACAGGCCGGTTGAAGCCGAATTGTATAACATAGAGTCAGAGTGTACTGAAATTTTATCGGATCGCGCTAAGGAAGTTATTTCTCGCCTTCGTACGCATCATTTAAATCCGGAAGAGCGTGCTTATTTAGAACAATTATGTTCTAATTACGCCGACGTGTTTTATCTTGAGGGAGAATCTTTAACATTTACCAACAAGATCAAACATAAAATAAGAACAACGGATGAAATTCCAGTACACACAAAAACCTATAGATATCCTTACGTCCACAAGCAAGAGGTTAGAGACCAGATTAATAAAATGCTTGAACAGAATATTATCAGACCATCGGACTCTGCATGGAGCTCTCCTATCTGGGTGGTACCCAAAAAGGCAGATGCCTCGGGCAAGGTCAAATGGCGTCTTGTAGTAGATTTTAGAAAAGTCAACGAGAAAACTATTGATGATAAGTATCCCATCCCCAATATTACCGACGTACTAGACAAACTAGGTAAATGTCAATATTTCACTACTCTGGATTTAGCTAGCGGATTTTATCAAGTTGAAATGGATCCAGAGGACATTCATAAGACTGCATTCAACGTCGAGAACGGACATTATGAATTTTTGCGAATGCCCATTGGTTTAAAGAATTCCCCTTCAACATTCCAACGTGTCATGGATAACGTTTTAAGAGATTTGCAGAATGAGGTATGCCTAGTGTACCTTGATGACATAATAGTATTTAGTACATCTCTCCAGGAGCATATTTTGAACCTGGAGAAAGTTTTCAAAAAACTACAGGAATCAAATTTCAAGATTCAGATGGATAAATCTGAGTTCTTGAAATTAGAGACTGAGTTCTTAGGGCATGTAATTTGTAACGAAGGCGTTAAGCCAAACCCTAATAAAATCCAAGCTATTCAAAATTATCCTTTGCCAAAAACCCCAACTGAAATCAAACGTTTTCTCGGACTATTGGGCTATTATAGAAAATTTATCCCGGATTTCGCACGAGTGACTAAACCACTAACCCAGTGTCTTAAAAAAGGTAGTAAAATTAATTTTGATGAAAAATATACTAATTGCTTTGAACGTTGTAAAACACTTTTAATGAATGACCCTATTTTACAGTATCCGGACTTTACAAAAGAGTTTATTTTAACGACTGACGCTTCGAATGTAGCTATCGGTGCCATTTTATCCCAAGGCACAGTAGGCGCGGATAAACCGATTGCCTACGCGTCCCGAACACTAAATTCGAGCGAATGTAACTATAGTACAATCGAGAAAGAACTTTTGGCAATAGTTTGGGCCACTAAATATTTCAGACCATATTTATTTGGCCGTAAATTCAAGATTATCACAGATCATAAACCATTACAATGGGTCATGAACTTAAAAGAGCCTAACTCGCGACTTACAAGATGGCGACTAAAGCTCAGTGAATATGATTTTACAGTCATCTATAAGCAGGGCAAACATAATACAAATGCGGACGCTCTATCTAGAATAGAACTTAACAATGAAGAATTAATGTCAATCGCCGTTAATCCATCTGAGAAAGACCCTACATTAGATGACTCTAGAACTATCACGGTTACAGAACCTGGGCAGTCCTCGTCTAGGACCGCTACTGTGCATACAGAAAACGAAAACCCCATCTTGGAAGTACCGATATCTGACGATCCCCTTAACAAATTTACTAAACAAATAATTTTAAATGTGGTGGGTGATATTAAGGCTAGACCAATCTTTACTAAACCCTTCGATACCCATACGCGAATAACCGTACAATTGTCGGAATCAAACCTGGAAGAAGATGTTATAAATGTTATTAAGGAATATGTGCACCCCAAAATTAAAACTGGTTTGTTAATTAACCCCCATCTGGCTATGTATACTATTATACCCATAATACAAAAAACTTTTAAGAACTCATCCATGAATCTGGTATTAACCAAACGGGAAGTAGAAAACGTACGCGAATACCTTAGGCAACAGGAAATAATTAATAAATATCATATTGGTAAGACTAATCACCGGGGTATAAACGAAACATATCTATCTTTGTCCCATCAATATTATTGGCCTAAAATGAGGGAAAGTATTACTAAATTCATCAACGAATGTACAGTGTGTGGGCAAGCGAAGTATGATCGCAATCCCATAAACCAAAAGCTTAATATCGTTCCGCCTCCTACCAAGCCTTTCGAACTGGTGCATTTAGATCTACTAACTATTCAATCTGAAAAATATTTAACTATTATAGATGCTTTCTCTAAATATACTCAAGCTTATCATTTACGAGATGGAACAGCTGTTAGTGTAGTACAAGCACTGCTTAATTTCTGCACACATCACGGTATACCTCTAACATTAGTGACTGATAATGGTACGGAATTTACTAACCAACTCTTTGCGGAATTTGTAAGGTTCCATAAAGTTAACCACCATCGAATAGCCCCTCATACACCTAATGAAAATGGGATGGTAGAAAGGGTTCATTCTACAATTTTGGAACATCTCCGTATACTAAAGCTAGGTCAAAAATCTGAATATGTAATTAATCTTATGCCCTATGCCATCTTAGCATATAACAATAGCATTCATAGTTTAACAAAATGTAGGCCCATTGAAGTTATAACCGGTCACTTTGATCCCCGCGACCCTTTCGATGTAAACGTTTCATCTCAACTTCTACAACAATATATTATTAACCATAAGGATAAAATGGCTTTAGCCTATAATACCATTCATGACCTATCCAATACCTCCCGTGAAGGACTGACTTCTAATAGAAATAAGAATCGGGAACCAGAAATAGAATACTCACCAGAACAACAGATATTTGTTAAAAACCCATTTGCTGCACGTCAAAAGTTAGCTCCCCGATTTACCCATGACGTAGTAATGGCTGATCTTCCCATCCATATTTACACGAGAAAGAAAAGAGGTCCAATAGCTAAAACCCGGCTCAAAAGAGTCCCTAAAACAGCCCGATTGTTCCAGAACGTTGCTGATTCTTCCTCTCCTACTGGGAACAACACAAACGCAGGAGATAAGACTTGAAAGTCTCAACAATGGACCTGGAATATTGCCCTTTAAGTTAGGACCAACTAGAATAATATCACACTATCATTCTTTCCTTCAACACACTAATCTTCAGGATTTAAGAAATCGAATTAATTCTGTTAATACCCAATTAGACTCTATTAGCCCTCAATTGCACAATAAAACTAATTCCCTTTTTGAACCTCATTTAATATATCTTAAAAATAAACTTCATAATGTTCTACATCATTTAGAAACATTCGAGACAAATCGTGTTAAAAGAGGATTATTAGATGGCCTCGGATCAGTTATAAAAAGTGTAACTGGGAACCTCGATTACACAGATGCTATGCACTATGATCAAATCTTCAAATCTCTCCAAGATAATGAGAATACTCTAGTGTCTGAGTTTAATACCCATGTGAGTCTCTCTAAAAATTGGACAAATCAATATTCTAAAGTTATAAGTGATATCATAGATAATCAGAATAAAATGACCAGTTTAATCAATAAAATTAACGAAAGCGATGCGAGACGCGATCACGACCTAATTAAATACGCGCATCTTGCACAAGTAATAATTATATTAAGTGACAATATAGATTTAATTGCGCAGGAAATAATGAATTTACAAAACGTTCTAGCTTTTAGTAAAAGCTCCACCATGCATCATTCAAGTTTAAATTCATATGCTATTCGAGATATAATAAGTAGGCTAAATATATTATACGGTAGTGAAAGCGTAATGCAATTAGATATTAGGGAATATTTTGAAATAATTAAAGTAGGCTCATATTATGTAGGTAATGATATAGTTATAGTTTTTAAATTTCCTATTGTCATGTCATCCATTTACGACTTATATAAATTATCTATAGTTCCAAACAAGTATCATGAAGTCCTGACACCCCCTTATCCATTCCTAGCTCTCCATGAGAAAGATTTCAGGTACATAGAGGCAGAATGCCCGAAGACCAGCAAGTGGTACCTGTGCCGAGAAATACCGAGCCTGCAAAGCCGATCATCTTCGGATTGTATCCAGCAACTCATCATAACACAGCAACGTAACTCATCCTGTAATACTATTACGGTAATGTTGGATAAGCCAGCGTATGAAGAACTGGACGAGAAACATTGTACTATCAGTTTCCCTAGTCCAACTAAAATTCATCAATCCTGTGGCCAGCATCTTTACGAGACCCTTCAAGGTAGCTATCTAGCTATAATACCGCAGCCATGCTACCTAGAGACGCCGCAATTCACAATTTCTAATACCAACGATAGACTAAAAGGACAAGCACTGAAATTAATGGACCTGCCTGATCTGTCAGACGTAGCTCCTTCCACCGTATCATCACTCACACTGAATTCTGTAAACCTGAATCATCTTCATCAGATTAACACCGAGATCTCTCTACAGTCGCCTGTCAAGTTACATAATGATGTCAACTACAGCCTCTATCATACTACCATACCTATGTACTTGGTTGTATTAAGTGCAGTTGCACTTATTAGTGGATTATCCTATTATAAATACCGTTCGAGTCAATTAAAGACCTCGTCGAATACAAATGAGAATGGACAACCGGAGTTACAAGCTGTCTACGCCCTGCCTACTTCCAGAAGAGTTGACCTCAGTCAACCTCCAGCTCAGTTTACGACAAAAGTCTTCAACAGTCGCTGTTCTTTGGGGGGAGGTGTTACGGAACCCTAATATATGATAATCGCTGACTATACATCGCCCTGAATACAATGGTATTGCAACACGAGGTGCATGGTCAGCATGTGCATTGGTGCCGTGTGCATAGAACGCCGTGTCAGCGCAACGCCGCCGATTGACGTCAATGGTTACCCGAAGCCGTTCCCGCGGATGGGAAAAACATTCATTCTTGATCTAGCATCGGTCGACAATCATCCATTTTTAGTTGTAATTAAATTGTAACTTTTATATTAATAAACTTGTGAAGTAAATTGGTTTTTTTTGAGACCTCTGGCCGCAACTATCGTAATTAAGTACCAAACAATAATAATTATCACATAGCACAAAGCAACATTGGGTTTATTGAGAACTTCACTCATTCGGATAATGCTTGTCTTCTTAGTCGGGGCAAACGAATGTTGCAATTAACACATTGCAAACTCGTCATTTTAATTAAATGATAAAACGTCTTTTCGTGAATCCACTGTTTACAGACATATATTATAGCACGGAGGAACTGATGCTGAACTCACGTAATATCTACAAGATTATTTGCTAAATTGATGACATGTATCAAAACAACAGCAATAAATACCTGACAGATTGTCTTTGCCTGTCAATAAATAATTGCCATGAACAAAAAAATATTGACGACGAAAATCGTTCCTATTCTAAATCATTAATTATTACGATTTAATGCAACTACTGTGCTTTCTTAGGTATAATAAATAAGTCTATAATTATATGATTTATATGTAATGTTGTTCCCATTTATAAATAATTAATTATAATTTCGACATTTATATTATTTTACACATGGCAATTTCTGTAAACGTAACTGCGTTTAGTTCACGATTTTAATACGTTTATTTATTGAAAATAATTGAAATATTCTTTTTGATTTTATTGATTAATCCCAAGTTCTAAAAATATTATACTTACATTAAAATCAATACCTTAGTTGTCTTAACAAGTGGTACAAATTATATAGCTGAACAACAAAGGAAGTATGCGATACGAATTCTGCCATTCTCTTTTAAGTACCTATTCGTTCCCGGCCAGATTAAATTCACATACTGAGAGAAAAATTTAATATTCTTACTATTTAACACACAAAAAAATATCTGCAGTTACATAAGTCAATTAAATTATTTATTTCTCCTAGATCCAACATCTTGCGGAATATCAATTTAAATTAAATTAAGTGATTTTTCCTAGTTATCAAATTTGTATGAATGATTAAAATGTTGTTACAGGGAACCTTTAAAAATTAGAGCAAAAATTCAGTTAAACATTTGATTGAATCTTAAAATAAACACGTGTAATAAATTATGTGACTGTACAGAACCACACTTTTTATTTACAGTCTAAGTAGTAGGTACCCAAAGAGTTCGCGGTAAGGTTCATTACCCTTGCGGCTGAGTTTTTAGTGTTGTTCATAATGTCGGTAATCTTTCTTGTTGATTTAGGTTGTCGATAGAAAAATAAATTACTAGTTGAATAAAAAATGATTATTTCTGTTTGAAGTTTCGTCCATAGGTAGCCGTCCTGATACCCTATAACCCCCTTAAGTTACGTTCACACTTTCTGTTACACGTTGTATAGTAGATAGACACGGACGTGACGTCATCTGTACGTATAAACACGTAGGTTTTGCTTTATTTTACGTACGGCACCAACAACGAATACGCTGGAATTCGTTGGTTAAAGCTACCTAACTACTAGTATGATGCGAGTGCCCCGCCCCTACCATGTCGCCGTGTCGGTTCCGGATTCATGGTACCCTTAGGCTTCGTACACATTTGACAATACCACTCGAAAAATAGATCCTATATCACAATAACGTTAGACTGGCCTATTAGTCTTGTTGGTTTAGCGGTAGCGTGTTTACCCGCAGAGGATTTAAGGTCAAATGGTTATTTAGGCTTTTTCATATTTATAGTTTAAGATATTTTTTATTTCGAAAGTCTTCGACCAGTGTGTGTTGCCAGTGATGACTTACGGAACAGAGACGTGGTCGCTCACTATGGGCCTTATTAGAAGGCTCAAGGTCACCCAAAGAGCAATGGAGAGGGCTATGCTCGGAGTTTCCCTGCGGGATCGAATCAGAAATGTCGAACCAAAGTCACCGACATAGCCCGAAGAATTGCAAAACTGAAGTGGCAGTGGGCGGGGCACATAGCTCGTAGAACCGATGGCCGTTGGGGCAGAAATGTTCTTGAGTGGCGACCACGACAGGCAGGCAGACAAGATGGACCGATGATCTTGTGCGGGTCGCTGGAAACTGCTGGATGCGAATAGCGCAAGACCGGCAATTGTGGAGATCTTTGGGGGGAGGCCTTTGTCCAGCAGTGGACGTCTTTCGGCTGATATGATGATGATGATGATGATATTTTACTACACCTTGTTAAAATGGATCTCTTTAGTATACAAGTAGTGGACGTAACTCAAGGAGCTTCCTTTGCCTATGAAACTAAACAATATGGGGCACATCAACATGTAAAATACAACAAAAATGAATCATTAGGTGATGCATTCAGTATCGGGAGCCAAAAAAAACTTAACATCCATTGATAATGATCCGTGGAGGACTGAAATACGTGATGCGTATAGTGCCGGTGCATTGTATTAGTATGTTTATATTCCTTCATAATATATATGTCCCTTTGCATTTGCATATTTTATGCGGGTGGGAGGGCGGTGCATATTACATTCCGGCTTGATTAAACTGATAATTAGCGGAATTAAAACTTCTTACAAGTAAAAAATGCCCGAAATCTTGCCGTTTACAATTTTGAGACTAGCTTGTTTCTGTAGTTATGATAACATAAATGGTCGCCATTTTGAACGTATTAGTTAATGGAACCAGTAATTTTTTATGTTGATTAATTTCGGCAATTCGAGATAGTTTCACTTAGCTGTTCAAAAATAGACTGGCTTGCGTACACCTAAGTATTTGAATATCTAATTACATCTTTAATTTAATTAAATTAATTGCCATACATCCAATCGTACGGTTGATTTAACCGAATGGCTGACACACGTTTCGATTCTCCTTGGAATTGTATCTAATTTACAGATTCGGTTTGATCTAAATTCCAATTTGGTAATCAAATATCCAACGTAAACCTTGGACATCTTCAATGACAGAAAAAGTAAATAGTCTTGTTCAATTTCGAGGTCTAACTGTGTTTTGTAAAAACTCAATTACTCATGTTTGCGTGGTTTGATTTGGAACTACGACTTCAGAGGGATTTTCTACCTTTATGGTTTAATGTAACTCACTGTTTGTTTACCTAGTAGGTAACTAAATTTGCAGAGTGAACGAGTAAATACTCAAATGCACAATCCAGTTTACAGCTTTATTTAGCATAGTAGACTATAATAACGAAGCGGTTTTTTTATAATAATAATATCCTCGGACATTATTTACACATGGCCATCTGATCCCAAACTAATCAGAGCTCGTACTAATGGTACTCAGATAACTGATATAGGTACTACATATACTACTTTTTTTTGTAAATACATACTTATAGAAATAAATTACAAATTCAGTACAAACATACATGTTCATGCACACAAATATCTGTCCTGGGTGGGAATCGAATCTACGACCTCCGGCGTGAAAAACAAGCATTTGAATTTCCGGTGGATGAAACTTCCTTATGATTCCGATCAATACATCTACGCTTAGTTTACTTACTAGATGAAACTTGCAGTTTTATGTCATACATAAAATAGCTGCGCCCCGAGTGGAAACTTTAATAAACTTAATGTTTTATTCCTTACTTAAAACGAGTTTTATTAGTAGGTCTAAAAGTTTCACCGAGGAAGTAAACTATACTAAGTTGTGAGAGAAATACTGGTTTAAAACAGTACGTCTCCTGAAAACAAGTTAATCTTTTATGACAACTTGCGCCGAGACACGGCTTATGAATGAATTAATTAATTCTTTATTTGCAAGAATATAGTGGTGCTATTTATTGGTGTCATAATAATATTTGATTAACACTATATTAAGCGACTCTCACTATATTATACAGTAATAAAGACTTGCTGATTGTTTATTGATAACTATTAGGATAACAATATGTATAAGAAATGTTGCGGACATAACAAAATTAAAATTTTAAGGTTTAGTTAAGGTACAATGTAATTTTTTAAATAACGTAATATTATACATTTTTACCCGTGTGGAAATTACCATTCGGTAAATCTAACATATTTCCTAGGTAGTTGTTTTTTTATTATTAAAACCTGCTGCCTATACGCTACCCAACATCTCCGGTGTGTAACAGTCCATATTCCCGGATATACTCTTTTTGAAAGAACAAACAGAGCTCAATGTGTTACTGGCCTTACACGCGGTACTCGCAGTGGATCGCTGCTATAAGAGTACGGGAGTCTATAAATTTCGTTCCAATCGTTTTTCAAAAAGAAAAGTTTAAATTGGAATTAGGGTTTGTTCAAAAGTAATTATATAAAACATAAACCCAGCTTCAACTTTTAAAACCATTCTGAAAGCATTAGATATCCTATATTAATAAAATCTGATCACAAAGAACGATTTTCTCCCTCTTGAGACGTCGGTAAGTAACGAAATTTAAATCAGGTCAGTTTTAGACGAGAATAGAAATAGAGATTTATTTCCGGGAATGGTTGATTGCGGTAACTATCGTCTCTCGGAGAGCACATTAGAACGTCGGCCTAAGTAGTTTTGAGAACCTGGTAAAGTGGGGTGACCAACGGGCTTCGAACTCAGATGGCACTCGCTCGATCAATTTTGGTCAGCTAGCCTACAGCGGGTGGGTTGGATTGGGAGCCGTTCCCAATGAAAATGAGTAAAAGGAAATGATTAGATTACTACTCCGGCATAAGATCTATTTGCTGATGTAGTTCAGACATGTAGACGTTACCGTGAATAATTATATCGTTGCCAAAATATCTACCTATTCTTTATAGTTGAAAGATTTTGTCTTTGCCCAATATCTAAAATATTTTTTAATTATTTTAATTATGTGTGTGTACAGTCGAGGCGGACTGCTTAGCGTGTAAAAATGAAACTATTTTAACAGTTATCCAACTACAGACTGACTGCGAAGTTAGGTGATTCACCCCATCGATCACTTACGGGGTATGAGTGCCACCTTACTCAAACCCAAGCATTTTTCCTTAGCAGGGATCAAAGAGCTCCCAGGGGCTCTACCGGCTAAGTCGCTGAACCTCGATTTTTTAAATGACGTTCAAATAAATAAAGGTTAAAAAGGACTTAATCAATCGTTAAATCGGCTTCCATGAGCACATGTGACGTAAATCGTCCTGTATCGATTGTTAACGTTGAAGCCAATTTAAAAATTGATTAAGTAATTTTTAACCTTTATTTATTTGAACGCCATTTAAGAAATCGATCTTCGGCGACTTAGCCGGTAGAGCCCCTGGGCATATAATGGTAACCGACGGCTTTCAACGCACGGATCAAAGCGGTTTTTAATTTAATGTTAAATGCTCTTGAATAAAATAATATCCTGGACAATTTTCACACACGACTATCTGATCCCAAACTAAGCAGAGCTTGGACTATGGAAACCAGATAACTGATATAGTATAAATTGTGTGTTAATGCTTGCGGTGGCGTTGTGGGTCGGGTCGTTTCCTTCCCTCTAATATGGCGAAGGAGGCGATGGCTGGCCCTCACGTCATACTCGTGAACGGGTGCTGCTTGCGGTAACTGGTAGAGCTGCTGCTGGGGTACTCATTTTTTTTTGTCTTATACAGTCGTCGCCTTTAGTCGACTTCGTGTGACTTGTTAATTTTGTAAATGTGCGCGGATGCACCCACCGTTTGTTCATCTTGCAAGAGGTTATTTTAATTGCTTGAGCGAAATGTAATGTTATTGTTTATTACCTCATAATTATTTTGATTAACTAGATGTCATCGGTTCTGTGCGTGCATTAGCCCACATACCAGTCAATCACAATGTAAAAACAAAAAACAATGTTAAAAAAAGATATAAAATAACATACATACATAGACTCACGCCTGTTTCCCAGATTGGTAGGCAGAGACAACGGATTTCCATTTGTCACGATCTTTGCATACTTCTTTTGCCTCGATTACTGTCATTATATTCTTCATACATGTTCGCCGGTTTAGGGTACTTCTGCCTGCCCTTTCTTGAGAACATCTCCAATTTGGTCAGAGAATGTTCGACGTGGTCTTCCCCTTCCGGTTGTCCCATTCACACAGGCCAGGTATACTTCTTTTGTCAATCTTCTTTCATTCATCCTTTCTAAATGGCCAAACCATCTCAGCATGCCTTTTTCAATCTTTGTGACTACATCCTCTTTCACACCACAACGCTCTCTTACATCAGTATTTCGAATTCTGTCTCTCAAAGTCACACCACACATACTTCTCAGAGCTCTCATTTCCACTGCATTTATTTTACTTTCATTCTTTTTCTGCCATACCCAACTTTCACTTCCATACATTAAAGTTGGCACTAACACTCCATCGTGCACGGCTAGTCGAGCCTTCTTTGATACTATATATATATATATATATATATATATATATATATATATATATATATATATATATATATATATATATATAGTATATATATATATGTATAGTCGAGGTTGTCTATGAACTGTCGCATGTGACGTTTGACGTCTGTCAGTTGTCTAAGTGACATTAGTATGTTCGCGACACGACACAATTTGCATCCAGAGCTCGACTGCGCCGGGTGTGCGCACTGATTCTTTTAACCACGTGCATGATGGCGGACACCGACGATGTTTCGGAGTTAAATCCGTCAGAATCTCCGACATATATATATATATATATATATATATATATATATATGTCGGAGATTCTGACGCACACCCGGCGCAGTCGAGCTCTGGATGCCAATTGTGTCGTGTCGCGAACATACTAATGTCACTTAGACAACTGACAGACGTCAAACGTCACATGCGACAGTTCATAGACAACCTCGACTCGAACTACTGACTCAGTGAGTAGTGTTTTCCAAACGCTAATAGATGGCGTTACTAGTACGTAAACAGGCCTTTTATTTAATTTCTCCGACACGGCCATCCGACAATCAACGCGCTCTCGCGTTGTTACTCGCTGACATAATCAGCATGAATTACAGCTCTTCAGGTTGGCAAGCACACAAAGCGTTACAAGCGGCTTTCAATGTTACACAAGGCATAGCGTAAAGGCTTTCAGCATTTACCACAAAGCCTTAAAGCTTTCATCATTAGTTAAAGGGCGTACCTCTCACACAATGCAAAGCGTTAAAACTTTCAGCATAAAATGCAGCGCATAGCAAAGCGTTGTAGCTTTCAGCATAAACTGCAACACACAGCAAAGCGTTGAAGCTTTCAGCATAAACTGCAACACACAGCAAAGCGTTGAAGCTTTCAGCATAAAGTGCAACACATAGCAAAGCTTTGAAGCTTTCAACATAAACTGCAATACACAGCAAAGCGTTGAGGCTTTCAGCATAAACTGCAACACACAGCAAAGCGTTGAAGCTTTCAGCATAAAGTGCAACACATAGCAAAGCTTTGAAGCTTTCAACATAAACTGCAATACACAGCAAAGCGTTGAGGCTTTCAGCATAAACTGCAACACACGGCAAAGCGTTGAAGCTTTCAGCAAAAATTCAATTACTCTGCAAAGCGTTACAGCTTTCAGCATTGCTCACAGGCAGCACTTAAAACACGCTGCAAAACGTTGCAGCTTTCAGCAACAACCTTGGGTCACGACAGATGAGCCCAACCTTACTGCAAAGCGTGATGGCTTTCAGCAGGACATCAGGACAAAGCGATAAGGCCTTCAATCCACCCTTCAATAAAGCGTAGTAGCTTTCAGTTTAAAGAAAACATTTTATCAATCAGCATTGAACATAAGTCTTTTATCAACACAGGTTTACGTTCAACAAAACAATGTAATTATCGTTTCAACTCAAACAATGATCATGATTCAATACAGTAATTCAATCCAAATTACTTATTACATCAAATTAGAATACCAAATTAATCAATACAATTTGTTCTATAATTAAATAAAACTGTTCAATTATGGGTTCTACAGGATCAAGATATTCTGACAATTCAGGAAAACTAGCTGGATATTTACGTAGTCGTTCATGGCACCCATATTGGGCCCGTCCCCCAGATACTGGTTCCACAATATAACGCTCATTGGAACACACTTTAGCTACCCTGTAAGGGGCTTTTCTCTATACTCTTACTTACAGTACAATTCAAAACGAGTTTTACTTCGCCTAAGACAGACTTCCAGGATTCATTTTTATAATTTTCGGCCACTGTAAAACAATTTGTCAAGGTGGACATCATTCGCTCCACCCGATAACACTATCTCGTGGAACTCAATGGCCCAACCTCGGCATAAATCCTGAAAGTCTTGACCAGTAAAAGATGTACCTTGATCAGAGATAATTCGTTTCGGGGTTCTAAATATATGGACAAAGCTACGTAGTGCCTCGCAAGCAGATCGAGATGTTAAATCTTTGACACACATTAATTGACAAAATATTGTAAAAGCATCTACGATTACTATCACATACTCCTTAGAGGTATTGCTACAAGTTCAAAAATGGTGGTCTCCACCCTGGAACATTATAGGTAAGTGCGCAATGCAGCGTCACGAACTCAAAGCACGAAGCTTGCGAAAGTCAATTGTCACAAGCACGAAGCGCGGAGCTTTCAATACTCAATCGTCATAAGCACAAAGAGTGGAGCTTTCAATACTCAATCGTCACAAGCATAAAACGCGGAGCTTTCAATGCTCAACCGCCACAAGCACAAAGCGCGGAGCTTTCAATGCTCAACTGCTACAGGCACAAAGCGCGGAGCTTTCAATGCTCAACTGCTACAAGCACAAAGCGCGGAGCTTTCAATGCTCAACCGTCTCAAGCACAAAGCGCGGAGCTTTCAATGCTCAAGTTTCAGGAACTCTAAGGAGGGTATTTCCCTTGTCACACAATTTATTTCAAATCAACCAGCTTTATTACTCATAATGTAACACGTAAATGTGTCTTACAATGAACTCCAATCATCATTTTAAACGTTAGAATTTAACTCAACCATCGGAATTTAACTACACTGTTATTTCTGACTACAACTGTCAAATTCAAGTTTTTCGTAACATACATAGGTACTTAACGCGTCCATCAGCTATTGGCTCTTCCTTGTATCTATCGTTGTCATAGACCTCTATTATCTTACAAGGATTTGAAAACTTTTCACTTCATTTGTTTATTGTTAGAATAGAATAGAATACTCTTTATTGTACACACTCAAACAGAATAATTACATAGAAGACAAAATAAATAACACAATTTATTAGGGTTCTTTCCGACAAAAACAACGTCTCCTGTTTTAAATGGGCGAATTTTAACTTTGCTATTGCCATAACGCACCTTATCAGCATGAACTAGCTCGTCCATCCTGCATTTTGCCTCACATCTAAGTTCGTAGAGGTTAACGTTACCATACTTTTGGACAAGGGCATTAATTTTGGATGGGAACTTTAATTACAACCCATCAACAATTGAAGCGGACTTCTAACTGTACTTCTAACTATGATACAATTTAGCGCGATTTGAGAGATCGAGTTCAGGAAGCTACGTTACATTCTCTCATCACAAATAACGCAGTGTTTCAAGTCTAAAGTCTTTCACGTGGTCGCTCACTATTGGTCTCACAAGAACGCTCAAGGTCACCCAAAGAGCAACGGAGAGGGCCACGCTCGGAGCATCCCCGCGTGACCGAACAAAAACGTCGCAATCCGCAGGCGAAACAAAGCAGCCGACATAAAAATTGTGTCACAAATCAGTAAGTTAGTATTTTGAGTTCAATATAGCTAGTTTGTAAGTACAACATTTGTATGCCATGTACAATATGGCAAATGTGTGAAACTTAAATAATGAAAACAATAACACCTGTATTCACCACTTTTATACAAATAAAGATATTATGATTATAACCAAAGAATTGCCAAACCGAAACGGAAGCGGGTGGAGCACACAGCTCCCAACACCGACGGCCGCTAGATCAGACAGGCTCCCGACCGGGGACCATGCACCGGAAGACGCAGCGCGGGCAGGTCCCCCACAAGGAGGGCCGACCCCTGCGGAGATTCCCGGGGGAGGCCTCCGCCCAGTGGACGTCCTTTGGCTAACATAATGATGATGAATTCTTACTAGAACAGACAGGCATCTCTCCACTTGTCAGTAATTGAGAAACGTCTTTACAGTCGATCAAATCAGTATCGATAGCTTGTACAAGTGTCATGATTCTGTAATAAACAAACTTCAGCATGGACCTCGCGAGTGATGTGGAGGACTTTGTTACTAATAGTCAAGCTCAATCCCGGTTAGGTAAAAACATCTCTACCTATCATAACATCATGCGGCAAAATATGTGAATCTACAATTACAAATGTCACTTCTCACACACGAGTACCTCGTTGACCTTGACAGGCAGACTAATACGGGAAAAAGAAAATGTAATGTTCGACCCAATACCTGTCAGGCGCGTGGATATAAAATCTCGAGTACCTGCAAGGTTATCAACAAATCATTTACGAATTAGGGAACAATCTGTACCGCTGTCCACAATAGCGTGTATGTGATCTAACTTGACACTACATCCATAGACTTCGAAATAAACCGTTCAAACTATTTAACCTTCAAAACGCGCATATTGTCACCATAAAAATTAAATATAACAGACGTTGGGCATATTTTCAACATCTAAAAAGTACAAACCACACAAAACAACACGTGTTATGAATTTCACAGATATTAAAATACTTCAGTGCAGCATTAGGTCATCAAGTGCCTTTTAAACAATATAATAAAAGTACTTACAGGTTTCTTCTCATAAAAGAAAGATTCACCACTCGACACGAGGCACTTTTACTTTACTTCTCCCCAATGCAGAATCGCCCATGCCGTCTCCTTATTTGCAAAGAGACAAGAACAAACTAATTATTTTAACTCAAAGATTCGACCGACAGAAAGGCAGCCCAACTATCAGAGCCCGTACTCTCTTCATTGTTAAATAAAAACTTCTTCCACGTTCACTGATGCACCAAAAACTATTCTTCAACGATAAACACGAACTGGCTGAGAGACTCCGCTCTTCGCAAGTAACCACATCGAAACACGAAATCAGTAGGCATGTTTTAAACAAGTCTTAACATACCTGAGCATCCGAGATACCTGCGATAACAACTTAAATCTGGTTACCTTCGCTCCAAGCAGACCCCGCCGGTCAATCAAGGCAAGCTTGTAAGTCGAGTACTCCACGTATGTAAGCTCTCGCACGGTCACTGCACCATACGGCACCATATCTTGAAAAAGGTCATCAATCTCTTGGTCGCCGCAAACTATCTTGATACACGCTCCTTTGGTTCGTGTAAACGTTTTGCACAACGGGTACAACGTATCGAGTTTCGTAATTGGTCCACGAATTTGCGATACAGCCGTAAATTCACAATCAGCGGGGTTGTATTTTCATCGTTATTTATCAAATTTGTAACGACACTATTTTCGCTACGTGGTGGTACCGAATCACGAAAATATTCTTGATTTTGGAATTTGGGAAATTGGGATGATTTTGGAATCGATCCCACCGCTGCTGTCGGAGATTCTGACGGATTTAACTCCGAAACATCGTCGGTGTCCGCCATCATGCACGTGGTTAAAAGAATCAGTGCGCACACCCGGCGCAGTCGAGCTCTGGATGCCAATTGTGTCGTGCCGCGAACATACTAATGTCACTTAGACAACTGACAGACGTCAAACGTCACATGCGACAGTTCATAGACAACCTCGACTCGAACTACTGACTCAGTGAGTAGTGTTTTCCAAACGCTAATAGATGGCGTAACTAGTACGTAAACAGGCCTTTTATTTAATTTCTCCGACATATATATAATAAATCGAAAACAAAAAGCAAAAGAAGACGAAAAAAGCAAGCCCGGAGTTTCTTTGTGGCTTTCTTCTCCGGGTCGCCACCTAGGTAGCTAGAGAAAGCCGCAGGCTAGCTAGGGTAGGATCCTCAGCGGCGAGGATCGCGTTGCCCCCTTAACACGTGATCGGTAATACCGTGCAAGTGATCTGACCCCCATTTCGAATTCCATCTTTTTACTTCAGCGGCCGCCTGAGATGTGGCCCATAAGGTTGCCCTCAGGTATTAGTCGTTTAAATTAAGCTACTGGTTGAGAGCCTTTTGCGCTAGCCAACTGCTCGTTGTTTTCAATTCTTTAATTTGATATACTATTGCTAAATGTAACAATAATAGCTTAGTAACTTGCTATTTATTATTTATTTAAGAATATTAAAAATACATGTGACGAAACAGACCGCACGGACGGACTAATTTAAAATATTTGTTAATTTAATTACTGTTTTTAAACTGTGTTTATGTAATACATTGTGAGTTTGACAAGTACAACTGTATGTAAATACCCAAGTGCTGAATAAATTTCATTATTTCATTATATATTTCACTTTTCTTTTGTAAATACATACTTATTAAATTTGAATTTTATAGCATTATTCGCAATGCAAAGCGTTTATTTAATCTCAAAAATGGGAAATCATAAATTTAATCGTCCGGCGGGTCTCGAATCTGCACCATCTACCAATCCGGGGCATATCAGTCAGCCATGTTTCTAGAAAACAAAACCGATAGATAATACCTACATCCTTCGGAAGGGTGTTAGCAAGGAAATTCTAAATTTTATCTGCCAGCGTGTATCGTTCGTAGCTTAATGCAGAGCGCCTACCCCGGATTTGTAGATGGTGCAGGTTCGAGACCCGCCGGACGATTAAATTTGCGATTTCCCATTTTTGAGAATAAATACATACTTAGGTATATAATTACACCCAGACTCAGGACAAATAGACATGTTCATGCACACAAATACCTGTCCTGCGGGGTACCGGCTAAGTTGCCGAACATCGGGATAGTGATCGAGGTTCAAATAAATAAAGGTTAAAAATGACTTAATCAACCGCTTAATTCGCTTCGACGTTGAAAATCGATTTCAGATCTTTTATAACGTCACAGTGCTCATGGAAGCCGATTTAACGATTGATTAAGTCATTTTTAACCTTTATTTATTTAAACGCCGAACACTATCCCGATGTCCAGCTACTTAGCCCGTAGTCCCCTTGGGTGGGAATCGTAATCGGACCCACGACCTGGCGCTCTACCGGCTAAGTCGCCGAACATCGATTTCTTAAATGGCGTTCAAATAAATAAAGGTTAAAAATAACTTAATCAATCGTTAAATCGGCTTCCATGACCACGTATGACGACGTTCGGTGACTTAGCCGGCAGAGCTCCAGGGGCTCTACCGGCTAATTCGCCGAACATGCATGCTGTGTTTACTTCAAGAAGGTCGTTCACTAAGCTTTTTTCAAGAATTTATATTTATTTTTTTATTTCATATTGTGTACGGCCAGTTTAGTAAACCATAAAAAAAAAACATCGATTTCGTGAATGGCGCTCAAATAAATAATTTAATCAATCGTTAAATCGGCTTCAACGTTAACAATCGATTCCGGACCATTTATGACGTCATATGTGGTCATGGAAGCCGATTTAACGATTGATTAAGTTATTTTTAACCTTTATTTATTTGAACGCCATTCACAAAAACGATGTTCGGCGACTTAGCCGGTAGAGCCTCTGGGGCGTGAAAAGCAAGTATCACCCAACCATGCCCACCGGCCTGTCAAAATGTTGTTACAGTGGGATCAAGGTGGAAATATTTTAGCAGTTTCTGAATTCACTACAAAAATACCCAGGTTCCAAGTCTCCGGAAGCGTAAAAACAATAAATTATCGTATGTTTTTCTTTAGACAGAAGTATACGTCGGAACAAAATATTGTTTGTTTAGTGAGACAAACTGGGAAACGTGCCTCCAGGCGGAGAAGTGATATACACCAATTGCTCTTGTCAAGAAACAATAATATAATTCTGCGGAAAATATACACCAAAGAGATGAATGTACAGACAATTCAACTGTAGACTTCTCTTCGGATGTTTCTTTAAACAAATAATCGTGCATATCAGGCAAATGTCCTGGGTGGGTACTGAACCCACGAACTCTGGCTTAGCAATCAGGGTCGCTAATCACTAGACTACCAGGCCAATCAAGTAAATACGAATATACAGGGTGGCTGAGGAGTTGACGTTCAAACGCAAATTTCTATACTTTATGATGAGGAATATCCGAATCACCCCCATGTATGTTATACTGCGTTATTGCGTTTTTTTGATACTTTGAAAATTCATGAGAGCTCAAACCCTAATTATGAATTTTCGAATAAATTCCAAGTCAGTTCTGCAATGATTAGATAAACCATACTTATATATTTTATATGATATTATATATGATAAACTATGCTAATTAGTTTTTACAAAGAAACTGAACCAGAAATGTTCAACAGAACTAGAAAAATCTAAATCTGATGTTAGGTGAAATTTACGAAATAAATAAATCATTAAAAAAATCTATCTCGAAAACTAGGTACGCAAAATCATAGCTTGGGGGTGATTCGGATACTCCTCAATATAAAGTATCTAAAATTTGCGTTTGGCCAGCCTGTATACAAATTTTATCACGATTACTAATTCATGTATATAATAATGAAAGAAACAGCAATTTGATCGATTATATAAATAAATTACATCACGCCTACTCAAGTATATTAATGTTGATGTTTAAGAACCATTCCCAGTGGTTAATTTCCATTAATATATTATGTTTAAATTATCGAAGAGGTAGGGCACACCGTTCATTCGCTCAAAGAGCAGCCTTACGGGGGAAGTACCTCCATAATAACATTAATTATTTTAATGTTGTGTTTCTGCGTATGATTAAGGTCGCCATAGCTCATCGGGGTGGGGGGAAGGGCCAGCGACACTTGTTTGTTGACTCTTTTGAAGGCCGGCAACGCACCCGCGACTCCTGGGGCTGCGAGTGTACATGGGCGGCAGTGATCACTTACCACCAGGTGACCAGCTTGCTCGTTTCTCGCCCTATGACATAAAAAGTACTATTCTTAGCTCTCTGGATATAATCCGTGTTCATGCCCGCTTGAGTATGTTTCGCCGGACCGTCTCAACTGGGTCGTGTTGAAACCGGTAGTAGATGAACCCCCTGAGTTTGTTTCGCTGGGTCTTCTCAGTTGGGGCACATTGGATCCGGTGGTAGCATTAAAGCGCGACCGTCGTTATTAAAACAAGGTCATAATAATAATACCTTAATATAGACAAAACCATTGACAATATGTAGTAAAAATATTAGACTTCAACTAGATAATTAAACATAATCTCTTGACAATAACTTGATACGAGCTAGATAACTATCATTGCTATAATAAAATAAATTTTATAAATGTTTTCATACAATGTGTACCTAAATATCTATGTTACTAGAAATAATAATGTATACAACAATATTACTACACACATGTTCTGACTATTTACAAGCGCTTTTTTAAAGTCTACGTGAATAAAAACCTTTTTTATTTATTTTATTTTTATTTTATTTAATCTCGTTTTACAGCAGTGCAACGCTGTTCAAGATAGTGCTGTTAACAGCGCCCTGCCCAGCGGCGCGTCTAGAGTCGTGACGATAAAACCAGCCTAATGTTAACAGCACCATTTAAGTTCCTAGTTGTTAATTTACATTAAAATGTGCTCACTATTCTTAGCTCTTTGGATTTTCCGCAATATTTTTGATTCCTCTGAATAAATGCTGTCATTAAGATGCCACTTTGACAAAATGAAGTAAAGTGTCACTTTTCTAAATTGTACAGACGCCAGCACATCAAGCTAACCCAATCTGTCAAATTTCCCCAATTGAAAGTGAACCGTATACTTATGTGATAAAGTTGAAAATCTATAAAAGAAATTTGACAGATTGGGGAAGCTGGATGTGCTGGCGTCTGTACCAATTTTAGAACCACCAGTGGTAAGGAATTAATTAATTTGTATTTGCGAAGTGCGTCTACCGTCATCTATGGGAACTTCCGGTACATATATCACAGCCACTAGGCGCATGTACGGCTATCGTCAACACTATCTATTCTCAGTGGAATGCACTACCTATTGAAAGTAGAATGGCCAAGAGTTACATCTTATTTAAAAGTAAAGCTCAGCATATATTTTATAAATTGTTAGCCTTATTCCACTTTGTATAATTTTATGTGAATAAGGTTGTAAAACAATAATACTTACTAACTTATCGTGTGGGCAGTGGTTACCCTAGTGTCAGAGTTGTTCAGGACGCCCAGTAGGCCTCTGACATGGCTTAACGACTGTTGTCTAATGGCTAATACGGTCCATGGCAACTTCCGGTGTATTTATCACAGCCACTAGGCGCGTTTACAGCTGCCTTCAAAACCCGACAATGCCAGATGTTTCATTAAATATTCTATCTATTCTTCAGTGGAATGCACTAACTCTCGAAAGTAATAATAACAATATCTAGGGACAATGTCACACAGATCATCCTAGCCCCAAACTAAGCAAAGCTTGTACTATGGGGTACCAGGCGACGATATACATACTTATATAGATAGATAAATACTTAAATACATAGAAAACATCCATGACTCAGAAACAAATATTCGTGCTCATCACACAAATATTTGCACTTACCGGGATTCGAACCCAGGACCACCAGCTTCGTAGGGAGGACCACTACCAACTAGGCTACGGTGATCCGTCAAAGTAGGATGGCTAAGAGTCACTTCTCATTTAAAAGTAAAGTTCAACATATATTTTATAAATTGTTGGCCTTATTCCATTTCTGTACAATTTTATGTGGATATGGTTATAAAATAATAATACTTACTTAATTACTTATCGTATGGGCAGTGGTTCCCCTAGTGTCAGAGTTGTTCAAGACGCCCAGTAGGCCTCCGATATCGCTTAACGACTGTTGTCTAATGACTAACCGGCACCGACAGCTTAACGTACCCTCCCAAGCACGGATACGCTCTGATATTGAACCACTTTGGCGGTCACCCTTCTATGGAGTGACCGCGTGCCGAGTTGCTTAACCTCGCCGATCACTTACGGACCAGTGAGAGCAATTAGCAACAATAATAAATGTGGATAAAGCGCTGCTCTTCTTAGGGGCCATTATTACACATATGATTTGTAGCTCATATCATTAAAAGCTTAGCTATCTCTTGAGTATACTCAATATTTTAGCGATGTTAAGGGTATCATGATAGACGCGAGTAATTGATGTTTATTTTTTATTAGCCAATAAATATATTCCGGGAGAGGTTTCCGTAGCGTTACTTTAGCTATTAGGTTTTATAGGGTATTACAATATGGTAGAGATTACTTGTGGTAGGTATTATGATGCTTAGTATATCCAAAAACAAGAGACTAAACAACAAGTACTTGTTTGTGGAATACCAATCTACATTTTATTTTATTCACGTAGACTTTAAAAAAGCGCTTGTAAATAGTCAGAACATGTTCGTAGTAATATATAATTAATTTATAATTATTTCTTGGTACATATAGATATTTAGGTACACGGATTGTAGGAAATAATTTACAATAAGATTTATTTTATAATAGTAACGATATAGCTAACTTAAATTAAGTTATTGTCAACGATCATTTGTAGGTTTAATTATAAATTTTAGCTACATTTCCCGTTTGTTTTCTCGATGTTTTAATTTATAGTCTAGCCGGAACGGATCTAACATACAAAATTCATAAAATAGAATAAAATTCTTACGTTATAAACGGTGTAAATAACTCTACTTTATTTTATACTAGCTGTGCCCCGCGGTTTTATCCGGGTTAAATTTTATAAATTATCATAGCTCCTCCCCCGTAAGTGATAGCGTGATAATATGTAGCCTATATGTTGACCCGACCTCTTAGTAGTATTCATGCAAAATTTGAAGTAAATCCATGCAGTATTTTTTGAATTTAGCCCGGACATACATACAGACACACAGACAAAAATTCTAAAAACTATATTTTTGGCTTCGATATCGATTGTACATCACGCCTCAAGTATCCTTTACAAATATTCAGTGTACAGTTTTGACATTCTTACTGTTATACGGGTAGACACAAATGTCTTTTTAAAAAAGAAATTAAAATAAACTAGAAGAAAGAATTTATTTTTATAATACTTTTAAAACACTAACAAAACACACTTAAAAATATTCTTAAGGGCAACCGCTCTCTACTGAGGTTTAAAACAGACTGAGGTCTCACTGAGCCTCTGATCCTAACTAGCATTCAAAATTGGTTAGGTTGCAAAATAATGGCCAGAGCCGCATTAAGGGCTTCAGGAATAGGGTATAACACCTCCCCCTTTAAGAAGAGGCTTTGGGGATGCATACAAAGCCTCTATTAGAATCTGGTTCGGGTTGGAGCTTCAGGGGTAGGCATATCTATTTCTGTGTCATGTTTGTCCGTTGTGGTAGAGGTAGTCTGAAGTTCCGGTTTAGTTACATGAAATTTTACTGGATAGAGTCGGTTGCCGCCAGACTTACACGATAAAAGTTTCTTATACAAGATGAATAATAAAAATGCAATAATAAAAATAAAAATAAGAATGGTTAAGATAGAATAGTGTGTCCCATACTTAACTATGTGTGGGTCTTCCGGGTGTTTAATCATTTCTAAATCTTTTAAAATGGAATTCATTATAATTTTGTTTTCTGTGTTAAAATCATCTAAATCTATGTCACGCAAGTGAATAGGAGACACATTATCTATTACATTACTTAATTTATGTACATTACAGCAAGTGTCGTTGATTAAATTAAAGTCTGGTAAATGGTTAATGGGCGAAGTTATATTAACAATGTCATATTTCGGTATTAACGTCGTACTTTTACAATATCCAATACAATTGTCGGGAATACTAAGAATACCCGTGCCTAAAATATTTGTTTCATATAATTTTGAACCAACACAGTCCACAGAGATTTTATTAGGTTCTGATTGTACATAAATCCACTTATTATTAGTCAACGGTTTCCAAATGTCCAGTTTTCCTATTATAATTTTGGTTTCGCACTGTTTTGGTTTTTCACTAATCACTTTTGCTAATAGTTCACTTTCACATGTAGGTTTTGCGTCTGTTGAGTACACGTTATTAATGTCACAAATGAAATTTCATGGGTTAATAGTTTTGCATATTTTTAAATCATTGAAAATTGAATAATAAGCTTTGTCTTTGGTCATTGCTATATATCTATTTCCAGGGGTAATTAGGCTGAATGTATGTGGTTTCTTGACATTATACGGTACAGGTAGAGCTATATTATGAAATAATGAATATTCTTTTATAGTGACCATCGGCACTTGCAGTACAAACATAATCTTATTATTTCTATAGTAACAAACTAGCTTAGAAATACTTAAAATCGTATGTATAGAATTAATATCTAGCGTTACAGGCAATTCGAGGTCGCTAGGTAAATGTCTGTAGTTATCGGCAAGCTCTCGGTAAAGCTGACTTGGCGTTAAAATAGCAGGATGCAATATATTTTGACTACTGAATAGAATAGCATTAACTATGTTTTCTAATTGAAATGATAAAGTAAGTATTGTTGTTTCTAAAATATTTAAAATTTCATTAACTTTAACGAAAATATGGAAGTCTGTAGTAATTTTAGTAATATTGTTTATTTTCTGCGAGAGGTTGTCGATAGCTTTATTTAAACTTCATTATCTCTTATCTTATGGAGAGTACTATTGTAGAAAGATATTGTTGAAGTTGTGACTAAGATATTTTCTTTCATAAGCGAAGCCAACTGTTTCTCATTTTCTTGTAAATTTTCAATAGCCTCATCATATCGCAATGCGTCATTTTCGTCTAGAGTTCCAAATATCTGTTTTGCAATTGTACCTATTCCTCCTATCCAAGCGCTACGCTTAATTTGATTATCTATTAGATGGTAGATGGATGAAAAATCCCTATTCAAATCTTGGAAACGCGCTGTTAATGGTTGGATCATATTATTACATTCAGCGTCAACTAAAGCAATGCGAGTCTGATTACATAGGTATTTTGTAGTTCCTAAAATGGATTCAACATTCTGTATATGTGGGCCAAAATGTGAAATATCTATCGGTATTAAAACATTCAACTGAACATTGTTTATTTTAAGTTTTCCTAGGTAATCATAGTAGATGCCCGGACTTGAAGTAATTGTCTGGACAAAATCTTGATGAGTTTGAACCCGAACTCCACTGCAAATAACGTTAGTTATTAATACTAGGTAAGTAAATAACTTTTACTTAAATCTATATATATTATTTTATTTCCGTTAGAAGCTTATATGGCGTCCTTCAGAAGGTAAGTTAAAACTACACTATTTTCCTAAATTCTAATTTTATTACTCTAACTAAATTATGTTACAGGTCCGACATCGGCTGCCGGTTTGACCTGGTCATAATGATGAGTAACGTGACGCCGATTAATGAGTAAAGTCAGCGTATTATTACCGTTAATTTTCACTATCTTATAAGGCCCTTTCCAAAGGGGTGAGAGCGCTTTGCGCAGTCTCAGGTGGTTTTTTAGATAGACATATTCACCAACTTTGTATTGAGCTGGGCGAGTATGAGTATCGTAATAAGTTTTGGAGGATTCTTTGGATTTCCTTACGAAATCCAATGCTTTTTCTCTTGAGTACTTCAGTCTATTTTGGAGCATACGGACATAGTCGGGATATGTCGTTTCTGAAAGTTCGTCGAAGACGGAATTTGGGACAAACGGTTTACGTCCAAACACTAGTTCGTATGGTGAATAATGAGTTGTAGTATGAATGGACGTATTGTATGCGAGCATGGCAGTATAGACGTATCGGGGCCAGTTTGTCTGTTCTTCATTTATATAAGACTTAAGATATTCCTTGAGTGTTGAGTGACTTCGCTCAAGGGCACCCTAAATCTGAGGGTGATACGGAGACGACCAGAGATTTTTAATTTTGAGAAATTCACATGTCTTTTTAAAGAGATCTGAAGTGAAATTGGTCCCTTGGTCCGTGAGAATCATTTTAGGGATACCAAATATGGATATGTAATGAAGTAAGCATTCGCATGTTTCTTCCGCTGTGGTACTACGTATAGGGTATGCGGAAGAAAACTTACTAAGATCATCTTGAACGGTTAATATATACTTAAGTTTCGCTGGTCCAGCTTCTGGAAGTGGACCAACGATGTCAAGGTATACTCGTTGAAATGGTTCTGTGGATGTACTTGTAATCTGCATAGGGGCGCGATTAATTTTCCTAAGTGCCTTGTTTTCCTGACAAGATTTACACTGTTTTACATATGATTCTATATCACTGCGCATACCCTTCCAGTAATATGTTTGTTTTATTCTGTTATACATCCGTGAAGAGCCCAAATGGCCTGCGATTGGGATATCATGGTTATCAAAAAGGATCTTCTTTATCTCAATTGGAGTTGGATAAATTATATTATTATGGTAAATATTAACTTTAATACGTGTATTATGGAAAAGGTAAATTAGCATGTTGTAAATTTTTATAAACGAATGTTTTTCAAATGGGTTTTTTAGATCAGATATGCCTATTTCAGTAACGTTTTCGAAGACAATTAATTCGTTTCTAATAGTTTTAAGAGTTTGAAATATTTCGGGGTATGATGCTTCGTCGAAATGATGTACTTTTGTAAATAACAAGAAATAGGTTTTATTGTTGCATTCGAGCTTCTGGAACGAGAAAAGTTCTTTTTCAGAGTTATGAACGGTGGAATTAATTATAGGGTCACCGAGGATTTCCTGTATGTATAAATTTGATTCATCTAGATCCATAGATGTAGGGACTAAAATTACTTTTGATGGACATTTCATGAGGTTCTCATTATGTTCCTCGATTTCTGTATTAAAGGTCTTATCTTTATTTGCCATTTATTTGAGAAAGGTGGGATATTCGTTGACAGGTGAGTCTGGACACGCGCTTGTGGATGGCATTGGAGTAAGGTCGGGAGCTGATGATTGACCAGGTAAGTCAATCCTTTCATTTTCGAGTTCTTCCCTAAGGTTATCTGGAATATTGGAAGGTAGGTTGGTATCAGGTTAAGGTGATGAATTTTCACTAGGCTCCAGGAGATTTGGGGAATGTAAGGTAACATCATTAGCATCAAAAGAAGCGGGAGGTATTAATAAGTCTAAAAGATCACTGTCTAATTCTCGTTGAGGTTCTTCTTCCGTTGAAGGGTTAGGATCTGGTACATCTGGTTGGACTGGATTGACCGGGAATCGGGATAAGGCGTCGGCGTTGGCATTGATCTTTCCTTTTTTATACTGAATGTCGTATTCGAATTCCTCTAATTTCAGACGCCAGCGGATAAGTCTCGATCCTGGATCTTTGCAGTTGAACAGCCATTGTAATGGTTTGTGATCTGTCAGAATCTTGAAACGTCGACCATACAGGTAAGGTCTGAATACCTTAGTGCCAAATATTATAGCGAGACATTCTTTCTCGGTGACACTGTAATTGCACTCGGCCTTATTAAGCGTGCGGGATGCATACGCGATTGGGCGGTCTTGTCCTATAGGACCCTGGGATAGTATTGCCGATATCGCATAGCTTGAAGCGTCACAGGATAAGAGGAAGGATTGCGTAAAATCTGGATATGCTAGGATTGGGGCAGAAACAAGTTTGGCTTTCAGAGACTCAAAAGCGAGTTGTTGTTCGTTTTGCCATATAAAAGGGGTGTCCTTTTTTAGTAAAGACGTTAATGGCTTGGCAAGTTTCGCAAAGTCAGAAATGAATCTTCTATAATAGGATACAAGGCCTAGAAATGATTTAATGTCCTTGGGAGTTTGAGGGGTTGGAAATTCCGTTACCGCTTTAGTTTTATCGGGATTTGGTTTGACACCATCCCTGCCGATAATGTGACCTAGATAGGCAACTTCTTTGCGTAGGAATTCACATTTTTCGGGTTGTAGTTTTAAATTGAAATTACGGAGTCTATCGAACACAGTTTTTAGGTTATTTATGTGGGAATTAAGATCGGAAGAATAAATAACAATATCATCTAAATAAACAAAACAACGTGTCCCTTGAAGACCGGAGAGACAATTGTTCATAAGTCTTTGGAAGGTAGAGGGCGCGTTCTTTAATCCAAATGGCATTCTATTAAATTGATAGTGTCCTTGAGGTACAGAGAAGGCTGTTTTAGATTTATCCTCAGGGGAAATAGGAATTTGATGGAACCCGGAGGTGAGGTCTAATGTCGAAAAGTATTTACTGTGTCCCAGCTGGTCGAGTATTTCAGATATCTGCGGGATAGGATACGTTTCACCGATTGTAATATCATTTAGTTTACGATAGTCGATGACTATTCGCCATTTACGTTGGCCTTGGGAGTCTATCTTTTTAGGTACTATCCAAATTGGCGAACTCCAGGGTGAGGAAGAAGGTTCAATTATACCCTGGTCAAGCATTTTTCCGATTTGGGTTTCTACCTCTTTCTTATGGATTTCTGGGAATCTATAGGATTTAGTATGGATGGGAATATCACTACTCGTCTTTATCTGATGGTTTAGAGCAGAAGTATGAGTTAATTGGTCATCAGTTAAGTGGAATATATCCGAATATTGGGCACAAAGTTCCAAAAGAGCATCGGATTCTTCTTGATTTAGATGATCAATTCGTAATGAACTGATTACTTCGTTGGTTCTATTTGTCGTATTGGATGTAATTGCAGTGTTAATCTGGAACGATTCGGAATGAAAAGGCTCGATATTTAGATTTAAATTAGAATTGATATGCATAGAAGTTTCTGAAATATTTGCAATAGTTAAGTTAACTCTATTATTATCCTTAATTTTAACTATGCAATTGGAAATTAACAAATTTTGGTTGAGGTGTTGGTCTAAGATGATACCTTCCCTTAGGTTGGTATTTTGTATTGAGCATTCAATGACGGCTTCAGAGCGAGGTGGAATGATATAAAATGGGTCAGAGAACAGTAACTTGATATTTAATTTACCAATTTTAAGAATGTCATTTGTATAATCAATTTGACATCCAAATGATGTTAGGAAGTCCGTGCCGATAATGCCATCGTAGGGCAGATTGATATCTTTAATGACATGAAACTTAAATAATGCTGTTTTGCTTTCGCTCAATTTTAATTTGAGTTGCAAGTGGCCTATTGTTGACGTCGGCTCATCACCAGGGTCTATACCCTTAAGTTTAATGGGTTCTTTGGTGAGTTTTGGCATATTCTGTATACATGATTCTTTTAACAAGCATATGGCGGATCCTGAGTCAACTAACAGGTGTAGTGGAATATCTGAAACTTGGGAATCGAGTAGGATATGGGGTAGAAGTCTTTTTGTGGTGTCTAAGTTGATTTCATAAATATTTTGATCGACTCTATTGGAAATAGTAAAGGCTTTTGGATTGGAAATAGATGTCGAGTTAGTTTTAGCAATTTGATGACCGTCGGTTTGGGGCTGATTACCCTGTTGATTGGTCGACTTAAAATTATTAAAGGCTTTGATTGATGGGTGACCGTCGGTTTGGGGCTGATTACCCTGTCGGTTGGTCGGATTAGCATTCAACGATCTCGTTGAGTTTTGACCGTCAGTTTGGGGCTGATTACCCTGTCGATTGGTCGGCTTAGAATTATTCAAAGCTTTGATTAATGGGTGACCGTCAGTTTGGGGCTGATTACCCTGTCGATTGGTCGGATTAGGATTGAAAGATTGAGGAAGTTGAAGACTGGTATCGGCTTTGGGGGATTGTCTCGTGCGACACCAGGGCGAGACCCTTATTCGTTTAAATCTCCGGGTGAAAGATCTACTTCGTCTTGACCCGGATCCTCATCAGGTTGCTCGAGGAAGTTCACACGTTGAGGCGGCTTATAGGGATTTTGATTGGTAGATGGACCTTGCGGATATCTAAAACGATTATTGTTATATTCTCGTTTCTTACACATAGAAATATCATGACCGGGTATTTTGCAGTATCGGCAAAAAGGATAAGAAGGACCCGGTTGTTGGCTATTTGGTGGCTTTTGTGAATAAGTATTAATATTTGTTTTCGATGTGCTACCCTTAAATCGGTTATTATAGCTAGTTCCAGACTTCTGGTCGGGTTGCGGGCGTCTATACAATGCTTGTTGAATGCGTTCTTCCGAGACAGCTAGATTAACGGCCTCATTTAAAGATTTAGGAGACCTACATCTCACAATGTTCGAGATACGGGGGTGCAACCCCATGAGGAAGTGATGTAGAGCAAGATCCTCCATAGCCGCGGTACGGCCGGGTAGCTCTTTAGGTTTAGTAGTGGACAGTGTTATTTCTGTTAACAATTGTGAGAGGTAAGTCTCCACCCGTAATGAGTATGCGCTGACATTTTCTTGCGGGCCCTGCTTGCTCTCTTGGAGATCGGTGAGGAGATGTGTATAGTGTTTACGCTCACTGAATTGAGTTTTGAGAAATTCTTTAAGTTGGGACCATGTCGAAAACTCCTTGATAGAGCAAGCAGTTTCCGCCTTTCCATGCAACTGGCTTATGATATATTTGAATAGAATAGGCTTTTAAGAGTCTGTGGCAAGTTCGAAAGCGTTGTCACAATTTACTACGTATGAGTTCAGAGTTTCACGGCTCCCATCGTAAGATTTAATAAATTTGAATAATATATTTAACTCCAGCTCGGGCATTGCGGTATTTGTAGCCATTTTTTTTGTAAAATGAGGAGAGAGAACAGGAGACTTCACCAATTCATCGCCTTTGCCCTGTTCCGATTGGGGAATGTCGAGTGTTAACTCTTTTCCTTCGGGTTTAGGCACTCTTGGCATATCTAAATTTTATTAGTACAGTTAAATTAGTATTTAGAATTAATTTACTGCGGGATCCTAGACTATTATCAGCCTTAGACTAAACAATGACCAAAGACTTACAGTATCAGTATCGCGTAGGCGGCGGATACGAAGGCGACGGCCGGGAACATTCCGAAGCGATAAGAAGCGGAGTGTAGGCTCTCGTTCATAAATTAATGTTTTAAGATGAACTTCACTTTTGATGTATTTTCTTTTAGGATACGGATATGGTAAGTATTTCTATTGGACTTCTAGGTAAGGGCGCACGGTGCACGGCCGAAGGTAAGTTATTGCGGTTCAGGATGCAACACTTTCTTCGCAGGATAAGCAGGAACTTGCGGGATCTGGTAGTATTCGTGACGCGAGGTAGGTTTTTCTTCTTTCACTTATTCACTTGTAAATAGTACAGGATACGGATGTGTTTTTAGTTTTTTTTAAAGTTTATGCAGAAACGGAACGAGTCTGTGGGGCGGTTACCGGCACTGGGAATTTTCGAAAATCCCACCGCTGCCACCAATTGTTATACGGGTAGACACAAATGTCTTTTTAAAAAAGAAATTAAAATAAACTAGAAGAAAGAATTTATTTTTATAATACTTTTAAAACACTAACAAAACACACTTAAAAATATTCTTAAGGGCAACCGCTCTCTACTGAGGTTTAAAACAGACTGAGGTCTCACTGAGCCTCTGATCCTAACTAGCATTCAAAATTGGTTAGGTTGCAAAATAATGGCCAGAGCCGCATTAAGGGCTTCAGGAATAGGGTATAACATTACGATTTTATTATATGTATAGATTATCTATCAGTGGAAACTTGTAAGTGGCTTTCAGATTTCTATAAGTTATATTTAAGGTACCTGCTAGCTGTAAGTATCCCAAATAATCTATACATATAATAAAATCGTAGGAAACACAAAACTGTACATTGAATATTTTTAAAAAAGGATTCCTGGGGCGTGATCTACAATCGATATCGAAGCCAAAAATATAGTTTTTAGAATTTTTGTCTGTTTATCTGTTTGTCTGTATGTATGTCCGGGCTAAACTCAGAAAGTACTGCATGGTCGCCAGAGCTCATTGGGGTGGGGGGAAGGGTCAGCAACACTTCGCACGCTTAATCATAAAGATAATTAACAAAAAAAATAGGTATTTGTAGGTTTAATCATAAAACGTAATAATTTATCACAAAGAATGTACTCTCCAAACGCCAAACCATTTGAATGAAAGATGAAGTAGATATAAGAGTGTCGCTCTCTTTCTGATTAACGCGTCTGAACAAGTCGGTACCAATAAACGAACATAATCAGTAATATACCAGCAGTAATGCAAGCAAGGTGATCGTCGACTAATTCAAAGGTTGAAACATTACGACTTAAATATTTGTATCGTTAACAGGTAAGCGTTATTTCTAGTAATAATTTATAAATAAAGTGAAAAACTAAGATTCATTTCACTTTATTATAAAAACAATGTCACCGCTTCTTGATATTATTTTGACTTAATGCAGTTTACTTTAAATTTCACTGTCCTTTATACAACTTAACATTAGATATTTCGTTTTTATTTTAAACATTGTTATATGATTGTTGTACAATATGAATTATTTCGGTTAAGTTTAAAATAATCGTACCAGTATAAAAAAATATATGTGCTTATTGCTGTTTGTGATTAAAGATTGTCAAAGCTGCGTAAAGCATTTGAAATTATTTTCCTTTATATACATATAAATAGCCTCATACAATAGTTACCTTTTTACATGCGAACCTGACTGGTACCAATTAGACTAGACAGAAGATATTTTTGACAAAAATTCATAAACCTTACTAATGGAAAATCTGATGTAGCCTTAGTGGGGCGCTTACATTTTAATTATACACGTTTCCTTAATCACTTAGCCTAATATCTACCTTCCCACCTTATGGTACCTATACTTGGTAAAAACAGTCTGCGAAATATAATGCTTGTGTTATTATTTTTGTTGACTGGCGTCTTGGTGAGCAAGCCGTATTTTGCTTTTTTTCGAATTTTTAACTTCCAGGTTCCTGCCCAAGATATGTAATTAAAAAATTGCTTGACATTGGCAATACTATTATAAAAGATAAAAATTATGCGCTAAAAGGTGACGCAGAAAATGTCTTCCCTAATAAAAATATTATGAAATATCACAGAAAAACTACAAATTAAGCAAATCAGTAGCTCTGATGAAATTTTATCAGATTCCGAAGACAATTACATTTGCCCACAAAACAGATATCCGATTTATTAGTGCCCGTAAAACAGAAAATAGTAGTAGTAGTAGTACACACACGCCAATAATAACGACGTTACAATGAAGCCTATTACCGGATTATAACAGTGATGATTCATCCATTAATGATAACAGTAACGTAGGCAACATTCAAACTTGTACTATTGATCAAGCTATTAATAAAAACAGGCAAAATCTTTTTCTAACTTGGGTACATCAAGAATCTATTTGTTATAGTATATTAGTTATCTTCTACATAGGGTACGTGGCACCGGAGCAGCATACCCGCGTTCCCGGGGCTCCTCCCGTTGGGCGCCAAGAGAAGTCCACGGCAGGTTAGGTTTAGACGGCGCGAGTCCCACATACGCACCCGCAGACACTTTTTGTGGGTGGCATGCTTAGGCATTCCCCCCATTTATCAAAAAAAGGCAGTTCTACATCTTCTAAACCATCATTTCAGCAAGTAAGGCCACACAGCTCTACGAATTCTAATCGACTTTATAATATTTCAACTGATGATAGTGGTAACATAGATTTAAGTGATGATGCCTACTTTTAACTATGAACTGTCGACAAAAACGCACAAAGAAAAACTATTTTTTTTTTAAATTGTAGATCCACGGTGACCAGAACAGACTCATCTGATAGTGACAATTAATAGTTCTTCAGATAGTTGATCACAACTATCACCTCTTAAAGAGGCCGCAGGCGTTTTCTAAATCCTGCAAGGTGGAAACAAAATAAATTAGCTACGGAACACTTGTGAGTCGTATATATCCACATCAAAGTTTCAGAGTGTCATTCTTAGCCGATGTCTTAAATTAATGTTCAGATAAATGCAGAATAAAAATATTTAACGATTCATTCAAAAGCAGAGTGTTATTTTTGGATAGAATCAGAAGCTAAACGTGAAACAGTAGAAATAGGAACTTGGTAGTAAAGGAAGTACTGGAGAGAAAATCATAATCTTTTATTCTGATAATAGAATTAAAATAAATATATCGCGATAGTCACAGGACATACTCACAATAAAGCCGATAGTTGATGAATAGTTTGATAGCAAAATCTAAAATCAGGACCCATTTACAGTCCTGATCAGTATAATGGCTTAACTAAAAATGCTAAGAAAAGTCAACCTGCGATTAATGTACACGAATTAACCTTCATGAATATTAAAATTTTACAGGAGGAATGGGGATACAAGTATAACTTAAATACGGATGGACAAACAGTTAATTGGAATAATATAAAAATATGTATGATGAAAAAAGATAAACTTTTTAGTATTTTTTACAATCCTCTTATGAAGAGGATTGTTTACAAGAAATAGATTTAAGAAATTAAAGGAGGACGATGTAACTTACTTACTAATTACCGTGAAAAAGGCTTACACGGAAAAGCAAGATATTAGTAAAAATAAAAAGAAGGATTAAAAAAAAAATTCACTTATACGCAATATTTTTATGATTCGATTATTAACTAGCTTCAGTTCATGATTCTCATTATTGTTGTCTAATGATTATTTTTGATTTATGTTATTTTTTCAATTGGTTTTATATTTAATTAGGTCGATACTTAAGTCTTACATAATTGTTACTCATGTTTGCGATATTGTTAATGATTACAGGTGCATTGATTATCTTTAGAAACTTTCATTTTCGAACATTTTATTACTTTATTCATTAACCTCACTCGCTATCAGCATTTATAAGTAAAGTTAACATTTTATAATAAAAAAAATTACTTAAATTTATTGTTGATTCTGTCCTTTGAAATAAAAATTTCTAAGTATGCGTTTCATAACTAAAATACGACTAATATTGTGCCGTAATATCGTAAAAAAAATAAACATTTCAAATTCCTGTAAGCAGGTTATTGCATTTATGAATAAAAAATTTAAATAAAGCTTAATAATGCCAAAGAACTAAATTATCTTTCATAAATAAACAGGCTTATTATGTCTTGTGACTACTAATATTTCTAACTGATAGATACATTTTAATCATAAAGTGCAATAAGTAGGATTTTTTTTTTATTGACCCATCTTCTAAACAATAACTAATCAAATATACTTTTGTGTAGCGCTCAACTAATCTTAAGTTAACCTACTTTCCTATAAAATAATTATGTTCTTTATCATAAGCTTAAATTTAAATTAAAACTTAAACAAAGTTCAACCTGGCATAGTGCAAAACTTTGAACGCTTATTCCCAAAAAACGTAAATGTCGACATATTTCTGTTTTTGATTAAGCGTGCGACTTGTTTGCTGACTTTTAAAGGCCGGCAACGCACCCGCGACTCCTCTGGTGTTGCGAGTGTCCATGGGCGGCGGTGATCACTTACCATCAGGTGACCCACTTGCTCGTTTGTCGACCTCTGACATAAAAAAAAAATGGATTTACTTCAAATTTTGCATGAATATTGCTAAGAGGTCGGGTCAACATATAGGCTATAATATATTATCACCTGCGGGGGAGGAGTGGTGAGAATTTATAAAGTTTAACGCGGGTAAAACCGCGGGGCACAGCTAGTGTAAAATAAATAGATAAATAAAAGAATTCAATCCGTATACAAAAAGCTACGATAGCCGTTATGTGGTCCAAATAAATAAATAAAATTTAAGTTTATTGTAGGAATATTTATTTTTTATTATATAATAAGTATTTTGGGATTTTTAACTATAAAGAAATTCCTCAACATCAGTCCGAAGTCTGCGAGTTGGTGGCTTTAAACACTACCTGACCTTTTTCCGGTCGTCACTAGTCGTCTCATTGGAACATGAAAGTTATGGTATAAAGTGCCCCTGTATTTGCGCACACACTTGTGCACTATAATATGTCCTGCCCACTTGGCTAGTCTCCATTGAGACTGGCCACCGTGGTCTAAATAAATTCAACCTGGAGGACATTATTATTATATCTACTTATTTTTATAACGATGTAATATCATAGTTAACTAAAGATATCCCTATACGGTTTTTATTATCAATGAAATAAAATTAAAACGTAGAAATGTGTCAGTGACGGGCCGGTTGGTTCTAATGCCGCAGATCGTTGGTTCGATTCCCACCCCGGACAGATGTTTGTGTGCATGAAAATGGCTGTTTGTCGTGAGTCTGGGTGTAATTATCTATATATTTGACGGTCACTGTAGCCTAGTTGGTAGTGCTCCTGCCTACGAAGCTGGTGGTCCTGGGTTCGAATCCCGGTAAGTGCAAATATTTTGTGTGATGAGCACGAATATTTGTTTCTGAGTCATGGATGTATTCTATGTATTTAAGTATTTATCTATCTATATAAGTATGTATATCGTCGCCTGGTACCCATAGTACAAGCTTTGCTTAGTTTGGGGCTAGGATGATCTGTGTGACATTGTACCGAGATATTATATGTATGTATGTATTTACAAAAGAAAAGTATATAGTACATCAGTTAACTATGGGAACCATTCCATAGTACAAGCTCTGCTTAGTTTTGGATCAGATGGCCGCGTGTGAATGATGTCCCAGGATATTATAATTATTAATTCTGGGTACATGTAATCAGAAACTTCATGGTTAACTGTTATTAATTGCAGTACGATATCTCTAACACACCATATCATTGAGATCATTAACAATATAAAATGAGTGACGTTAGAGGAAGGAAACTTGATCTCTTATTCAAATGGGCTCATTACAGGATATGACTAATTAGTATCCCGTCAAACATAAGTATCAGCTTACTAACGTGCGCAGTTCATACCCTTCACGCCATTTTCTTTAAGGAATAAGCAGAGGTATGTATATATTACGTATACATCGCATATAGCTCGTAGAAACGACGGTCGCTGGGGCAGAACGCTTCTCGAGTGCCGACCAGGGGCTCTACCGGCTAAGTCGCCGAACATCGATTTCTTAAATGGCGTTCGAATAAATAAAGGTTAAAAATGTATTAATCAATCGTTAAATCGGCTTCAACGTTGACAATCGATTCCGGACCATTTATGACGTCACGTGTGATCATGGAAGCCGATTTAACGATTGATTAAGTCATTTTAAACCTTTATTTATTTGAACGCCATTTAAGAAATCGATGTTCGGCGACTTAGTCGGTAGAGCCCCAGACCACGGACCGGAAAACGCAGCGTTGCTACAAGGTGCACTGCCTCGTTGGTCTAGCGATAGCGTGTTCAACCGCAGATAATGAGCTCCTGGGTTCAAATCCTGGGTCGGGCCAAAAAAGTTATTTTGGGATTTTTCCGTAAAAAGAAATTTCTCAGTATCAGCCCGAAGTCTGGGAGTTGGAGGTATTTCACACCCTTGACTCGGAGAGCACGTAAAGCCGTCGATCCTGCACCTGACCTCTTTCCGGTCGTGTCGCTAGTCATCCTATCGGATCATGAGAGTGATGGAATAGAAAGTGCCCTGGTTAGCGCACACTTTTATGCACTATAATATGTCCTGCGCAATTGGCTAGTGTCCATTGAGGCTGGCCGCCGTGGCCGAAATTCGGTCGGGAACATTATTAAAAGGTGTACGACGGTTTCGTGGAGGTTGCGGGAAACCGCTGGATGCGGGCAGCACAAGAATTACCGTTGTTGGGAGTTTGTGCAGCAGTGGACGTATTTCGGCTGATATGATGATGATGTTGATATATTATTTATTAAGGACACGATGCAAGTACCAGTTACTAAGAATTAAGAATATAATGAGAGTAAACGAGGCAAAAGAAGTGACACAGGGAAATCCGTTGCTCTGTCTATCCATCTGGGAAACAAGCTTGTATATATTACGTAATTACATAATTTGCGCATAACGCGTGGTAGTGTCAAAGTCGTTCAAGCCGCTAAGAAGGTCTCTGACATGGCTTAACGACTAATGTCTAGGACCGACAATTTTCTGATTTATCGTTATTTTCTTACCTGTGTGTGACCTAATTGGTGATTTTATAATCAATTGTCTTGCTCTGGTGGATTACTGGTGCTCTGAGGATTACTGATTTCTTTTGTTACCTCGGGTTCAGTGGGATCCTGTACAAGAACCTCCTTCTTTTAAAGTCGGTTTAAAAATTACTCACCCCGCTTGTTTAGTGCGACGACCTTCAGAGCGTCGTTTAATTTAACAATTTTCCATCGTATTTTTTAAAGCGTTAAAAAGATTAAAGTAATATCTTAATCATTTTTGTTACATAATTTGATACATTAGCCAAGTCTGGTGCTGTAAAACTGGTTGAAATTCAAATTGCCCAAATTTTCAAAGAAGAGTTTTAGAAGAGTTTTTACCGCAAATAGCTGGTTTGGCGGAGACGTAATTGGTTCAGTAAAGTAATAGGATTAATGTGACTTTTTTTGACCCTTGACAAAAAGAGAAGCCTTTGTTCGGTGGTGTCTGCCTGGGACAAAAACAGTAATAGATGTGACTTGTATTAAGACCCAATGCCATTATAGGGCTTTTAACTGACTTTAAATAAGGAGGGAGTCATCAATTCATCTGTATTTTTAGGGGACCGTACGACCAAACATCTTCTCGTCCAAAGATACCTAAGTGTCTCAAATCGAAAGTCTTCGACCACTGTGTGTCGCCGGGAATGACTTACGGAACAAAGACGTGGTTGCTCATAATAGGCCTTAATAAGGCTCAAGGTCACGCAAAAAGCAATGGAGAGAGCTATGCTCGACATTTCCCTGCGAGATCGAATCAGGACTGTCGAAATCTACAGGCGAACCAAAGTCAAAGACATAGCCCGAAGAATTGCCAAGCTAAAGTCAGTGAGCGGGGCACATAGCTCGTAGAACTGAAAGCCGTTGTTCGTTTTTATTCTGGGTGAATAGAATAAAAACGAACAACGGCTATTCGTGAAAACTTTATGGTTTCTTCATGTGTGCTATTAAAAGCAACGAAACCACATATTTGTAACACGTAATATTAAAAATATCCGATTCCTTTTATCGTGGCATTTCAAAAGGCTTTCAAGGAGAACACACCCTAATACGCGTTTAATATTAAATTCAATTCCCTCCAATTAACTAAGCTCTCCTTTTACCATAAGTACTGAAGTAATCAAGATAATTGATTATTAACTTACCTTACGATTCGAAGTAGAATTTTACTTTGTCCGAGTGCTTTTAGTCTAGAAATACTTTACGTGACTTCATATTAAATGTTGTTACTATTTAGCGATAGCCCATCTCTAAAGAGTAGTATTTTACTGTAAATCAAAAACAGTATTCGAAAAATACAGAAAGCACAGTAAAATAGTTATCTCAAAATATTATTATCTCAGTAGCAATTAAAGTTGATGATGCATTGCTTTTTATTTACAATTTAAAATAATGTAATATAAATAGTCTGGGACATTATTCACACACAGCCATCTGATCTTAAACTATGCAGAGCTTGTACTATGGAAATCAGATAACTGATATTATTATATATACTACTTTTCTTTTGTAAATACACACTTATATATATATATCTCCTCCGTCCACTCAATTTTCGTAAAAAGGGGTATAAAGCTATTGCTTCACGTGTTAATATGATTCCAGTCCTATATAAATAACATTTAATAGAATTATAGCTGTTTGTAAAGCTACAAAACAACCTTAAATAATACATTATACTGCTACTGGGTGTCAATAAGGTTGCAAGAGGGAGGGAGGTAGAGACTGCAATGGGTAAATGTCATATTCATGTGTTACGCAAGCGTCATTGGCTACGTGAACTGCTTACCATCAGTGCTGAATGCTTATTATTCATAATGTTATTGAGAATTAATCTATATAGTAATCATTTTGATTAATATATGCACGCCTTCTTTTTTGTTGCGACGGTGCAAAGCCCCGTATACCAGCCTGATCAAGGCTCTCATAAAACACATTGTATTGTAACATATCGAACGCTTTGCTGAAATCTATGAAAATAACGAGAGCGTTACTTTTTACTTTCAGGTGCTCGTTGGTAAATTGAAATAATAATTAAGATCTACTTCTCCCTCTTTGAAAACCGTATTTATTATTTATATAAATAAAACAAAATAAATAAATTAAATTAAGAAAGTTTTTATTCACGTAGACTTTAAAAAAGCGCTTGTAAATAGTCAGAACATGTTTGTAGCAATATAGTTGTATACATTATTATTTCTAGTAACATAGATATTTAGGTACACATTGTATTGATTGTATGAACACATTTATAAAATTTATTTTATAATAGCAATGATATTTAGCTAGCTCGTATCAAGTTATTGTCAAGAGATTATGTTTAAGTTTAATTATCAAAATGTATAGTTCTAGCTATATTTTTACTACATATTGTCAATGGTTCTGTCTTTATTAAGGTATTATTGTTATGACGGACCTTGTGTTGATAACGACGGTCGCGCTTTAATGCTACCACCGGATCCAATGCGCACCAACTGAGAAGAATTTTGTTATAATCGAAGTATTGGCTCAGTTTAATTGAGAGGTACATGGGGGCTACTACGTACCTCTCAATTATTTTGTCAATGCCTGCTGATGGAGTGAGCCCGAGAACGCGGGTATGCCGCTCCAGTGCCCCCCCTTTTGCGTCATGTCGCAGAAGATCGATACACGAACCCTGAGAAGGCTCCAGTTTGCCCGCCCCCATTACCGACTACTGACATTCCGGTACTGCGACTGCGCCACAAACAGATCGCTGTCTTCCCGGAGCTGCTTGCTTGTGGCAGTAGTAGAGGACACTTATCATACTGCCACCGCAGGAGTTGGGTTTTTATCCCTGTCCTATAAAATACTTACTCGCAAAATGTTACTTTGTAACGCTACGTCCTACGTAGGCGGTTCAAAGCGTACGCGATTATGAAGCGGTGACACGCGAATTCAATGCAATGCGGTGCATGTAGGACACCGCCACCGCGTCGGTGGCGGTGTCCTACGTGCACGTGAATTATTTCGCGAAGCCGCCACCGACGCCGCAAAAACACGACAGCACCGCATCCTGTTCGCGCGAAAATATCAAGCCAACTGATCGCGTTCGCTTCATTTCGCATCGCTCCGCACCACGTTTGGTCACGTAGGACACTTCAATAGGTTTCGACTGTTTGTTGTTTTCGCACCGCGCCGCGCCGCTTCGCGTTCGCATCTAGATCGCTCACGCAGGACGTCGCGTAAGTCAAACAGTTTTTAAAATTGATTGTGTTACCTTTTGATTTTAAAAAAGAGTTGGGGATTCATAAGTCTATATATATAAAAGGCAAAACTGACTCATCATCATCGTCATCATCATATCTGCCGAAAGACGTCCACTGCTGGACAAAGGCCTCCCCCAAAGATCTCCACAATTGCCGGTCTTGCGCTATCCGCATCCAGCGATTTCCAGAGATCCGCACAAGATCATCGGTCCATCTTGTAGGGGGCCTGCCCACGCTGCGTCTTCCGGTTCGTGGTCGATACTCGAGAACCTTTCTGCCCCAGCGGCCGTCGGCTCTACGAGCTATGTGCCCTGCCCACTGCCACTTCAGCTTGGCAATTCTTACTGACATATATATCAACGCAGGGCCTAAACTATAACGGTAAGAAACTTGAAATTTTGCACAGGGATTCCTTTTATAACGTAGGGGAGCACTAAAAAAGGATTTTTGGAAATTCATCCCCTAAGGGGTAAAATAGGGGATAAAATTTTGTATGAAAATTCGTAATAAATTATAAGACAACGTTCTCCTGAGATTCCATTACCTAGTTACGTCTACGACGACCTAGTAAACTGAGTTAATAACAAACCGCCGAATTATTTATGTCCCATAGTTACGACTGGGACCGATAAAACCTTTTAGTGTACCTACGGTTAACAGTCCGAGAACGATTTATTGTTTAGTAATGTTGGTGCCGGCCGACCATTAGCGTATGGGTATGCAATAAGCTCCAATTAGTTAAATAATGTATATCATAATAGCTGAAATATATCATCATAATAGCTGAAAAAAGTCCACTGCTGAACAATGGCCTCTCCCAAGAATCTTGGGGGGATATGCTATCGATCATCCCGCAATCGCTGTATGATCGTCATAGTACTCAGAAAGCCGTCTTCTGTCAATGTATATGAATATGTATTTACCTACAAAGATAAATAAAATTTAAGTATCTGTTTGAAACATCAATAAAATATTTTTTAACGCATGTACATATGTACCTGCGTACCATCTGCGTAGACGTAGATCAGAGGGAATATCTGCCAGGAGTCTCTTTGTGAACTATGTGACCATCATACTGCGATTGCCACCAGTCTGCCAATCGTGGTGATTGTCATCTCCACCCAAATAACGGATACAACTGGGGTTTAAGGACTCCACAAAGAGTCCAATGTCCTCCAATGTCCACCACACCCCTGTGCCATGCTTGTGTCGTTTGACCTTCTAGTATGACGGAGTTAAATAACTTCTGAAGGGCCCGTAGGATTGGTGTGCCACCCGCCTTTAGAAGCTCTGCCGTAACTCCATCATCACCAGGCGCCTTGTTGTTCTTAAGCTGCTAGAGAGCCATTCTTATCTCGCACAGGCTGACGTCCGGGATGTCTTCGGTGAAGTGTCGGGTTAGTCGTGCTCTAGGATCTGAGGCACAACTATCGACAGGTGACTGGGTTTTCGTATACAGCGGTCCGTAGCACTTCTCGATCTCTCCCAGCAACTCAGGTCTAAACGTGACGATTCTGTCATCCTCAGTCTTCAGCTTCGTCTGTTGGCTCTTTGAGGAGTCCTTTATCCAGCAGTGGACGTAATTGCGATGACATGATGATGATGAATGTCCGAAACGGCAATATCAATTTTGTGCGACTTTCGTTGGCAGATATCTTATGTTATAAAGAGTAAGCATACTAGCTTCCGGAAGCCGTTTCGTTTGCGTAAATTGTTTTCCATCTAAAAGTAATTTTCCTACCCTTTGGGAACAGCACTGTATTTGAGAACAAATGTTAAGTTATTTTCTGTACCCCAACCTCATGAAAAACTCCATTAGGATTAGTAATGCTGGTAAGGCGTTAAACAAAAATCAAACAAACATACCCACTTAGTTGGATGAAGTCGCGGGTGACAGTTAGTACTATAATACAAATTCCCAATGGCACAATATCGGCTGACAATAATGTAATTAAAAATGTAATTAAGTTTCCTTTGACGTGGTACAGTCAACGAAACTTTAGTTAATACACTTTGACTATGGAAACAAACAGTTTTCGTAGCCACTTACCGAGCTGCTTCGTTGGTCTAGCGGTTGCGTGTTCTACCGCATATAATTGCTGTGGGTTCGTATCCCTGGTCGTGGAAAAAAGTGAAACTGATTTTTTTCTGTTAAGATATGTACAGACGCCAGCACATCCAGCTATCCCAATCTGTCAAATTTCTTTTATAGATTGTCAACTTTATCACAAAAGAATAAGGTTCACTTTCAGTTGGGGAAATTTGACAGATTGGGGTAGATTGATGTGCTGGCGTCTGTACATGCTCAATACTAGCACGGAATCTGGAAGTTAGCGATGTTGTACCCCCGTGCCTCGGAGAGCATTTAAAACAGGCCTGCAGCTCATGCCGGCTGATCCTTCCCATCATATATTCCCATATACATATAAGTTTAGAGCCATAAGAATAACATTGAATTCTTACATCAATATGTACAGAACCATCATACGCAATATAGTAGATATAATATTGTTGCGAGCAATGTGTCAGGGGATTAGAAAGAAAACTAGTGTTTGTAAACGGAACCTGTATTGGCATTTAGTCATCACCTGCACCTATTCAGTTTTGCTTTTTCCTCTTGATTTGCCTTCGATTTCGCTTGAATTAAAACTCACCTTTCTGCTTATATTAAATTGTTCCAAATTTTAAACATTTCGAAAGTATTTTTTTTATATCAACTTCACCAATACTTCACAAAATGACCATTTTAAATCGATCGAATGAAAAAAAAAAGTTTAATCAAAAGCCGTTCAGAAACAACGGATGAATTACATACGGTTGACGGCACCTGTGGCGCAGCGACTAAGAGAGTCGCCTCGCAACTTCGTTTCCTTGGTTCAATTCCCTAGTAGGGCAACTATTTGTGTGACACATAAGTAGTTGCTCTGAGTCTGGATGTACTTTGTGTCCGTCAATCATATGTTTGGAAAGTACACTGCAACACGGGGATTAACTTCCCTAGCGTGAGATTTGACTAAAAAAATTTTTTTTTCGGATTGATAGCCTTATTATTTAGAAATTGGTATTTATTTAGTAAGCTGTATCCCGCGTTTATTGCTAGTGCCATTGGATCTATTCATTTGCTATTATTAGTAATAAATACTTGGCCAAGGTTAATTGTATATCCACTGACATGGAGTCGACTGTATTTTTTAATAAATTACAGTACTAAAATGTATTTATCAAATAAATTGACGAATATTACCTTATTTATGGGATACTTAAAAAATGTAGGTTTTGCATTTATCATATTGCTTATTAACCTATTTAAAAGTGAAGGAGGATTATTAATTCGACATAATCTAGGTTTTGCAATGCCATGTTTTTTTAACCTACTTAAAAGTGAGGGAATTAATTAGTTCGCTATTTTAGAGTTAATTCATTAGTTAAACATACAATAAAATATAATATAATGTCAATGATTATGTACAAAGGCCAGCACATCCAGCTAACCCAATCTGTCAAAATTATTTTATAGATTTTCAACTTTATCACATAAGCATTAGGTTCAATTTCAATTGGGAAAATTTGACATATTGGGGTAGCTTGATGTGCTGGCGTCTGTACAATAGGATTAGTCAATCATTAATATGCCTTATATTATAAACCCTATGAGAAGGAAAACGAGTGTGCTCTACCACGCTCACAACGACTGAAGAGATGAGAGAGAGAGAAATAAAATGTGTGCTCATAGCTGTCTCTCTTGCCCCTACTGTAATATACAAATCTCTCTTTCTATCTTCACTAACTTATATCTCCCTCTCAAGTTCCGTTCTCCTCGGCCGATCACTCTTTCGTCACGCATTTACGAGCTTACTAGTTATTTCATATTCTAAATTGTAGCTAGCTTTTTTTTGAAATTATAAGCATGATACGATATCGATATGATCGACGGTCACCATAGCCTAGTTGGTAGTGCTCCTGCCTACGAAGCTGGTGGTCCTGGGTTCGAATCCCGGTAAGTGCAAATATTTGTGCGATGAGCACGAATATTTGTTTCTGAGTCATGGATGTTTTCTATGTATTTAAGTATTTATCTATCTATACATACATACATACATAGGCTCACGCCTGTTTCCCAGAGGGGTAGGCAGAGACAACGGATTTCCATTTGTCACGATCTTTGCATACTTCTTTTGCCTTGATTACTGTCATTATATTCTTCATACATGCTCGCCGGTTTAGGGTACTTCTGACCTGCCCTTTCTTGAGAACATCTCCAATTTGGTTAGAGAATGTTCGACGTGGTCTTCCCCTTCCGGTTGTCCCATTCACACAGGCCAGGTATACTTCTTTTGTCAATCTTCTTTCATTCATCCTTTCTAAATGGCCAAACCATCTCAGCATGCCTTTTTCAATCTTTGTGACTACATCCTCTTTCACACCACAACGCTCTCTTACATCAGTATTTCGAATTCTGTCTCTCAAAGTCACACCACACATACTTCTCAGAGCTCTCATTTCCACTGCATTTATTTTACTTTCATTCTTTTTCTGCCATACCCAACTTTCACTTCCATACATTAAAGTTGGCACTAACACTCCATCGTGCACGGCTAGTCGAGCCTTCTTTGATACTTGCCGGCTACTCATAAAGGCGTGTAGTGCCCCATTCACTCTGTTCCCCGCATTTACTCTTCTAACAATATCTTTTTCATATTTCCCATCTCTCGTAAACAAAGTTCCCAAATATACAAACTCATTCACCTGTTCGACTTTCTCTCCTCCAATCACAACATCACACGCCGTCGTGTATTCATCCCTCTCAAATACCATTACTTTCGTCTTACCTACATTCATTTTCATCCCTTTCCTTTCAAAAGATTCATGCATACTTGTTACCATCACCTGCAACTCGTCCGCCGATGATGCAAGTAAAACTTGATCATCGGCGTAAAGCAGACATTTGATGAGTAACTCATTCATCCTTACACCGCATTCACTTTCTTTCAAATCTTTTAAACAGCTATCCATGAATAGGTTAAACAACCACGGTCACGCTACACATCCCTGTCTAACACCCTTTTGGATGCTAAACCACTCGGTGTATGACCCGTTAATCCTCACGCAAACTCTGGAATCCCTATAAAGAGATTTCAGTGCTTTAACAAAGTTGTCGTTCAACCCATACATGGACAGTACCGACCATAGTTCACTCCTCAACACTCTATCGTAGGCCTTTTCTAAGTCTACGAAGGCACAGTAAACCTTTTGGTTTTTGCCCAAAAACTTCTCTACTATGCTTCGCAGAGAAAAGACCTGATCCGTGCATCCAATTCCTTTCCGAAAACCCGCCTGTGCATCCCATATTTTCGCATCGGTTTCTTTCACAACTCTTTCAACCAATACTTTTGCATACAACTTACCAACGACGCTGAGCAGACTAATGCCCCTATAGTTTTTACAGTCTTGCCGTGATCCTTTCCCTTTGTAAAGAGGTACGATGACAGCCTTGCACCAATCACTTGGCACTTGGCCGGTGGTATAGCATAAATTGAAAAGGCTGCACAGCTGACTTGCTATGACGCCATGTCCAGCCTTCAGCATCTCGGAAGTTATCCTGTCATACCCTGGTGACTTACCTGATTTCATACCCTTAATAGCTTTCACAATCTCATCCATATCAATGTCATCTTTACATTTGTTCTTGTCTATACTTAGTGAACTACGTTCACTCTCTGTTACACCTCTTTCATACAAACTTTCAAAATACTCCTTCCAACGTTTTAACACGCATTCTTCCCCTTTCACTATATTTCCATCTTGGTCTCGTATGGATTTCAGTTCTGAGGTTTGAGTTATGCCTCTTACTGATCTAACGGATTTCCAGAAAAACTTAATGTTTGTCTGAAAATCCTTAGACAACCTTCTATCAAAATTATCCTTTTGTTCATTTTTCTTTTCGTTCACCACATCCTTTACAATTCCTTTCATTTTCCTATAATCATTCCAGACCCTTTCTATATCCTCATTCGTCGCCTTATGCATTCGTTCGTTTCATCTGGTGGCTAGCCAGTCTAACCACGCTTTCTTCTTTTCACATACAACTTTTTGTACACTTTTATCCCACCAAATATTCTTCATCTTTCTTCCTCTTCTTTTCTTTAATACACCACATACTTCACCAGCTACACTCACCACACCTTCTTTGACTACCTTCCATAGCTCTTCTACTTCTTTTATGTCTTCAGATCCCTCAAACTTCTCAACCAACTTACTTTTGTACTCATCTGCCACTTCTTCCTCTTGCAGTTCCTCTACTTTTATTCTCTCTAGTACACTTTTAGTCTCAGGGATTCGGTGGCGCCATCCTATGAATAGACCACTTATTCGGCTCATTACCAGAAAGTGGTCTGTATGGATTGCGGTCCCACGATAGACTCTTGTGTCTAGAACATTCTTTCTCAGTCTTTCATCTACAATCACGAAGTCAATCATACTCTTTCTCACATTTTTCCTCTCTCGTGTAAACGTATGGATTCTTTTATGTTCAAACATAGTATTTGTAACACAAAGACCCCATTCCAAACATATCTCAAGCAGACTGTACCCATTCTCATTCTCACTCTCGTCACCGAATTGACCTAGTACTCTTTCAAAACCATCACGTTTTACCCCAACCCATCCATTAAAATCACCTAACATTATTACTCTTTCATTATACTGACTTAACCGCAACACATCTCTCAGGGTCTCCCAGAATGCCTTTCTTGCTCTATCTATATGAGTATGTATATCGTCGCCTGGTACCCATAGTACAAGCTTTGATTAGTTTGGGGCTAAGATGATCTGTGTGACATTGTCCCTAGATATTATTATTAGATATGTTTTGTGTTCGACAGAATATCCGTGTTTAACACATGATGAGAGAGATGTGAGAAGCAGTTATTTTTTTGTTTTATACAACCTGGGGCTCTACCGGCTAAGTCACCGAACATCGATTTATTAAATGACGTTCAAATAAATAAAGGTCAAAAATGACTTATTCAATCGTTAAATTGGCTTCCATGAGCACATGTGTCGTCATAAATGGTCTGGAATCGATTGTCAACGTTGAAGCCAATTTAACGATTGATTAAGTCATTTTTAACCTTTAATTATTTGAACGCCATTTAATAAATCGATGTTCGGCGACTTAGCCGGTAGTGCCCCTGTAACGTAATTAACGCACACCCTCAAACACCCCAATTAGAATATTATGTTGTAATCATAATACATACACGGAATTTTTTATTTAACATGTATATGCATTGTTATTTACTAAATTAGTTTCTTAGAATAAAGTTTATTTTTCTTTATTTTGTGTTGAATTATGAAATTTGTATGAATACAAATAAAATTGCGATTTAAAAGTCTTATTACTTTGACTTACGATCCATTTCAATTTGTTTTGACTGTACAGTGTTAAAATAACGATAATTTTCGTAACTTTAATTATTTTGGAATAAAAAATTACCTATATTAAAAATGATATAAATCGATTCAGTAAACGATTCTGAACAAACTATTCTCAGGATGTGCGTTAATTAAGTTACATGTTGTATAAAAGACAACGCCCGCACTAAGTAATCTAATCCCTGTGTCGCGGGGTACTTTAGAAACATATAGACGGATACAAATATCATCCAGACTCAGAACAACTATTGATGGGATAACACAAATAGTTGTCTGGCGCGGGACTCAAACCCGCGACAAGAAGCGGCGAGACGACTACCTATAAATGATTTAATCTTAAGCTCAATATGAGTTTTCTTCCAGCAAACCCTTGTTAAAGTGAGACTTGTGTGGAAGGGTATTATACATAGTGCACCACAAATCACTAATACGATGCTAATAACTAATTCGACTTACACTTACACTACTATTAAGCCGAAAAAGTCATAAAATAGCTTTTGATATTTGTAGTGTTCGCGGACACCTGGAATTATTTAGAGGGGCATGTTGGCGTGGATGGCAAATGCTTGCTTTTCACGCCGGTGTTCGTGGATTCGATGTCCGCCCAGGACAGATATTTGTGTGCATGAACATGTCTGTTTGTCTTGAGTGTGGGTATAATTGTCTATATAAGTATGTATTAACCAAAGAAACGTTCTTAAGTAGCGACCGCGAACCACAATTTGCAGCGTACGCAGCCTCCTAGAAGGTGGAACGATGATTGTGTAGGTCGCTGGAAGCTTGATACGGATAGCGCAAGACCAGTAACTGTGAAAATCTTTGAAAGACGCACACTGCTGGACAAAGGCCTCTCCACCTTTGTCCAGCAGTGGGCGTCTTTTGACTAATATAATAATAATAATATCTAGGGTCGATGTCACACAGATCATCCTAGCCCCAAACTAAGCAAAGCTTGTACTATGGGTACCAGGTGACGATATACATACTTATATAGATAGATAAATACTTAAATACATGGAAAACATCCATGACTCAGAAACAAATATTTGTGCTCATCACATAAATATTTACACTTACTGGGATTCGAACCCAGGACCACCAGCTTCGTAGGCAGGAGCACTACCAACTAGGCTACGGTGACTACATGATGATGATGAAAAATATAATAATCTATTCAAAACCATCGTTAAAACAATGTTAAAAAAGTAGAATGATCTAATTTAGTTTTAAAGGTATTTCAAATAATCTGTAATTAATCAATTTCAATACTTTTATAGGAACCGGGCAAAAATAATACAAACTTGTCAAAAAGTTTGTTAAATTAAACTTTTAAAAAAATTTACAAGCTACTCGAAATTTTCTAACCATGTCCAAAGTAAATGAGGCCGCAAATATGTATATAATACCCATAACATTGTCCTGTATGTTGTATGTATGTGAGGTGCGGTGGAATTTCACGAGTGAGTACTGTCCCATAGTCTACGTACCAACAGAGCATATCAAAGGCAGTGTCGCGCCACCTATCCCGCGCTACGGACGTCGTAGCAGCTCTACGCCGTAGCACCGCGATCCTACGTACAAGTTCGTAGAACTTTGTAAATTCTTATGTTTGAGTTTATAAAAGTGGATGTGTTATAAAACGTATGATCAATTAACTTTAAACAGGAGGTTGTTTAGTACTTATGACACAATATGAAAACTTTTAAGTTTGTTGTGTAACGATTGTAATTATATTGTGTCAAAACTTAAAATAAATTAGGTAATAAAACTTTTAAAAGATAATTTTAAATAGTTAAGAAAAAAATATAAACTTGATACATTTTGAACTACTTCATAGTTACTTTCGCCAGTGTTTATAAATTAGAATTAAAATAAAAGCTGTGTGATTAAAATACTGTGCTTAATTACTGCGACCAGATAAAAAAAACACGTCACTGTAAAATGATCAAAGTTTTGTCCATGAACTAAATATTACGTCAAAAATGGAGGACTTCTTCAGACCGAACGAGACGAACGCTCAGTTCTACCAGCGATGTACCAACTTATCTTACTTCGACTGTTCCGAAGAGGAGATGCTATGGTTGATGATGGGTCCGAGAAGGTTGCCGCTGCAGAAGATAGTTCCGATCTCGGTGATGTTGCTGGTCATCTTCCTGACGGGGGTTTCGGGGAATGTGGCTGTCTGTGTGGTGATTGTGAAACACGCCGCTATGCATACCGCTACAAACTATTACCTGTTCAACTTGGCGCTCAGCGACCTGCTGTTATTAATGTTTGGTAAGTGTTTTAAAACCTTCTAGTGGGCCGCTTGGCCTTCGTTTATTTATTTATTTAGAACAACCAGTAACTGTTAAATTATTGCTAGTCTATATATAAATACATTACTTAAAAATTGAAATGAAATGTACAGTTTATTAAGGTGTCACAACACGCACAGATTCATGACACTCGTGAAATCAATAAAAAACAAAAAAAATATAACAACTAAAACTAAATATACAATGAAAAATACTATAAAGTTATAATAAAATTAATGAAACAAAATTAATATAAAAAAGTTAGAGTTAAATAATAAAATCGACCAATCCGTAGCATAAAGTTACTTTCTCCATTATCGTTACTTTAAAGGAGAAAGATTTGAAATTTGTCTAGTACAAAATCAGCTACAGTTAGTTAAAAAACACAACTCCCGCACTAGGGAATCTATTCCCTGTGTCGCGGTTTACAAACATATAATAGATGGACACAAATTACATCCAGGCTCAGGACAACTATTTGTGGGTCACATAAATAGTTGTCCGGCGCGGGACTCGAACCCGCGACACGAAGAGGCGAAGCGACTGTCTTAGCCGCTGCGCCACACGTGCAGTCCTTCTAGTTTGTGATAGAGGCTTTTGACAAGCAGGTGATGTCATTTAATCAGCTATAACAATTTACAGAATTTTCAAGCAATTTGATTATTTATAGAAAACTAACCAAATTGCTAGAGAATAAACAGATTTTGTACTAGACAAATTTCAAATCACTCACCTCTAAAGTAACGATTATGCAGACGTGACTTAATTCAACGGATAAGTCAAAATATATTAACATTATTGAAATAAATATATTCCTTATATTTAAGTATAAAGTACTTTAGGTAATTATTATTCACCATCAATATTAATTAATCAAAAAATACTGAATTAAAAAATTATAAATTATGCAAGTTAAAAACGTTGTATAGCAAAAGACCTCTCTTAGCTGACATAATTCAAATTAATGAGTTGAGAGGTGACGTCGATAAACACAACCATCATATCAGCTGAAAGTCGTCCACTGCTGGACAAAAGCCTCCCCAAGGGTCTCCACAATAGCTGGTCCTGCATTGCCCGCTTCCAGCGAATTCCCGCGACCCGCACTAGATAGTCGGTCCACCTTGTAGGGGGCCTGCCCACGCTGCGTCTTCCGGTTTGAGGTGATTGTACGATAAACATCATTACCCCATCATATTCTGTAGGGGGGCATAGAAATAGACAAGAAGATAGTCAAGAAGTCTACAAGATAACGTGCATCAACGTCTCTCTGTAAACTATGACCACTATCGCTAGTTATTGATAGAGGCTTTTGTCAAGCAGGTGACATCATTTATTAATGATCAAAATTAATTGCTCATAATTTGAAAATAAATTTCTTGATATTACAGAAGCGAATCATTTTTATTATTTATAGTCCTTAATGTTCGTTCATATTAATCTTGATCTAATAGCGATTCTTAATGACCCTTTAGACGCTGAATACTAATTACCCAAACCTAAATCGTATAATAACACGATATCGGTAAATTAACAAATTATTAATCAATGAATTGTTAACGATGTTGTTTGCAAATATAGCTTTTATTAAAATTTGATAACTCTCGCTAACGATACGAAATAGACATTATGCTGCCGCGGACATTTGATTTAAAACTATTTCAGATCAAATTAAATAATTTAGTAAAATATTATTTTCGTGAACTTAAAAAGTCCTTGAAAAATTCTGACACTATGGTAACTACTATCTAGAACTAATGAACGAATTGTCCATATAAGTTGGAATTAAGTGCCCTGTAAACGAAATAAAAAAAATCGTGAATTCATATGTATGAGGATAGTATTCTCTAGAACTTTTGGAGTTCTGGAGAATACTCCCCATAAACACATGAATTCTCAAAATACTCACTCTCTTTTCATGTTATATCAATATACGCACCATTATAAATTATAACAAAAAGCAGTGCCTTGTATCCTGCTAATATTGAAGATCTCCATAACACAGGTGGACTCCAATAACGATTCGGGCCTATAAAGAGATTTTTATATAAATGAATCCCGTCTGGCCAGAAAATCTATGAGTAGTGCTGTATATCTCCGTTTATGAAAAAGAAAAGGAATATAACAGTTTCACAATGCATACAAAGAGCGAAGGAGTATTAATTTTCTGTAGTAGCTTATATATATATAGCTTGTCGGTACGTGGTAATATGTTGGCGCATAGGTTTGCTCGATGTTCAGCTGAGGTCAAGATCACGCTTTTTAAAGCATATTGCCAAGTATTTTACACGGGTAGCCTATGGGCCAGCTTCACTCAGAAATCCTACAATGCCCTACGCGTTCAATACAACAACATCTTCAGGGCTTTGTTCCGGCTCCCATGCTTCTGTAGTGCGTCAGGTATGTTTGCCGATGCTTGCGTGGATGACTTTTATGCAGTAATGCGAAAAAAGATTGCATCACTGATGTACAGGGTGCAACGTACCACGAACAGAGTCCTGAGGATGGTGGGTGAACAGTTAGATACAGCCCTGGTTGGTAGGTTCACCGAGCTACATGTTGTTAAGGTTCGGTGAGTCTGCCCATGTGGTAGGAATTCATTATGTATACTAACATAGCCTGTAAGTTATATTGTTACTAACACTATGGATCAGCTGGTCTGAAAATAAATGTTTTTTATTGAAGTTATACTTCTTTTGGCGCGATGGAGAAAAATGATGAGAGTGAATTTTTACGATGCGCGCGCACACCGACACCAAAAAATTTAACAGCATGACGTTAGTTCTAGGTGGTATGAAAATTGATAACTATGTTCAAGTTGTATATTAAGAAGTATAACTTCTAACGCGTGTACATAAGTACATACAAGTTTTTTTTTATTTTTATTTATTTATACCGCCACCCCATCTCATAGAAGTCGTTCCGAGGGAATATTTACCAGAGAACGGGTAGCAGAGTATCTCTGTATACTATGACTATCATTCTGCGATCGCCAACCCGTCTGCCAACCGTGCCGATTATGGCATATCACTCTAAATGATAGACACACCTCCATTGTAAAAATCTTTTGGGGAGGCCTTTGTCCAGTAGTGAAAGTCATTTGGCTGACATAATGATGATGATCAACTTATACTATTTGCGTTATATTTACAAATTATGTCTTAGGCTGAGATCTATAGAGCGTACTTAGACTTTGCTCAAACTATACTTACGTAAAACTTTGCTAAGTGTATGCTAAGCTTATACTTTGATTTGGTATTTATAGACTTTTTGAAGTTAAGATTATGCTTAGCATAAGCTAAGACAGACAAAGTCAAAACACCAATTGTAATTTGTTACATGCATTAACTTCTGTCTAAATAAAGTCTGAGCAAAGTTTAAGTACGCTCTATAGATCTCAGCCTTAGTATCTCAGCTGTACCATTGAATTAAATGCAACCAGAATGTTCATCTCTACAAATTAAATTAAATTGAATGAAAAAATATGCAAAGCGTTATGCGTATA